>CM041022.1:23962098-25375848 GCA_022984855.1 Dimocarpus longan
TACATAAAAGAAAATTTCACTTTTACTCGGTGAGATGAGGCGTCCAACCTTGGTTTTGAAACCAAGGCCTATATACTTCCACTGCACTACAAGTCAATTGACAACTAACCTGCCACTTATAACCCAAAATTGGTAGCAATACTGCAATACGTATCTAAACTCGATGACGCAACTTACATCATCTTTTTGTTTTCTGTTTTCACTCATAGTTAATACACTATTACAGTAAAAATCACTGTCAATCGAGTATCGATAGAAGAAAGAACATTCCCCAAGTTACGCACTGTACATCAACATAGCAACAACTAGTTTACTCCTGTCACATAAGTTACAGAGGAAGCACGGTCTGTGTTCTTAAGCTTCTAGTGGCACTGAACAAGCTTTCAACCCCAAGATATATAAAAATCTTGTCATTCACCACAGGTACCAGCGAACCATGCTTTCATGTTCCATATTCTTCCCAGTGCAAAAATTGTGAATAACCTGCGGTTCCGGTGAAGATCACAAACTTGACAGAAGCTTTCTTAAATTAGACTACTCCCTCTTTGTATCCTCATCCAAATCACTTTCACGTGGCATGCCATTTTCGGTGTTGGAAGGAACCTCAGTCTCTGTTTCCTCATTTGATCGGTTCTCAAGAGGTAGATCCCCATTTGATTGGCCATCCATCTCAGTGGATTCTTCTGACTGGTTTCCATCTGGCATACCACCCTGAGAACCGTTTGCAGATGCTGGTCCATCAGTACCCATGGTATCATGAACAGGCATTGAACTCTGCTGGCTACTTGGCTCCTGTGATGCATCCGTGGAACTTGCATATGCCATATACTGATGATATTCATAGCTTGCAACACGTGCCTGCAACAAGAAAATAGAATATATGAATTAACCTTCAAGGGACTTAAATTTTAATATCCAACAATCAATTTAAAGTTGTCATATTTGGTTAGCATAAGAAAACGTCTCAAGTTGCAAGACAAATGTCCAACGGTAGGCTTGCACTATGCTTAAGCCAATATGGACTATGTCAAGGTTGACCACAAATACAATGCATTCCAACCTTTGACGTCATGCAAAACATGCAACAATGCACAAGTTACCAAAGTGACTAGCATTTACTGAGCCTCAAAGAAATGTCTTGCATTTGCTGCTAACTATTGGTAATGTTTGGTCATAGTGCCACTAGCATACAAGCTAAATGTGATGCCCATACTTCTAAATAAAGAAAACCATGCAAAGACACCACTGCACGCATAGCATATCAATAAGAGAGCTATACCTGATATAAGCCATTGACAATGTCACCCATATGCTCGATGCCACCCACGAGATAGGGCTCTCCAATGTCTTCAACATGACGTTCTGTGTATGATATATTCTCATTCAAATTTAGTGCAAGCCGATCAGGTCTTTTAAGCAGAACTTGAAATGTGGGCTGCAGTTCATAGCATTGTTCAAATAGAGAGCGCCGACAAAACACATATAGACCAAGCCGAGCACGAGACATGGCAACAACCAATCTTCTAACATCACGAAGGTGTCCCACAAAGCGAGTGCGCACAAGAGAAAGCAAAACAAAGTCATTTTGCTGACCTTGAAACTTATCAACCGTTGTGACCTAGAGCAGACATACACCAAAGCAGTTACATGAAGGAAAATCATTTTACAATTTAAGCCTAATCACTGATAATATCTAACCAAATTCTAATGTCAAAGGGACCATAATTAAAAACTTACCTTACTGGGTGGACCAATAAAGGGATACGGAACACATCGTCTATTGATAACATCACGAATCAGAAGCTTCTGGCCATTGTAAGTTGTCAAGATAGATATCTTATTTGCAGGGTACCCGAGTAGTCTCATGTATATATAGACACTGACTACATATTCAGCCTCTCCCTCATTTTGATAAAACCAAGGAGAAGGGGCACTCTCCCCTCTCCCATGATAATCAGGAACATCAACTAACTGATAATCATAGGAAAACCCAGCATTTGCTTTATGGAAGATTGCCTCGTCCTTTACATAAGGAAGGTCCCCCAAATCTCTGTACCTCCAGTTGTAAAGTTTGGCTATGCTAGGCCGGGCTCTACCCTGGGCATTGAGCTCTATGTAAGGAATACCAAGACGAACAAACCTTGTAAATAAACTCTGATCCATGTGACTGTACTTCTGGAAAGCCATGTTCTTCACAACAGGAGGCAACTGATGGTGATCACCAATCAGAATGCAGCGTTTAAGACGAGCATAACCATCCTCCTGTCTCTGAAGCAACATTGGGATGAAAGTTTCAATCTCTAAAATTTGGGCACTTTCTTCCATCAATAGGTTGTCATACTTAAAACCTAATTGAAGAAAATCCTTCCTCTTTAAAGCTGCATGAGTGCAAGTCATTGCCACAATCTTTGCCTGCTTCGTCATCAAGTAATTTGCTCGATCAGCAGTTGACTTGAGCAATTCAAATGCCCTGCACTCTTCAAGCTCTTGGAACATAGTCTTGAGATGACGAAAGCACCCCTTCGCTGCCCGCATGTCTCTCTCAAACGACTCACCTGTAAAAATTGGCTGGGGGCTGTTGGAGAAAAATTCCTTGAATGGGAAGCGATCTCGTACAATGGTTGGTTTATCTTCATTATCTGCACAAGCAGCAAGGAATTGCTCCCAGCGAGAGTATACATGAAGCAACCAAAAATATCCAGCAGTTTCACAAGTATAGCCTACATCCTCAGGTAGCTGGAGAGATCTGGCAAGCCTCTCAACCTCACTAAGCAATTCTAACCGTCTAACAAGCATCGCATTCACTCGGCCTTGCCGGCTAAAATCAAGGTCAGTTGCTAGCTCTTGTTCACCTTGACCTAAACGCAGAAGATAACGAGCAGGCACATCCCTCTGAAACAACAAATTAAGACTAACTTTAAGGTAATTTTAATTAATTGCCCATTAAATTGTACAAAACATAAGGTTTACAATTGCAGGGAATTGGTTTCACTCATACATAATAGAAAGCAGGACCAAAAGTGGGTCATTTCTATGCATGGCTAATATTAAAATGTTATACCTCCATTATCTTCTCAAACAAATCATTCAGAGCCTGATTTGAGTGTGTGATTATTAATGTTCTCTGAGAAGGACAATTATGATATAGAACATTCAAAATTTGCACAGCCGTATCAGTCTTTCCTGTACCAGGAGGACCCACAACCATAGTTAGACCAGGCTGAATGCCTGATATAATTGCCCCAATCTGCACAATAAAAATTGCAAGGGATTAGTCATAAGAAAGAGTCAATGATAACCCCAATATTTATAATTATTTAAGGTCTGTAATTTTCAGCATGTACCAACACCAGATCCAGTAAGCAAACAAATTTGAGCAAACAGCAATATTTACAACAACCGAACCTTTAAACATCACTCATTGCTGTTAAGTTGGGGCCAAATTAACTATAAAACTTCAAAGAGAATCTTCTGATGTTTTATATTAATTAGATACCACTAACTGAAATTTGAACAGAGGTTTCACCTAAAATTTCCTACGTTAGGCAGCAAATGGTCTAGAAAGTGTTTTAATTTCCAAAACAACAATATAGGAGAAAATGTCCATCACTAGGTACTCATTTCCTTTTCATGTTATAATCAAATCAAAGTTGGATTCTTAACAAAACCTATATGGGTGAGGCAAGGTAGGCCGTTTTCAATATACATATCCCATTCCCCCTTTTCTAATGTTCTGAAAATAAATAAAAAAGTAAATTACAATTTAACTATACAGTTCAAACTCTAATTCAAGCGGAGCAAGACTTTCGGTGTTATTGTAATTTACCTCTCTGCCATTAGTAAGATTCCATTACATTTGACAGTAAACAGTGTCTAAACGACGAAAGAAGAAATTGCCCTTAATGATTGAAATTGACTCATTGACCAAATAAAAAATTAAAAAAATTAAATACAAAATTAAAAAATAAATTGTTATTTAACTTTTGCCTTCTTTCTCATCCTCATCATCTTCTCCTGTCACAGTCTCTCTCGCATTCTTCCTCTTCTTCTCTTCTTCTTCTCTTCGTCTTCTTCTTCTTCTCTTCATCTTCTTCTTCTTCTTCTCTTCAAACCCAGAAATCTGGGTTCATTCAAACGGACCCAGACAATTTTTTTTTTTTTCAATTTTTTTTTTATTATTTGGATTGAACTAGTAATCTTCATTTTTTGTTGATAGAGTTGAACTAATGATTATTTGGATTGATGATTTTTTTTTTTACTAGTGATTGTTGGTGATTTTTTTTATGGTGAACTGGCGAAAAAGATGATGATGATGGGTTCAAGGTTGGATTTTTGATGATGGTGAAGAAATAACTATTGGTGAACAAGTGTAAAACTGTTGGTGATTTTTTTATGATGATTTTTTGAACGGATGAAGAAGATGATGATGATCGGTTCAAGATGAAGGAGGTCGAAAAGATGAAGAAGATAATGATGGGTTCAAGGTTGGATTTTTGGTTGATATATAATCTTTTATTTTGTTTGTATTTAATTTTTTTAAAATTGATCTCCGCCGTCCATCTCAAGAGGGATGGTGGAGATCTATTTAAAAAAATTTGTATTTAATTTATTTAAAGTTTTAAAATTTATTTATAAAAATTAAAAAGTAAGGTCAAAAGATAATTTTATCCCTTACTCAATTAAATTTAATAAGAAATGTTAACAGTAGGGGAATAAATTGTAATAACACTGAAAGTCTTACTCTACTTGAATTAGAAATTAAACTGGGTAACTAAATTGTAATTTGCTCTAAATAAAATACAGAAATGAATCATAAACTACTTCACGAACTACAAAAGCACCAATCACCGCAACTTCCTAAATAGAAATTCAATATATATTGAAAGTCAGATGAAAGACTAGAGAAGAAGTTGACACATAAAAGAGTAAACCTTGCACCTGTGTCGGAGTAAATCTGACAGAGTTCTGTTTTGGTTGATCTTGTGGATAAGGACCTGGGTCAGGAGGGATGTATGCTTCAACAATAAGTTGTTCCTTTTCGCAAGAAGCATCCACCATATTGACATCACTCACTGAATCAGCAGTTTCTTTCTTATTCCCAGAAAGCGCATGAGTGTTGCCTTTAAGTGTCCTGGGAAGCCTAATTCGAAATGGAGGCCCTGGATCTGAGTTTTCTATACCATCTGGATTTATAAAACCAACCTAGAAATTGAAAGAAAATAAAGTTTTTAAGTCACGTTATCTTCAGGATGCATTATAGTATTATTGAAAAATAAAACACCAGGACTAACTCCTCATTGGGAGCAAAAGAAAAGTAATAGCAACCTGATAATCAGGAAAACTCTCTTTCAAGTGATTTGCATCAAGAAAAGTATCTTTGAAATCTACTTCTTCTAGAAGATCAGGCATATTAGTCCACTGCGCTGCAGAAGGATTCCCGTAACCCAGAAAAATGTTGTGCAACCAGTCAGGAACAATACAATATTCATTCATGAGATCTCTGATAGATTCTAAAATTGCCTTGAAATTGTTTTCCTTAGGTTTTCTCCTCATTAACACATTAAATGTCCCATAAACATCTTCTGCACCTTTTTCTGCAATGTCTGTGACATCCATGTGGTATTGCGCTGTATCTAAAGCAACAGTGACGGTTCTCAATTCACCTTTTGGTGGCTTCCACTCATCACGCTTAATTCTTCCAGTGAAATCATTCATGAGTGTTCCTTCCTCATCACGTATCTCAATAATTTCACATCCTCGAACAAATTGAAGGCCAAGCCTTTGTGGCACACCAGCCTTCTCCGCTTCCTCTGCACTTAGTGGCTCAAATGAAGGGCGAATAGAAAGTAAAAATAGTACATCATGCTCTTTAAGGGCATTCCATTCAGATCTAATCTGTGCTTTGTAGCTTGAAATGCTAAAAGTCACTTCCGCTGTCACAGATGACGGCTTAACTTCTCCAATGTTAGGCTGCTTTATTTCATTTATTTTAAACTCCTTAATTGGCACAGCCATTCTTGACCAGCCACGGAAAGCAGACTCTCCCTCATTATTAATGTAAGCAAGGAGATGGGGCACAGCTTCCTGAATATCCTCACGAATCTCATAAGTTGATTCCAGACGGAAGAGATTGAAATTTCGCAGGAGATAATCATGAAGAGTTAAAAATTGAAGGTTAAGCTTTGGAAGAGCAAGACACCCTTCCCCAGAATAATTAATGCTAGGCACAAGGCTTTCATCCCACATGATTTGCTCATTTGGGTATAGCGGAAGCGCGTTTATGGCTTCTTTTTGAGACTGTTGTTTCTGAAAAAAAGAGACCATGACTTCAATAAGAAAATCAACCCTCTGCGACCAAGGATCCTCCTTTGACACCAATTTGAGCTGCACAAAGAATTACATTAATAGGAGAGAAATTATGCAGAAAATACCACCATAATCCATAATATATGTGCGTGTGTGTGTGTCAGTGTGTGTAATCATGGTATTGAAAGTTTGAAACAAAAGAATTAGCAATGGAGATATGAAAAGGAGCTTCTCAATGCTATAAATTTTCCCTATATGTACTCTATAGATAACTATTAAAATTGTATAAACAAGAGCAGATACCTTGAAAATCAATTCAGAAAGATGTTACTAGAAATTTTTAAAATTTAAAAAATCACTGTAAGTTTATAAGAGAGTGACAATAACTGAATCTTAACACCATGAGAATAATTTTTGAACGTGAAACAAAGGCCTTATCAAGTAGAACTCTGAAAACCTGATGGCATATGCACCAAAAGACACATACAATTGGCCATCTACAAACCTTATTACAAACAAGGTCTTGGAGCTCTTGTGGTGAGAGCACTGACAATTTCTTTGATAGATCAGCTCGCTTGTGAATTGCACCAATGTTAGCCAGGGCAAGTTCTTGCAACTAAAATCACCACATAGAAAAAATATTAGATGCTGCAAATAATAACCATAGCAACAAGTAAGAAGTATCAACATCCACAGCATCAGCTATTTACAACTGAGACAACTGACAGAGCAAACATGATTGGTTATAACTTATAACGAACCTTCGGAACTTTCTTAAAAGCAAGTAGCTGGAAGGAATGGAAACGATCATAATGAGATTGAAGCACCTCATCATCCATCAGTTGTGTACCAACATGATCATTAATCTCAAAATTTTCATAAAATTGTAGTAAGTCAACAAGCTGCGCAAAAAGTTTCCCATTTTCATGATTATAAAGAGCACTTAAATGACATTTGGCAACAACCGCTACATCAGCCACAAGAGGCCTAAGATACCTGCACTCCCAGGAAAAAGAGACTGAGAAATGGCAAAAAAGAATTAGACAAACAAATTATAGCACAACATAAACAGATGTAGAAGAAATTTTAACTTTCATGAGCACACAAAACAATTATATGACATTTGACACGTCAAAAAATAACTTAAATAATGCAAGGAAAGGGATAGATTTTTGTATTTTCTTCCCGTTTAGCTCATCTCTGCATTCAGCATTCCAGATAAAGCTTGACAAAGACAAGTGGTAATTTAGCAATTAACCTTAAAAGCAGTATAATGCTAGTGAGCCTTACTCCTAAAACTACTTAATTTTGACAACAAGAATCCGCTATACACAAAGAGAAAAATAAACTCCACAAATAATTTTTTTTTATTGTAAAATGACAGATCAAAGGCCCCAGCTTGGGACACAATTATACCTTCTCGTGGGCAGTTGGCTCAATAGATCAATAAGAAACTCCATAAATCTCTCACAGTACAAGACACATGCATAATCAATTTGCTGAAAACCAGTAATATCAACGAGATCATCATCACCATCATTGGGAGACAGCTTTTGCGGAAAAACTTTGTGGTCGAGCACCTAAAGATAATTAATAAAGTGGCAAAGGATTAGATTTAAATTCCTTGCACATTAGGACTAAATCACATGCTACCACAAATCATTTTAAATCATAAGAGTACCTCAAGAAACTCTTCAATAAGATTTCTCAAAAATTTAACTTCAAAAGATGATGAGGGGTCAAAAGGCTGTCCTCGTTTCATAGCCTCCTTAGCTTCTCTCTTTATCATCCTCCTCCATCTCTTAATTAAATCTGGATTAAGACAAAGCTCCATCTACAAATATAGCAGCAAACTATGCATGAACTTGGACCCAGATAATTTCCATCTGGCATGAAACAAAGCTAATATAGAGTTTATTTTACCTGAAAACGACCATACGACAAACTGTGCCAGGATTGTAAACTAGCTAATCTCAAAACTGTCTCGCTGACAATTTCATCTTCCAAACTCTGTCGCATAAAGTATTTAATTAAGTGAGAAAAAAGCCAACAAGGATAACTTGAAATCACACTATCGCTTTACATATTCTAGTAGGGTCGTTCTTAACCATATTTTCTTAAAGAAAACTTTCGTTGATGTCTAGACACCTACCACAATAAAATAAATAAATAAACAAATAAAAATAAGAACATATAATGTAAGCATGCTACAGAGTGATGAGCCTAGAATTTAGTAAATCTAAATATATGAAGATCCATCCTCAGCAAATGTAAGAAGGACAGATTCACAAAAAATACCTCACCTAGAGAGGTAGTTGCAAACATAAACTCAATTAGATTTTTAAAACGGGAACCCACCATTATGAAACCATCTAAAAACTGCATGCAGAACTAAACAACAAAAGAAGGCATAATCTACTAATGCATGTCTTCCTAAACATAACTGCTGAATGAAAATGAGTGAGGAACTGAAGACACAGTCAACTTTAATTAGGAAAATAAACCAGCAACACCTATACAACAATTTATTGTTTCTTCTTAGTTTTTTCTCATATGTATGTACATATATACATATGCACGCACATGCACGCGTGCACACACACACACAAAAAAAGACAATTACGTACATCAACTTATTTCATCCTGTTCACAATATCAGTCAATTCAATCAATAAGAGACCTTTCCCATGAAACAAAATGAACAGCAGAGACAATAATCAACAGCTAGCACTACATGTTTTTAATAACACAAAGAATCCAACAAAATCATGTTTAGAGTGCCAACATACCTGAAATGCGTTAATCATGAAAACTAAATAATTTGTCTTCTCCGCTATAGTTAATTCCCTTCCCTACAACCACATTTCAAATACAAAACATCAATAAACGCATTCAAGACCCTTACAATTCGACCAAAATGCAGCTAATCTAACAAATTATACACCACGATTCACTTCTAACGAACTATTTCACCACCCACAATAACATTTTTTTACATTCATTCATTCGTACTACTAAGTTCAAAATCTCTACTAAATATTACACCTTGGGTGTTCACAAACCTCCTTGAGACGAATAACTCTCTCGAGAAATCCGTTAAACACCTCCTTTTGATCGTAAAAGCATATCCAAGCAGCCACATTCTCTCGAAACTGCAACAAGTCACAAAAATCCATAAAAATAAAATCACATCACATCTCCAAATAACACCTAAACGTCATATTCAAACCATGAAACACTTAAAAATCCAATCTTTTTTTGGATTTTCACTACCTTCTCATTGACCATGAGTATCATCGACATCACGTGCTCATACGAGGCCGTCTCAGCGTCGAAATTGGGCCAGAGATAGTTCTCCAAGTATTGACTGACCTCCAGAATCATCACTCTATGCAACGGCACCGTCTTCCTCCCTTCCTTCACCATCAGCTCCGTCCTGTAAATCTCCTTTACCAGCTCCGCGTCGAACGGCTTCTCCTTCTCCGCCCGCAGCCAGTTCTCCGACGCCGTCTTCGTCAGCCTGTCGCGCTGGATTTCCGAGAGAGTTATGGAGTTCGGCAGCGTCGTCGAGCCAGGCTTCGACTCTGGCGTCGGTTGTTGCTGGCTCTGCGACTCGACCGGGTACTCGGCGACCCGATGCCGCTTGAAATCGTAGGCGCCCGTGCCGTAGACCTTGGTCATCGTCGAAGTTGTTTTGTGAACACGAGCAGAGATTTTTGAGGACTTTTTATATGAAAAAATTAGGGTTTTAATCAGGTTCTACGAGAACGTGTGAGAGAGACAGACTCACTAAGAATCAAAATGGAGTGTGTTTGTGAAATGATGTTCTGGTAAATGAGAAGTCGGTTCGGGAGGTAAGCCGAGTGAGAGACCCGAGCTTAATCCGGCCCATTTACCAACTTCAAGCCCGGTTCCCATTTTTTTTAACGTTTCTTTTACCTACTATAAATCTATAATTAATTCGTTTTTTCGAAAATAAAAATAATAATAATTAATTCTAAAAGTGATAAATGTTTTAAAAATATAGGGATAATCCCATAAGCCCTTAATTTTTTATAGATTACCTATTTTCTTCTACATAATTTGATTTTTATTTAAAATATCATTTAACTTTTGAATAAATATATAAAATATCACTTAAAGGAGTATGAAACGATACAAAATTGCAAAGAAAATTAAAAATATGTATTAATTAAAATATGACAAATCAAAATAAATAAATAATATTAAATATAAAATATAAAGACATTTTTACTTAAAAATTAAAAATAAAAAATAAAAAATTTTCTTGTCACTAATCTCTTGCTTTCTAATATTATCGGTTTTTTTTTCTCTCTCTCTAACTTTATCTGTGTCCCTATCTTTCTAAGCTCACCACTACTGCTCCGTCGTTCGCCCTCACTTCCACTAGACATTCATCACCACCCCCTCCCACACCGACTCCCCTTCATCTCTATCTCTTTCTAATGTGGCCACTACCTTCTCTCCTCTCATCTTCTCTTTATTTTCAACTGAGGATCAAAACCAGATAAAACCTCATCTGGGTTCGAATTCAATTAAGGGTTCATCGGGGTTCAAACCCAAATAAACCCTAATCTGAGTTTGAACCCAATTGAACTATCAACTAGGTTCGAACATAAATGAACTCAAACGCAATTGAACATTCAACTGAATTCGAATTCAGATGAACTCAATGTTTAATGATGTGTAGTGATTTTTTATGTTTTATTTTTTATGATTTTTGGGTTTAGATAATTTTTTGAGTTTTTAGGTGTGCTTGATAACGTTTGACTTTTTTTTAAAAAAAAAAAATGAGTTTATTAATTGATTGTCATTTAATATAGGTTTATTGATTTATTATTGTTCATCTTTAATATGTTGATCGTGATGGTTATTGGTATGTTCATATGTGATGATTATAGGTTTTTCATTACTGATGGTAGGTTTGAAAGTTAATGATAATAACATAACAGCAAGTGGAGATATATATTGAATCTCTAATTTTTTTAGTATTTTTAATTATTTTTATTTTTTATTAGTTTATAATATTTATTTTAAAAATATTGTTTTAGAATTATTTCACTTTTTAAATAAATTTTTAAAGGGTTAAAAATATGATTTTACTTATTGTCTAATTTTTTTTGTTTATTTTGTAACAGATGCAAAATTTTAGATAAAAATCAAATCATATAAAGGATAATGGATAATTTATAAAAGTAAAGTGATTTTTAGAAATTTCCCAAAAATATATAATTTGAATCTATAATATTTATTGTATTGATACAAGACAATTTACATAACTATTTTGACATTATATCATATTAATAGTAGAAAATATTTATTAAATCGATTAATATATTAGGTTAATATTTTTTTAAAAATGCTCCACTTGCTAAATTTTGTCAAAATTTATACTAAACATTTGAGTTGTCAATATTATATTAATTATAATATCATTTTGTGATTTATAAAATATTGATAAATTATATATCAAATTATTTATATATGAATTTAAAAAAATAAATAAAAAATTGAAAAATATGAAAATATGAAAATAAAAATAAAATCTTTACTCAATATATATAGAGTTATAGACTAATTTTAATAATATCAATTTTAATATTATGAATCTTAGAATAGATTAATATTTTTTTATAATTAATATTTAATATTAATTATTTATATATAATTAATTCATTGAAATATTGAAATTAATATTATTAAAATCAATTAATTTATTTATATAAATGTTATTATTATTAATTTTTTATAATTTTAAAAAATTAATGTAAATCAATCAAAATTTATTTCATTTAAATATGAAAGAATTTTTTTTAAAATTAATAATATAATATATAAATTTGATTAATTTTTTTTAATATTATTTTAAGTTTCGTGGTCAGGTTTGTGCTTTTATATATATATATATATATATATTTTTGTGGTAGTCAGTGTCACAATCAATGCTAGTCTAGATGGAGAATATTTTAGGCTTCGGAGCTACCTATGACACGTAACGTGTAAGATTCTCTCTTTCATCTGAGCCACCCAACAACTAGTCCAACTATTTGACTTCCACACCAGACAGTGCATGCCTGCTTTCGCTTGTCATATGTATCTCAAGACGCAGGGACACTAGAAGTAGAGTACACCACCACCCCAGTTCAATCTCCTCTTCCAGTCATGTCCACACCCACCTGCACTGTTTCTTCACCTCCTGCTCAAAGGTATAATCTTTCCCATCTTCGTACTTCATTATTTTTTCATGCATGCATTTGGTTTCTTATACTGTTTGTTTTTCTTATATGTGATTATTTTTGTCATCAAAGATCATGATTTTGGTTTTGTTTTAGCTGTAGTGTGTAAGCTTTTGGATGTTTGCGATATAATCATGGTGACAACTGAATAGTCCTTTTTAATTCTTTATATGTTTGATTTTGGTTAATTGTAATTATGGTTTGGTGATTCAAATGGGTTATTTTATCCGTTCTAGATTATTTTGTGTAATTGCTAAATCTAACCAATATTTTTCCATTTAATCCGTTAATTACTAGCCAAATTGACAAGAATATAACAGCCATGTAATTGTGTTTGATTGATCTTAGATGTTGTGGTTAAATTTTTAAGGTTGCAACCAAATTTTGCTGGTTGAAAAATTGAACTCAAGTTGAGTTGGGAATCCACCTTTGATATGTTGAATGTTCCAAGTTTATAGTGTTTGTCTCTGGTGCTGTTTGTGGTGTTTCGACTTGTTCTTTGGAAACCGTAATGGAGGATACGAATCCTGTGGCTGTGGGTGGCTGTGGGGGATGTAATGACTGGTGTGAGATTTTAGTGTTTCATTTAATTCTTGCTTTCTATCTTTCAGATACAAAGGGAAATAGGCATAGCACCCCAACCATGACTGGTAGAAGACTATGGTTTATGGTAATACAGAAAGAGAACTAGAAAGATTCAGAGGGAAAAATGAGATTGACTTCAACAAAGTTATTGTATAGTATATCACCTGCCTACTTGAAATACAAGCCACCCAACTTCAATAAAAAACTTGTGGTTTCATGCTGCTTGTTAAATATGATTTCTCAGAAGTTGGATTGTTTTAGCTGGTTCAAAAATTCATATACTATTCAATCGCTATTTGAAAGGAAAAAATTTTTCCACAAGTGCCATTTTTTAGCTTAATATTGTAGATAGGACAAAAAAAAGTTTTAATACTATGTACATTGTAGATAGGACCAAAAAAAGTTTTAATACTATGTACTTACATTTTGTTTTATGATGTAACATTTTGTTTTATGATGTAATTAATTAATAATAGTTTGGTGTTGATGTTAGGATGTTTTTTGTTTTATAACTGCATCAACACTATAATGCTAGTGTTGTCTGGTACAATGTTATTTAAAAGAGTAAATTACAATTTAGCTACCCAGTTTAAATACTTTCACGTGCAGAGCAAATGTTTTCATGTTATTATAATTTAGCCCCCTATCGTTAGTAAAAATAGTTACATTTGACGGTAAACGATAAAAAGATCAAATTACCCTTTGACTGAAGTTGACCCGTTGACCAAATATATGTTCTGATCAACTGCTCACTCACTCATTCAGCTATTCTCTCTCTTCCGCTTCTCCTATTCGTCCGCTTCTTCTTCTTCTTTCCTTCTTCTTCGTCGGAGCTCCGATCTGGGTTCGGTGACGAACCCAAATCTGGGTTCGGTGACGAACCCAGATCTGGGTTCGGTGAGGAACCCAGATCTGGGTTCGGTGACGAACCCAGATCTGGGTTCGGTGAGGAACCCAGATCTGGGTTCGCTGAGGAACCCAGATTCTGGGTTCGCTGAGGAACCCAGATTCTGGGTTCCTCAGATGAACCCAGATTCTGGGTTCCTCAGTGAATCCAGAATCTGGGTGTATATATATTTTTTCCAGTTTGATGGTTTTGATTTTAGATGATGTTGGGTTTTATGGTTTTGTGGGAGATTGATAATGTTGGGTTTGATGGATATGTTTGAGGTTATTTTTTGGGTTTTTATAAGTGGATTATGATGTTGGCTAGTTGATTGATGATGTCTAGAATCATTTTATGGTTGATAGTTGATGATGGTTGATAGTTGATGATGTTCTCGTGTGGATGATGTTTGGGATAAAATTAATATGAAAAGACAATTTTACCCCTCGTTCAGTTAAATGTAACTGAATTCATTAACGGTAGGGGGTTAAATTGTAATAATATGAAAACATTTGCTCCGATTGTGAAAGCGTTTAAACTGGGTAGATAAATTGTAATTTGCTCTATTTAAAATATTATTGTCGAAATCAGCTATCAATTAGTTAAGAGATTTGACTGTCAATTACCTATTGATTGACTGAGATCGATTGAGGGGTAATTGTAGAATGATTGAGAGTGATTAAGGAATAATTGTAAAATATTTAGTTACTCTTCCTACTCTGTGTTTCATACTCTATATATACTTGTAATAGTGGTTGAATAAAATATGACAATTTCTTTCTTTCTCTCATCTATTATGGCTTTTATGTTCATTTTGATATGCTCTCTGTTATCATTGTGATGTTGATCATATCTTCATTGATGGCTTATAAACCATATGTACTACAAATAATCATAGGAAGCCATCTGCAGGAAACTGTTGTCTCTGTAAGATTTGGTTCATCCCTCTAGAAAGTCCTATAGGTGTTTTCTTTTTGCCTGATATTATGTTAATTTTAATGTTTTAAATCATCAGCACTATATTGCAGATAATTATGACTATTTTTGTGTTCCCAGATTAGTTGGGAAAGTGGCATTAGTCACGGGAGGAGCAAGTGGTATTGGAGAGAGCATTGTGCGTTTATTCCACCTGCATGGTGCGAAAGTTTGCATAGTGGACGTGCAGGACAATCATGGTCAGCAGGTGTGTGAGTCCCTCGGCGGTGACCCAAACACCTGTTATTTCCATTGTGATGTCACATTGGAGGATGATGTTCGCTCTGCTGTTGACTTTGCTGTTAGCAAATTTGGCACACTAGATATCATGGTCAATAACGCTGGGCTCTCAGGCTCACCTTGTCCAGACATCCGCAATGTGGAATTATCGGAGTTTGAAAAGGTATTTGACATCAATGTTAAAGGAGTTTTCCTTGGAATGAAACATGCAGCTCGGATCATGATCCCACAGAATAAGGGCAGTGTCATTTCTATCTGCAGCGTTGCAAGTGCCCTTGGTGGCATTGGCCCCCATGCATATGCAGGGTCGAAACATGCTGTTTTGGGTCTCAACAAGAATGTTGCAGCTGAGCTAGGAAAATACGGGATACGTGTGAACTGTGTTTCCCCTTATGCAGTTTTAACAGGATTGGCTTTGGCTCACTTGCCGGAGGATGAGAGGACAGAGGATGCCAGGGCTGGTTTCCGCAATTTTGTTGGGAGAAATGCTAACTTGCAGGGAGTGGAGTTGACGGTTGATGATGTGGCTAATGCTGTGCTCTTCCTAGCAGGCGATGAGGCAAGGTATATAAGCGGAACGAATCTCATGGTTGACGGAGGCTTCACAAGTGTGAATCATTCACTTCGAGTTTTCAGATGAATGATGCTGTTTGCATGTGTGACTTAACACGAGGTTCGCAGGCTCGCCTTTGGTGGTAAATTAGCTGGGACTTGGGATCATTCATGCTTGAAATTTGAAAATTATATTCCTTGATAATAATGAATAATAATTGATCTCCTGCTGGTGAAATTTAGTATCAATTGTTGCACATTTACTGCCTGTAACCTTTTCATATGTGTTACATGTACAGTAGACTAGCCAGGTTGCAACAGCTTGCGCAGCCATGGAAGCTGTGTTTGGCCAATAGATGGCCCTGGTGATCATACTAGCAGTGGTGATGTACATTTGCTGTGACAGTGATGTCCGGCAGCGATTGTGTGAGGATGTTGGTGGTGACTGGAGTGTGGAGAGTAGGGTGGTGGTGGGGGATGGTGACATGGTGTCATGAGTAGTAGTAGTAGTAGTATTTTAATTCAATGTTGAGGTGGCATATATAGAGCAATGTTTGGTGTACATCTCACAAAATGGTGGGTTCCTGGTACTGGTTTACAAGATTATTGAAAATAGAAGTTAGTAGGCCTGATTCTGATCCTTTGCAGACTGAAGTGCGCTGATAAAAATCCGGAACTAGCAGCTATAAGTTTTATATTTTCAATCTTTCATGGTAAGTTGGTAACATTGTGTATAATGCAACTTGAACATCATGATTAAGCATGAAATGGGCTTGACAATCCCTGACAATCAATAGAGCAAACAGGGAAGCCCACAGCATTGCCAAACAAGCCCATAACTTGCTTGGTGTAAGATATTCCATATAGTTATCATTCATTAACTCATTAACAAAATCACAGGCTATCAGGCAAAAAGTTTGTTCAGAGTCTTCAGACAACATCAATCTATATGCTAATATGATGTGAAGCACAGGAAATGAGAAATTGTTGTTCAATGTTTAATAAATAGGACAAAATAGTAAATAACATAATAATACAAAATTCAATACCAAATCATTAAACATTTTACACACTAACTTTAACGCATGTAACTTATTATACTTCAAAAGGTTGAGAATTCAATTTTACTAAATGCATATTACAATCTATACAGATAATTTTTTTTTTATTATTATTGGAGTAATTATCTTTTATAATTGATATGTTTTCCATTAGATTTAAAAATAAAAAATTATTAAATATTTTAATAAGATCTAATATTACATTTATTAGCATCATTAAATTCATAATATATATATATATATATTTTTTAAAAAAAATAATAAAGTAAAAATAAACATAAAAATCTTAACTATATCGTTCATGGCCACTAACTTCCCACCTCACCAGAAACCATGACTTCTCTGCAAGTGCAACCATCATGGCTGTCTTCTGTCGACACCATCAAGACAGTCTCCACCTCCATTAAACCAAAACAAGTCTGCTTCAAAGTCTCCTCCTCTCTGAACCCATCAAACAATGATGCAGAGGAACCTCCACACCCCACTTCACCAGACTCACCACCACCTCCAGAAACCACCACCCTGGACCCTGTCAAGCTGGCCTTGGCCTACAAGAAGAACAAAGGGAGTCTTGAGAGTGCAACAAGTTCAGGTATTGCAAGGACAATATATAGATAATGTGAGAATTGTTGTTTGGTTGCCTAGAAAACTGAGTCGATGTGTAGTGTTCGTTATTTTTTTATTTTTATATTTTGTTATTGAAGGCTCTTAGATGATGAATGTTTTGGTGTTTAGATTCTTTGGATGGTGAATTATCAAATATTTGATATCTTAGACTTGAATTTTGTATCTTTAAGTTGTTTTAGCAATACCATCTGATCATATGATGATTATGGAGTATATGCGTAGGAAATTTTTATTGATTGATGAAATTTCACGCATTTTGAAATGCAATTGTAGTTGGTTGAAACTTTACATTGATTTTTAGGCTTGAAGGAGGAAGATAAGGGTAAAGTGCTGTCTGAGGAGAAAGGGGTTGGTAAGAAGGAAGAACTGAAGATTTCAAGCACTGATTTTATGGGACTAAACTTCGCGGATAAAAAGATAGGTAGGGGTGTGCCAGCTGGATTGGTTCCATTGTCTGACCCTTTTCCTGAAGGTGACATTCCTGAGGTGGAGATCATTGTTGGGGATACTAGTAAGTTTGAACAGGCAACAGTGTCGGAGCCTGAGCCTACTCAACAAGAAAATAACTCAGAGTTTTACAAGCCGAAGGTTTCTACATGGGGAGTTTTTCCTAGACCTGGCAATATTTCCAAGACGGTATTGAAATACATGCAATTGTGAAGCTGTGTCATCTTTTGGGAGTCTCATTTTACACTAAGCATTATTTGATACACCTTCATTGGTTTTTTGTTTTAAGTTTGGTGGTGGGAGAACAATTCGTCCTGGAGATGTGATTGAAACTGTGGATGATAGAGCTGCCAAAGAAGAACGCACTAGACAGCTAATTGCTGCCTACAAGGAAAAGGTTGGATTAAGTGTTGACCCGAGGCTAAAATCTGAGTGTGAGAAGGTACTTCTCAAGCACTATTCTTCTGTCACTTTTAAATCCATGGAGAAACAATAAAACTCAGTTTTCATTAAAATTTTACTGATGCAGAGGATATTTCGTAGCGTTTTAAACGCTGACAGATAAAAATGCATTTGAAGCAATCTGCTACTGTGGAATGTCATTACTATGCGATTCTCTAATCAAACTCTAGCTTATGAGTTAGCATGCCTGCTTAACTTTAAGGATGTGAAGATGGTTAATAGTGGCAGATATGCATTTGTGCGTATGAGTGATGGATAACTTAATCATTGTAGTTATAATAATTGCACTCTAGCCTTACATTTTACCATATGTCAATTTTTACCGCAAAAAATAGACAAGCAACTCTTTCGTTAATTTAAATTGTTGTAAACGTAGGCAATGAAGGATGGTGGTGCTTTGATGGATTCGGGGAGGCTTAAGGAAGCTTTGTCTTATTATGAAAAAGTCATGGATAAAATGGCATTTAAGGTAAGTGCTCTTTAAGATGGAAACTGTATAAATTTAAAAAATCTGGTGCACTCATGGTCTTATTAGTAAGAATTGAGGAAAATGGAACTCATAAGTTCGTATATTGACTCCTTTAGCTCCAAGCATAAGTAATTATGCAATTTTACAATTATTATGTAATCATTACTTCTTGGAGTATATTATTTGATTATGTAAAATTTTCTTTTATGCAGAGTGAACTTCATGGATTAGCAGCTTTGCAGTGGTCTATTTGTCAGGATTCACTTCGTAGGTATATCTATGTTGTTAATTATTAGGATCCTGGATTTTTGTACAATACTTTCTTTTATTGTGCTCCTGTCTGCTGAACGTTAAAATGTTTTTTCGCTTTATCAACTAGGAAGATGCTAATAAGTTGCAATGCTTGTAGGCCAAATGAAGCTCGAATTATGTATGAGAAGCTTCAATCACACCCAAATGCTTCAGTGAGCAAGAAAGCGAATCAATTTTTGTTCAGCTTTCAGGTATATATCCATGAAGACCTACAGCAATCATTTATATCTTGTATGTGGGGTGGCAAACTTAATGCTGAATAGGATTATATCTATCAATAAGGAAAATCATTTCAGTGCTGGACCAACAGATTTTGAAGCAACATATGTTGTGCAGTATGTGTTTGTACTTGAAAATGGTTTGATTCAGACGTATTATATCTCTGCTACAACAAAAACTTCCTAGTAGGAATGTAATGTAGTGTAAGATATTTCTGAGATCAAAAAGGAAATTCAGATCATTTAATAATTACAATTTCATTTATATCAGGCCATGGAAATGATGAAGGTCACAAGCTCAAATCTCTCAGAGAAAAGCACGGGGTACCAGAATTATTTTGAGGCTTTTATTGAAGATAAAATCAACTACCCTCTCCAAAAGGCCAAAATTGATGAAGGTGCACTGAGTCAAGCCCTCCCATATATGCTTTTTCTTGTTTCTCCCATTTTTATAGTATTGTTCATTGCTGTACAGAAAGGAAATTTAAATTAAAAAAATAGAACAGACTTTCTACTAGGAAGTTTGCTAACCAATTTTGTCCCTCAAATTGTATAGAATGTAAGATATTCATTGTGTACTTTCAAGTTGACAAACTTAGATAAATAAAAGCTTCTACATGACTGATGAATAAGTTAATATGCCTTTGAAATAATTACATTATAGAACTGTGTATATATATGTGTATATACATATATATATTCAATATGATTGCTGATTAGAGCTGTCTGAGGAAGGAAAGAGGGGAAGACCCTCCAATAATGCAACAGTTGATAATATATTATGAAAAGCTTCCATCCAAACTAATCCAGTTGTTGCAGAATGATTATGCCCTAAACATCAACAATGATTATGCCCTAAACATTGTATTTGGGAGAAAAATCAAGCCAACTTGAAAGATTTTACTTATTATGAAAGGAGAAGAAAGTAAGATAGGTGGTTGATGTAAGGTATTTATGGCATGTCAAATATGTTAGTCATCTGCTAGACGACATTGTCAATAGCTATGTTATATAAGATGATGTGAAATCAATAACTGATCATGGCCAGGCAGATAAAAATAGGACTATGGGAATGCCACATTGTGTCATTAAGTTGTCATTTTTTTGTGAGTAATGAATATGTTTGATATATAATTTGAGGATCGAATAGGATATTAGACGGCATTGTTTTGTGTGACAACTTGTCTCATATATGAAATATTCTCAATGAGGACCAATCTCATTTGCTCAAACCAGGAAGAGAGCTCTTGTTGTTTGATATTGTCCTCGTTCATGACATTGTCACATTGTACAAAAGACTAGCAATCCAAAACTCAGCTGGCTGTTGAGTATAATATTTATTTGATGATGATGACCATTAATAAGTTGGGGTAGTTTAGATTCATGCATATGCTTGATTTGTGCAAAAACAGCACAGGAAAAAATTGAATTATTGTGCAGAATCTTAGTCACAAAAGTAGGCATCCTTGTTTTAGGGGATCTGATGTGCAAGACACAACAGCAGTTGCCCACCACCAAGTGAAATATGCTACTATAACATATAAAAGGATGCATAAAAGTTACTGATTTTGCTCTCTCTTATTTCTTAAAGTTAAAGCTTACATCACATTTGCCTCCAGAAAATCAGTACACTGCTTTTTTATGTATGTTTTATTCCTGTGTGTTTAATTAGCTCTAATTGTTTATGCAAAAGATTTATGATTAATCATCTTTTTGTAAGTATACTTACCCAACACATCCACCTGAGTTAGTTTCAATGATGTTAACATTATAGATTGCAAATAATTCAAACCTATTCCAAATTTAATTATGCATGTTCCACTTTTTAATCATGCATCTATGTGACCCTTAACCAATTAATTTAAGCTAATTATTTTTCCAGTGCTTGATTTGTTAGTGAGTAGACTATATTCTATGACAGACCGGTAGTTATAAATGATCAAGTGATTGATATCTGATAAGTGATATCAAGATCAATTGAATTTATTTTTTATTACTAAAAGGAATTGAATCAGACCGAAGTTTGGATGTCACAAGTGTATAAATAGTCATCAGAGTCTTGTAAGTCCAACCTAATTTTCACCAACTTCTAATGACTAGATTAAGTTTGGTTTGACCTAGCGAAATAGACATTTTGGTGGTTGAATCTCTTTTTTTTTTTTTTTCATCTATTTGAAGGCTATTAGATTGTTATAACTTGGAAGCAAAAAGAAGCCGTTAAAGTAAAAGGCATGTGTTGTTACAAATTTGCAATGGGGTCCTTACTCCACAATGCTAATTGATTTTCAAAAGAACATAAATGCTTTTGTAATCATTAAAACAATTTCTAGGCCACATTATGTTTTATATGCACCAGAAGGAAAAAAGAAATAAAGCAGATTTGCAAAGATCTTCCTGTTAAAGTCGCTGAAATTTATTTTGCTTGAGAATACAAACAAACTGTGTCTAAAGTTAGTAGTGGATCTTTGGAAGGTATAATCCACTCATCACCTTTTTCTTTTTGATAAAGTTGCTTTAATACTCCATCTAACATCAATGTAATCTTAATTATTTGCTTCATTTGTCAAATGATTAGGTTACCAATCTTCCCAAATCATAAATTACTTATTCATTTTGATACTGGTTAGGTGCCAATTTGATTAGCATCATCAACAAGGTAATGTGTTTGGAAGTATTTTTAACTTTTTTAAAGGTTTTATCAAACCGTTAACAAATGCTTTCTTTTTTAGTACTTTTTTAAATATCGATTAAAATAAACATAAAAAGGAATATTCCTAAATAAGTTTTGCATGAATTTTTACCTACTAATGTTTCTAGACTCAATCAAACCATTTTCAACAAAAATAAAATTAAACATTTAAATAAAAGCTTTATTATTGTCAACAAAAATAAATCAAAACATTTTACCTACTATTGTCAATCACCTGGCATCATCCTTATCATGTATGGATGTATAAAAATTAAAAATTTAAATAAAAGCTTTATTATTATTTGAAAAATTTGGACAAAAATATTGGTCGGTCTGTTAGCTATTACATGCTCAAATCATTTGGATTGTTGGAAGAGAACAAACTGTGCATGGAGCCTGAAGGCTTGGAGAGTGCGAATCAGTTTGAGTTATATTTTTGGTTAAGGGAAACAATAAAACATGGGATATATCATGAGAAATTTTGGCATTATAGAATGTTTCCATTATGGGTATGCATGATGATCAATGTTAGGACTGTCCTTTTCTATGCACTCCATGTGGTGCCATCATAGCTTGTACTCTCATCTCACAAGCAATCACTGAAAAATGAAACACAAGCCCGTCACATCATTATTTTTAAACATGTAGCAGTGTTCTTACTTCCATCTATCTGTTACAGAGCTTAGGATTTGGATTTTGGCAAAATTCGAACATCCTACTGTTTTCGTATGGTATGATATTGTTTGTTTAAGATTAAATTGTTTTTTTTTCAAATTCCAATGCTCATATTACTTTACGTAGAACCCAAACCCAAAATCATGTGGATGCAAACAATATTACATTATGTATGGTGGATATCCTTATTCAAAGGCCTATGTCCATTTAAGGGGAACATTGAAACAAAATGGTGTGGAAATAAATATCGTGGTATTTATGTAAACTATGTTCCCTAATAGAGAAATTCAAAAGGTGATTGACAAGAAAATTCTTCCTAACTTTACCTAAAATTCATTCTTTTGTCAAAGTTGATCTTCCAAGGCAGGATAATCCCCCTGTTAGTTAATTATATGCAATGATTTTTCAAGTTCAAAAAAAGCAGCTCAATTGGATTCAAATGGTAACCATGACACAAGTTCAAGAATCTTCATAGAAACATAAATGGGTGTGATTGGAAATTGGAGTGGCAAGTTTTTCAAGAATTAAAGTCTTAAAAGTTAAGAATCACCGAAAGGTATAGAAAATGGTAATAGCGTCGGCTGAAAACTAATGGTAAGAGAAGGTTACAAGGAACCTGAAACACCATTTTTATGTTTGTTTTTGTTTTTTTTAAGTATCCATATTAATTATAGGATTATTGCTCTTGTTTCATGGATGAAAACGTCATTACCAAAAATTAACTTGTAAGAATTGGTAAATGACCATGACCCTGACCACTCCACTTAAGAACCTTTAATTATCATTAAATAAGAATAGGCCGGTGCCATAATCATATTAAATTATCATGTTTGATAGACAAACAATTTTATTTTTTTTAAAATAAAAAATCCTTCATACAATTAAAATACAAACAAAATTCTTTCAAATTCACTGATTAAGTTGGTTAGTAAGTACAAACACGTAAAAACATATTTATTTGAAAAAACATTTTTAATAATTTTGATGAAATTTTAAAGAAAGCTTCTGATATTTCATGGCTAAAAATCACTTTCTAACATTGATGATTCCAAGTTTTAAAGCAAAACCTTGGTGAATTGCAAGATAGTTGTGATATTATGCTTGTAATGTAGATAAACAACATAGAAGATTGAATTAAATTTACTTTTATTTTGAAAAAATTAGCATGCTTTGAATTTTTTTTTTTTTGAAAAATGATATTTGGGTTGGTGGTGTGGTTTAGGAGCATGGTGCCCTTTTTTGTTTTTTCCTTCATTGGGGAATGCTAAGAGGAGCGTCTGCTAAAAAATAAATGGGCCCAATGGAGGCCCCACCAGCAGCCCATTTTCACCGACCGCTCCCTCTCTTCTGTCTTTTCAAAAAGTGCTACCGCCCAACCTCCACGGCTGGTGCGGTTCCAGAGTTAATAGTTTATCATCTTGAAGTACCGAAAAGTAAGCTCCTTTTTATATATTTTTCTGCATCTGAAATGACCATATTACCCTCACTCAATTTCCCATTTTACACTCAACATGTCGTTAGAAACGCTTTTAATAACAATATTATTATTTACTTTTAAATATTTGCAAGTGATTGATGGAAATATTCCGAACAGTGTTAAAAGAAAAAGTGTTTTTGTATACAGCCCACATGTACAAATGGTTCTCTTTCATTTCGTTACCAAGTTTTATTTCATGGAGGTTAATAGGACAATGTTATAAGGGGGCATGTGTCAGTGGTGCCAAATTTTATATTAAAGTTCATCATATTCATATCTTGTTTCATTATGATGGTGATGCTTATCCAGAAATGGAGGGTATTTCTGTCCACTCAAAAGAGATATTAGTAAGTTAGGACATCTAAATCACCAACAATTTTATAATAAAAAATGGATAAGAAAGAGATAAAAGAAAAACAAGTCTCTGCCATATGTAGTAGAAATCCCATGTAACAACAAATATTTATCTAATTTGAATGGTGACTTACTTATGTACCTTCTCACTTATATTTTAAAGTATGTATAATAAGTTTGTTTTCTCTATATTTCTCAATATAAGAGTAATTATTTAAATACAAATATAATAATAATAATAATTAATTTTGATATATCTCAACCTGTTTTATGTCAATTTTTTTTTTTGTTAAAAAAAAAAGAACTCTGTAATAATTCAATTCAGGTAATATTCAAATAAAGGGACCTCAATTCAGCCAGTGAGTTCAAATTTGACATGCTAAATCACTGTTGAATAATTTTTTTAAAACAATAAACAAAAAGGCCACCCACTGAAAGGAAGGGAAAGAAAAAAAAAAAAAACTAGAATCAACCAAAGCAAAACCAGGAGGAATCTCATACTGTTTTGTCTATTCAAGAATTCCTTTTCATTCTAAATGTAAATCATTTTCCATCTTCCCAACCAAACCAACCGACAGAGGAAAACAGAACCAGTTTTCTTTAAGACAGTGTATTCCTCCTCCTTCTCCTAGACATCAAGCAAACCAACCTCAGGTCCTGTTGATTGATGATGCTTCAGGTTTTGTTTTTTCTTTGAAGATGGTTCAAAGAAAAGCACCCAACAAGCTTGGACTCCAAGCTGCTGATTATCACCATGTTAAATCAGACAAGCTGTTGGGAAAAAACCTGAAAGCAACTTCCTATCATCAGCACCTGGATGGCAAGAACAGAGGGCCTGAAATGAAGAAGAAAATGATGAAGAAGTCAAGATCAATCAAGCTTTCTGATATTGAGAGCTTGAGATCATCAACTCTGACGAAGAAGAACATCTCACAACCTGGAAAACCACCACCTTCACTTGTCAATATCCCTGCAGCCATGATGACAACTGCTACTAGTACTCCTCAGAAGCAGCCGCCTATGATGAGAACAGCTGAAGGGTCTCCGAATTACATGAAGTCCACAAGCAGTTCAGAGGCAAGAAAGGAGAGTTCCCAGGTGAGTTCCAGGAGCATTCTAATTGGTTCAGATAGTAAAAATCCTGGAAGAAGAAACTCTAGTAGTTCGAAAATTAGCTCAGGTTCTAGTTCCAAATCAGCTAGGTCATTAGCAAGGTCTTCTAGTTTGAAGCTGGTGAGGACTTTGACAAAGACACCTAGTTTTAAGCATGTAAGAGCTCAATCCAAAAAATGTTCTAGAGTTGTTATATGTTCTGCTGACATGAATGCACAGAGAGCTACTTGTTCTTCGACTCTGAAGGACACGAAATCTCCTGCTTATCTTTCACTTAGTCCTGGGGCGACTGAAGCTGAAGGAACTTCAGCTATGAAGGTCTGCCCCTACACATATTGTTCTCTTAATGGTCATCATCATACTCCTTTGCCGCCATTGAAGTGCTTCTTGTCGGCAAGGAGGAGGACATTGAAGATGCAAAAGAGTATGAAACTGGAAGCTCTATCCCCGCGTAGAGTCATGCCAATTGGTGAAGGAGTTGATGCAGGAGAGGTGATTTTTGTTGACAAACCTGCATACAAGGAAGATGGTTTTGTTGGCTCACCTAGGTCTGCCCTTATAAAAGGAGGTGGCATGGATTTTTTCATTGATATCTATGCTAAAAATAAAGAAGGCGAGGGTGAGTCTCCTTTGGGAGGTTGTGATGGAGCAGAAGTGGAACACAACAATGAGAAACAGGTTGCTGTGAGCCTGTCTGATGGATCACCGCATTCTGAGATTGATTTCGAGGAAAGTGTTGAGCAATATGGTGATACTATTTCAATGGGAGTTGATATAACAGAAAATTTTCCTGGAAAACAAAAGGTAGATGATGCGGAGAAGGACTACTTGCCAATTGTGGATCAAAATGAAGCAGCACCGGAAAGTTTTTACAATGGAAGTGAATTTGAAGAGGATTCAAGTGCCAGCACTGAAGGGAATGACAGCAGTTCAGAAGTTACTGATATGGAGTGGGAGGAGAGCCAATATTCTTCATTGGAGCCCGATAGTGAAGCCAAATGTTCAATAAAAAATGATGATGAATCTGATTTGGATGTGGGGTGTTTATCAGAAATCAACAATATCAAATCAGAGAACATTGTTATTGATCACAGGGAGGTTCTGGCTGATGAAGAATTCGAAGAAGCAAGTGCATCCTTTGACACACAAGGGAAAGAGAGTGATGCTGAAATGGATAATAGACACCAGAACTTGGAGAGTGATGTGTTTAATCAAATGTTTGACAGCTCAAAACATGATCAACAACTCTCCGCTGAAGAAGCTGAGATGGATTTTATTGGAGTCATGGTTGCTTCAGCTACAGTGGAACGGACTGTGGAACCAATAGCTTCCAGTGAGGAGATTCAAGAGAATGGTAGAGTTCCTGAAGCAGAAAATGAAATCCCTGAAACCGGTCTTAAACTTGGGGATGTTGGGATGTACTCTGATGCTTTCCAGAATATAGATGAAGCAGATAAGGCAGATACAGAGACGGACAAAAATGTTAGCATCAGTGATTCTTATGTAGTGCAGGAACTTTCCAACAGTGAAGCTGGAGTCCAAACGGAAGAGAAAGAACGAGTTGTTGTCACCAAAAGATCAATTGGAGTTCAATTTCCTGAAATTGAGGAAGATGAACAACAGGTTGCTGTCACTAAAGTATCAGTTGGAATCCAAGTTCCTGATTTCTCCAACAGTTTCAATGAAGAACATCAAGATGATCCTGAAGTAGATGTCAATCAACACCAGGAAATGACTGCTGTCCCATGCCAGGTTGAAGACCTTGTTGAAGACAGTAACATTGCTAATGAAACCCTTCCTGTTGAAAATCAAGAGCATTCATCGGAGAATCAGAATGATAAAGTTAATGTTGCAGATGATCAGAATGAAGACAAGAAGTTCAAAATCCAGAGTTCCATGGATTCTGAGGAGCAGATTGATTCAAATAAAAATATAATCAATTTGGCCGAAACAAAAACAAGGGAAGTTGAGAAAATGGAAGTGGAAGAAAGCAACCAACAGGAAACAACAGAAACCTCCACCATGACCAGCAGTACAAACATCCTAGAACCAGAGAGAACTTCAAGCCTTGTAGAGAGCAAGTCCAACCCAGAGCTGCCAGTGACCTTTAGCAATCAGAAATGGAAAATTGGATCCAAGAGAACCTTCAACAACGAAAAGGAACTGAGGAAATTCAATCCAAGGGATCCAAACTTCCTGCCTGAGGTAACTGAACCTGATCCAGAGAAGGTTGATCTCAAGCATCAGATGATAGATGAAAGGAAAAACTCAGAGGAATGGATGGTTGATTATGCACTCAGACAGACCGTCACCAAACTCGCTCCTGCCAGGAAGAAGAAGGTGGCACTACTGGTTGAAGCATTCGAAACAATCACACCAGTACCTCAATATAAATCACATCTGAAGCATTCTTCAGAATCTTTTGCTCCTCCTAGACCAATTCAAGCTTGTAGCTGATGTTTCTTTATTAGGTAATTAAAGAACCTCACTTTACCTTAAAACAGCATTACAAACTTTTTTTTTTTTTTTTTGACAACTATGAGACAAAAGTTCTGGTTGATATCTAACAATCAAATAATTCTACTCATATTTGGCACGCAGGAGATGGGCAAGGACAAGCAACCTAGGCAAATCATAGCAGATATCATGAGTAAGCTGTTTTGGAACAACTAAGACAAAGCAGCTTGATGGGGTGACGGTAGAAGGAGATCAAATTATAGGCAAGGTCACTGGTTCCTCCTGAGTGAAGTGAAAGTGTTAGCTCAATAATG
Organism: Dimocarpus longan; assembly: GCA_022984855.1. Classification (NCBI taxonomy): domain Eukaryota; kingdom Viridiplantae; phylum Streptophyta; class Magnoliopsida; order Sapindales; family Sapindaceae; genus Dimocarpus; species Dimocarpus longan. The sequence continues at coordinate 23,990,575 of CM041022.1, forward strand.
TATCATGTATGTAATAACAGTAGACCTATGGTGTTCAGTTTGTTCAACTGGATGCTATGCATCTATCTATAGTTGTTGCGGGGGGCACTATGCCTCCAAACATTATTTATATGTCTGTCTAAGATCATGTACTTATAATTATATTTTAACTTAATTTATGTCTAACTAGTTTATATTAATTAGCATCTCTCTATTGACAAAGCTATGCATTTTACAGAGTGAACAAAAGTTCACTCTTGAATAAGCATCAGCAGAACATACGTGCAAAAATCTCCCAACATGAGAGACGAAAGGAAAAACGATCATCAATAACAGACCATTAAAAATATATCCACAATGTTACAAATATATCACCAATTGGAGGCGGACTATTTTGTTGCTGGTACAAACTTTTATTTCCCAAATCTAACTCTACACACAAGTGATGACACAAACTACTTGTGAACTCCTAGATGTACTTGAATTGTAGGAGTTTCAAGAAGAACAGATTGAAGCTCTCTGAAATGAATTTCTAGAGGACTGCAGTCTGCATGATGCGCTTGCAAACCGGATATGCTAGAGCTAGTCTTGGTATGCTCACTGGCTTCTACTGCTTTGTTTGTCACAATATCGTCATGAAGCAACCTAAGTGCATCTGTTGTTGAAAGCGAATGCACCGATTCATGCAAGTCCTGAAATTTGGCTCGGTTTTCTTGGGTTTTGATCAACATCTCTTTCAGCTCATCAGGAAGGCATGCCAGCGCACTTCATACATATAGAGGCACCCAACAAAATAAATGAACAAAAAGTTAAAACCAAAATGTAGTAACACCCAACAAACAAGGAAAAGGAATTGCAAAAATTTTTCACAAGCTAGAACACACTAACATATCGAAAATTATTCTTTATTTTCCGCCATTCTTTTACCTGGTAACACCTCTAACAATACCCCAGTTGTATCCAGCAGGAAATGACTGCTTAAAGCCTGCATTAAATCCCTCTTGTGCAGACGCTTCTTTCCCTGCTATAATTCCATCGCGATATCCCATCTGAAATTCACCATGTATAAAATTCATATAAATTTTTAACTTATCACAATCTTGTGAAAAAAGAAAATGCAAAAACAAAATCAACTTCAAGTTATTATCATATACAGTGTGGAATTGATCACGTCTCCTCTGCCATTCTCTATCCAAATCAGATGATTTATCCAATTCCTCCTCATCAGAATCAGCCCACAAAGATCCATCCCCATCCAGCAAGTCACCTTCATCACAATCTGAAATTACACAATACATTTGACAAATAAATTTCATATCTACAGCAAGTTAAAACCTAAAGTTAGAGCAAAAGTTGATACATCATCCGTCAACAAAAGCAACCCTCAAGCAAGAAAGTGAACTCCAATCAAATCTCACAGAACATGTTGAGTGCCTAAACACAGTTCAAGGAAACCGTAAACGAGAAATGCAAAAGCCAACATTTTCACCCCTAAATGATCACCAACCACCAAAAAGCTAATCAAACAAACGAGACATCTCTCGAAACAGACCCAACATTAAATAAATAAATAAATAAATAACCACAATTCATCCAAAAACTAGACAATCAAAGTCTCTCCATTTCATTCTATATATAACTCTCAAACTATAAATCATTTTCTCTAAATCAATTCTTTACCGCAAACATAATCGAAAACTTAAATACACAGAATCCATCAGCATACACGGTTCTAACACCTTTCACAAGTAAAGATTCCATTTTTAAACACCTTCAAGAGTTAAGATTCCATCTTTACAGCTGAAGACATGAAAACAACTCCAAAAAACACCCAAAGGCACACATACAGTTACATATTACAAGTAAAAGATTTTCAAATACAACCATAATTTAGTGAAATAAAAAGAATTAATAAACATAATAAAATACAATGAAAAGTGAAAATTGAGAACTGACAATTGGTAGTTGGCGTAGAATCCAATTGTAAATTGGATAATCGCAAACTTTCTGCGTAAAGCTCCTCAGCTAAACTGCTCTTCTCCATCAGAGAGTTTGAAGTATCTCAGTTTTTGAGAGGAGGGATTACGATTTGTTGAAGGTGTGTTGGGTTTGATTTTGTAGTCCAACGCCCAACCCAATTGCAAAATGACTGGGCCCACTGGCAGAGCAATATAAGAAAGATGATGGTTCAACTAGGACCAACCCATTGGGCTAAATTGAGCCTAGATGACACCAGCCCATTATCCTTCCACCGCCAGGAGCGTGAGGTGGTCGCCGCTCTGTGAAACCAGCCTCACGCTGTGCCCTCCCCGCCCAAGGAGGCCTCCCACCTTCGAAGGTGGCTCACGGCCCAACTCTTGGCTTGGACTGGGCGAGCCACCATGAACCCAACCCACTGATGCTGGACCAGTGTTCCATCACCTTTGTGCCCCCCACTTGTGTTGCACTCCCACGCTACTTAGCTCGGCGATGTGGTTATGGTGTTGACATGGTTACAACTTACTAGCACCTACAAGCTTTGTATTTACGATGTGGGATTTTTTTTGTTCCCTTCTTTTGGCACATACCAATTTGTCTTTCCACAACATGCCGTGTGCCTTTCCCCAGATGCAACTAATTAATGTCACTGGCTACACTTAGATGTCATTTTAGTGTAATGTGCTTGAGGTATAGAAAATAAGGGAGGGCGCCCTTCCCAATAAAAGCATACTGCATGGAACGTCTTGATTGTATTGCGTGGTAGAGCTTGTGTGGTTCAATTTATAGTCATAGAATTTCTCTCTTATAGTCATAGAAAGTTATTGAGTGTTACTTTATATATCACTCATTAAGTGTCCTTATTCATAGAGAGACATTAGAAGGTGATGCATGTGGCTATAGTGATTGGAAGATAGGATTATATAATAAGTGGCGAAAGTGTTTGGAGGTTAGAATTCAATTAATATGGTGAGGTGACTTTAGTGTTTGGAAGATGGTTCCTACAGTCTTATACACTCAAACATATATCCCCACGAGTTCACTCTTTTGGATTCAAAAGTAATATTAAAGGTATAGTTAATGTAGCAAATAAAAGACTAAAAAATTATTGTACTTCTTGGACATCACTAGCAAATTATTGTCCTTATTGGATAAAGTCTCTGCATCATGTTCAATTTTTCCTTCAAATGAAAATTGCCAGAAGCTATAGGATCAGCTAGAAGATTGTATCTAATTTTCTATTCTTTTGAGAGATTTGACAACCTATCAACATCCTTTTTAACACTTAACAGCTACAATCCATTTACAATTTACTTTTTCTTCTTTAACAAAACACACAACTTATTAATTGAAATGAAGTTGCAATCAATCTTAATGATCTTTTTAAAATGCCAAAGTTTTGTAATTATTAACCGTTGGTTGTCTTGTTGTGGGATTTAGTCAAAGCATTTTATCAATGTGTTTCCTTGACAATTCCATAATACAGCTTGTCATGTCACAAGCTTCGATTTAAAATCTAACTTCTATATGTCACATTCAACTAAGTTATTTTTAATTGTACAATAACATGGTTAAAATGATAATCACAGAGCTTTGACTTTAAAATTTGAAGAATTTATTTTGACATGTTTTCTTTGAATTATAATACCACTATTAATTAGAATTAAAAAAATTGACAAAAACTTCACTAATGTCAAATTTTTTATCTTGATAATAATTATCAAATTCTCTTTTACCACGCACCCAATTTTTTTTTTTTTTAATTATAATACCACTACTAATTAAAATTAAAAATGTTGACAAAAACTTCATTAACGTCAAAATTTTCTTGATAATAATTATCAAATTCTCTTTTATCACGCACCAAATTTTCTCATAAATTCTTTGAAATATTTGCAACTTGACTTTAAAAGTGGGATTTAGGTTTCGTTTGATACAATTTATTAGTAAATTTTTTGGAAGTAAATTTTTTATTAGTAAAGCTTTAAAAAAAAAATTATTGGTTATTTGGTTGTCAATTAAAAATTTCTTTTAAATTATAAATTTATCAAAAAGGATTATATGATTTTAAGTGCATAATGATATTAATAAGGTTATATTAGACATTTTAATTTTTTTCCAAGTAAATCTTTTTCAATTTTTTTAATTGCTCAAAAGTTTTATTAAAATGATAACCAAACGACATAAAAAAAAAAAAAACAAATAGAGTTTTGGACATTAAAAAAATACTTTTAATAAATAGATAAACTGTATCAAACGTACATTTAGATAGGTGGCCTTAGGAAATATGACAACAGATATTTCTCTTAAATTGTTATAATACATGACTCTTTTTTTCATCACCTATAATATAATAATTCCAATCTAAAATATTATAAGATTGGATGAATATTTATTACTATTAAATTATTTTAGATGAGTCACTATTACAGTATATGATTTAAACCCACAATTCTATTCATGTAGGTATTATAAGTTAGACATAGAACCGATTTCTATTTTATCAATTCGTTGGAAGTTTAATGAGAGTGAATTGCAGGTCCGGTTTCTCTGACCAACGACTTAGGGTTTGCCCACCAACCATCCATTGAATAATGCAAAGCTATTATTCCCAGAACTTGTAATTTATTGGAGGGTCAACTGCTGCTTTTCGATGCAAGCAAACACACGCGTCTCTCTTCTTCAACTTTTTGTTTATATGAAGAAAGACAGCTCTCTTCACACACATTCGCTTACTAATAATGTCAAATATTTTATGGTATTCTACACAGAAATGTAAGAATGAGGCTGACAAGAAACAGTGACATGTCCCTAAACTGAGTTGTTAGCCATGTGTTGCATGTGAAAATTTAGATTTAGAGCATTGCCGCCCCTAGATCTAGACTTTTGTCAATCTACACAGTTCAACTAATCCAGCCACTCTCACCCAACACCCATTACAAAAATCATCCAATGCTGCATTTTACTTCCTGAGAAAAAAATGTGCATTTTGCAACTTCGGTTCAATAAATTTGAGTGTTTCTTGTTGGTCACTACTTCTTACAACTATTATGCAACTAACAGTCGAGACTGTTTCAATTGAATTGTCAAACTCTTAGTCACTTGTTGTCGATAAATATATTAAAAGAGTTGCTTATGTACTTGATCTTCTCTATTTTAGTTAAAATGTTTGAGTCTTACATTATCTATATTATGTAAACAATAATACTGTTAGTCACCCGGCCCTGACTCTTATTTCAACTTTGTATATCAATTTAATTGTTCATTATAAGTAAACAATAATATTGTTAATCATCCTGATTCTTATTTCAACTTGTGTATCAATTTAAGATGTCAATTAGTTAATAAATGCATATTAATAATAAATTATGTTATTTGTCGCATGTCATGTAAATAAAATAAATTGTTACATTAGAATTTAAGCTACAAATTAAGGTATTACACTATTTATTATTAGAGTACTCAACTGTTGACGATCTAACTTTAGATCCAACAACAACCATAAATCACTCTATAATCACACAATGAAATTAAACAAGATAAATTTTGAGCTAATCGACTCATAAAATTGGGTAGATTGATCTTCTAAATTTAGATTATAAAATTGACATAATCCTAACCTAAACAATTCCAAACAAGAATATATACTCAGAAAAGTCGAAATAAATCTATAATTAAATCACTACGATCACAGGTATTGCTATCTAGAAAAGCCGAAAACAAGAGATAATTGTCTTACCACGAAACAATATTTTATTAATTTCTTCAAAGCCAAAAAACATTACAAACCCTAACTTTAAGGTTTTATTTATACTAGAATAATCCTACGTACTTTTCTTAGGAAAAAAAAAATTAAATGGAAATAGTATAATTAATAAAAGGAGATACATCAAATAAAATAAGAAGTAAAATATAATAAACCTTCTTAGGAAATAGAATCCTAATACTTAAGTAAATAGATTCCTAGAGGGATATAATTGATTCCTTTAAGAAACAAATTCCTAGAAGGAAATAATTAATTCTTTTAGGAAATAAATTTCCAGAAGGAAATAATTTAAAATTGATAAAAATAAAATAAAAAAGAAAATAACAAATAATTCCTAATTAAACTTAGAAAACCAAAATTCAAAATTAAACTAATTCCTAAATTAGATCGCCGTTAACCTTTCTTTGACCTGTGCCTATCGACGGAGGTTTTTATCATTGCGTTTTACTAATTGAGAATAAAAATGAAAAAGAATCAAGTTGCATTTCAAATCGAATCTAAGTTCCAATAAAAAAAAAAAAAAAAAAAAAAAGAATAAAGTTTAAGTAGAAATGAAACCAAGTTCAATGCAAAAGGAATCAAATATCATTAAAATAAGAATTGAGAAAGAGAACATAGGGGGCTGTATTTAGTCCGGAGTTTATTAGAGTATGATAGATTTTTTTTTTTTTTTTTTAAAAAAAAAATAGATTTTGATGGAATTCACATTTTCATAGACTCCATATTCATTTTGTTAAAATTCTCTAAGAAATTCAATAAAATCTTGAGGAGAATGACAAGATTTGTTATTAATTTTTTTATTCATAATAATCAATTTAAACGTCATCTAAATCCAGTATTTAAATAAAATCTATGAAGTTAATTTTTAATACACATAGATTTTATTATATTGCATACAAATAAGAATTTAATACACCTAAATTTTAATAAATTCTATATAAATCTATATTAAATATACCTAGATTTCAATGAAATCAATTCAAATATGAATTAGATACATTCAAACTTTTAAAATCATTTAAATTTCAATTAAATCTTAAATTGAATACACTCTCATTAATTCCTTAAGTGGGAGGAGGAAATCAACTTTTGATTTGTGTGAGATCCTTGTAATTTGATTTCCAAAATCTTTTAATGCAATACTATAGTCACAAATCGGGAATTAATTTCATATCTCTCTCTTATGAAACTTCCCTTAAAACTCAATCTAAAGCAGACATGAGGACATCTCTAAACATTTTTATGGAAGTAAATATCCAATCAAATCTAAACACACTCTAACATAATCCACATCCTACTTCACCCATTGCTGCCCGCCTTAGATAAAAACAAGTTTATATGACAAAGACTTTACCCAAAAAAAATACCTTATTAAATAGACAACCAATATTGTTCTTATGGTTACAGGAAATTAAATATGGTTACAGGCTAATTAAAACTAGTACACAATAAAGTTTGCTAGACACATTGATCAATTGACTCTCATGTAATGCACGGGAAAAACAGTTGCCTAAAATAAATTATATTGTTCTTCCAATTCAATGCTAATATATTAATCTCTTATGATTTTATTACATATCCAAAAATCATCAATTTGGAGCAACTAAGGATATTCGTTTTACAAACCAATCCTGTCATTAATTTGCTTGACATATATAACTGTAGAATATTCGTTTTACAACCGCCTTATAAATAAATTCAAACACCAGTCTCCCTTTCCTCCTCTCTATATATCCCTCTCTCTATATCTTGAGGCACAGAATCAGAAAATGGGTTCTGGGGTAGAAAGATCTTGCCATATCTTGGCTGCCATTGTTGCTTTTCTGTCATGTGTTGTTTGTATGGCTAGTTCGGAGACGTTGTCAAGCACCAGAAGAAGCAGAGACATGAAGTGGGGAAAGAGCAAATGTGATTTGTATCAAGGGAGTTGGGTGTATGACAAGTCGTATCCTCTCTATGACTCTTCTTTGTGTCCAGACATTCGAAACGAGTATAATTGCCAGAAATATGGCCGCCCAGATCACCTTTATCTTAGTTACAGGTGGCAGCCCAGCCACTGTAACTTGCCCAGGTACACAGATAACACACTCTCTATCTGTCTTGTCTCTCTGTTTTAATCTGTTTTTTTGTAGTTGCTTGGTTATTTGCTTGTTTGTGTTTGAATTAGCAAATGACTGATCAGAGAGTAGTCTAGAATAGTTGAATATAACTGTTGGAGATTTTTGCACTGTTTTTGCCGGTAGAATACATTTTCCAGACTGAGATGAGTTGTAGCAAAAAAAGCTAGCCTGTGGATTGGAAGATACCCACTTAGAATGAATGCCCCGTGATAGCCGAAGAAAAGTTGACATAAAAATATGCATAATAAATATAATATGTTAAGTTAAAAAATTATAAATTATAATTTGTGGTTAATTTTATTAAAAAATATAATATATAAAGCATTTTGTTCTAATTATCTTTTTAAACGAATATTAATTAATAAAATAATTATTTATATGAGATATTAACAAAATAACACTAAAAATGAAACTAATATAAAACACTATTTATATGTTAAAAAATAGAATTCAACGGCATTATTTTTTATTTTAGAAGATGTTTTTCTTATTTATATTTTACAGATGCCTTTATGTGACTATTCAAGGCCAGTTTTGATCGACCACCCCTGTCTCGTCTCCCTCGCATCACTCCCTAGAATTTTTGTCATTATAAGCCAACAGTTATGCTTCACATGTGCTCCGCATGAATTTTTTTGACAAAGGCTTAATTATACTCTTTTAAATAATCCTGATTAATATGAATAGAGAAAGTTTAGAATTTATTTAAAGTATTATAAATTAATTAAAATGCGTACAGGTTCGATGGTCAGGACTTTCTAAGGAGACTCAAGGGGAAAAAGATTATGTTTGTAGGGGACTCAGTGAGTGGAAACCACATGGAGTCATTGCTGTGTTTGCTTCATGCTGCTGTGCCTAATTCCAATGTTGTAAGGCAGAATAATGTCAGTTATTCGTCTGTGATTTTTAAGGTAAGGCAATTATTGTTATTGTTGGTAATTGTCACCAAAATCATTTTCAACATTAACACTATGCTATTCCATGCCAGCTCTATGTTTTGGTCAAACAAAGTGTGATAATGAGGTTCCCAGAATATCTAACAAGATACATGACTCTAGAAAGCCTCCATGGTTCCACCAACCCGATTAGAATCCATCTTCTATAGTTTCATTTTGAAATTAGCAAATTTTTAAGAATTTAATCCGACCTAATTTTGTAGAAAATTTTTTCAATGTCAATCGATTTAGATGAGAACAATATGGTTATGTATTTTTTTTTTTCATTTGACAATGACTGAAAATTGCAGGACTATGAAGTTTCAGTGTTGCTACAAACTACTCATTACTTAGTTGACATTGAAGTGGAAAAAATTGGCAGAGTTTTAAAGCTTGATTCCATTAAAGATGGGGATATCTGGAAAAACATCGATATCTTGGTGTTCAACACTTGGCTGTGGTGGTACCGCAAAGGACCTAAACAACCGTAAGACATTTATCAATTCAATTATTATAATATAAAATAAAATTTTAGGACGATGAATTTATAACTATACAAATTTATTGTTAAAAAGTTTTTTTATACAAACATTTGATACCAAAGACACACCTTGATAAGATGTAGTTTTTAAAGTAGTTTTGCAATTGCATGATTAAAAAGTTTCTTTTCGTTTTTTTTGTTAACATATTCAATCAGAAACATTTTGAAAACTTTTATTTGAAAACACTTTTTGTAAAAGCACTTCCAATTGGGCCTTAACATCTCATGATGTATTGATGTTTTGTCTGACCCAGATGGGATTATATTCAATACGACAACAAGACTGTCAAAGACATGGATCGAATGGAAGCTTTCCGCAGAGGTTTAAAAACTTGGGCCAAGTGGGTTGATTCAGAAGTTGATCCAACAAAAACTACCGTCTTTTTCCAAGGAATTTCCCCTTTTCATTACCAGTCAGTCACCTTCTTTTCTTTATAATTTCCGCCTCAAATTTTCTTGATATTAATTGTTGAGACCACAGCCCAATCTCTTACCATTTGTTCACCTAAGGTTTTGACATTTTTACCCCGTAAAGTATATAGCGTCTTTAAAGTTTGAACCATAAACTTTAGATGTCCATTGATTGCAAACTTTCTACTACTAAGGTTTGCACCAAAGAGACACTTAAAGTCTTAAATTCAAATCTCAAAACGCTACCTATCCTACGGACCAAAAAAGGTCAAAACCCTATAGGACAAATGAACAAAGGATCGAACTGCTGTCCCAACACTAATATTCAGATAAATTCTCAAATGCAAATGCTGGTGATTTGAGATTTGAATATATTTTTACATAAATAATAGACATTTGTATTAGAAAAAAGACTTTAGGATTGATTTATCAATTTTTTTTTTTTGGGTGATCAGTGGTGAGGAATGGAATGAACCAGGAGTAACAAACTGTGGAAAGGAAACGCTACCGCTTAACGGATCAACGTACCCTAGTGGTTTGCCTGCAGCATCACATGTGTTGCAGGATGTGTTGAGTAGCATCAAGAAGCCTGTTCATTTGCTAAATATAACAACTCTCTCACAGCTGAGAAAAGATGCACATCCAAGCTCCTACAATAAGTTCAAGGGGATGGACTGCACACATTGGTGTCTTGCTGGACTTCCAGACACATGGAACCAACTTCTGTATGCAGAGCTCTTAAATATTAAGAGAAAACCAAACAAGATTGAAGTAGGAATCTGAGCACATCGCTACACACAGTTTAGTGGCTAATTAAACTAGCAAAACCAATAGAGTTTCATTAAATGCAGTGATTAACCACATTATGCATTTTAGGGGACAACATTTGTCTCCGATATCCCTTTTCTGTGTAATACACAGTCAAGTTGAAAAATAAGAAAAATACCTCGACTTTTATTTCTCCTTGGAAAATGTTCCTCAATCGACCTATAACATCTGAATATTATATATGAATTGTATTTCAAATATTTTACAATCTAATTATAATAAATTTATTTTTAAAAAAAGAACTTAAAATGATAAGTTTCATTATGAGGTCATAAAAGTTAGATAGAGAATGAATGAAAAAGATAGAATTGACTATTAATTTGTTAAAAGCAAACATCATAAATTTAACATGACTAAATTTATGATAATTTAATATCACCTTAAATCATATTCAACAAAGATTACATAAAATATATATTATAATATTTTGACTATTCGAACATGCATGACTTATTATAGGATAAACACATTGGCAGTCACAAACTCAATGCTGTCATTTCTTTTGTCTGATGCTTTGATGTAACTGTAGATTCCATTTTCAATCAACTTATAAATTCAAACACCAATCTCCTTCCACAATATCTCTATCTCTCTCTAGACACAAAATAAAAAATGGGTGCAGGGGTACAAAGAAGAAGATCTTGTCATGTCTTTTTTGGTACCATTGTTGTTTTTGTGTCATGTATTTGTCTGGCGAGTTCAGAGATGATGTCAAGAAGTACCAGAAGCGGCAGAGACATGAAGTGGGGAAAAAAGAGGAGGAAGTGTGATTTGTGTTGGAAGTCAGTTACAGATTACAAGATTATGTTTCTGTACATACGCAGAGTAAAGAAAAAAAAAAAAATCAACAAACAATACAAAAGCAAAAACTAAATAACAAATTACATGAAAAATACAATAAATTTCTGAATATAACTTGAAGCAGCCGAGGCCTGTAAGAATTACAGTGTCCTTAAAACGAATTCGCGGTGTATTACTTACGTTCGTCTCCCAGGATACAACGGCTGAAACCGTCCGGCGAACCGAGTTGAATCTGATCTCTATCACACTGAAAGCCTAAACTAGAGTTGAAAGTGTAAGAAAACAAAGAAGATTATTTCTCAAAAAATATCACTCCCTTTCTTCAACTTGGATGCCAATATATAAATCATTCAACTTTGGGGAATTAAAACTCTCAATTATGGTCATTATTTTGACTGTTACAATTCTAATTTAAAATCAGAATTTAATCACCTTAAATTAGAATTATATTCTAACAATTATGGTCATTACTCATGGCTGTTACAATTCTAATTTAAAATCAGAATTTAAATGCCTCCATTCAATTCCATCCATCATTTTATTAATGGTTACAAAATTTATTTAAATTAATTTGCCATTAAAATTGATTTGATAACTGAAAATCATTAAAACATGGTTGTTACAATTTTAATTTAAAATCAAAATTTAAACACATCCATTAACTCATAATTCAGTTACAAAATCATTAAAATTTGATTTGTCAACTAAAAATTATTAAAATCAATTAATGACAATTTAATTTAAATTGAAATAAAGAATTTGAATGGAAAACAACCCAAATCCCTTTTCATCTTCCAATATGGGATTAATGACCATTCCTTGCATCAAAGAGTGCAATTTGAGATTCAATTTCTCATTCATTTAATCAACCATGAAAATGATTATTTATGACCATTTTCTAACAATTTGTATCAAGGGAGTTGGGTGTATGACAAGTCATATCGGCTCTATAACTCTTCTTGTTGTCCAAACATCCGAAAGGAGTTTGATTGCCAGAAATTTGGCCGCATAGATCACCTCTATCTTAGTTACAGATGGCAGCCCAACGATTGTGACTTGATCAGGTAACACATACATATGTCCACACTGTGTCCCTGTGTTTGCACTTGCCTGGTTTTTGCTTGCATGTGTTTGAAAGAGAAAACAACTGGATCAGAGAGTTGTCTGGCAGAATCTACTTTGAGTCTTTGAGTTCGAATAAAACTAGTGGAGATATTTACACTGTTTCTATTGGAGGAATAAATTTTCCAGCCTGAAATGAGTTGTTGCACTAGCAAGATTGCGGATTGGAAGATACTAACCCACTTATATTGAATGCCCCCTGACCCAAAAAAAAAAAAAAAAAATTAATGAGAAGGACATAAAAAAATTTATGATTTGAAGACGGTTCTTATATTATTTTAATAAATTTTTGTCTAGGTTAAAATTGTGAATTACAATTTAGTTAAAAGGCACATGAAGAGTGGTTCTCTCAAGGACCGATTATAAAACATTTTCTTAATAATTTTTTAATGATTAGTTGATCAAGAATTTTGCTTTTGTACCATTAAGTAAAAAAGGCTTCCCTAGTCCATTTGATGATGCCTCCCATGATGTTTGACAATTTGGGGGCCAAGAGTCGTAAGTGGTACCCAAAGGTTATAGAATAAGTATGGCGCACCACTACTTGTCAACTGCTGGGTGCAAAATGGCCTTAGGTCCATAGCCTAATTGGAATGGGATGGATCTGAAGCCTGCAAGTAGCTTAGCATGATAAGCCCTGGAACGAGCCTTGCTTAGACCTATTAGACATCTCGGGACTCCGACCTTCAAATTAGTTGAATTGAAAAATAATAAAACCTCAGAAAAAAAAAAAATTATAAATATATGAAATGAGTAGAAACCAAGGTATACTTCCATTTTATTCAACAAAGATTTTTGTAGGAGGATAACTTGATGACTTTCATGTCCTCTTCGATTGTAAGAGCCTCCATTAGCTTTTTTAGGACCTCCAACATTTGGCTTAGGTGATATGGACCTCTCAAGGTCTTGGTTCATCACATTTGATCATGATTATCTTCTCAATTACACTATGTATAAGACTTTAACCTTTTGAACCTGCAGCTCGCTATTGGCTTATTTTTCATCGGCTAATTTTTGCCCAAACAATTAATATATAGATAGCTTAATAGGTTTATTTAATTGAAGTGTTTGTCATCCCAACATATTTTAGCTTTTTGTCTATTGCATCAACTTTTCAACAGAAGATTGCACTTGTGCGCTCTATATATATTTTTCCACCAAGGCAGGAAGATTTGGTCATGAATCATGATTTTTAGATCCTTAAATAATCTTAATTATACAAATATTTTAAAAAGAAAAGTCTGCATTCTATGTATAGTAAATTGATAAAAATGCATGCAGGTTTGATAGTCGGGATTTTCTGAAGAGATTGAGGCGCAAGAAGATTATGTTTGTAGGGAACTCAGTGAGCCTAAACCACATGCAATCACTCCTATGTTTACTTCAGGCTTAAATGCCGAATTCCAAGATTATCAGACAGAGTAATGTCAATCTTTCCTCTGTGACTTTTCAGGTAAGTCAATTACTGTTATTGTTACTGATTATTAATTTGTTACCGATATCATTTTCAACATTAACAGAATGAAAATCCATGCCAGCTCTATGTTTTTGGTAAAACAAACTATGATGAGGTTTCCAAAATGTCCAACAAGATATGATAATTGCAGGACTATAGAGCTTCAGTGACGCTATTTACTACTCATTACTTGGTAGACATTGAAGAGGAAACAATTGGTAGAGTTTTGAAGCCTAATTCCATTAGAAATGGTGAGATCTGATGTATTGGTTTTTTAACACTTGGCACTGGTGGTACCGCTCAGGACCTAAACAACCGTAAGGCCTTTATCAATTCAATTATTGTAACAATAAATAAATTTTTACAATAATAACATTATAATAATAATACAAATGTATTATTTTGACTTTTTTTTTTTTTTTTTTTTTTTATGCAGACATTTCATTAAAAAAAAACTCCTTAATAGCTTATATGTTTTTGAAACTTACCCAAAAAAAAGTATATATGTTTTTGAGAATCATAACAAAGCCAGAAACTTTGTAGTATATATGTTTTGAATGTAGTTTTGGATGATTAAAAGCATTTTATTTTTCGAAAACTTTCATTTGAAGAAACTTATTACTTCTTTGAAAGCAATTCTTATAAAGAACTTCCAATTGGGCCTAATTTTTCATGATGTGCTTTTCTGACCCAGATGGGATTACATTCGATACGGCCACAACACTGTCAAAGACATGGATCGAACGGATGCTTTTAGCAGAGGTTCAACATGTTGGGCCAAGTGGGTTGATTCAGAAGTCGATCCATCAAAAACCACCATCTTTTTCCGAAGAATTTCCCCCTCTCATTACCGGTGAGTGACCGTGATCTCTTATAAATTTCTACCTCAAAATTCCTTAATATTAACATTCAGATAAATTCTCCTATACTAACTGTCTATCCTTTAAATATGAAAGTATTTTCACGAGCATACGTTTGTACTAAAACATGACTGTATGTATTAGATTTTACTAATTTACTTTATATTGATTGTAATAATAGTTATTGAAAAATATTCAAGAGTTATTGTTGAAAGATAATCTTACAACTAGTGAGATAGTCAAACCTACATTTCTTATTATTTTATTTATTTGTGATTGGTGGTGAAGAATGGAACAAACCGGGAGTGACAAATTGGCGAAAGGAGAAGCTGCCGATGTCCAGATCAATGTACTCTAGCGGTTTGCCTGCAGCATCATACGTGTTGCAGGTTGTATTGAGTAGCATCAAGAAGCCTGTTCGTTTGCTAAATATAACAACTCTCTCACAGCTAAGAAAAGATGCACATCCAAGCTCCTACAATAAGTTCAAGGGCATGGATTGCACTCATTGGTGTATTGCTGGACTTCCCGATGTTGATTTTTTTGGCTAAATTAGCCTTGTTAGCAATCCCACATCTAAAACATAACAAGTGGTGGGAGTTTTAGTGGACTATAAATAAGTCCTTTAGTTAATTGATTTTGTATCCCAAAACAAGAATTGTAAAAGATCCATACATTTGTATTATTCTTGTTTTCTCCCCATATGTTTCTGGGTTTTTGGATCTTACCCAGATTTTGTAATATTTTGCTTTGGAGCTAGTGGAAGTTTTCAGCAGCGCCCGTGGACGTAGGTTTTATACCGAACCACGTAAATTCTGGTGTGTTCTCTCCTTTTTTCGTTTTGCATTTATTTTTCTGCTTTCTGCTTTATTAGTATTTGTTATTTATATTTAATAGCTAGCATTAGTAGTTGTGTATTTGTTTAATTTCCGCTGCGCACAACAAGTGGTATCAGAGCCCTAGGTTTCGATTGATCTAGGAAATTGTCTAGGGCATTAGCTAGCTATTAAATATTTGTTTGTAGAGCTTCGGTGTTATTTTGGAATAGTTACAATTTAAGGAAACTCTGTCAAAAAGACTATAATTGTCTAAGGAGACTGGATTTTAAGTGGGACCGTTTGTGACCCCTCCAGCCTTTCCTGGGAGCTTACCTTTTGAGTACTATTCATTTGATCACCAAGCTATTGGCATAAAAACTTTTAGAATAAAGCAGAAATGACAGCATCTTCATCTTCGCATGTAAAAATTGAAGTAGAGAAATTTGATGGTCGAAATAATTTTGACCTATGGCAAAGCGAAGTTACGGACGTCTTGTATCAACAAGATTTGGATATTGTTCTGAAAGAAACAAAATCAGAGAATAGGGATGAATCAGCAGAGGCGCTTACAGTTAGGGGAAGAAGTAAGAGTCGAAAACAGGAAAGAAGGGGCAGATCACAGTCAAGAAAAAGACCTGATAAAGATGAATATGTCTTTTGTCATGAGAAAGGGCATTGGAAGAAAGATTGTCCGAAGCTACAGAAGAAAGATAAGGGCAAGGGTAAAGTTACTTCTGATGCATATGTAGCCGAACGTGAGGAAAAAGATTTTGTGTTGGTTAATCTATCATCAACATCTGGATCTGGTGAGTGGATTTTAGATTCGGGTTGTACTTATCATATGTGTCCACATAAGGAATGGTTCTTCAACTTCGAAGAGCTAGATAGTGGAATTGTGCTCATGGGTAATGATAACTCATGCAAAACTAAGGGGATAGGTTCAATCCGATTGAAGAATCACGATGGATCAACCAGAGTTTTGACAGAAGTTCGGTATGTTCCAGATTTAAAGAAGAATCTCATATCATTGGGAGCCTTAGAATCTAAAGGCTACACGGTATCTATCAGAGATGGAGTTATGAGAGTGGTATCTGGGGCTTTGGTGGTAATGAAAGGTACAAGGAAGAACAACTTGTATTACTACAATGGTAGTACAGTTACTGAATCAGCAGCAGTAGTATCAGAGAATGATGTTGATTCAGATATGATCAGGTTATGGCATATACGTCTGGGACATGCAGGTGAGAAAGCTTTAAACAGTTTGGTGGATCAAGGCTTGTTGAAAGGAGTAAAAACCTGCAAGTTAGATTTTTGTGAACATTGTGTTCTGGGAAAGCAGACGAGAGTGAAGTTTGCAACTGCAGTTCATGATACTAAAGGTATTTTGGATTATGTTCACTCTGATGTGTGGGGACCCACAAGGACAGCCTCCTTGGGTGGTAAACACTATTTTGTTACATTTGTTGATGACTTTTCCAGAAGAGTTTGGGTATACACAATGAAGAAAAAGGATGATGTACTTGGGATTTTCCTTAATTGGAAAAAGATGATTGAGACTCAGACTGGGAGAAAAATTAAGTACCTCAGAACAGATAATGGAGGTGAATATTGCAGTAAATCTTTTCGAGAGGTCTGTCAAGATACGGGTATTGTACGTCATTTTACAGTTAAACAGACACCACAACAGAATGGGGTGGCAGAACGCATGAACCGAACGTTGCTGGAGAAAGTTCGGTGTATGTTGTCCAATGCTGGGTTGGGCAAGGAGTTTTGGGCTGAGACAGTGACTTATGCATGTCATCTCATTAATCGCTTACCGTCAACAGCGATCGGTGGTAGAATTCCATTGGAGGTATGGTCTGGAAAACCTGTTACTGATTATGATTCTTTACATGTCTTTGGTTGTTCTGTTTATTATCATGTAAAGGAATCTAAATTGGATCCGAGAGCAAGGAAAACTATATTTGTGGGGATATCTTCAGGGGTGAAAGGGTATCGTCTTTTATATCCTAATTCGAAGAAGATAATCTTCAGCAGGGATGTTACTTTTGATGAGTCTTCGATGCTGAAAAAGAAAATAGAAGATATTGTTGAGGGTAATCCGCAACAGGTGGAGTCTACTCGGAAGCAGGTGGAGTTTTTTCAGAAACAGATAGAGTCAACAAATAATCCAGCTAGAATTGTTGATGCAGATGATGACACTCCTATGATCGAGGAGGTTACTGAAGAAGAAGGAAAAGAAGAGGTTCCTACCCAAGAACCTTCGCAGCAACAAGAATCAATTGCAATAAATAGGCCAAGACGTGAGATTCGCAGACCTGCTCGTTTTGCTGATATGGTGGCCTATGCACTTCCAATTGTAGATGATGATGTTCCTTCCACTTACAGAGAAGCAGTCCAATGTTCTGAAGATGATAAGTGGAAGAAAGCTATGGATGAAGAAATGCAGTCTCTTCGAAAGAATGAAACTTGGGAGCTAGCTCAACTACCGAAGAATAAGAAGACAATTGGGTGCAAATGGGTATTTACTAAGAAAGAGGGATTTCCAAACAAAGAAGATGTTCGCTACAAGGCAAGGTTGGTGGCGAAAGGCTACGCTCAGAAGGAAGGGATTGACTACAATGAGGTATTTTCTCCAGTTGTGAAACACTCTTCCATTAGAATTCTATTGGCCCTTGTAGCTCAATTGGATTTGGAACTAGTTCAAATGGATGTAAAAACTGCATTTTTACATGGTGATTTGGAAGAGGAAATCTATATGACTCAGCCAGATGGATTCAAGGTTGCTGGAAAGGAAAATTGGGCTTGCAAATTGAAGAAATCGCTTTATGGTTTGAAACAGTCTCCGAGACAATGGTACAAGCGATTTGATCAATTTATGATAGGTCAAGAGTACACCAGAAGCAAATTTGATAATTGCGTATACTTTCGAAGGCTACAAGATGGTTCCTTCATCTACTTGCTCTTATATGTTGATGATATGCTGATAGCTTCTAAGAGCAAAGTGGAGATTGAGAAGCTGAAGACTCAGTTGAGTTCAGAGTTTGAAATGAAGGATTTGGGTGAAGCTAAGAAGATTCTCGGTATGGAGATTAGCAGAGATAGAGGAAAAGGCAAGGTTTGTTTGTCTCAGAAACAATATCTGATGAAGGTATTACAGTGTTTTGGTGTATCTGAACAGTCAAAACCTGTAAGTACGCCACTTGCTCCTCATTTCAAGTTGAGTGCATCATTATCTCCGAGTACTGATGAAGAACGAGAGTACATGTCTCGTGTTCCGTATTCTAATGCGGTTGGTAGCCTGATGTATGCTATGGTGTGTACAAGACCTGACATTTCGCAAGCAGTTGGAGTTGTGAGCAGGTATATGCATGATCCTGGTAAAGGACATTGGCAAGCTGTGAAATGGATTCTACGGTACTTGTTAAAAACCGTAGATTTTGGTTTGGTATTTCAGAAGGAAGATTCACTTGGTCAGTTTGCAATCGGATATGTAGATTCAGATTATGCTGGTGATTTGGATAAACGACGGTCAACTACTGGATATGTATTCACTCTTGCGAGAGCTCCTGTAAGTTGGAAGTCTACTTTACAGTCAACAGTTGCTTTGTCTACGACAGAAGCAGAGTATATGGCATTGACAGAGGCTGTGAAAGAAGCAATTTGGTTACAAGGATTACTGGTAGAGTTGGGAGTGGGACAGAAGAATATTGCTATTTACTCGGATAGTCAAAGTGCCATTCATTTAGCAAAGAATCCGGTATTCCATGTTCGCACCAAGCATATTGATGTCCGATATCACTTTGTGCGGGAAATTCTGAGTGAAGGGTCGATTCTCTTACAGAAAATTGGGACTGCTGATAATCCTGCGGATATGATGACCAAAGTGGTGACAGCAATCAAGTTTAACCATTGTTTGGACTTGATCAATATTTTAAAAGTCTAAAAGGCATATATGAAGGCATTGCTGAAGGCTAATACGCCAAGGTGGAGATTTGTTGGTTTTGGCTAAATTAGCCATGATAATCAATCCCACATCTAAAGAATACAAAATGGTGGGATGTTTGGTGGATTATAAATAAGTCATTTAGTTAATTGATAGAGTACCCCAAAAATAAACAAGAATTGTAAAAGATCCATACATTTGTATTATTCTTGTTTTCTCCCCATATGTTTCTGGGTTTTTGGATCTTACCCAGATTTTGTAATATTTTGCTTTGGAGCTAGTGGAAGTTTTCAGCAGCGCCCGTGGACGTAGGTTTTATACCGAACCACGTAAATTCTGGTGTGTTCTCTCCTTTTTTCGCTTTGCATTTATTTTTCTGCTTTTCTGCTTTATTAGTATTTGTTATTTATATTTAATAGCTAGCATTAGTAGTTGTGTATTTGTTTAATTTCCGCTGCGCACAACACCCGATACATGGAACCAACTTCTGTATGCAGAGCTCTTAAATAAGCGGACAAAGAGGAAACCAAATAAGATTTAAGTACATATATAAATACAGTTTAGTTGCTTAAACCAGCAAAAACCAATAAAGTTTCTCTTCAAATGTTGTGATTAATCATAGTATGTATTTTAGGGTACAACATTTATCTCTGTTAATAGTCATTTGACCCGACCTCGATTAGTTTACATGTACTCTATGTCCAAATACACATGCAGATTACAAAACAAATACAAAAATAAATTGCATATGAAATGATTCTTATTCAGAACTCCTCAAACGAATCAAGCTCTGATATTATATTGGTAATAATTATATAAAAATATTTAAGCTATCAGATAAAAAAATAAAGACCTAACTAATGATATAACACTCTTTTAACGATCTCCAATATTTACATTTTCTAATTACATAGGTTTGGAAAATAAAAAAAGTCCCTCCACTTAATATTTTTGTCTTGGAAAGTTTCCTCAATTTGACCGTGTAGTATGAATATTATATATGAATTGTATTTTAGGTACTTCACAGTCTAATTTTTCATTAATTCAAAGAAATAACTTACAATAACAAATCAAAATCTTATATGACGTACAAATATAATAAGCTTGACAAATAACTTACAATGACAAATCTTCACCGCGATTATCAAAATCTTCATCAGGATTCCTTTTGATTGCATAGATTGATCAATTCTTTTTACGTTAAGGTACTACCGGTTCTTTTAATGCTAATTATTTCATTAATTTAATGACTAATTATTTTTTTTAACGGAAAATGGTCCATGAATTTATGCTTATAAGCCCAGCTGCTACACTAATGGAGGTTCCTGGTCTTTCAACTCTTATTATGCATTTTAACAAATATTTTGAATGATCTCTACTTTATATGATTAACTGACCAAAGTACTTGATGATAGTGAAGTGTATCAATGGTGGAACCATAATCATTATTTCTTCAAGGAAACTGAAGCTTTTTCTTGAAGCATAAAAAAGGCCAAGCATGCTCCTTTGCAAGCCAAAATTATGATGAGGAACTAAACTTGGCAGAGAATCAAACTTCCTATGTTCACTATTTAAATTACCTTGGTTTGTGACAAATTTTGTAATAGGTCACTACTCACTAGCTTGGAAGACAAAAAAAAAAAAAAAAAAAGAAGAAGTGAAAATAGAATCAAAATGGCTGCTTCTTTTGTTTACACACTGTGTTTCATTCTCTTGTCAGTGTTTTTGACTACTAGTAGTGGAGATTTCTGCGAGGAATTCACAGAAGGCATAAAATTTAAGCGGTTCTTGAAAATGAGCCACCTCCATTTCTACTTCCATGACATTGTGAGCGGGAAGAATGCAACTACTGTGAGAGTTGCTGGACCTCCTAATGGTACTGCTTATAGTTTTGGCAGTACAGTGATGATCGATGATCCGTTAACCGAAGGACCTGAGCTGACGTCGAAACTTGTTGGCAAGGCTCAGGGAATGTATGCCGTAGCCGCGCAGCGTGATACTTCGTTGCTCATGGTTATGAATTTGGCTTTCTTGGATGGGAAGTACAATGGGAGTAGCATTAGCATTCTTGGGAGAAACCCTGTTCTTAATGATGTTAGAGAGATGCCTATTGTTGGAGGAAGTGGGGTGTTTAGGTCTGCTCATGGATATGCATTGGCTCACACAGTTCGGTTTAATTACATGACTGGAGATGCCACTGTTGAGTACAATGTGTACATAACTCATGGTTGATCATCAACTTGGTTTGGGATTAGCAAAAATAGGAGAATGCAATTCAATCATTTGGTTTTATTTATTTGGTTTATTGCTTGTTCAAGAGAGACAAAGTTAAAATTTTGTGATATTTACTGAAAAGAAAACGGGTCTAGAAAGGTTTTCTTGGTTCAATTTTTGCTGTTAATTAATATGATTATCCTCCAAGTGTTTGATATAGGAGTCATGCTACCATACAGTTTCAATATGAATACAAAATTGACGGATAGTCATTGGATTATAATCCTATGGTTTATAAATTCTCTCTTATATTGTCTTGCAACTATATAGTACCGACCCCGAGGAGTCGTGCTACTATATTTAGGTTCAATACAGATATAGAATTGATAGATACAAAACATAAACAGAACACATAGGATGAAGGTCAAACAATTCAGAGAAAACACTATGCAATTGCAAAGAAAGTAAGTCTCAAGATCCTTTATACAAAGAAAAGGAAACAGAAAACAAAAAACAAAAAAAAAAAAAAAAGAAAAAAGGAAAAACACATTCCTTTCATGGTCAACAATGTCAATCACCTCCTGAACCTCCAGGCAGAAACAGAAAAGAGAGGTCTTTCTTGCCAGCAAATAACTAGACATCCATTCTCTTCTTTGATCTTATAACCATCATATCCGTAGCTCTGCAACAACCTTTTCGCCTGCAGCATTCCATTGTAGCTTAAAGGCACCTTACCGAATCCAGCTAGCTCAAGCCGCAGAATCCATTTCTCAAGCTTCTCATGCCTCTCCTTCCTTTCTATCCCCTCACATGCTATGATGTTCTTGATTTCCTCTCCGAAAAGCATCTTTTCTACCTTCTGTCGATCTATCAATGCTCTTGATAGTACTGTGGACTCCAAGCAATCAAACAATGCAGCATAGAAGTTCAATGCCTCCATGACCCTATCCATTAAAGTAGGACCATTATGATTCGACTCTTGCTCAGTTACTACCACCAGCTTCGGTGAGAGACTCCAAAGAGCATTTAAAAAACTCCCCATCTTTGGGGCAGCAGCTAGAGACAGTGGAGATAATGTTGATGCAGAATCAGGGCTGAGCACGTGGACTGGATCTCTCTCAAGCCACTCTCCTAACGTGCGTTGGTTCATCTGGATGACCCTTTGCAGGTGATTAGAATTTTGAATTTTCGATGCTGATGGTGAATTCTTCCTCAGCAGCTCATCTTCAGTTGCAAGGAGGGTGTGTAGCTGAAGAACTGAGCTGACTGCAAGAGCTTCTCCAGTCTTTACACGTATACGTTCAAGATCAAGGTTCTCCAATTTGCTTACGATGGGGTTGAATTGAAAAGGAATGTCCAATTTTTCAGCTTCATCTGTCAATCGAAGAGCCATTTGCTCTAGTACCTCTTTCTGTTCATGAATGCCAGTAATCCTCAAGTGGGGTGGACCTTCTGGCCGTGCACTTAACGTCTGAAGAAGGTTGATCCACTGTGCAGGCTCAAACGAATTAAGATCAATAATATGAACCATCTTTTCTCCTTCCATAGCTTCTACGATGGCCTGATTCGTGATCACATAGGATAGCTTCAAGAAGGGGCAGAGCTCAAAGAATAGTTTTTGAACAAGTATAGCTTCGGTTACTGATGATATTTTCGTAGAATTCAGGGCTTTGTGCAGACCAGGCCAACCTTTAAGCATCCGGTCAGCAAGTGCTTCAGTGAAGTATGCAGCTATTCGCTGCATGGTATCGCCATCAGGAGAAGCAAGGTGGGAAATTTGCTCAAGGCCAATATTAGCATTCTCAACACTACCAGCAGCAACATGGTTAGCACAGGCAACAAGGAGTTGAATCAAATACAAACCTCTTTCTTCAGATTTCAGCTCCCTAAGCCAAGGATACGGTGATCCTAACCCTGGAGATAGTGACATCCAAGAGAAGAACTGTAGCGGCGACGAAGTTACAGATGAAGATCCCTCTTCTTGAACCATTCCTGCCATTAAAGATAAATAAGAGCAAACTCTGCCCTGGAAGACAAAAATTAAACCAGAATTAGAATATCTGATGGCCAAACCAATAAGAATAAATCAAAACTTTTTGAATCATATCTTCTACAAGTCCTTTGTCTTTACAAAAAGACAAAAATAACAACAAAAATTGATAGACTGAAGAACAATTCAACTGAGCCATGGAGTTATGTTAGTCTCAGTTAAGATTCCAAACAAAACTTCACAAGTTCTTTTCCTGCTCTACCATCTAATTATACACTTGGATAATAAGAGTATAAGACAGAAGAACTAGTATTTCTCCTTTCAGTTCTGTAATAGTATACCAGATGACTTGCACTTAGAAAAATAAAAGTAACCAGTTGATTTTTTTATAGCAGAGAAATAGTAAAAATGTGAAACAAGATCATATTTTTGTATGTTTTCAGTAATTATATGCCAAAGCATATGCATTTGGAGTCAACTAAACAGTATGAGGCTCAGCTTGAGTGAAAAAATCTGAAATTTTGGCTTCTTTTTTTCTTTTGTGAAATATGGAAATTCAAAGACTATCATTTCTCACTGATTCGCAACATTTTCTCAGCAACCAAACAAATAGCATACCACAAACGAAAAACAAATTCATCTTCTTTAGTAAAAAAAGAATACACAGAGGAAGCTGAATTGGGGTTATGTATTATTTTCCAGAATTCTCACCATTTTAAGCAGTGAAAAAAGAAGAAACAAGCTACAGAGACTCACCAGAGAGAGTCACTCCCTAGCTCCTCCTGAGAATTACAGAAGGAAAAAAAAAAAAAAAGCAGCAAAATTCAAATTCCCAACTGGGTTTTGCAATTAACCAAAACCCCACAAAACCAGTCTAAAAAAGTTGCAAGCTTTACTGAGAAACCAAAAACAAAAAGAAAGCTGCTAATCCATCAAAGTGGATCAAGACGTGAAAGATAGGGTTGGTTGACTAGTAGAGTTTTGCTGAAGCAAAGTGCAAGAAATGGAATTAAAGGTCCTCTTCTCTTGAAGGAGGGCTTTTCCATGGCTGCTTTGGCGACAACACAAGAGGCAGCTTTTGTCTTCTTTGTTTTGTCGTTGTTTGGGAGGGGTTAGAGGAATATGGAATTTCTTGAAACACAATACAAGAGTGAGAGCACTCATTCTCTCTCTAAAAATGTCACTTTTTTGCATTCACTCTTTTAGTAAAAATATTGAAGATCCAAATTTGAATTAATATGATCTAATTTTTTTTTTTTTTTAACACCGACACGTTACGAATCAAATCAAATAATTATCAGAACACATCAAGATCGAAAACTAATAGCGCATCCTAAGTGATTACTCCAATAATCCTAAAATGATAGCACAGTCCGGATGATTATTTTCATAATCGAAAAATGATTACTCCAATTAAGAGAAGACTTAGGGGTCGTTTGTTTTTTTATTTGAAAACTGAACAGTGCTGCTGAAAACTGAAAGCTGAATAGTGACTGAAATCTGAAATCTGATTGACATGTTTGTTTTTTCTTTTCTTACCTCTGAATGTATAATAATCTTGTTTGTTTTTTAAAGTTAAAATTATCTGATTACTAGTAATTTGATATTTATATTCCTTTTCTATTAGTTATTGTGTAATTTTATTTAATATGATACAAACAATTGTAATAAATTATTTAACAAATATTAAAACACTTATATATATAATATTTTTATTCATAATTAAAATAAAATTAATTATTATAGTAGAATCAATTAAGTTTATATGTTCAAATAAAAATAAACAAAATAATCTTAAATTGAATTACTATTATAATAAAAGTTGAAATTGTAACTTATATATAGTATTTTTATTCATAATTAAAATAAGATTAATTAAAATAGTAGAGTCAATTAAATTTATATATTCAAATAAAAATAAATAAAATGGTTTTAAATTAAATTACTATTACAACGAAAATTGAAATTGCAAAGTAATATATATTTTTTGATATAATTAAACAAGAATAATCAAATACTTAAACAAATTGATTTGCAATTTGGTCTCTGAGTTGTTGCATAAACATTTTATCAATAAAGATTCTTACCAGAATTTAATTAGAGAAATATAATAATCCAACTATAAAAAAAAAAAAATTGAATGTTGAGATGTTTAGGGTTTTTATTTTTTAATGTTGTTTATTAAAGTATTAAAAGAAATTTTTATAATATAAAACTAAAACAAACTTGGAAACATATTATTTTAGGAAGGATAAATTTGGAATAATATATTTATAAATCATTAAGTGATTTTGTATTAAGTGAAAAGTAAAAAATGTTACTTTTTTTTAAGTGGTTTTAAGTGGTTTGACCACTTAAAAAATCAAACAAAAATCTCTTAATTGCCTAAATTCAGCACCATTAAGTGTTAAGTGTAAAAAACAAACAACCTCTTACACTTGTATATTGTATTTTAATAAAAGAAGAGTGAGATTTGAACATTTAATTTTTTAAGATATCCTATTTTAAAACACTGAAAATCTTAAAAAAATGTTTTTAACATAAATCACCTTCAAATAAGAAAAATCCCATGTATAAGTTTTGGCATATTATTTTCTAGTAATCACTCTCCCCCCTCTCTCTCTCTAGGTTGATGCATTTTGTCTTGATGTAGGGTGGATGGGAATAAGAGCTGGCCAAAACTTGGTATTATGCCCAAACACAACACGTCCAAACATGCGTAACAAAACGGAACAACATCCCTTGCTTGTTGCTTAGTGGGTGATAGTGGGGATTGCAAGGAGAGACCTTTTTTATCTCTTCACAAATCACAAGTGCTTCCAAATACATTGTTTGTTTTTTTTATCAAAGGTGTAGACCATCCACTTGGTGCTTTCTCCTTACCATCAAGACAAAAGTAAACAAACAAGAAGATCGAGGGAGAAAGGCCAAAAGCGGATAGAAAATTTAACTTTAGGAATGGAGTCTTAAGTGGAACTTCCTTGGAGTGTCTAATCTAATCTAATCTTTAAGACTCCACAATGTGTGTGATTACAAATGTTTTAATCAAAATATAATAATAACAACGTTTTCATTTTGAAAAGATAAGTCCATGTTAAAACTAGGATTAGTGCTTAACCACATCATTTGTCTGTCTTGATAAGCTGAATCTGCAAGTGGGAAAATATGAACCCACTATGCTCCTACGATCTGCTTCTGCTGTTCTCTGCTCTTTACTTTTCTCTCTCTCTCTCTCTCTCTTTCATTTCATTTTATATTTATTTTTTTTGTTCTTTTGGAGTTGTTTGTGGTGGTAGTATTAGTGGCCAGCACTTTCTTGGGTTGGTTGTGGTGGGAAAATATATGCATAAATTCTGTTTGAACTGTTACACAATTTGCACCATTTGTGTAAAAGCCATACATACAAGGCACATGATGTCTTTTCTTTTTGCATAAGATTGACTTTTCCTTTATTTGAAGAAGCAAAATTAGTAAATACTTTTATTAAAATTTGATTCCACAAGTAAATACAATGTATTTGGATAAACTTTAGAACTATCTTTAAGTCTTTTTTTTTTTTTTTTGTAAATATATATATATATGATACTTCCATGCATGTTTATGAACATTTTAAGTCCTTGATGTAAAACTTCTATGGTCATCTAGTGCTACATATTTAAACTTAGAAGCTCTTCTCTCTCTGTTGTGTTTAAAATGATGGAACAACACTTTCTTTCATTTTCTATTCATTTTGTTTATTACTAGTCAACAATAGCAACATGTATATAAAAATAGATAAAAAGAATTTATAAAAATGGATGGTAGACAAAGCACATCCTCTATTCTATCGCCAAAATCCATCTTGTTCCTGAACAGCATTCTGGAATAAGTCAGTTTCGTCCAATATGTATATTGCCAAACATAACTTGACAACTGAAAGCATCTGTCTTTGTTTTTATTCATTACATATGCCTACCTCTCCACAGCTTCTTAATCACCTATTTCCATGTATTTGCATTCACATGTGGTCATCTAACTTATTCAAGTCAAACTAAGCCACCCCTAGTGTATATGAATATCTTCACTATAAATTTGTAATGATACAATTCAACATTCAGAAAGTGAGTTTAGATCGAGATAGATTAAATATAACTTGAAGTGTTAGAGGTTTATACAATATATTTAGTGAGAATCCATAAATGACTTTTGTGAATATTATATGTTAAAGAAATTCTATAAGGGTGTACAAGACTCATATCTATCTCAAGATAGTGTAGAAGGTCTATCTAAGGAATGTCAGGATTTGATTAAGCTATTAAGTTAAGTAATAAAGGTAATTAATGAAGGAGAGTGAGGAGATTTTATTTTTTGTTGTTGGCTTGGAATCTAAAGAAGTAGACTTCTTTAATAGAAGTCATTAAATATTTTTCTTAATTCTGAAAGGTTAAATGTTATAATCTTACCTTTATCCTAAAATGTATAATGTGTCATGTGGATAGTTTCCTCTTAATTTAATCCTCATCTCCACCCTAAAAAATGAAAAAAATGGAAGCAGACTACATTCAAATATAGAAGATATAAAAATTGAAATATTTGGTGTTTTCGAGGACCAGCTAGCTTGGTTTTACCATTGAAAGGGAGAGGTTGATTGTAAGAAGAAGTGGGGTGTGGATTATTAATGATTAAGAAAGACAAACAAAAAATTGGCATTATATATGAAAGGTATTTACCTGATTGTCATAAGCACTTCTATCGATCCTAACAATGTTTTAGAGCGGGAGTTTTCAAGAAAAGACCTCATTTTGTAACTTTGTGGCCGGGCATTAATGTTGATGGGGATTTTCTTTAAAAAATATACTATAAATGCAACTAATAAGACCAGTAAAATTCTTCTCAAATTCAGCTAAAACTTGGCAGATTGTGTTAGAACTTGGAATAAGAGTTGCAAAAAACAAGAAGAAAACTCACATGAGAGGACCACAAAAATATATGAGATTAAAATGGGAATTTAGTAACTTCCACTTATTTTAATTGAAGTGTAATAATATTTAACAACCTCTAATGGGGTTAGGTCACGGGCTTGGAATTGTTTTGTAGGGGATAAAGAAGAGAAAAATTATTGAAGTCTTTAGAATCAAAATTCGAGATGGGATTACTTCCAAAAAAAAAAAAAAGAAGAAGATGATGGGATTATATTGGTTTACTACATTAATGGCAGACCGGATTTTGTACCCTAGTTTTTTTTTTCTTTTTTGGATATTTTGGTGATTACTGTTTTGTTTTTAGTGATTGTCTTTTTAGTATGACTGAATTTAACAATTAAATTTCCTCTGCCATTCAACAGAAATAATTAATGATATGTATGGTAAATATAATAGCTAAATATAGTTCTCATATCTAAGTCGTGACTATAAATTTGATATGTATCTATTTAGTGATGCATAAATTTCATGCTTTTATAATCCACAAAATATCCTTAAATATGACTAGTGAAATAATTTTAGTAACAATAATATTGCCCAAAAAAAAAAATAAGAAGAAAGGCATAAATATAAATATTAAGGATCTATATATATGTGTGTGCGTGAAGAGACTCGCTGGACTGTACTCCATTGATCACTCAAGGGCCGATGTGTAGTGCTTCAGGATCGCAGATAATTATCAAGCCAAGTCTGAACCCAATTTCAAGCCCATGAAAGCCTAAGTGTTGTTGGCCTACTTGGAGAATAATGGGCCAAATTCTCGGTCCTTTCTGTTCAAAGATTTATACTGAAGTAAGTTTTTCATAGAATTGAAAATCAGTCCTTCCATACAATGACAAAATCGCGATTCGCGAATGATATGACAGTCTTCATAATTTCCTATAGGTTTAGGTACATGGTAGCTCAAGTAGTTACTATACTTTTCTTTAATATCTGTAAGAAAGAGTTTAAATTTTATTATACATATTTATAGGTATATATTAATGCTTTTCTTCTTACATTATGAAAGTAAAGATTTCTCTATTTAGAGTAGATTTTTTGAACCACACAACGGATTTTAATGGACTTTTGACCATTGCCATTAAATTAGTGTATACATATATATATATATATATATATATATTCCTCCACTTGTGTAAATTGGAAAACAATTAGAAAAGTCTAGGGTACCAAAAATCAAGTAATTTTTCTGGTACATGATTTAAATATTTGGTAACAAATCAAATAGAGTTATAATGAAATTTAATGACGTCAAAATCTGGTCAGATAATCCAGATCTCTAGTCAACGAGATTCTTGAAGCTCAAGACTGCATCTCAATGAAAAATAGAACAAATGCAGGAGAAAAGAGGCTGAGAGGAAGAAGAAAAGACATAAAAGAAAAGCACACAAGAATCTACGTGGTTCGGCCAACAAAAGGGCCTACGTCCACAGCGCCAGCTCCGGTGAGGGGCGGCAGTTACTGTTATTGCTGTATTTTCTGGGTACAAAGAGAGAGAGAGAGAAGAGAGAGAGCAGAAAAAACCACCCTCATTTACTAAGATTTTGCTCATATTTATAGAGAGGGGGATGTGTTACAGTAATGGGAAAGCATTAAATACATAATACAATTTTCAAAGTTTTCTGACACTACCTACGCTGTAGTGGTTGAGTAAATCACGCTGCTACTGATCTGGAATAGTTGGTCGTGCATGTCACGTTATCGTGCGAGCTGGGAGCTAATGCCTACGAGCTGGGAGCTTCGAGCTCGAGCTAAGATCTCGAGCTGAGCCTCCGATGAGCTGGGGGCTGATAAGCCGATGAGCTGCTGGAGAAGCTCACGTGAACTGGAGGAACTCACGCGAACTGGAGGAGCTCACGCGACCTGGAGGAGCTCACGCGAGGAGCCGGAGCCTGGTAAATTGGGTCTCTGTCTGCTGGGCCTTTGGGCTTTTACGAGCTCATTTGAGGTATCCCAAAAATACATATAACAAAATCTGATAGTGGAAGATTAAATTTGGACTTTTTATCTATTTAGAAAAAGTGAACACCCCAAACAATAACACAAAAAAAAAAAAAAATTACAACTTTATAATAGTTTTGTCCAAGTCAGACAACATTTATAGGAAATTATTCTATTTGCCATTTAAATTAAAGAATAAGTGGAGATATAGATATTTATTTATTCATTCGAACATCAGGAACACAACCTAACCAAAACATAACTTCATTGATCGCTCTCACCAAAATTAGCAGGCGTTCACGGCACTAGCAACCGCAGCGGTTTTTTAACTTACTTTTGGTTGAATTGAGAATTATAACCGTGAATAGAAAGTGCTTGTTTCCCCTTGTCCGATACAAAATACACGTAATTAGAAAAGTGCTTTTGACATAAATGAGGACAGTGTTTTTAACGCTTAAAACTTGGGTGAGTACTGAAGCTTTGTGTTGAGAAAGAAATTCTCAGTTGGATTTAGAATAATTCAACCATAAAATCAAAAACATCGCAACTCTCCAAGGCTTTGGTTATAGCCGGTCAATATAGCTTAATGTCTTTTATTGTTAGTTGAGGTATCCAATTGACTTTTTAACGCTTAAACCTTTGATAAATGTTGGAGCTTTATGTTGAAGCAAAGGATCCCACTTGAATCTAAAAATAGACAACATAATTCAATTATAAAATCTGAAAAGATCATTTGTCACAAGATTTCGCGTAAGTTAGCGTATTTTTAATTTTGTTGGGTTGAAAGGTCAAATGATGTTTTTAATGATTGAAACTTGGATGAATACTGGAGCTTTGTGTTAGGAAACAAAATCTCAATTAGATTTAGAAAAATAAACCATAAATCAACCATTAAATCAGGAAAATCACACTTCTCACAAGTTTTCAATCATCTTCGATAAACATAATTTAGTGTCGTTTAATATTGGTTTAAGGGTTGAATGAAGTTTTTAGTGCTTGAACTTGAGTGAATGTTAGAACTTTATGTTATAAAAAGATATCTCAGTTGAAGTTAAAAATAAACAATATAAATCAACAATAAAATTAAAAAAAATCATAGTTATCACACAATCTCGGTCTACATAAGTAATCATCTTTTTTTTTTTTTTTGGTTAGGTTGAAGGGTCAAATGACATTTTTAACTCTTGAAACTTAGGTTGAGTATCAGAGCTTTGTGTTGAGAAAGCAAATCGTAGTTGGATTTAGAAACATAAACTATAAATTAATCATATGATCAGAAAAATCATATTTCTTATATAATTTCGGTCAACACCAGCGAACGTTTTTTAGTGCTAATTGAAAGGTTAAATGAAGCTTTTATAACACTTGAAACTTATTAGAATATTGGACCTTTATGTTTGAATAGCAAAAATTCTCCTTCATGTACGTGCAAAGAGTTCACATCTTTCCATACATGTATATTTATCAAACATGTGTGTGGGGTTTTGTCCCTTTTAATTTATACATCTCTTGATGTTATAAAAGTAAATTTTTAAATGACTCATATATGGTTTTATTTCAATAGATTTCAATAAACCTTAAACAATAAGGTTAGTATATTTTCAATTAACTTGTAATTATATACGAATGAAAAAGAAACATAGGTTTTAAGCCCTTAAAAGCATATTCCAAGTTTCAGAATTTTGAAAAGAAAAAGATTAATGAAAATAAGACAAAATTGGTAACAAAAATAATGCACGGCACGGACCACAGAACAATCATAGTTACAAACAACCTTTTTAGCTAGTGTGAAACATATCCCTCTATGTTCACATCAAGAAACGGAAATTCCCACGTAATGTTAGCCAAAATTTTATAAATTTGTCATTAAACACACAATCCAACCCACATATTCTTGTAATCTTCTCCATGGACATATAAATCTCCCCAAAATTTCCAACCTCAAACACAACAACATAACAGATTTTTTTTTATTTTTGTTCCTTCTTTAATTCTCTCCAATAATGGAACCCTTTACTTCTCGTAGGGTCCTGAAACTGATACTATTTGTCTTGTTCTTGTTCTTTCATGTTTCTTCTTCATTTAAGTTGCATCCTCTGGTTGTCAGGTCCGCTCTTGAACATAAAAACCACACTGCCATTTCTGCTTTCAGGGTTTTGAACAGGAGGGCTTTGTCCGACTGTCCTGATGTGAACCCTTACTTGCAAGTTAATGTTAGTAAAACTTCTGATCTCTCTGATGATGAGTTTGTGACTGTAACTCTTAGTGGAGTTTTGCTTCCTTCTAAGAATGATTGGGTTGCTATGATATCTCCCGCTGACTCGGAGTAAGAATAATTTCTATGGTTTCACGTTATAGATCCTGTTATATTTATCCTAACAATATATGATTAAAAAACGATATTTGACATGGTCACAATAACTAATTTTTATTGTGTTTACTATATTTGTACATATAATAATATTCCAAATTTGGATTCAAATTATTGTTATTTGCAGTGTGTCAAGTTGCCCCTTGGCCAAGGCATTCTATTTACAGACCGGCGATATTGGTGACCTTCCTCTTCTCTGCCATTACCCTGTTAAGGTAAGTAAGTGTGATATTTGGTTTTGGTAGGTCTGTTTCATTGAAGAAAATTTTCTGATAATTATTCTTGACATTACACCAATTTTTATTGAAGGATAGTTGGTAATTACCTTATAATATTCAAAGACGCATATGCTCAGGCTGATTATCAATTCATTTATTTTGTAACTAGAGAAAAAAAACATGAATTTATGTGAAAACATAGAGTAAACAAACAAAAATATTCGGAAATGAGAATCTCACATCAAGAAATTTTCAACTAAGATGGTAATAGTAGAAGAATTTTGGTGCATCATATGCATTGTAAATCTTTTTTACTAGATATATAATTATATATAATGATCAAAATGAAAATTGTGTAGTACATTCAATGCACACAATTAAAATTTGTTCATATGGTGTACTAATAAACATGCACTTGACCTAATAGAATAGTTTGCCTAATTATGCAAACGTAAATATTTTATATTTTTTGATGAAAAATATTTTAAATTTTTATATGTTCTATTGCATTCCTTTTCATAGAAAAATAAAAATAATGATAATACTAACAACAATGGCTTAACTGCAATAAAAATTAATCATAATTAGTATCTAATAATATATGTATTTAAATTTCTACAATTTATGATAATTCCCTCACAAGTTGTTAATAGTACAGAAATTAGTTAAGTGATATATGAATAGAATGATTTATATGGATCATAATTTTATTGATTATGTAAAGGTAGGCTTCTATTTTTTCCCTTAATGAAAAAAAAAAAATCACTAAAGAACTTTAGTGGTATTACTTAAGAAGTTAAATAAAGTATTAAAAAAAACACGTTACAATTAATCAGAAATTTTCAGAATGTTAGCAGAAAAAAACTTTTATATTATTTGAAACTTAATAGAATCGAACTCAATAGACACATTAATGTTTTGATGATTATTATCATTTTGAGCTTCCATAATTCTGAAAATTAACCATGCAAACAGAATTTTGAGATTAATTTTCAAAATTGCAGGGTCAGTATGTAAGCAATGATCCAGACTATCTAAGTTGCAAGAAGAAGGAATGCAAGAAATATAGCAATGGCAAATGTGAATTGACTACTTGCAGTGGATCGATTAAATTTCATGTTGTCAACATCAGAACAGACATTGAATTTGTGTTCTTTGCTGGAGGTTTTGTTACTCCTTGCATATTGAGACGATCAAATCCTATCAATTTTGCCAATCCAAACCAGCCATTGCATGGGCATCTCTCTAGCATTGATTCTACAGGAACATCGGTATACAACTTCTTTTTTTTTTTAAAAAAAAAAACTTATTTACATATAATAATGAAACAGATACTAGGGGTTGAATATATTCATTCTAAATTAAATTTAAATAATAAAATCAAGATGTCTAGACTTAACAATTTTTTGATTTGATGCAGATGAGATTGACATGGGTTAGTGGGGATAAGGAACCTCAACAAGTCCAATATGGAGATGGAAAATTAGAGAAATCGCAAGTTTCAACATTTTCAAAAGATGATATGTGCAGTGAGTTCCATTTTCGGTCACTGAGGCCTTGGGGACTATGGGGTTCACTCAAAGTTCATTTTATTAAGCAATTATACACTAGTTGTCTGTTCTTCATTTTCCTGCGTTGAATTTGTTTAAATTGACAGGTTCTGCTCTAGTAAGCCCTGCAGTGGACTTTGGGTGGCATGATCCAGGTTTCATCCATACAGCAGTCATGACAGGACTCAATCCCTCAGGCAACTTCTCCTACAGATATGGAAGGTACATGACCAATAGAACTTATTTTTCATTTTACAAGTTTAAAATCTTATAGTTTCGTCCTAGTTTTGAAAGAATTTAATCCATCCGTGGTTGGACTTGGATAGTTGGATTGCCTAGAGGGCCCCTTGTTTAAAGTTCTTCTATTCTCTAATTTAGTGATTCAGTGGGATGGAGTGACAAAATCCAGTTCAAGACTCCACCTGCAGGAGGTTCAGAGCAGCTCAAATTTCTTGCATTTGGTGATATGGGAAAGGCCCCTCTTGATCCTTCTGCTGAACACTACATTCAGGTACCAATAAATTTTCGCCACTAAGTGGAGATAATAAGTATGAATTAAAATTCACCACTTATCTAAACTTTGACTAAATTATCTACTTTATTAGTAATCCATGATTTATTTCCTTTTTATACTCTTTTTTATCAAAACCAATCTCAAGAATCAATATCTTCAAATAAAATCTCAAATCAATATAAAACAATATTAACGTGTGACAAAATTTATAATAGTTTATGTAAAAGAATCTAGATCGGTAGAGAATAGTAATTCAATTAATAATTATGATATCCTCTATTGTTAAAAAACTTTCAGGGATAATGGGTGGACATGATCCTCCAATAATTCATCAATGTACATTAATTAAAAGCAAACACCATATGGACTGATGAGGTTTAAAATTTTCACAAAATACAGCCAGGATCAATCTCAGTGGCAAAAGCAATGGCTGCTGAAGTAGATAGCGGCAATGCAGATTCGATCTTCCACATTGGAGACATAAGCTATGCAACAGGCTTCTTAGTTGAATGGGATTTCTTCCTTCACCTTATAACCCCTTTTGCTTCTCGACTTTCTTACATGACCGCGATCGGAAACCATGAAAGGTACATATACATTTCCAGCCCACCAAATGCAATGCAATTCAGTCCAATTATAATGATATTGAAGAAGGCAGAGTTTTACATTTTGCAACTTCTTTTTCAGAGATTACACAGGAACAGGGTCAGTGTACGCTACTCCTGATTCTGGTGGAGAATGTGGAGTTGCTTTTGAGACATATTTTCCAATGCCAACCGCAGATAAAGACAAGCCATGGTATTCTATAGAACAAGGCCCTGTTCACTTCACTGTGATGTCAACTGAGCATGATTGGTCACAAGATTCTGAACAGGTAAATTAACCATTCTGATACCTACGTTAACATTTTCTATGTACACCAATGTTTTTGTTTTTCTTCTCTGATCAATGTATACAATTGTAATAAACAGTATGATTGGATGAAAAAGGATATGACTTCAGTTGATCGATCCAAAACCCCTTGGTTGATTTTTGCAGGGTAAGTTAAAAGTATATTTTGCCTGCATAATACTTAAAACATCTCGTAATCTAAAAATTTGGAAAATGTAGGCACAGACCTATGTATAGTTCCTTAAAATCTAGTGTTGATGAGCAATTCGTTGATGCGGTAGAGCCATTATTGCTCAATAACAAGGTTAGCTATATCTTCTCTGGCTAGATCATGGATGTTTTTCTGAATCTATATGCACTAATTAAAGTGAGGACTGTGTCAATTAAATAGGTTGATTTGGTGCTGTTTGGACATGTACATAATTATGAGAGAACATGTGCAGTCTACGGAGGTAAATGCTTGGCTATGCCTAAAAAAGATGAAAATGGTGTAGACACGTATGATAACAGCAATTACACTGCGCCGGTTCAAGCTGTCATTGGCATGGCCGGCTTCCGTTTGGACAAATTTCCTGACGATGTGAGTTGCTAGATATCTCATTAATTTATAGATCAACTAAATTGATGTTGATAAAGTGAAAGTTTTTTACTCTTTTTTTTTTCCTAGGAAAAAATATATAATCTTTCTGGTTTGTGTCAATTTATCATTTATATTATCTATTATTTTTACAGGTGGATAATTGGAGTTTAATTAGAATTTCTAAGTTCGGCTACTTTAGAGGGTATGCAACAAAAGTAGACATGAAATTAGAGGTATGTTATCTCAACATTAACTCTTAAAACACTAATTTTGAAAGTCTTTGAAAATTTGATCTAAGTTTTTGTCTTAATAAAAGATAAAATATAAAAGCAAAAGAGAATAAAAATAAAATTTTTATTATGATTTAAATGATATAATAAGAATTCTAATTATTAGTGACTCTTGACTCGAAATGATTATATATAGACTAAAATGATATAATATTAACAATTGTTTTCCAAGATTTGGTTTGAATAAAACGTGAATTATTTTTCTTTGATGTCAAACTGTTCCATTAATCCATTTACATTTTAAAGGGGTGGTCTTAAAATTTATTAAAAATATATTAAATTACATGTAAATTTAATTTGTCTCACTTATTCTTCATTTATTTTTGCAGTTTGTGAATGCAGATACAAGACAAGTTGAGGACAGCTTTCGCATCACCAAAAAGCAAAATAGATAATTCTGATTAGAGGCAATACTAAAATAATGTAATATCTGTTTAGTTTACTTATATATAATATTTATCATTACGTGACCACAGACCACCATTATTTTATTTCATTTTCTTAATATTATTTTTAAAGTATTTATTAATTACAACTAATCAACAAATTAAGAACAAATTTGATATGAAATTAAAGGTAAATTTTAAGGATCTCCGCAACCCTTTAACGAAATTTGAAACGGATCCATATAGTTTTTAATTTGTCATAGAAATTTGTTATTATTAATCGATTAAAATTTGTCGAAGAGCGCTCTTCTAGAATCCTATAAAATTTGTCAGAACCATCTCTAATAGAGAGATCATAAAGGAAAAATTATACCAAGGTGATCAATTATATTGTTAAGTCAAAAATCATCCTAATAATCTATACGAGATTTTTTTACATCTATATGATTACTTTCCATTTGACGGCTGTTGTTAGCTTTTGTCGATATATATATATATATATATATATATATATAACTAAAAGAAAAATAAAGACTAATCTAATTAAACGTACCGTTTCAACCAACATCAATCTCAGTCTCACCGAAGCTGGCCGTTCATGGCACAACCAATGGCAGCTTTTCTTTTTTTTTTTTTTTTTTCCCTAATTACTAAGGAAAAAAAAAAAGTTTATATGTTGAAGTGGATCAGTGCTTCCTCTTGTGACTAATATTAGTTATATCCAATAGCTAATTGTATTTCAATTTGTAGGCTAAAGGATTTTGAAATCTCAGTTTGTTTTGGGACATTAAAAAAGCTGAAAAGATATATAACTTGAATTCATAATCTTAATATATGAATGTGAACGGTGGATATCGAACCATCTTAACTTTTATCTCTTCAATATGGATTTTAACTTTTAAGCCCCTAAAGCATCACAACATATTCCTAGTAAATTGAACTTAGTTTTATATAAATAATTCGAATTTAAAAACAATTATGGACAAAAGTGACAGTTCAAAACTACCTCCTTAGTATCAAGCATATCGCACTATGTTCACATCAAGAAACCAAAATTCCCACGTAATGTTCGCCAAATTTTTATAGTAATGAACATACAATATCCAAATCCAAAAATTCTTTGTGATCTTCACCATATATATAAATATCCAAAGTTTGCTAAAATTACAAACAACCAGCTTTCGTTTTTTTTTTCCCTCTCCAATAGCACTTCTAAGGTCCTGAAACCGATACTCTTTGTATTGTTCATGTTCTTTCGTGGTTCTTCTTTATTTGGTTGCATCCGCTTGTTGTCAAATCCACCATTGAACATAGAAACCACACAGCCATTTCTGCTTTCAGGGTTTTGAACAGAAGGACATTGTCTGAGTGTCCTGATGTGAACCCATACTTGCAAGTTAATGTTAGTAAAACTTCTGGTCTCTCTGCTGAAGATTATGTGACTGTAACTGTTAGTGGAGTTTTGGTTCCTGCTGAGAATGATTGGATTGCTATGATCTCACCTACGAACTCTAAGAAAGAACACAATTACTTCCTATTCCGAAAGTAATTTTTTATCATAGAATTATCTTAACGTATATGATTATGATATAGGTTGAGAAAACATTCTATTAGCCTTTTCTTTCAACTTACAAAGATATTAGATACGTTCACAATCAATGAAATCTATTTTATTGTATTTAGATTGTTGTCATAATGTATATTATTATGATATAGGTTGAGAAAAAATTCTATAAGCCTATTCTTTCAACTTGCAAAGATATTAAATATATTCACAATCAATGAAATCTATTTTATTGTATTTAGATTTTAGAATATATATATATATATATATATATATCTCACTTTGACTTTTTGAAGCACATGATAAATCAATTCCTTTTCTAGATAACATATTATTTCAAGCTAAATCCTTGGAAGCATACGTTCATGCAGTTCCACTTTTATGTATACTAATTTCAATCTAGATGATCTAACTAGCAGTGTGTCAAGTTGTCTGATTAGAGCATAAAAATACAATTTTAATTGATTGCATTTGTAACATCCCGAATATCCGGATGAATAGTATTTCGGATGAAATATTGATTTTTAGATGAATAGTGATTGTTGAGAAATGGATTCCTTAAATCATTAAAAGTGAAAAGTTTGATGAATAGTATTTTTGAATGAAAAATGTCTTTACGAATAGTAACTTTCGGAAAGCAGATCTCGCACATTAAAAAGTTTCGAAATTAATATTAGAGACTAAAGAACAGGAAATTGATCAAAAAGGAAAAGAATTATTATCTAAAATATTATAACTATTTATTATTTAGAATAGTCGTAGATGTGAATTGTTATAGTGTAGAATATATAGTTTTATGTATATGAAAAAAATTTGAGAATTGATTGAAATTTAATTTATTATTATTAATTCAGTTCGGTTTTAATTTTAAAAGTATAGAAATTTGTGGATAAATATCTGATTGGTGAATATTTTAAAAGATATTAAGAAAGTTGGATTAAAAGGAAATTAGTCATAGGGATATAAAGGAAAATTTACAAAATAAATAAATAATAATATTAATTCAAAAGTCGGTGTGATTATATATATATGTAATGATGGGGACCCGATTAAACAAAAATAAATTATATATATTTATATTTATTAGATAATTGTGGGACCCATCAAAAAAAAAATTGAAATTGATGTCAGGCAATTGATTGCCGAGAAAAGCAATAGGAAATAGATAATAAAAAAAAAAAAAAAAATTATTAAAAGAAGCATGCCACATATGAGGCGGTGGAGTGTGTCTGTATATATAGATATGTGAGAAAGCATTTGAGAAGAGGAGACAGACAGCGATAAGCATGGCAGAGGAGATGACAGATACGGGCGCGGCAAGAGGAAGAAGAAAACGAAGAAGAAAGGTAATGAAAAAATATTTTGGATGTTCAATATCAATAAGTTTATTTTAATAGGAGTTAGATTTAAGAAAAATTGGTTTATTTGTTTAAGAAATTAGAAACTAAATTTTATACAATTTTAAAATAGATATAAGATGATAAATCAAAGGGAAAATTGTTTCCCGTCCATAAATAAGTAAAGAGATTATGAGTGGATAGTGTTATTTTAATTAAAATTGATTAAGTTATATTTATTTATATTTCAGATTTTATTATTTATTTCAAGTAAATAAATTGGTAAGTGAGTTAATGTTATAGATTATAAATTATGTTTTAGGAATAAAATAAAAGTTTATACATGTTTCAGATTTTATTCATTTAAGTGTTATTCGAAAAGAATTAAATTTATTGATTAGGTATTATAATTTATTATTTGAGCATAGAATGTGCATTTTGATAATTATATTTATATTTAGAAACCGAATTATATAAATTTTGTATATAAGTAAGTTAAGATTTGAAAATGATTAAAATGAGATTTTTAGTATGTTTACGTATATTTCAGTGTTTATTATGTATTGAAAATAAATTAAATATTTCATAACTTGTGTAATATTGTATATTTTTATTGATTTAATTTCATGTTTATATGAAATCATAACATAAATAATTTTGTGCTATTATGTAATGAAAAATAAAAAGTGTAGGAAATATTATACATGCGTTGCTGAAAGTAGAGATTAGGTATATTGTAAATTATTTTAATAAATTATAATAAAAGTTTGTTTGAACTACGAGGGCTTTGATCCCAATGATGAAATGGGTACGTAGGCGTTTGAGATGATATCT
This sequence comes from Dimocarpus longan, assembly GCA_022984855.1. Taxonomy (NCBI): domain Eukaryota; kingdom Viridiplantae; phylum Streptophyta; class Magnoliopsida; order Sapindales; family Sapindaceae; genus Dimocarpus; species Dimocarpus longan. Next base: position 24,031,776 of record CM041022.1, read on the forward strand.
CAAACTCAAGCCCAAAAATATTTTTGTACATTTCCTTTAAAAATCTCATTTTATTTCTAAAGTTAGTATTTATAAGTTTTTGAAAAATTATAAATGTTATTGAAAGAATGTAATAATTATATTGGGTTTTTGACTTTATGTAAATTGGATATATTTTGAATAATGTTAGAATAGAATTTAAATTGAAATTTTGTCTGATTGTGAAATATATGAAATTATCTTGATGAATTGGAATAAAGGATTATTTTAATATAATTTTAATGAATTTTAAATAAAAACGAGGAAGAAACGGATAAGTGCAGTGTTTTGACCGAACGTATATCGGAAAAAAGACACAAACATTTTGAAAAGGATTTAATGAGTTCATTGAATGAAAAATAGAGTTTTGCAATGTGTATATTGATAATTTGAGTATATATATAAATATATATATGAAAGTTTGTGACTGAAAGTGAATTTCTCGCTTTCCGAATGAAATTTTTATATAGAAATAAAAATTGTTAAAAATATAGAATTTGTGTTAGCTAATAAAATTGAGAAAGAGTCTGAATAAACCTGAACATTGGTAGGTGGGGATTGGTAATGGACATACGATACGAAATACAGTATTCGACTGATGGATTATGAGAGGCACCGAGTGTCCGGTCCTGAAGTCGAAACCGATTGTAATATGTGATCTGGATATGCGACCCGGCGGGAAGCCACCGAGTAGTCGATGCCGTGAACGTCGCTGATTCTGGCGGGTAGCCACCGAGTGACCGATGCCAAGAGATCCGATTGTGATATGTGATTGTGATATGGGATTGTGATATGGGACCCGGCGGGTAGTCACCGAGTGACCGATGCCGGAGACGCCATTTATTCTGACGGGTAGCCACCGAGTAACCGATGTCAGAAGATCCATTTGCCAATCCATGGTACCGTGTCAGAGTTTATGAAAGGCACTGAGAAAAATATAAAGGAATTCGAGTTGTTAAGATTAGAAATAACACTAATGGTGTTAATGGATGGACTAATTGGTAAATTTGAGTTCCTTGAAATTTATTTGTAAAAGTTTAGAAATTTTGCGAAATTACTTTGTGATTTATATTTGAAAAAAATGTTAGCATATGGTGATATAGTGTGAATCTATGTTGTTGTATAATAAAATTTTATTACTTTTAAATAAAGAATACACCTATTAAGTAGTAATACTTAGAGCGTTGGATTTACCCGCGTATGTAATCAAATTTAGACTTTTTGTTGAGACGAAGATGAAGCTCCTGCAGATACTTTATGAGTCACATCCGCCATACATTTTTGAATAATATTCAGTTTGCATCATGTGTATACACATAAAGGCACCATCATGTATGTGTGTAGGTTTTTAAAATTTAAAACGTCAGTAAAATAAAATTTATATTAAAGTTATAAAATATTTGTAAGTTCTGTATATTATTTGATAATTATGTAGTGTAAAGTTTTCTGGTGATGGATTTTGAATTTTGATTAAATATTGATTTTAATTGGTTGCGTGTTGAAGTGATTTTTGAAATTGGACGGGAGGTCGAATTGAAGTTGAGAATTAAATTTTATAGAAGTGTTACCATTTTCTTTATAGATTTTTAAATTTTGGATTATCAGAAAAGAAGAGGAGACTCTGCCGAATTTTCTAAAAATATGCACGAGAAAATGATAATATATATATATTTTTTTATATCGTAAAACTTTTAGTGGTGATTTCATTTCTTTTAATGAGAAATTTTTAAATAAATGAATTTTCAGTTCGGAACCGTAATGCCCTTCGTCTCGAATCTCGCGTTGACGAGAAAACGGGGTAAGGGGTGTTACAGCATTTGTCAAAATATGTTATTTAATTGAATATTTTTATTTTATTATTTTTACGAATGCATTTGATTTGATCATTTGATTTAATGTATTTTTATGCTCATAAAATTGATAATTTTGACATAATTTATGAGAACTTATTTTGGGTTTGTGGTGTTTTTCAGAAATAAAATCAAGAAGCCCAATTCAAAGAACTTCAGCTCAAGTGCACAAGACCTAAAAATTACCAAGGTTCAGCAGTTAAACATAACCATGATCAGACCCCAAATTTCTCCATTCCCAAGCTTCATGGCCCATACACTCTCACTAGATTTGATTTTCAAATTCAAAATGATCAAACAATTTGTGGAGATGATGGAGGATGAAATTTGACTTTCAAAATTTGAAATAAAAGTTGGATGAAATATGATTGATGGAGTGATTTGTGGAGATGAATTGAAATTTAATTTGTCTCTCAAATTTTGGAAGTAGTAGTGATTTATGGTGATGGATTGAGACAAATTTGTGAACAAGATGAGAAGATTTTGAGCAAATTGTGTTTCTTTAAATTTGAATTTTGAAAGCCTTCCTTTTTCAGGGAAGTGAAGATTGTATGGAGAGACTTTTTGCTTCTATAAATAGGGTGCTTGGCAACACAACAAAGGCATCCAGTTCAGAGAAAGAAATATCAAAGTCTTTGAGAGAAAAAATCTTGCTATTTTATTTTCACATTTTCTCTGTAGACTTTGTGAAATAATGAGCAAGTTAGGCTAAAATTAGAGTAAGGCTGAGGGATGATCTTAATTGTAAGATTATTGTTATTCAAGTTTGTTTCTATTCAAGTTCTTCAATGTCTATGTTAAACTCATTTTTGAAGTTTTGATTCAGAAATTATATTTTGCAGTTTCATATAAATTCAGTCAAGCTTTTTCTTTTCCCATGTGGTTCATATTAAAAATATATTTTCTGAATTGATAAATTTGTAAGTTAATTTTCGACTACAGTATTGTCAATTTGATATATTGTCGTTCTTAGATAACTTATAAGTTATATCCGAGATTGTTATTAAATTGAAAGAGTTTTGCAAAATTTTATTGGTGTTTTTATTTGATCTTCAAATCCTTATTTTCCAATTGTCTGTTTGGGATGTGAAACATGCAATTGAGTAATAATTTGAAATCAAATTTGATAACAGAAAATTAAACAATTAAGTGATCCTCAAAGCCTTACTATTTTCTCTATTGGTTATTATCAATTAGTTTTCTTTTTAGTTTGTTTATTTCATTCTCGAATTGAACACTCTCAAATAATTCTCCTTTCAATTGTTCTCTATTATTTATTGTTCATTATTTTATTTTATTTCTTCTACTGTTTTGAATTCTTCTTGTTATTCACTTCTCTGTGGGATCGATACCTTAAAGCTATACTACGACAACTGTTTAGCCGAAGGTGATATTTTGGACATAACCATTGTCCTGCATCGGTAGCTATGTATCTCGTGACCGGTGATATCAGTAGCCTACTTCTTCTCTGCCATTATCCTGTTAAGGTATATAAATTTGTAGAGAATTGAAAGATTGAGGGTTTAACAAGCTAAGTTTCATTTCTGGTTTCTTAATCTCCAATTACACAACACAAGCTAATATATATATCCAGGAATCTCACTCTAACTAATTGTTACAAGATGGCGGGAAAACCCTGACTAATTACTGTCACATCATCACAATAGAATAATCAGATGATCAGCTTACTAATCACATTCCTTTGCATATCATCCACAATATATTGAATGTTGCTCCATTGACAATGCTGAATACACAAGCAGAGTATGATTTAGTGAAGCACCCAAGACAAATACAGTAACAAAATTTGATACTCTTTAATTCAAATCAGACCTTTTGAATATCCATGACTTATGGAATTTGAAAGAATTTGCAGATAAAGAGAATAAAAGAACCAAAGTCTTTAAAGGAACAGTACCTATATATACATTCATCTAAAGAAATGAATTCCTAGATGTTTATTATTATAATTTCTTTACTTAATTATCTCAATCACTATCATGGTTGATTAATATATATATAGAGAGGGTTCTCTAATTAAATAAAACAAACTAAATCATTAAAAAACAAGAAACCATGTAAATGTATATAAAAACAATGGAGAATTTTGTAAATTTGATCACAAGTAATAATTGTTTTAAAATTTCGGCTTTAATATTTTCAAAATTGCAGGCTCAGTATGTGAGCAGTGATCCAGACCATGTAAGTTGCAAGAAGAAGGAACGCAAGAGAGACAGCAATGGCAAATGCGTGGTGTCTACTTGTAGCGGTTCAATTAAATTTCATGTTATTAACATCAGAACTGACATTGAATTTGTGTTCTTCTCGGGTGGATTCGACACTCCTTGTATTTTAAGTAGATCAAACCCTGTCAATTTTACAAATCCGAATGAGTCATTATATGGGCATCTCTCTAACATAGATTCTACAGGAATGTCGGTAAGCAACTTCTCATTTACAAGAAAAATCACTTTCTGGTTATAAAAAATAAAATAAATATAATCATTGAATTTATTCATTACATTAAAATCAGGACATCTAAACACGGTAATTTTTAATTTTTACGTACAAGTTTTCATCTAAGTGACTAATATTTGTTTTGGTGCAGATGAGACTAACATGGCTTAGTGGGGATAAAAATTCCCAGCAAGTTCAATATGGAGATGGAAAATCCTAGACATCTCAAGTTTCAACATTTTCACAAGATGATATGTGTGATGAGTTTCATGTTGCTGTTTTCTTTTTTGATCATTAGGACCATGAAGCAGAGGAATTACCTAACTTTTTTCATGGTGCTGTGATATTAAATGATAGGTTCTGCTCTACTAAGTCCAGAAGTGAACTTTGGATGGCATGATCCAGGTTACACTCATACAGCAGTCATGACAGGACTTGAGCCTTCAGCCAGCTTCTCCTACAGATATGGAAGGTACATCATTTCATGATTAAATGCTCTACAGAGTTTTCAAATTTCCCTAGCACAAGAAAAAAATATCTAGAGTGCCCTTTGTTGTCAGTTTTAGGTCAATGAATAATGTTTATATTCTCTAGTTCAGTGATTCAGTTGGTTGGAGTGACAAAATCCAGTTCAAGACTCCATCAGCTGGAGGCTCAGATGAACTTAAATTTCTTTCATTTCGTGATATGGGAAAGGCTCCTCTCAATCCTTCTACTAAACACTACATTCAAGTACCAATAAATTTTTCTTACTAGAATTGTGGATACAATTAATTCAGTGCAAATTAAAATTATTTTACTAATCTAAACTCTTGCTAAATTATAAAAATTCTTATAATACATTAGCTCTATTAGTAATAGATAATTTATTTCCATTTTCGTTCTTTTTCTTATTGTAACAAATTTAAAAATTAAATGTTATCAAGTAAAGGCTCTAATCATAATATAATAATACTTAAGAGTCATAAAAGTTTCAATAATTTATGTAAAGAGTTATGATCAGTAGAGAATTTTGATTCAATTAGTAATGACACCCTTTGTTGGTAAACGCTTTCCGGATAATAAGTCTACATGTCCTGCATTTTTCCATTAATGTACAGTACTAAAGCAACAATATATGGGCTGATGAGGTTTATATTCTCCACAAAATACAGCCAGGATCAATCTCAGTGACCAAAGCCATGGCTGCTAAAGTAGTACTTAATGGGAATGCAGATTCCATCTTCCACACTGGAGACATAAGCTATGCAACAGGCTTCTTAGTTGAATGGGATTTCTTCCTTCACCTTATAAATCCTGTGGCTTCTCAGGTTTCTTATATGACCGAATTGACAACCATGAAAGGTCTTTTTGTGCCCACCAAACTCAACTCTAATTTGATAAATTTCCATGTTTACATTTAGCTTGTTTCTTGGTAAATTCTTGAACCATTTTTGAGATGTTTACATTTTTTCCATAATATTTTTTTCAGGGATTATGCAGATTCAGGGTCAAAGTATGATGGTCCTGACTCAGGTGGAGAGTGTGGAGTGGCTTATGACTTATGAGACATATTTTCCAACGCCAACCCCAGCTAATGACAAGCCCTGGTATTCCATAGAACAAGGTCCTGTTCAGTTCACTGTGATATCAACTGAGCATGAGTGGTCAGAAGATTCTGAACAGGTTAATTAATTAATCAATCTTGAACATAATAAGTTTTGTAGGAATTTTTATGTACAAACAGGTTTCTCTTTCTTTTTTCTTTTTTCTTTTCTTTTTTTCATCTAATCTACCTTGTTCTGATTTTGACATTTGTAACTTGCCTACAATTTCAACAATATGATTAGATGAAGAAAGATATGGCTTTAGTTGATAGACCAAAAACCCCCTGATTAATTTTTACAGGGTAAGTCAAGATGCATATGTACATCTATTATCCTGATATACCTCAGCTATTACTAACTCGTTCAAATACTTTAACAAATGCAGGCACAGACCGATGTACATTTCCTTAAAATCCAGTGTCCACAAGAATTTTGTTAAAGCGGTAGAGCCATTACTACTTGATAACAAGGTAATCTGATCTCCAACCTGACAAGCTAATACTGCTCAGACAGCCGTTTCAGGTTGTTCAATGTCATAAGCAATGAATAATCTGCGTGGAAATAGGTTGGATGTAGTTCTGTTTGGCCATGTCCACAATTATGAGAGAACATGTTCAGTTTATGATCATAAATGCTTGGCTTTGCCTAAAAAAAATGCAAATGGTGTAGACACATACGATCACAGCAATTACAAGGCACCGGTTCAAACAGTTATTGGAATGGCTGGCTTCAGTTTGGACGAGTTCCCTGATCATGTATGTAGGTATGTGTACTGTTCATAGATTTATCAAATTAATGAGAATTTTCATACTAGTGTTTCGTTTTTGTTACTTATTAATGCAATTGATATCATTTGTATCATATAACATTAACAGGTGGATATTTGGAGTTTATCAAGGGTTTCTAAGTTTGGATATTTTAGAGGACATGCCACAAGAGAAGACTTGACATTAGAGGTTTCATTTCACAACATATATAAGAACACCAAGGCTATAAATACCTTCAAATTTAGATCTAAGTTTTTATGTGGAATGTATTAATTGATGTTTATGATTAATTATTAAACCGAAATGTATAATAAAAAAAATAAAAAATTTTTATCACTTATAATTAATAATGTTAATATATATCACAAGATCATTGAAAACTTACAGCAGGAACTCAAAAACTCAAAAATTCTTAGTTCTATAATAATTACAAACTTCAAATAATTTCAAACAAATTTTATTTGTATTTGTTGAACTTCAAAACTACTTGAATCCATTATATTTGTAAGTAGAGTCTCTGAAATCTATAGAAAAAGATTGAATAAATTAGTATTAATGTACAATGTTAATAATCATGTTTTTGAGTATGTTATGCCATGTGTGTGCAAGTATAATATGTTTCACCGATTTTCATCAATTCTCTTGCAGTTTGTGGATGCAGATACAGGAAAAGTTGAGGACAGCTTCCGCATCATCAAGAAGCCCAAAAAAAAAAAATTAACTAAGTGTGATGTGTAATAATTTATCTGTCCACATTTTGTCATCAACCGAAAACTCTCCTGTAGCTTCAAGAAATCTCTCTTGTGCAGTTTGCTTCTACGTATAATATAATAAATTTGATTTATCATTAAATGAACTAGAATGTGGTGATCATTACTCTACTTCTTTTTCTTTGAATTAGTTTTATAATAATTAATCACAGCTAGTCAACAAATATAATTTAAAATTGATATGGAGATAAACAACCCTATAGTTTTATAACTTGGTATAAACCATCAAACCATGAGTTAAATACCTGTTGTTTATTATTATTATTATTTTGGTTACTGATATTTTGTCTAGGATGTTGTCGAGACCAATTGAGATATGATTTTAAGATATAATCCGGGGGTATTCCAGAGAACGGAAGAAAGTAACTCATATCAAATGGGGGAAATTACCCATAAATAGTGAGATTTTGTGAGATTGAACGCACAACCTTAAAAATTTAGTATGGATGAGTCCCGGTCTCATCATCTGATCAAACCACTTACCCATTTATTAGTTTTGAAATTACAAAATTTGATCAAATGTACAGAGTTTTGAAAACTTCTTGGAAAAGAAATTCCTGAAATTTGCTTAGAAGTATTATTAATTTATTAATCATGCGCATTTGAACATAACTCACGTGCAAGTTACAAAGTCATCAAAATCATAGACGTATAAGCAATCAAAAACATTACAACTATAAAGTTGTTTTGAGGAAGTAATTGTTTGTAGACAAATGCATGGGGGAAAAAAAAAAAAACGAGTACAAAAGTGACAGTTATTGAGTTGCGAATTGATGATCCACCTTTAATTTAGTTACAATTAATACAGCCAATTATGTTGCGTCACCTATGGTATGGTATTCCAATATATGGAGGATAACTCCAGTGATTTTTCATAATTTTCTACAATTTTTTTTAAAAAAATTTATTAAGGTATTTAAGTGATTGAGTAAATTAATGTTTATTTAATTAATAATATCTTATATTGTTTAATGGTTATTGTTATTATGTATGATATAACCAGAAGTTTTTAAATGTATCTAAAGTTTAAAATTATTGTCCATTTTTAAATGATTGGATTATACTATTATATGTTAAAATTTAATTCAACATTATTGTCCTAGAAGTTTTAAAATTAAATTTAAAAACTTCTCATTTTTTGAATTTTTTTAATTTTTCAATATATTTGCTATTGGTTTTTTTTTTTAATCTATAAATATAATTAACCCAATTACTAAAATTAATATTTAATTATTTTTAATATTTTATATTGTTAATATAATAATATACGTTTATTATATATATATATTTTTTTGTAATCAGTTATTGTTATCATATATTTTTCCTTTTTTGTTTTTAAAATACTGTCTTTAATATATTCTATCAATCAATTAAAAAAAAAAAGGCATATTCTATCATATGCATCTTTAGAACACCAAAAACAGTGTTTTTCATTTTAATTTGTATTTTCAGAAAACAAAAAATGAAAAATACTTACCAGATATACCCTTAATTTCTTAAAAAAGTACCAATTTTTCTTTTAAATGGTGTAGAGATAATTTTTTAATTAAGTCAAGATAGCTAAAGATTACAATAAATGCAATGGAAATGGAAATATATATTTATATATATATATATAATTCCATTAATTTAAGGATAGAAAGATCATTTATGATGTTTTTCCATTAATATATATGCTTGTGTGTGCGCCCATAAACTATTGAAAATTCAACCAAGCAAACATGTTCTCAACATCCACCTTGTCAGATATTACAACCTTAGCATTTACAAAATAAATGAGACCACCACCACCACCACCTACCACAAATCAACATTTTTATGATCTCTCTCCATTAATGGAACTCTCCAAAATTTTCTTCCTCCTTCTGTTTTTCTCCTCAGGTTCTTCTTCTCCATCTTCGTCTTCGTTCTCATCTTCTTTAATACTCAATACAACAATTGAGCATAGAAATCACACTGCAATATCCGAGTTCAGGATCATCAACAGAAAAACATTATCTCTATGTCAAGATTCAAACCCGTTTATACGTATCAAAGTCAGTCCGGATTCTAACATTTCTGATGAAGAAATAGTCACGGTGACAGTCACCGGCGTTTCGAATCCGTCAGAGAATGATTGGGTTGCCATGATCACACCTTCTCAGACTGAGTAAGTATTTAAAAATATATTTTTCTTATTATATATAACATATTGATAACATTATATTATAAAATTTGATTTGTTGATCATTTGATCAATACACGTATATATATGCAGTGTATCAAGTTGTCCATTAGCTGAATTTCTCTATGCACAGACTGGTGATCTCAGTAAGCTCCCTCTTCTCTGCCATTATCCTGTCAAGGTAACAATCTAATTCAATTAATTAAATTCGATAATGTTTGATGCACGAGCATTCATTTTAACATAATTTGGTCACGAAAACAAGAACGTGTCGTGTATGTCATGCTTATATTCTTTATATATATATATATATGAAAAATCGCTTAAAATAAAAAAATAATATTATTGAAAACCATTTTTGAACATAAAAAAGATATGATTTTATATTAGTTTTATTTTCAGAAGTATTTTGATAATATCCTTATCTAGTTATTATTTGGAAACTTAAGATACAATCGTGTATTAGATAAAGTGGTACAAACTTTGTGTGAGAGACATGTCTTAGTGTCATCTTGTTGTGTAAAACATATATAAGTAAACCAAAAATGGTGGAGATCGACCGAATTCCAGGTCATCAGCGATGTCCACCTCCAGTAACAGAGAAGGTGGCCACATGTTGTCCTGTCAATCTGTTATTGACATTTACACATAACTAACATAAATAAAGTCACGTTGAGAGACCAAACTTCTACGTAATAGCTAGCCTTTTCATGTAGCTTTACTGTATATATGTTTCATTGTACAGTGGAGTAAATATAAAGCAACCTTGCCCACATCCACGAGGTAAGACCTTTGTTTTTTAGTTTTTATTTAAAAAACATTACTCAAAAATCACTCTAACATGAATTATTATTCAACTGAATAAAAGCTCTACCACAATCATATTGAATGGTTTTAGGCATGGCCTTTGTTGGAATGGTTTATTAATTCAATTTTTATTACTCTATACATCCTAAGATTAGGATCCTCAACTAATCAAAATTCGTTTGAGTTTGAAAATTTTCATGAAATAGCAATCCAGGCAGAATTAGGATTTTTAATTTGGAGATCAGCTCTTTCTTTCTTTCTTTTTATGTGATTTGGTCCATTTAGGTCCAACTATAGTAAGCCAATGCATTTTTAACTACTGTTGTTAAAGTCAATAATATAAGGAATTAAGATTTTGTGATTTGTTATTTGAAAAACAAAAGGAAAAATAAAATCCTATAATTTGTGATCAGATTAAGCACTTAGATGACTTGTTTTTTTACACTTATAACTTAATAATGCTGAATTTCACCTATTAAATTATTTTTATTTGTTTTTTTAAGTGATTAAACCCCTTAAAATGATCTAAAACAACTTTAAAAAAATAAGAATACTTAACTAATAACTTAATTGTAAATCATTTAATAATATTTAAAATATTCTATTTCAAGTTTACCATTTTCAAAATAATATATTTCTAAATTTATACTAATTTTATAATTTACAAATTTCCTTTTTTCTCCAAATACTTATTACAAAAAATTCTTTTAAAAGAAACACCTTAACACATCTCATCCCAAGTTTTCTTAGAATTGGACTATTGTAATTTAATTTATAATTTAACATTTATTTTTTTTAGTTGCTTTGTAACTCAATTTGGAGGTCATTTAATTTCTATTTAATTATATAAATATTATTAATTCTATCAAGTTTTCTAATCATATTTTAATTATGAATAATATATACATAAAAGTGTTTTAGAATTTATTAAATTATTTGTTTTTAGTTGTTTATATCATATTAAATAATGTTTCATAACAATTAGTAATAAAAATGATATAAATATCAAATTACTAGTTTTTTGATAATTATAACTTAAAAAAATAATAAGTTTACAATAGATTCAGGAAAAAAAAATATTATTCATATTTTAGATTTCAATCTTTAATAACTTTCGACATTATTTAATCTTCAGATAAAAAACCAATCGGCTCTACAAGAAAAGAATATTCTATCATTGAAGGTGGAAATATATTAATAATATCCTCTAACACAATTATAAATCAATTAGTTTTAAAACTTATTGTGGCTAGAAAAACAGTGGTGTTTATGAATTGATACCTACAAATGTCAAATAAATGGAGTTGGATTTCATTGTACGTATTTTAAACAAATGGCTAATATTTTCCTTATGCATTGATGTAAATATAAATTCAAAATCATCATAATCAATAGTTTTTTTTTTTTTTTTTAAATACACATACATCACCAAATATTTTATTAATCTATAGAATATAAATCATAAAATATAAATTATAAATTATGTACGATAGATGGTAAGTTGTAGATTATATATATTATTCCCATAAGCTTTAGATTAAAATTTATTGATTGTAAATCGAGAAGCATAGATTGTAAATATTATAATAAATTTGCATGTTTTAATATAAATTGTAGGCACAGTTCATGAGCAATGATCCAGGCTACCTAAGTTGCAAGGGACAAGGAAATGGGAAATACATGGAGAACTCTTGCACTAGTTCAATAAAATTCCATGTTATCAACATCAGAACACACATTAGATTTGTGTTATTTTCTGGTGGGTTCATTACACCTTGCTTTTTGAGCATGACTGGCCCTGTGAATTTTGCCAATCCTAGAAAGCCATTGTATGGACATCTCTCAAGCATTGATTCAACTGCAACTTCTGTAAGTTTTCATATTCTCAATCCTGGACACGAACTGGTTTCGAATTCAAAATCTTTTATTCATCTGTAAAAATATATTATTATCAACTGAACCAACTAATACCAGTTAAAATTAAAAAATAAAAAAATTAGTCCCTCATCCTTCTTGGTGGTGGTGCAGATGAGACTAACATGGGTTAGTGGAGATAAGGAGCCTCAACAAGTTCAATATGGGAATGGAAAACCACAGATGTCTCAAGTTTCTACATTTTCACAAAAAAATATGTGCAGTGAGCATCTTAATTAGCATAGTTTTCAATATCATACTGTTTTGCTTCTCTTTGTTGCCTAATTATAGAAATGTCATGAGGGTGTTGTATGATTGACAGGTTCTATTTTACCAAGTCCAGCCAAGGATTTTGGATGGCATGACCCTGGATACATTCACTCTACAGTCATGACAGGACTTAAGCCCGCAACCACCTTCACTTACAAATATGGAAGGTAACGTATATAGAACTTGATTCCAAGTTAAGGAACATGTGCATGCATCATACATGTTCTTGTAGCAATCAATTCTAAAGCTCAAAAATCACTTGCAGATTGATAATCTATTAATTGACATTGCAGTGAATCAGTTGGTTGGAGTGATCAAATCCAGTTCAGGACTCCACCTGCGGGAGGTTCGGATCAACTAACATTTATTGCATATGGTGACATGGGAAAGGCTCCTCTTGATAAATCTACTGAACACTACGTACAGGTTGGTCATTGAAATTGGTAGTAGTGAAAACTAGCCTAGAACATGGTTTTAAAAGACTTCCTGTGGTAGTTTTATGTTATTGGTGTGGGTATCAGGCTATTAGCTACCTTAACAGTAACATCTTTTATGGTTGTTACGGTTAAATTTGGCCAAATGAATTAACGAAACTTATAATTGTGGCCCAAAAATACAGCCAGGATCCCTCTCAGTAACCAAAGCCATTGCTGATGAGGTGAAAAATGGAAGTGTAGACTCCATCTTCCACATTGGAGACATAAGCTATGCAACAGGCTTCTTAGTTGAGTGGGATTATTTCCTTAACCTTATAAGCCCTGTGGCTTCTCAAGTACCTTACATGACCGCCATTGGAAACCATGAAAGGCACGTATCCATCTTGCAAGCAGATTGTTTCACTTCAGATTTACTGTCAGAAAATTGAAGAGTACTTAATGTTTTAACGTTCTTTTTCACCGATACTGTTTTCTTATTCAGGGATTATGCGGGCTCAGGGTCGGTGTATATTACTCCTGATTCAGGTGGAGAATGTGGAGTACCTTATGAGACTTACTTTCCCATGCCAACAGCTGCTAAGGACAAGCCATGGTATTCTATAGAACAAGGACCTGTTCACTTCACTGTGATATCAACTGAGCATGACTGGTCAGAGAATTCTGAACAGGTAATTACAACTGGAACGTGTTACTTCTCTAAAAAATTCAGACCCCATATAGTGTTTTGTTACTTTAAATTATGGAACTGACAGACAACGTGCTCTTAGTATGGATGGATGTTAAAAGATTTGGCTTCTGTTGATCGATTGAAAACTCCATGGTTGATTTTTGCGGGGTAAGTTAAAGCTACCAATGGATTTTAATTTTACTATATATATATTTTTTAAATTATAGTAGATAAAATTTTCTCCAGCTTTTATATCTGTTTCAACTCTTGCAAATTGCAGGCATAGACCTATGTATTCTTCTATTGGTGGATTCTCCAATGTCGATATAAACTTTGTCAATGTTGTGGAACCATTGCTTATGGAGAGCAAGGTAATTTTTTACTCTAGCTTATATATTGGACTAATTAATAAAAATCTTCTATTGATCTTGACTCGTAAGAAACTTCATATTTTACAAATCAGGTTGATTTGGCTCTATTCGGCCACGTTCACAACTATGAGAGAACCTGTTCGGTTTATGAAATAGACTGTTTGGCCATGCCCAGAAAGGATCAAAACGGCATAGGCACATACGACCACAGCAATTATAGCGCTCCAGTGCATGCAGTTATCGGCATGGCTGGCTTCTCTTTGGACAATTTCAAAAGCCAGGTAATTTGATATCAAATCTCTTCCCTTTGCATTGAAATGTGTTGTTTTAACTCTTGATAACACTTGGATATATATATATATACAGGAGCATTGGAGCCTGTCAAGGATTTTGAAATTTGGGTATTTGAGAGGGCATGCAACAAAGCAAGAACTAAAATTAGAGGTTCGTACACAGTACACAATTGTTATTAAGATCCTTCATCTTACAAGAATGAACAGAAGAATTAGAAACGAATTTTGTCCCTGTATTCCTGAGTTTTCTGCTCATTTCCTTTCCTTTTGCAGCTCATTGTCGCGGATACAAGAAAAGTTGAAGACAGTTTCCGTATCATCAAAAGGGCTGGATGGAATAACTGATAAATAAATAGACAGATAACCAACGACACAAAGACTAAAATTGGTAGTGCGCTTTCAATAAATAATAAATAGAGGATTCCTTCTATGTAATGTTTCACGTTGAACATGAGTCAATGCAAAAACAAATTCATTTAACATATATGAATGAGCTTCAGTTCAAACCTTTCTTTTCTCTGAGAATTTGGAAGCCGAAAACATTTTCTCATCAATTTTAAATGAAGAATGCATTCTGGCCTATGTATAAATTTTGTTGGCATTGAGAGCATAGCCACATAAAATACTGAGTTGACAACTAGACTAAAACATTTGAATGCTATTCAGTGAGTCAGTGTCAAATGCTCTATAAAAGTACATACAATATACCAGCTAGCAATCTTGATTCCCATTGAACATCAGTAACACTTGATGCAGATTGCTTTTGCTTCCTCAGAAAACAAGCTTCATGAATTATGATAGATTGTCTTCACCAGAGGAGATACACAAGTCAATTGCCCCAAACCAATTGGAAAATATTCCTACTGGCACCTGCACTGATCACGTTGTTACTCTGCTTCCTAAGCATCTCCTCTTGTGCACAAACATCATCTTCCTATTGAAACACAAACAACTAACCGAAAGTAAGAGAAGAAAATTTTCCAAAAAAAATTGAAAATAGTAAAAAAAGAACTATGTTTAGTAATTACCCAGTCCTCAGCATCAAAAAAAGGAAAAAAAAAAAAATAACTGAAATTGATCAAATAGACCAAGAGAATGATATTAAAAAATTTCAGTCTCAAGCATGCAGAGCATGGTTCAAAGGCAGAAAAGCAAATGCCTGGATGTCTTTAAGAATGCAAAACAGCACATTCATCAATAACAAAACCACATATTGGACCAACAAAAAGTGGATAACCCTAGTCAGGCAGACAAATCATCCATTTGCCTATAAATTTCAGCCAAGGATATAAGGACTCACAAGAAGAGAGTAAGCATGAGCAAGAGACAGAACAGTTGGATACAAATCCAAAACAGCAACGGCAACCTCCTCTGTTACTTGTGGGACCTGCAAGCACAGGTTTAGAAAGTTAACATACTCAACATTAAACTTGATTCTTGTAATATTAAAAGCCGCAATATATAGGTAACCTTCAATAACAAAAGAAAAGAGCAAATCCATAAACAGGTTGATCAAAATCAGTATTTTGAAACATACACATAAACAAGTTTTTGCCTGCCTGAAGGCTTCTGTACATGCACAACTGCAGTTATATGTTATCAAAGAGAAATGGAAAAAGAAGTTTCCATTGAGCCAGAGCACATTTCATTACTCATGGAGGCTTCATTGATATGATCAATTCAACAAGGTACGTCTATCCTCCTCATAAAACAGTTATTACCTGCATAAGCTGAATGGCAAAGACATCACTGATTGTCATTTTGCCCAGATCTTGGCACCTTTTGAGAAATTCGTCAAAAGGAGGACAGCCTCCAGAGTACTTTAGCTGGTCCTCGGGCAGCTCCGATTTATAATATTGAGTTATTGCTTGGGTAAGATAACCATACTTCCTCAGTGTATCAGCTAAACCATTAGTTCTCTGCACATCAAATCCCTCCAGAATCTCTGTTGTAAAACAGCTGCACAGGATATGATTTAATACAAATGAAGTTAGAATACTTTAATTTTCATAATAAGAAGGCCAAACTTAAAAAATTGAGATTAAAAATGGCGTTTAAAGAAATCCATGGCAATAGATTGAACAAGCATATCCCATAGTAATATTAGACATGATACTAAAGAACACAGTACACATAATTAACAACTTGCAGCTAACAGTAACAGCAAAAAAATAACTGCAGGTTTTAAAACTAATAAATGGCTCAATGAGATACAAAACAGTGTACAAGCATTATATATCTTCAAGTTGCACAACCGATTATCAAACACATCTATTAGTGACAATTTTCAAATGTCCCACCATGAAATAGTCCAATTCATACTATTAATAACCACTGCTAACATCCTTTTTTCAGAAAACTGGAGCCAAAGTGTCTCTTCTATATGGTCCATTATTCACTCCAAAATGATCATGTGAATTGCTTTCCTATTAATCAAAATGATAAAAATAATCTAAAATAAAGATCCTAAAATAATGTATAGTATTCTAACTTCAAATATTGATGGAGAAATGCTTACGCTGTTTTGATACTTTCAGCAGCTTCGGAAATATTTGGGTCTCCTTCAACTAGATATATCAGCTTCTTAAGTCCACATCTCTAAACATATAATGCCAAAAAAGGAACATCACTATGTTATAATACAAATCACATCTATATGCTGAAAGAATACTGATAACAAAATAACACCATTACCATAATCAGAAACAGAAAACTTTGTATGAAAGAATATGAAATTTCAACCTAGCATTACAAAAGAAAAAGGAAAACTATGCATTAAAGAAGATACACAATTTAAGTTATTGGAATAGGAGTCAATACCAGAAGCCTGAGTTTCTGATCCCTATAACGATTATCTCTTATTGAAGAGCGTAAATCATCAATTTTCTTCCTTTCAACGATAAAATCTAGAACGTATTCACTGAAGAGATGCTTGTGACGAGCTATCCAAATTCCATCTCCAACTGGTAACCGCCTAACCTGTTGAATGTTCATTGTGTAAAACAGCATCAAACTATATATGGTTGATATCTAGAAACTAATAAACCTTCAGAATTCCCCACACAAACTCAAAAAGAAAAAAACTGCAAAAAATTTAAGAGACTCAGTCTACAAAATGATGAAGCCAACTATTGAAAGTACTCCTGGATTGAAATGCAGTCTCAGATCAATCCCATTCCCTGAACTGTAATAGCTTTCAGAGATCACATACTATACCAAGTGCACGTTTGCCAACAATAACCAGCAGGTTCAAAACCACAACAAGAATAATGCCCAACAGTCACCCAATGAAGAATATACTATCATTCACGATTCGCCATATATCTGATATTAGAATTGCTCTGAATTGTGAACTATTCCTACACAATCCTCCATATACTATCATTCACGATTCACCATATATCTGATATTAGAATTGCTCTGAATTGCAAACTATTCCTACACAATCCTCCAGCACACAACTGGATCAAGTGTTGCTCCATAATTTAAAGACATTAATCAAACTAGTTACATATCTATTATGATTTTAAAATTATCATATAGCCAATCAAAAAATACCCAAGAGACTAAGAAATGGCACGCTAAGTTGGAACAGAAAGTAGTAGACCAAGTGACCAACAATTGGCAGCACATTTACAAAGTAGAGAGTAATCACACTCTAGAAAATAGTAATTCCAATAATTATGTAATAAATGTTTCAGAAAACAACACAGAAAAGTCAAAGAGCTCACCTCTATTCGAATCTTGAACTGTGAACAGATATTGTCAATAATTCTCCTGGAGCGAGACCTATGTAAATACCAATATATATATATATATATATATATATATATATATATATTAAAAAAAAATACTGAGTAGAACACACGGCACAAAATCAAATCCAAAACGGTAACGCACACATTATCTGCTTGCTTCCCATAGGTTGCATGAATTAAAGTGCACGAAGTTAACGTAGAAGTTACAAACCCTTGAGTGGCAAATTGCTCTCGATCATCTAATATTAAGATTACTTCATAGGCATCCTCAAATCTCTCCCCAAAGCTCAGAGGTGGCATACTTAAAACATTCATATCTTTTCCTGGACCAGTTGATTTTGACTTTGAGGCGGAATAATCCTAAAAAATATAGCAGATTAATGAGAAATGTTATAAATTCTAAATAAAGTTAATTTATGATAACAAAATTATTGGATTATTCACATAGACTCAAACTCGACTCAACTTAGCATCGCTTCAAACTAAATGAGGTTCATATAATTAGGATCCTTTTTTAAATAAACAGACTCTGTCACAAGATATTTCAAAATAGGAGATTGTTGACATAAGCAAATATTGCTCCACATCAACCTACTTTTCTTCCACTGTTCCACATAGCTTGCAAATAGAATCGAGTATGCAACAATAGATGCATCTGACTATGGTTTAACTCAGAATAATTTTATGCACACTTTCAGACATCTTTTATCATGTTGTGTCTGAGAAAGATAAAAGAATGTAACACTTAAAAAATTTAGTGGTAAAATTTCTTTTATTCTACAAAGATGCTTCAATTCATCAAACAGCTCTAATTTAGTTAGCAAAAATTCATTAATAGCTCCGAATGAAAGAAGATCAAGCACCCTTATCACAGCCATATATCCAATCAAAATGCTTTAGATCAAACATAAATGCTTTAGACATAGATGCAGGATGTTGCCAATTATTATTCAAATCACCTAAATGCGCACGTACAGATGACGAGCAGCCTTTCAAGGTAAATAGGTTTGGAGCAGCAACAGCAGCAAAATTTGGGGCATTTCCACCATCTGTAGCAGAATCTGTCTGATTACTCCGACTCCTAACAAGATCTACTAGACCTGAGCATTTGCAAATTATCAATAAAGAAAAATATGCAGATTTTCTAACTAACAAGAGCAAATGGTTAACTTCGATTCCTGTTGTAACATTCAAATATTAAAATCATTACCATTTGTAAATGCACAACTGGCTGATGCTGGACGACAGTCCTCTCTTACATTTTGAGACACTGGAAACGAGCCATACACTTGATCTTCTCGAAGACGACATAGAACTGCAGGCCAGAGTGATGAGATCTCCTTGTTTTGCGAAGTTTCTGAAACTTCATTAAACGCATGAAGAACTTGCTCCTTGGAGTACCCCATGCATGTAAACTGCAGATAGGGAAATCTAAATCAGAAAAAAAGGCTTTAATGTGAAAAAAGAAAGAGGTGCAAATAGGAATTGCAATTTAAGCTGCAACAAGCAAAATAGAGAATAACACGTGCTTTCTTCATTTAATGGACAAAGCAGACAACCATAGCCAGGTTACATTCATGAGATATGGGACCGAGATTGAGTAGGATGATATCTAGGGAGTAGGGATACCTTGACTTATGGAGCATCTTATCAAGGACAACATTATGATTTAGTAGTTAAAACAGCAAACTAAAACCAAAGGTCTACATGGCAAAGTGTGCAAGTTGTAATGAATTTAAAAGCCAGTGATTGGTGCCCAGCCTACATATAAACTTGCAAAAACAAGAAACAGTTGTAATAGAAGTTGAAAACTAACCCTCTCAAGAGATTCAAGAGGAACATCAATTGATTTCTTCTGCCTGCCGGCCCTGCCCAAACCAACAGAAACCAAAGCTACTACTCCAGATGAATCAGAGTCAGCAAGATCCACATCAAAGACATTGGCTGGATCAGGATCAGCATGCTCTTCATCAGCCACGTTGTTCTCTATGGGATCTGTCAAACCAGATCTTGTGAGACATTCACGTGCTGCATCACACCCTTCCTGAGTCAGCATGTACCTGAAAGAAACAGAGGCTTTTCATTCATGCATAAGACATAAAGAAAAATTGTTAAAGCATGAAACTTCAGATTCCACATACTGAAAAAAAATTCGAAAAGCTAAATTTCAAAATCAAGTCTACTAAAATGGTCCAAGTACAGCCTCTCTAAATGCATTACAAGTTTAACACAAAAATCCAAAAGAAGCACACCCAGTGTTATAGATAGGAAAGAATGCACTTCTGATAGGGATAGCTTAACTGGTCTAGCAGTTTCGACATATATTTCCCTTTAGACAATAAGTGAATGTCATATTTGAATCATTGTTTACAAAATGTCATTCATTACTATTTGTCAGATAAAAATCAACATGAATTATATTATCATTTGATGTAAAAATCTAAAGTCCTCAAACCCTAGTAATTCAAATTTAATAATCTCCACACACACACACACACACACACAAAAAAAAAAAAAGGCACACAAAAAAATTAAAAGCGAAAAGAAGCCTCACTTTGCTGGGCAACTTGATTTCACAACCAATCCCTTAGTTATCAATGTTTTCATACAGCTCCATCCACTATACCATTCCCTTGGAGAACTTCCAAAACCAGGTTTTCCTTTCCCCTTCTCTGCTCTGAAAACATATAAACCCAACTTAACATCATCAATATACCTCCAAGATATATAGTTCTAACTAAACGGCAAAGCAAAACCAAACGAATTAACATACGCGATTGGCGCCCGTGAAAGACCACTTGCTTCAGCTGCATCAATAAGATCCTGTTTCCGCATAAACTCATTCCCACTCGCAGTCTCCCTAATAAACAGAATCATTCAGTCATAGTCCACCACTTTCAAAGAAAATATCCACAACCAAGCACAAGAAACACATAATGATTCACCTGTACAACGTAATCAACAACGCATATGCCACAGAATTCTTTTGAGGCATATAATGTTTCATTCCTTTACCTTTCGTTCCTTTACTCTTCTTCCCTAAAACCATTAAACGATAACGGAAAAATAACACCTATACACACACATTCTCCACATCAAAAACCACAAACATATAAGACCAAAATACCCTTCTCATTCAAGTCTTCTGGTCCAGAACCGCCTGAATCCATATGAAAAAAGTCCTGCATAAGCCTCAGAATCCACTTTCCAACACCTCTACACCACAAACCCAATCAAAATCAAAACTTTAGCGATTTGTCAATATTTTTTGAATCAAAATTGAAGATCACGAAAACGAGCATTGAGAAAAACGCGTACTTGATTTGCGAGAAGTCCTTGAGAGACTTGATTGGATGCTTTGCGTCGCAGACGTTGGTGTAGGCCTTGGAGAGAGTCATGTCGATGTTCTCCGACAAGCCTTTCGGCTTCTCCGCCATTTCCTGCCTCTTCTGCAACATGTACAACGCCAATTCCTCGTTCTCACGGCAGACGACGCGTCTCCTTGTCCAATTCTCCATTTCGATTCGATCTGTCATCTGCTCTGGTCTCGATTTGATTAAAGTTTTGAGCTTTTTGAGATTGAGAGAGCGTGAGAGTGGAGAGTGTGAAGCGAAGCAAAATCGCGCCAGGGTTTGAAAATTGTGACCTTGTTAACTCGGTGTGACTCGCTTTTCTTTTGGGCCTCCTCTCACTATTGCAGGCCCAAAACATTTCCCCCGCTTGTCATCGTATTAATGGCCCTCTGAACATAAAAATCTTTGAGCCATGAGCCCCCATCCCAACCGTCCGTCACCGTCTTTCTCTCTCAACCGTCCAGATCCAATCCACTAATCCAGTTACGCACCGAAGGAAACTTACACGTGTCAGTTCCTTTCACTGGCTTATCCGCTGCCAGTTCCACCCGCTTATAAGCCTTTTGATGTGACCCGCAACTCAGTGACTGAACTGGGAAATTCAACGATCACGGTAAGTTCTCGTCGTTCTCTCATATCGGACAAGACGTGAGTTTTTTTCCCGATATCTCGTATTTGTAGATGTTCCCGATATTTTGATGGAAAGATTGTAACTTTTTTGCGATTTGATTTTTGCTTGGCTGGATACGATCAGACTTCAGAGAAGCAAATAGCTATGGCGATGATGGTGTGCGAGTCGAGGCTGAACCCGAACGCGCCGGTCT
This sequence comes from Dimocarpus longan, assembly GCA_022984855.1. Classification (NCBI taxonomy): domain Eukaryota; kingdom Viridiplantae; phylum Streptophyta; class Magnoliopsida; order Sapindales; family Sapindaceae; genus Dimocarpus; species Dimocarpus longan. The sequence continues at coordinate 24,054,082 of CM041022.1, forward strand.
TCGTGCCGAACGCCGCGTACGGCGATGTGGAGGACTTCTCGGCTGAGTGGTGGGACCTGGTGAAGACCTCGCCGCGCTTCCGCGACTACTGGCTGAGTCAGCATCAGGAAGACGACTTCACCAGCTGTCTCGACGGCGACGAGGAGGAAGACTGCGACCTCGAGCTTGAAGAGTTGCTTCCTGCTGAGACGCAGTGTGCGGAGTCGAAAGAGAAGACTGAATTGTCTCCGTCGAAAGAAAGAGCGTCGCAGCCTCTCAATGGTATGTGTCGGATCCGGTGTGTTTGGGTAATTTTATCGAACCGAAGCCGCCAAAACCCGCTTCTTTTTTTTTTTCGTTATTTCGTTTTTTTTAGCAGAAATTATTGTTTAAATAAGTTGAAATTATAAATTTATATTCAAATATACAAAATTAATAAAATTGAATTTTTGTTTTATTTAAGATTTAGTGGACTTATGTGAAATCTCTAATTTTTCTTTTGTTTTCACGATTATTAACTTAAATAAATGAAGAATCATAAAAATACTATTTGAACTATATAAAATGTGATTCGAGTTATGAGATTAGAATAGTTTAGTAAAACTTGAACTTTTGGTTTAATTAGCAGACTTAACCAACTTTAGTTATTATTAGCTTAAATCATTAGAGCATCATTTGAGTGGGAAATCAAATTATGGGATAATGAAGTTAGATTTTTTTTATCTCAAAAAAAATTATTTTTTTTGGTTCGCGGTTTCGGTTTATGACTGAAATAACGCGACCCTCTGATTTTTGGGTGAAATTCAATTGTTTGCTTTGATTTTTTCGACAGAAATGTTAGCTTGAACAAGTCATTAAGTCACGAATCAACCTTATAGAACACATTTTTCAAGCTCTGGAAATATAATCAGATTTGATTCTTGGAAGTTGTTGGACAAATATTTTACTTAGTTATGATGATACCATCATCAAATTAGATAAGAATAAATGTAATAAACTTGATCCTTTTGTGGTTTTTTTATTTTGATATGATAAACAGGTATTGGGATGGATGCCAACTCTCTTTTGAAGGTCTTGAATGTGTCAAAATCTCCCAAAGGAAGAGGACCGAACTCATCAGTAGGTCATTCGAAGTACTGTGAGAAGAAGCCGGCAAAGCCATTGAGCCCGAAATGCACTGCTCTTCGGCGCATTCATCAGCCTCGTTGAACGGAATCCTTCGAGCTTTCGTGCTGCAGTGTAACTGATTCAGACTAAATAGTTGTAGTAGGTCATGTTGAAAGATGCTTCTGTATGTAAACATATGCTAGGTTCCAACCTGTGTTTGATGTATATACTTTGTTGTTGTTGTTGTTGTTTAATGGCATCTTTCTCTTTACTGTGTCTGTAGAAACTAAGATGAGCTGATACTGAATCATGAGAAGCGTCTTAGCGTTGAGTTTCAATGTGCTCTCTGCTTCTTTCGGTAGTGCAACTTTTTATCAGAATCTTCCTATCGATAATATGAAAGTTAGTCAACGAAGATGGATGTATCTTATTATTTGTATGTCCGTTATTTCTGTATTTGTCTACTTAACATGTATATCGAAATTTAGTAGAATGAATGCCAATAGTATCAATTAATCAATTATATAATTAAATTTTAAACATATCGCCATTAACAAATAAAACCAAAGAAATTTTCTTCTGATTTGTAAAAGGCACCGACCAAGATTCCTTCTTTCTATCTATGATTTTGATATCTTAAGATCTTCACTATATTCTAGATTTTACCCCAAAAACAATGTTTTAGGTATCAGATCAGATGTGTTAGCATAATAATTTTATGCTTCTCTTTGTTAAAGAATTGTATCCCAAACTCTAGATTGATAGATAGATTGACACCTCACATGTAATGTAACATGCAATGCAGGACCTAACCCAACTACAGCAGAACAAAATTATTGTACAAGTATTGGTTGGTGAGTGGTGACAGCTAAGTTTTGGGAGGCTGTGGAGCTTCCTTCAAGACTTGACACTTGACATGAAAATGATAGATTTCTCGTAATTTATTTATTGGATTCCTCAGACAGACACAGGTCTCTTATTGCAAAACAAATTAAGGACTCCAGTCAACTTATGGTGCATGCATGCCTTGTTATATAATATACCGGCCAACCAAACCCCAACAACAACTATTTTCACTAAATAATTATCGGAGTAAACACAAATGTTGCTTCAAGAACACAATCATCTCACCGATTTTTTCTTCAAAATAAGCTCTCAACATTGAATGTGGTCAAACGGTTTTAATAGAATAGTATTATGTTTGATAAGAAATTAAGAATATAAGTCAGTTGAACCGGTTTGATATCATCAACTTAATTGAAGGTGTTGCCGACAAATTTTATATTCATCAAATTGTATAATTGTATAATATGAATGATTTCCAGCTAAATTTGATTAATTAAACATCCTCTTATATAGATATTTAAGAAATATCTTGTATTCTTAATAACTTTTTCAATATTATTTTATTTTGAATGGAACTTTAGAAATAACAAACATTTGTTCTAGTATGACAATCGGAACACATCTTTGAATAAAATATGCATTCCTTTTAACCAAATTGCCCTTTAGCAGGGGAGCAAAACACATTCTTCCATTGGGCAATCTTTTGTATTAATTAATGCTCTTTCGTACTTTTGTAGCCGACCACACTTTAATTAAAAGGAAAAGCCTTCAACTTTAGTGCTAATTAACAGGATTAGCAATATAATAATCCCATGGTGGCCCTACAAAAAACACTCCTAATTAAGTATTAGGTGGGCATTTTATCCTCCCTCTTTATTCTTGCTAATTGTAATATAATTTTTTCTTAACCAAATCACATTCAACTTGAATGCACCTCCCTTCTAATTTTCTTCTCTTTTTTAGGAAGTTCGTGGATTACTAATGACAAGATGCTCTGACAAAGTGCTTTCTAACCATAACAGTACTTAGACAAAGCTGTAGTGGCAGATTGATAACAGAGACAGATTTGGTGTGCTAGATTTCTAGGAAGAACGTATGTCCAATCATTTTTTTTAAGGATTAACAACTATTATCTTTCTTGTATCGTTAATGTGTGTCCAATTGAATGCTACTAATATTATCAAAGAGTATTGGACTTTTGTTAAGAAGAATTGATTTAATACACATAAGGATAAGAATAATGAAACATTAATTAACAAAAGTAAATCTATTTAATTGGTTTTAATTATCGTCTTTAAGTTTAATAAAATCAGTTTATCTGAATATGTAATGGTTAAACTCTAACTTTGAATAACTCATTCCTTCTAAATTATAAATACAAAAAGTCATTTTGTTTTTTTAAATAACTCCTTCTTATAGGTCCAAATGATAAAATCAATCACATAGTTTGAGTTTGTAGAATTTGGTGCCTAAGGACCAACTATTTGGTTGTATCGAAAAGTCCAATAACTTAGAAAATTAGGACAAAAATATCATTTATGTTGAAAATGATGATTTCTAAGCCTAACTCAAAGACCAGAACTATTCAACCATCAATTCAGTTATTGTCTCGACTCACATGTCAACTTCTTGGCCCTATGTTTTTAACTTGAAATAAATTCATTCAATTTCCATCCAAACATCCACGTTAACAAATTTTCTCACAAAGTCCCCAAAAAAAAAAAATCTCACAATTTATAAATTATGTTTTACACCAATATCAATTGAAATTTTATATGGAAAAAAGGTATAAAATCTCACATATGAAATATATATCTATAATTAATTGAGATTATTTAAATTTTTGCTCCATATGTCTTTCAACCATTAATATTTTCTAGAAAACAACTAAAAGTTTATATTCCATTTTTAAATAAAAATTTAATGTTAAACGACTCTGTCAACGTCCAAATGCCTTGACAAGAGGAGCCAATCAAAGGATGGAGGATCCAATGAACAAACACAAACATATTCAAATGAAATCTTGGACTTGTCAAGCTACAATTGGTCAACAAGCACCAAAACACAAAAACTCCATTAATCTATTCATGAAAAAGAGACCATAGAGCCTGTACCCGCTGGTCCCTACCTGTAACCCACTTTACACGATCCAATATATATATATATATGCCCACACAAGCACAATCACATATGTCAACATAAGTTGTCAAAGTAGCCGTTGCACCACACCCCCAGTTAACGTTTAAATTAATAAATGACCTTTTTCCATCAAGAAACCCGTGTATCCCTTCCTCATCAACTCCGCTCCTGACTCTCTTTATTTTTTTATTCTTCGAAAGATTCAACACCCCAACAAGTTTTTTTGCTTTTGTTGTTATTGTTGTACACACGAAGACAACATGGTAACAGATTTTGCTCATGAAACTATAGTACTTTCAACACCACTATTGTCTACAGGAACAACAAGTTCCAGGAGCATGAGCAGCAGTACTAGTAGTAACAACGGTAGCAGCAGTGAAGTTGATGAGAGTCCGTTTTCTTCCAGGCGGTTTGAGCTCCTGGATATTGGTTATCACATTCCATGCAAACCCTTTAAAGGGTTTGAGTCCTACAGGTCTTTGGCGGTTCTTTCAGGGCATGTAGGTTCGGTTTCCTGCTTGGCTCTATGTGGGGAGTTTATATTGAGTGCCTCACAAGGAAAGGACATTATTGTGTGGCAGCAGCCTGATTTGAGGATGTTTACAAAATTCGGACAAGGGGATGGATCGGTTAAGGCGGTTGTGACTGTTGGTAATAGAGTGTTTACTGCTCATCAGGATAGTAGGATTCGGGTGTGGAAGGTGTCAAGAAGGTCAGAGAATGTTTTCAGGCTTGTTGATATGCTTCCTACTACCAAGGACTATCTTGGCAAGTTCATGAAGCAAAGTAACTATGTGCAGACAAGGAGGCATCACAAGAGGTTGTGGATTGAACATGCTGATAGTATATCATGTTTGGCTGTTTTTGGTGGGTTGATATATTCAGGTTCTTGGGACAAGACATTGAAGGTGTGGAGGGTGTCTGATTTGAAGTGCTTGGAGTCTATTAAGGCCCATGACGACGCGATAAATGGACTAGTTGTTTGTAGAGGCGGAGGAGGAGGAGGAGGAGGAGGGGTGGTCTATTCTGCTTCTGCTGATGGGAAGATCAAGGCTTGGGGGAGAGAAGGGAAGGGGTGTCATTCATTGAAGGGGATTCTGGAGGGTCACAAGGATGTTTCATTGAATTCTGTGGTGGTTTCTGAGGATGGGAGGTGGGTGTATGGAGGAGGGTCAGATGGGTTTGTGATGGGGTGGGAAGGGAGTGCTGATTTTGTGAGGTGGGGATTGGTTTGTGAGGCAAAAGCACACCAAATGGCTGTCTTGTGTGTATGTTTGGTGGGGGAGTTTTTGTGTAGTGGCTCTGCTGATAAGAGTATTGGTATTTGGAAGAGGGAGGCTTATGGTAAGATTTGTAAGGTTGGAGTCATAACTGGGCATGAAGGGCCTGTAAAATGCTTACAAGCATCACCTAATAGTGTTGGTGGAGGGTTCTTGCTCTACAGTGGAGGCCTTGACAAGAGTGTGAGAGTATGGTGGGTGCCAAAACACTCTGCTGACAAAGAAGATAACAACAGCAACAATTATACAACATCAAGTACAGAAGACAAGTCCATTTTGTGAACAGTTGAAGCATTTGTTCCTTCTTTTTTTTAGGTGTTCGAGTGCTTCCACAAATGGTTTATTTGATAGATTGTTAAGTGTCTATACTTGATGTTCAAACTGTAACATAGCACTATAGCAGGTCAAATCTGAAGAATTAGAAAACTTGCATTTGTTTTTTCGTTTTTTTTGGGGGTCGAGTTTTGATAAACTTTTGGGGATTTATTACACATAGATGTGAGTGGTGTGATTTCTTTTCTTTGGTTTGTTTTCGTTTTGAGTCTCACACAGGTTTTGTTCCATTTCCATCAATTGTAATTAGAGTTCCAAGTGTTCCAATCAATGAAAAAAAAAAAAAACAACACTTCCTCTTCTTTCTTTTTTTCTTTTTTTGGCGCTGGTATGATCATGATACTGTTTTCCTGTTGTTTAGTGTGAAGAATCATGTGCTTGCTAAGTGAAGGAAAAATTATGCTAAATCATGTGATCAGCTAGGGGACAAGGACCCTACAACATGGCATGATCACACTTAACCAAGACACTGCAACCCCACCACCATTGAATGTGCATACATAACACAGCTTTATTACCAACAAATCATGATAACAACATGAACAAACCGTATGTATATATTCTTAGCTATAATAAGCTAAGAAATCTTTGTTCTTAATTAAATTAGTATATTTTGGTTCTTCCCTTCATCAACACACAATTTTCTTTTGCTTTTTCTTGGACTAACGAAAGATAATTGTCTTTTAACTAATAAAAAGTTTAACAAAACATCTTCTCTAGGAATAGATGGTTGTACCCTTTTCAATCCAATAATATAATAGAAGTTTAATTACCATCAAATGCTTTTTGAAGTTTGTAGGGGTAATTTTCATACGTTATTGTGAAAGTAGTTTTCTCTAAGAGTATACATACAGGATAAGTAGTCTGAGCATACATATTCTTTTGTTGTCGGCTTTATGAAATTAATAAATGAGAATCTGGTACCTTAGTGGTCATTTCAAGCAAAAAAAAAACCAAACTCAGAAATGGACTCAACTGAAGCAAAACATCTGCATAATCAAATCAATTTTCTTCTAAAACAGATTTTTAATTGAAGTCTTCTAATTGGACCACTTAGAAGCAAGTAACTAAGAATAGAAAGAACAATTGATTCATGTCAAAGGAAGCATCCAACCATCTAAAGCAACAATAAATTTTCTCAACCAAACTATTTTTCACAAAATTTGGTCAAGTGTGTATATATATGTGTATACATGTATATATAATCACAGAACTTGGTATATCATTTTAAATAAGTAATGCTACGTGGCTTCTTCTTTTTATTTTCATTATTCTTTATCAATATATATATTGGACCACAGTTTGCTTTTGTAGTAGAGAAAACATTCTTTTTTGAAGTCTATATAAATAAATAAATCAAGCAGGCATTTTAAAGCAACAGTACCAGCAAGACTTTGAAGGAATGCAACAAGACTCATACAACACATGAAGTTAAAGAATATTGGAGGGACCGTCCTAGAAAGTTCAATTAGGTTGAGCACTTTATGGAAAGAACTGTTTTTTTTTTTTTTTATCTATCCTTATAAAAAAAGCACCTTTGATGTTTAAAACAGCAATGATAATGGGCTAATATATATTAAACTTGTGTAAAATGCATGAATGAAGCTATTAATTTAAGCAAATAAACATAGTGGCGAAAGTGGTTTTGCGTTTTTTTTTTAAATAATAAAAAATAAATAAATAATTCTTTATTTATTATAGAAGCTAAAAATTAATGAGAAATTGAAATATGGGGTTCTTTTAAACAATTACTTGTGGACAACAAATTTGGGTCCAAACTTATCAAGCCTAACCGAAAACAATTATCATTGCCGATGTGAGAAGGTTTCTCCTCTAAAAATGGGCCTAACCCGAACACAAGATTTCGGCAATATATATTTTAATTTTGAATTTGGTTACATTACTGGTTAGTTAAGGTTTTCCATTAATAATAATCATTGACTTGATTGTAAAGGTGGTTATTGAGAAATATCTAAAAGTTAATATTGATTTGTAATCTTACTAAACCCATAAGATTGTCAAACTAATTAATCTTTGTAATTAATTGACAACAACTTGCACTAATTGACTCTAAATTCTAGTGATATCACTTTAACTTGTTCAAGCAGGCCATGCTAACCGACACTAAGCAATGCTAACCAAAAATATATTCTATCGAAACTTCGGTTGAAAATGCCATCGATATATGAAGGGGGCTATTTAGAAACAAACGGGGGATGTCAAACACTTAAAACAACAACATGGGCCGAAGCCCTAACTGCAGCCGAATCAGAACCCGGTTCAAACCGTTGGCGCATGTCTTGCCAGTCTTCTCCCGCTAAAACCCTAGAAAGCGAGGTTTTAGATTTCTCAGGGCTTCTCAATCAATTACTACCAAAGGCACAACCTTTCTATTGAATAAGGATCACAATCCCACTAACGAACCCTAATTTCAACTCAAAATCCTCTCTTCTCCCTCACTTTACTGTGTCTCTCTGCTAACAATGGGGAGACAATTCGGCGCCAAACGTGGTGCGTTTGTATCCCCAATTTACGTCAGCTTGTTTTGAATATAAAAACGAAGTCTTTAGCTTGATTTTCTATGTGGGTTACAAAAAAGTTGTGATTTTGATGCTGCTTAAATACAATGTTTTGTAATTGGGCTATATTTGGTGAGATATATATATATATTTTTGGGTGTAATTTTATTAAAGTTGGTGTTTAGTGCTAAGTTTTGTATTGAAATGTCTGTAACTCTGTACTTGAAATCTGTTATTTAGAGTTATTGGCAGAAAGTTGCAGCCTTTTGATGATATTTGTTGTACTTGTGATTGTTCTAAATTGTTGTTTGAATGATTTAATCAGGATTGAAGAGGTGTAACGTGGATAGAAATCAGTATCCGATGAAAAATCAACGCAAAGAAGAAAAAATAGCTCGTAGCCCATCTCCTAGTGCCTCAGGCATGTTAACCTGATGAATTTTTTGGGTTGAGATATGTAGTAGTATGTATTGTAGGATTTGTTGTTCGAGTTTGTATGTGAAGTTAAAGGGGTGGATTTAGTTCTTTACTGTTACGACGCTTGTGCTGAAACTAATTGGATTTTAGATGAATTGATTAACACAGGGGAGTCAACCGATCAGGAATCTAGTGGTGTTGGGTCTGAAGAAGAAGTAATTTATAAAGAGCCAACAGTTTATGATAATCTGTTGATGAAACTTGGGACTAGTAGTAAATCTCTCGCAGATGCCTATAAGATGAGGTATGCTTTTATGTGTGTGATGTCTGGTTAATGAGTGGTCTGTAAGAATTGCTCAGTAACTGCTTAAAGATTTGAAACTTCAGCTGGGTCATCTAGAAGGGCATGCAGATGTAAAAATTTGTTTACTTTATATTATTTCTTTTTTTTTTTTTCTTTTTTCTTTGATATACAATTTGAAATAATATGAGAAACGGATAGTCTATTATGCACCTTTTCATGACCTTGAAAGTAGCATGAATTTGCATAATCTCTAGAATGTCAGTATCTAATTTATTGCACATGTTGGCCTTTTAGTTTCTCGAAAGCTTTCATTTTCAGGCAGTATTTCATCAAGTGAGAAATTATTAACCATCTAGTTTTGCAACTGTGCAATTGTGGATTGTGTTAATCTTTTTCCTATGAAATAAAGTTAATTTGATGCTAATTTAATTTTTTCATCATGTTATTTCAAGCTGGCCCTGCTTGGGAAATGATGATAATAATTGCATATGATGTTATTTTCAAGCTGAATCTTTTATCAATTAATCATATAGCTGAACAACCTTAGATTTTCATATGTACAAGAACAACTTACCAAGCTGCATTTTGTTTGATTGTTAGTATGTCATTTTGTTATGAACTAGCATTTTGTAATTTTTTTTATTAATAAAATATGTTATCTAAGTAACTTATAAAGTCAAATTAATGTAGTTCGAATATTCAATAACCTTAACTTTTTCTTGTGTGCCATCTGTGTGTAGACAAAGACAAGAAGAAGGTAGAAGTGAGTCAGAAGAAGATGAAGTTGACGGCTCTGAATCTCTTAGTGTGTCAGAGCAGGATGTTGACAATGATGATGATGGTGATGATGGTAAGAAGCACTTTGTAATTTCTTTATACAGTATTTAGGTTTTGATTCTCTATTAAAACCCTCATTTGGCTATTAATTTTCTTAGATGATCGAGTTTTATATATCTCTTAAGAACCCATTAATCAGGGATTGATCAAGTTGTTTTGTTATTTCATTTAGAGGCATATTTATAGTTTTCCTAGATCTTGTACGGATTGTATGATGCTTCCGTGGGCATGTTCATTGACCTGAATGGTTCTGTTTATTCATATTTGTTTGTAGAAACTGATAATGAGTATCCTGGAAGTCCTACTAAGGAGAGTAGATTGCAAGAGGATGGCATAATTGACAATGAGGATCAGAGTGACGAAGCTGAAATTGAGGCTGATAGCGAGGCCTCTGACACAGATGAAGAGAATGACTTGGGTGTGAATTATCAATCTTCTGTAGAGGCAGCAACACGTGCAAGGTTTGTTTGCATGATGTCACATTAATTGTATTTTTTTCTTGTATAAATTTATGTATTATTTGATATTCTTATCATTACATTGAGATTTTTTCTCTTTCAAGTGTTAGGATTTCTGTTCTTTTCATATGGGCAACCAATATGTTTTGAGTTTTTGTCATTCTAAATGTTTGAATATAACTTTTTCATGCAGTTCATTTAATGAGCACTTTGGGTACAATTTATCTAAAAAGGAGGTTGATGATCTGTCAAAGAAGAGACGGAAATATGAATGGGAGGTACCTGCTGTTGACATGTCAAATTGCAAGTGGACAGGAATGGGAGAGTGCTTCCTTAAGGTATGTCTTTCATCCTTTTTGGTTGTACCGTTGTCCAAGTAATATAATCAAAGGATTGTAACCAGAATTCTTGTAAAAGTAAGACTTAATTTTTCTCTCTTGTATCTGTTGTTCCTTTGTTTTCATATTTTTCTTTCTGATCCTTAATTGTCGGTATTACCATTCACTTTATTTAAACTACTGGTGATGAATTTCTGGTAAATTTTTCATTTAATTTAATTATTTTGCAGGATGTTGATATGAATTCTGATTTCGGACTCAAAGCAAAGTTGTATAAGTACTGGTTGGATATTTACAAGACATCTGGAGGCAATGATTTCCATTCATCGAAACAAAGATGGTTCTTCTCCCTGTGTACGTATGCCTCATTAAACAACCTGAAAGCAATTATTTAGCCACAGTTTGCATCTTGTCTTTCTGTTGCTGGATATGTGTTTAGAATTTTGCAAGTGGTTGGTCAGTATTACTTTAAAGTGGCAATTTTGAATCAATCAGTCAAAATGTGGGTGACATTACTCTGTTTCTTTTTTCTAGTTAACAGCTATCGGGATATACTGCACTGTAACAAGAAACCTTTTTATCTCAAAGGTCTGGAAGAAGACTACAGTATTATGGATGCATACCTAATGCATTCTGTAAGTACATGCCTCTGTGACTCTGTCCCTTGTTCTAGAAAAACATCACCTGCTCTTTCATGTTTAAATTGTAAACTGTCCTTCTTTCATAATAGTGAAATAAGACTGTGTTGTGCAGCTCAATCATATTTTCAGAACTAGAGATCTTGTGACAAAGAATGATGCAAAGGTGGCCAAGAATAAAGAAAATTCTAAGGAAGAAATACTAATTGGTGGTGGTTTCCTTGATCAAGGGTTTACTCGTCCTAAGGTAGTGTTGAGTGCTGTATATTTATTAGCTCATTTTGCTTGCTGCATGTCAATGTTTTGCAGAGCCTTGATCTTGAAACTTTCAAAATAAGGATGTCATGGTGAGCTATTTGCATTTTCATGTTAATTATAGGAACAACTAATTTTAAATCATCAACTGATTTGGACTTATGTTGTTCTTGAGCTGTTGAGCATTTACAACTCTTCTGCATCATACCTATTGCACTTTTCCTATGCTCATTGCTCAATTTTTCGCTTAATTTTTATGAGTTTTTTGACACTATTATAAAAAATTTGTTATGACAGCATTTTAAATAGCTTAGTTAGGCTGATCTTTTTACATTTATCTTGTGCCTACTGAGTCTCTTCTCCAGTGGTAATTTGTTTCCTTCATAAGAAACATATATGTTGTATGAAAGCATTTTAAGTACTTAAAGCTGTTCTATCCTTCTATTTTTTTAAAGACCTATTACTGTATACAGATTGCTTACTCTGCTGGTAGTATCAGTGGCTTAAAGTCTGTAACATCACTTTTATTTATGTGGTCCAGGTTCTTATATTACTGCCACTAAGAAGTATTGCGCTCAGTCTTGTTAAGAGATTAATACGACTGACTCCTAAAGCTTACAAGGTAATTTTTGTTTGTCTTGTTTGTTAATGTGTGAACCATTTGCTAAATGCCTTGGATGTTAATATCAATATCTGTATCACTAGATTGATCTAAGCTTTGTCTGTGATGCATAAACATGTTTCTATACCGATGAGTGATTAGTAAGAATGGTTGAGTTTTGAGGTTTGCTCCCACAAAGTCTAAGGTCCAAATCCTAATGGGCACCTACATGACTAAAGACTATAGTTTACTATTTCCCAAAAATTGTAGGGTTCAGCTGGAGCTCCAGTTTCGAACTTAAATTCGCTTAATGGTTTCGGGGGATTTCTGGAATATCAAAAAAAAAAAAAACTTGGTTCTATATTGAGTCCCTATATCTTTCTTGTATTGACTGTATGTGGTAAATTTTGGTGAATCTCCAAATTCTACTAACTTGTCTTCAAATTGGCTAATTCAAATGTTTGTGCTTGATTTACCATTTCTAATAGTAATTTAGCTTTGTTACCTTTTTCTCAGGCAAATGTGGAGCACTTTGACCGTTTCTGTGATGAATTTGGAACTGGAGAGGTGGAAGGCGAAAAGGACAACAATGAGTCATCAACAAGTTTTGATGACAATGGAAAGTCAAACTCTCGGAAGTCTTCCAAACCTTCTGATTTTCAAATGCTTTTTGGTGGAAATAATGACGATGACTTTATGATAGGCATTAAATTTACCAGGTATAATTTTCTTTTGTACCAATGGTCCATTTTGAAATTTATTTGTACAAGTCAGAAACTTGTTATATTGGAAAGCTTCATGTTGTTACCTAAAAAAGAAAAAGAAAAATTAATGTTGTGGTTTTTTTAACAGTTGTATCATCTATTTCTATTTCACAATTTGAAGACAATCATGAAAAAGCCTTGCATTCGAAGATAATATTATTAGGGCACCATGTGCCCACAAATGTTCAGATTCTCTTGAAAATACAAATTTTAAAGGACACAGAGTATGTTGACAAAAGATCACTACCTTTTTTGTTAATATGTTAGATTTTGCCCAGCTGATCAGATTTTCATGTACAAGTTTCAAAATATTTTTCTTCTAGTTACTTTCAAGTTTTACATTGTTATACATATAAGCATTAAGAGAGTGTGTTATTTTTCTTGTTTGTCATTTTGTGTTGGTTTTTCATTGTTTTTTTCAATTTTTGTTCAGGAGAAGCATTAAGTTGTACAATGATTTTTACACCTCAGACATGATTGTTGCTTCTGCTCTCAATATAAATGCAGTAAGCAATGACCCTCTTGATCCAATCTCAATGATGAATTTTCTGCTTCATAGTAACTGTTCATAGTTTCCTGTTTGATGCACAGATAATGCGGTTACAAATGTTTTGATCAGCATGCAATTGACAGTTTAATTTTTAATTATTATTGTTAGAAAATTGGGAAGGCTGAGAAGACCAAGGAATTAGATGTTGATTACCTTTCTTCTATAGAGGTACAAATCTGTTTCTTGAGTTATCTGTTAATGCTCAACGTTATCTCATATTTGGATTGTGCTCAGGCAGCTTCCTTTTATGCTAATGAAGGACACTATGTTGCATTGATATGAATAGGTTCTTATTATTGATCATGCAGATGTTATCTCAATGCAGGTACATTTAGTGATTTCTTTATTTAGTTGAAATATGTGCTTTTGCAATAATTGTAAGAAATTCAATTGCAACCCATTTTTTGTTCATTACTTCCCCTTTTTAAATGAACTACCAGAATTGGTCCCTTCTGACCACCGCCGTTAATCAGCTGAACCACATACCATCAAAGCAGAGTAAAACTGATGTTATGCGCATTAGACCATGGTATGTCGAGATTTTTATTTTGTTGAGTTGATAAAAATATACGTCGCTGTAATTTACTTTGGTATATTAGTTAAAGCACTGCTTTCTCTATAGGTTTTGGAACTTAATTGTTATTTTAAAAGCAAGATCTCATATCTTTTGTAGAATTTTCTTTAATAAAGTTTCGTTTACTATCAAAAATATCTTTTGTAGAATTTTCAAAAGACTGTCATAGAAGATGACTAATTGTTAACCCTTTTTTAATTAAAATTTTTGGTAGATAAACTTGAATTTGGTTGACTCCTGAACATTGCATTTTATGTTTAGGTACCTGGACGGATATGCTAAGTTTTATAGGCAAACTATAAATTTAAGTTACTATTCAAACCCAGGTGTGGTATTTTTCAATTTTTACTCTCTTTCAGCCAGGCTTTTGTTAACTTTATTGGACTTCTTTTTGTTTCTAACTTATATTTATTACATTTATGCTTTGTTGAAGCTATTTACTGTTTACTTAAGAGAAGTTAGTACATCTAACCATTTCTGTTATTCTTGTCTCAGACATCAATGCCTTTTTCAATCACCATTGCACTAACTACCGAGGAAAGGTTTGTTGTTATAGTATTCATCGTGTCTTCTTGTCATTAGTACTTTGTGCATGAGTGCATCAATAAAAATTCTTCTAAACTCATTTCAATGCCTTACAAATCTGGTCAGATGATTTAGTTCTTTTTCAAGGCTCAAATAACTTATTCGTCCATTGGCAATGCATGTAGAAAAGATAAGAGAAAAGAAAAACCTAAAATCCAGACCTTTTCATTCATTTGTTCATATGATCATGATGACAAGATTATGACATGATTCCATGAATTTTATCTTCATCATAGAATTCTATTGTGCTGCTTGAGTGCAACACAATTTTTGTGTTTTGATTTCTTTAAGTTCAATTTCACATGCTTTAACTAGGGTAAGTTACATATATATATATATATATATGTTGTATGTTTGAAGATGCCAGTATCTTGCCATTATGTTCAAATTATAATTCTTTTTTTTCTTTTTCCCGTGTTTCAATTTTCTCTGTGTAGCATTCTCTTTTATTATTTTTTCTATCGTCATGATATATCATGTTCAAACTTGAAAGAACTAATATTTCAAAAGTTTTTACCAATGTGTAGTGATTAGCATGATATTTGTTAGGGAAAAATAATGACATTGCAGAACATGGTTTATATTTGAGTTAAATAATGTGATTTTTCTTTTTTAAAATAATCATTATTATTTTAATATCCTTTACCTTTTGCCTCCAAGGGTACGGACATGTTTTTTTTTTTTTAATATTTTTTTTTTTTTTTTTAAATCATTCATTTATAACTTTTGAAAGTTTGTAATATCCATTTTGGCTAAATTCACAGGTAAAATTGATATGCGAGCATAAAGGTGTTCTTCCAAAAGTGTTACTCCAAGTGCGGCAGGTATGTCTACCTGCTCTTGTTTCTCGTTGCTTGAAGAGAATCTAAATTTAGGTTTTCAATTTTTATTAAGATATTATTGATGTATGGTTATTTATTTGTATTTTGTGATGTAACATCTTGAACTTGTTGTAGCATGTCAGTTTTATCTTTGTGAATAAAATTATAAAATTGTGTCAAGTTGAATGCCACTTAATCCACCTCAAAATAAATTGAAATATAGTTCATTACACCCTTATACATCATCTCATGGGATGCATTTCAACACATCGTAATATAGATGAGATAAAAATAAACAACTCATTTCATGGTCATGACCATTTGTTGAAAGTATCCCAATAATTATTATTCCTTTGGTATGTAATGAAAAAAAATATTGAATTAATTAACTAAGTGTAATTTCATTATTTATGGTATTCTGCCTTTGCAGTAGGTCTGGCAACTACATTTAGCTTTTTGCTTCTCCGAGTAACTAAGTCCTCACCAATGAATGTGTATTAAGTATTAACTGCTGGTTTATATTTTATCACATTTAGGACCTGCCTGATTAGCATCATAATAGCTCATAACATTTTAAAGTCTTCCAACATTATGAGTAGTTCGGGTAGGTATTCTCATTTATCTAGTCATATTAGAATTGAGAGCAAGATCTTTTCCATAGAGTTCGATGAACTTTATGCGGGCAGTGTAATCAAGTTTGGGGAGAGGTCCAGGCATGGATCTTTTGAGTTGAAGCTGGGGCTGGATTGTGCTCATTGGTTGGGGAAGTGCTTGTTAGAAGCGGTTCAGCATAAGGATGATAGGAAATTCTTCTGCACCCGCAGATTCAATATGCATCGACTATGGATTAATAGATTTGAAAACAACAGAGGAGCTTTTTTGCAAGTTTCCTTAATTGTTGGCAAATTGGGACTAAAAAGTATCGTTATTCCAATGGGATCCAAGGCTTCTGGATGGTCTGAGTGTGCAAGATTGATTTTAAGCATATTTCCTTCAGGCGGCAATGTAGGTTCTGGCGCGAAGGAGAAGATTGGAAAGGTCGGCCATATGAAGAATGATGCTTCAGTTAGAAAGGGAGGTGAAGGCGGCAGTGGGGGGAGGAATTCAGCAAAAATTAAGAAGGGAGTAAGCTTTGCAGAGTGCCTTGTGTATGGAGAATGGATTAGAGCAGTGGTTTGTTCTAAGCAGGATGGGAGTGTAGGATGGGGCTACATTCAGAAGGCGTTGTCGAGCTTCCTGGGGATCAGGATTGAATTAAAACCATTCCATGACGACAAAGCTGTTTTCTTTTGCCAGGATGAGAGAGAGGCGGCCAAAGTCGGGAAAATTGGTATATGTCGTTTAGAAGGTTCTGTTTATGTGTCTCTTCAACAATGGAGGCCTGAAATCAACAGTGTCAATGAAAGAATGGCTTTCGGTGGAGGATGGTTAGCCATTGAAGGTCTCCCCTTTCACCTATGGAATAGGAATTCCTTCTGCAAAATTGCTGACTTTTGCGGGGGACTTATCCAAGTGGACAAACAAACAGAGCTTTTTCTTTCTCTGCGGGAGGCAAGAATTAAAGTTGGGAAGACGGACAACTCTTTTATTCCCACGTTGATTCAATTCAAGGATGGAGATAGACTTCTGGACATTGGAGTTAGACCGCTGTCCAAATTTGGTTCTCCTTCTAGTCGCAGCTTCATCCTTCATCACAGACGCAAGGTTGAAGATGAGCTTGGAAAGGGGAAAGGTCCACGTGGCAGCAGATGGGAGATGGTCAATTCAAATATTCAAATCGGGTCTACATGCAGAAAACAAGCAAAACTGATGTGGAGGGTAAAGAGAGACAACAGAAACAGAGAAGTGGCAGGTGAGCAGGCAGAGAAGGCTGACTTTTGCCGAGAAGGGAGTGGTTTGCTGAGAAAGTTGAGCCACGAGAAGGGAGCTGATCTGATCGCGAACTCTGTAAAGAAGATATGTGGTGTCGGGAGAGATTACAGAAAGTTTGATCAAAATGGGTCTGATGGGGAGAAGGAGCCGGAACCAGCTTTAAATGGTTTCCAACTAAAGGAAAGCAGCAGATCTGGTATGGAAGGGCTGAGTGGTCTCAGTCTTAAGAGCGATTGGGCCCATGTTAAGGAAGTGGGAAGCGGATATCAAAGTGATCCTGGGCCTAGAATGATGAATGGGATGAATGGGCCGTCAGGATGTTTAGGAGCCCTTAAGGCCCACGATGGGCTTTCTAAAGGTTTCAGTGTTTCTGGACCATTGAAGGATAATAGACCAAACCAGGGCCCATCAGTTTCAGATGGAGGGGGAAAGATCAAAATCGGGCCATTCAACCCGAAATCTCCAAGTCGGTTCATCTTCGTCAACTCATTTCCCGTTACCTCCTTCGACCAGACAAAGCAGACCGACTCAGCGGACGTTTCCGTGTTAAAGCCGGCCGACTCAGATGATGAAGACCAAAAATCAGAAGAAGACGACAATCTGGGCAGCGATGGAAAGATCGAAGGGGAGAAGAAGGCTACTCCTCATTCCATCGGAAAATGTTGCTGGCAGAACTGTTTGAGATACAAGGTGGAAGCAGAAATATCCGGCCAGGGGATGGAATCGGAAAACCTTCTTGAGACCGCTGATATATCAAGGGCAGCTGCTGAATGGGATGATCAGAATGTCGCCGAGAGAGTGTTATCTGACAGTGACTCCGACATAAGCCAGTCGGCAGAGGCTGAGATTTCCAAAACTGAGACAGTCAAGGGAGATAGCTTGGACCTGCATGTTTTGTTTGATGAGCTGAGAGAGGTTGCCGTTGATGTGGATAAGCCGAAAGTATGTGATAAAAGGGAGAAGGATGGCTGTATTATCCAATATCGCAGAAAGAAGAAGTTGGTGAACTCTTTTTCACCAGTTTCGAAGGAAGCTCCGGAAAGTTCAATCTCAGGGGAGAGTGAGAGATTTAAGACTCTATTAAAGAAGATGAATTTGTCTCTTTATCAGCGTAGTAGAACAGTTCAGGAGACGACAGATTCGGAGATGAATAGGAAGAAGAAAAGCAGCAGGGAGATGCAGGTTCTTAGAAGAGGATTCAGTTCTGAGAAAGGTAAGGATAGTGGTAATAAGGGCCCTAATGTTTTATCATGAAAATTATGAGCTGGAATGTGCGGGGTTTGGGGTGTTGGAAAAAGAGGAGCATGATTAAGGAAACAATCAGGAAGACTAATCCGGATGTGGTTATCCTAATAGAGTCTAAGAAAATGATTATAGATCATAGCGTAGTTTCGAGCGTTTGGGGAGCAAGATTCAAGCAATGGATTTGTCTACCTTCAGAGGGTAGTTCTGGGGGAATCATAGTGATTTGGGATTCCAAGATGGTCAAGGTAGTGGACTCCATCATTGGGGAGTTTTCAGTTTCTATAAACATCATTGGGGCCGACGGTAGAGATTGGTGGCTTTCAGGGGTTTATGGTCCAAACATAAAGAAAGAAAGGAAGGCTTTTTGGGATGAGTTAGCTGGTCTATTTGGATTATGCTACCCAAGATGGTGCATCGGAGGAGACTTTAATGTTGTTAGATTCCCTTCTGAAAAGTCCACAGGGGGAAGGGAAACTAGAAGCATGAAGGACTTCAATTGTCTTATTCGCGAAACCAATTTAATCGATCCGGTTTTGAATTTCGCCGACTTTACTTGGTCAAATTTTAGACAAAGGGTGGTTTGTTGTAGACTTGATAGATTTCTCTTTTCAAATGAATGGGAGGAGTATGTCGGTGGAAAGGTTAGACAAGAAGCTTTGGTGAGATCGATTTCCGATCATTGTCCTATTCTGTTAGACTCTTCCCATAGGATCTGGGGTCCCTTACCCTTCAAGTTTGAGAATGTTTGGATGAACCACCACTCTTTCATGAAAAACATAGAGGAATGGTGGACCGATGCAGACGCTCAGGGATGGAAGGGATACAGGTTTATGAAGAAACTTGATTGGGTTAAAAGGAAGCTGAAAATTTGGAATAAGGAAGTTTTTGGAAACATCTTCAAGGAAAAGAAAGAGATTGAGTCAAGGATCTTTGATTTGGATAGAGTCGAGGCTGATGGAGATTTGAATGAATCGATGCGGGTAGAAAGATCCCAGTTGAAGATAGAGCTTGAGAAGACGATATGTAAAGAAGAAATTTTATGGAGGCAAAAGGCTAAAGTTAGATGGGTGAAAGAAGGAGATTGCAATTCTAAATTCTTTCATAAAGTTGTCAATGGAAGAAGATCTAGGAATTGTATCAACAAGCTAGAGTTGAATGACGGTTCTATCTTAGAAGAAGAAGGGGCCATCGAGAGAGAAATTATCAAGTTCTTTCAGAACTTATATTCTAAAGAAAATGTAGAAAGACCTTCTATTCAAGGGCTTAATTGGGATTGCATTGATCAAAACAAAGCCGCTTGGTTAGAAAGACCTTTTGAAGAAGAGGAAATTAAAAAGGCAGTTGCGGATTGTAGTAAAGAAAAGGCTCCTGGTCCGGATGGCTTTAACATAGAATTCTTTCATAAATGTTGGGAGATAATCAAAAAAGATTTGATGGATGTGTTCTCAGAATTTTTTGGGAATGGGATCATCAACAACATCACCAACTCAACTTATATTTGTCTCATTCCGAAAAAATCTAACTCTTTGAAAATTGGGGATTTCAGACCTATCAGCTTGGTTTCCAGCCTGTACAAAATTATTGCAAAAGTCTTATCTTTTAGATTGAAAGAGGTGTTGGATACCACAATTGCCAGTTGTCAGTCTGCTTTTGTTAAAGGTAGGCAAATCCTCGACTCTGTTTTGGTGGCTAATGAGGTTGTGGAGGAGTACAGAATGAAGGGAAAAGAAGGGGTCGTCTTCAAAATCGATTTTGAAAAAGCTTATGATCATGTTGATTGGGATTTTTTAGATTTTGTTTTGGAAGCAAAGGGTTTTGGGGCAAAATGGAGAAGTTGGATTAGGGGATGCTTGAAGACTACAAATTTCTCAATTATGATAAATGGGTGTCCTAAAGGAAAATTTTCTGCTTCTAGAGGGCTTAGACAAGGAGATCCTCTCTCTCCATTTTTGTTTATTCTCGTAGCGGATTGTTTGGGAAGACTTCTTGATAAAGCAAAGGAGTGTCACTTGGTAGAGGGATTTTGCGTCGGAAAGGAGAATGTTATGGTTTCTCATCTACAGTTTGCAGATGATACTGTATTTTTCTCTTCAGGTAATAAAGAGAATTTTGGTTTTTTGGTTGAGGTGCTTCGTTTCTTTTGTTGGATTTCTGGGCTTAAGGTAAACTTGACCAAGAGTGTTTTGGCGGGTATAAACTGTGATGGTAGTAAGCTTGTGGATTTGGCTAACTATGTTGGATGTGAGGTAGGTTCTTGGCCTTTGAAATATTTAGGGTTACCTTTGGGAGGCAATCCCAGATCTTCAGAATTTTGGACTCCGGTGGTAGAGAAAGTAGAGAGGAGACTAGAGGGATGGAAGAACGCCTTTTTATCCAGGGGAGGAAGATTGGTTTTGATTCAAGCGGTGTTGCATAGCATCCCTACTTATTTTCTTTCCTTGTTCAGAATTCCTATTGGAGTGGCAAAGAGGCTTGAAAAGGTTATGAGAGATTTCTTGTGGGAGGGTTTTGGGGATGGTAAGAAGGCTCATCTATTGAGTTGGGACATTGTTTCCCGTCCTCGGGACAAAGGTGGCTTAGGGATTGGGAATGTGGTTATAAAGAATTTGGCCTTGCTTGGAAAGTGGATGTGGAGGTTTCCCTTGGAACCTAAATCCATGTGGCATAAAGTGATTAGAAGCAAGTATGGTTTACAAAAGAATGGATGGGACTCTAATATGATTATTAAAGGTTTCAGCCGTTGTCCTTGGAAAGTTATCATGCAAGGTTATCAAGCATTCTCGGAAAACTTGAGGTTGAAGGTTGGAAATGGTACTCGAATTAGGTTTTGGGAGGATGTTTGGGTGGAAGATATGCCTTTCTGTTTAAAGTTTCCAAGATTATTCAATCTTGCAATCTCTCGGAGTGCTTTAGTTTTAAACAGATGGGATAGCTCTTCTCTCCATAGCGGATGGTCTTTTGATTTTAGAAGGAACTTGAATGATAGGGAGTTTGATGAATTCTCTTCTCTTATCTCTTTACTCGAAGGAGTTTCTCTCAATCCTCGAATGGAAGATCAAAGGGTGTGGAGGATAAGCTCAAATGGCATCTTTTCTTGCAAGTCCTTTTTCGAAAAATTAGCTCTTAATGATTCTCACCCAAGGTTTATCTTTGATAATCTTATTTGGAAGGCAAAGGTGCCAAACAAGGTTAAGTTCTTAGTTTGGCTTATCGCTCATCAGAAGTTAAGCTCTTGTGAGGTCCTCCAAAAAAGATATCCTTACTCTTGTCTCTCTCCTTATTGGTGTATCATGTGTAAGCGTAGTGGGGAAAACTTGAATCATCTTTTTCTTCATTGTCCGGTGGCGGGTAATTTATGGAGTAAGTTGTTCTCTGTGGTGGGTTTGAGATGGGCCACTCCTAATTTTTTATGGTCTTTCTTAATGGAAGATTTTCAAGCCCTTGGAAGGGGAACGAAAGCTGGCATTCTTTGGCGATGTGGAGTTTTTGCCATTATATGGGTTATATGGGAAGAAAGAAACAGAAGAATTTTTACTGAAGTTGAAGAGGATGTGAATTTTTTATGGGACAAAGCGTATTTTTTGGCTTCGCTTTGGGCATCTACATGTGTTGATTTTAAAGATTCTTCGTTATTTTTCATTTTGTTAGATTGGAAGGCTGTTACTTGTTAGTTGTTTGTTGTTAGTTTTGTCAGCCTTATTTAGTTTTTGTTTCTGTTGTTTGTTGGTGGACTTCTGGTTCACTCTTGTACTTTTGTTTCTTCTTTTTTCTCCCTAATAAAGTTTTGTTTACTATCAAAAAAAAAGTGTAATTTCATTATTTGGTTAAGTATTTGTAGTTTGTCAACTCATAATAAAGAGACTATCACTGTAAGGTTTTAGGCTTATTGATCACTATTGCAGATTTATCATCTTCTGAGGGGAAGATATCAGATATTGAGATTTATTTTATGTTAATACATTTTATTACTGTCTAATTTTACAGATCTATGAACGATTTAATGCAGACTCAATAGAAAATGCCGATGATGCTCGTTTTGAGTATTTTACTAAGAAGGTAAATGGTGAACCATATGATGCAAGCACATATATTTTTATTTAAAACATATATTATCAAGATATGATTTAATGATTTTCTTGATGCAGGTGTTCCCAAAGATAAAAGATTCTGTACAGGTATGTGTATTTTGGAACCTTGAAAATGAATTATGATGCACATAAGTGTTAAGTTCATTGCCTTTAGTGTTAATTCTTCTATGAATTCTGTCATCTATTCAGGGGGGGATTATGCTATTTATCAGTTCTTATCTTGAATTTGTTCGAATTCGAAATTTTTTGAAGTCACAGAATGCATCCTTCTGTCTGCTTGGGGAGTAAGGATCTCTATTCCTGCTTTATTATATTTGTTTTTTCACTCAATTTTTGTGACGCTTCCAGTTCTGCATGTAAGTGTGATAATGATGTTAGTTTTGCTCTATAGTTACACTGAAGCAAGTGACGTATCCCGTGCACGGGTATGGTTTTTCGAAGGAAAGCGAAAGATGATTCTCTACACTGAAAGAGCTCATTTTTATCACAGATACAAGGTTCATATACTTTGTGCCCCTTTTTTTTAAATTCTGATTTTTTCTGGTACTGTAAATTCCTAATGGTCATGACAAATTCTGGCTGTATTTCATTGGTGCATAACATGTTTGTGAAAGTTTTCAAATCAACCTTTTGGTGGTGCATATTGTTAACGCTTAGATTTTCTCTTGTGGATAGATACGTGGAATTCAAAATTTAATAATCTATTCCCTGCCGGAGAGAAAGGAGTTCTACCCTGAGGTGAGCTAGATATCTGTAAAACTGATTACTTTTGCCCATGTCTGCTCAGCTGTATCACTGTCTGTATCCTGAACACTGACATTGTTTCTTCATCCAGATAAAAAGATACTAATTGTTGGTCCTTGCTAAACTTTCTATCCTATGACAGATTGTTAACATGCTTGAAGCGTCCGATAACATGACATGCACTGTGCTTTTTTCTCGCTTCGATCAACTCCGGGTAACACCTTTGATCTTTTTACAACAATGTTTGTGCCGTGTTTAGGTACCATTATTGTAAATCACATGGTGTTGTATGATACTGTTACTAGCTGTGACTGGCAGTTTCCTCTTTTCATCATTGCTTAATGCTAAATTTGAGCGAAAACTTCTCTACACTAGAATGCAGTTGTTAGAGAATATTAACTTGGTTTGTTTGTGTTTGTCTCAGCTTGAGAGAATTGTTGGATCTGTCCCTGCAAGAAGGATGGTAAAATCAGAGAAGGGAGTTTTTGTTTTCTGTTAAAGCCTTTTGGGGTGCAACACTCATTTATCTGATATTACACAAATCAAAACCCTTGGATTATTGTAACAAACAACTCCAATCGTCAAGTCTTATAATTTTTATTTTTTTTTAGCAAATGTAAGAATTGCTGGTTGCCTTAAACGGTTCCCCATTCTTATAAATGCAAAGTGTTGTAATGCTTTTATGCTTATGGTTGTTGTTGTGTCACTACAAATTTTAACTTCACCTTCATCATGACCAAAAATACAATAAAACAAAATAAGATCTTCTCCATCCACCGTCATTGAAGGAGCAAAATCAGTACCATAAGAAATTGATTCACCACATTATTGGCGTAGAAGAAACAGAAACAGAATAAGAACAAAATATCAAGCTTTGCCAGCAAATGAATATCATAACCATTAAACATTCATTACATTAACCACTTCGATACATTTTCACATTAGCATCGGCTAAAAATCAGTTACAAAATTGCTACCGACTATTTCATAATCCCAAACTGAACAGTATGTTGCGATTCTTGAAGCACACCATCACCAAAGGGGCTCCTCAACCCGAACTAGTCAACAAGTGAGTAATCATATTGAATCTTTTCACAATAAGTTATTTTTAACGCGGAAGGCGTTTCTGTTTCTGTTTCATCGTAAATTTCCTTCTTGATAATCTTCTATACTTGTTTGTAAAAGAGGACATATGCCTGGTCATGCAATACCTTGCCAGTTCCAATGGCAGTTACAGAAGCATCATCAAAATGTAGCCACTGACCATTGGGGTAACGAGCATCAGCAGTATAATGCCCCTTTGAGGGCTCTCTTCCATGGTGAGTTAATGTGGCAACAAGTTCATATTTTCGGCCCTCAGCAGATGGGGTAACAAGCAATTCCCTTCCCAGCACCAATTCAAGAGGAAAGTAGACAGGTTTATGCAACTTGGTGCTCCCTTGGCTTCCGTAACTGAAGCGCATCAGATGCAGTATCATTATCTTTGATAGAGTCTGTATCTTGACAGATTTTCTGGCAGTCACAACACCAGCCTGTAAAGACATAAAATACACGGATTGCAAATCCATCAGTAAGACAAATGAAATAAAAAATATTCATGACATAACACACCAATCCTAGCATACTTGTTTAATTACTTACAAAACCTATAGACACCAAACTCCATGTACATGGATTGACGATCACAGAAGTAGAGAACAATAACAGTAAAATTATATATCAATGACATTCTTGAAGCATTAAGCACTTATGCTCATTTGCGATTCATTAACATTTATAAATTTATAAATAATGACGAAGCAATTTCTTAACATCCCCGAAGATATGCATCAATAATTTTTCATATCTTATTATTTTCTAATATCCATCAATAATTTTTCATATCTTATTATTTTCTAACTTCATTATCATTATTTTAGGCGTATTTGTCTTGAGAGTTTGATATGCATTCCATCAGCCTATAATAGCGGAAACTAAAAATAATCCATATCATGTCAACAATAACAAGGAAAAGATTAAAGAATTTATATACCTTTCCAGTTGCTGATGTGCGATATCCCTCAAGATCTTCTGGAGCAGAAAACAAATGCAGTGCATCCTCAATAGTCCGAACAGTTTCAGAATATATATCAAGGTGGAGCAACATATATGGTTGAACAGTAGCAGAAGCTTTATTTCCTGCTCGACACAAAATACATATGAATAGATAAATATATGAATAAACAAAAGATGACTAAGATATAATGGAAGGGAAAGAAATGAGTAGAAGAAAAACAAAGAATATACAACACCGGGCTATTGTCCTCTTGTTTCCAAGACAGCTTATCAGGTCAGAAAGATGAAACACACACTCAAAACCAGAACAGAGGAAAAATTTTAATCGATAGCCCAAGAGCAAAAATTTCATACCTCTTGCCTTCACCACGCTTTTCAACTGTCCTCCAAAAATATCACTCAGCTCGGAACGAATAAAGCTTTGTGTCCTCGTTACAGCAGATTTGTTCTTGGGGCCAACTGTCTCCCACTCATCATCATCTTCAGAAGAGACTAGAGATGACTTGGATCCATTAGTGCTAGCTAACTGTCCATGAAGCTTAAGCAACTCATCATGCATTTGATCCATGATAAAACTCAGAAACTCCTGAGCATCTTCCTGCCTGAAACAAACTATTATTTCAGAAACCAGCTTCCTAATCACTCACGCAAGTTATAATACAATTCATGGACAGTAGTAGCAAGAGGTCATCAACACATTATGGAAGCTCCTTCTATAAAGAGGAAGATAACCAAATAAATGTATGCGTAATTCTTTACATCCACACAACAAACAGAGCAGCGTTTTGAGGTCTCAAGGCTTATTTTATAAGAACTAACGACAAATTACTAAATGGTAAATGGAATGAGAAATCAAATTGTCCAGAAAGAACACGAACCTTGGTCTGCCAGATATACTATTTGGCACATCTGGAGTGAAATTTTTAAGAACAGCTTCAAACATGGCAGGTTTGAAAGCCCTACCAGTCTCAACAACAGACAAATCTTTCTTCTTTGTGCTTGAACCACAGGGCACATCAAAATCAGCAATGAACTCAATAAATGCACTTAATGTTGGATATCCGACCTATCAATATCAACATCCAGGATTAACAACATGATATAGATTAATTTAAACTTAAAACCTACGTATAAAAGAACACAGAGGCATAATATAGCGCACATAGCCATAAATAAAGCATCTCCCTATCTGTATGTCAAACAAAAATTAGTACAAAGTACAAACATATCAAAGAAACAAACCTTGGGGATGCTGCGATTTCTGATTTCATGCAACAGCTGAACGAAAGGCGAACATGACAACAGAGCCTGAAGAGTTGCATTAAGAAAGCATAAATTCCCCGAGTTGATTAAACCTCGAGGTTGTAAATCTCTAACAGCTGCAACAGGCTCATTAGGTGCCTTTTGGACCTCCTCTTTGGGGACAAAAACTGGTGAAACAGGCATAGCCCCATTTTGATCCCCATCCATCACTCTTTCACCATCCAGGACATGAAATTTCGTACTTGTGGATGGATATGTATGACCACCTTCATTTTGGTGTAATGACAACGATGTTAAATCAATACCATCTGCTTTCGGTTCTTTCAAAACATTACTGATGGGACTCTCTATGCTTCCATTTACTTTCGGGGTTTCTGAGACTCCCAACAAGTGATCATTTGCTGCTTTCACGCTCTTCACTTTATCATCCTTCTTAAACGGAGTTAAATGCTGGAAAATAACTGGCCCATCCACAGTCCCTATCTGTCCACTTGATGGACCATTCACACCGCTTACAGATTTTCCAGTTTCAACATGGAAAGAACCAAACTGCAAACCTTCCGCTTCCACTGCCTTCTCAACTTTCCTAGTTGAATCAGGCTTTTTACCACTCGCAGATGACTGCCTCAGCAGCAATGACTTGGTTTCATCCTCAGTGAATGACCCAAACACGAAAACCTGCTCCTACAGAACAAACAAATAAATGATGAATCACAATAATTCAAGTGAAAAAACTACAAGCACACCAAAGTATACTACAACTAGATAAAACCATGCATGATCTCTCAATAAAAAGAACACTATTTAACCAACAAGAACACATACTACCATCCTACAAAAACGAATTCTCAATAGACACATAATACATGAAAATCCAATCTTTCTGTTCAACAAACATTGACTAATTTTTCAACAACCCCATCAATCAAAATCCAACAATACTTCATATTTTCAATCAAAAACAGATATCACATACACAAACTCACCCTCAACAAAAACCTAATTCAAACTACAATAATTCAATTCCCACTATTCTTCAACTAAACCTCACAAAACCAGAAACCCACCAATTAAATCACAAAAAAATGCAAAAAATAAAAAATAAAAATGTAAACTTGATCAACCCATCAAAACCCCACCTTAGAACCACTCATGTTTTATAATACAGCGTCGACCACCAGAACCCAGAGACGTGAAAACCGTACTATTATTATTTTTCAGAGACGAAATAAAGAGAGCAGCTAGCGTTTGAAAGGACCCTGAAGCAGCACGCAGAGAAGCGAAATAGGCGGTGTGGTTGATTGAAGACATGAAAAGACTGCAAGAGGCTGATGATGCGCAGATGAAGAAGGCAGAGAGCATTTAACGAGCCAATAAGCCTCTCCTTCTGCTCCTGCTGAAGTGAGCATCAACTGTTGCTGCGTGTAAATGCAAATTTATATGACAGAGAGTGAGAGAGAGAGAGAGAGAGATGGAAACAAACAACACTTGTGTCTGGTTCTGGGTTAGTGTTAGGTTTTCTTGTCCTGCGAGAGAAGGGGTTTTGGGCAATTTTTTAATTTTCTAATGTCTCCTTGTTAATAAACGATTTCTTGTCTTTTTTATTTTGGTATTTTTTTATAAATAATAATAGTAAAAAATTAACATTTTTAAAAATATATATTAAATGTAATATGTATCGATCGAAAATCTAGTTCCATAGTGACTAGAGACATGCTTCCACGATGAGTGGAGAAAGCTGTTTACAAGTATCATGGCTGGTAGATACGGAGTCAGAAAAATCTATTTAGGAATAAATATACCATATGTAAAAATGAGATCCATACTTTATTTAAAATTGAGAGTTGTATATGTAATTATTTAGATATTTCCTTTGAAAATGATAAAACCCCATCGACACCTCCTTAGTCTTGTCTTTGATGGTTCGAAAATCTATTATTATGATATCAAGAAGTATCGCTCAAACTTCTACGTATAAGTATAGTAATCCTTTGAATAAAACAATTTTTTTTTGATAAAAAATAAGGGTTTAGGGATAAATTAGATAAAAAAGCAAACTGTCAAATTAGCATTATCTTAATTTTTAAAGGATGAGATTATGGCACAGGGTGATGTAGAATCCACGAAAGGTTATCAGATTATTCTTGATCATGACTTTTATTTTGTTGTTTTTTATTAGGTATTTATGATTGTGTTTGGATTTTTAAAAATCAACAACTTGTCAAGAGATAATGATTTTTTTATTGAGAGAAAATTATTCGGGAGCCAAGAAAACTTGAATTAGTTTTGAAATTATATTATAAAATGAGAAACGTTTGCACTATCAAAATCTTTACCCAGATTTACTATTTATATGATGTTACAAACTTTATCAACATATCATTCTATAATTTAGGTAGCTATTACAAATCATTTTATTATATTATTTGAACAAAATATTTAAAAAAATGTAGGATTATTCTTATAAAAATTAAACGTTCAATTTGACATTAGCATAAAATCGTGTTCATAAGTTTTAGAATTGAAATACACATTAAATTGGCTATAATTAGAATGTAGTAAATGTAAATCTCTTATGTAACATGTTCATATATATATATAGGCTTTTGGTAAAATTCATATAATTATAACGTAATCAAAGTGTACTAAGAGCTCGTTTGGGATAGCTTTTACTTTTGGTTTTTAACAGTAGAATAAGAAAAATAAAAATTAAAGTTTTAAGTGGCTATTTGGATTATACATTTGAAAAAAAACCTTTTAAGTCCAGAAAGAGTTTTAGGACTATTTGGTTGAAACTTTTAAAAGCTTTACAATTATAACATGACCTTTCTACCCTTTCTACAAAACCTTTTGAAATTATTTTATTACAATTTTATCTAATTATAACATAATATTTATGCCTTAATTAAAATAAATAAATAATAATATTTGCCTTAAACCTTATAATAAGATATTTTAACAAATAAAATATAAAAATTAAATTTAAAAAAGATTTTCTTCTTTAAATTAAATTCAATATAAAAAAATTAAGTTTAAAAATTTAATTCACCGTACAAAGATTGTGAGTATTCGACAAAAGTCCAATAAGTATACAATAGGTAAATAAATGAAAATATCAACTACACAACAAAAATTAAAATACTATAAAACTCGATGTTTATCCTTTCTCTCTCTCTTCTTCCTTTATGTCCTCTGTTTCCAGCAGACCTCTCGTCATCGCTCTGCCTAAAGTGAAATCAACTAAGAACCAACATTTTGTTTCAATTCAAATCATGACCAACCAAGAATAACAAAAGAAAATGTCAAAATCTGAATCCTAGTCTTTTTTGTTTCTCTGATCTCCCTATGTCTGTAATTTTTTTTTTTGTATTGTGTTTGTGGAGGTTGAGATTTTGACCCATTTTTAGATGGTGTTTTAAGGGTGATTTTTGACTATGTTCGTTGATGCAGTTTTCGGAAGAGATAGGACAATAATGAAATTTTTGATTTGTTATTAAATTATTAGAGGGCAAAAGTGGAAATAAAAAGTTTTATTAATCGAAGATTTTGGCTTCGCGTGTTTTTGTCAAAGCTTTTTTATAAGAAGCTACTCTTGGTGGCCTCTCTTAGAAGAGCTTTGAAATAGTCGAAACTCTTTTTCATGGTTCAACTAAACATATCTTCAAATAGCTTCTGGCTTAAAAAAGTAAAAAAAAAAAAAAAAAAAAAAAAAAAAACACTTCCAGCGACTTTCCAAACAGACCCTAACACTAATGTGAAGAAGTCTGTAGGGATTTAATGAAATTAAACATTATATTCCGCATGAATTTTTATTTTTAGAAGAAATGTTCTTTTACAATTGAAAAAAAAAAAAAAAAAAAAGTTCCTTACTTAGTAGTAAATGTATATGGCGGGATTCACACTTTGATTACAAGTTTATATGGAAATACATTAATCACTAAAACTACTAGTGGATGTACCAAAATTATACATTAAAATCATAGGTTGGAATCATTCCCATACCCCAAATTGTTAAATTTATAAGAGTAATTTTTTTTTTTTATGTAAATCCGTGTTTAAATAATGTAATATGTAAATTATTAACGTCTTATAAATAATAAGATAATGCAATAATTAATATGATATTGATAATTCATATATTATATCATTTAAATATGAATAAAAAAAAAAAAAAAGGTTACATACTCCATTCATAATAATTAATAATAATAATAAAAAAAAGCACAAGTTATAAATTTCAACAATCGTAGCATGCCCTTTCCTAATTTAGGTAGATGTGTACTCGATCATTGTTGTGATGATGTTTAGTCTCATATATATATTTATGTATAAAAGTAATATTAAATTAACCAAAAATTTATCCAAATCTATAGTTCAAATGATGTAATAAGTTTACATGAAAGTGTTTATCATTACAAAAATAATTATATATTTAAATTATATAAATAATGATCGATCTCGATAAACCACGATACAATTTTAACCCATTTGTATTGATACTTTGGAGATATTCAATATAGAGTTTATTGGAGTATAATGAAACATTTTTTAATGATAAATTTTGGTAGAATTCATAAATTCTATACTTATTTGTTATAATTATTTAAGAAATCTAATGAAATTTTTAGCAGAATAATAAGATTTGTTATAAATTTTTTTCTTTATAAAAATTATTTTTAAATCTATTCAAATCCATCATTTAAATAAATTTTGAAAAGTGAATGACTTTTTTAATACACTTAAATTTTATTAAATTATGTATAAATCTTGAATTGAATACAGTTAAATTTTAATTAAATACATAATAATTTTCAAATTATATATTAAATCACAAATTTTATTTCCCTTACAAAGTGAATCATTAAGGCTATATTTGAATAATGAGATTTGAGGTGGAATCGAGATTCAAAGTATTTCAATCTCTCAAATCTCATATTTAGAAAATAATAGATGAAATTTTAAATCCAATCCCAAATTTCTTAAATTTTTCTCTCATGAAAATGTTTATTTTCAATCAAAATAGTAAGATTTGATGAGATTGAAAATAAGCATTCAATCTTTATGTTTTTTAAACTTTTTAAAGAAAATATTAAAATTAATTTTAATAATATTATAAAAAATTTAAATTAATTTTATTTCAATCTAATTTTAATTTATATCAAATATAATAGTATATAATTTTAATAATATTTTTAATTTTATCAAATATAGAGTAATAATTTTTTAATCTAATTCGTTTCGTTCCAAACGTAGTCTAACTTTATAAATTCCAAATTATAAATAAGTAAACAAAAATTATATTTACAAATTTTCACCCACAAACCACCACCAACTTTCCAACACTTGTACAACCTTCCCTCCCCCCTCTCTCTCTCTCTGGTGCGCGCGTGTCCGCGCGTGCGCCCACAATGCCGATCTTCTACCAGCAGCAGCACCACCGCTCCACTCCTCTGCTCTCCTCCTCCACCGCCTCCACCATGTTCTCCTCCTCCTCTTCCTTCACTTCCAAGCTACTTCTACTCCTGACTCTACTTCCTCTGTCTCTTGCTCTGCTCGCATTCCTCCTCCAATGGAGAGGCGATACCTCCCTCACTGATCCCGCTACCACCTCCTCCACGACCACCCGCTGGGCCCCACACGGTTCCCACATCGTCAACCACGAAGTCTTCCCTGGCATGGAGATCTCCTCCTCCTCCTCTCCAAAAAGTCAACATTTCTCGCATTCCGGTTGTCTCAGTCTTGCACGTAGTGGGTCCCCATCGTTTCCTTATTACAGGGACTGGAAGCTCGATTTTGAAGCCAACTTGAAGCCTAAGGTATTCAAAGTTTCCTCCTTTTTATTGATCTGCTTCTGGGTTTTGCTTTTTGTTGCATTTTGTTTGGTGGGGTATTGGCTTTTGGTGCTGATCTGTTGTTTTGAATCCATTTTTGGTTTGTTTTGGTTATATTACGTTATGTGTCATCTGGGTATTTGAGTTTGTGCACAAAAGATTGAAATTTTTAATGTTTTGTTGTATTTGATTATGGTTTTTGATGTTTCAAGCTTGGATTTTTTTACTTGAACTGTCACTGCTAGATTGCTGATGCTATTTGAATAACAACGTTACAATATGTAATTAGTGTGATGGCAATGTGGTTTTTTGTGTCTTTATAAGGTTATGTATCACTGTGATATGGATTTATAATGTTATGTAGATATGTGTTACGACAAGTACATCGGCTGGTTTGGATCAGATTCTGCCTTGGATGTTTTATCACAAGGTTATTGGAGTGACGACATTTTTCCTTTTCGTGGAAGGAAAGGCTGCGTCCCCTGATGTGTCTAAGGTTTTGGAATCTATTCCTGTGAGTCAATATAACATTGTCCTTTATGTTTCGTTTTGTTAATGGAATTGTCTTGCAGTTTGATTTATGACTTGAATGTCTTGTTTAATTTTTGCGTGAGTCTTGATTTTGGGTGGCTTTATCAGGGAGTGAAAGTGATATACAGAACAAAGGAGCTAGAGGAGCAACAGGCTAGAAGGTTTGTTGATTTTTCCCCTTTGATGGTTGAATTCTTTGTTGGGATTTAGAGTTGCCGCTTTTGTTATGTGTTTTTTTTTAGGGTCTTTATTGTCGTATCTATTTGTTTCTATTCATAGTGTTTCAAATGTTTAGATCATCCGTATTTTATGTGTATGTCTCAAGCAACTTCTCAGCTAGAGCTAAAACTTGATTTTTTTGATCTACTTTCTTGATAATTTTGTTCACATTACTGTCTTTTTTTGGGGACTGTCAGTCGTATCTGGAATGAGACATGGCTGTCAAGTTTCTTTTACAAACCATGCAATTATGAGCTGTTTGTGAAGCAATCTCTCAATATGGAAATGGCTATTGTCATGGCAAGGGTATGCATTATGAACTATTGTAATCTAATGTATTTGATGTTCTTTATATTCTTATTCATTGATGGATGAGTATTAATTTTACTGTGATCAATCTGTTCTGTTTCTCATTAACATATTAGGATGCTGGCATGGACTGGATCCTTCATCTTGACACTGATGAATTGATGCATCCAGCCGGTGGTCGTGAGTATTCATTGAGGCAATTGCTGCTTGATGTGCCTGGGAATGTGGATATGGTCATATTTCCAAATTATGTAAGTTCTATCATTTACATTTTTAAAACATCTTGTTAGCGATAATATCAATAAACCAGCTCATAACAATGTTATGTTGACTTATTTCCCCCTCTTTCTCTAATTTGGCTTGACATATGGATGACAATGATATTTTATCATTGTGTAGGAGAGTAGTGTTGAACAAGATGATATCAAGGATCCTTTTAGTGAGGTAATTCTCCTTTAGTTTGTAACTACCACGCTTTTGTCTATTTGATAATTCAAACTTTTGAATGATATGATATGTATTATACGATTATCATTTTACTTGTTCAACTTTTTTACACTAGTCGGTCTAATACTTCCATTCCATCATTCTCATGATGAGTTCCTAATATGTATAGACCGCATGTCAATTAGCACTGCCAGTAAAACACTGATATTTTCGTAATCAGTTGCTCTGTTTGTAGTACCCTGTTGATTCTTTAATGTGTATACAAAACTTACATTCTTGTATATGCATGTGCCATTTGACATTTTCATGAGAATATAATTGAGAGCAGGATGTCTGCACAGGTCAGTTTTTTTTTTTTTTTAATTTCTAAACGTCTCTATGGAGGAGATGAATTTAAAAAAATAAAAAATGAGATTCTGATATTATGTCTGCTGGTTTTATGGGAGAAGTGAGTGAAAGAGTAAATGGTAATGGAAGTAATGCCGGAAAAGTCTCCTGTTTAAAAGCACATTTATGGTTTGGCTAATATAATTTTCAAATGAAAAAAGTTCTAGGTATTAATTTTCATTTGTAAGATATGTCATATCTGTTGTCGTGTTTCCTTGTTCTGGATACTGCATTAATCTTTGGAGTGTCTTCTTCCTGTATCGTCATGAACAGGTATCAATGTTCAAGAAGAACTATGATCATCTTCCTAAGGATACATACTTTGGTATGTACAAAGAATCAACTCGGGGTAATCCCAACTACTTCTTGACTTATGGAAATGGGAAATCAGCTGCTCGAATTCGTGAACATCTTCGTCCTAATGGTGCACATAGGTGGCACAATTATATGAAAACCCCAAAGTATGTAATTCTATTGTCTTATACATTGAATCTTTGTTTTTCTTAATCGAATAATTGACAGTTGCATACATCTTCACTCATCATCTTGTATGTCCAGTAAAGAAGATAGCAGTTTCTATGAGGGAACATTATTGTTTTCTCTAATATGAATGCATGCATTTGCTATTGGTTCTCCCTTTTTCTCTCCAATTCTCTTATGATGGATTATAATGTGTATAATTGCTGTGCCTTGCCATAAAACCATACTTTGTTATCGGTATTGTTTCTGTTTAACCGTGTTGGTAGTCAATGGATAAGTATTGTCCTAATTGACTTAAACATTACGATAATTATACTTGTTACCGTTCGTCAGTGAGGTCAAATTGGAGGAGGCTGCTGTTCTACACTACACATATGCTAAATTTTCAGATCTGACCTCTAGACGTGATCGGTGTGGCTGCAAGCCGACGAAAGAGGATGTCAAAAGATGCTTTATGTTGGAATTTGATAGATCAGTGAGTTCAGTGCCCTCAATTGTGTTTCTTGATTAGTTGCAATTTTTACCACTGCCAATTTTCCTTGAATAAGTGGCAATGTATCAAATGACATCACATTTTGGGCTTTTTAGCTGATTCTAGAATTTTGATGACAAGCTAAGCTATTCCATTAACAAGATAGAGTTTATCATGCTTTTCTCTATTGTTATTTAGCGTAAAGCAATGCCTTGATGTATGGTTAGATTTCTACTTTTTCAGCACTTGGATTTGTTTACAATTTTAGTCCTATTTCACCTGAAGTAATGTTATGCATTGCAGGCGTTTATAATTGCTTCTACAGCAACTGAAGACGAAATGCTAAATTGGTAAACAGTCGAAATGCCAATGCTAATTATCTCTTTTCTGTTGCTTCATGGTTTTTTTTTTTTTTTTTTAATCGATTTGAGTTTCATTGGTATTTCATGAATTCATGCTGCATATGGATGAAGATATTTTTCTAAAAAACTTCTAGCAATGCCTTCTATTTCTTTTTTAATGGCCTTTCATCCTCTGTTATTACTGAAATTTGTGATCCTTGTTTCTCATTTAGGTACCATGAACATGTCGTATGGGGTGACAAGGACCTCAAACTGAAACTCCTTAGGAAGGGAATTCTAACTCGCATATATTCTCCCATGGTAAGTGTGATGATGGTGTCTTTTAACCAATGCTAAACAAAATAAGAGTGATTAAATAAATAAAAAAAGAAAGAAAAAAAAAAAAACAGAAGAGTATAAAACTACTTTCAAATGGGTTTAACATGGTAATGAAGTAGTCACTTTTAGTTGCCTGACAATATGAAGGTTCTGGAGTAATACTAGAATGGAATAATCATTTCATATGGATGCACTCATTTGTCAATGCGAAGATGAGCATTTCACCGCGAACTAATAAAATTGATCTATGCAACGAATGAATATGGTAGCCTTGTCTTCTTGTAACTATAGTATCATCTGGTGGCCGTATCAAAAATCTGCATCTGCAATTAGCTTCCATTTTATCTCCATAAAAATATTATGCGGCTTTTCTTTGTTTATGTCTTGCCTGTAAAATTGATGTTGATGTGTGCTGTCTTAACTGCCTCTGGCTGTTTCTCTTGGATTTCCTATTCTTTTAATCTTACACATTCAATTCTTTTCGTTCATATCAGGTCATAATACAAGGTTTAAGAGAGTCAGGCATCTTCACCTCTGTAATTGAGTCTGCCCAGACAACACTTTCAAAGAAAAAGTTCTTATCATCCATTGATAGTAGTAATTCATCAAGGGCTTCTGCTTCTCAATCTCTTCCTTCGAAGAAGGTTGATAGAAGCAAAGAGCATCAGGCCACTGTTAGGAGAGTCTTGAATATTGAAGATATCGAGTTTCACGAAGCAGCTGTGCCACCATTGTCTCCGCCTGGAATAAGTGATGATAATCTCCTAATAGAAGCTTGATAGAGTTCCTGCCTGATTGCTTCTTGTTCTTCTTCCTGATTTGGATAGTTGGTCGATGTTTTTTACTAAATGTGCTTTAAAGGGAGGAATCAGGAGCGAAATGACAAAGAAAGAGCAAGAGAGCTTCTTGTCGTGGCATATCCATCTTTGGTTCAATTGGTTCTTCCCGATCTTTCTCCAAGCGCTTCCAGACATTTTAAAAGAGAGATTTCTTGTCAAGTCTCTTAACTTTTTATGTATAGATTAGAAACCACAGGTTTTACATTTGAAGTGGGATAGCATGCCTTCTGATTACTTGTGTACAAATTGAAGAAAAAACGAAACCAAGAAAAATCGTAGAATAGAATAACTGTGTGTGAGAACTTGGCAATTTGGCTGTGGTCACATGATGATTCAGATTCACATGCCAAGGGTGATTTCATTGATATGCAAGTAGATCATAATTTTGCCTCATTGCATTAATATCAGGTTGAAACAAAGAACTGGAATAAAACTGAAACACCACCTTAGAAGCATTTAAGCTAAATATCAAGGTAAGATGGCAATGGCATGATCGCTGTTCTCACAGATAAGGGAATTCTTACAGCATGAGTACCGTGGGTCCAAGTCAGGCTGCCAATACAACCGTGTGTTTACCTGGTGAGTCGTGCAAAGAGTAATTGTGACTTGCGAGTTGCGATGAGTTGACAAGGTCTTTAGTTTATAGAAACTCAACACTCGCGAAAAATTTCTTCATGTAATTATTTACATGGAAGAAACTTTTTTGAAATCAATTGTCTACATATAGAGTTGATATTCAAACATACAGTTGATAATCGAACAATGAAAAATGTGCATATACTCTAGTGAAGGTTACTGTACCCAGCTCACTGTTGTAATTTAATGTAGTGGTGTGTG
This sequence comes from Dimocarpus longan, assembly GCA_022984855.1. Lineage (NCBI taxonomy): Eukaryota > Viridiplantae > Streptophyta > Magnoliopsida > Sapindales > Sapindaceae > Dimocarpus > Dimocarpus longan. Next base: position 24,091,726 of record CM041022.1, read on the forward strand.
TATTCACTCATAACATAAGTATTGATCACTTTGATGAAACGAAACCAAACTTTGGATCATCACAGTTGACTTCACAAGCTTGTTTTGAGCATTGGCCAAATGAGTTGGAACAACAGACTTTTGTACTCTACATGTAAAAGGTGCTTGAGCAATATATAGCCAAGCAAAAGTAACTGGTTTTTATGATTGCATGACAAGGTCTTCAAGTTCTGGAGTCTTTGTTAGATTGATTGCATCAAAAATAAGATGAAACATAACTTTAAACCAAATTTATTGGAACGGCAGGCTAGAGCATTGGAAAAAGGAAAAGAAAGAAAAAGATGGAAAAGCTGAAATAGGAACTGCATACATGAGTTATACTTGGCTAATTATCTGCATAAGTTTTCTGCGTTCTAACAGATATAGGAATTCGCACAGCACGAATTCCATCAGTCCAAGTCAGGCTGCCAAAATAGAACCCTGTGTTCACTTGGTGGGTTGTGGAGACAATGACTTTGTAGGAGATCTTCTTGTTTGCAGAATCAAACACCAAGACTTTAGGCTTTACAGACACAATTATGCCAAATGGGGGTTCAATAACTGCTTTGTAAATGGATTTGGGGTCTCCAACATTTGTCACAGTTCTAGTGAGGATGGTTGAATTATAGAGACTTGGTAAGGTTATTGAAGGCACATTGACATCCAGAATAGATGGCTTTTCACTTGGACACATTGTTGGTTTCCCTGCAAGCGCGGAAATAGCATAGTCGTTGTAGTCCATGGCACAGAGGTACTGTATGTAGTCAGTTGTGGTCATGTCATATGCCAGACCAGGGTCTGCTGCCTCATTCGGGTTCACAATGCCGCCTCCAAAATCAAAAGGATCAGCACACTTTACAGGAGATCCCTGAGAAGAGATTGGAGAACCTGAAGGACCATTATTCCATGCTGCAACAATTAAACATCAATTAATCAATCATTTCTGTTGATGAGCTTGTGAGTGGAAGCCAAACTGCTGGTAGAATTCATTCATTCAATAAGTTATCATAGGAATACCGGTTGTGACAAGAGCTGATTTTATGGCAGCTGGGGACCAATGAGGATGCTCAGCTTTGAGAAGTGCTACGACTCCTGAGACATGAGGAGCTGCCATTGAAGTTCCAGAGAGCACATCAAATCCATTTTCGCTGAATCGACTAAGTGGAGAAGTGGCAGCTAATATGTTCACACCAGGTGCAGCAATATCTGGCTGTGTACACACAAGATAACAAGGCCGTAAATAAATGTAGGAACCAATGCCATTGCGTGGCTCACAGTTAATTTTATTATATAATACAATATCTGGAAATGCACGATGCATCCCATTTAAGTAATATACCTTTAGAATTTCAGGTGCTATGGAGTTAGGACCCCTCGATGAGAAAATTGCCACATTAGGTGAAACAACTTTGCCTGCAAATGTTCTAGAAGGGAGCACCTTTACTACAGGGAACCTGTGTATCCCAAAACGTTGACAATCCAAGGATTAGAATCCAAGTCTAGTGATGTTAATCATGAACATGAAAGTGGATAGGAAATTCAACATATATACCTGGTGGAACGGGCATACAAAAGTATTTGAGTTCCATCTTCAATGCTAACTTCAACGCAAGGAAAGTCATCTACACAATGAACAAAAGCATAAGCCAGACTTCTGGCATAAATAAGCCCAGCAGCGCCTATGGCTTTGACTTGTGTCAGGTTAACTCTAATAGGTGCAGAGGGGAAAACTAGTGCCACTTTTCCAGCTACCAAAGTTGCATTAAGTAGTAGGTCTTCAATTTTGCTGCAAGAGAATAGATGAAGCAATTAGTTGACTAGAATTCAATTATATGGTTGCGAAAATTCATGTGAATAATGTGTAGCTACGCTGCAGACAAGCTATCCAGGTCAGGGTACACTAAGCCTGCAAAACCAGCCTCTTTTCCTTTATACATGGCTTGACCCTACAGTGAATGTATCAAACAAATTAGTAGCATTTATAGAGACAGTGCTCAAGTCATAATCTTGAATTTAGAATGCAATTTAGCACTATTAGAAAGACATACAATTACACTTCTGTTGTTGCCAAGTATTATAGGTGTAGGAAATGCGCGATCGGTGCTACTTGCTGCAACTGTTAAGAGCCATGGTGCTATGTTGTGCACTGTCTGAGATTCAGGTCCTTCATTTCCAGCTGAACACACAACGGTGATGCCCTTGGCCACAGCATGGAAGGAACCGGCTGCAATTGCATTATGTTGATCAACTTCTGGGACCAAAGGAATTGTTGATGAAATTGAAATCGATATCACATCAACACCATCATGTATGGCTTCATCAAAGGCCTTAAGTATGTCAGCAGCTGCACATTTTCCTCCTTCCACATTCCAACAGACCTTGTACATGGCCAAACGAGCAAGGGGTGCACCTCCCCTTGCAACACCATTAGCAAGGCCTTTGTAGCTCACATTTTTCACAAATGAGCCAGCTGCAGTGCTTGATGTGTGTGTGCCATGTCCATCAGCATCTCTTGGAGATAAGAATTCTGGATGTTCATCAGATGCGTTAAGTCCTTTTCCGTACTCAGCAAGCAATCCATCGATGAACCAACGTGCCCCAATTATCTTTCTATTACAGTGAATTGCTGCATTGAATTGGTCTCCTGATTCACACCTACCTTTCCAACTAGATAGAACTGGTCCAAGTCCTTCATCACTGAAAGCTTTAGACTCTGGCCATATTCCTGTTCCATTATGACACATTTTTGAGTCATCATGTGCATTGTAAAGAAACTAGAAAGACACTCATAGAGAGTGAGATCAACCTGTATCAAGGAGCCCTATGATAACTCCCTGTCCCAATTTGCTATTGTAAAGAAGATTATTTGGTGAATCAGCAGACAAGCCAAGAAAATCCCAACTTCTGGTGGTTTGCAGGCTGAGAAGGCTATTTGGTATAACTCGGACAACATCAGGCATACCTGGTATAAGAAAAAAATACAAGAACATTTTTGATGCCAACAACTTTTAAAATGAATTCAATAAAAAAGGGTAAGAAGAATCAGAACAATAAAAAAAAAATTGTCAACAAGTACCAGAAAGCTGTTGTGCTTGAGACTCAGTAAGCTTGGCTGCAAATCCAGAGAAGCCATGTTTGTAATTGTACACCATCAATTTGGAGGCCTCTTCCTCACTGCAATATTAAAAATTTGAACGCATATAAACTATGATACTAAACACAAAGAATTTTCTATTTATAATGCTAGCTTCATTAATGCCATACCTTCCCACAGTTTTGGCAAGCATTTCATAATGCGAATCTATGAGTAACTTCGGATCATCATGCTGTCTTTCTCCCAGATATACAATATGAACCTATTATAAACGAAGACAATTTTATTAGAACGTGAATAAAGCTTAATTTTTATCTGCTTTCAAGTGATCAAATTGCATACATTGCTTGTTGCGTCAATCTTCATCAGCATAAAGAGACTAAACAGAAGTAGCAGAAACAATGACATAGTTTGGTTGCTCAGTTTATGTGTGGATTATAAGCAACCGGGAATACTATTACTTGCAACACAAGCTACTAATATTTGTTTGCTATTATGTGCTTTAGTGAAGTCAGTAGTGCTGTTATTTATAGTAAAATCAGTAAATTGTCTTTTTCAAAAAAACAAAAAAATCAGTAAATTGTCAGGTTGTGAGATTCGGTCAAAGAAATTTATGAAGTCCATTTCATCCGGCAGAGACATTGGACTCCACGAGAAACTTGTAAAATATTGCAGTCTGTGTCCTGGAGTGTTTGCTTCATTTCCTTCTCCAGGACCCTGATGATGCAGTAGACAAAGGGTTTGTCCAGCAGAGTATTTTCTTTACTACAAGCATCTAAAATGGTATAGTGAGATACTGACTAACTGAGATATAGCCAAGCAAGAATAATTAATTCTTATGATGGCATCTGGGATTTCATTTTGTAGAGATTCTAATTTGACATTGCCTTGAGTTGTGGAAACTTATCAGGATAGGAAAGTTAAACTGTGAATCCGACTTCGTTACTTTGGAAATTGAATTCTTCATTTATAATTAAAAATTATATGCATGGGAGAACGAAAGTACATGCTTAAATCACATTAACTAGCTCACTGTTGCAATGCCTTTTTGTCACTAATAACTCTTGCCAAAAATAATATTGCATCATTAAATCAACTAAGTTAAAAATGGTTTGAACATTTCATATTTTAAATAGTTATCTTTTTTTTTATTATTATTATTTCGTGATTTAAAAGGTATATAAATAAATATGTTTAATTAAAATGTGTAATTTTCGTAGCCAATAATTAATAATATCTATGATTAATATGATTAGAATAGAACTTTTGATTTTTTGGCAGTTTATAAAGACTAACAAGACATGCCGAATAATAGATTTTGATCAATGCCGTTTTGATATTTCTGTCTCTTGACTGCTTTCTGATCACAGCTTTTTAGTTTTTGATGCTATTTCTTGTCTTGTATTTTGCATTGCATATTTATTTACTTTGTTGTTTATAGGTTCTTTTGCAAGTTTTTAGCTTTTTCAAGCATGAGAAATACTAAATACACTCTATCAATACACTTTCTTTATACGCTCTCCATTCACTGTATTATACCTAAATAAATTGTACTTTTACGATGTTAATATTATAACTGAAAAGTGAAAGTTGTGATAACTTTTCAAAAGGTAAAATTAGTAAACCTATCATACATTGAACAGAGGGTTTATCAAGAGAGCCTATCGAAAGAGTTTATTAAGCACTCCTTTTTTAAATAAATATATATTAAAATAAAATGCCATCTTTCAAGTTGAATAGTGGAGGGTCAGAAAAACCTATTTAGAGGATTAATAAATTAATATAAAATGTGTGAAATTTATTAGTAGATTGTTTTGAAATTTTGAAGAAACAATTTGTGCTTATCTCAAGTCTTACCTGATCATTCTTTCAAAGTTTGTCTCGACTTGACTGAAATCTAGATGATTGTTTCAAGCTAGGTTCGAAACTATATTATATTTTAAATATAATTAAAATTTACTTTGTTCAATCTTATCTGGGCTTTTTGATGGGCCAATTGAAATCAGTTTGCATTGATAAAACCATGTCAGGCACATCCGGACCATTAAGAATGAAGCAGGAAAACAAAACCCGTGAGTTAATGGACCAATCAGGTTGCGAAGCTTTGACAAGTGCCACGACTCCTGAGCCGTTGAAGTTCTAGAGAGCACATCAAATCCCTTTTCGCTGGATGGACTAAGTGGAGAAGTGGTAGCTAATATGTAATCACACCAGGTGCAGCAATATCTGGTTGTGTACACACAAGATAACAAGGCTTTAAGTAAATGTAGGAACCAATGCGACTATTGAGTGGCTCACGGTTAATTTTATTTTTGTACCTTGGTCTATTTGTGTAACATAATATCTGAAATGCATGATGCATCCCGTTTAGAATTTCAGGTGCTATGGAGTTAGGACACCTTGATGAGAAAATGGCCACATTGGGTGAAACAACTTTGCCTGCAAATGTTGTAGAAGGGAGCACCTTTACTACAGGGAACCTGTGTATCCCAAAACGTTGATAATCCAACGATTAGAATCCAAGTCTAGAGATGTTAATCATGAAGATGAAAGTGGAAACGAAATTCAACATATATACCTGGTGGAACGGGGCATACGAGAGCATTTGAGTTCCATCTTCAATGCTAACTTCGACGCAAGCAAAGTCATCTTTGCAATGAGCATCGCCGTAAGCCAGATTTCTGACATAAATAAGACCAGCAGCGCCTATGTTAACTCTAAGAGTTGCAGAGGTGAAAACTAATGCCACTTTCCAGCTACCAAAGTTGTATTAAGTAGTCGGTCTTCATATTTGCTGCAAGAGAAATAGATGAAGCAATTAGTAGATTAGAATTCAATTATATAGTTGATAAAATTCATGTGAATGATGTGTACTTTGCAGAGAGACTATCCACTATCCAGTCTCCTTTCCTTTATACATGGCTTGACCCTACAGTTAATGTATCAAACAAATTAGTAATATTTATAGAGACAGTGCTCAAGTCATAATCTTGACTTTTAGAAGGCAATTTAGCACCATTAGAAAGACATACAATTACACTTTTATTGTTGCCAAGTATTATAGGTGTAGGAAATGCGCGATCAGTGCTACTTGCTGCAACTGTTAAGATCCATGGTGCTGTGTTCAGAACTGACCGAGCATCAGGTCCATCATTTCCAGCTGAACAAACAACAGTGATGCCTTTGGCAACAGCATGGAAAGAACCAGTAGCATCGCCATCATGTGCATCAACTTCTGAGGACAAAGGTATTGCATCCCAAGTGAAACTGATATCACATCAACACCATCATGTATGGCTTCATCGAAGGCTTTAAGTATGTCAGCAGCTGCACATTGTCCTCCTTCCACATTCCAACAGACCATGTACATGGCCAAACGAGCAAAGGGTGCACCCCTTCTTGCAACACCATTAGCAAGGCCTTTTTAGCTCACATTTTTCACAAATGAGCCAGCTGCAGTGCTTGATGTGTGTGTGCCGTGTCCAAATACATCTCTTGGGGAGAGGTATTCTTGATTTCTGGATGTATTAAGTCCTTGTTTGTAATCAGCAAGCAATCCATCGACAAACCAACGAGCCCCAATTATCTTTCTATTACAATGGATTGTGGCATTGAATTGATCTCCTGATTCACAAGCTCCCCTCCATCGCGATGGAATTGGTCCAAGTCCTTCATCACTGAATGCTTTCGACTCAGGCCATATTCCTGTTTCATCGCAAGTCTTAGTTTGAAAATCTATGTGCATACAAAAGAGTCTAAGAGAGAGCTAGACAAAGATGAACCTGTATCAAGGAGACCAATTATAAGTTATAACTCCCTCTCCTAGTTTGCTATCATGAAGAAGATTATTTGGGGAATCAGCAGACAGGCCAAGGAAATCCCATCTCCTGGTGGTTTGCAGGCTGAAAATACTATTTGGTATGACTCGAACAACACCAGGTTTCTCTGGTACAACAGAATATAACGACAACATTTTTATTTCATCAACTTTATTAATGGTGACATTCCTGGTCATTCAATAAAAGGGGAAGCAGAACCATAGCTAACAATAATATTTGTTCCAACAAGTACCTGAAAGCTTTAATGCTTGAGACTTGGTAAGCTTGGCTGCAAATCCAGAGAATCCATGCTTGTAATTGTACACCATCAATTTTGAGGCCTCTTGTTTACTGCAAAACAAAATTTGCATAAATCAAGCTGACAGAATTTTCAGTCCAGTGTGCTGAATATAAAGGTAGCAGATAAATAGTTCAATTATCATTATGTTGGCTTCATGTCATGTATGACATACCTTCCTACTAAGTCTGCAAGCATTTGATGATGTGCATCTATAATGAGCTTGGTATCATCATGCTGCCTCTCTCCTGGATAAACAATATGAACCTGTATAAAAAGCGAACATTGTTCTTGTCAAAAAAGTGTAAAACATTAAATTTTGATTTGAGATGCTTCAAGATGATCACATACATTGCTTTCTGCATCGGCTTTTCTCAGCTTGAAGCTCTGCCCATCAAGAACAAATATGACAAACGCCAGTGCAAGCAATGACATACTTAGGCTGCTCATACTGATCTGCTTAGTATTTTTGAGAAGCGGTGAAATGAAGAGATTATAGGCTGATCAAACATGAAACTTGATGTCATGATGGTGTTTACGGAACTAATTTCTATTATCTTAACATCCTCCTGAGACAGTCAATAATTCCAACAGAAACCTTTCTGCTTCTACACATGTAATTTTTTAGGCCAAATATACACAGCCAAGAAAGAATAATTGGGTGATCGATGGTATGTAGTTGCTGAGATTTCAGAGGTTCAGATTTGACAAGGTCTTAAGTTATGTTCAAATTATCAGGATCTTCCGACCTTATTAGAGTTTTGTCAACACGCAGACTGTGACATAATATCATTAGGCAAATGAAATATCACTAAAAACAAATGTTAAGTACATTTAAACCTGCATCAAAACATAATCTTTGACCGTTTTAGCTGAATCAATATTTTTTTTTGGTAGCTTTCTTTGCCTTTTTTTTATCAAATTACTTTAAAACCATATATATTACTGAGAATCTTCTCTTGCTGGTACTATTTTTCATTATAATAATCATGAATAAGATCTCTATTCTTCTGTTTTCGCTATTTATTGGTTTAGAAAATGAGTTTTGTAGATATGGCCTGCAACATACATTACTTTTTGCATCAACCATTCTCAGCATGAGGCAATGTCTATCAAGAACAAATATGATTAACACCAAAGCAAATATCTGCATAACAGGATTGTTTCATATTAAATGAACTTGAAATCAATGGGAATGCTAGCAACACGAAATGTAGAAACTTGATGCTGTGATGGACTTAGAGAAGTTGTCTCCCTGTTGTATTCATAGCAATGGACGTTTGAATTAGTCCACATGAAAATTTTCTATTCTAAATGTGGAGGGTACACTATGTGACATAAATTATCAATGTTTAATCTTTAGCGAACTTTACAAAATTAAGTTTTTCAATCTAACAATCACCTGAGTTGTTATTGATTGGTCTTCTTGCCTGCACTCAGATTGCTAATAAAATTAAGTATGAATGTAATCATATATTTACAATATTATGGAGAATCTCTATCTGGTGCAGATAAATTTTTTGATTAGAGGAATATCAAAATAGAACAGAATGATTTTGTCATCAGCATCAAATATATATATATATATATATATATAAAATAGACTAGATTTCTAATTATTATGTAATTATATAAAAAAAAATTAAGTTTTTAATTAGTCATTCTAATCACTATACAAATAAACAGTCTAAGTAATGTGACCAATCTGAAATATGATTATATAAAAAATAAATAAATGGTAAAAATCATTTGAAATGAAGGGCATAAATTAAGAAATTTATCTGTTATTATTATTTTATATAATCAATGAAAATAATATAGACTGTAAAATCCGAGGGAGACTCTAGTTTCGAACTTAAACTTAAGTCCACTAAGCGGATCTATATATATATTGGGTTTCCTAATCACTACAATGAAGCCACCGGCTAGAAAACATATATATATTGTTCAAAATTTCTTCTTTATTAACAAAGTTGAAGCCTCACCATAGCAATGCCGGAGATCAAGGTTGATTTTAAAGGTGTTTAGGAATCAAGTAAGTTTTCTTCCCTTTATTTCATTTTCTTTGCATTAGTATTAGAAGTTCATGGTATGATAGGCTTATGATATCATATTGTTTAGTTTTTGAGTTATTGGTGTTACTTGGTAGAGGATTTTAGATCTAATTTTATGGTTATTTCTTTTTTTTTTTTCTTTTTCTTTTTGAAATAATTTTATGGTTATTTCTCTTGTTATTATTTAAATTTGTTTCATTCGTTAGAACTTAAATGTAAGAATTGATTTTGAATAATTGTGGATTTAAGTTGTTTAAGGCTTTCATTAAAGTGTTGAGACATGTTTATGTTATTGAATTAAATACCTAATGAAATTATTCTTTAATTGTGTTTTAGTTTTGAAGATTAAAGCCGTTGATTAAACATTTCATTATATTGATTCTTATATCAAATTGGGGTGTTACATTTGATTTCATAAGCTAAAAGTAATATCATGTCCAAGTATACTAATATAGTCATATTTTGACCCTTTCCTAAAAATAATCATGAATAAAATTTTTATTTTTGTCCTTTCACTATTATATGATATATATATATATATTTAAGTAATGATACTAGCTCAAAGGATAGCCATGATCAAGTAAGATAAGACTCTGGTGACACGGTCTGAGGAACAACTCTTAAACAGAAGGGAGTAATCCATATTAAGTGGAGAAGTAGTCCACAATATTTTTATATGAGTTGAAGTTATAGGGCTAATGGTATATTTATCAGTATTTTTAATCCAAACTCAAGTTAAATATATATATATATATATATGAGGAAATGTCACCAGGAGTCACATTATATTTATACATAGACATTGTTATCCCATTTTAAAAAACTTAACATTTGTGTCCCAACCATTTTCTTTTTGGACACAAATACCCTTAAAAACTTATTTATCTCTTTTCAAAGTTTTCTCTCTCTCTTTATTTTTGCCGCCTACCGTGAAGACAGCCGCTGCTTCTTCTTCTTCACTTTCTGCTCATCCTTCATTTCTTTATTCGGCAGATCTACTTTTCTCTCTTTTCTCTTTTGGTCTCTCATTGTGTAGACACCATCCATCTTCATTCTCTTCTGCAGAGCCACCATCCATCTTCATTTTCTTCTTCACACCATCAATCTTCATCTTCCACACTACGGGTAATGTTAAGTTAACTTCTGAACACTTGTTTTTCAGTTATTATTAGTTATTGTAGTTAGCTATGGTGATATGGAGTTGTAGGAATTGGCTTTAGGGTTTATAATGTTAATAATATTATTAGTCACACCAATATACTCGAGTGTTATTAATACTAGTTACCTCGGTATGAGTAGTGATGATGCCATGTCTTGATTTCGCGAAAAAAATCAGTAGCCAAAATATTAATCACACAAATATACTCGAGTGTTATTAATACTAGTTACCTCGGTGTGAGTAGTGGTGCCATGTTTTGATATCTCTAAAAAAGTCAGTAGCCAAAACACTAGTCACACCAATATAGTCGAGTGTTATTAATACTAGTTATCTCGGTGTGACTAGTGGTGTTATGTCTTGATTTATCGAAAACAATCAACAGCCAAAACACTAGTCACACCAATATACTCGAGTGTTATTAACACTAGTTACTTCGGTGTGACTAATAGTATCATGTCTTGGTTTTTCAAAAAAAAATCAGTAGCTAAAACACTAGTCACACTAATATACTCGAGTGTTATTAATACTAGTTACCTCGGTGTGACTAGTGGTGCCATGTCTTGATTTATCGAAAAAAATCAGTAGTTAAAACACTAGTCACATCAATATACTCGAGTGTTATTAATATTAGTTACGTCGGTGTGACTAGTGGTGTTATGTCTTGATTTATCGAAAGAAAACCAGTAGTCAAAACACTAGTCACACCAATATACTCGTGTGTTATTAATACTAGTTATCTTGGTGTGACTAGTGGTACCATGAGTTTATGGGGAAAAAAACTAGTAGCTAAAACAGTAGTGACGAGAAGATGACTTGCGTTAGTAATGCATATCATTTCAGCGTGACTATTAGTGTCATATTATGAGCATTTATTGGGTAATTTAATGACTTCAGTTTATTAAAGTATGAGTAAAGATATATTGCTAGTCTTGATTTTGAGCTTAATTACTAAAGTCGATCATTTATTTGTGTATAGTGATATGGATGAAAGTAGAATTATAGTCACCCATGATGGACAATGAATTGGTTATAAGTATGAGGGTGGTGAATCAGAGATAGCTTAATATTGTTTTTACTGCTACAGGCATTGTAATAGGTCATTCATTCCTTACATATCCGAGTGTTATAAAACAGCCAATTTATTGGCTGCATATACTGGCGTTATCTTCCCGATTCCTGACCCGAATGAATGGATAGTGCTAGAACACATCCGAAACATGATTGTTCTACGACCACCATGGCGTCCGCAAGCTGGCAGGCCTAGAAAGAAAAGAATTCCATCTGCTGGCGAGAGCGGAAGGGTTTTGAAATGCTCCCACTGTGGGCAAAAAGGCCATTAACGATAAAATTGTCGTAATCCACATCCGTGTCAACGCCCCCCTACGAACAATAGTGAAGCCTCTGTTACCCAAGCAAGAAGACGACGAAAGTGTCGCACCTGCCACCAACCAGGACACAATAGCAAGACTTGTAACAATATTCCCCGACCCACTGTACTAGAACAATATGAAACATAACCTTGTATTTTGTTTGTGTAAGTACCGTTACTTTTATTTGTAACAAATTGTAAAACTTTATTCATACTTACTGTGACATTATACTTGGTTGTGACTTTGTGTTTAGTGATGTTTTTATTAAAGATAGATACTATATACAGGCTTTATTTTATAATAGTGACCCACAATGTCATGACTACTAGTGGCATGCCTTGATAAAACAAAAACAGAAGCCAATCGACTAGTCACACCAAGTGTGACGAGTGTGATTAACACCGGTCACACTTGGTGTGACTAGTGGTGGCATGCCTTGGTGGAACAAAAATAAAAGCCAATCCACTAGTCACACCAAGTGTGATGAGTGTGATTAACACCGGTCACACTTGGTGTGACTAGTGGTGACATGCCTTGGTGGAACAAAAACAGAAGCCAATCCACTAGTCATACCAAGTGCGACGAGTGTGATTAACACCGGTCACACTTGGTGTGACTAGTGGTGGCGGTATGCCTTGGTGGAACAAAAACAGAAGCCAATCCACTAGTCATACCAAGTGTGACGAGTGTGATTAACACCGGTCACACTTGGTGTGAGTAGTGGTGTCATGCCTTGGTGGAACAACAACAGAAGCCAATCCACTAGTCACACCAAGTGTGACGAGTGTGATTAACACCGCTCACACTTGGTGTGATTAGTGGTGTCATGCCCTGCTTGAACAAAAACAGAAGCCCATCCACTAGTCACACCAAATGTGACGAGTGTGATTAACACCGGTCACACTTGATGTGATTAGTGGTGTCATGCCCTGCTCGAACAAAAACAGAAGCCCATCCACTAGTCACACCAAGTGTGACGAGTGTGATTAACACCGGTCACACTTGGTGTGATTAGTGGTGCCCTGTCTTGGTAGAACAAAAACATAAGCCAATCCACTAGTCACACAAGTGTGACGAGTCACACAAGTGTGACGAGTGTGATTAACACCGGTCACACTTGGTGTGATTAGTGGTGCTATGCCCTGCTCGAACAAAAACAGAAGCCCATCCATTAGTCACACCAAGTGTGACGAGTGTGATTAACACCGGTCACACTTGGTGTGACTAGTGGATTGGCTTCTGTTTTTGTTCCATCAAGGTAGGGCACCACTAATCACACCAAGTGTGACCGGTGTTAATCACACTCGTCACACTTGGTGTGACTAGTGGATGAGCTTCTGTTTTTGTTCGAGCAGGGCATACATCACTAATCACACCAAGTGTGACCAGTGTTAATCACATTCGTCACACTTGGTTTGACTAGTGGATTGGCTTCTGTTTTTGTTCCACCAAGGCATGCCACCACTACTCACACCAAGTGTGACCAGTGTTAATCACACTAGTCACACTTGGTGTGCCTAGTGTTTTGGGTACTGGTTTTTGCTAACGAAATATACCCTTACACATGAAAATCATAACACCTCAACATAATGCAAACTATATTAGTAAAAACCACAAATGTTATATAGTCTCGGTCAAAGAAACTTTATATACATTAATATAAAAAATGTGTTACATCATTTTCGTCAATTACTCCACATATCCATCAACAGCATTACAAAATATCCATCAACAGCAGGAAAAAGCTGAAAGCCTCGATCACTGCGCAAGAGAGGGAAGTGGTGTACCGGTCTTCCAAGGAAGATAAAAAGAGTAGGAAGAGGGGGAGACGTTGAAGGAGACGAAGAGGGGGAGACGTTGAACGGCCGCTAATATCAGTAAGTGAAAGGAAAATGCTGAGAGGCTCGATCACAGCGGAAGAGAGGGAAATGGCGTGCGGATCTGCCAAGGAAGATAGAAAGAGTAGGAAGAGGGGGAGATGTCAAAAGAGACGAAGAGGGGGAGACGTTGAACAGCGGCTGTTATCAGTAAGTGAAAGGAGAAAGCTGAAAGGCTTGGTCACTACAGAAGAGAGGGAAATGGTGTGCGGGTCTGCCAAGGAAGATAAAAAGAGACGAAGAGGGGGAGACGTTGAAGGAGATGAAGAAGGGGAGAGACGGCGGTTGATTTCAGTAACTGAAAGGTTACTTCACTTGTGTGGCAAAAAAAAACTCTTTAATTTTGGGTATTTTCGTACTTTCATCCCTAAAAAATGACCTGATTGTTGGTTTTAGTCAAAAGGGACACAAATGTTACATCCCTAGTTTTTTATGCCATTTATGCGCTGCTCCCTATATATATATATATATATATATATATATATATTGTATTTATCCCTAGCTCATAACTTTTCTCATTGCATTGACAATGAAAATGAGACAGGACCTGGGACTCAAGTTAATGAAGAACAAACCCAACAAATCACTTGTAACTTGTCTAATTATCAAAATAGGATGGAAACAGCTCTGTTCTAACAGATCAAGGAATTCTCACAGCATGAAATCCATCAGTCCCAGTCAGGCTGCCAAAAAGTATCCTGTGTTCTTGCAGTGGGTTGTGGAGACAGTAACTCTATAGGACATCTTCTTGGCTGCAGCATCAAACACCAATACTTCAAAATTTACTGATACCATTATGCCAAGTGGGGGTTCAGTAACAGCCTTATAAGTGGACTTAGTGGCTCCAACATTTGTTACCGTTATAGTGAGGGTGGTGGAATTCCTGAGACTTGGTATGGTTATTGAAGGTACATTTACGTCCAGAAGTGAAAGTTTTGTACTGGGGCACATTGTTGGTTTTCCTGCAAGCGCAGAGATGGCAGAGCTGCTGTAGCTAATGGCACACAAGTAATGTATGTAGTCAGCTGTGGTCATGTCATGTATAAGACCAGAGTCTGCTGCCTTGTTTGGGTTGACTATACCGCCTCCAAAATCCAAAGAATCGGCAAGCTTTTCAGGATATCCCTGAGCGAAAATTGGAGAACTTGATTGACAGTTCACCCATGCTGCATCACAATTCATGCATGTCAAATGATCAATCACTGTTGTGGATGAATTTTTGTAAGTTGTAGTGAAAATGTTGACACAATTCATTCAATGCAAGGCGTATATCATATTAGGGATGCCAGTTGTGACAAGTGCTGATTTGATGGCTGCTGGAGACCAATCAGGGTGTACCACTTTGAGAAGTGCCACAATGCCTGAGACATGAGGAGTTGCCACTGAAGTTCCAGTGGCCACACCAAATCCATTATCCTGAAATTTATAATGTGGAGAACTGGCAACTAATATGTTCATTCCCGGTGCAGCAATGTCCGGCTGCATCCATATAAGATTATAAGGCCTCAAAATATTGTTAGACAAAATGAATCGCATTGATGCAACTCCAACTGAAGACATTCAGAAAATTTCAACAAAATGTTACTCTCTTGTGCTTGCAAGAATAGCATTGATAATTAACATCATATCTTCTAGATTCCACTTTTTCCTAAATAAAGTTTGGGGATCATTAACATTAAGTTCATTCAGTAGACATGAAATTAAGTACTACAGAAAGTTAGTCAGGTGTGTTCTGAGCAGTCAATTTGATACTTGCCAGTGCAATGGAGTCATAAAATTTGTACCTTGAGAATTTCAGGAGCAACAGTACTAGGCCCCCTTGATGAGAAATAGGCCACTTTAGCTAAAAGAGCTGTGCTAACAAATGTCCTCGAAGGGCTAAACTTTACCATGGGGGATCTGTTTGTCCAATCCGAACTGAAATATAAGCATTACGAATAGTCTAGTAATTACAATTATGAAGTTAAAAATGATGATCATACTCGGTAGAACGGGTGTATAAGAGTATCTGTGTTCCAACTCCATAATCAACTTCAATGCAGGGCAAGTCGTAATCACATGCTATGAAGTTTTCTGGGGCAGCTCTGGCATAAATCATCCCAACTGCACCTGCTGATTTCACAGTTTCAAAGGCATCTGGTATCCTATAAAAATCTGACTGGAACAACAGCACCACTTTTCCAGCCACCAAACTTGCATTGAGTGGTGGATCTTTCGATTCACTGAAAGTGGAGAAATGAAGAAATAATTAGACTTGAATTATATGCCTAAACTGAGTCATATAAGTTGCATATAACAACCCTGCATAGGTGGGACTGAGGGGTTCTGCCTTCTGGGTGGAACAAGCCAGCTAAACCAATATAACCATTGTATCAAATCAATCAATAACAGCATCCTTGCAACAAAAGGCAATGTTTATGGAGAAGGAATGATCAAGATTCAAGATGATACCATTAACGTTTTGTAGTTTCCAAGTGTTATAGGTGTAGGAAATGATCGATCAGTTGTACTCGCTGCAACTGTTAAGATCCATGGTGCTGTGTTCTGCACTGTCTCAGCATCAGGTCCATCATTTCCAGCCGCACATAAAACGGTGATTCCCTTGGCAACAGCAAGGAAAGAACCAGTAGCAATGCCATCATGTGCATCAACTTCTGAGAATAAAGGTATTCCACCTGCAATTGAAACTGATATCACATCAACCCCATCATGTATGGCTTCATCGAAGGCTTTAAGTATATCAGCAGGTGCACATAATCCGGCTCCCAATTCAGGCCTCACATTCCAGCAGACTTTGTACATGGCCAAACGAGCAAAAGGGGCACCACCTCAAGAGTACCATTAGCAAGGCCTTTGTAGCTAACGTTTTGCACGAATGCACCAGCAGCAGTGCTTGATGTGTGTGTGCCATGTCCATCAGCATCTCTTGGGGAGAGGTATTCTTGATTTCCGGATGTGTTAAGTCCTTGTTTGTAATCAGCAAGCAATCCATCGGCAAACCAACGAGCTCCAATTATCTTTCTATTACAATGGATTGTGGCATTGAATGAATCTCCTGATTCACAAGCTCCCCTCCCTGTTCATTCAATGAAAGGAGAAGCAGAACCATAGATAACAATAATATTTGTTCCAACAAGTACCTGAAAGCTTTAATGCTTGAGACTTGGTAAGCTTGGCAGCAAATCCAGAGAATCCATGCTTGTAATTGTACACCATCAATTTTGAGGCCTCTTCTTTACTGCAGAATAAAATTTGCATTTAAACTATGTATTAAACTGACAGGATTTTCAGTCTAGTATGCTGAATATAAAGCTAGCAGATAACTAGTTCGATGATCTTTATGTTGGCTTCATGTCATGTATGGCATACCTTCCTACTAAGTCTGCAAGAATTTGATGATGTGAATCTGTAATGCGCTTGGTATCATCATGCTGCCTCCCTCCTAGATAAACAATATGAACCTTTATATTAAACTGGCATTATTTTTGTCAAATATGTGAAAAACGTTAAATTTTGATTTGTGATGCTTCAAGTATGATCACATACATTGCTTTCTGCGTCAGCCTTTCTTAGCATGAAGCCCTGCCCATCAAGAACAAGCATGATAAACGCTAATGCAAGCAATGACATACTCAGGCTGCTCATACTGATCTGCCTAGTCTTTTGAGAAGTGGCGAAAGAAACTTGATGCTATGATGGTGTTTAGGGAACTAATTTATAGTATCTCAGTGTCCTCCAGCTGACTTTGGACAGTCGATAATTCCAACAGAAACCTTTCTGCCTCTACACATGTAATTTTTTAGGCCAAATATATACAGCTAAGAAAGAATAATTGGCTGATTGATGGTATTTAGTTGCTGAGATTTCAGAGGTTCAGATTTGAAAAGGTCTTAAGTTATGTACAAATTATCAGGATCTTCCGACCTTACTAGAATTCTGTCAACACACAGACCGTGACATAATTTCATTAGGCTAATGAAATATCACTAAAAAACCTGCATCAAAACATAAGTTTTTTACTGTTTTAGCTAATTCAATAAATTTTTGTTTTTGTAGCTTTCTTTGCCTTCTTTTATCAAATCAACTTTAAAACCATATCGAGAATCT
This sequence comes from Dimocarpus longan, assembly GCA_022984855.1. Lineage (NCBI taxonomy): Eukaryota > Viridiplantae > Streptophyta > Magnoliopsida > Sapindales > Sapindaceae > Dimocarpus > Dimocarpus longan. Next base: position 24,109,521 of record CM041022.1, read on the forward strand.
TCCCTTGCTGATACTATTTTTCATCATAACAATCACGAATAAGATCTGTATTCTCATGCTTTCACTATTTGTTGGTTTAGAATATGAGTTAAATGTAAATATGGCTTGCAACATACATTACTTTTTGCATCAACCATTCTCAGCATGATGCAAATATGATTTGACACCAAAGCAAACAACTGCATAACTGGATTGTTCATATTAAATGAACTTGAAATCAATGGAAATACTAACAACACCAAATGTGGAAACTTGATGCTGTGATGGACTTGGAGAGGGTGTCTCACTGTTGTATTCATAGCAATGGACATATGAATTAGTCCACATGAAAATTTTCTATACTACATGTGCAGGGTACACTATGTGACATAATTTATCAATGTTTAATCACCTTTACAAAATTATGTTTTTGAATCCAGCAATCACCTAACGCGGTCATTGATTGGTCTTCTTGCCTGCACTCTGGTTGAGGCGGTTTTTGTCATTAGGCCAAAGAAATGTGATTTAAGTACGAATGTAAATACATATTTATAATATTAAGGAGAATCTCTGCCTGGTGCAGATAATTTTTTCATTAGAAGAATATCAAAATAGAACAGAATGATTTTGTCAATCCGGCCAATTTGTCTATTTTATTGCCATTTCATTTGCCGTTCCTGCATGCACCAGTCAAAGTCCATTCTAAAAGAATTATAAAATAGAATATACTAAATCCATCTATATAATGTGACAAGTCTTTTTCGGTACTTTCTCTTTTTTGTTAACATGGGACTTACCGACTTAGATAGTTGTGTTCACGAATTCAACAAATTAGTTACGTTGGATGTGGACGAAATTAAAAAATGGATCTCTTTAATTACAATTTCGCTTCTTAACAATAGATATACATTTATAACTCAAACAAATAATATTTTTCTTCATATATGTGATTAAGGTTCAAATCTCATCATACATGTTTATGAGTGATTGATATTTGAATTTTATCCTATACATTTACTAGCATTTACGAAAGTTTTCTTTTCTCATTGTGAATGTAAATTTTAGAGCTACATACGTTATAATTATAGAAAAGATAATTACTTTAGAGTAAAGTTACACTATCTAAAAATTTATTCAAATTTATTGCTCAAATAATAAGACAAGCTTGTCACATTATTTGAACAAAATTTGTGAACAAATTTTTAGAAAGTATAACATTGTTCATTATTATATTATTGATATTTATTATTACTTATTATAAAATAAACAAAGATTAAAAGGCATTTACAAAACTAATTATTTTCAAGCAATGAGAATGAGATGTGCATTCACCCATTGCTCACGTGGGAAGCACGCGAGCAACGTACTTCCCTTTACATCCCTAATAAGGATTTGAATATCATTATATGTATTTATCAGTATGTAATAAAATGTATATCCACTCATAATTCAAAATGATTGATACACTTTCATCTTATGTTTAATATCATTGAGTCCCAACAAACCCTTGATTATTAACATTAATAGACTAGATTTCTAATTATTATGTAATTACATATATATAAGTTTTTAATTAGTCATTCTAACCATTATACCGTAATGATAAAAATTTGCCTTATACAGACCCAATTGACAAATAGGTGGAAAGGCTCAATTAGGGACGTAGGAGCCTACCCTAAGCCCAATTCGAAAAAAAAAAAATAGAAAATTACAACTTTAACTCTTATACTAAATTAAAAATTTTAGAATAGTTTATAAATTGATTAAAATTTTAGGGTAACTATAGTTATAGAAAATTTAGGAATGAACTAATTAATTTAATCTTGTTCATCTAATTAATTTATAAACAATTGATTAAATTATATTTGTGTATTTAAATGTTGTTAATATAGGTGTATTGAATTTTTGAGAAGCTATAAAAACAATATAAATTCTACTGAAATTTTTGTAAAAGTTCTAGCTCACCTTGCTAATAATTCCTGACTACGTCCCAGGACTCAATATAAGAGACCAAGTGTTGGACCTATATTTAATCTAGTCCATTGAAGCCCAAATCTCAAAAGCCCACACCCAACGATAAGGAGGGGTTCGCGGACAACTAATGTCACATTAAAGAGGGGCTTAACCAAATTACTAAGAAGATCCTCTCATTAATGTAGAGGCAGAGATCAAGTGAATAGATCTCTTCGTCTCAGTTGTCATTAGACCCCTACAATAGTTTGGTTCTCACTTATAAAAAAAGAGTCACCAAAGAAACAAGAATATACATTCATGCTAATGTGACTTTGACAAATCTTCTCTAGACGCACAACCAATATCACGGTCTACACTATCACACGATAGTCAACTGCTTTCCTATTCTAATCTCAACAAACAATGTCTTCCTCATTGGTCGTATGACATCATTGCAATCATTAGTAGTACATTTTCTTGTCTATTTTTATCCATCTACATTTATTTTTTTTTCTAACTTTGAGCCTCAAAATACCTTTAATTGACACCATCTCAGTGTCAAGGTAATCCAATCTCGTCGTCTGACTTTTTGTAGGTTCTTCGATCTCAAGAAATTGATTTGAGCCTCCACGTAAACAGTTGTAGGAAACAATCCATTACATATACTTCAAAAAAAAAATGAAGTAATGTGATGAATTTGAAGTACCAGTATACTAAATATAAATAAATGGTAAAAATCATTTGAAACAAAGGGCATTTATTATTACTTTACATAATCTATGAAAATATTATCGATTGTAAGATCCATCGGAAACTCTACTTTCGGACTTAAATTTGCCCAAGTGGAATCGAACCATCTTTTAATTATATATATATATATATATATAAAAGAAAATGAAACTACTAACAAAAGAAACGGTCACATAACCACCAGTAACGACCGTGGAGCGAAGTGATATTACAGAGAGAAAGATAAAAATGGCGAGTCCCCTCATCTTCAACTCACTGCCTCTCTCTCTTCCGACCAGGACCGCACGCACGTCCTTCAGGCCCCCCCAGCACGTGCCACTCTGTAAGGGACTCCATATCTCCCGCAAAGCTAGACGCTTGACGACTGGGGTGGTGACACGTGCCGGCCCCCCCAGCATCACCACCACTCTCCTCGCTTTCACGCTGCCTCTAGCGCTCCTGCTCCTCACTGTCTTTGCCTCTATAAGGGTAGCTGATAAACTTGAAGAGAAGTTTCTTGAGGAGGTATTTGCTGCTTTGTGTGAACTGGGGTTGCCTTCTTTTTTTTCTTTTTTTTTTTTTTTTTCGTTTCTGTTTTTTGGCTTGTGGGAGGTGTTAGTTTGATCTTTCATGAACTGTGTTTGTTTTGTGTAGTGTTTTGCATGTGTGTGCTTGTATTGGTGTTGATTCAGATCGATTCATTACTGTTGTTGAATGTCAATTTGAGGTCATTCACATATTGATTAGTTCGTGGTAAGTGGTCTAGTGAGTTATTAAATTATCGTAATTAAGGTTTGATTGTTGTTTAATTTGCTGAGTTATTGTGATAAGATATGGTTCAGGGTTGTTTCAGTCTTTTGAAAATGTTTTGGAGATGGATAGAACTAGTAAGGGAATTAGTAGCAATCTTTTGTTTATGTTTATGAATGTTAGAACTTTACCATAGAGAGCATTGTTGTGGCTATTGGGTGTGGCATCTCTTGATTTGGAACCTAATATTTTATGTTTTAAGAGTATTAGAAGTGTTTGTAGCGGTAGTGGGGTATGTTTCAATGTTTGTTGTATATATTGTTATGTCTAAATGGTTGATATACTTGTATAAGTGTTGACTGCAATGATTTGGTGTAATAGCTTATACTCCAACAAGCAATGAAGGAAGCAGATGATGATGATGATGATGATGATGAGGAGGAGGAGGAGGAGGAGGAGGAGGATGGCGACAATGAAGATGACATTGAAACTTTTTTGGAGGAGAAAGCAAAAGAAGTTGTACTTCCACGTGCTCGGAATAGACCAAAGCGGGAAGCTTAGGCATCATATGTATGTCTGTTTTCATTATTTTTATCAGAACTGAAATACCATTGAGTTTCTTATTCCAGTTTTGGTACTTACTTTTTAAATTATGGATTTCTATTCTAGTTGTTGTCTGTTGAGCATTGTACATTTGAGAGCTTATTGTGTAATTAGCCAAGAAGAGAATATTGTTAGAAGATTATTGTTTTAGTAAAAAATGATACTAATATTGTGGTCTGAAATCAATGCAAATAATAGGGAATTAAATTTTTCCAATAAAATTTCCAAAGTGTACATGATAGATCCTCTCTCTTCTGTGACTGGATGACATAAAATGGAATGTATATACCTACTAAGGTATGTGAAAATGAATAAGAATCAATAGAAAAAATAACCACGGCAATTAAAGAAACATACAGGAAAAAGAGGGGAAAAAAAAAAAAGCCAGAAAAGTAAATTGGCTGTTGCATTCTGTGAAAATGAATAAGAATCAATAGAGACTGTTGCAGATTTAACAAGATTTTTGATGTTGATACAATGTATCTTCAACTTTGTCATACCTGGAAGTGTATTAAATTAAATTAATTTCTTTCCTCTTCATCTGGATTGAGAAAGACCTCTATCCCATCTACCTTGACATAAGGTCTGTGGGCTATCAGGGCCAATACTGTCCTTTATCCCTTTTGCACCTGTCTTTTAGTAGAGGACATTCTTTGATATGTAGTTGCAGAAGCGAGACAGGCAGGCCCTTCTCTGGAAAGTATTTGAGCTTAGGAAAGCTGAGACTGAGTTGTTCCAAGGAAGTGGGATTTAGATTGATAGAGGATAGGTGTTCCAGACTAGGAAAATTTTCAAGTTTTGGGGAGCAATGTAGGAAGCATCATTTGTGTCCCCTCATGAGGAAAGGACACAATGTGCAGACACCCTCCAATTTGTAGTTCCGTAAGAGTAGAGAACTGAGTCTGTGCAAGCCCCACTTGAACAATGGCATAAATATATTGACATCTCTTATTACGAGTGATGTAAGATTGGTCGGAAAGCCATACTTGGGGAAGGTTGCTATGCCTGGACATTGCTCTATTCTCAATACTTGAGGAACGGTGAAGTCATGCATCCGGTTGTGCAGGGCTTTTAGTTTCTCACAATCAGATATGTAGAGATGTTTTAGGTACAAGGAATGCATTCCATCTTCTGGAAAAGAAAGAAGGCTCAGGCAACTGTATATAGAGAGCTCTTGTAAATGGCTGAGTTCGTACATTCCAGTTTAGACTTTTCAGTTTAAGGTAGCACAACCCTCCTGGAAAGGAAACATGACTTGGCAATTCTCGTGTACTGAGATGAGGGAGATGGCTGAGTTTGTGCAGGCCATTTGGTAACTGTTTAAGATTCGTACAATCATCAATATCAATCTTTTCAAGAGATGAGTTGTTGTGCAAGTTTTCCGCTATGAGCTTTAGCTTTGGACAGCTATAGATGGAAAGGTATTTGAGAGTCTTAGGTAGGGATTTTGACCATAAGATCATGAGAGATGGAACATGTTTTAATATCCAAGTCTTCAATACCAGAGAAATTCCTGCTGTTGTCACTGTTAATGTTCTCCTTTTCTTGTACTGAAACCTCCTCATTCATCAAAGTTCGCAAACTACTACAAAATTGTATGTTCAGTTTCTTTAGGTTAGGAGGCAGGTGAAATTGTGCAATGAAGGTCAAAGAAGCAAAGTATTTGATAGACAAACATTTAAGAGATGTATTGCTGCAACACATCTGTATCTGAGTTAAGAATTCCAGTTCATTGCACTGCATGATGTCAACCCATCTGACCAGAGAAGGCAACTCAACCTCTGGAATCGAAACTAGTATTGGGACAGTCTTGAACGGATATCCTTCTAAGGAACCTGAGGCACCTGTGCAATGCTTGTGGTAGCTTCTCAGGGCTTTCACAATCCCTCAACACCAGATATTGAAGTCTGCCAGATAACCCTCTGTAGCTTTTCTGTTTCCTTCATCTTCAAGGAAAAAATAAATATGGGAAAAGTATCATCCACCTTTGGTCCTTGCCCTCTTATGATTTTGCCCCGCCAGAGAGATGTTGTCTCCTTGAAAACCAATAATCTCAGTTTCTTTGGCTTCTGATGAACCTTGCATAAACCATTGTCCTGGAAACACGTGACTAGAAATATCACACAGAACCGTTAAGCTTACGAATTGGAGTTTAGATGCTTGTATATATCGTTGTTGGCATGTCATATTGGAGTTAGTAAAATGGAAATCGTAAAATGGAAATCTCAAGCTGACACTTATTTGTTTACTGGTAATTAGCCCGCCATTAGTGATGATCATCATCATTGGTTTCATTGAGCCGAAATTGAATTGGAGTATCAGGCAACCGGTGAAGTGTTTTGTGTGTATTAAATTCATACTTGAATCATTAATTAGCAAGCTGGCTTTACTCATTTTGAAATTATATTCTTCATGTCACTCACTGAATTCACTTAACCAAAATTTCAAAGTGAGTAAACCTGGGCAGAGATAAAAACAAACATGAGATTGTCAATAGAGAGAATAAAAAATGAGATGATTGAAAACTTGCAATTTTTGTACCGGTGGCTGTTATTGACTATATCAAAAGATATGTCTGCACATGTTCTCACCTGGAAAATACTAACAAATTAGGGTGATATTAGTTAATTTTCCCAAGATTTCATCATTTGAAAAGCAACCAGAAAGCTGATATAATATATGAAGCAATCTTCTGTGCCTATAAGATAACATCCAGCGAATGTAATTGGAAACCATTAGTCACTCTATAAGGAGTTTTTTGTCTGTTATTTATTCTTCAAAGCATATTGAATGATAAAGTGAAAAGAAACAACAGATTACTGAACTCAAAAGAGATTAGAGAATAAGTGTAGTTTGTAAACAAAGTGATTGTACACTAAGGAAACAATTAGTCCACTATGTATCTTCAGAATATCTTCAGAATAGAAACATTCTTGTGACTAGTTAGAAGTACAAGAGCAGCATATCACAAAGTTTAGCCTCAAGCTGTATTCTTACATCTCACTCAGCTAAAAAAGGAAACACCAGAAGAATTCTATTCCAACAATAACAGGAGAGCACTCTCTACTGTCAAACGAGAATGAGAAGACGTAAATTCTTATTACAGACATGACGAGAAATGCAATGACCATTTTGAAGCTCTAAGTAGAAGTACATACACATTCAAACACACAGAAGGAAAGAAATAAATTTCTGACAACTAAATTCACACATCCTATCCCAGGGAGCACACACTATAGGGTAAACTCCTGTTCATCAGACACGAACACACAGTCGTAGCATTTCCACATTCCTCAACACGGGGCAAATATACATCCTTCATTCCCTGGTCTGGTTCTAGCATCTTTGTCAGATTGTCTGGGAGACAATAGTAGATTTACTCTCAAAAATTTCAGGTAAGTTGGTTTTTGTGAGCGACAGTAAGCATTTAAAACCCCCTGCCTTGATTACTGTACAAAGTGTGTTATCACCGACAGCCCAAGCTTGCGTCGCCATCATGACAACATGACTTGTGCACGCTTGATAATGAGTGCAATAATATCATAACTGATAAAATACAAGTTAACAGAACAAAATCGTAAGAAAGTGAAGCTGACCCTGGCACTCACCAAATCTATCCCACAATCAGCATTTATATGAACACTGCAGTGTATTCCCGGATATTGCATTACCAACAGCATTTATGGATGCCAAAGCTAGAAGCACAATTTTCTGATGTACATTCCAAAGCTAGAACCACAGTTTCACAAGATTGACTAGCAAAACCTGCAATGCCGTGCATATTAGACCCTGCCGATACAACAGATTACTAGCAATTCCCATGGTTTAATAGGTACACCAATGCTCACAACATAACATGTAATCAGGAAATTATTAGAAAAATGAAATTCAAAGTTAGACAGTCAAACCATGCAAATCAAAACCTCTTTGGAACTGGTCATGCAGCATTATAGCCTTGTATCTAAGCCAATGAAAACAATAACTTTGGTCTGCCTAATGGTTTCTATGTGATCCCCGCACAGCTAGAATCTCCCGGAATAAGCCAATATTACATTGTGGTCGTTGGAGATTCTAGTAGTTCATTAATTTCTTTCTGCATATACAGCCCAATATTCCCCTGATTGGATTGAGGATCTTCCTTGGAGGATGCATAATCCTCTTATGCAGGTCTAGAAAGAGCACCATGAAGGCTTCATTTGTGGCCATCAATTTACAAACAGAAATCCTCGCCTTCATCTTGATCCAACAACCAGCACTTCTAATCATTATCATATTTTCACAATTTTATACAGAAGTTTCACACTGAACCTGCAACTACACACATTATGGTTGTTACAAAATTATACAGAAGTTTTTCTTGCCATTTATGTCACCTTCTTGCATCTGAACTACCATTCATATTCTCCAACCTCGAAATATTGACGGTTCATGGCCCCCCACAAATGCATCAAGAACATGAACTTCATTAAACCAGATCAACTACCTCTTCACACAACACAAAATCCCATAAGAGTTAGCAAACTAAAAACCACTCATCATAGGCTTATTTCTAGATCAATCACTAAAGAAACAGTAATAACACAGGTTGATTTGGTTCCCACATACACAACACAATTTCTTTTGACAAGAACAACCTTCTAGTCTAAATAGGCCAACATAAAATAGCAAGAAAGACCTCAACATAACAAACCAAACAACCAAATCCAGCCAAGATCTACCAAAGAGAGAAAATCTAATTGCATATTCATCACATATGAACATATTAGAACCAACGAACTTACCAGTACTGGGCTCAAGGCAAAACAACATCAAATCTTGCTGCGTGTATTTGTGTCAACAATGATGCCAAAGTGAAAGATAGTTTTGATCTCAAAGCATGGGCTTGTGTTCCGATGACTCTCCTGTTCTCAACCCAACAGACTTTACAACTGTTTGTTTGTTTAAACAAATCATCATCGGAACCAACCCATGTTTTAAAATCAAAACAACTTCATATTCTGACACTTGTTGGAGTCTTTGATGCAATAAATATCATCCAATCTGTGTCTACAACTGCTTCATTTTAGACCATCTTGAGTTTTTTGAACATCAAACTCAACATGTGAAGTGGTAGGAATCAGGATCTATACCTCTTCCTCCATAAGGGTTTTTAGTTTCAAGATGAAAACTGATCTGGGGATGAAGAAACTCAAGTGGCTGAGGTTGTCTGAAAAATGAGTGTTGAAGCATGTTTGGGGCCTACTTATAGCTTGACTACTAGGTTAGCTTTGATGGCTTCGGTTCGGCCTAACTTGATAATAATTTAGACCGGTTGGCCCGAACCGAATTTGCGTTGTACGGGTGGAATCAAGGTGTTTTTGGTGTTTTCGTTTTATTTAAAATTGACATATAATGATTGTAGTTCAAGTTGAATGGAAGGGTATTAAGTGCTTTTGGATCACCTAGAATAATATATAATCATTTCAATTTAAAATGCATCTACATATTTTGATATTTCAATTCATTATGAATTAATATATTATTTTTTAAATATATATATTATTATTTTGATTTTGAATAATTAAACAAATTATAATTCATCTCAACATATTATCAATTTGATGCCAAATATCAATTTATTAAAATTTTTATAAAATTAGTTTGGATATGATTAATGTAAGAGAAACAAAAAATATAATAATATTGATTATATACTGATTTTGATGTTAATATCATTAAATTATCAAAAACTTGTAATTTGAGTTTAGGGTATAGACACCATGGTTTAGTGCTTCGGTTCACCCTAATCCGTGCCAAAATTGAATGGGTTCGGACAGAACCGAAACTACCCATTGATATAAAATTAAAAAAAAAAAAAATTGATGGCGGTGGCGGCTGAAGAAAATAAACAAGAAACCCTAAAAAAACCCTAAAGGCCAAAATCAAAAATATAAAAAAACAAACCCTAACAAAATTACACAGGGAGAGAGATGACGCAGAAAGGGAGTCTATTCAAAGGCCAACAGAAGAAGAAGACAATCCCTCCCAACCGCCATGGCAAAACAGCTCACACTCGCAAAGGTAACAAAGCTCAAACCTTTATCTACTTGTGCATTTGCTTTTTGTTGAATTTTGACTCATTTTTTTTTTTTTTGTTTGTGAAGGGAAGAGATATGTGAAGCCATCAAAGGTTACAAAGGACGTGGATGTCGATAGGGTACTTTTCAATTTCTCCCAACTCTGTAAATTTTATAACGTAAATTAGGGTTTTTGCTTGTACTGCAATTTGTTGGGATAAAAAAACAAAAAAAATTGGTCTTTGTTAGTGTTGAGTAGCAACAATGCCAACAAGAACAATTGGTTACAGCTCCTAGCAGTTGAAACTCACCATCTTTTCGGTCTAAGTTTTCGCATTTTAGCTGGTGGTTTTGTTATATGGTGTTTGGTTATATATATCAGGCTCTGTTTTGATAGTTTATGCTGGAAAATATTCAATGTGTGTTTTGAGTTACGGGGACGAGTTTGTGGGACATGAAAACAGATGAAGTTTGGATTTTTGGTTCCAGTTGTTAATTGTTAATGGATCATGTTGTTTGGCTTGCTAGGCTAATGATTTGTACAAGATTTTTAGCTTAATCGTAATCTTGTTAGTCTGTTGAAGTTTTTTTTTTTTTTTTTGTGTTTCCTACAATCTTGAATTTGATATCGTGACTGTGTCTCTGTTGCTAGAAAGAACTTTATTTCTTGTTGGTTTTCCACATTTTACTGGATATAGTATGCACCAGCGTTAGTGGATTGAACTGGGGGCCATTGATTGTGTCAAGTCCTTCTGATTTAGGGTAATTATGTGGGAACTATACGGTTATTTCCTCATTAGGCTGTTGGAAGGGTCTGATGGGGGGCTCTTAGGCAGAAAACATCAGTCCGAAAATAACACCCTTCTCTATTGTGAAGGTTATGTACTTTGAGTAGCTTTGCTATGGCCTTTGGTTTAAGAATTAGTTTAGAGAAATTAGAATCGACTGGGGAACTTTTAACTCAATTGAGTCGGTCATTGATTCATATAGCTGATGGATTTTTTTCCTGTAGTATTGCAAGGAAGTTTTGTAAATATCCAGTTTGTATGAGTTGTCGTCACATTGGTAGGTTTATAATATCCTTGAAGTTGCCTATTCAAATAATGGAGACGGATACGATTGGGATCAGAGAGTATTTTTCAACTATAGTTTTATGTCTTACTGCTTTGTATAGTTTTATACCTTCTTTGGGATGAACAGAGTTTTCTCTTCATCCTGACATGTGGTTATGAAAGGAGCAATTTTAGCAGCGAACTAGTAGTAGTTATCATAGGTTTAACTATAATAGATTTTATATATGGCTAGACTTTTAAATCTGGTTTACTGGCTTGTTTATGTTCACATAATCACCTTGCTGATGGCTTTTGCTTTGCTCCTCTTATTTGATGAAATCAGGAGCTGACGAAATTCATAAATCATTGCAACGAGGTGAAGGCAGCCACTCGTGCTAACAACGATGGTGGCCAATTAAGTATCGTCAAAGACTTGGCAAAGTCTTCAACCAACAAGAAAGGCAGCCAACCAGAGACCGAAGCAGCATAACAATAATAGAACACCTTTTCAAAAACAAAACCGAACCAACATTCATGTAAAAAATCTTGTGTGTTGTGATTTTCCCATTTCTTATTTGTTATCTACTAAATGAAGAAGCTTCACAATTTTGTTGCATTCACTTGGTTGATCAAGGCTTTGAAATTTGAATGAAAGATATGTAATATAGACTAAGATCGAACATCCGGAGAAAGACAGTTTTGAAGTTTTTACTAGAATGACAAGTCATGGTTGGCATACATAGTTTTGAAGTTTTTACAAGAAGTCATACGTTGTTATACATCTTTCCATTAGTGAAAATGAAAACTACTTGCGCAGTTTGGATACTTTATAACAAAACTGCCTATACAGTTTTCATAGAAACTGTATGGTCGAATATAAACTTTTCGTTATTAAGGTAGCTGAGGAGGTATGCTTTCACTATGATGTGGATGTGTAATTCTTAAAACATCAACAAAGTCTCTTAGTCTGTCTAATCAAGATTTACACGTAATCCGAAATGTAGATGTGATAGCCTTCTACATGCATACGTACAAAATCATTGACTATATCTTTCCACATCGACCATTTAATATTATAATGGTAGGTAGTACGATTGTCATTCTACATCCGTCCGTCTAGTATAGTGTATATTTGTCATTTACCAATCCATTTATTAGACCATCTTTCCCGTTTGACACCGAATTTGATACAATTTTAGTGTTAATATCAAATTTTTTAACATTAAATTTTTTTTAACTCCAATATATATGACACTAAATTGATGTAAAAGATATCTTCACGTAATATTTCATATATAATTCTTTAATCAATATTAATTAATTTATTTAGTATATAATTTTATTCTCGAATAATTACTCACATTATATTACAAAATTATTAAATACTTACATAATTTTTTTTTAATATTTTATAAAATATTATTCTCATTATATTTTCACCTAATTTTTTAGTCACTTAATATTTTTTAACTCATTTTTATCCAACTAATTATTTATCCATCTAATTTTTTCAACTAATTTTTCATCCTACTATTTTATTATCCAACCCATTATAAAATCGTATTCTCAAATAATGAGGCATAATATAAAAAAAAAATAAATTTCTTTTTTTAAGTTATGTTGTTGTTGTTGTTTTTTTTTAATCATGTATTTTAAATTTAAGGTAGTGGTAATGTTAATGTTATTATTTTTTATTATATTATTGAGTTTTTGCATAACAAAATATTATCAATTCTATCAATTCTATCAAGTAATTATAAAAATAATAAATTTTTATATACATTAAATAATTTAAATGATATTATATTAATATATTAATTATAATATATATTAAAAACTTAAAAATATATTAAAACATATTCAATATTATACTCATTTTAAAGATCTCAATGAAATATTTTCAATAGTATATATTTTTATAATAATATAATTTTTATTTTTAATTATTAATCAAATTATATAAATAAATAAAAAAAGAAATAAAGGACACAAATGGAAGAAATATTGTTGTAATTGTTTTTAGAAGGGTCTTGTTTTGATTTTGAATAAAACAAAAAGCCACGTGGGCCATAAAAGGGCATTTGGTGTTTGCTACAGTGTCGCATCAAATTTGGTGCGATACTGTAGCACAAACACCAAATATTACATTGAAAATCGTGCCTATATACCAAATTGAGGTTACACTGGAGCCAATTTTGGCACCAAAACGGTGCTTTTTGGTGCTACACTGGAGTGGGTCTTATAGTTTATGATTGGGATATCCCATTTTTTTTTTGGATTAGGATTGATTCGGGAATAATTAAAGTTAATCGAGATGGATATACTGTAACAAGATTATGGAGATTACTCTCGAATGAGATAAATTCACCCATATAAAGATGTGAAAGAGACCTACGTACGGGTAAAGATAAAAGGAAAAAATCATTTTATTTTGGGCTGCTTGGACGTCGAACATATGTTTAGAATAGCCTTGCTATGTCTACCGTGGATTGGACCAATATATTGGTTTCTAGACTAATTTCCTTGGTGGGGGAAGGGTACACGGTTCTTGGTTACCATGTGGTTGCAACTTGCAATTGCACTTATCCAATGTAAGGTGGAAGACAAGCGATGTGGATCCACGTCATCCCAGTTTGACAGAACGATAGTCACGTTTATCTGACATAATTACAGTACATAAATAGCTTCAGTTGTTATCAACTTGTCTTTCCACGCCACGTGACTGATCCAAGAGCTCGACGTCCAATGGTAGCAGGACAGTTGGGACCCATCTACACTGCCACCTACACCTGCCTCCTATTGTCAATTATAACCTTTTAGGTTAACCGTTGGATTATTGTTGCTATAGTGTAAAGAAATATAATTTAATCCTATTATTTCATGAACAACTATTATTAACCATAGACAAGAAAATTATTGTTTTTCTAAATAATTGGATGATAGTCTACCATCAATAACCAAAAGTTTAAAAATCTGTATCAATTAAATAGTATATATATTATCATAAAATTTTATACTGATAATGTTAAAAAAATATGCTCTTACATATTTATAAATAAGTTTAGTAATATTTGAATTTCCACCATTAATATGAACAAAAAGTAGGTTAATTATTTGTGTTGTATATATTTTAATGACTCGAGAAAATAAGCTATTAAGGTCCAGTGCTTCAACTTAAATAAATAAAAACTCAACAAGTCCGGTAATTTGATTGCTGTATGAGAATTCGATAATTTGGTTGCTATAAAGAGATCGTTGTAAGAGCGAGCTGTTTCTTTCATTAGCTCATTCTTTAAGACTCTTCATCTGCTCGATGAATGACATATCAGCTCGCCAGAATGTCAGTTAGCCGCGATTGGTCTAGTTGACTTCTAGAAGTCCGAAGTAACCTAATTCGAGAAGGTGTCAACTTTCCTTCTTTGAAGCAAATTAAATATCAAAATTCTCGGAATCAGTTGCTGATTCGGTGGAAATAATCTTGACGTCATAATTATCAAAATTAATGTAGATTATTTTTTGTGTTTATTTGAATGTAATTCGAACGGATTCAAATTGTATCACCTTTCGCTATAAATAGATGATCAAATTCATTATAAAGACTAAGAGAGAAATATTATACTGTTATTCTATCAAAATAGAGAGTGACAGTCGTGGACGTAAATTTGATTTCAGCCGAACTACGTAAAAATATGTGTGTGTTGTTCTTCTTTTTTGTCTATTTCTTTGTTTTTTGTTGTGTTTGTTGTTTAATCGTAGATATGAAGCTTGAAGAATCAGATCGATTAAAAAACAACATTAATAATTTAAATAGATAAATATATAACAATAAAATTATTGTTATGGCATCGTGTCCGGTGTCTTTATAACATCATTTTTATTAATAACAATACTAAATATATTATCTCTTGTATGTTGTTTGTATTTCATGTGACGGATAATGAATGAATAAATTTACAAAATAAAATAAATAATTATTAAAGTAAATCTCATTCACCATTTATAGCATCATAAATGTGGATATAAACGAAGTACAAGATATGGGAAGAATGAGTACGATTGCTCTTTTATTAAATTGTTCATATACCTTCAAGTTATATTCATTTTTTTAAGTTGTTAATGTAATTACAACCCGCTAAATGTCAGGTCGATCAGACCATATTTTTCAGTTAATTGTATCATAATTCACTATCTTAGTCAATAGAATCATTTCACAATTGTATGGATTATTGGCAGTGACATAATTCAAACATGTGCATAAATTAAGAATCATTTCCATCAACACCCGTATTTACATGCACATGTTGTTCTACTACCATAACACGTAAGTTGGTACTTTAATTTTCTTGGATCATTTTGATTTGATATTCTTGTTACAAGATTATCCAACTTGGATAATTATTAATTTAACTTCAACAAAATCAATGTATTTGTCCCTGGTGGCAAAGATTCATTCGAATTTCTTTATGTCTTGGGCAAAAAAAAGAAAAAAAAATCAGTGTAGCATAGAACAAGAACAACAATTCAACGCTTGAAACCTAACCCCTTTTATGAGGCTTTATATTGGCGAATCATTTAATATTCTATGAATTTATTTCTTGGTCCACCCAAGGGCCCCCCTTCAAATCGAAAGTCATAAATTGTGTACATTCAAATCGGGTGGCTATATTTGAATTGCTATTACCATAGTAACAAGTAACAACATTTTTTACTCAAAAAAAAAAAAAAAAAAAGCAACAACGTTTTAATATTTGGAACAAATGACTTGGGCTTCGTTCTTGAAAAATATATAATTATGGGTTTTGTTACAATCCCATTGGAAAATAATTACCATTTATAATATTCAACCATAACTTGTTACACCTAAAATCAAATGTTAATAAACATTATTAATATTTGTAATTTTCTTAAAATACTAATAAATATTTAAATAAAATATATATCCACTTATAATTCAATTAATTAATGCATATCTATTTCAAACTTTTGCATCTTCTAAGAAAATGTTTATCATTAAAATTAATCTTATTTTTTAATAGACACTTTGCAAAATTTAATGCTAAAGTTTATACACATGTTATGTCTTAACATAAGTTGTTATGTACCTTATAATTTAACAAATTGATAACATTTAATTCTCATAAAATATATTTTATAAATTTATAAGGTCTATTTTTTTTTTTATATAATTAGGAGACTTTATAATAAAAATAGTTGTCTCCTAATTATAAAAATTGATATCTAAACTGTATAATTAGTGACCATTCGGTTGTGAGTTGTTGTTTTCTTAGTGCAAAAAAAAAAAAAAAAAAAAAAAAAAAAAAATCAACAAGCTCAAACAATAAAAAACTGAAATATCCAACTTGATTAGCAATAATAACACAGGTTCTTAAAAGGATGACCACAACCACATTGGATAGAAGAGTCCAAATTGACATGAAAACTGAGAAACTTTGTTAAGTGCTTTAAAAACACAGCCACCAACGATGGTAGCTTGTAGTGTCTTGCACGACCAGCCAAGTATCTCGTCAATGTACGTCTCAAATGACGTTTCATGATAAGTCTCTATAGTCTATATATCGTTTCCTTGCTTTCTCTCTTTTTGGCTCTCTTTTCCATTGCTCTGTCTCTTTCACTCACATGAAAAATTCTTCTCCATTTCTCCTCTTCTTCCTCTTCAGGTTCGATCTAGTAAGTTGATGCCATTTTCTCTTTGTCAACATTTCAAACACTTCACTCAACCCCAATCTCCCCCCCCCCCCCCTTTTTTTTTCAATTTTTCATTTTTACTATACAATTTCAATAATTTGAAAGTTAGAAAGAAGAACACGGTATACCTTTACCATTTGGATAGTGTAAATATAAGGAAGATTACTAAACCAACTTTAGTTTATATACTATTTCATTGGTGTTATTGAATCGGTTATCATATACTTGATTTAAATTTAAAATTGTAACGTATAAAAGTACTCTATGAAAGAAATGTATACATATTTTCCATATATCTACATCACTGTCAAAAGATTGGACATGGGGTCATGCTTTGTCTGTTAGAAATGAAAGATAAAAAGACAATCATCCAACGTGAATCGATCAAAGCCACCAAATTACCATCATCAAACAGGCTCCAATTTTAGACTACACCTTACCTAGCACACAAAGAACCAAAACCCAAATCACACGTGCTAGATACAGCATCCAACACATGCACTGGACTCCCCTCTCACTGGCCCGTACGCTCCACTCCCTGTTCTCAATGTAGTTTCACAAGTCCACGTGGACATCCTAGCGTTATTATTCTGCTAATATTAAATAAAATTATTTTTTTTTTTAAAAAAAAAACTCAGAAGAGTCAAAACGACATGATAAAGCCACCGAGATTGCATCGCTAGAAAAACACTCGTATAAAAATCCAACAACAACATTTCAGACATCATCACCGCTCTCACCGCCACCTGCTACCACCGTAGTAACTGACGTCATCACCGCCGCCATGGGTGCTTCTGATCCCGTAAGTCACCATATTATGTCACCATATATATGTACTATAACCAACTTGTTTTTGTTAATTCTTTGTTTATATGTTTTGGTGTTGAATGATGTCTGTATATATATATAATGGAGGCTTGTTTTTGTTTATAGGTAGAAGGAAGAGAGAGGGAAGAGAGAAAAGAAGAAGAAGAAGAAGAAGAGAACGAGAGAAAGGAAGAGGAGGATTTGGAGAAAGGAGGGGTGGGTGTGGAAGAGAAAGTGGTGGAGACCAGTAAAAGTGTTGTAGCTGGTGGTCAGCTTGGTCATGCACATGAACGAGGGATGGTTAAAGAGTTTCAAGTGGCGCCAATGATGCATAGACTGAATCCAACAAACCCTTTGAGAATTGTCATCAATGGAGGTTCAAGAGTTGCTGCTCCTAGAATGCCAACTCCTTCTCACTCTTCTCAGCCTCGCTCTGCTCCAGTTCCAGCTCCGGCTCCAACCCCAACTCCTCAAGTATGTGTTTTGATTGTGTTTTTGAGTTGTATAGTGGTAGCCTTTGAGTGATTTGTATGAAAGTTAACAAATTTTGGGAGCTGTGTATTACAGTTATTGAGGTTTTGGTTTTCGTTATTGTGAACAGAAATCGTTGAATACACTCAATTCAAGAAGGTACACCAACAAGATATCTCTGTTTATCTTTGTTCTGCACATGGTGCTGGTACTTGGGTTGGTGTGTTTTCTTGTGTTTAAAGGAATTCAAGGTCTGGTTGTGGCATCTGATAATATCAAGAGAAAAGAGAAGATGGTGTTGAAGTATTTGCTGCCTCAAGTTGAGGCTGCAGCTCTTTTGAGCATCACTCTTGCGTTTGCCTGGCAAAAGGCGGTCAGGCTATGGCCTACTTTCATGGTTCATTTCATTATATGGAGTAGTTTCTTCATGTCGCTTGCCGCAGGGATCCTCCTGATTTGCTTCCAAAAGCCTCCAACTGATGGTGTTGGAGTCTGCTTCATTGCCTTTGCAATTGGGAATGGCTTGTATGCTTGTTGGGTTAATCAGAGAATTTTGTTCTGTAGTAAGGTTTTGATCAAATCCTTAGCACCCCTTTCGAAATTCCCTGATTTGAATCAACCTACTTACTGGTCACTTGGAGTTGGGTTCTTGTGGATGTCTATATGGATTTTAGCAGTGGTTGGGGCCTTAAATTTTGTTGTTCCTCCTCTGATCATCATTGCTTTAGTCTTGAGCTTGGCTTGGACTACAGAAGTCTTGAGGAACATTGTCAATATAACCGTTAGTAGAGTAATCGCGCTTTACTATCTAAGAGGAATGCAATCCAGTACTCAATTTTGCTTCCAAAGAGCCATGACTATAAATCTTGGAAGTGCTTGTCTCGGATCTTTGTTCGTGCCAACAATTGAAGCTCTTAGAATTTTTGCTCGCGTGTTGAATTTGCTCAGGGGAGAAGATGAGTTCCTGTGTTGCTGTGCACATTGCTGCCTTAGAGTTATGGAGTCCATCTTCAGATATGGCAATGGCTGGGCATATGTACAGGTGAATGTCACTAACAAGTCATCTGTAAAGTTTATTGTCATGTTCTTTATACATTTATCAACTTTTTTTATTGTATTTATCTCCAAAAATGTCAAATTCATACCGTTGCAATCCGTTCATTTAAGTTCTGATAGTTACTGTGGTCTATCCTAAATTGTTTATAGAGCTGAAATATTTAAATGATTACAGATAGCTGCATATGGCAAAGGTTTCGTGAAGGCATCCCAAGACACTTGGGAGCTCTTTCAAAGGCAAGGAATGGAGCCCATTGTCGATGCTGACATGACCAGTGCCATCTGCTTCCTCACCGGTGTCTGCAGTGGTTCTATATGTGTCATAGTTGTAGCTGCTTGGACCGCCAAACTGCATCAGCTCTTCACTGCTACCAATTCGCTTCTAGCCTTTTGCGTTGGATACCTTATGGTTAGCTGCCCTTTTCGACCATATTATATTCTGTGATTACAACATTTTTTAATCATATGATCAACTTGGGTGTTTTTTAATCTTAGTTCATGACTAAACCATCCAATTGACTTGAATTATAAATTTTTCTAACTGTACCAGACCAGGATTGCAATGGCGGTGCCTCATGCCTGTGTGAGTTGTTACTATGCTTGCTATGCAGAGAATCCTGACAACAGATTCTTCGATACAACGATCAAGGACCGTCTCGAATTGATCAAATCTGGTCGCGATGTGGTCGTTCCTACCCCTAGAGTACCACCCCGGTTCACAGCCTAGCTCAT
Source organism: Dimocarpus longan (assembly GCA_022984855.1). Taxonomy (NCBI): domain Eukaryota; kingdom Viridiplantae; phylum Streptophyta; class Magnoliopsida; order Sapindales; family Sapindaceae; genus Dimocarpus; species Dimocarpus longan. Next base: position 24,129,415 of record CM041022.1, read on the forward strand.
CTACTCAAGGCATGATTTTTCTTCTAATCATGTTATGCAAATGCATCAACATTGGTCTAAAAACACATCCTCCAAAATGTAACCATGCTAGTCGACTTCAATGGGTCCAATGACCACCAAGTACCCCATCGGATACCTCCAGACAAGTTATCCAGAACAGTTGAAATGAATCAGATGATGTTATATGAAAGAGAAAGTTCTACATTATTGGAGGTTTGTTGATCATTGAAGGAAAATATTGGAGAGCCCACTCAGATTCCAAAAGCAACTAGGCAACAATGACTAAAGTGTCTTTTAGTCCTGTCTTCTTTTGTAACATGTAATCTTTTTTGCATATATTTTTAGGATATTCGATGGGGCAAAAAAAAAAAAAAAAAAGCCCCAGCATTTGTTTAATTAAATTATTTTATGTGTCTAATTGCTTCTGTTAACTTGTACTCTTAATTCTTTATAATAATAATAATCGTGCAAGAATCTGCATGAGTTGTAATTAAATGTTGAAGCTAACTTGCTCATCTTTGTTCGGGATTTAAATATTACAAGTGTGTTTGATTTGTTTTTATTAAAAATTCGGATAATTATTTAGGATGAGAAAAAAATATATATTTACAGGTTAGGTGCAGTGGTATTTAAAATAATGGACCACCAATTCAAACAAACTGATCTGAATTTAACTATATTTTGATATCAGACTCTGGGGTGGTTTTGTCGTAATCTATGTTAATGTTAATGGAGTGGATGTAACGTTTCAGGTTTTTAACATCTCAGGTTAGTAAGTAATATATTAGTTCAGCATGTTTTGATGTAGTAAAAAAATATTTATCTAAAAGCATTCAATTTTGTATGTTCTTTTGTTGTCCAGTTGAAATAGACACTTTTGGACCCTTTGTTCGGAACTTCGAACTGTTTTTCAAGTCCCAAAAGCATTAGATAAACATTTCTCAAAAGCACTTCTATGTGTTGTTGTCGAACACATTTTTTCTACAAAAATTTAAAAAAAAAAAAAAGAAAAGAAAAAAATACCATGCATGAAATCTACATGTGGGAAATGTGACAAGGGAATTTAATTGACTAGAGGATTCTAATTACCAAACAAAAATTATGATCGTGCATTAGAAAAATTGTGTAGTTTAGCTAGTGCCAACCTTTTCCAGTGGCAATAAACAAAGGGCATGTACATGAGTACATCTACCAGTCAAATATATAAAAGTAGAATACCATGAATGTGACAGCCACCAACTAAGACCGCTTTACAACTTTTCTCAATGAATATATTATTCCGAGCATGACCATATCACTTTTCTCATTGTTCACATAGGAGATACGTCTGGTGAGATATAGAGTAAATTAGAAACCAAGATTTTGACTTTCTATAAGTTGGTGGATTATGTCACTTATATGCATGCTCTTGCATCATCGAAGTATATTATATATTATTGTAATATTTGCGATATCTTGTAGACTCTAGTACCATTCTTACTTAAATAGACCGTAGGCCATAGACCATACCCTCTTTTCTTGGATGTGAGCATGGTTAAAGATTAGAGGGATAAAAAATGTCAGACATTTGCACTTACCTTCAACAAGTTAGACATTCAATTAGTTGAAAATTCGTGTCATATTTCCTTCTTCTAAATTTCAATTTAGTTATAATAGTTTATAAAAAAATCAAGTGTTAACAATTAACTCAAGATTTAAGGGCAATTATCAATTTATTTCTAATTATTACGGTATCATATTTATTTTTCCTTTGAAATGAAGTGGGCCAAAGAAGCCCTTTTTAGTTTGAGCTTATGGACATGGTCGAGCCCAAGGAAATACTTGGAGGCCTAACTCGCTCAAATCGGATCAGGCCGAAAGCTATACCCCAACCCGACCTACTTGCCACCTACTTGACAAGTCCACGCTAAGCGTGTTTGAAAATTACTGGGCTTCGCGGGGCCCCACCACAAGATTGTGTTGTTGTACCTTCTGGTTTTGTCGTTTTGCCACGGTTTGCTGCGTCTTCTCATTTCTACCCTTGAAGCTCCTGTAAGTAGCGGTCTGAGTTTCCTTGACATTTTTCACTGGCTGCCGGGGTCTCTCTGGTCGAGGCACTGATGTTGCTGACTGAGGTTTTCGACAAGTTGGAGTTGTTCCGGCACCAGGGGTTTTAGCAGGTGATGTTCCTGTTGTTCTTGGTGGTGGCCATGGCAAGGTTGATGTTTTGGATGGAACTTTCTTGGTAACAGTGGGTTTTGGAGTTCCCTTGGTTGAATTTACAGATTGAGGTGAGTCCTCCTGTGGTTTATGGGGCTTCCGCTGAGGTTGCTTTTCACCAATCGAGGCCGTTTCAGCTTTCCACTCCTCGAGAATCTGTTTCATTGCTTTGAACTATGCTTCTTTTTCTTCTGCTCGTTTCCAAGCATTCTCACCTCGAATTTTTTCATCTCTCTTTTCTTTGTAATGGTCATAAATCCATCTCTTTGCTAAGATGAAAGATTTTGAGTTTCCACCATCATTTCCTTCAGCATCTGGATCTGGTTCAACTCCAGTTCCATTCAGCTGAGGCTGTTAATCTCTCATTGATTTCCTCTCTTTGATTAACATCACTTTCTGCTTGAACATCTAACTGATCAAATGTTCCTTCTTCCCATCTATTTAGTTGTACATCAACTTCAGCAGCCTCAGCAGGAGTTTGACCTCCAGATGCAAAATTTGACTCTGATTTCACCCCATCACTGGAAATCACCAGACCTGAATCTTCTGAAGAAATTTGTGGCTCACTTTGAGCAGAAGATTTTTGGTGTTTCTGAATTTGAAGCTTTGGATATCTGAGTAGTATATGTTTACATCTGTCTTGTACTCAGAACATGTCAAACTGATGACTTGTCATCATCACGAAGATCAGCACTCTCAGACTTTCCTAAAACTTTGCTTGAGGAATTACTGCATTAACAGTCAAAAGAAGAGAATGTCTGGTTCACAATAACTTATCAAGGAAAGAAAACAATTTGGGGGATCCATGAATGCTTTATTTAGGTGGGCAACTTACTTTAGCTCTGCTGCCCCGAAATGTCGAGCAAATTCTGCTGTATCGGCAAGTTCATCATAGGTGCAAGTGGCACCAGCAAGCTGGCTAAAAGCTGCAGCTAACAAGCCTTTTAATGCTGAGAGTCTTAAGTCCGAAGCTAGCAACAGTTCTATGCATTAGTGGAAATGCAGCATTTATACAAGTGCGGATTGGGAAGAAAAAACAACAAAAATAACAAAGATAATCAGAAGAACCTACTTTGAAGTATCTGATGATGCGACCCGACTGTCAGGCTGTTGCAAGCCAAAAATAATAATAATAATAATTAATCTAACAAATAAAAGAATTAAAACAGATAAATTCCTAGTGAAGATAACCATCCCAATAGTTTTCAGAATTTTTTTTTTTTGTTCCCTAAAAGCAATCCGACACATTATGAAGCTTTTTTTTTTTTGAGAGAACATTATGAAGCTTTTAACAACAAAAAAGTGTCTAAAAAAATTGTCTATTACTGATGGTTACAACATAGTTTAAATAGGAATCAATGAGCTAATTTCTAGGACTAATTAAATTCAATCAATCAATCATGTCTTGAGATTAAATGAATAATAATAATAATAATAAAAGATTAACTTAAACGACTAACTTGATTAGCTTAAAATCTTCAATCAATCAATTATAATAAAAGATTAACTTGATTGATTAGAAAATAATAATAAAAATGAATCTCTTGATTGAAAACATGATTGATTGAGATTAGCCAATCGTGTCTTCAATCAAGAGATTTAGTCAATCTCTATTTATGGAACACTATAAGATCCAGATATACGGTTGAAAATAATTATATTTATTTCACACATAAAATAGATATGATTGAAAAAGACGGGTTGAGTCCTTTAATAAAAATGATGACAGTTATGCAAATGCTTGCATACAGTTGTGCAGCCAATCTTCTAGATGAATATGTTCAAATTAGAGAAAGTAGTGCAATCACAAATCTAAAGCGTTTCTATGTTACTGTAATAAGAGTTATTAAAGAACAATATTTAAGAAAATCAAATGAAGATGATATTGTAAGGTTGCTACAAGAAGGAGAGGAAGGAGGATTTGGTATGCTTGGGAGTCTTGATTGCATGCATTGACATTGGAAGAATTGCCTCATAGCTTGGCATGATATGCGTACTAATGGTTTTAAAAGAGTTTCTACTCTCATTTTAGAGATTGCAGTTTCAAAAAATTTATGGATTTTACATGCATTCTTTGGCATGGCTGGTACTAATAATGATGTTACTATTTTGATAGATTTCCATTATTTGATGATCTAATTAATAATGCTGCACCACCGGTGATTTTATAGTACAAGGTCATTACTACAAAATGGGGTATTATCTCTCCAATGGAATTTACCCTCAATATGCCACTCTAATTTGAACAATATCTCAACCATCTTCTCTTAAAATATATATATATATATATATATATATATATATTTGCTAGGCACCAAGAAGCTGTTAGAAAGGATGTGGAGTGAGAGTATTTGGAGTGTGACAAAGTAGGCGACATATTGTTAAAGGTCCAGCACATATGTGGAATACAAAAGGTCTAGCACATATATGGAATGCACATATTTAGTAGCCACCAACTTGGAGCACTTTACAACTTTTTTTCAATGATTATATTATTTCGATCATGATTATATCATATGCCCTATACTTTTTATTTTTCATATAGGAGACATATCTAGTGATTTTTTTTAAAAAATAAATTTTAATTTTTTTTTTTACTGAAATTAGTCCAAGAGATTATTAGGACTAATTGAAATGAGATATTGGTGATGTGATTCGAAGAGTTGTTCTAATATATGAGGGATTGTCTCACACAAAAAATAGAGAAGCAGCCCGCATAAGGGTGGGTGGTCTGTCTATACTAATTGATGAGGGCAACGCTTTTATTGCGTGTAGAATTCATACCATAAGGCATGACAGGCTATAGTGTTTACCAATGACACCAACAACCCAACTACCACATCTAGTGATTTTGACTTTCTATAAGTAGATGGATTATGTGTTTGCGATATCTTGTGGACGCTAGAACCAATCTTACTTAAATAGACCTAGGTTATAGACCATACTCTCTTTTCTTAGATGTGGGCATAGTTCAAGATTAGAAAGATTAAAAAAATGTTAGACATTCACACTTACATCCACAAAATTGAAAGTTTGAGTCATCTTTTTTTATTCTAAATTTCAATTTAGTTGCAATAATTTATAAAAAATCAAGCGTTAACAATGGATGTGTAGCCTAATTGGTTATACTACCCTTTTTTTTTTCTACTTATTACACATACAAATAACAAGTATTGTATATATTTGTTCACCTCTCTTGATTAAAATCTTTGAAGCACAGTTAAAAAATAGAGCTCTCAAAAACAAGGCTCTCAAAAAGTAGGAGGAATGACTCACAATATGTGGGAAAATTGCTCTCAAATCAAAAAATGAGGCTCTTAAAAAACAGGAGGGATGACTCATAATGTGTGAGAAAATTGCTCTCAAATCAAGGATCAAGTGGAGGAATGAACCATGAATACCTAGCTAAGAAGTGCCAACATCTTGGGCTGGGTGCCATTGCGACGTATAGCCATCTGCGGTTATACTACTTAACTTTTTAGGTGAAATTGGACACCAAACTTAATGTATGTGCTCAAGATTTAACGGCAGTTCTCAATTTATTGCTAATCATTGCAGGACAGCATATTTTTCCTTAGAAATAAAGAAATAAAAAAGCATACAAATATATATATATCCGTGGGCCGAAGAAGCCCATTTTAGTTTCAGCTTATGGACAGGGTAGAGCCCAACGAAATACTTCGAATGCCACTCGCACTTGACCCTCAAACCAGATTAGGCCGAAAATTATACCGAACCTACTTGACTACTTCACACTATGTTTGAAAATTATAAAATCAAGATGAACAACTAATTAATATTTGGAGCCTTTTAGGTTGCCGCGGTCACGTGACTCCATTTGCCCTGCTCCTTGACAAACAAGAGCAAGGTTCATGCTTAATGGACCATATAAAATATGACAGTTTTTCCACTTAAATGTGGGCTTGATCACGAGAATAGTACTCCGAATTGCATGCTAAGTAACTCTATCAACAGATCCGCAACCTAATATTAGGAGGTCAAAAAAAAAATTATATTTCTATTTCAAAAAATAATAATAATTCCTCTTTCAAAGCCGCATTTCTTTTTTTCTCTTTTCTAATGGCGAAGACGTGAACTTCATCATTACCAAGTTGAAAATAGAACATGAACCTAGCCATTGCTAGATTGAATAAAGTTAAACCTGATAATTATTAGGTTATTAGGTTGAAAATACAACATGAACCTAGTCATTGCTAGATTGAATGAAGTTAAACTTGATAATTATTAGGTTGAATAACGCTCTCTTCCATTAGTGAAAAAAAAAAAGAACAGAAAAATACATACGTATTTCTAAGCAATAAACTGTGAACAAATATACCAAACAAACACAAAAGTGAAGAAGTCAAGAACTGTAAAATGAAGATACTGGCAAAAATCAGGTTATAATTGATAAAGGAAATGGAAGGTACCATTATAATTGCTATATCCATCACAGTACCTCAGTATCAAATAGCATTACCATAAACCACATGATAAATACTCAAAAGGTTCCAACAAACAACAACAGACCACAGCCCTTAACTTCTCCAAGTAATACTCATTTTTCTCTACTCCAGTCATCATCACCCTTTCGTCATATCTCATTTCGTGCTGGCTTTCGAATCTGATTTCGCTTCTCCTCTTGCCTCGACGCTCCTTGCATCTGCACTTTTCACCTCACCCGAACAACACCCACCACCATGCTGATGGTGATGGTGGTGGTGGTGCCCATGCTGGTGGTGGTGGTGCTGATGCCCGTGGTGGTGGTGGTGCCCGTGGTGCTGATTCTGCTTTCCCTTTAGCTGCTTACGCATATCATACGCATCCTCCCCATCAGCATAATACTTCGCCTCCACATCGTGGATTTTGTAGCCCAGAGTTTCTGCGTACAAGTTAAATGCTGCCCGGTTACTCTTCCTGACATGCAATGAGACATACTCTGCTCCAAACACCTGTTTACATCGACTTCAAAACAATATATCAATTCATGAAATTCACATCATTGTCCATTTATGCAACTATATGCAATCCACTAAGCTACTTTTCTCATAATACCACATCAAGATTAAATTACCTTTCAATATCTCTTCTATATCTAATCAGCATTTAAAACTAGTCTCTAAGCTCCCAAAAATCACAGTTTATCCAAAATTTTCATTTCCAGGCTGGGAATCCGCTTCAACATCTCAACTCAACAGTACTCATGTTCCAATTAGCATCTTTCATATCTCAAAAACTAAAATTTATCAACAATTTGCATTTACAGTCTACACATAAGCTTCAGTATCTTAACTCAACACTAGTCAATCATTTAAAATTTCTCATCTCTTTCTACGTTCAATCAGCATTTAAAACCCGACATTCAACCATCAAAAACCAAAATTTATCAAGAATTCACATTTACAGGCACTGTATACACTTCAACAGTACTTCATCACACTCACTACTCATTTTCTCATACACCAATTCAAGCTACTCAAAACATTTTCCCGGAACCCTATTCGTTCACTAAATTCGATAAAAACCTCAACTTTGCCCTAATCATACACATTCAAATCAATCAATCAAAACAACAAAATCATCAACGAAATTGATGCAGATAAGGGACCTGTTCCATGGCGTTCTGGGCGGCGCTCATGAGCTTGGTGGCAAGACCGAGCTTGCGGTGGGTGCGGAGGACGGCGAGGGAGGTGATGTGGCCGTGGCACTCGTTGCTCTCCTCCTCCATCTTGGCGAGGACGTAGCCGACGATGCGGCCATTGTAGTCCTCTGCCACGTAGAGCAGCTGCGGCCACGACAGTATGTGATAGAAGTAGTACTTCATCTGGTAATTCTCTGGCAGACAGAACAGGTTGCAGGCCTGCATCGCCAGCAGATCGTCCACTGTCGCCTTCCGTATGCACACCATCGTTTTTCGACCGCAAAACGACACCTCCTTCTCTGTTAGGGTTTCGCTGCCTCGAGTCTCTTCGTGTGCGTGAGTGGGGGACGAGCGGAGGAGACAGCGTGGGCTGATTTTGTCATGCTCGATTGGGCTTCGTAGGCTTGGGCCTTGAAGCGGGTCGATCAGTATTTTTTGAATAAGGGTCGGGTCAGTTTGTTAACGACCTTATTAACCACTTATTTTTTCAATAAGTCAAGTCATTGTAATTTGTTCAAGATTCAACATGGAGAAAGAGAAAGTAAAGATTTTAACAATTCACAACCACTACAACCACTAACCAATATTTAATAAACAACTAACAATCACTACAATAATTACATGTATTTTAATAAAATTTTCCGACAAAAAAAAGGAATAAGACGAAAGTTTTAGCTGATGTATATATGTAACATGGAGAAACAAATATCAGGTTGTTTATGTCGTGTGCAAAGAATGAAAGCACAGCCTCTCTCACCTTACTAAGTGTCAGGTTTGAATGTTGGATTTCATCTAGAACATGCATGTTAGTTTTGCTTCAAAAACAGCAATTGAGTTTTGCTTCAAAAACAGCAATTGACAGTGCTTCATTTGCACATTTATATACTCATAAATGCTTTTGAGATGCATACAGTATGAAACCAAGAATAAAGTTGCACTTTCAGAGCAGAGCCATGACTTTAGTTGTGCATAACATAAAACAGAAGTGCAGATTTTGAAGAGAAAATTATGGAAATCAACACGAGAGCTTCTAAGAAGAAAAAGTAACCACCATGTTACACTATTTAAATCAACATTAGAAATAAAAATTGTCCTCGCATTGCTACTGTTTGACATAATAGGATTATACAGATAATTTATTAACGTAATTTTGCATTCATGAAATGAAAGTTTATAAAAAAAAAAAAAATACAAAGCAAAACTCTTTCAACGCAAAATCGATCCTTAAATTTGGATATAAAGTTTACACATTTATTTTAATAAATATAATTATCAGTAATTAAATTTTCTTTTCCACTTTAGAATTCCTGATTGAGGCTAGTTTGGTATTAATGTAAGTTGTGTTGAAAAAATAATATGTTAGTAAAATTATGTTTTTGATAAATTTTATGTTATTAGAAATACTGAAATTTTCTGTTACTAACTGTAAATTTATGTAACATCTAAAATTGACAAAAAAGTGAATATTTTATTTTTATTTGGTATAAATATATTTCTATATAATTTAGTTAGTAACATAAATGTCTTCAGATTAAAGTTAATAAGGATAATTTAACCATTTACAATATTCATTGAATCTCATAGTAAATTATTTTATAATCACTTTATAAAAATAACTCTACTTACTTTTTTAAATTGCTGCTAATCTATTAAATTATAGAATAATCACTTCTAAAAATTTTCGAAATAACTTTTCATATCAAAATGATCAAGTAATTAAATTTTAACTTTTTGAAAAAATAAAGACCAAACAACGCTTAATAAATGGACCTTAAAAGTCATCCATTACTGTTAAAATCCGTTAAAAAATTAATATCCAGATCCCAGAGCCAGAGAGGCAGAAATGGAAGTTACCAAGTTAAAATGCTAGTGGAGTTTATGGCCTGTAAGGCATGGCATTTTGGGACCCTGAAGTGGCTTTCAAACCCTATTCTAAATCATTGGCATTAAATAAACTTTTTCGGTTTTTCCCATTCCACTTTTTGGTTAAAGAAAAATTTACAAATATTCTGTAAGAATTGTTAGTCCCCTTCCTCTCCCCAAAATTATGCTACAAGATTCAACAACATAAGCAATTGTAAAATTGACAAGATCCAAAATGATACTAGTTGACATAAGTATAAACACCTCTTGAATCAATTTGATTATACACAAAATGGGATGGAATGACAGTATTATTAACGAAGTACGGAGAGAAACATTTCATCACAATGTTTATACATTCGAAACATTCCATCACCACATTATATATTCGACATTGAAAAGGGGTTCCCTGGAATGGCTAGAGCTGCTTATTCTCCGAGATCTGGGCATCCACCAATAAAGGAGTATTTTCTAAGATGATTGAGATTATGGAGGTCCTAGCAAGACAAGAGGATTAAGGTTTTCACAATCAATTACACGTAGCGATACCAGATTAGATGGCAAACCCACCTCAGGAAAGGACACAAGACAAGGACAACCACAAACAGTTAAATATTGAAGCGAAGTGACCTTGTGTAATTGATTGGGAAGAGACCTGAGATTGTCACTTTCAGAAATTATAAGTGATTTTAAACAGGCGTTGGGCAACCCTCTTTCTGGAAAGTACATTAGACTTGAGCTGTTACTTAATGACACCAGTTCAAGATGAGTGAGGTTGTGAAGACCCTCAGGCAAGAACTCAAGCTCCTCGCAATCCCAAATCACTAGCTCTCTAAGCTCTAGGGTTCTAGTTGATGTCATGTTTGGGAAGCTTGAGTCACCTCTTACACCAACACTGTCAGATTTATAGGTTAGTTCATGATCCCATCGATCTGTCATGGTTGGCTGATAAGCAAACTCAGAGAAAGAATTCTTCCCTATACTAATTTGTGAAAAAACAATAGTAGAAAGAATGATGAAATAACTATTCTGTGGTTTGAGTTCAAAAGCAGCATGATTATATAGTATCGATACCTCAAAAACACCACTTTATCCCCTGTAAGAAGATTCTTTTGACAAAAAAATTTAAGCCATCCACTGATAAGCTGATAGATCATTTCCTGACCTACAAGATAATAAACAGTTAACTGCATCAATATTTCCTTGGCTTAAACCACATCTCAGAATTATATCATAACTACCTTGAACTTTAAGGCCAAATTACCACTACATTCCAAGAAAATCCTTGGCAACAACCTTGCGCGGAAAACCTGGCCACTTATGATCCTGTAACAAGTAACTTCATTGTTTAACCAACTAATCCACAAAAATAAACCATGACAACACAAAAAAACATACATAATACCACATCTGAGCAAGAAAGATTTTGGTGGCTTCAGGAGGAACCAATAAGGTTCTAGTATCAGAAAATCTACGTGTTTTAGAAAAGTGACGAATTGACAGCGTAGGCTATCCACCCTCTTCCTTCTCATCCTCATCCGACTCTACAAGCTCTTTGCCCTTTGAATTTGGTTAGACAACATAGAAAGTAGAATAAAACCACACAACAATCATCATCAATGACAATAGATTCTGCTTTCAGAATCTGAAAACCCCTACCAGAAACATAGCATAAAAAAGTTGTATTTTTTGACTTATAGTAGGAACTACCTCTGGTTGAGGAAGCAAAGTAACATGTGCACAGATCTCATCATTCTTCTTGTTAGCCTATATAAAGTACCAATTGCAATCCACAATTTGTCCCAAAAAAATACCTACAATAATCAAAATAACATTTTTTTTTTAAAAAAAGAAAGAAAATAGTTACAATTAATTGGACATGTAGAACCCTGCAAATAATCTGTGGTTGGAGATGAAAAGTGGGGACTTGTGTGTACGGAAAAGATGGAATTGAAGCGGCGTACTCTAAATGACCTTGCGGGAAGTAGACAACCAAGCTGCCTTTCTTCGGCAACCATGCCTGAGGACCCGCCAGTGCACGCCACGGCTCCACATTCAAATCTCTGCAAGTGCAAAAAATAAAATGAATAAATAAAAATTGAAAAAAAAAAAATGCATGAAGAACAGGTTCTACCACTGTCCTCGTCAAAGACTAGAGTGAAATCATTGTCTATGGCCGCTGTATCGTCCTTCTCTTCCATTGCTGCCATGATATGAAAATTTTATTGTAATTTGAACAGGTCTATTTATTCAATTTTATTAAATAAATAAATACAAACAAAATATAGATATATAGATATATATAGAGATATATATATGTATTCATTATAAGTTTCTCCAAATCCTCTCACGCGCTCGTTACACACACTCCTCTCACCGCCAAGGCGCCAACAATGGGCCCCACACCGTCGAAGAAGAGAAGCTCGAAACGAGCGACAACGATGGAGTCGCTGGACCGCGACATCATCTGTATGATCTTCTCATATCTCGGACTCTTCGACCTCGTCCGCTGCTCCGTCGTCTGCAAAACCTGGTACTCACTCATCAAATTTAGCCACCATTAAAAAAATATATATATTCTATTCTGACTCTTTTTGTTTCAATTAAAGGAATGCGATTATAAACAGATGCAAGTTACTACAAGCACTGTATTTGAAGCTGCAGCGTCGTGGTGATTCTTTAGAATGCGTTTCGAAACCAATGGCGGTGATTTTGGAGGAGATGGCAATGAAGCATCATAGATTCGCTTTAGAAGAAGCTCAAATTGATGTTGATCAGTGGAAAGCTCATTCGCTTCGGTAAAAATCATTACTCTGCTCCAATTCTTACTTAAATTGTTAGGCTTTTGAAAGAGATTGAATTTTGTGTTGTGTTGTTTTAATTTTTGTGCTGTTTTTTTAGGGTTGATCAGTGTCGAATGAAGAGGGGCTTGATTGTTACTGGTGTAGGAGATAAGGTATCATCCGATGATGATCGGATGGTTTCTGTGTTTTAGTTTCGTATTGTTAGAATCCGTGACTTGTTTTTATAGATGATTGCTTGTTGGCTTATTCATTGGTTATGTTATTGAAGTGACAGCCATGAAAAAGCCTTCAGCATTGTTGTTCTATGGCTTATGATGCCAGACTTTAAATAATATGACGCAGATGTGGCATCAAACCAAGTTTTTAATTGGACAAATACTTGTTCCAAATCAATAAGCAGATGTCAGACTGTTGTTGTATTTAAAATTTATCAGAAAACATTTTTAGTGAGTTTCTGTGTTCAAGCAGTGTTTAATGTGACGATGGCTCCCTTATAGATGCATCCTTTCAACTTCTCTGGTGACTATGTTTTTGTAACAGAAATTTTCAAACACTTTCTGAGTTTATTATCCTGGATTCCAGGTCAACAAAACTCATGTGCTAAGCACTGGGAGTCAGCTTCACATGTCTAGAACTTCATGCTGCCCTTGACTGAAGAAATTTGATTTGAATCTTAATTTTACTAACAATTTTCAACTTCAACCTTTCCAGGTCATGCGTCTCTGGTCAGTAGAGAGCTACAAATGTGTGGAAGAGTATCCCATTCCGGGTACACTCCCACTGATTGACTTTGATTTTGATGAGAGCAAGGTAACTCAAATGGGTCAATATGTTGTTACTTTAGGTGAATGCATGATTAATTGATTATGGATTCATTATGGAACAAGATTGGAGTTGATAATATTGTTTCTAGGGTCACTTTAAGTTAAAGATACTGCCATCAAGTTTGCTAATATTCTTATCCCTTCTCATAGTTTTTTTAATGTTTATTAATTTATGTAAGGCCAGTGGTGTGGTATGCAAGAGCTAAAATATAACCTGTTGATTTACTGTCATGAGCTACAATATGTGTTTTTGTTGACTATTAGTGACATTTTGGAATGTCGAAAACAAGACAACGTTTTGGTTCCCTAAGTAACTAGTTTACACACCAGAATTTAGCCCTCCTATTACATACACTGCTCTTCCTGCTTTGATGCATCTTTGAATATTTTTCAGGGCGTAATGCCACATAAGTGTAATGCAACTCAAACCTTTAATTGGCAATCTATCACAAAAGTGTTCTTTGATGATGTAATCTTTATTGTTGTGACCAGTTAAAGTTTTCAATCTCTGTGTGGGAACATCTAATATTTTTCCAAATATCACTTGCAGATTGTGGGTTTAGTTGGCACTCGTATATGCATTTGGAGACGCAATGGAGCAAGGAGTGTTTTTCCCTCACGTGAAGGCACATTCCCAAAGGGTTTATGCATGCGGTACAGAGACATGTTCTGATTATGTTTATTGGAAATATTACCACTCTGTAATATTTTTTTGTATAGACTAGTATAAATTAGCTTGACTAAATGTAATAAGTAATTGTTGATGGATTCGACATGCTTACCCAATATGTTATTTAGTGGATCCATAAACATACTAAGTTTCAAAATTAGACATATAGTGACCTGCTACAATGCGCTATTATTTAATTTTTATTTTTAAGTGTCTGTGTGAACTTTGCTTGTTTCTCCTTGTAGCTACTTTGATCCTGAGGCTGTGATTGGATGTGAGGACGGCACTGCTCGTGTGTTTGACATGTACAGTAGGAAATGTTCTCGAATTATCAGGTGTGTACTATGAATTTGTTAAATTCTTTAAGTTTCATTCTTTTGCTTGTCAGTATTCTATTAATGTATAATTGGTAAGTGTTAGACTTTCTATCAATAGTTACACAAGTTGTGTCGTTGTATTGGTAATTTTTTCTTAATTTATTACTTGATCTGTGTAATATGCTTCATTTCTTATGGTATTACATTAATCTCCTAATTGCAGGATGCATGCTGCATCTATAACATGCTTGTCCTTGAGTGAAGATCAATCAATTATTAGTGGGTCCTCTCTTGGCAGTATCACGATATCTGGTCTCTATTCTGATCAGAGGGTAGCTACACTAAGATCAACTGATTCTACAGGTTTTTATCATATGCCTGCTGTCAAGAATAGATTTGAACTCATGAAATCATTTTCTGTTTCTCGTGAATATCGGATTGCTTTACTTACATTTATGCAAATAACATCATAATCTGACAGGCATAAAGACCTTGTGTTTCAACCCTTGTTCTAATCTGGTGTTTGCTGGAAGTACTGCCGGATATCTACGATGTTGGGACCTTAGGTATGACAAGGAATTATGCTCTTGACAGGTTAATTTGTGGATGTCATAATACTGATTGCTTTGTTATGAATCTTACAGGACAATGAAACGTTTATGGGAGAATCGAGTGAGTCCAAATGTCATATATTCCATACAACACCTTCAAAAAGACAGATCAACATTAGTAGTTGGCGGGATAGATGGTGTATTACGGATTCTGGATCAGAACACTGGAGAAGTTCTTACAAGTTGTGTAACTACTATTGGCACATCATCAGGTTCGTCCCACAATACTACTGCATCAATCGAAAGGTTGAAAGGAGTAAGGCTTTCAGAAGACACCCTCATCAACAGAGTCCCCAAATCCGCTCGACCTCCTATCACGTGTTTGGCAGTAGGGATGACAAAGGTTGTCACTACACATAATAGCAAACACATCAGATTGTGGAAATTCAACAAATGAGAGAAGAAAACTCTTTTCAGTTTTGCCTGTGTTGGGTTTTGAATGTAACTCTATAGTGTAACACTAGCAATTTAATTTAATTTTAACTCTATATATGCTGAAGTGGCCTTCAGATGTAGTTATAAAAATCTTGACAAAATTGCACTTCGAAAAAGCACCGGAAGTACTTTTCTAATCTCGTTTTCTATGAAGCATGTATTAAGTGATTCTTTAAATCTACATCCTAAATTTTTATCCAATTACAGTCTTTTGTTTTATTAAATTTAATAATTTAGTGATACATTAATATAAAAAATAATGTATGATCAAGATTGTTACATGTTTTTCACCTTGCTTAATCTTAAATTAATATCGTAAAAATCTAAAAGTTCCAGACAGTTCTCTCAACATAGCTCACTGAGGCAAGGGAATCCTCCAAGCCTAAATAACAACCATTCTTCCCAAACAGGCATATCTTTGAACTTGAGAGTTTCCAAGGACTTAAAAGGCCGAACTGAACGGCAGGCAGCAGTGTAGAACTCCCGGCCTACTTTGCGTACAGCCTCCATCCTTTTGATAATGAGGTCTTTAAGTGGTGGTAAGTATTTGCAATTTTTACAATTACTAAGATTGACAAACATCAAATTAGAAAATGATGGATCTGCAGTCCGGTTGGAAAATTTCTCAGCAACATAATGCATAATTGTAACGCATCAAGCACGTCTTCATCTATGGTACCATCAGAATCCAAACTCCATTCCGACACCAACTTATTGAGATACTTTATATCTTTCAGGTTGGCATCCACAGCATCTCCACGGATTCCAGCCCAAAAATGCAGAGATCCCCTTGAATATTTGACAGATCCTTCAACTCCACGATGTTAGATCCACCATCTTTGCTCACAATGAAGTAAGGCAACGTCCGAACACTTTTATGTGGTGGCAACTGCAGTAAGTTTGTGCCTCTGATATCCAGATCTCGTAACTTAACTAGGTTCCCGGTTCCCCACACATATGTAGGCAGCTTAGCAAGATTACGACAATCATGTAAAAGTAATGTTGCATGATCTATTAGTAATATCGACTCCTTTATGTTTAAAAGAAAAAATTATATTGACTCATTTATTATCATCTTCTGTCGTCAAAATAATTTGATTGCCGAATGCCAACAAAAGATAAACGGCAACATAGAGCACGGAAAGAGGAGAATATGAACCAACTAGCTTCACCCTTTCAATTGATGAGAATGGATCAATTTTATGCTTCATGGGTGTAATTACATATTAATTCTTTTGGAAATCTAATTGGAAATAATATGTGAATGAGAATCAAGTACGACGTATTTTCAAACATTTTTCATGTATTTGAAATTTTAAAAGCATATATCATTTTATATTTTTATTTTTATAAATAATTAAAAAATTAGTTTTTTAAAACCTATTTTTGGGTGTATGTGGTCCAATTCGAGCTAGGTCATGCTTATTTTTCATACAATCCTATGTAGCATCTTATTTTTTTACAATCCACACCAGCATTGAAGATGCTCTTAGCCCAATAGATTCCACCTGGACTATTAGTCCTCATATCCTTCAATACATTAATTAGCAGTAACTATCCGAAACCAAAACCTGCCTCTTTAATTCTTGGTGATTGATGGTTCGGTCAGCTGCCCGTAATCCTTCAACATCTTCAGGTCTTAAACTGTCCAATGTCGAATGTCCAGACAGCCTCTGTCTGACTATGAGATTTTTTCATAAAAGCTGTTTTTTTTTTTTTTTTTTGTTTCTTTTGTTTTTTTGTGCAAGTTTGTAAAACTTTTGGTCGAAAAATTTGGTATTTCATTTGAAAAAGTTTGTAAAAGAGTACTTCTGGTTATGTTTTTTTCATTTGAAAATGGTGTTTTCTCTTGGAACTCAAAGAAACAGGAAGTTGTTGCTCAATCAACAGCTGAAGCTGAATATATATCTGCAGTAGCAGCAGCAAATCAAACCATTTGGCTCAGAAAAGTGTTGTCAGATGTTGGACAAAAACAAGATGAAGCTACTGTTATTTGGGTAGATAACAAGTCAGCCATTGCAATCACTAAGAATCCACTCCAGCATGGTAAAACAAAGCACATCAGAGTAAAGTTTCATGCCATCAAAGAAGCTAAAAAGCTCGAGAAAATTAGTTTTGTTCACTGCACCTCTGAAGAACAGATTACAGACATTTTGACCAAAGCGCTTCCTAAGGGAAAGTTTGAGCTCATGAGAGCAAAGCTTGGTGTGTCAAAGAAAAATCTCAAGGAGTATTAGACTATGAGATTTTTTTCATAAAAGCTGTTTTTTTGTTTGTTTCATTTTGTTGTGCAAGATAGTCAAACTTTTGGTTGAAAACTTTTGTATTCCACGTTTCACGGGTACGGCCCTCTTGTATTTGGTAATGGGTTTGTTATGATGATTCTTTACCAATCACTACGTAATATTTTGTCTTATATGTGTATATAAATCGTTAAATGAATGAAAAAGACAGTTCTTTTCTTTTTTTTTCTCTGCATTTTCATTGCTCTCATTCTGGTCCCAGTTCTGTTTTGATCAGCTGTGACAGCCTCCAACTCCTCTCCAAGCCTTAAAGTGCTAGAGGTTTGTGATTGTATTGCGCTTAGTTCTTTACCAGATCACATCATCTAAAATTATTCAATGTCATGGGATGCAATAGTCTTGAACTTCCATCCAGGTGGGATTTATACAAACTGAGTTCACTTGGAGATTATTTGTTCACTAATCATCGTCACAGTTTAAGCTCCTGTCCTTCACATATATAGGCTGCTTAATGTCCATTCTGAAAAATCTAAACTATCTTTAAAATGAATTAGGGAGAATAGTCTTGGCAGGTGTCCAATGTTTCTAGAACACAGATATATTGATCGAGAATGGATTTGTCAAGGATTGATTAGATACGGGATTCTGCATTTTTTTTAATACGAAATGCGACTTTATAATTTTACCGAATTCATTTAAAGTCACAATATAACATTATAAAGTTAAAATCCTGCAAGAAAAAATGTGTTGGATCCTGCATCTGCCACTTGATGATTATTTTAGATTCGATATGTGACAAAGCCAAGGTTCTTTGGAAATGTCCGTTGACTCCTGTGGGTCATTTGGGTGAGAGAGGAATAAAAGAATTTTTGAAGTTTAAAAGTAACATTGATGGTTTAGGGGACCATATCCAGCATTTGGCTTCTTTATAGTCCCCTATTACAAAACAATTTTTAAAGTACTTCTTTGTTCAGTTAACGTAGTTGGGAAGGAGCTGCAAAATAGCCTTTCACAAATTTTTGAACCTAATTATATCACACAAATGGTTTTTTTGATCATCCATTGTTTCTTCAAGAATAGCCAAAAATTAAACATCTGCCCATCAGGTAGTTAGTGATCATTTCAACATATACCCTAATAACTTCTGCATGATCTGCCACATCAACTTGAAGACATATTAGGGAAATAATTACTTGTCATACAAGTAAACAAATGAGGGTAAAATAAAACCTGATGTTTGGATACAGAATTGCACATTGCGCTGAACGATAACTAAGTTTTCTTCACATTCCAAATCTTGTGAGTGCTGTAGAAATACCTACCAATTCGAAATTAGTCAAAAAATGAAAGCATTCCAGTTCCAGGCTAAACCTCACAAGAAAAACACCCTATAATCTACCAATTCACATAATTATTTCGTGATTCTTCTGAACCAAACAAGGAATCACAATATGTGATCCCTGGAATCAATCATCATCATCCCAAGAATCACAAGCTTGCTTGTAGCAAAACTCCTGAGTCTCAGGAAAAAACTGGACCTGTCGAAAACTTTTTAACTGATTGCGTGAGAAGTAACCAACAGAATGACCATGGTTAAGAAATAAATGCCCTCCAGGATGCTAAATTCAATCTCTAAACTGATTCTGAGATTCATTTCCAATGAAAAAGATCATAGTCCTGAGGACCTCTTGGTTATGACTAGAATCATATATATATATATATATAGTCCTGATAATCAAGAATATTGTTTACTTTATTATTCTTGATGTTTTTCTTATAATATGACCAAACAAGGAGTCAAGGGCTACAATATTATTGTGTCACTATTTTATTTTTATTGGAAAAATGTGTACTTGAAAGTTACCATACATTGTTAGGTGGTTGTCTCATCTTGATCAGATCAGTAATTGAAATCATGGACATTTGTCTATTCTCATGAATTTTTACAAGCAACAGAGCAATCATCAGTACAAAATCAACAGTGATTTTGCTATAAAAGTTAATCAAATTGACCAAACAAACATGAATAAGTTAACAAAAAACTTACACCACTTCATTGCAAAATCACAATGAGAATTTCATATATGAAGAAGAAGATTAGTGGGGTAGAGAACTTTCAATATCTACAACAAATTTGCTATGAATTGATTCTTTTTGAATCGAAATTATTGGCCAGAAATTACCATAAAATAAATAAATAAAACCAGGCTGTATTTTCTCTCTTTTTTTATTTTTTTGGCCTCCTAGAAAGCAATGACATTGCTAAACAAATATTTCAGGAAAATAAATTTGATTGTATCATGAAGTATTTGGAAGAGGCGAGCCACCAAGGAAGTGCTTGATCAGTGTGAGAGCTCTTTTGGGCTGGTAGCTTGGAACTTGATGTCCTGCTCCTCTTATTGTAGCAAATGTCAAGTCTCCTTTGTACACTTGTGTGTATCCACCAACCTGTAACACAAATATTTTTAATCAAAATGTTACTCACTTTCTAATTCGATCAAAATTGAGTGATTAGAGAAGAAAAAAAGGGTGTCTATGGAAGTTGTAGAAAGAAAGAGATTAATGAATTTTACCTCTCCATTGAGGTACCAGGCATGCCATGCAGATTTCACAGGAAGTTTCATCTTTTTGATTGAATACTTTGTTGAAGTAACTGAAACTACCGCATCAGTATCACCACTGCATTTCCAATAAAACATTCAAACAAGTCAGAAGGATATTGCTCATGATATTCTAAATCAGTCCAATCTAATTTTTTAATCTAATAACTTATTCGACCTGAATTTAGTCTAAAATTTTATGGTTTTTATATTAATGAGTTCTAAATCTAAATTTAGATAAATTTAGTATAAGATGGTGGTAATAATCACAAATTATGAAACTGATCTTGGCACTTTAAGCCATGGATACCCTAATGATGAAAAGTTAATTGGGATCTCATTCCATGTTGAGAAGCTTTTTACCATGATTAATTTTCTTCCACAAACCAAGAGTATGGTGACAATGATGATGATTAATGATAATTATGAGGATGATATTTTACCTAAATATCCAAACTCGAAGCCCATTTGACATGAATTCCTTCAAAAGAGGAATGATTGTTAAGGGGCTATCCTTCCAAGTTTCGGCGATATCATCACTGCATGATTCCCAATCATGGTCAAGTTTGTTCACATTGGCATGCATGGCTTCTTGAACATCGGGCCTGTTCAAATAAGCATGCACGTATTTGTCGCTGCATGGATCGAAATTCATTATCTGCAGAGCACGAAAACATTAAACCAAATTAATTTGTCATTGATTTTCATCATTATATAGAATGTGAACTAGAGAGGCGTCACTCGGCATATAATCTAGCCCGGCCCATGTTTAAGTCTTAGCCCAATGGACCAAGTTGTGCAGGGTGCAACCAACTAACAAAATTTAAGCCCATCCTTCCTTTTCGGGTTATAAAATGACCCAATGTATTCGAATCAGCTCTTAAAAATATCACAAATTTTAACCATTGATTATAAAGGGCTTTTCTTAGAAATACCTTTCTAAATATGAATTGAACACCCCTTAAATTATATTTTACTTTTCAAAAGCCCTTTTTAATCACAAATAGAAAAATGTTTTAAAAGTTTTTACAATTCTTCACGTTTACCTTAAAGCATAAGTTAATATATGTCAACTTACAGAAGCCTTCTTGCGATGAGCTGTGACATTGACGTTGAAGCAAAGAGGGGCATAGATGTTGTAAAGCTCGAGATTGGCAATATTGACATCAATTGCATTGTTGATTTCAAAACACAGCTTGCTTGAGGAGGCATTGGGTGAAAAACCACAATATTTGTGGACTTTATGATTCTCTTCGTCTGAAATCAAAGCATGGCTTGCAAAGTAATCGTACATTCCTCTATTATCAGTTTCATCGTTGATCACTGCATTCCCAATCTGCATGTTTTTGTGATCAGATATTAAAAAATCTAATTTTTCAATGAAAGTAGATCCCGAAAAAATTAATGAACTTACATTCAATTGAGAAATATTTCTAATATTGTCGAAATAGTTGGAATTCTAATATGAGAATCAGATATATCCATTAAAACTAATATTTATTCCGTTG
Source organism: Dimocarpus longan (assembly GCA_022984855.1). Taxonomy (NCBI): domain Eukaryota; kingdom Viridiplantae; phylum Streptophyta; class Magnoliopsida; order Sapindales; family Sapindaceae; genus Dimocarpus; species Dimocarpus longan. Next base: position 24,151,130 of record CM041022.1, read on the forward strand.
TTTAAAATTGATTAGTTAGTGAAAGTGAAATGTAACCTGTTTAAGGACAAAACTTCTTTAACTTCCAAGTTTCAATGATTCAATCATTTTTCCTCTTTGAAATAAGAAAAAGTTGCAGTCAAATTGAATTCTGATCACGTTTATTTACCTATGGTTGATTGAGAGATAAAGATAGAGAGAGAAGAGAAGTCGTACAATGATTCCTTTGAGGTTGATAATGGTCTTATTGGCCTTTTTGTTGTGTTTGAGAATGGTGTGTGCAAGTTGGGGCGCATAGTGACCAGCATAGCTCTCTCCAGAGATGTAGAATTCTCTGCCTTTGTATTCAGGAAATCTCTCCAGCCAATTCAACATGAACACATAATTGTCTTCAGCTGTTCTTCTATCCCCACTTTTCTGATAATCTGATGTTGTATTTGAGTATGAAAATCCTACACCAGCTGGTGACTCCAGGAACAATACATTTGCGGCTTCAAACAAAATAATAAAATTAATTTCAGATAAGGTTTTTGACGAATTTTCAAATATTGTAATCTATTTTATATGCGTTTCTAACAAAATTTTAAATAATATTAATAATAAATTCTACTTTCAACAGAATCAATATGTTGAAACGGTTTTTGATAAATTTTGAAATCATTGAGTACCCTTGTTCCATGAATATCGATTCCTGTACAATGTTTTGCCATCGCTATAGACTCGAAAAGGTCCAAGTTCCAGCATTGCTCCATAGCCAAGAGAAGAACAACCAGGACCTGTGTGAACAAATCATCAGTTAAGCTAATCAACAGCTCGAGACTATCAATGACAATGGCACAAATATATTATATACACTAACATAAAATGATGTACAAATAGGATGCAATTTGAAATTTTTTTTTTTTTTTTTGTAAGTATAACTTATTTGTTTATTACTTCAAAAAAATAATTTATTTATGTATTAATATATAAATTAAATAAACAACCTTAATTCATTATCTTTACATTAATCGCGTATTTATTTATTTTTTTAAATAACACAGATTGATGGTTACAACATACAATACACGTCGAAAAATCCTCCCCATGAGAGTGAAGTGTGGGATATGAACTCTAACTTTTTTATAAAAATATATTAAGAGAACAAATGACAGAAAAAAGTGGTTTAATTAGATGAGATAATATCAATTTGATACTAGATTATATGTCACCAATATTATTATATTAATTAAAATAATAATTGAATCTGGAATATTAATATATCTTATCAGTATTGAATATTCTAGCAATAATTAGTGACTACAAGGGGGATTAATCATGCAAAAATGTCTCCTTATATGATTATAAGGGATTATTAGAGAGAGAAACTAGCTTGCCTATAATGAAAATGTGTGAAAATTTTCGTTACTTTGACTAGTAAAAATTGGTGATTTTGTAGATCGTCCAATTAATATTGAGATTTTTATGGGATTTTCCGATTTATATTAATATAATAAAAACGTTATCATACCACAGATATTTTATAATTAAAAAAAAAAAATCTTGATATTTTTATGAGAAATAATATTGAGATCACCTCTTAATACGAGTGTTTAAACGTTTCTCTTGATTCTAAGAGATTAAGAGTTTAAATTCGTCCTTATCTTAAAATACAAGATGTGAATAGTTTTATTTGAATTTAATCTTCTCCTTCACCATAAAAATATATATATATTGTTATTGCAAATGATCAAGTTGCATGAATTAATACACAAATTATTCAAAATCAAATTTCATGAATGTGAATAGAAAATTAAACCAGAAAAGGAATAAAAAATAACATAAAAAGAAAGAAATCTCTGAAAATTTAAAAATGAAAATGAATGTGAAGAGAAATTTAAACCAGAAAAGGAACAAAAAAAATAACATATGAAGAAAGAATTCTCTAAAAATTTAAAAAAGAAAATGACACACAAACTATCTCATATGCACCAAGAAGAAAAACAAATCAAAGAATAAGTGAAGAAGATTATAAATGTAATAATCAACATTAATCGTATTAATTTAGAGCATGATCATCATCAAGTATCACATTACCTCCATTAAGCCAAAGAAGAAGAGGCAATGACTCCTTAGACTTCACAGCTTCAACAAAGTAATAATACAGTGCTCGACCGGCCGATTTATCCACTGTAACATAGCCACCAAACTGAGAAAACTCAACCTGGGGATGTCCAGGCAACTTCTCAATCCTGTCCTTCTCTTTCAATGCATCCTGACGTTGAATCCTGACTTGGCTCACATGGTGAATTGCCCGGAAAGAGCCTGTCTTGATACCCGAATTCGCTTTGGATAACTTGGCCTTGTAGAAATGACTAAGCTGCTCTCCCTGCTGCTTCTTGCATTGAGTCTCCACTACGCAAAAGGAAAGAATTGTTAGAGAGAAAATCACAAGGAGTAGTGAAGTAGTGGGTTGCGTTTTCTCCATGTTGTTGTGCTTTTTTTGCAATCGTTGTGCAGTGTTTTAGATTTTCTTATTTTTAAAAACATTGAAAGGACCAGCACTACATTTATATGGAAAAAAATGGCCTCCTTTGGTACTTGAAATTAAATTGGAATATTTTGTAAGATTGGATTTGCTTGAATATTTTGTAAGATTGGAAAAATTAATGTTGTGATGTGGTTGGTATTGTTTGGGACTAGATTAAAATTAGTGTTACTCATTGTTTGATCTATTATAAAATTGGATTAAAAAATAATTATGTATTATATTATTTTTATAAAATAAAAATAAAGATATTTTAATATAATTTTGAAAAATAAAATCTAACTCTCTAAAATTTAAAATAATATTTATTTTATAATATTATTGAAATATATCATTTTTAATATTTTATAAAGTATATAAAAATAATATTAAAAATAAATTTAATGTTTTGTCTGATTAATGTAGGAAAGGAAAGGCAAAAAAATAAAAGAGAGAAAAAGAAAAAAGATGTCTAATGTTAACGGGATAAATTTAACCTACCGAAATGATAGGATATGTTGTGAGATAAAACTATTACAAGAATAAGTACGCCTCAGTAAGAATACAGGTTCTGTTTTATATGATCATTAGTGTTTCTTACTTGATCAGAGAAAAAAGCTTTAAATCCTTTACACATGCTGAAATGCAGGTCCAAATATGCAGAGTTTGTCATACCCTACAGGAAGTACATGGAAAGCGTCGCAATGCCAGCGTCCATTGGGGAAAAATTCGTAATAGAACCTGAGATGATAATGTAAATTCCATATGTAGGATGATCAGGTTCATTTTTACCTGATAATGAGTTTTGTAAATAATATTAATTGTATTTGTTATTTTTCTTGCTGTTGTAGTGGTGTAGTTAATAAAAGACCAGACTATGACCCCCATAAATGGCCCAACTCAAAATGGAGATGCTTGGAGGGAGCTTCATTATGTTGTTGTATATAGTGAATACTACAGTATTAAAGTATTCTTGAATCTGTGCTGTTGTTGTGTTCTTAGATAATCCTGCATCACACCTTTTGATTTATCCGCGTGCTGTTTATCAACAGGCCTTCCAATTTTTTCGATATGACAGTCAATTATAATTCACAGAATATTTGAAGTGTCAAAATTTACACCCCTCTAAAACTGTTTATGCACCCCTTTAATAAGTTCACCCTATTTCATTAAATGAATCATAATTATAAGAACAAATCACACAAACACTCATGAGTTTAGGTGTAATTGCAGCAGATGAGAGTTTTGATTATAATTGCACAATCATCCTCTACTGTCAAGTATCAACTCACTTCCATAAACTCAATATTGTTGACCACCATTTTAATATAACATTACTACAATATTCTTGTAAGGCTAAAAATGTCTTTTGGAGTGAAAAAATTAATCAATTAATAATAAAAACAATTTTTTAATAAATTAAAAATATTTTTTTAAAAAAAAGTGTTTCAATTAAAAATAATAATAATAATAAGAAAAAGAAAAACATCGGTAGGGTGATAGATCAAATTGCTCCTCCAATAGAATAGATTTAAGCTTATCATCATTCATCAACATCAAATCAAGTTTTTAATTTTCTATTTTTTATATAAATTATTATTTTTAAATAATAGATAAAATAAGGGTAAAAATGTTTTTGGAGGAAAAAAATGTCATTTAATCAATTAATAAGAAAAAAAAAATTTTAATAAATTAAAATATTCTTTGAAAAGCAAGTAATTATTCAATTAATAATAAAAACAATTTTTTAATAAATTAAAAAAATTTTAAAAAACCAAAAAAATATTAAAAAAAAAGAATCGTTGATGGGGATATCCATCACATATCCATCAGTGATGGATATCCATGGGCGATGGATCAAATTTGCACCTCCATCGAGCAAATCTGAGCTGATCAACCAAATCCATTTTATTTTATGTAAGTTAGTATGTTTTTAAAAATATATAATAGGGTGCACTTCGTAAAGGGGCCTATATGTGGTGGTAAAGAGTTGTGTTCGGTGACCCTTATTGTTTTTAAAACCACCCCCACGCAATATATGATATGTCATATATAAATGCAGACTTCATATGCCCCCATGAGTATTTGTGTATGATATTTTTGGTATCCCCCCAAAAAAATGAAGGATAGATTGAGGTACTAACTGAAAGTGAATAAAATAAGACTATCTTTTAATTGACAACTTTATTTTAATTCATTTGTAGGTTTTAAATATATTTTTTCGTGTAATTATGAAACTTGTCAAGGATATAAATATCTATTTAGTCAAACAATTAGATGAGAGCTCAGTTTCAATCTAATGAACCCCTTCTAAATTTTCATGAATGTACAGAGCAGTATCTTAATATGAACACGAAGACCCGTTTTTGCCAAGGAGACCCCCTTTTGCACATTAAAGAATGGAACTGTTCATTGCAAACCTGAGAAGGGAGAAAGGGAAAATTCACCGGAGATAGCTTAAGTCACTTGCAAGACATTTTCAAGGGTGACAAAGCTGCGTAGACAGGTCTCATGCATCAAATAATTTATGTACAAAAAACCATAGCACAAATGAACTCATATATATCACTTAGGTATGTTACATTTGAAGTAGTATTACTATATGCTTTGTAGATGTATAATTTGGGGATGAGGTGTTTGTTTATTTCATGCTTTCTTTACAGTACTTTGTATGCATCATCTATTCTTGTATAAAATCAAATTGATTCAAGAGTGCAATTTCTCAATATATGAAACTCATTTTTGGATCTCTTTTATTTTACCATTTCAACTTTAAAACATTGTCCAAAGTTGGTGACAAAAGATTTGATTCTACAGACCTAATTCTTTAGCACTTAAACCATAAGTCAAATAATAATAATAATAATAATAATAATTTAAAAGGGTCAAGCTGAAACAACAATAAATTTTTATTTAAAAAAATGACTTCAACAATTATCCATTTATTTTTACTCAACTCAACGATGAAAAAATGACTGAATTCAAGGTAATTAACAGTCCTCGGATTGAGTGACGATGAATAGATGTTTGTTGATTTTTTTTTTTTTTTTTAAGTCAAAGTTTTAATTTAATTTAGTCTGACCCAAATAAAAAATATTTTTACCATTACTGTTGCTTTTTCTCCACTTTGCTGTTTCTCAAAAACAGTAATGCATAAACATCTAATATGGGCATGCTCAACCAAAGACGACCCATTTTATTGCCATCCAAGCAAATAAATTTATCCATTCTAATAGTCATTGCATAGATAGTTTTTCTACTCTGTATACTAGAGTAAGATCATAAGTCTTTGCTTTGATCCTAATAAAATGTTTAACATTCTTTTCACCTTGCAATATAATTATTATTTAATTCATACATATAATTAAATAAGAAATATATATACATAATTTATTTAGTTTCCTAAATAAACTTTACTTTGTAAATAAATTAATTAACTAAACTAGGTAACACAATCTATTAAAACGTAATGAAAAATTATGTTAAATCTCTGCTTGTTCAATGACTTATGACCATATCATAAAAATATAGCAAGAGAAATATGAATATTATATCAATTTTTTATATTTTTTACTAATAAAATTTAAGAAAATAAACGATGTAATAATATTTGAAAGTTGACATAATCTACTAATTACAAATCCAACCGTGTATTATACGTAGAAGAGTTTTATATACATATATATATATCTTAGAACATAAAAAAAATAAAAAATTATTGCATATAGTGAATCATATACATAATCTCTTACGTTCATGTTTTATCAAAGATTGAATAAATGTAAGAATATTAATCTAGATCAAGTAATCGACATGCATTGCATACTAACCTTCAGTCATCTCTATACAGTGCCACTCAAAAGCTGAATATTCACACTACTATTTCTTACTTGTCGTCAATATTATCTTTAGTGGTAAAAATCTACATGGGTTAGACTCATGAGAAATGAGTAGAAGCAAAGCTCAAATTGTTGGGCCTAAATATCTGTCGGGTTGAATTAAAAGCCCAAAAGCCTACAAAATATAATTTTAACTAGCCCACGATCAGGGAAGGAAATTTCCTATGGTGAGTAAACTTCCATATTCAAAATGAATAATGTTACACTTTCTAAAATTTTATTTAAAAATTTAGCCTAAATGATTTGGGTCATGTTAATTTTGAGATTATGTATTGATGATATGATAATTACACATAAACTTATCACATCATTTGATTAACGAATTTGAACAATTTTTTGGGTAATGTAGCATTACTCATTGAAAATATATGCACATAAAAAAAGCATCTAGCAAGGAGAAAATATCTCAAGAGAATAACTTGGCATGGAATCTGTCGATTCTCATTTCCTTAATTCTCTCCTTGATTTTATTTCATTGTTTCTCTCTTTAATTCTTTCCTTGATTTTCTCTCACCGATTCATTAATTGATTTTCTCTAATAATTCACTGATTTCTTTCCATTTTTAGGCTCTTATCACCTTTATAAGGGAGAGCCACCATAATGGAGGGCATCCATTCTTTCATATGGCTACTCTCCCTTAACCTCTCTAGATAGTACAATTTTCCCTATTTACATTGTATCCTTGCCTTACCAATCCAAAGACATCCTCCATGTAACGTCCCAAAATTTTCTAAATTTTTTTTTATATATATATTGAATTTTATTTTCAAGTAGGATTAAAATAAAACTTCAATGAGTGGCATAAAGGTAATAAAGTAGTTGGTCTTGGGGTTAAGATGGAATAAGAAATGAAAGAAAATATCAAGTTAGGAATATTTATTATTCGAGGGGTTTAAATGAGAATTTTAAATATTTTAGGGGTCGATTTAACATTTTAAATTTTTGAGGGACTAAATTGTAATTTAACATAAAAAAAATTATATAAAAAGACAAGCATAGTGACCGACATTATTCATTTTCTTCTCTCCTCAGCCGGCTGCGCTCTCTGGTGAGATTTTTGTTTTTTTTATTTTATTTCCTATTTTCTTTATTTCTTTTACTTTAATAATCCTTTTTAACCCATTTCCTAACCAAAACACCTAGATCTAACCTCATTCAAGCTATTGGGTGTTTAAATCTAGATGACAGTAAATGGGCAATTCGGGTAAGTCATGTTTTTTGTTCGTTTGAGAGCTCAAATTGTGTAGAAATTCATGTAGAAACATGCTAGAATATTTAGGAAGCATCAACAATATTATCTGATAGCTTAATCTCCTCTCAAGCATGATTTTCTTTAATTTTTCAAACCCCAGGTAGAGAAATACGCGATTCTGATCCCAGAAATTTCAATTAAAGATTTTAGGGATCAATTGAGAGCTGTTAGAGGCTAGTAGAAAGCCCAAAAGTTGGTGTACTCATATTTTTAAAAATTTTGCTTATTAATTCCGAATTTTAATATATATTTATTATTGTGATAGTTGATTTAATTGTTTGTTTGAGATATTAAATTGTTTTGGGTATTAATTATATGTTATTTGATGAAATTATTTGAAGAAAAATGATTTCGAAACAATTTTCGCAATTAAAATCCCCTATAGTCGAAATTGATGTATAAATTATTATAGGGTATTTTCATCATTTTGTTTGCCTTGAGATGTTAATTATGTGATGTATTGGTGGTATGTTTGATGGATTTAATATTTGAAATGAAAAATTTTGAGAATATCCTATTTTGGGATCGTCCCAAAAATAAGAGAAATGAGATAATAATTTTATTAAGATGTGATAACGAGATTAGGGGTGAAATGGTCATTTGAAATGATCACAAATGGTACCCCGAAGAATTTGGAATAATAGATTTAAATATGAAATAAAAAGTTTATGCGATTAAAGTTGTGTTAAAAATGTAAATATTTTATACTTTTGAAAACTTTAAAGGGCCCTAGTAAAACTAATCACCGGTAGGTGGGGATTGGTAGTTGGCTAACCAATAGAGTAATTATTAGCAGTACTGCACCGTTACGATTGATCCCAGACGTTGTATGATGGACCCTGAGAGGCACCGAGTATCCGGTCCTGAAACGGAAACAGATTGTGATATGTGACCCGGTGGATAATCACCGAGCGGCCGATGCCGGGGTCACTGTTTATTCTGGCGAGTGGCCACCAAGTGGTCGATGCCAGGAAACCCGTTGCCGATCCATGGTATCGTGATAGACTTTACGAAAGGCTCTAATAAATTGAATAAAGAAAGTCTTGTAAATATGTTTGCAACGAAATGTGTTGGGAAAATCATATGATAATGTCTTATTCTGTGAATTTATTTACTGAGTGTGTTAATTGATAAAAATATTGTGATCGTACATATTGTTTGTATTTTATGTTTTTATTTTGAAAAGAATTATGATTTCAATATTATATGAGTACACCCACTAAGTCGAAAGACTTAGCGCGTTGGATTTACCGCGCGTAGGTAGTTGAATAGGGCTTGAAGCAAAGACAAAGACAAAATAGCTGCAGTTTCCCTCAAGTCACATCCGCACTCATCATTTTGATAATCATCATTGTTGTGTTGTAGGAATATCCTATTTTGGCCACAATCATGTTGTGTGGATTTAACGTTTATCACTTGTAATAACTTCTGTAAATTATCCGCTGAGAAAGATTTTATATGGTATTATTTTTATAAAATGTTTAAATGTTAAAAGAAATATTTATTGTTAAATGTTTGTATGTTGGAGTGGATTGGAAACAGACGAGAGGTCCGAAACCAGGAAGTTGAGAAATGGATTGATTTAGAAGTGTGTTTTCTCTACAGGTTTAAATTTGGATTTTCAAAAAAATAGAGAAAACTCTGTCGAAATTTCGTTAACGTATAATAAGAGTTTTTGAAAACGATAATTTTTTTATAAAAGAAATTTTGAAATAAGAAAAAGAGTAACATCCCACGCCTCGATCCTCGTACAGACGGGAATTTGGGGTAAGGGTGTTACACTCCATGCTCAAAGATTTGCATGCTAAAACTTGATCCTTTGTAATTTAGTTTATTATTGCTCAATATCACTTTATTGTATTTTGATTGAACGATATAAAGGTATAATCCTTTGTATTCTTTTTGCTTATTTGTGTCTATATCATTTCCCCATTGATATCAAAATCACTTGTGCTTTCTTTGTTTGATTTGTGCATGATATAGATTGCTAGATAGGCTCTCAAAATCAACAAATATACTGTAGTTTGACCTCACTAAATTATTCTTCTAATTTTCTTCAAAAAGTCATGGCAAGCTCATCTTTTCTTCTTATGTTTTTGGTTTTATCATTGTTTGTTCAGTTAGTTTATACTCAAATACCCAATGTAACTGTATCACTCGATGGAAAGGGTGATTTTCATTCTGTGAGAGAGGCCGTGAAAACTATTCCCACTAACAGTGATACTTTTTATTACATATATATAAAAGAGGGTGAGTATAAGGAGTCCATTGTCATTGGCAAAGAGAAAAGAAACATTATTATATTCGGTGATGGAATGGGTAAAACAATTATAACTTTCAACGAGAGCAATAGTTCAGGAATTGATACTCAAGCCACCGCAACTATGAGTGAGTTTTATTATATACTTATATTTTTCTTTTAACTTCTACTGCTCTATATATATCCTCATATACTAATATACACATTTTATTATTATTATTATTATTATTACTATACTTGTCAACTTGTAAAACACTTACTATGCAGATTTTGTTTTTTTAATTAAATTAATGCAATTTTTGATTACATACAATACTTTTTGTGTACCTTTTTATTTGATTAAATTAAATATATTAGGCAGCCAAAGTTTTATCTGATTTTTTTTTTCGGGTTAATGTTTTTACAGACGTGAACTGTGATAACTTTTTAGCAAGAGATATTAGTTTCGCCAACTCTGCAGGTCCGAAAGCAGGACAGGCTGTGGCATTGAGATTTCAAGGCAATAACATGGCATGCCATAGATGTTCCATCGAGGGTTATCACGACACTTTATTTGTGCACTATGGCAAAAATCAATTTTTCTATGGATGTCATATATACGGTACTATGGACTTTATTGCTGGTGATGCAGCAGTAGTACTTCAAAATTCAGTTCTTCATGCTAGACTCCCAAGTCAAGGACATGAAATTGTGATTACTGCCGAGTCAAGAGAATTCGGCCACAATGATACTGGTATTGTGATCCACAATTGCACTATCATTTCAACACCTGAACTTGCAAAGAGACATGATGTCAAAACCTATCTTGGAAGGCCATGGAAGAAATTTTCATGGATAATTATAATGGAGTCCTATTTAGAGGGATTTATTGATCCTGAAGGATGGGTGAAATTTCGTAAAAATTCTGATCTATCTGCATTGTATTATGCCGAATACAATAATCGTGGACGAGGAGCATCTACTAATAGCAGAGTGAACTGGCCTGGATATCATATCCTGAAAAGTCCCAATGAAGTTCAACATTTCACAGTTGAACAATTTATCAATGGCTGCGAGTGGCTTCCAGCATTAGGTGTGCCTTATGTTGGTGGACTTATTGGATAGTGTTTAGGACAAGTAGAAAGTATTTTTAGGCTATTTATTTCTAAAATATTCGTATGATATATTTTAATTACTATTTTGTTATGAATAAAATTTGTAAATATATTTTATTTGCATTTCAGACTTCATATCAATTTTTCTTTATTCTTCTGAATCAAACAAGGATTCATAATATGTGATCCCTGGAGTCAATCATCATCATCCCAAGAATCACCAACTTGCTTGTAGCAAAACTCCGGAGTCTCAGGAAAAAAATGGACCTGCCAGAAACTTTTAATTGATTGCCTGAGAAGTAACCAACAGAACAACCATGTTTGAGAAATAAATCCCCCCCAGGATGCTAAATACAAGGTCTAAACTGATTCTGAGAACATTCATTGCTTTATTATTCTTGATGTTTTTCTTATAATATGATCAAACAAGAAGTCAACAACTACGACTTTACTGTGTCACTAATTTATTTTATTGGAAAAATATGTTTACTTGAAAGTTACCATACATTGTTACGTGGTTGTCTCATCATGATCAGATCAGTAATTGAAATCATGGACATTTGGCTATTCTCATGAATTTTTGCAAGCAACAAAGCAATCATTAGCAAAAATTCAACAGAGATTTTGATATAAAGTTGAACAAATTGACCAAACAAACATGAATGAGTGAACAAAAAACTTACACCACTTCATCGCAAAATCACAATGAGAATTTCAAATACGAAGAAGGAGATTAGTGGGGTAGAGAACGTTCAATATCTACAAATTTATTGATTCTTTATTAATTGAAATTATCAATTCGAAATGACCAAAAGAAAAATAATTAACCAAATTTGCTATGATCTAACCAGGCCTGCATTTCCTCTTTCTTTTTTTTTTTTGGCCCTCCTAAAAAGCAATGACATTGCTGAATAAATATTTCAGGAAAATAATAATTTAATTGTATCTTAAAGTATTTGGAAGAGGTGAGCCACCAAGGAAGTGCTTGATCAATGAGAGAGCTCGTTTGGGCTGGAAGCTTGGTACTTGATGTCCTGCTCCTCTTACTGTGGCAAATGTCAAGTCTCCTTTATACACTTGTGTGTATCCTCCAACCTGTAACATAAATATTTTTAATCAAAATGTTACTCACTATCTAATTGACCAAAATTGAGTGATTAGAGAAGGAAAAAAGGGTGTCTACGGAAATGGAAGTTGTGAAGAGAAAGAAATTTATGAATTTTACCTCTCCATTGAGGTACCAGGCATGCCATGCAGTTTTCACAGGAAGTTTCATCTTATTGATTGAATACTGTGTTGAAGTAACTGGTACTCTCCCATCAGTATCACCACTGCATTTCCAGTAAAACATCCGAACAAGTCAGAAGGATATTGTTCACATTCTAAATCAGACCAATCTAAATTTTTAATTTAATAACTTAATCGACTTGAATTTAATCTAAAATTTTAAGGGTTTTTGTATTGATGACATGAGGTGCTATATCTAAATTTAGATAAATTTAGTATGAGATGGTGGTAATAATCACAAATTATGAAACTGATCTTGTCACTTTGAATCATGGATACCCTAATGATGAAAAGTTAATTGGGGTCTCATTCCATGTTCTGAGAAGCTTTTTACCATGATTAATTTTCTTCCACAACCTGAGAATATGATGATAATGATGATGATTAATGATAATTATGAGGTTGATATTTTACCTAAACATCCAAACTCGAAGCCCATTTGACATGAATTCCTTCAAAAGAGGAATGATTGTTGAGGGGCTATCCTTCCAAACTATAATACTACTGCATGGTTGCCAATCATGGTCAAGTTTGGTCACATTGGCATGCATGGCTTCTTGAACATCGGGCCTGTTCAAATAAGCATACACATAGTCGTCGCTGCATGGATCGAAATTCATTATCTGCATAGCACGAAAAACATTAAACCAAATTAATTTATCATTAATTTTCTTCATTATTTAGAAAGTGAACTAGAGAGGTGTCACATGGCACATAATCTAGCCTGGCTCGTGTTCAAAGTCTGCCCAGTGGACCAAGTTGTGCTGGGTGCAACAAATAAAATTTAAGCCCATCCTTTCATTTCAGATTATTATTCGAATGTTTCTTTCATCACCTCTAAATCACAAATTTTTAACCATTGGTATAACTTGATTTTTAAAAATAATTTTCTAAATATGAATTGTACATCCCTTAAATTACATTTTACTTTTCAAAAATCCTTTTCAATCACAAATCAAAAATGTTTTAAAAAGTTTTTACAATTCTTAACAATTATCTTATAGAGAATAAGTTAATATAAGTCAACTTACAGAAGCCTTCTTGGGATGAGCTGTGAGATTGGGATTGAAGCAAAGAGGGGCATAGATGTTGTAAATGTCGAGATTCTCAGTATTTTTATCAACTGCATCGGTGATTTTATCACACAGCTTGCTTGAGGAGGCATTGACTGAAAAATCACAGTATTTGTGGACTTTATGAATCTCTTCATCTGAAATCAAAGCATGGCTTGCAAAGTAATCATACATTCCTCTATTATCAGTTTCATCATTGATCGCTGCATTCCCAATCTGCATATTTTTGTGATCAGATAATAAAATTCTAATTTTTCAATGAAAGTAAATCGCAAAAAAATTAATGAACTTATACTCAATCTAATATAAGAATATGATATGTCCATTGAAACTAATATTTATTCCGTTTTTTAAAACTTAATATGTTAGTGAAAGTGAAATGTAACCTATTTGGGGACAAAACTTTTTTAACTTCCAAGTTTCAATGATTCAATCATGTTTCCTCTTAGAAAATAAGTAAAAGTTGCAATCAAATTGAATTCTGATCACATTTATTTACCTATGGTTGACTGAGAGATAAAGATAGAGAGAGAAGAGAAGTCATACAATGATTCCTTTGAGGTTGATGATGGTCTTATTGGCCTTTTTGTTGTGTTTGAGAATGGTGTGTGCAAGTTGGGGCACATAGTGACCAGCATAGCTCTCTCCAGAGATGTAGAATTCTCTGCCTTTGTATTCAGGAAATCTCTCCAGCCAATTCAACATGAACACATAATTGTCTGCAGCTGTTCTTCTGTCCCCACTTTTCCGATAATCCGATGTTTTGTTTGAGTATGAAAATCCTACACCAGCTGGTGACTCCAGGAACAATACATTTGCAGCTTGAAACAAAATAATAAAATTAATTTCAGGATGAGGTTTCTAACGAATTTTCAAAATATTGTATCCAATTTTACATGTTTTTTTAGCAAAATTTTAAATAATATTAATAAAAAATTCTCTTTCCAACAGAATCAATATGTTAAAACGGGTTTTGATAAAATTTGAAATCATTGAGTACCGTTGTTCCACGAATATTTGTTCTTGTACAATGTTTTGCCATCGCTGTAGACTCGGAAAGGTCCAAGTTCCTGCATTGCTCCATAGGCAAGAGAAGAACAACCAGGACCTGTGTGAACAAATCATTAGTCAAGCTAATCAACAACCAGCTAGCTAGCTAGCTAGCTGGCTCGAGATTGTCAAAGGCACAAATATATTATATAGACTAACATAAAATAATGCACAAATAGGCTACAACTTGAAGTTATTTTATTTAAGTATAACTTATTTAATAAATAACCTTAATTTTTTATCTTTTAGTCAATCGAGTATTTTTTTATCTAACATAGATTGATGGCTACAACATGCACGCCAAAAAATCCTCTCCATGAGAGTGAAGTATGGGATATGAACTCGAACTCTTTTATAAAAATATATTAAGAGAACAGGTGGCAGGAAAAGAATGGTTGAATTTGATAAAATAATATCAATTTGATACTAGATTATATGTCACCAATATTATTATACTAATTAAAACAATAATTGAATCTGGAATATTAATATATCTTATCAGTACTGAATATTCTAGCAATAATGGGCGACTACAACGGGGATTAATCATGCAAAAATGTTTCCTTGTATTATTATACATACGAGACTATCAGAGAGAGAAGATAACTTGTCTACAATGAAAATGTGTGAAAATTTTCGTTACTTTGACTAGTAAAAATTGGTGATGTTGTAGATAACAATTAATATTGAGATTTTTATGGGATTTTCAGTTTTATATTAATATTAAAATGTGGTATCATTTACTTATCATATTCATACTATAGATATTTTCTGATATACAAAAAAAAATATTCAAAATTTTAGGAGCAATGACTTGTTATCACACCTTAATAAGAGTTGTTGAATTTTTCTCTTGATATTATGATCAAGATTTCAAGTTTCATTTTTATCCTAAAACAAAAGATTTATTTGAATTAAAAAAAAAAAAAAGTTGCTATCACAATTGAGTTGCGATATGAACATAAATTATTTGCATGACTTGAAAAACCATCAAAATCAAATTTAATGAATGTGAATAGAAAACTAAACCAGAAAGGAACAAAAATATCGAAATAAAGAAGCTGGAAATCAATCTCTAAAAATTTTAAAAATGAAATGAATGTGAATAAAAAATTAAACCAGAAAACCAATAAAAAATAACATGTAAAGAAAGAGATCTCTCAAAATTTAAAAATGAAAATGACACGCAAACTACCTCATAAAGAAGTGAAGAAGATTATAAATGTAATCATCAACATTAATCATATTTATTTAGATCATGATATCATCATCAAGTGTATCACATTACCTCCATTAAGCCAAAGAAGAAGAGGCAATGACTCCTTAGACTTCACAGCTTCAACAAAGTAATAATACAGTGCCCGGCCGGCAAATTTATCCACGGTAACATAGCCACCAAACTGAGAAAACTTAACCTGGGGATATCCAGGCAGCTTCTCAATCCTGTCATGCTCTTTCAATCCATCCTGACCTTGAATCCTGTCTCGGTTTACATGGTGAATTGCCCGGAAAGAGCCTGTCTCGATACCGGAATTCGCTTTGTATAACTTGGCCTTGTAGAAATGACTAAGCTGCTCTCCCTGCCGCTTCTTGCATTGAGTCTCCACTATGCAAAATGAAAGAATTGTTAGAGAGAAAATCACGAGTAGTGAAGCAGTGAGTTGCTTTTTCTCCATGTGTCTAGTATTTTAGCTTTTCTTGTTTTTCGAAACATTGAAAGGAACGGCACTACAATTATATAGAAAACACAAGGCATTGTTTAGTATATGAGATTGGATCGTATTAAATACGATTGAATACATTAATGTTATGACATGTTTGGTGTTATATGAGATTGGATTTGATTAAATGTGATTAGATACATTAATGTTGTGATTTGTTTGGTACTATATGAGATTAGATTAAAAATAGTAGCGTTCATTATTTAGTCTATTATGAGATTAGATAAAAAATAATTATGTATTATATTAATTTTATGAAATAAAACAAAAAATATTTTAATATTATTTTGAAATGTAAAATCTAACTCTTTAAAATTAATTTTTTAAAATAATATTTATATATAATTATTTTTGCAATATATTAGTTTTAATAATTTAATAAAGTATATAAAGATAATATTAAAAATAAATCTTTTTCCCAAACCTAAGGCATTTCCGACCTATCAAACACAGCCTTAAGGTAGCTAATTTGGATCCAAAATTAGCCACATATTAATATAATAAGAGTGATGTGTGATTTTTCAGTTGAGACCTGCCAACTTTGGATAGAAAATTTCCTATCAAAACCTAGCTCCAAATACAAGCATTTATGGGTTGGGAAAAATCTTTTTCCCAAACCCAATGCATTTTCTGCCTACCAAACGTAGCCTTAGATTACATTTGACACCCAGGATTGAAATGAAATGGATTGAATTAGAAAATTACTGTCTCATATTCAAAATAACTTTGAATTGAATTAAAATTATACTATATTATATATTTGGTATAAGTTAAGATTAGATTGAAATAAAATTGATATAAATTTTGAGTAATATTAGACTTTCCAAATACTTTAATTTGCCTAAAGTTATGTCCAAATAATGTGATATATGAGTTGTCAATATTTTATAAATCATGAGATGATGTGATAATTAATCATAAGATGATATGATAATTAATAGGATATTGATAACTCATATGCATAAATTATTTGAGTAAAATATTTGAAAAGTTTAATATTTCTCTTGAATATTTTATAATATACTTAAATTTTTTTAGGTAATATAATATAATATACTTAAAATTAATTTAAAAAAACAATTCTTTAAAATTTTTTTTAAAAAGAATTGAGATTGACATTCTTAAACTCATCAAATCCTATCATTTTGGTTGAGAATAAGCATTCTCATGAGAGGAGAATTTGGAGGACTTTGGGATTAAATTTGAAATCCTACCCGTTATTCTCTTAATATGGGATTTGAAAGATTGAGATATTTTGAATTCTAAACTTATTTCAAATCTTACATTCCAAACGTAGCCTTAAAGTGATCCAAAATTAGCCACATATTAATATAATAAAAGGTCGATTAATTGTTTTATTTGTTACAAGTTTCCGATTTGGCTGGCTAGGTATCGCAAGCAAGCACGCGCACCAGGACTGATCATGGCTTGTGATATAATTTTCACCAATCACGTTCTGCCATGTGAGTGAATGAGGGGTGTATTTTAGAGACAGGTTGGTCAACTACTGACACATGCAACTGTATGTACATACATACATATATATGTATGTATGTATGTATGTATGTATGTATGTACATCTTGAAAGGATAAATCTAATTGTAATATTAATTCAGTGATTTTGAGTTTTAATATATTGTTTCATGATCTTTTGTATGAACTCAATCATTAATAGATAATTAACCATGGTTAAGTATTGACTGTTTCAATAATCGTTTTGGTTGAAGAAAATGCATGACTTAGATTCTTTAGATAATTTTAGGTTTTTTTTTTTTTTTGAAAAAAAAAAATTCTGATATACATTTTTTTTTTAATAATGAGAAGGAGAGTTCAATACATGATCATGATAGTAGAAATGATTGAGTACTTCCTTTCATTCTAAAAGGTGAAGTATTCAAATTTCATACTTAACATGTGACCATGTAAATAGTTTTTATTGAATTTAATCTCATTCCAACCATAATAATAATAATAATAATAATAATGATAATGATGGAGAGCTTCTTAAAAATTGTAACATGGACTAAAAAAATATAAAAAGCCCCAATATATACGGACTGTTCATATTGTGGATAATCCATAACCGTAAGATCTACATTTTTGGATGGAGAGTACGGAAATATTCATATGGTAAACAACAATAAATAATGGATTTTTTTTTTACCATCTTCGTATAAAATAAATTTTGTTTTTACTTTTAGACTACAACAAGATAGGTCAAGTGATTTCGAGATTGAACTATGACAGCTGCTTAAATAGCTATTTTCATAAGCTAAGAACCATTTTTTTTAATTAAAGAAAAAAAAAACAATTGAAATATGTGTTTCTTTGAAAAAATATTTGGTAAATGTTTTTTTTTTTTAAATACTCATTATTGTAATATTTTGAAATTTATTATTAAATACAAGTGTTTTATAGGACAAAATTTTTGAAAATACTGAAAATTATTCTGTTATAATTCTCTACCATACGTGAATGTAAAATGGGACAGGAAATTATTCGACACAAGGACATATTGGAGATGTCTTCCCACACTAGCCCTGATAAAACTAAGATGTTTATTCTTTTTTAATATCAAAGAAACACTTGAATATTTTCTTGATTAATATTCTTAAAAAATACTCAATTGGGTAAATTCCATATTTATTATTAAACGGTAGTGGTTCATACAACAGAATTTTCGAAAATAATGCAAAAATCGTTCTGTTATATATAATACTCTTATCTTATAGAATACGAATCTGGACAGAAAATTGGACAAAGGAAGCATATTGTATTTGTACTGTGATGCAATCATTGATATGGGCCTTTGACAACCAAAGGCGTAATTGAAATCAAACAATAAAAAAGGAGGAAAAAAAAATTACATAATTGCAATAGAAAAGAATGGTTGGTATAGGGTTCTTTTGGTGGTTAGCTTTGATAATATTGTGTGCTGGAATCTTCTCTAGGTATGTTTTGTGTTGTCACAAAATGGGAAAATGAAGCAAAAATGTTTGTCTTTGGCTTTCTGTTTGTTGTCACAGAATGGGAAAATAAAGCAAAAATGTTTGTTTTTGGACTTCTGCTTTTCTAGGTAACCGTGGCGTGGCTTTTGATCAATCAAAACAAAAGGGTAACAATAAAATAAAATAAGAAATACTGAAATGTGGTTATGGTCGTAAAAATTCGAATGACAAAACTTCAAGCGATCGATTTACTTGGTTTTTCACTACACTCAAAGCAAAATATACATGATGATAAAACAAACCCAGAAAAGGAAATGCTTCTCTCTCATTGTATTGTCTCATTGTTATAGTATTTTTTTTGTGGATGTTTTATGAGATTTGCATGTAATATTTTGTAAAAGAAAATGAGGCGATAGATATTTTATGTCCTCTAGCACTTTATCCTACATGTTTATCCCCTTGTTTTCCTGTGGTTAGTTTGTTAAAGGAAAAGATTCTATGTAAACGTCACTAAGGTTTTAGGTGCTATACTAATCCCAAATAAAAAAGACTCTAAATTGAGTTTCATTGAAAAAAGAATTGGAGAATTAAGTTCTCTTTCCAACAAATACTTTGGTAGCTTATGTGTGGAGTCCACATAATTTAAGCCAAACAATTTTAATAAATATTATAAACACCAATCATTTATTAATTTTTTTTCCCTCTTAAGAATTCTTAATGAGTTCATGCATCCATAAATTTGAAAGGAAATCAAGTTAAATAGGAAAGATGAGCTAGAAAGGGAAGTTATACATATGGGAAGAACAAATTAAGTTTCCTTAATAACAGGAATTTAATTTCTAATCAGTGTATATAATTTATTTCCTGAAAATTTTAAATAAACACGGTAATCTTAGATTAAAACTTAAACTTCATTTTCTTAATAAGAATTTCTCAGTAAATAAGCTCTGAAAGTCGGGAGAGATGGACAAAACTCGAGTCACAATCTCATTGCTCTGTGAAGGGATTATGACTTAAAACTTTCGTCATCATTTGTCATTACATTTATTATTTGGTTTAGGGGTGGGTTTGGATAGGAAAGCATCGAGATGGGCTTAATAGTTCTTGCTTTCTATCTTTGGAAAATCAGCCCAAACACAAGTAAATTGGGTTGTGGCCCAACTCCTTTGAAGGTCTGCCCATCCTGCATTATAGGACCATAGAAGCTTCAACGTAGTGTCTGCAAAAGGCTAGAACTATGTAGTTCATTGTTGCTTGAATAAATATTGTTTTTTGTTTTTTATGTTATTGATCTCTTCACAAATAACAAAAACCAATAGGATGTGATCGAGAGAATTTATAATGCATATGATGTACCGTATGATTCAATTCAATTCATAATAATAATTGACTAATCAAATTAGTTCACGCCATCTTTTATAAATTAAATGAAAAATATATGAATCTCGAATAAAATTTAAGTTGTTTATAATGTATTTTTCATTGATGTATGAATATGACTTGTTTTCAATCATTTCTTAGTATCATAGCATTAATCGACATGTTAATTTATTCATTTTCCATAACCATTTTAAGGTTGCAAAACAAGTTAAATACAAAGTGATGGAGTTGCATGAATTCAATTCATGAGATCTCACATACATATATATATATATATTCAATCCATTTAAGCCTATCTTTTATTTAGACATAACCACTGAATATTAAGTAGTAACAATACTGTCATAAAATTTCGAAAAATTGAGCTCAAATGATTAAAAAAATATATCTAACTCCCTTCTTGAGATGAATATCCTCAATCCATATATTTAATTTGAAAATTTTGTTGATGTAATCAAATAAATGATCATACTGTCAACATTTTGATAATTAAAAACAATTGGTTTTAAGTGTTCTATAACAACTATTACTTCAAATGGTCGGTTGCTTGTTGTTGGGTCTATTTTACTTTACGTCCATTAACATGTACAAACGTGTTAATGTAAACACAAGAAAGAGAAGAAAATGGCATACATGATCTGGTCAACTATTTTTTTTTTATTAATTATAAATATATTTTTCCTAAATTTTCAGAAAACAAAAAACACAATCACAACCTTGCAATAGCTATAAAGAAATTGATAACTCACCGTGAATTTGTAACAATAAATATTTATACAAGAAATGATTTATACATTTCAATGAATGATCCTATCTAAGTAGATTATATAAAATTTTTGACACACATTTTGAATTTATCTCAAATCTCAGGCTTATGCATTGATAGTTACAGAAGATTAAAATTAATCATCTTATAAAAAAGTTAAATAAATTCTCATTTCTAAAATTAATCCCACAACTAAGAATTCAATATATGACATTTTCTAAAAAAAGAAAGAATTAAAACCGTATGTCTTTGTCTCTTGAGAATTTCTAAACTCTTATTTTAATAGGTATAAAATCTTCATACCCTTGGAATACGATTTTAAAAAAATCCCTTTTAGCTAGCAACAAGTAATCCCCAAGAACTACTTCAATAAGTCATCAAACGGCACCTAATTTTAGAAGAAAATGTAATTATAATCATATCAACGCGTATCGCACAACATTAAAATTAATTGCAAGACATTTTATTTATTTATTCATTGAAATATACAAGATATTTAATTGATGTAAAAGTAAAATATCCTAATTTTATTTTGATGCTAATTATCGCATCAACCTGAATTAATGTGTTTTAATGATATAAACTCGTATTAATGGTGACGCAACAATATTAATTTAATTAGTCAAGCAATTAGTTTTATAAATGAAAAATGGTAAGTCAACAGGTGGTTGCTTGGTTGTAATCACAGTGAAGATGCAACTTGCCATGCAACCATATGGAACCAAGCTCAATAAAAAAATCTAAATGTTACTTCCACGAATCATCTTAGTACACAGTTGACTGAAAATATGTGTGTTGCAAAATCCGCCCAATCAATGCCAGAGCCCAAAAATTTGATTTAAGGTGACAAAAAGAAAACAATCAAAGCATTAGAAATATATATATGGATAACCATCGGCAGTACACCTACTTATCTTATAAGAGATGGGTTTGATATCCAATGAGAGTATCTTTTATTTTCTTCCTTCTATGTGAAGATAGTTTCTCAATCTATATATAAGTCGCTTCCTTCCGTATGAAAACTGTTCTCTAAATCATATTATTAATGTTCAACTCTATTTGATCATAGTTGTTTTCTATATCGGTTTGAGTGATTTAATGAAATATATATATATATATATATAAGCAGTAGAATTACATTTTTATTTTTCCAAATTTTTGGTGGGGTCGTGCTCCGGCCTCTTATACCTGCCACATCATGATATATTCCATTTTTGACACATTATTTCTATCTTAAGTTTGCCAGATTTTATCATACTAAACATTTATTTATAAAAAGATAAGATTCGAATAAGTCCGGGATCCCATTATATGTATTTATTAACATATCCGAAGATTAATTTTATTTTATTATGAACAGACCCTAACCATTACTCAATTTAATTCACATAAGGTGGATCTTTTGACGTAAAAATTCATGTTAATTTACGCTGTTTTGGGTATATATAATTCCTGAATGGTTGTTTACATGTTTATTAGTATATATGAGAAATAATCTCCTCTTTTTACGATGGTGAATATTCTTTTATTATAAAAATATATTTTCAAACCATATATACAATTAAATGGGGCAGAACTTTTGATGTAAGAGTCCATGTGTTACTCATTTCTACACTCTTTTGGTAAATGCTACAAATGGTTGGTGTGCAATGAATTACTCTTTCTCGCCTGGTTGGGATTAGAGAGCAGAAAGTAGCGATAATATATATTTGTAATATCAAAAAAAAAAGTTGAAAGATTAAAAACAGAATCATATAATCGGTTGTCGGTGTCTTTGTAAAAGTTACAGTCTCATACCTATTGATGTGAGTTATATATCTCATATAGTAATATCTCTCATCAATTTATATGGATAGTCTCTCCATTTATGTATGGGTCGATCCTTTTCATATGAAAGTAATTCTCTCATGTTATTAACGTTTCGTCCCGATTGATCTTAATAATCTGATTAAAAATAAAAATAAAAAAAGAATCATGGTTTTGTGTCGTGCCAATGGTCAACCAAAGGTAGCTTTATAGCTTTTAAAGTGACTTGGAGCTCCATCCAAAACGTTAAAGTAACGTATGATTATTGTAATATAATACAGCTAACCTTCCATTTGCTTTCCTACAGCCAATCTAGCTTCGAAGCCAAGCTGACAAGTGGACCACATTGTCTACAATACCGTGTGCGATTACGCAAGTAGCGAGTGAAGGTCACAATAGAGATAAGCATGTTTGACTGGCAGCTATATGTCACCTGTTTTTGAATAGTCAATGGCACATCTTCATGGTTTTGTTTTGTCTACAAAATGCTGGTTTTTCCACTATAAAAACCATTTCTAAAGCAAAATAACTCACAAGTTTCTAACATTTTCCCATATATAGGCCAAAAAACAGACCAAAAATCAAAAAGTTCAAGCACTTGTGTTGTGTTAATTGTCATGGTAGTCCTTGTGGAGGGACTTAGCAAAATCTACTTCAAGCTGGAGAATCATTTACACCACCACCATCATAAGGCAGCGGCATCGGCAGAGGCTTTGCAGGCTCATCTGGAGGCTTTTAGATCAGAAGTTTCGATTGGTTTGAACCGTTTGGTGTTGAATTTCAAGCCCGGGCCAGAGTTCCTTTTCTTTTCATGGATTCATCAATGTTTTGAGGTGCTTCCCGTGATCAACAAGGCTTTTGCAAAGCTGGTTGTGGACATAGACTATCCTATGAGTAAATGGGAGGATGGTTCTATGGAGGAGTATTTAAACTACAGTTTGAGCTTGATGGAGCTTCTTAACTCCATCAGCTCATCTATGTCTCATCTGGGGCAGGCCCGGCTTTCGCTTTCTCATGCTTTGAGTCTTGTAGAGAACTCACCTTCTATGGCGGTTGAGAGGTTGAGAGCATTTCAAACAAAGAGTTCAAGCAAAGAGTTGAAAAAACCTGAAAATAAGGAAGGTAATGGTGACAGGTTTTGCTCCAACAAGGATAGAGTTGTCAATGAGGCTTTGATGGAGTTAAAGAGTATTGGATTCTGGGTGTGTGGGGTGATCTTGGCTGGATTGTCTGGCGATGTTAAAGCATATATGGAGGCAAGAAACTCATCATCAGGAGGAGGGTTTTCGAATTCGGGTTTAAGCAATTTGGATTCAAGTATTAGTGAAGTGATCATGGAGCAGAAAGGTGGTGTTTTGAAGGAGGTAAGAGAGCTGAATGATTCAGCTAATTGCCTTGCAGCTGCTTTAGAAGCTGGAAAGGGTGGTGAAGAAGCAGAGGAGTTGAAGAAAAGATTGGAGGTGTTTGAGAAGATGGTGGACAACTTAGGGAAGGAGGTGGATCAACTCTTCTCCAACCTCCTGGCTGGTAGAAATGAGTTGGTTGATGGCATCAGAAGAAAAAGCAAAGCTGCATAGTTTCATTTGTATTTATGTACTACGACTTGTGTTAATTCTTTGTATATAAATTGTATGGTTCTCAGATTTTTTGTAACTTTATAAGCAATTGTAAGCTGTGTTTAATGAAAAAGACTTCAAATTTACTTAAAACTTGTTTCTTTTAGATTGGGATAGCAGACTGTTATGGTGTGTGTTTGATTACCTATTGAGAATTTGAACGTGAATGATCTCGTTTCGCGTTTGCTAGGCTGTAACTAGATAAGGATCTGTGTAATATCATACGAGAAAGAAATAAGATCGCAATAAAAGCTGCAGGAAGCATAGTGAAACTAGCGAAAAATGGGAGCCTACAGGTTCTAATGTGCTCTGACCATTACATTGAAAAACCGGTAAGAGTAACCTTCAACATGTTTTGTCCATCATCCATCATCACCTGAACAGTTAAAGACTTTCTCCTAACAGAGAGACATATGTACTTCTACTTTAAAAGACTTTTGGTTTCCAGAACTGTGAGACCTATACCCTTAACTGTAACAAACCATTTCATTTCTGTTGTGTTTCTCTCATAAGTACTGCAAAATAGTCAAGCCGATGAGGATCACAGCAGCCCCAGTTGGCTCCTTGAGTCATGGGAATGAGTTTCTCCTTCAGGCGCCTTCCTCTTGTGATAATTGTCGGTTGGAGGCCTAGATGATGCACAAAGAGTACGTATGAGAAATAAGAAACCGGATGGTTGACAATAATTTGACAAAAACAACCCATGGCAACTAAACATTACACAAACATCTTAGGTTAACATTGAAATTGGAATATGAGGTGACATAACTAGGAAAAATAGAAAAAGAAACTGATTCTGCTTATAAGCATATCAATTCTCATAAAAAGGTCCTACACTAAAGGTTCTATCAACATAGAACAATCTTTATATTCGAAGTCTTGTAAAGCATGAGGGATTGAAGGCAGCAAGATTTTTGGATATAGGAAAAGTAGTGTACCCTAATTGCAGGGTGGTGTCTGAATCTCCTTTATCAATTGCACTATCAGAGGCAATATCAGGACTTGCACTATGGTTCATAAGAGCATTCCTCCTTTGTAAGGGACAGTATTCAAGAAAAGTTGGGACCGAGCAGTCAGTGGAAGGAAAAAAACCTCGGAGCTCCTCAACCTACAAACAAGCAGAGAAAAGATGTAATAAGTATATTGAAAGAGACTTATATTTGCATTTAGAATGCTATAGCTTGCCTGTCTGCGCAGAGTTTCATTCTCCAACACAGCCTGTTGTTCCTGTAAGCGAAAAAAATTAGTTACTAGTTGAACAAACGTTTCCAGTTTTTGCATCAAAGCTGAAATCAGCCAACATCATTGACACAAAAGTCATAACATAGAAGATGCAGGATATGCTGCCACTATCATTTATTCATCCATCCGCTTCATTTTCATTCTTGTCCCCCACATCTTTTCTTCTATTGCTGAGTCAGGATCTGAGCTATTCTAGTAAGATGATCAAACTTAATTCAGTGTACCTGTAGTCTTGATTGCTCTAGTTGTTCCATCAGTAATTGCTCCTGAAATGACAAAACTTTTGTTAAGGCCTAGTAACCACCACCTAAACCTGTATCTCCCTTTTACAAGTAATTTTAAGTGCAAATGTATAGAACCTTTTTCTCCTTCACCAACAACAACCCATCATTTAATTCCTGTTCAAGGAGCTGCAACTCTTTTAAGCTCAAGCCATTCAGGTCCTTACCCAAAAGTCGTCTGTAGAATGAAAGCAATCAGTACGGTTGTGCAGATGAGAACAGCAGGTGATTTCCAGAAGCTATTTGTTAAACTGAAACATACTCTAATAGAATAAAGAAGACTTACAACTGTTTTGCTTGTAGTTTTGTAATTTCATCCTTTAGACCATTCACTTCCTTAGTATTTTGCTTCTGAGATGAAAAGAGAAGCTTAAAAATCAAAACCAACATCAAAGAAAACACTTTACGAATGTTCATGCCTGCCACATGCCTTGTGACATGCACATTATATAGATTTCAAAGGACCAATATTGTAATAATGTTCTTCATTTCCAAACAGAATGCAATTCCTATTTCTAGTCAATGGATAATGTAAATATATACTCTCAATCAATAGGACAACTGTGATAAAGTTTACAAAAAGTTGAGGATCATATAAAATTTAGATTTTATAACACTGTTGACAGTTCAAATGCCACATCATTTGGGCAAAATTTTTGGACAACCTTGCATCACTCCTGTTGACTGAAAGTAAAGGAGAGATGGAAGCAATATAAATGTGAAAAGATAGGCTTGAAGCAATGTATCACGACAGAGAACAAATAGCAAGATAACTGAGAGAGGAAATTGCCACTCAGCAGTTGTAATTGCAACAAATATAACCAGATTCCACAAGTGCAATTGTGTATCAGTGAGTACCTCTGCCTTGTGTTCGGCCACAGCAGTCTCTGTAAAGTTCAAACACTTGTTGTATCTGGATAGAGTTCTCTTCATTCTACAAAAATAAGATCAAATAATAATAAGTCAGTGTTCTTTAAATAGAAATGAGGCAAAGAGCTTATTGTCTTGTAAACATGCAATCATTATATGCACATGAAATGCGGTTAGCTCTTCCCGAAATCCATATTACAAACCACTTAAATCTCAAACTAAATTTTTATAAATAAAGAATTTCAACTTTACAGGCTCTGACAAGGCAACTTTAGCTTCCGATATTCATCTATCTGACACAAACACTCTTTCCAAGCAGGCTCCTGTTTGAGACCAGCAACGCAACATCTTCAATTTCTTAAGGAAAAATCTTTATTTCGAAGCTTATGCCAATAAAACGTACTCAAGTCTCATCACATTTCTATTCACCTTCGATATCTTCATATACCAATTGGTGCATTAAAGCCACTTTTAAAGCTCATTTTAGCTGTTGTCTATGTATTCAACTGATTGTGAGTCAGAATCTCAGAAATCAGCATCCAATGATGTATCCAACAATGGTTTTGTAACTGATTAGCTTGATTCTTGACTTGTCTTCACTTCTCACAATTAAACTAATTTCAAGAAATGAGATTTGAAACTTTTTTCCACCTCTACATTTCAATTTTTGCATTTTTCTCAACCTACCCTACCAAATGAACAAAAGTAAAATGGTTGTTCTTGAAGCTGTTACACATCAGGAACAACCACATTAGAAATGAACCCATCTCCATACCACAGACAAGCAAATGAACCCATCTCCATACCACAGACAAGCATAAGTACTACATCGGACTCAACTAAACCAAATTCATACACAAGCAGCATCCTGAAGCCATTTTGAAGTGATCTAGGCATCAAAACAGTTTTGCACAGATTTCCAAATCATCAATTGAGGCCATCACCTCAAACAGTAGAATACAGAGAATCAACGGTCTTCAAATTTCAGCAGAGAATTTTATTTGATTTTGTTACAT
The DNA here is from genome assembly GCA_022984855.1 of Dimocarpus longan. NCBI lineage: Eukaryota > Viridiplantae > Streptophyta > Magnoliopsida > Sapindales > Sapindaceae > Dimocarpus > Dimocarpus longan. The sequence continues at coordinate 24,179,177 of CM041022.1, forward strand.
ATATTGTTCAAGTAAAGTTTAAAAACAGTTCCGACTGTAAAGCATTTCAAGTAACAGCAGTCTTCTGACAAAAAGAAGAAGCAAAAATCAACACAATCTAGAATTTCGAATGCAACAGAACACAAATTAACATATAATCAAAGCAAGTTGAAGATTCAAAATTTTTACACATTTGTTACACAGGACAACAGATTCATACCCAAACAGCCACATCAACCCAAAAAAAAAAAAATTGCTCCAAACAATAACAGAGTACTCATCAACACACAATTCAAAAACACACGATGGTAACCAAAACAAACAGAAGAGAAGAAAAATAAAATTAAAAAATAGGAAGATTTTAGAAATGTTAAAAGCAATAAAATATAGAATCATGGATAAACATGCAACAAATAATGTCACTCGAGTAGAGAAAAAAAATGTGAAAATTTTCCAAAAACCAAGACAACCCATCAACCTGAAAAATGAAACAAACACATGCAAACCACCAAAAACATTTTGTTTTTTTTTTTTAAAACAAAAGGAACAAAAATATACCCAGAGCTTGAAAACTCAAAAAGCTTGCCAGTATTGGAGAAGATGATGACAGCAACCTCAGCATCACATAGAATGGCCAATTCCTGAGCCTTCTTGAGTAAACCAGCTCGTCTTTTAGAGAATGTGACTTGCCTACTGTTCGCATTCTCGATCCTCTTTATCTCTATCTTCCCTCTACCCATTTCTCTTCTTCAATTGATAAAAAAAAAAAAATCTACAACCACCCCAGAAGAAAAAAAAAAAAACAATCTTTTCAGAAGAAAAAATTTAAAAAATTGAGGAAAAAAAATAAACCTGGTTTTCTCTTCCTCTCAAATTCAAAACAATTCAATCTGAGGAAAACAACAGCCAACTTCTGGTTTCCTTTATTAAGAAGAAGGGGAGAATCAAAAAATAGAAATGGGGGTTTTTCTTCTTTTCAAGTTGTTTACCTTTTTTAAAGATTTTATAAACGGGGCAAATCTGCTAATGCTAATTGGACACAGAAATAGGAGAATGAAAAAGGAGTGCTAAATTTGGAGAAGATAAAGAGATAGTTTGTATTCTTTTTTCATTTACAATATTTTTTTTTGCTTTTGTGAGCGTTTAAAGCTTGAAACGGCAAGTCTTTTGCATGGCTACTGGCCTTTGTAGGTTTTTATGCATTCTATTTAGAGAGAGAGAGAGAGAGAGATGTGTCGTGTTTTGTTGGTGGGTTGGCTCCTGCATGATGATTCTTTTTGCCACATTTGGAGCGTTTAGTTGTGCCGATAGGTCTTTCCTTTTGTGGACCCCACTGCCTTTTTTGTGACTCTTCTTAGGTATCTACCTCCTTTCTCTGGGTCCCACTTTTGGGCAGTTTCATTTCAAACACCTATATATAGTGTTATAAATAAGTAATTTTCTTTTTGTTATCTTCAGTGGGCCGTGGTGGCTAGTTGTTTTCTTTGCTAGAATTGGAAAAGGTAATCAATTTACCATTCTACCTCAATTGCTGTTCATTTTGGATGAAGGGTATTTTTGCATTTTCCTTATATAGATCTAGAGTGAGAAGGGGCTTGCAAATATTCTTTTTTCGGTTTTGATGGGTTTAGTAGGTTTTTTATTACTAGCTTTGGTTAACCAATGACTAAGTTTAGAAGAGAGAGAGAGCGAGACAGAGGATGGGTGCTATTTTGAATATTTCTGCTGTTTTCGGAAAGCAGCATCGGTGGGGGTACTTAATTGACCACTTACTAGATTTGGCACACAGACTTGACGGTTTTAGGGAAAAATTAGTGGCATTCTTGAAAGTTTTGCAAAACTTTCTTATTTTGGTGGATTTGGTTGAGATATTACCATGTCTAGATAAATAGTAAGTGTGGGTGTATTTACTAGGCTATCTTGTATGCGACGGGATCAGATAACACAAATTTTGACATAAATTTTAATACAATTTATTGATCATTGGATTATAAAGATTTTAATGACTTAGATTTACTCACACATTTATACACAACTTAATTTTATACCTTATATAAATGTGTTTTCTCATTTCTCTCTTCATCATTAATTATATCATATCTCCGCTCTCCTCTCTTTTATTAATTACAACTCTATATTAATATATTCCTCTTGTCTTTCTTCGTTATTATATTATCTCTCTCATCTCTCTAATTAATATTATTTTTATATATTTTTAATACTTCTCCAACTAATATTAAAAACCAATCAATTAATATTATTCTCACTTATTGAAAATCTTTGTATCTTTATTTTTTTTTATTTAGTTTTAAATTATATTATTTTCGAACATATATACATTTAATAGTATCTAAAAAAAGACTCACATATATATGTTTAAAAATAACATAATTTAAAAGTAAATAAAAAAATAAAAATAATATTAATTGATTGATTTTTAATATTAGTTGGAAAAGTTCTAAAAATATATATAAGCAATATTAATTAGAAATATGATAGAGATAATATAATAATGAAGAGAAAGAAAACGAATATATTAATATAAAGTTATAATTAATAAATGAAATGAGAAAGAAGATATGATATAATTAATGATGAAGAGAGATATGAGAAAATACATTTATGAAGGATATAAAATTAAGTTGTGTATAAATGTATGAGTAAATCTAAACCATTGAAATCTTGGTAATCTAATGATCAATAAATTGCATCAAAATTTATGTCAAAATTTGTGTATTCTGATCATGTCCCATCTTGTATTTTAAGCTTTTTACTATAAATGAGTTTCTTTCTACGTTTTCTTTTGGTTTTCATATCTCTTCAGATTTAGTGATTATGAAAATATGGTCAATAATTAAAAATTAAATTTAGGGCAGGATGAATAGCGAGATGAGATTGTAAAATTTTATAATTTTTTTAATGATAAAATATATTAATTCAATCTAATAATTTCCTAAATTCAAATCATGTGGTATCTCAGATTAAAAAAACGTAAGCGTTATGTTAAGTACTTCCTTTCTTATACGAGATGATCTCAACACTCACAACACGTGGACTGATATGACTTAAAAACAGAGACACTAAGCCGTACTAAAGTTTCTCTCTTCTCGTAAGTCTTGCTTGAAGAAGGCTTTTATTTGTTTGTCCATTTGTTTGTTTGTCTTACGAATTAACAAGTTAACAACCAATTCATGAGTCTTGTCCAGTGGGCTGTGGTCTAAATAGTTAAGTATGGCTCTCACAATTATTGGACTTGATCACAGGTTGTAATGTACGTTACAAGTAAGACATGGCCCATATTACATCAACAACAAAAAAAAAGGCATAGCCCAAATTACTCGTTTGGTTTCTCTACTCCAATCTTTGTTGTCGCATTTATATCTTGTTAATGTTGCATAACCTAAAAATCATTCTAAAATTAAAATAATCTATGACAAAAAAGTCTAATAAAAATAAAATTCGAATGATGTAATAGTTTCAAGTTCAGTAAGATAGATTTAATTGAATGAATTACTAAGAATCTGCCATAAATAAAATCGTAAGCCTGATTAGTTACTGTTTTTTACAATGTCTTTAAATCGAATAAAGTTGTTTGAATCCAAGAATGACTCCTACACAGACAAGCATAAGCATGTAGTTGATTTCGGCGATGCAAACCTGTCCTTCATACTTGGCCTTGGATGCTAGAGAAAAACCTGAAATCAGGGCTTGGTTTGCTATGCTTGCTGCCAATTCAGCCATCACAAACATTGGCCAAAACGGAGGACCTGCACATTCATTTAATCACCACCTAAAGGCAAACAATCATAATACAGAAAACTCAAGTAGAAAAAACTGTGATTATGTGCATGGTCATAACCTGGTACGGATTTGTAAAAGGCATCTTGGGCCCTGGGCATATTCATGGGCTGGTTAAGGACATAAGCCTGTAAGACATTGTGGAGACTAGAGACTGTAGAGATGACAATTTGGATTGACGGGTTGTGTTTGGGTCAACACGAATACAGCAAGATTTTTTTTCTCAATATGAATACAACATGATTAATAAATAAATTAGACCCCTTAAACACGAACGCTAGATGATTATATTTGGGTCAACACAAACACTGACACAATTAATCAATTTATTTATGGGTTATTTATTAACACATTTATTGACATGTTTATAAGATTAATTTATTGACACGTTTATTAACCCATTTAATAACTCATTTAACTATATTTAATATATTTAATATTGATCTAATAAAAAAAATTAAAATATAAATATAAGTGAAATAATTAAGTTTACATCTTAAATCTACAAATACAATCCAAAATATAAAAATACAATCATCCACAAAGATTAAATTAGTAAACTTAGGCCTCTACTTCAACACTTTTATCCTCTTCCATTTCATTGTATTCCTCTTTCATATTTTCATTTACCTGATCATCGATATCGACATTATTAAAATCCATAGATTTAAGTTGTATATGAACAATAATTAATAATAAACAATAATTAGTAAAGTAGATTACAACAATAAACTTAAATATTAGCTAATTTCAAATTCAACATATATTCAACGAACCAACGATATAATGTGTATTTTGATTAGATGACAGATTCAAAGAAAAAAGCATAATCTATGACATCAAGTAATCTAAACTCAGCAGGTGAGTGAATATAAACAAACATCCTCAGAGATGTTTGAATCTTAAGGACAAAAGGTTGAAAGATGTGGGTAATTAAGCAACGCAACAGCCTGGCATAACCAGAACACAGCTCAGTAAGATGCATTAATCCGCACAAAGTTCAAATAAATACTTTAGCATAGACCATCATTTTAATCAACTAGCTATCACAGTTAAGGTGTTTAACTTAACAATTTTACCCATGACTGACATGAGAACAAAGACTTGCATATAGGTTATAATTTGGGATATGAATCCTCAGTTTCACACTAAAACTTGAGTCAGAAACTTAGTAGTCACACTATTTGCATTTTCTTAAACAAATATTGTCACATATTAATCTCAAGTCTTTAAATACTATATTTGGATCATTTCCTATCAGTTCGAATTTTTGAGTCTAATGATAACTAATATGTTATCAGAACTTTGAGATCCTTGATTCAAACTCTCTTTTCTCCCTTTATCTCGAATTCTTATTATAACGATAGGAGATGTTTAATATGTGCACAATATTTGTTATTATATTTGTCATCTATTCATATTATACATGAAAGAACGTGTCACATGTTATTTTCAAGTTTAAATACTATAGTTGAGTCATTTTCTATCATATTAAATTTTTAGATCTGATGGTAACTAACTTAACCTGAAACTTAGTGGTCACACTATTTGCATTTCCTCAAATGCATACGTTATTGAATTAATTAAGTATTAAATACAAAAGAGGGGGAAAACATTCACTTGGCCTTAGTTCTGGATTTCGGCCTAAAACTTAGCGGTCATACTATCTACATTTCCTCAACTTGAGAGGATGGTAGGATAAACAAAGGTGCATGCACTTATTTGGACAAACTGCACAGCAAAGTACCCAACAGTTGCCAATACGGTTTCCAATCCTCTTCCATTTTGAAAGAAAAATAAATTAATACAATACAATAAATTTGGTCTAATTTTCAATTAACAATGTACATATAACGTTGCCATCGTCCACCCCCCTTCTTCTCTCCTTTTTTTTTTTTTTAAGAAACATTAATAGTATTTTATTTATTTTTATATTTTTAATATTTCTTAAAAAAATGTATATGCAAACTTGAGTAATGCATAATTTTTTCAAAACTAATTATTGATATATATATTTTAAAAATGATATTGTTCTTACCAGAACTTACAATCAAAGCCTACTAGAATCTTTGTTAGGTTTTTGTCCTCAATGTTACTCTTTGTCTTTGACTCTCCATTATTGCCTAATCCTATAAAACAAATAACACCTTCATCAGGGTGACCTAGAGGTTATCTTCGAGAATATTCTCCGATACTTAATCAATTTCATTTTTTTAAGAAGACTTCGGCTCTTTTTTAAAACTATCCCTTCCAAACAAATTACTTAATCAACTTTTATTAAAAAAAATAAAAATAAAACAAGATTTATCTTTTAAGTGTCCCAATATTTGCCAAGATGCTTGCCATTTGTCGCACATGTTGTTCTTGGAATGACAAGGGTTTGTCACATATTTCATATCTGTCACTTATTACTTGAGGAACAGTTCCCTCAAAGGTTGACTTTCTGCACCTTTGATAACTTATTTAATTGTCAATAACATGCTATCTATTATCTTCTTTGATTGAAGTCTATGATACCTGCCACAAGTCTTCTGTTAAAATTGCATTAATACGTTTTCCTTTAATTGGGTTTCTCTAGCACCCGTTTAGATACTTTCAACAATTAATAACTAAAATAGAATACATACTCTTAAAAATTAATCTAATTAATTAAAAAGTAAAAAAAAAAAAATTCTCTAATGTAAAAAAAAAAAAGTAATTATATTAAACAACAAATACATAAAATGTAGTAAGTGGTAATCCTTTTAAACACAAATACACAAAACCATTAATAATGAGAAGATAATAAAAGTCTTATAACAAAGTTTCAACGTTTTTATTAGAACATTACTAAAAACAAACACGTCATCTAGAAGCTGCATTATTTCTACTACCACTATTTTTCAGATGTTCTTGGCATAATTAGCACGAGCAATCCAATTACGATTTTAAGTGTTTCTACTACCTCTGTTTGGTCTCTTTATGCTGATGAACATTGAGGCAAAAACCAATGTATATAATTTGATAACTTGAGAGTAGATGAAAATTAAGCTTTATTCATCTTTTGATAACATCAACTTTATTTATAATAAGTTCTTATTGTTGGCATGGGAGAGAGTGAGCAATTTGATCCAAAGTTAATCATATATTCACACCATGAAATGATTGCCAAAATCGTAAGGAGAATTAATCAAGAAAAGGAACTTGATTTCATAGATGGAAGGGGACAAACGCCCTATTCCTGCCATAAATAAATAATATATTTTTATTAAATAATAATTACAATATTATCTATCTATTTATCCTCATTAAAAGCAACAAATTTTTACTTTTAAAAAACATATCAATGGTCACTGCAGAAAAAGAAAAGGGCATATTCGATTGTTGGTATCATCTATGATCAAGTCAAAGAATTTTTTCAAATCAGTCAATTAATTAAATTCAATTTATTCAGCTATGTAACAGAACATGACAACTTACAGTGCCAAATTACTGTCATGTAATTTAATAAGAAATAATAACTTCCAAAAAAAATTTAATAATTTTACAAGTAGTCTTGTATGCATTTTGAATGCACAATCCCAAAATGAAGTGAATGTGTCAGGAAACACTATCTTGTACACTCAACATTCTATAACCATTTTAGAAAGAATTAAATTCTTATTTGTTGTTATTATTTTACCTATTCAAATCATGCCACATGTTTCAAAAATAAAACATCAATGTAATCTGCGGCTTTCTAGACTTATGCTTCTGATATCCATAAAACCGTTTGAGGGATGTGGCACGCGGTTTAAACATCAATGTAAATTCCTCGCAGCTTCTTAGATTACCACTTCTGATCAGAATAGGATACCGGAACGCTCAGTGAAGGGCTATATACAGTTTCAAAAAAATAACAACTCCAGGGTATTGAAAATTTCTGTTTTTGAGAAAAAATGTCTGGTGGTACTCTTGTAGACGAGAGCCTGCAAGAGGTTGCTTCTTCTGATCAGGAACACCATATAAAGAAACCATTGCGTAGATATGACTCCTTGGATGTTGAATCTTGCAAAGTTTCTGGTTATCAGAACCGCGGAGTCAAGGTTATTACCTTAACGTATATTTTCAGGATACCTGATAATTAATGGATTTGTATATATATATATATATATATATATTCGTTTTGTTGGATAAACTATTATTGTTTTGTATGGATTAGGTTGTGAACTGGTCGATGATTTTGCAACTGGCATTCCAAAGCATGGGAGTGGTGTATGGAGATATTGGTACATCACCTCTCTATGTTTTGACGAGCACCTTCCCTGATGGCGTCAGGCATGTGGATGACATCCTGGGAGTGCTTTCTTTGATCTTCTACACCATCACTTTAATCCCTCTTATCAATTATGTTTTTATCGTCCTACATGCCAATGACAATGGCGATGGTATGATTAATCAAGTTTATATTCATATGAAAGTAAATCCTGTAAATATTAAATGTCTAATGATCATTACTAAATTTATACGACAGCATGCAAGTTTCAAAAAAAATAATTTATATGATAGCATGATAGTGATATTTTTCAGTGAACTCTTTGTAACTAAAACAATTTTCAGGAGGGACATTTGCTTTGTACTCTCTGATATGTCGACATGCCAAGGTGGGGTTGATCCCAAGCGAGCAAGCTGAGGACTGTGATGTGTCCAATTACCATATAGAGTTGCCTAGCGATAGCAGAGGTGCTAGGAGGGCATCAAAACTCAAGTCTAAGCTTGAGAACAGTCAGTTTGCCAAGCTATTCCTACTTTTTGTCACCCTGCTTGGTACTTCCATGGTGATTGGGGATGGTATCCTCACTCCTAGTATTTCAGGTGACTATACATATGTTTATATTTTTTTTGTTGACATTCTTCACTTGAACAGATCAATTCTATACGGATATATATCATAAGTTAGGATGTTAATTTTCTTGTTTCTCTCATCATGTTCATGATTTCTGACTCTTACAAATTCTCTGTTCCATCAACAACAGTTTTATCAGCAGTGGGAGGGATCAAGGAAGCCACATCTGCAATGACAGATGGTACTCCTCATCCCAATCATGTATTTCTATTAATGTTAAAGTTGGTCATATTTTGCTAATTATACATTCTATTAATGTTTTGATAAAAAGAAAGGGTTGTTTGGATATCAGTAGCTGTCTTAGTTTGCCTCTTCACCTTTCAAAAGCTTGGAACTGAAAAAGTAGGATACACGTTTGCTCCAATAATCTGCATTTGGTTTGTGATGATTGGTGGCATTGGCCTCTATAATGTCATAAAATTTGAGCCAATGATGATTAAAGCTATAAATCCATGGTACATTATTGATTATTTTAGAAGGAATAAGAAAGAGGCTTGGATTTCCCTCGGTGGCGTTGTCCTCTCTATAACAGGCCAGTACTCATTTTCTTTCTAATAGAGATCATTATGATTATATTTTGAGTAATCTTGTTGATCAATTGTAATTTTTCTTTGAAAATCTTAGGAGCCGAAGCACTATTTGCAACTGTTGGTCACTTCACAGTTCGATCCATACAAATAAGCACCTGCTGTATTGTCTATCCAGCCGTCATATTATGTTACTTTGGACAAGCTTCTGTTCTATACCAGCACCCTCAATATGTCAATGATGCCTTCTATAAGTCCATACCAGGTGATCAATATACACATAATCACAAGGTTTTTTTTTTGTCTATAGCGGCTCTCTATGTAGCCAAATTTTGGTGATGAAATCATGAAATGATTGTTCAGGTCCCCTGTATTGGCCAATGTTTGTGGTGGCTGTACTGGCTGCAGTTATAGCAAGTCAAGCCATGATTTCAGGGAGTTACTCTATAATCCAGCAATCCCTTTCGTTGGGGTGTTTCCCACGGGTGAAAGTCATGCACACATCAGCTAAATTCGAAGGACAGGTTTACATTCCTGAAATCAATTACCTACTCATGCTTGCTTGTGTAGGAATTACTCTTGGATTCAAGACCACTGTAAAAATTGGCAATGCATATGGTAAATTACTCTATCCACAAGCGATTTATCTTTATAATTTTCCCGTGAAAGTAGTAAATATTGAAGCTGATAAAATCATTCTTTTGCATACAGGTATTGCAGTGGTGTTTGTCATGACATTGACATCATTCTTGCTAGTACTTGTTATGATCATCATTTGGAAATCGAATATGCTCCTAATAATTTCTTACATTATCATCATTGGTTCTGTGGAGCTAGCCTATTTAAGTTCGGTTTTATACAAATTTGATCAAGGAGGATACTTACCATTAGCGTTTGCTGCTCTTCTAATGACTGTAATGTTTGTGTGGAACAATGTGTATCAGAAAAAATACTATTATGAGCTTGAACGTAAGATTTCTCCAGAGAGGCTAAAGGAGATTGCTTTAGATAGAAACGTTCATCGAATTCCAGGACTTGCTATGTTCTACTCGGAGCTTGTTCAGGGTATTCCACCAATCTTCAAGCATTATGCAGCCAATATACCTGCATTGCACTCGGTCCTGGTATTTGTCGCCATCAAATCTCTCCCTGTCAGCAAAGTTCCATCGGAAGAGCGGTTCATATTCCGAAGAGTGGAACCAAGGGAGCTGAATGTCTTTCGTTGCGTTGCAAGATATGGCTACACAGAAGTACAAAACATGAAAGAAGAGAACTTTGAGTCAATGTTGATTGAAAAACTGAAGGAGTTTATCGTAGAAGATTACAAGTTTTGTCAAATGACCACCAACACCAGGAAGATTGCAGCAGTGGAGTCTGAAGATTTGGCTGAGCAGGAGGGTATGATTCAGGAAGAGAATGTTGAAGACGCAATGGCAAGAGAGATCGAAACATTGGATAGAGCTTGGCAGGATGGTGTTGTGCACTTACTTGGTGAGAATGAGGTGGTTGCAGCAGAAGGATCCGGCATTTTGAAGAAGTTGATGATAGACTATGCATATAATTTTCTGAAGAAAAATGTGAGACAATATGAAAATGTGTTTGATCATATTCCCCAGAAGAGCATGCTCAAAGTGGGAATGACTTATGAACTTTAAAATGCCATTTGAAATGGAGGAGAGGGGCACTTGACAGGATGCAAGATTTCCTGCTAGTAATTTTAGATTTGTGTTATTTCTTTTGATATTTAGAACTTATGTACAAGTTAGTTAGCTTTATAAGCTACGTTTGAAACTTTCAACTCTATTTTATAAATGGTTTCCAGTTTTCGATTGAAGTTGGAAATCACATCCATTTAATTTGTCCCATAATTTTCATAGATAATATGAGCAACCCAATTATTTCATTGTTTTTACGGAGCCATTAAAACTTGTTTAGGGACATTTCGGGAACTAACTAACCAATACATAACATTTAAATAAGGAATAAAAATATAATTTGCAAAAATATTAAAAAAAACAAAAAAAAAAACTCAATGTAGTTTTCTAGTGTTATTTTTCAAACTTTTTTTTTTTGAGCTAAAAAAAAATTCTATAATATTATTAGTTTTCTTTATTGTAAACAAATGTCACTCTTGTCTTATTTCAAATTTTATAATAGGTCTAAATAATAATGATTTTCTATATTTAAATTTATAATATTCATTTATATCATAAAAATTACAATATTATCAGTTGAGGATCTAAATCATGTGCCTTTGAACATAGTTCTTCAAAAGTATTGATTGTTTAAGAAGCCAAGAGGTAAGACAACCCATGAGACCTTTTTCTAGTAGCACCTATACGAGTCATGCGTATTGTGGAAATGTCACTAGACTAATAGTTTGAGTTTTAAATGTCACTTATTATTGGATTGGGATAAAAATGCCGCTGATGTAAAAGTCACTTTATAGGGTGACTTTTGTTGGCTAAACAAAAACAATAGAAAGAGAAAAAAAGAGGGAGAAGGAGAAAGAGAATATAACCATCAAGCGACGCAATTTTAATTAACTAGCATGAACCATAATTTGGGATAAACCATAATTTCAAATAAATACATTAGCATAAATCAAAATTTTAATCAACTAGCTATCATCGTTAAGATGTTTAACTTAGCAATTTTACTCATGCCTGACATGAGAACAAAGACTGGCATATAGCTAGGATTATAATTTGAGATGTGAATCCTCGGTTTTATACTAAAACTTGAGCCTGAAACTTAGTGGTCATACTGTCTGCATTTCCTCAACTCAAGAGGATGGTAGGATAAACAAAGGTGCATGTACTTATTTGTACGAACCGCACAATAAAGTGCCCAACAGTTGCCAATAATGTTTCCAATCCTCTTTCCATTTTCAAAGAAAAATAAATTAATGCAACACAAGAAATTTGGTCTATATTCCATGAGCTGAATTTCTTGTAGTGATATGGATTCATTACATATTTTCAAAGAAAAAATTATGTATTTATAAATTTATTTCGTGCTCTTTGGTTTCTATTAATCGTATTTTTTTTAAACACTATCAGAATTAGAACCAATATAATAGAATACAAAAATAAAATTAAAGTCTATCAGAATTAGAGAGGATATCAGAATTAGAACCAATATAATAGAATACAAAAATAAATATTAAACGCTATCAGAATTAGAGAAGGACAATCTCAGGTGCATGATCTAAAATGGATTTTCTAATTCTTATGGTATTGCATTACAAATTCACTTTATCAAAACTTGTATGCTCAGATTACCGTTTTGTAATAACACTTGTATTTATATACAAAGCTTGCTTTCTTTATTTTTTTGATGTGGGACTAGACCTTATTTTATTTCCAATAGATGCACTTTGGTCTTCAATTTTTCATTCACTCAAACATTAATTTCACCAAAAGAATATACCACTTCAATGACCTCATGGGTGAGAACACGAATTTACCTTGATCTTTCAAAATCAAGATAAAAAAACTCAATCAAAATAGTTCATTAAAATGGACTTTTGTGTCCCTTATTTTCCAATAAAAATGAAAGAGAGATGAAGAAGAGAGCTTTGAGTATTAATCTAGTGACAATAACAAAAGGAGAGGAAAAATAACTGATATTTCCCTCCATGTCACTCATATATAAGCAATTGATACACATCTTTAGTTGACATCCAGAGTTTCTTTGAGAATGAGATATCAATTCCAATTAAAATCGACAAATATTAACTCTGGAAAAAAAAAAAAAAGCATATCGATGTTCACTTAAAACAAAATATTATTATTTATGATCAAAGTAATATTCAAATCAGTTAAAAAAAAATCTATTTATTCAATGGTATAACAGAACAAAACAACATAAAGTCCCAATAGGATCAACTTATTTGCTTAGTATTTATAGTAAAATTGCCAATTTAGTGTCATATAATTTAATAATTTTACGAAAAAAAAAGCATTGTACGTGTTTTGAACACAAATTCCCAGATGAAGTATAAAATGCGTAGAGAAATGGTATCATGCACACACTCAAGATTCTCTTGCCATTTTAGGACAAAGACTTTCTATTTGCTGCCGCTATTTCATTCATTCAAATCACACCACATGTCCTGAAAGTTAATATAACTCATGCCAATGTGAACTGATTCAAATGAAAGATATGCAACTAGTCAGTACTTACCTGCACACCTTTATGGAAATTAAAGTCTATGTATTTATGGATAATGACACCGTTTGTGATCAATATGGTACGCAGTATAAACAGCTTTTTGGACTTCCAGCTTCTGGTCAGAGTAGACTACGTAGGAGAGTAATTGACAAAAAAGAGTACGTAAGAGAGCACATAAACATGAGGAGGACGGTTTCCAGGGTATTGAATATTTTTTAGGTTTTGAGAAAACATGTCTAGTGCTACTCTTGTAGAAGAGAGCCTGCAAGAAGTTCCTTCTCTCTCCCTATGTCATCAATGCCTTTCGTCAAGCTGTCACCATTGTCTTTTTCCTTCAACTCGTCGTCGATGAAGAACTGTGAGTGTGATTGGTGTGTGCTATGTTATTTGTCTTGTTGGGAGTATTGGGTTTTGATGGATTTTTTGGTGGTGTTTATGATGATTTCCAACCCATTTTATGATTGTTGGACTTGTTGAGTCGATCGAGTTGGATCAAATTAAGCTGAGTTGGGCCGATTATCCACCTTTAAGGAACAAAACCTTCAATCTAGAGGTTCTTGGATCGACGGAGTACCGATCCACGAAAAGAAAACGAGAACATGACGAAACTCACAGAGTTTTTGAAAACTGGTCACCATTAATATGACTATCTTCTTCCATCTTAATGTAAATAAACCCCTCATTCTCGTGTGGGATGATCATTTCTATATGGGAGCTGCTCTCAGAGTCATGCTATCAATATCTCATCTCGCTTGATCTTAGTAATTCCCTAAGCCAATCCCAATAATTAAAGAAAAAAAAAGTCAAGTTAAGCTCACTTTACATTGTAAATAGTCCATTTCTATTGCTAACCATACCCTCAATCTATTGAAATATATATAATATATTAATTAATTAATTGGAGGCCGTTGGTTTGGTTCTGTCTCGTGCTTCACTGAAGGAAGTGGTGAGAAGATGGTATGAAACAAGTAGGTAATGAAGAGGTTTTTAAAGTAGAATTAGTGCAGAATTGTTAATCCATTATAGATCTTTATAATAATTATTATTCTTGTTGTATTATTTTAATAAAAATAAAATCTTGCTAATTTCCGTTTAAGTCAAAAATATATATATTTTTGTTTACAAAATATTATTGAGCTGCTAATAGAACTATCAAAATAGAAAGTAGAAACTAATATAAGGCTGTAGGGGCGATTTGAACCCGAGACATTGTCAACTGAATGAGTATTATTTGTCACCAAAACACATTAATAACATGTTTACTAATTAGGAATCTATAGAAGGAAAGAGAATTTAATTTATAATTTGTGAATTTTTATATTTACTAAAAGCATCTCCAATGCTCCTATAGATTGTGTTTTAAAAAAAAAAAAATGTCATGTCATCAATGTCAAGGAATTTGCTTCCTACATGATATAGTATCATTTGATAGATAATTAAATTAAAAAATTATTTTTCTAATGCTTCCATGTATTTCCATTTAATGTCTTTATGTATTTTCATTTAATGCTTCCATGTTCTTTTTGAAATTTAATTAGATTTGAAAACTAGAATTAAATAATTATTGATTTGCTGATATAACTATCTAACACACCATTTGAAATAAATACTCATACTGACAATGTCTATATATATATATATATATTTGTAGTACCTCAGCTTGATATTGATGAATGATAATTATATTGAAAGATTTATTTTAATTCAATGTCTATTCATCCTATATAGCATATAATTTTTTTACAATCCATGAGAGCACTGAAAATACTCTAAAACTTGTGGAAATTTTCTTTAAAAAGGAAAATCACGGGAATTAAATTATGTGGACTTTCCACCTAAATTGGGAAATAAGTTGCTGTTGGAAAGGAAACCCAATTATCTCATTAACTGTCAATTAAAAAAATTATAATAAATAGTTAAAATGCATTTAATATAGAAAGTGTTATTCCTTTAATTTTATTGTATCATATATTTGTAAAAAAATTTAGCTAAAACTATTGTTTAAATAAATTACATTTTTTTTAAAGAAAATATGTGATAGTTTGTGATAACTCTATTTTTATAGAGTTATTTTATCCTTTTAAACTTGAATTCTTGCTTAGTTCTTGATATTTTTATTTTTATTAAGTAAATTATTTCATATTTTTGTATTTTTATTTTTAGAATAAAATTGGTGAAAAAATACACATGGACCCCACCAAATGCTATTGTTCGAGACAAGATCATCGCTACAAAATGAATATCATTCGAAGCAGTTCATCGCCTCAAAAATTACTCGAATAAGAGATTGCATAAAGAAGTTATCGTAGTTTAAAGATCGAGAATTCTAAAAATAAATAGTATGTCATGCTGATGTAAGAAATGATGTAATGAAAATTATGATATAAGCAATGATGTAATATGAAAGTTGACTTGCATAGAGTGGGTGAACCATGATGTAAGCAATAATGCAAAATGGTGAAAAATTAGGAAAAGATGATACATGCGATGATGTAATTGGAGATGAACTTCGCCTATAAATAGGTCTTAGAATCACCATTTCAGACATCTCATCAAAAACTAAACAATAAATAGTTTAGAGAAAGAGAGAGAGAGCTTGGAGAGGAGGAGCAAAGCAGAAGAAGAAATTCTACGGTGAAGCTTCAATCCACTAAGTTTTTCTATCTTTTGTTATGTTTAATCTTCTAGTTTTTGTAAATTTTAATTTAAGCATTGAATAATTCATTTTTCTAAGATTATGATGTAGTCTAACTTTGATGTTCCAACCTTTTGTTCAATTCAATTAAAGATTTTCTATCTTGGTTGATGCATTTAATACTGTTCTTAAAGCTTCTAAATAACTTACCACTATTTAGTTGAATTGTTAATCATAATGATAGCGGAATCTGATTTATATGTCTAGTTCATTGTATTTAATGTCATAAATTATATGTAGGATAGGAATATACCTGCACGGTTTATATAGTCTATAAAAAAAATTCATAAATCTTAATGAATCTTTTAATGTTTTGACTTGCATAAGAACATAGCAGTTAAACTTTATAGGGTATTTTCCTTAGACCTCGGGAGGGGCTATGTGAATAATTCAGGAAATCTTGACTAGTAACTGGATAATTGATTTTTGTTAAAAAGAATAAAGGGGAGGAACAGATTAGTTATAGTGAAATCAGAACCTTAGAGTTTTTAATCATTGAATTAATTTATATTTGCAATTAAATTTAGTTGTAGTTTTCAATTCAATTATTCAAATTTGGTCTATCAAATAAAATTGAGTTATTTTAATTTTAGGCATTAATTAACAACAATCCTCGTGGGACGATACTTCTCTCATCACTTTATTACTTGTTCGGCTCGTCCACTTGCGATTTTGCACAACAGTTTGTACTTTTTTTTTTTTTTTTGTAAATGTGATGATGTGTTTGCACACACAATTTTAGGATAAGTTTCTTGAAAGGGATTAGATTATTTTCAATCCATTCCCTTGGGCCATACTTAGCATGTAGAATTGGATTAGATTATTTAGATGAAATTAGATTGGATTGGATTGGATATGATTGCATTAGATAAATTAATGTTATAATGTGTTTGGTGTTGTATGACATTGAATTAAAAATATTACCATCTATCGTTTGGTCTATTATGAGATTGAATAAAAAATAATTATGTATTATATTATTTTAATAAAATAAAACTATAAATGTTTTAATATTATTTTGAAAAATAAAATTTAACTCGTTAAAATTAAATTTTTAAAACAATATTTATTTTATGATTACTAGTGAAATATATATTTTTTATATTTTAATAAAGTATATAAAATAATATTAAAAAGAAATTTAATACTTTATATAATTAACGTTAGAATTTTTTTAAAATATATATATACCTTTTCAAAAAAAAAAAAAAAAAAGAAGAAGAAGAAGAAGTAACCAATGGTGGTGAGATAAATTTAATCCATTAAATTTATCCTACCAACATGATAAAATGGTTGAATGGGATTGGAGAAATCCAATCCCATGCAAATTGGGGTGGCAAAAATATCCAATCCAATCCAAATATGGGGCAACTCAATCTATTTGAGATGAGTTTGGAGCAAAAAGTAGTGACTCATTTGTAACACGGGTTGGATCTGAGACAACCTTCAAAAATTTTGGGTTGAGTTTGGGGCAAACTTTTTTTGCCTCGAACGGATCCGGTAACATGGTATATATATAAATATAAAAAATAAAATCTATGATTGAGTATTAAAGTGAGTTATTATATAGTGTCCAAATCTTACCCTTTGTCTTTGAAAGCAAGCAATTGGGATGGATTTTGGCATGGATTTGTGTAATGTTTTCTCTCTCTCTTTTTTTTCTTTTTTTCTTTTTCAAATTTAGTATTTGTAATGAAACTTGGTTATATTGTTATTGCTATTTTGGTATATATGACCATATAGTAGTTAAATTTGTGTATTTTACGAATTATTTTACATTAATAATTATGTAAAGGTGATGTTATATTATAACTAAATTGAACTATTGAAAGTTTAAATGTGTAATTTTTTTGTTTGTTTGCATATTTGTTTTTTGATATTAATTATATCATTAGATAAAAACTAAATCAGATCAACGAGTTGGGTTCGAGAGTAAGTCCTGAACGCAATGGGACGGAAAATAGCAACTTGCTTGGGAGACTGGTCTGGTTTGGGACATCCCTCAAAAATTTTGAGTTGGATTTGGTAAGGGCCAAACTCAATCCAATCCGATCAGTTGTCATCCCTATGCAACCAACAAACAACTCATTAATGATTCATTTATGGTAGGAGCAAGGATGTGTCATCAGATTTACCTGAGTTAAAGCTACCAGAACAACTAATTTAGATTGATATTTGTTTGACCAGATTTACCCGAGTTAAAGCTGCCAAATTAATAGCAGGATGATAACATTATACCATAATTAGAGCAAAGCTTGGTAGCCAAATATGTATATATTATAGGAGTAAAATCAAAGGTTACTTCCGTTTAACATTTATGAATCCATCCAAAAAATAAAAAATAAAAACATGATATGAAAAAAAAAAAAAAGAGCAATTGATCTCAATCAATAATTATGGACATTGTTACATAGTATAGTCTTACGCGTTTACTACTCGTTTCTCTCTCTCTCTCTAAATATATATATAGAATCTCAATGTGTGACGGTTTCAGAGATATAAAGAGAGAGCGAGGTCTAATAGAGGCCTAGTACTTTTGATTGATTAGAAGCACCTGGGGTATTAAACTGTTAGTTGCTAGATTCTGGAAAATGACTGGTAATGAAGTAAAAGACCACTTAGAAGAGTTTGCAGGATGTAGCTTTTGAGAGGCTCGAGGAGAAGAAAGAGTCATGCAAAGTGCTGAATAGAAAAGACTCTTTGGACTTGAAGTCTGGCATTATTCCCGGTCAAGGCCGAGGCTCCAAGGTGAAAATATATTTATAGCTTCTTCCATATATGCACCTGTACTTATATGCTAACTCAACCAAAAAAAAAAAAAAAATTCCTCGCTAGAGATTTATGTTCTTTTAAGATAAATAGATTTGTTTTTTAACTCAACCTGTCATATTGTTTTGAAGGTTCTGAATTGGTCTAACATCCATCAACTTGCATTCCAGAGCCTGGGGTTGTCTATGGAGATCTTGGTGAAGGAAAAACAACAATTGTTTTTATGAAAAATATGAATTTTGCGGAACACTGAGTTTTAAAAATTTTTAGAAAACTCAATAAACCTTAGATCCATAAAACAATGAAATAAAATAATACAAGATAAAATAAAAATCAGATTTTTACCTGATGTATTGATCTCTGTGGATTGCTCACCACCTAGCCTTCCTCGATATGACTCGACACCAAGAAACTAGTGAGTGGGCACAGTTATATAGTATTGTGCTCACTTTCTTTTGATTTCTTTTCTAAAAAAAAATCAACAATATATATAAGAAGTGGGTTTATGATTTTGGTTATGCTAAAAGAAAACTTTTTCTCTTCTTTTCAAAGAACGTAAAGTAAAACCAAAATATAACTTCTGTGTTAGGAAAAGAAAACTATTTCCTTTTCTATTTATAGGCAACTAATTAGGGTTTTAATTAATCAAATTAACATTAAACCCCAAATTTGTTAAAATTAAACTTTTGCCTCATATAACATAATTAATTCAAAATTAATTCATATTATATTTTACAATTAAACATGTGACTTATAATTAATTCATAATTAATTTATACCCCGTCACAACTGAGAATCAAATTCAAAACCTCTTATAAAATTAATTAAATAATTATTAATTCATAATTAATAATTAACTAATTAATAATCAAATAATTTGAATAATCAATATTATTCAAATATTAAGTGAACACAAATTTTGCTACTTGCGTAACAATTATAATTGGACGGTCCAATTACAATATTCTATATACAAGTTTCTTATAGTGAAATGAGCTATCAAGGGGACCCGATGGACCTACAATTTTGAGCTCCAATAATATCGAAATTATTAATTAAACTCTTTAATTAATAATTTACTATTATTAATCTTAGAGTTACTCCACTAAAAACCTAAGATTGCACTCTCAAAACTGTAGATGTTTTTATACAATCTGAAACTTTCAGTGTCCATTGATTTAATCACTACATATGATTTGACCCTCCACAAATAGTTCATAATTAGAGCTAGGTCAAAATATCCGTTTTACCTCTCTAATTATTTCTTAGTCCTTAAGTACCATTGATTCTCTAATGAACAATATATCCATAACAACTTATGAATTTATCTTTCCATTTTCATATGAATGAAAAGTTGAGCGCTCATATTGTTCAAGACCTAAATCAACACTTAAGAGAAC
Organism: Dimocarpus longan; assembly: GCA_022984855.1. Lineage (NCBI taxonomy): Eukaryota > Viridiplantae > Streptophyta > Magnoliopsida > Sapindales > Sapindaceae > Dimocarpus > Dimocarpus longan. The sequence continues at coordinate 24,199,385 of CM041022.1, forward strand.
TACTTCTCTACTTCTTGTAAGAAGGAGTGGATTCCACTATCGTGTAGAACGTTCCCAGCTACTTATTAAATCATATCCCCAAAGTACGAAGTTATTGACCGGACATCTACACCGATCTCACCCATGTAAATCAAAGGATATAACTCAACAAGCAGGAGTCCATAATACACTCAGGATTAAGATCAATTCATATATGATCATCTGGTTGATAAATATAAATCTCTGAGTTTAACGGATATTAATAAGAGAATTATGTTTATCGTGGTCCAGTCCTATATAATCTTTATTATATAAGATGCCTCCATTTCCATGTCACTACATGAATAGTCTCGGATAAAACTATCGTACCGAATACAAAATGGACCGCAACTGTAGATTTACCACAAATAAAGTACCCAGCTTTACTTGCTTTCTACGGACTCTTTAGATTACTTATTTCAAATTAAATCCGCCTGTATATAACACTTATATACTTAATTTGAAATTACATTAGTAATCAAGGATGTTTCTCATGATATATCCAATTTTTGCAAAATATATAAATTGAATAAAATGAATACTTTATTATTTATAAAACCGTTTACATTATTACAAGCTCTTAGGGCACAAAACCCAACACTTGGTACATCACCTCTCTATGTGTTGCCAAGCGCCTTCTAAATGGTGTCAAACATGAGGATGACATTATGGGGTCTCTTTGATATTCTACACTGTTACATTGATCTCTCTTGTCAACCACATCTTGATCGTCTTGCGTGCCACTGATAATGGAGATGGTAACTCAAGATGAAAATATTTTGCTCTGAATTCTATTTTATTTGACGAAATGTTGTATGATTATGTTGTAACGATTTTCAGGTGGCATATTTGCTCTCTACTCACTGATATGCGGACACGTCTAAGGTGGGGATGATTCCAAATCAACAAGCTGAGGACTGCAATGTGTCCAATTACAAGCTTGACTTGCCAGGAAATAGCAGACGTCACAGAAGAGCAGCAGCCCTCAAGTCCAAGCTTGAGAACAGTAAATATGCTAAGATTTTCCTATTTTTGGCCACTCTGCTAGGTACCTCCATGATCATTGGAGACGGAATCCTGACTCCTTGCATCTCAGGTGAATTATTTAAGGTTAATTGTTTTTTGTTATATAATTACGTATATCAACAATTTCTGACTCCAGAATTTTATTCATGTTGAATTTTCATAGTAATGACAGCTCTATCCGGGGTGGATGGCATCAAGCAGACTGCGTCTACATTGACAGAAGGTACAATCTGATGTTCATCCTCATACAAGACATACAAATTTTCTTTCTTTGATTACTATATTGTTAGCAAAATTTAATGGATCTCCAGATAAAATTATGTGGATATCAGTCATCATCTTGGTAGGCCTCTTTACATTTCAAAAAGCTGGAACTGCCATAGTAGCCTCTAGTTTTGCACCCATAATGCATGTTTGGTTCATACTCATTGGTGGGATTGGCTTTTATGACATCATAAAATATGATCCAATGATGATTAAAGCTGTAAATCCTATGTACATTGTGAATTACTTCAGAAGAAACAAGAAAGAAGCCTGGATTTCGCTTGGTGGCACTGTTCTATCCACAACAGGTACTCATTTTCTCTGTCTTGGTGTACTGCTGACATCAATATTTGTTTGAATACATGCTAACCGGCAAATAATTTATTTTCCGTTGAAAATGAAAAGGCACGGAAGCATTATTTGCAGCCGTTGGGCATTATAGTGTGCCTTCCATACAAATATGTACTTGTACTGTCTATCCAGCTATCGTGTTACAATACTTTGGACAAGCTTCTGTCCTTCGCTGGCACCCTGAATTTGCCTAGGGTGCCTTCTACAAATCTGTACCAGGTGATCAATACACACATAATCACAAGTTTATCTACTGGTTCTCTATGTTACGATCAACGAACTTAATTTTGATGACTAAGTGGTTGATCAGGTCCTCTATATTGGCCAATGTTTGTGGTGGCTGTAATGGCAGAAGTCATAGCAAGCCAAGCCCTGATTTAGCAGCTTTTTGCGTAATCCAACAATCCTGGGGTGTTTCCCCCGACTGAGAGTGGTGCAAACATCGGCTAAGTATGAAGGACAAGTCTACATCCCCGAAATCAATTTCCTACTTATGTTTGCTTGTGTAGGAATCACTCTCGGTTTCAAGACTACTGAAAAGATCGGCGATGCATATGATAATTTATTGACAACTTTATTCAATTTAGTGATGATATAACAAATGAAGCTGATTATTTGATTATTTGCATATAGGAATTGCAGTGGTATTTGTCATTAATTTGACAACAATTTTGCTGGTGCTCGCCATGATCATTATTTGGAAAACAAACTTATTCTTGATAATCTGTATGTTCTTACTTTTGCATCTATACATCTTATTTACCTAAGTTCGGTTATGTACAAATTTGATCAAGTTGGATACTTACCCATAGTGTTTTCTGCTGTTCTAATCACTATAATGTTTGTTTGGAACGATGTGCATCGGAGGAGATAGTACTATGAGCTTGAGAACATATTTATGGTTTTCTGAAGAGAAATGTGAGGCAATACGATAAAACTTACGATTATATATTCTGCACAAGAGGATGCTCAAGGTTGGAATGACTTATGAGCTTTAGAAGAAGAAAGGATTGGCACTTCAACTTCAGGACTCAGAATAATTTGTGCCTATTAAAGATCAGATATGTTAAGAACTTTTTTATGAGCAAATAGCTAAGCTTTGATTGAATGCTTCATTTCAATGCATGCATGCTGATAATTTCACTCTTTATTTTCCTTTCTTTTTTGACGATTTCTTGTCTCTTATTCATGAAAACATTCTCAAGCTTTGACAATAAAATTGGAGGCCCAAGGCTAGTTTTAGATGGTTTTTTAGGACCATCTAAAACTATATAGTGGAAAATAGACAATATGTCAAAAGTCAAGATCCCTTATTTTAATTACATTTTTATTGCATTCCCCTTAAAGTCAAACGGTTAACGATTTCAACCTAAGGGAATCTGCAACCGTTAGGAGCATTAACATCCTTTCATACGCCTCTAGGGGGTATTTTGAGTGTTTAATTAAAGTCAGACGGTATTTTGGATAAAAATAAAATTATATGATGGAAAATGGATAATATATCAAAATCAAGGGTTTTTAAAGGATTTTTCCTTAAATATACTATATCCCGCAGATGGAGATGGACCTAACAAAAATTAAGAACACTAAATATATGAGCAGAAGGAATGGTGAGGACATATGAATATCTCTCATACCATCAATAACTTGAGAGTTCCTATATTTTGGGGTTCATAATGTAATATAAAATTTCGCCACTTTTGACAAACAATCTAGCTAGTATAGGGAAAGAGACATACTTTTGTCGATAGGGCTATCAAAAGACTCATTTGATAGATGTTAATTGATGCTTCTTTAAAGCAGTGGCGGGACACATAAAATTTGTTAAGAGGGCACATGATTAAGATTTAATGTAAAAAAAAAAAAAAATTGTTGAGATTTAAAAAAAAAAAAAAATTGAAGATCTGGGCTATGAACCCAAATTTTTTTTTTTTTAATTTTTATAAAAGGTGATTAAGTGATTTTTTTTTAGAGTGATAGCTTTAAAAAAAAAGCTAGTTTTCTAAAAAAAAAAAAAATGATTTAATCATTGGAGGATGCTTAAATTCCTCGCAGCTTAAGCAAGCATAAAACCATTTGAGAGATGTGGGATGTGGTTTAATCATCAATGTAAATTCCTCACAGCTTCCTAGATTCCCACTTCTGATCAGAGTAGGATACTTGAACACTCAGTGAAGGGCTATATATAGTTTCAAGAAAAAATAACAATTTCAGGGTATTGAAAATTTCTAGTTTTTGAGAAAAAATGTCTGATGGTACGCTTGTAGACGAGAGCCTGCAAGAGGTTGCTTCTTCTGATCAGGAACACAATGGAAAGAAACCATTGACTAGATATGAATCCTTGGATATTGAACCTGCAAAGTTTTTGGATATCAGAACCACAGAGTCAAGGTTATTATCTTAACATATGTTTTCAGGACATCGGATAATTAATGGATTTTTATTTTTTTTTCTTTTTGTCTGATCAACTATTATTGTTTTGTATGGATAAGGTTGTGAACTGGTCGATGATCTTGCAACTAGCATTCCAAAGCATGGGAGTGGTGTATGGAGATCTCGGTACTTCACCTCTCTATGTTTTGACGAGCACCTTCCCTGATGGTGTCAAGCATGTGGATGACATCCTAGGAGTGCTTTCTTTGATCTTCTACACCATCACTTTAGTCCCTCTTATCAATTATGTCTTTATCATCCTACGTGCCAATGGCAATGGCGATAGTATGATTAATCAAGTTTATATTCATATGAAAGTAAATCCAATAAATATTAAATGTCTAATGATCATTACTAAATTTGTATGACAGCAAGGTTCATAAAGAATAATTTATATGATAGTATGATATTGATATTTTTTAGGTGAACTCTTTGTAATTAAAAAAATTTACAGGAGGGACATTTGCTTTGTACTCTCTGATATGTCGACATGTCAAGGTGGGGTTGATCCCGAGCGAGCAAGCTGAGGACTGTGATGTGTCCAATTACCGGATTGAGTTGCCTAGCGATAGCAGAGGTGTAAAGAGGGCATCAAAACTCAAGTCTAAGCTTGAGAACAGTCAGTTTGCAAAGCTATTCCTACTTTTCGTCACCCTGCTTGGTACTTCCACGGTGATTAGGGATGGTATCCTCACTGTTGTGCCCAGCGGAAATTAAACAAATACACAACTACTAATGCTAGCTATTAAATATAAATAACAAATACTAATAAAGCAGAAAAGCAGAAAAATAAATGCAAAGCGAAAAAGGAAAGAACACACCAGAATTTACGTGGTTCGGTATAAAACCTACGTTCACGGGCGCTGCTGAAAACTTCCACTAGCTCCAAAGCAAAATATTACAAAATCTGGGTAAGATCCAAAAACCCAGAAACATATGGGGAGAAAACAAGAATAATACAAATGTATGGATCTTTTATAATTCTTGTTTATTTTTGGGGTACAAAATCAATTAGCTAAAGGACTTATTTATAGTCCACCAAACATCCCACCACATTCTATTCTTTAGATGTGGGATTCTTTTATGGCTAATTTAGCCAAAAACCAACAAATCTCCACCTTGGCGTATTAGCCTTCAGCAATGCCTTCATATATGTCTTTTAGACTTTCAAAATATTGATCAAGTCCAAACAATGGTTGAACTTGATTGCTGTCACCACTTTGGTCATCATATCTGCAGGATTATCAGCAGTCCCAATTTTCTGTAAGAGAATCGACCCTTCACTCAGAATTTCCCGCACAAAGTGATATCGGACATCAATATGCTTGGTGCGAACATGGAATACCGGATTCTTTGCTAAATGAATGGCACTTTGACTATCCTAGTAAACAGTAATATTCTTCTGTCTCATTCCCAATTCTACCAGTAATCCTTGTAACCAAATTGCTTCCTTCACAGCCTCTGTCAATACCATATACTCTGCTTCTGTCGTAGACAAAGCAACTGTTGACTGTAAAGTAGACTTCCAACTTACAGGAGCTCTCGCAAGAGTGAATACATATCCAGTAGTTGATCGTCGTTTATCCAAATCACCAGCATAATCTGAATCAACATATCCGATTGCAAACTGACCAAGTGAATCTTCCCTCTGAAATATCAAACCAAAATCTACGGTTTTTAGCAAGTACCGTAGAATCCATTTCACAGCTTGCCAATGTCCTTTACCAAGATCATGCATATACCTGCTCACAACTCCAACCGCTTGCGAAATGTCAGGTCTTGTACACACCATAGCATACATCAGGCTACCAACTGCATTAGAATACGGAACACGAGACATGTACTCTCGTTCTTCATCAGTACTCGGAGATAATGATGCACTCAACTTGAAATGAGGAGCAAGTGGCGTACTTACAGGTTTTGACTGTTCAGATACACCAAAACGCTGTAATACCTTCATCAGATATTGCTTCTGAGTCAAACAAACCTTGCCTTTTCCTCTATCTCTGCTAATCTCCATACCGAGAATCTTCTTAGCTTCACCCAAATCCTTCATTTCAAACTCTGAACTCAACTGAGTCTTCAGCTTCTCAATCTCCACTTTGCTCTTAGAAGCTATCAGCATATCATCAACATATAAGAGCAAGTAGATGAAGGAACCATCTTGTAGCCTTCGAAAGTATACGCAATTATCAAATTTGCTTCTGGTGTACTCTTGACCTATCATAAATTGATCAAATCGCTTGTACCATTGTCTCGGAGACTGTTTCAAACCATAAAGCGATTTCTTCAATTTGCAAGCCCAATTTTCCTTTCCAGCAACCTTGAATCCATCTGGCTGAGTCATATAGATTTCCTCTTCCAAATCACCATGTAAAAATGTAGTTTTTACATCCATTTGAACTAGTTCCAAATCCAATTGAGCTACAAGGGCCAATAAAATTCTAATGGAAGAGTGTTTCACAACTGGAGAAAATACCTCATTATAGTCAATCCCTTCCTTCTGAGCATAGCCTTTCGCCACCAACCTTGCCTTGTAGCGGACATCTTCTTTGTTAGGAAATCTCTCTTTCTTAGTAAACACCCATTTGCACCCAATTGCCTTCTTATTCTTCGGTAGTTGAGCTAGCTCCCAAGTTTCATTCTTCCGAAGAGACTGCATTTCTTCATCCATAGCTTTCTTCCACTTATCATCTTCAGAACATTGGACTGCTTCTCTGTAAGTGGAAGGAACATCATCATCTACAATTGGAAGTGCATAGGCCACCATATCAGCAAAACGAGCAGGTTTGCGAATCTCACGTCTTAGCCTATTTATTGCAATTGATTCTTGTTGCTGCGAAGGTTCTTGGGTAGGAACCTCTTCTTTTCCTTCTTCTTCAGTAACCTCCTCGATCATAGGAGTGTCATCATCTGCATCAACAATTCTAGCTGGATTATTTGTTGACTCTATCTGTTTCTGAAAAAACTCCACCTGCTTCCGAGTAGACTCCACCTGTTGCGGATTACCCTCAACAATATCTTCTATTTTCTTTTTCAGCATCGAAGACTCATCAAAAGTAACATCCCTGCTGAAGATTATCTTCTTCGAATTATGATATAAAAGACGATACCCTTTCACCCCTGAAGACATCCCCACAAATATAGCTTTCCTTGCTCTCGGATCCAATTTAGATTCCTTTACATGATAATAAGCAGAACAACCAAAGACATGTAAAGAATCATAATCAGTAACAGGTTTTCCAGACCATACCTCCAATGGAATTCTACCACCGATCGCTGTTGACGGTAAGCGATTAATGAGATGACATGCATAAGTCACTGCCTCAGCCCAAAACTCCTTGCCCAACCCAGCATTGGACAACATACACCGAACTTTCTCCAGCAACGTTCGGTTCATACGTTCTGCCACCCCATTCTGTTGTGGTGTGTGTCTAACTGTAAAATGACGTACAATACCCGCATCTTGACAGACCTCTCGAAAAGATTTACTGCAATATTCACCTCCATTATCTGTTCTGAGGTACTTAATCTTTCTCCCAGTCTGAGTCTCAATCATCTTTTTCCAATTAAGGAAAATCCCAAGTACATCATCCTTATTCTTCATCGTGTATACCCAAACTCTTCTGGAAAAGTCATCAACAAATGTAACAAAATAGTGTTTACCACCCAAGGAGGCTGTCCTTGTGGGTCCCCACACATCAGAGTGAACATAATCCAAAATACCTTTAGTATCATGAACTGCAGTTGCAAACTTCACTCTCGTCTGCTTTCCCAGAACACAATGTTCACAAAAATCTAACTTGCAGATTTTTACTCCTTTCAACAAGCCTTGATTCACCAAACTGCTTAAAGCTTTCTCACCTGCATGTCCCAGACGCATATGCCATAACCTGATCATATCTGAATCAACATCCTTCTCTGATACTACTGCTGCTGATTCAGTAACTGTACTACCATTGTAGTAGTACAAGTTGTTCTTCCTTGTACCTTTCATTACCACCAAAGCCCCAGATACAACTCTCATAACTCCATCTCTGATAGATACCGTGTAGCCTTTAGATTCTAAGGCTCCCAATGATATGAGATTCTTCTTCAAATCTGGAACATACCGAACTTCTGTCAAAACTCTGGTCGATCCATCATGATTCTTCAATCGAATTGAACCTATCCCCTTAGTTTTGCATGAGTTATCATTACCCATGAGCACAATTCCACCATCTAGCTCTTCGAAGTTGAAGAACCATTCCTTATGTGGACACATATGATAAGTACAACCCGAATCTAAAATCCACTCACCAGATCCAGATGTTGATGATAGACTAACCAACACAAAATCTTCTTCCTCATGTTCGGCTACATGTACATTGGAAGTAGCTTTACCCTTGCCCTTATCTTTCTTCTGCAGCTTCGGACAATCTTTCTTCCAATTCCCTTTCTCATGACAAAAGGCACATTCATCTTTATCAGGTCTTTTCCTTGACTGTGATCTGCCCCTTCTTTCCTGTTTCCGACTCTTACTTCTTCCCCTAACTGTAAGCGCCTCTGCTGATTCATCTCTATTCTCTTTCTGATCTTTCTTGCGAATTTCATAATTAAGCAAAGCTGCACACACTTCTTCAAAGGACAATTTTTCTTTCCCATGAATAAGTGTAATGCACAAATGATCTAACTCATCAGGAAGAGATCCTATCAACAGCATGGCCTTCTGCTCATCTTTGAACGTTTCATCCAAATTCAACAAATCAGCTAACAAACGGTTGAAATTATCAATATGGTCATTGATATTCAAACCTGGTTTCAACTGAAGACGGTACAACCTCTTCAACAAATATAGCCGATTCTCATTGCTTTTCTTCATATATTTGTTCTCTAGCGCCTTCCACAATTTACTAGCAGAGGTTTCCTTCATGAACGGATACTTCTGCTCTCTACAGAGACATGAGCGAATTAAACCACATGTCTTCGCATTTTGCCTCTCCTAATCTCTCTCCTCAATATTCTCTGGTCTTGTTTCTTTCAGAACAATATCCAAATCTTGTTGATACAAGACGTCCGTAACTTCGCTTTGCCATAGGCCAAAATTATTTCGACCATCAAATTTCTCTACTTCAATTTTTACATGTGAAGATGAAGACATTTCTGCTTTACACCAAAAGTTTTTATGCAAATAGCTTGGTGATCAAATGAATAGTACTCAAAAGGTAAGCTCCCAGGAAAGGCTGGAGGGGTCACAAACGGTCCCACTTAAAATCCAGTCTCCTTAGACAATTATAGTCTTTTTGATAGAGCTTCCCTAAATTGTAACTATTCCAAAATAACACCGAAGCTCTACAAACAAATATTTAATAGCTAGCTAATGCCCTAAACAATTTCCTAGATCAATCGAAACCTAGAGCTCTGATACCACTTGTTGTGCCCAGCGGAAATTAAACAAATACACAACTACTAATACTAGCTATTAAATATAAATAACAAATACTAATAAAGCAGAAAAGCAGAAAAATAAATGCAAAGCGAAAAAGGAAAGAACACACCAGAATTTACGTGGTTCGGTATAAAACCTACGTCCACGGGCGCTGCTGAAAACTTCCACTAGCTCCAAAGCAAAATATTACAAAATCTGGGTAAGATCCAAAAACCCAGAAACATAGGGGGAGAAAACAAGAATAACACAAATGTATGGATCTTTTATAATTCTTGTTTATTTTTGGGGTACAAAATCAATTAGCTAAAGGACTTATTTATAGTCCACCAAACATCCCACCACATTCTATTCTTTAGATGTGGGATTCTTTTATGGCTAATTTAGCCAAAAACCAACACTCACTCCTAGTATTTCAAGTGACTAACTCAACTCCCTAGTTATTAGGTGTGGATTCGTTGATCCTATTAGTCTACACTGTCCAGAGAATGACTATACACATGTTCGTATTTTTTATATTGACATTCCGCCAGAATGATTTTATATGTATATATATCATAAATTAAGATGTTATAATTTTTCTCATTTATGACTTCTGACTCTTACAAATTCTCTGTTCCATCAACAACAGTTTTATCAGCAGTGGGAGGGATCAAGGAAGCCACATCTGCAATGACAGATGGTAATCCTCATCCGAATCATGTGCTTCTATTAATGTTAAAGTTAGTCATATCACATTTGCTAATTATTTATTCTATTAATGTTTTGATATATAGAAAGGGTTGTTTGGATATCAGTAGTTGTCTTAGTGTGCCTCTTCACCTTTCAAAAGCTTGGAACTGAAAAAGTAAGATACATGTTTGCTCCAATAATCTGCATTTGGTTCATGATGATTGGTGCCATTGGCCTCTACAACGTTGTAAAATTTGATCTAATGTTGATTAAAGCTGTAAATCCATGGTATGTTATTGATTATTTCAGACGGAATAAGAAAGATGCTTGTATTTCCCTTGTGGCATTGTCCTCTCTATAACAGGCCAGTACAGATTTTCTTTCTAATAGAGAACATTATGATTTTATTTTGAGTAATCTTGTTGATCAATTGTAATTTTTCTTTCAAAATTTTAGGAGCTGAAGCACTATTTGCAACTGTTGGTCACTTTACAGTTCGATCCATACAAATAAGCACCTGTTGTGTTGCCTATCCAGCTATCATATTATGTTACTTTGGACAAGCTTCTGTTCTTTACCAGCACCCTCAATAATTATGTAATTTATAAGTATAACCGAGAACATCTGAAAAACAGTGGTACTAGATGGCATGTTTGTTTTTCGTAACGTTCTAATAAAAACATTTGAAACTTTGTTATAAGACTTTTATTACCTTACCATTATTAATGGTTTTGCGTATTTGTGTTTAAAAGGATTACTAGATTTTACGTATTTGTTATTTAATATAATTACTTTTGTTTACATTAGAGAATTTTTTTTTTAACTTTCTAATTAATTAGATTAATTTTTGAGAGTATGTATTATATTTTAGTTATTAACTGTTGAAAGTATTTGAATGGGTGTAAGAGAAACCCAATAAAGGGAAGATGTATTAGTGCATTTAAGAGAAGACTTGTGGCAAGTGTTGTAGACTTCAATCGAAGAAGGTCTTAGATAGCATGTTAGATCACACAATTAAATAAAGTTATCGAAGGTAGAGAAAGTCAACATTGGAGGGAACTATTCCTTGAGTGAATAAGCGACAAATGAGATATGTGCGACAAATATTTATCATCCTAAAAACAACGTGTGTGACAAAGGCGAAGAGTAACATTGAAAACAAAAGCCTAACAAAGATTCAATTAGCCTTCGATTGTGAGTTGCGGTAAGAATAGTATCATTTTTAAGAAAATATAAATTAGTTATTTTTGAAAAAATTATGCCTTACTCAAATTTGCATTTATATTTTCTTGAGAAATATTAAAAATATAAAAATAAATAAAATACTATTAACATTTCTTAGAAAGAAAATTACTAATAGAACTTAAAGAGCACAAGATAAATTTATAAATACATAAACTTTTCTTTGGAAATATGTTAATAAACCCGTATATCACTGCTAGAAATTAATTCCATGGCAATGTGTATGTGCATTGTTAATTGAAAATTAGACCAAATTTATTGTATTGCTCTAAATTTAATTTTCAATTATTTACCATTTCTTCACAATCACTTAATCTATGGAAACCAAAATAAAACAGTTTGACATAGGAAACCTATTTAAAAAGCTCAAAATACAAGATAGTGTAGTAAATACACCCCACTTATTATTTATCTAAACATGATAGTGCAGTAAATACACCCCACTTACTATTTATCTAAACATGGTAATGTCTCAACCAATTCCACCAAAATCAGAAAGTTCTGCAAATATGCAAGAATGCCACTAATTTTTTTTCTAAAATTGTCAGCTCCGTGTGCCCAATCTGAATCCTAAGCTCACACTTCGGATATCCATATAACAGTTTGAGAGATGTGACACGCGGTTTAAACATCAATGTAAATTCCTTGCAGCTTCCTAGATTCCCACTTCTGATCAGAGTAGGCTACTTGAACACTCAGTAAAGGTCTATATATAGTTTCAAAAAGATAAATAAATAACAATTCCAAGGTATTGAAAATTTCTAGTTTTTGAGAAAAAATGTCAGGTGATATTCTTGTAGACGAGAGCCTGCAAGAGGTTGCTTCTCCTGATCAGGAACACAATGGAAAGAAATCGTTGCATAGAAATGACTCCTTGGATATTGAATCTTGCAAAGTTTCTGGTTATCAGAACAGTGGAGTCAAGGTTATTATCTTTAACATATGTTGATAATTAATGGATTATTATTATTATTTTAGTTTTGTTTGACCAACTATTATTGTTTTGTATGGATTAGGTTGTGAACTGGTCGATGATCTTGCAACTGGCATTCCAAAGCATGGGAATGGTGTATGGAGATCTGGGTATTTCACCTCTCTATGTTTTGACGAGCACCTTCCCTGATGGTGTCAAGCATGTGGATGACATCCTAGGAGTGCTTTCTTTGATCTTCTACACCATCACTTTATTCCCTGTTATTAATTATGTCTTTATCGTCCTACGTGCCAATGACAACGGTGATGGTATGATTAATCAAGTTTATGTCCACATTATAGTAACACTTGCACATCTTGCTCTTGTTTATATGATAGCAAGTTTCAAAAAATATATATATATTATTATTATAACATGATAGCATGATACTGACATTTTTTAGTGAACTCTTTGTAATTAAAACAAATTTCAGGAGGGACATTTGCATTGTACTCTCTGATATGTCGACATGCCAAGGTGGGGTTGATCCCGAGCGAGCAAGCCGAGGACTGTGATGTGTCCAATTACCAGATTGAGTCGCCTAGCGATAGCGGAGGCGCTAGGAGGGCATCAAAACTCAAGTCTAAGCTTGAGAACAGTCAGTTTGCCAAGCTATTCCTACTTTTTGTCACCTTGCTTGGTACTTCCATGGTGATTGGGGATGGTATCCTCACTCCTAGTATTTCAGGTGACTATAAATATGTTTATCTTTTTCATATTGACATTCTGCACCTGAACAGATCGATTCTACACAGATATATATCATAAGTTAGGATGTTAATTTTCTAGTTTCTCTCATCTTGTTCATGATTTCTGACTCTTGCAAATTCTCTATTCCATCAACAACAGTTTTATCAGCAGTTGGAGGGATCAAGGAAGCCACATCTGCAATGACAGATGGTACTCCCCATCCGAATCATGTACTTCTATTAATGATAAAGTTAGTCATATCACATTTGCCAATTATATATTCTATTAATGTTTTCATTTATAGAAAGGGTTGTTTGGATATCAGTAGCTGTCTTAGTTTGCCTCTTCACCTTTCAAAAGCTTGGAACTGAAAAAGTAGGATACACGTTTGCTCCAATAATCTGCATTTGGTTCGTGATGATTGGTGGCATTGGCCACTATAACGTCGTAAAATTTGAGCCAATGATGATTAAAGCTGTAAATCCATGGTACATTATTGATTATTTTAGAAGGAATAAGAAAGAGGCTTGGATTTCCCTCGGTGGCGTTGTCCTCTCTATAACAGGCCAGTGCCCATTTTTTTTCTAATAGAGAACATTATGATTATATTTTGAGTAATCTTGTTGAGCAATTGTAATTTTTCTTTGAAAATCTTAGGAGCCGAAGCACTATTTGCAACTGTTGGTCACTTCACAGTTCGATCCATACAAATAAGCACCTGCTGTATTGTCTATCCAGCTATCATATTGTGTTACTTTGGACAAGCTTCTGTTCTTTACCAGCACCCTCAATATGTCAATGATGCCTTCTATAAGTCCATACCAGGTGATCAATATACACATAATCACAAGGTTTTTTTTGTCTATAGCGGCTCTCTATGTAGCCTAATTTTGGTGATGAAATCATGAAATGATTGTTCAGGTCCCCTGTATTGGCCAATGTTTGTGGTGGCTGTACTGGCTGCAGTTATAGCAAGTCAAGCCATGATTTCAGGGAGTTACTCTATAATCCAGCAATCCCTTTCGTTGGGGTGTTTCCCACGGGTGAAAGTCATGCACACATCAGCTAAATTCGAATGACAGGTTTACATTCCTGAAATCAATTACCTACTCATACTTGCTTGTGTAGGAATTACTTTTGGATTCAAGACCACTATAAAAATTGGCAATGCATATGGTAAATTACTCTATCCACAAGCGATTTATCTTTATAAGTTACTCAAGAAAGTAGAAACTATTGAAGCTGATAAAATTATTCTAAAATAAACAGCAATGCATTGCCAATTTTTAACAAGATTACTTCATCTAAAATAAACAGCAATAGAGGTAAAATGGTAAATTGTTCACCTTCTCCAATTCTAGCAAAGAAAACAACTAGCCATCACTGCCCACTGAAGATAACAAAATATATATATATATATATAATATTTATAATTATATATATAGGAGTTTAAAATGAAACTGCCCAAAAGTGGGATAGATACCTAAGAAGAGTCACAAAAAAGGCAAGTGGGGTCCGCAAAAGGAGGGACCTATCATAAATTTTACTTTGAAAATATGTTAATAAATTTATATATCACTGCTGGCAACGTGTTATGTGCATTGTTAATTGAAAATTAGACCAAATTTATTGTACTGCATTAATTTATTTTTCTTTGAAAATGGAAGAGGATTGGAAACATTATTGGCAACTGTTGGGCACTTTTATTGTGCGGTTTGTTCAAATAAGTACATGCATCTTTGTTTATCTTACCCTCCTCTCAAGTTCAGGAAATGCAGATAATATGATCGCTAAGTTTCAGGCTAAAAAGTTTTAGTACAGGAAATGCAGATAATATGACCGCTAAGTTTCAGGCTAAATAGTTTAAGTATGAAACTGAGAATTCACATCCCAAATTGTAACCTATATGCAAGTCTTTGTTCTCATGTCAGGCATGGGTAAAATTGTTAAGTTAAACACCTTAACGTTGCATGATAGCTAGTTGATTAAAATTATGGTTTATGCTAATGTATTTATTTGAAATTATGGTTTATCCCAAATTATGGTTTATTCTAGTTGATTAAAATTGTGTAGCTCCTTGATGGTTGTTTTCTCCTTCTCTCTCTCTACTGTTATTGCTTTGCTTACAAAGGTTACCCTAAAAAGTAAATTTTATGTCAAGGACATTTTTGTCCTACTTCAATAATAAATGACATTATAAACTCAAATTATTAGCCTAGTGACATTTCCACGATCAATACCTTTGAAGAACTATGTTCAAAAGCACATGATATAGATCCTTAACAGATAATATTCTAAATTTGTGTTGCATAAATGAATATTATAAATTTAAATATAGAAAATCATTATTATTTAGACTTATTATAAAATTTGAAAGTTAGATAAAAGTGACATTCATTTACAATAAAGAAAAATAATCACAATTTGAACTAATAATATTATAGGATTTTTTTTAGCAAAAAAAAACTCATCTAATTTGATGCATTTTAGTGATGTACTTCTTTCAGTTAAGTTTTTATCCTTTTGTAAATAAAGAATCGGAAAAAAAAAAAGAAAAAGAGGATTGACCAGGCGTGAAGTTTGGTGATCCAGGAGAAAATGACAGACATGGAAAATTGGAGCAAATGCATCATTTTGTGATAAAAAAAAATGGGAGAGAGAAATTGATTTGATATGGGCCATTAATTTTTTTGTGTGCAATATATCACAGTTTGATTAAAAGATTAACAAAAATAAAATTGACAGAGAATCCAGATTCGCTTAATTGAACAACTTATAAGATTTGGCACACAGATTTGACAGTTTTAGAGAAAAATTAGTGGCATTCTTGTATATTTGCAAAACTTTCTGATTTGGGCAGAATTGGTTGAGACATTACCATGTTCAGAAAATTAGTAAGTGGGGGTGTATTTACTAGGCTATCCTGTATTTTGAGCTTTTTACTATAAATAGGTTTTCTATCCTTCTATGTTTTCTGTTGGTTTCCATATCTCTTCGGATTTAGAGATTATGAAGCAATGGTCAATAATTGAAAATTAAATTTAGAGCATATATGAATTTATTAACATATTTTCAAAGAAAAATTTATGTATTTATAATTTTATCTTGTGCTCTTTGGGTTCTATTAGTAGTTTTCTTTTTAAGAAATGTTAATAGTATTTTATTTATTTTTATATTTTTAATAGTTCTCAAGAAAATATAACTGCAAATTTGAGTAATGCATATTTTTTTCAAAAATAATTAATTTATATTTTCTTAAACAAGATACTATTCTTATCGGAACTCACAATCGAAAGTTAATTGAATCTTTGTTAGGTTTATGTCTTCAATGTTATTCTTTACCTTTGACTCTTTGTTATTACCTGATCCAGCAAAACAAATAACATCTTTGTCAGGGTGACCTAGAGGTTATGAGCCTCTCCCATGCTTAAATCATTTTGTTTTTTAGAAGATTTGGTTTTTTTCTAAAACTATTCCTCTCAAATAAACCATTTAATCACCTTTCATAAAAAAAAAAAATACCTTTGGGGTGTCCCAATGCATGCCAAGATGCTTGCCATTTGTAACACATATTGTTCTTGGGATGACAGGTGTTTGTCACATATATCATATCTATCATATATTCACTCGAAGAACAGTTCTTTCAAAGGTTGACTTTCTCTACCTTTGATAACTTATTAAATTGTGTGATTTAGTATGCTATCTAATACCTTCTTTGATGGAAGTCTATGACACTTGCCACAAGTTTTCTCTTAATGGCACTAATAAGTCTTCCTTTCATTGGGTTTCTCAAATATTTTCAACAATTAATAACTAAAATAGAATGCACACTCCAAAAAATTAATCTAATTAATTAAAAAAAAAAAATTCTATTGTAAACAAAAGTAATTATATTAAATAACAAATACATAAATTCTAGTAAGTTGTAATCCATTTAAACACAAATACACAAAACCATTAATAATAATAAAGTTTCAAATGTTTTTATAAGAACATTACTTAAAACAAACATGCCATCTAGATGTAGCATTTTTTCTACGACCACTGTTTTTCACATGTTCTTGGTTATATTTATAAATTACCTAGTTAGCATGAGCAATCCAATTAATAGATCTAGCATCCTGTCAAGTACCCCCCTCCTCCCCTCGAAACAGCATTTTAAAGTTCATAAGTCATTCCCACTTTGAGCATGCTTTTTTGGGGAATATAATCAAACACATTTTCATATTGTCTCACATTTTTCTTCAGAAAATTATATGCATAGTCTATCATCAACTTGTTCCAAATCCCAGATCCTTCGGCTGCAACAACCTCATTCTCACCAAGTAAGTGCACAACACCATCCTGCCAAGCTCTATCCAATGTTTCGATCTCTCTTGCCATTGCGTCTTCAACGTTCTCTTCCTGAATCATACCCTCCGGCCCAGCCAAATCTTCAGACTCCACTGCTGCAGTCTTCCTGGTGTTGGTGGTCATTTGACAAAACTTGTGATCTTCTACAATAAACTCCTTCAATTTTTCAATCAACATTGACCCAAAGTCCTCTGCTTTCATGTTTTGCACTTCTGTGTAGCCATATCTTGCAATGCAACAAAAGATATTTAGCTCCATTGGCTCCACCCTTCGGAATATGAACAGCTCTTCCAATGGAACCTTGCTGACAGGGAGAGATTTCATGGCGACAAATACCAGGACCGAGTGCAATGCGGGTATATTGGCTGCATAATGCGAGAAGATTGGTGGAATACCCTGAACAAGCTCCGAGTAGAAGATTGCAAGTCCTGGAATTCGATAGACGTTTCTATCTAAAGCAATCTCCTTCAGCCTTTCTGGAGAAATCTTACGTTCAAGCTCATAATAATACTTTTTCCGATACACATTGTTCCACACAAACATTATAGTCATTAGAAGAGCAGCAAAAGCTAATGGTAAGTATCCTCCTTGATCAAATTTGCATAAAACAGAACTTAAATAGGCTAGCTCCACAGAACCAATGATGATAATGTAAGAAATTATAAGGATCATATTCAATTTCCAAATGGTGATCATAACAAGTACCAGCAAGAATGATGTCAATGTCATGACAAACACCACTGCAATACCTGTATGCAAAAGAATAATTTTATCAGCTTCAATAGTTTCTACTTTCTTGAGTAACTTATAAAGATAAATCGCTTGTGAATAGAGTAATTTACCATATGCATTGCCAATTTTTACAGTGGTCTTGAATCCAAGAGTAATTCCTACACAAGCAAGCATGAGTAGGTTTTCAGGAATGTAAACCTGTCCTTCGAATTTAGCTGATGTGTGCATGACTTTCACACGTGGGAAACATCCCAACGAAAGGGATTGTTGGATTATAGAGTAACTCCCTGAAATCATGGCTTGACTTGATATAACTGCAGCCAGTACAGCCACTACAAACATTGGCCAATACAGGGGACCTGAAAAATCAGTTCATGATTTCATCACAAAAATTAGGCCAAGTCATCATACTACAGAGAGCCGTTATAGACAAATAAGGAACTCGTGATTTTGAATATATTGATCACCTGGTATGGACTTGTAGAAGGCATCATTGACATATTGCGGGTGCTGGTAAAGAACAGAAGCTTGTCCAAAGTAACATAATATAATAGCTGGATAGACAACACAGCAGGTGCTTATTTGTATGGATCGAATTGTAAAGTGACCAACAATTGCAAATAGTGCTTCTGTTGTGCAAAATCGCAAGTGAACGAGCCGAACAAGTAATAAAGTAATGAGAGAAGTATCGTCCCACGAGGATTGTTGTTAATTAATGCCCAAAATTAAAATAACTCAACTTTTATTTGATAGATGAAATTTGGGTAAATGAGTTGCAAACTATGAGTAAATTTAATTGCAATTGTAAATAAATGAAAATTAATTCAATGAATAAAAATTCTAAGATTATGATTTCACCATAACTAATCTGTTCCTCCCCTTTGTTCTTTTTAACAAAAATTAACTATCCAGTTGCTAGTCGAGATTCCCTGAATTATTCACATAGCCCCTCCCGAGGTCTAAGGAAAATACCCTATAAAGATTAACTGCTATGTTCCCATGCAAGTCAAAACATTAAAGGATTCATTAAGATTTATGGATCTCTTTTATAGACTACACAAACCATGCAGGTATATTCCTATCCTACATGTAATTTATGACATTAAACATAATGAACTAGACACATAAATCAGCTTCCGCTATCATTATGATTAACAATTCAACTAAATAGTGGCCAATTATTTAGAAGCATTAAGAACAATATTAAATGCATCAACCAAGATAGAAAATCATTAATTGAATTGAACAAAGGTTTGGAACATCAAAGTTAGGCTACATCATAATCTTAGAAAACAAATCTACTCCATAATAGAATTTACAAAAACTAGAAAATTAAACATAACAGGAGATAGGAAAACTTAGTGGATTGAAGCTTCACCGTAGAATTTCTTCCTCTGCTTTGCTCCTCCTCTCCAAGCTCTCTCTCTCTTTCTCTAAACTACTTATTGTTTTGGTTTGTGATGGAATGCTTAGAATGGTGATTCTAAGGCCTATTTATAGGCCAAATTCACCTCCAATTACATCATCGATTGCATCATCGTTTCCTGATTTTCCACCATTTTGCATCATCGCTTGCATCATCTTTCACCTACCCCAGTCAAGTCAACTTCTATTACATCATTGCTTACATCATAATTTTGATTACATCATTTCTTACATCAGCATGACATAATATTTATTTCTAGAATACCCTATCTTTAAACCGCGATAATTTCTTTATGCGATTTCCGACTCGAGTAATTCTTGAGGCGATGAACTTGCTGCGAATGATATTCATTTTGTAGCGATGATCTTGTCTTGAACAATATTACTTGGTGGGGTCCACATGTGCATTTTTAACCAATTTTATTCTGAAAATAAAAATAAAAGAAATATGAAATAATTTACTTAATAATAATAAAAATATTAAGAACTAAGCAAGAATTCAAATTTAAAAAGATAAAATAACTCTATAAATATAAAGTTATCAGCTTCGGCTCCTAAAATTTTCAAAGAAAAATTACAATTGATTAACAAGATTACTCAAAATAAAATCATAATGTTCTCTATAGAAAGAAAATCAGTACTGGCCTGTTATAGAGAGGACAACGCCACCAAGAGAAATCCAAGCATCTTTCTTATTCCTTCTAAAATAATCAATAATGTACCATCGATTTATGGCTTTAATCATCATTGGCTCAAATTTTACAACGTTGTAGAGGCCAATGGCACCAATCATCACGAACCAAATGCAAATTGTTGGTCACTTCACAGTTCGATCCATACAAATAAGCACCTGCTGTATTGTCTATCCAGCTATCATATTGTGTTACTTTGGACAAGCTTCAGGGGACTTGCTTGTGTAGAAACATTATGATTTTATTTCGAGTAATCTTGTTAAAAATTGGCAATGCATATGGTAAATTACTTTATCCAACAATTTGCATTTGGTTCGTGATGATTGGTGCCATTGGCCTCTACAACGTTGTAAAATTTGAGCCAATGATGATTAAAGCCATAAATCGATGGTACATTATTGATTATTTTAGAAGGAATAAGAAAGATGCTTGGATTTCCCTTGGTGGCGTTGTCCTCTCTAATAACAGGCCAGTACTGATTTTCTTTCTATAGAGAACATTATGATTTTATTTTGAGTAATCTTGTTCATCAATTGTAATTTTTCTTTGAAAATTTTAGGAGCCGAAGCACTATTTGCAATTGTTGGTCACTTCACAGTTCGATCCATACAAATAAGCACCTGCTGTGTTGTCTATCCAGCTATTATATTATGTTACTTTGGACAAGCTTCTGTTCTTTACCAGCACCCGCAATATGTCAATGATGCCTTCTACAAGTCCATACCAGGTGATCAATATATTCAAAATCACGAGTTCCTTATTTGTCTATAACGACTCTCTGTAGTATGATGACTTGGCCTAATTTTTGTGATGAAATCATGAACTGATTTTTCAGGTCCCCTGTATTGGCCAATGTTTGTGGTGGCTGTACTGGCTGCAGTTATAGCAAGTCAAGCCATGATTTCAGGGAGTTACTCTATAATCCAACAATCCCTTTCGTTGGGATGTTTCCCACATGTGAAAGTCATGCACACATCAGCTAAATTCGAAGGACAGGTTTACATTCCTGAAATCAATTACCTACTCATGCTTGCTTGTGTAGGAATTACTCTTGGATTCAAGACCACTGTAAAAATTGGCAATGCATATGGTAAATTACTCTATTCACAAGCGATTTATCTTTATAAGTTACTCAAGAAAGTAGAAACTATTGAAGTTGATAAAATTATTCTTTTGCATACAGGTATTGCAGTGGTGTTTGTCATGACATTGACATCATTCTTGCTGGTACTTGTTATGATCACCATTTGGAAATTGAATATGATCCTTATAATTTCTTACATTATCATCATTGGTTCTGTGGAGCTAGCCTATTTAAGTTCTGTTTTATGCAAATTTGATCAAGGAGGATACTTACCATTAGCTTTTGCTGCTTTTCTAATGACTATAATATTTGTGTGGAACAATGTGTATCGGAAAAAGTATTATTATGAGCTTGAACGTAAGATTTCTCCAGAAAGGCTGAAGGAGATTGCTTTAGATAGAAACGTCTATCGAATTCCAGGACTTGCAATCTTCTACTCGGAGCTTGTTCAAGGTATTCCACCAATCTTCTCGCATTATGCAGCCAATATACCCGCATTGCACTCGGTCCTGGTATTTGTCGCCATGAAATCTCTCCCTGTCAGCAAGGTTCCATTGGAAGAGCGGTTCATATTCCGAAGGGTGGAACCAATGGAGCTAAATATCTTTTGTTGCATTGCAAGATATGGCTACACAGAAGTGCAAAACATGAAAGCAGAGGACTTTGGGTCAATGTTTATTGAAAAACTGAAGGAGTTTATTGTAGAAGATCACAAGTTTTGTCAAATGACCACCAACACCAAAAAGACTGCAGCAGTGGAGTCTGAAGATTTGGCTGGGTAGGAGGGTATGATTCAGGAAGAGAACGTTGAAGACGCAATGGCAAGAGAGATCGAAACATTGGATAGAGCTTGGCAGGATGGTGTTGTGCACTTACTTGGTGAGAATGAGGTTGTTGTAGCCGAAGGATCTGGGATTTGGAACAAGTTGATGATAGACTATGCATATAATTTTCTGAAGAAAAATTTGAGACAATATGAAAATGTGTTTGATCATATTCCCCAGAAAAGCAATAATCAAAATCAAGCTTATTGATCATAATAGAGAGAACCTATATAGATAAAACTACAATTATGCGTGTTTCAGAGACTTTAAGACAGAGGTAGAGGTCTCATAAAGGGTTAGTTTTCATTGATTTGAAGCTTCTTAATGTGTGTAATGTAAAAAAAAAAAAAAAAAAAAAACTTGTTAAGGTGCGAATTTCTGGAGTTTGAGAAATGTCTGGTGATGAAGTACAAGGCCACACAGAAGAAAGCTTGCACGAGGTAGCTTCTCAAGAACTCAAAGAGAAGAAAATGTCATGCAACAAGATGTCACATAGATGTGACTCTTCGGACATGGAATCTGGCATGGATTCTGGTCACCAAGGCCATGGCTCCAAGGTGACAATATTTTCGTAAGTTAAATTTTAGTTAATATCAGAATCAAAAGTTTAAGCTTACAGTAAATAACTCAATTATACTATTTAAGATTTAAAGTGATAGTAAATGACTCAATTATAATATTTAAGATTCAAAACTATGATATATTAACATGTCCCTTCACGTGCAACGTAGATAGTTAACAAATGACGAATACATGGTAAACGTCTTCTATCGTATAACATGTATATCGAGAAAATTTTCAGATAAATGGGGAGAGAGAGTTTGAACCAAAGACCTCCAAACTTTGATACTATGTTAATTATCATCAGATCCAAAAACTTAAACTTACAGAAAAAGATCAACTATAGTATTTAAAACTTGAAGTTATGATACGTTAACCATTACAAAGGAGTAGGAGCAACAGCAGAGGATGTAGAGTCATGTTCAGATGTTGAAGAACATCAGCAGCATGAAGAAGTAACAAAGGAAAAATGTGGCAAAAATTTGATGATTGTTCACCAAAGCCGCAATTCTAGGGATTCCTGTGTGTTGTTTTATAGGCATCCATGTGCATGCAAAGCTTGTGATGCTTTTCTTGATTCATGTCTAGTGTGTTTAGCACCAAAGAAGGCTAGTTTAGAGGCCTTGTTAGTTGATTGTTGGGCATTTTCTAAAAATTCCACCAACTTTTGCTCATAATAAGAAAACGTCCCTAAATTAGCAACCTTCCACCATCTTATTAGTTTTGCCGTTAGAAAAGGTGACCTTGACACATGAAGAGTGGTAAATGACCTACTTGCCCCCGGTTTAAACTTAATTAAAATAATGAAAAATCAAAATAAACTTAATTAAAATAAAATTAAAAAACTAAATTAATAAAAGAATATCTTCACCATCCATCTCTAAAATAGAGGATGGGTGATCAAAATTAATTTAATAATTATAAAAATAAACAAAATTTAAAATAATAAATATTTTCTTTAAGAAAAATAGATATTCATTGTCCATCACATTATGGATGGTAGAAATTAATTTACAAATAAATTTTAATATTTATATTTATCTAAAAACTTAATTTTTATTTTTTTTTAAAAAAAAAATAAAGACAATAGATCTTTACCATTCATCGATAAGATGGACAATGAAGATCAAAAACTTAAAAAAAAAAATGAAAGAAAAAGAAAAAAATATTGCAAAAAATAGAAATTAAACTAAAAAAGCCAATTGAAGATATCGGTAATGAGCCAAATTTTCAACTTGAAGATTTGGATTTATAACCTTCATCTTCAAAATTTCTTTTTTTTTTTTAACAAAATCTCAACATTTTTTTTGACATTAAATCTCAATAAAATATGAAGCTTCATCGAGAAAAATTATAACTTCACATATATTATGTTATTTTTTTATTTATTTTAATTATTTCATTATAATTTTTAAACATATAACTACTTGTTTTGCTCAAATATTATGTATGTTTCATTATATTTAAATTATATAATGTTATCAAACCTTATTTTATATAAATACATTATATATTTAATATGTTCTTAATATTTTATGTTTTTATTGCGTTAATCATGTGTTTCCTTAACAAATTTTTTGGATCCGTCACTATTTTAAAGAAGCATCAATTATCATGAAATTTTTATCAAATGAGTCTCTTGATAGCCTTTTTGACAAAAAGTATTTCAGTTTTATATTATGAATCCCAAAATATAGGGACTCTAGAGCTACCAATGGTATGAAAGATATTCATATGTTCTCACCATTCCTTCTGCTCATGTATTTAGTGTTCTTAGTTTTTGTTACTATGTTCATCTGAATGAGCATTGATATATAGTATATTTAAGGAAAAATCGAAAAAAACCTCCTGACTTTTGACATTTCACCACATTGTTTCGTTTTTATCCAAAATATCGTCTGACTTTAAATTAAATACCCAAAATACCCTCTTGAGGAGTATGAAAGGATGACAATGCCCTTGATAGTCACAGATTCTATTATATTGAAATTGTTGATCGTTTGCTTTCAAAGACAAAAAGGGAAATGCAATAAAAATGTAATTGAAATAAGAAAAAAATTATAAACAAGCTCCTAACTTTTGACATATTTTCTATTTTTCATTATGGAGTTTTAGAAGGTCCTAAAAAATCATCTATAAGTAGCCTTTGGCCTCCAATTTTATTGCCATAGCTTGAGAAAGTTTTCATGAATAAAAGAGCCAAGAAATCATCAAAAAAGAAAGGAAAATAAAGAGTGAAATTATCAGCATGCATGCATTGAAATGAAGCATTCAATCAAAGCCTAGCTATTTGCTCATAAAGAAGTTCTTAACATTTCTGATCTTTAATAGGCACACCTAAATTAGTCCTGAAGTTGAAGTGTCAATCCTGCCATCTTCTAAAGCTCATAAGTCATTCCAACCTTGAGCATCCTCTTGTACAGAATATAATCGTAAGTTTCATCATATTGCCTCACATTTCTCTTCAGAAAACTATATATATAGTTTATCAGCACCCTCGAACCAAAACCAGCCCCTTCTATTTCAATGACCTCGCCCTTTCCAACCAAGTGAACAGTGTTAGCCTGTCGAGCTCTTTCCACCATCTAGGTCTCTCTCTTCAGTGACTCTTCACTCTTCTCTTCCTGAATTGTATCCTTATGCTCAACCAAGCTGTCACTATGCGCTTCAGGAATCACCCCATTGTTAGTTATTGTTTTAGAACTCCAATAACTTTCCCTTATAAACTCTTTTAGTTTTTCAACTAACACCAACTCGAGGTCCCATTGTGTATTCTGTACGTCATTGTACCCAAATCTTGCAACACAATGGAAGATATTCAACTCCCTTGGTTCCACTCTACGGAAAATGAACTGCTCTTCTGATGGAACCATGCTAATAAGGAGAGATTTCATAGAGACGAAAATAAGGACTGAGTGCAATGTTGGAACAATGGCCACATACTGCTTGAAAATGGGAGGGACACCATGAACAAGCTCTGAGTTGAACATGGCAAGTCTAGGAATTCGACATAATCTTGGGTGGGAAGCTATCTCCTTCAACCTCTGGGTAGAAATCTTGTTCTCAAGCTCGTAGTAGTATTTCCTCCGATGCACATCGTTCCAAACAAACATTATAGTGATTAGAGTGACAAATGAAACTGATTAGTTGATTATTTGCATACAGGAATTACAGTGGTATTTGTCATTAATTTGACTACAATTTTGCTGGTGCTTGTCATGATCACTATTTAGAAAACAAACTTATTCTTGATAATCTTGTATGTTCTTACTTTTGGATCTATACATCTTATCTACCTAAGTTCGGTTATGTACAAATTTGATCAAGGTGGATACTTACCCATAGTGTTTTCTGCTGTTCTAATCACTATAATGTTTGTTTGGAACGATGTGCATCGGAGGAAATACTACTACGAGCTTCAGAACAAGATTTCACCCCAAAGGTTGAAGGAGATAGCTTCCCACCCAAGATTGTGTCGAATTCCTGGATTTGCCATGTTCTACTTAGAGCTTGTTCATGGCATCCCTCCCATTTTCGACCATTATGTGACCACTATACCAGCATTGCACTCAGTCGTTGTTTTTGTCTCTATGAAGTCTCTCCCGATTGGCACAGTTCCATCAGAAGAGAAGTTCATTTTCCGTAGAGTGGAACTGAGGAAGTTGAATATCTTTTGTTGTTGCAAGATATGGGTACAACGACATACAGAATAGAGAATTGGACCTCGAGTTAGTGTTAGTTGAAAAACTAAAAGAGTTTATAAGGGAAAATTATTGGAGTTCTAAAAACGCTAACCAACAATGGGGTGATTCCTGAAGCGAATAGTGACAGCTTGGCTGAGCATGAGGATACAATTTAGGAAGAGAAGAGTGAAGAGTCACTGAAGAGAGAGACCCAGATGGTGGAAAGAGCTTGGCAGGCTGATGCTGTTCACTTGGTTGGAGAGGGCGAGGTCATTGCAACAGAAGGGGTTGGTTTTGGTTCAAGGGTGCTGATAAACTATATATATAGTTTTCTGAAGAGAAATGTGAGGCAATATGATGAAACTTACGATTATATTCCGCACAAGAGGATGCTCAAGGTTGGAATGACTTATGAGCTTTAGAAGATGGCAGGATTGGCACTTCAACTTCAGGACTAATTTAGGTGTGCCTAATAAAGTTCAGACATGTTAAGAACTTCTTTATGAGCAAATAGCTAGGCTTTGATTGAATGCTTCATTTCAATGCATGCATGCTGATAATTTCACTCTTTATTTTCCTTTCTTTTTTGATGATTTCTTGGCTCTTTTATTCATGAAAACTTTCTCAAGCTTTGGCAATAAAATTGGAGGCCAAAGGCTACTTATAGATGATTTTTTAGGACCTTCTAAAACTCCATAATGAAAAATGGACAATATATCAAAAGTTAGGGGCTTGTTTAGAATTTTTTTCTTATTTTAATTACATTTTTATTGTGTTTCCCTTTTTGTCTTTGGAGTCAAACGATCAACAATTTCAATATAATGGAATCTGTGACTATCAAAGGCATTATCATCCTTTCATACTCCTCAATAGGGTATTTTGAGTATTTAATTTAAAGTCAGACGATATTTTGGATAAAAACGAAACTATGTGGTGAAATGTCAAAAGTCATGAGGTTTTTTTTCAATTTTTCCTTAAATATACTATATATCAATGCTCATTCAAATGGACATGGTAACAAAAACTAAGAATACTAAATACATGAGTAGAAGGAATGGTGAGAACATATGAATATCTCTCATACTATCGGTAGCTCGAGAGTCCCTATATTTTGGGATTCATAATATAAAGCTGAAATACTTTTGTCAAAAGGGCTATCAAAAGACTCATTTGATAAAAATTTCATGATAATTGATGCTTCTTTAAAATAGTGACGGACCCAAAAAATTTGTTAAGGAAACACATGATTAAAGCAATAAAAACATAAAATATTAAGAACATATTAAATATATAATGTATTTATATAAAACAAGGTTTGATAACATTATATAATTTAAATATAATGAAATATACATAATATTTAAGCAAAACAAGTAGTTATATGTTTAAAAATTATAATGAAATCATTAAAATAAATAAAAAAATAACATAATACATATAAAGTTATAATTTTTCTCTATGAAGCTTCATATTTTATTGAGATTTAATGTCAAAAAAAAAATGTTCACATTTTTAAAAAAAAAAAAAAAAAATTGAAGATCTAGGTTATAAATCCAAATCTTCAAGTTGAAAATTTGGGTCATTACCCATATTTTCAATTGGCTTTTTTATTTTAATTTCTATTTTTTGCAACATTTTTTTCTTTTTCTTTCAGTTTTTTTTTTTTTTAATTCTTTGATCTTCATTGTTCATCTTACATATGAATGGTAAAGATCTATTGTCTTTATTAAAAAAAAAAAAAAAGTAAAAATTAAGATTTTAGATAAATATAAATATTAAAATTTATTTGTAAATTAATTTTCACTATCCATAATGTGATGGACAATAAATATCTCTTTTTCTTAAAGAAAATATTTATTATTTTAAATTTTATTTATTTTTATAATTATTAAATTAATTTTGATATCGCACCCTCTATTTTAGAGATGGATGGTGAAGATATTCTTTTATTAATTTTGTTTTTTAATTTTATTTTAATTAAGTTTATTTTGAGTTTTCATTATTTTAATTAAGTTTAAACCTGAGGCAAGTGGGTCATTTATCACTCTTCATGTGTCAGGGTCACCTTTTCTAACGGCAAAACTAACAGGGGGTGGAAGGTTGCTAATTTAGGGACGTTTTCTTATTACTAGGTTTGGCAGCACGTGCAAACCAAGCGCATAAATTTATATTTGTTTCCTTATCAAACAAGTTTTAAGATTAAAACTACTTAAAAAGAAAAATAAAATAATTAAATATTATTATTTATAATTTATATCCAGTGGATATTTATATTTAACTATTGGATTAATAATATTATTTTACTTAAATTATTATCATATATATAATATCATAGATAATAATTCTAAGTTTAACTATAACTATAATATGTTTAATTTAATTAAGAGATAGAAAATAAAAATTCAATACATTTTTATCCTATATATTAATAAAATTTCAAGTGATCATAAAAATTACATCAATCATTTCATACCTACAAAAGAGTAATTAAATAAATAAGCATAATAAAGAAAAACCTTATTTATATCATACTATAAAAGGGAGAATATGCACAACTATGTATATAATTAACATCCATAATGTCTAAAAGTGTTTAAATATATTATAGTTTTTTGGATTTTTAAACTTCAAAAATAGCATTTAAAATTCGAAGCTTGAGATGAACTTCGACTACCATAGGGTTTTTGACTGCTTAAAATTCCTTTTGAGCTACTGAAAAAAAAAAAAAAGGGGGACCATATTCATTATGTTCGTCATAACAAGTAAGTTTCATATCTATAAGCACAACATAAGTCAAAGCATAACTATTTCTAATACCAAAATTAAAGACCTTTTCGAACAATAATCCAATTACTTAAAGGTTAACTAATAAAGCTCCCATTTGCAGGCAAAAATTATACTATTCCAAACTTCCATAGGTATTTCAATTTAACATACATTTCTAGGCAGAGATTATAAATCTTATCTAAGATGTCCTCATTTCTCAGTTCAATAAGATAAATGATACTCAAAACACCACCAGATTTCAAACAAATTACTATAAATAGATTGACTTTTAAAAATTAATTTTGTGATATAATGTGACCAAGAAACACCTTGCTTACAATTAAAACAGGTCTAATACTTTAAGGCCAGCAATTAAGTTACCCAAGAACATGACAACCTCCACCATAAGTTGTTTGGGATATTAAACCAATCAATCTAACACTTCCTCCATCATATGCCAAGTCAATCTTTCTCTCAACCCATAATTCCAAGCTTAATCAATTAAACTGAACCTAACAGTTTAAGCCTAGAACCACCATCAGATAGAGTCTGTTTTAACCAAATAGCACAGCACAAAGTCATGTAAACACAAGAAACAAACATTTTATAACTCATCAACCTAAACACAGGAACATGAAAAACTCAATGTTCCCTAACCCATAACCAACTCGACCAATGAGAAACATAATCACCAAAACAGAACAATCTCAATTCAACTCATCAAACACAAATGCCATAACTCCATAATACACACACCAAAGACATTAAAAATAATTAACCAGAAACTATATCCAATGCAATTTCCACAAGACCAAACACTCCTTAAACAATACTCATGGTAAAGATAAAAACTTGATGAACAGATTTTTAAGACAAAACACACGAAAAATATATATATATAGATAGAGAACAAACCAGTCCCTTGCCTAAGTCAAGAGCAGCATCAATGAAGGCTTGTCATACATTGAGAAGCTAAGCGACTATTTTAAATAGAGAGAAGAAGAAGAAGAAAGCTCACCGGCCTGGTCTTTGTTTGGGAGTGAAGCTTTTTGTCTGGTTACTGCAACTTCAAGTGACAACAGAACAGAAACCCTGCCAAGCAAATTCATAATTCACAGAAGTTTCCCACAAATTAATGATATATATAATGAATCTTACAAATTCACTATAAAACTCCATGTAACTACCCAAAAAAAAAAAAAAAAAATACAAGTCATAACCAAACCGATTGCATACATAGACAAGATGATAATCAAATCTTTTCAAACAATTAGGTATCACTTTTACACTACAAAATCAGATTTAAAGCTCATATGCCTAAAACCAAAATCCTCATCATATGCACACAATAAAAAATAGTTAAAATCGTCAAACCCATCTAAACATTAAAATTTCATTAAAAAAAAAAAAAAATCATGAGACCCCATAAATATGATATAAAGATCAATATCTACCGGATCTAAATGGAACCCAATATATTGCTTCGTAAAAATCCACAAACCCATCAAATACATCATCCAAAATGGAGAATAATCAATTAACGAAACAAAAATATCGAATTAAAACGAAAAATGATTTAGAAAAAAAAAAAAAAGGGAGTCCACAGACCAGATGGTCTGGAGTGTCTCTGAGGAAACTTGATGCGAGGGATTCTCTTCAACGCCTGAGCTCCACCCATCTTTATCTCTGTGTTTGCGAAAATCAGGAAGAAGAAAGTTTCTAGTGAAGGTGAAAAAGACAATTCATGGACAGCACCTTTTAAATCTTATCTTATCACTACACTCCCTGTATTCTTCACCGTACTCTCACCCATATTCATTTTCAACCACTCTGTACCATTCACATTCTCAGCCACAAACAATGAAATAAGTGTTCAATATTTTATTTACATTTTTAACCTTTTTACCGCAAGAGTCACTTCATATTCATCAAAGGCAGAAACGTCGTTTCAGTTTCAAACAAATTTTTGGGGAATGGAATTTGTCACTGTTCGCCACCCCTCTTTCCATTTTTTATATATAGTACTAGCAGCAAAGAAGTAAAGCAAGCTTGCCAGCGTATATCTCTTATGGAAGAAGTTAAGGAGGGAGTTCCCTTGGATTTCCACCTCATCCTGTGTGTACTATACTCTATGGTCGCTTTCATAATATAGTCTTTCAGTATTCTCTCATTCAAACATTATATATGTAGACTTGAAGTTCAAAATTTTGATTCCTTTGGATTTGATATGTTTGTCTAACATTTGCTTTGTCTATGTTTTCTAATGTTTTTCAGGCGCT
Organism: Dimocarpus longan; assembly: GCA_022984855.1. Lineage (NCBI taxonomy): Eukaryota > Viridiplantae > Streptophyta > Magnoliopsida > Sapindales > Sapindaceae > Dimocarpus > Dimocarpus longan. The sequence continues at coordinate 24,230,878 of CM041022.1, forward strand.
GTCTGAAGCAAAACAAGTTTGAATTTTAAGCTTATTTTAAATTGCAAGCATGCGTAACTCATAAGCACAGTTCGTTATATCTGCTATATTGTCTTCCTCGGGTATTTTTAGGAGACACAAATAAACAAAGTTCTGTTTAAGTTATTTACTTCTCTAAATGTCAGGGGAGTCAAAGCATCTGATATTAAAAAAGCATACCGAAGAGCTGCACTCAGACATCATCCGGACAAGGTTTCATATCTTTGAACCTGCAGTTATAATTTACCCACAATGCACTGGAGTCCCACCCTAAGAGCTCAGCGGTTTGAGTTTTACCTTTATTTTTTAAAAACATAAGATATGAGTTTCTAAAGAAGAGAAGCAATAATGACCAGCATTAAAATGTCAGATGTTATTCACTACCAAAGCATAAATAACTGTTGGTGATGATAGGCTACACTCAGAGGGATTGCATTCGCTTAATGTAAAATTAGAATGTACATTACATGGACAAATGAATTTCTAGGCTAATGTCCTGCTAAATATAAAACAAAGGTTATGCTATCCTATTATATAGGATCGATAACAATACAACAGTAATTCAATTCTATTAAATTTTAATCCAATGATTCAAATAAATAAAATTTTTCAAAAATAAAAATAACTGAAACTAAATATATATATATATTTTTGTAAATATCCTGTATTATTGTTGAAACTGTATCAGCCAAATTCATATAATAGTTATCTGAGAGATCAAATTGGATTTTCATATTATTTCAATCAAACTAAAACCGAAATTAAGTTATAAATTTATGAAATTCTTAGGAGTTTATGATTTACCACATAAATAATTTATTCATGATATTTGTAATCTCAGTTCCCTTATTGGCTATGAATTAATCATTTTTTATGATATGTGGTGCCGGAAGAGTTGACTATTCAACCCATCATGGAAATATTTAATGCAATTTGAAGGTTTGACATTAAATATCACATTAACATTTATGTTGTTGAATGTTGAGATATGCTAAGATTAGTGGATAACAATTGAATCAATCTGAATTAAAAACCCAAAAAACTGGAAAGTGGAGTAGTGCAGTGACCTAGTCCTACCTGTCTTTGCTTCTCTACAAACCGAGGGATAGGTTCGAGCAACAGTAGTGTTCAAGCACCACCAACGTGTGAGTAACTTTCCCATCTTTGTGTGAGTAGCCCTCTCTCACCTACTGAAAACAAATTTTTGGGCTACGTCTTAGACCTTATTTGATGCACAGGATTATATTAAATTATTTTAAAGAGAATGGATTAGACATGATTGAATTGGATTAATTAATATTATATTGTGTTTGACGCCGTTAGGATCAAATTAATAATAATATTGTTTGATGTTTAGCATAACATGAGATTGGATTAAAAAAAATTATTTTCATATTGGAATAATCCTAAAAGACTCATTATAGTTTGCAAAAATATCTATTTTACCACCTATATTTCATTTTTGTCCAAAACCCCTCTAATGTTAAAAAATTAACAAAAAATATCAATTTTACCATTCATAACTTCATCATCAATTTATGTCTATCAAAGGCAGTTTCGTCATTTCACATGCCTTCAGGGAATATTTTGAATGTTCTTATTAATGTCAAGGGAGATTCTAGATAAAAATGAAACCATATGTGATAAAATGAACATTTTTATAAGCTACAATGGATTTTTGAATATAAAAGATATGAGGAGCTAAAATAAAATTTTACCATTATATATTTTTTTATTCTTTCTATTTCTAGACCCTTTCATATCTTTAGCGAAGATGGAATCTTCTAATTCCATTTTTTTATTCCATATCTTTTTTAACTAGTTTTGGAGTATTTTTGTTTGAGCTGTATGAGATGAAATTCTCATATACAGTTCTCAGAGAGAGAGTCCCCTTGGTTTACCTATCTCAATAAAGTCTATGATTTGTTTGAAGAACGTCTCAAGATTCAGGCGATTGCAGATGATATAACTAGTAAATACGTTCCTCCTCATGTCAACATATTTTATTGTCTAGGAGGAATTACACTTACTTGATTTTTACCACAAGGTTTGCTATGACTTTTTACTGTCGTCCGACCGTTACTGAAGCTTTTGCACTCTTCATAATTTCTTCTTTTTCTTCTTCTTCAAGACTTACTCTGTGTGTAGACAAAACAATTTGTAAACAAAACAAAGCAACAATTTGTAAAGATTTACACCACAATCACTCGATAAATTAGTAGGCAAAACAAAGCAACAATGAAGAAGAAGCAACAATTGAGAGCTCCCAGATGCAGAAGAAACAATTCAAGCAAGAGATGATCAAGAAGGAGAGGATGGAGAAGAGATCAAAGGAGAGAGAGAGCTGCAATTGGGAAAGGCTGGTGTTCAACGAGATAGATTTCTCCAAACCTAATCAGATAATTTAGTGAAGGATCCTTTGGCTAGACCAAACATGGGTTTGGATAAAAATTAATCTAAACCCAATCCAATCCTAGGAAACAAACGAAACCTTAGACTCTTATATCAGGAAGTCTCGATATAAATTAATTATGTGATAATATTGTTTTATTAATACAAATAGAGTATAGTATGATATGTGTATTCTATCTAATCTGATGTGCCAAATAAATCCTAATTTTGACACTTCTTTATTCATAGTTATTTCTTCCGTTGGTTCCAGAATCCCAAGCACATATAGAAAGACAAATCACCTATGGATGCCCATATTAGTGCTAAGAATAATCAACAACACTTGCAACAATGACCTAGTTCTTGAGGGGCATGGTGGCAGCACAAGCATTGCAAACAAATGGGTCTACGATGTCGCATCACTCCATTGATACCTACAAACAACATTTATGTTGATACAAAAACTGACCAATCAAATCACTTCTGATAAGGCGTCAAACGAACCCATTAGATAAAAAATATTACGTTCTAAGTCATTTTAGTACAGGGCTAAAATTAATTTGGCTCTAGCATATTGATGGAATTATTTGATTCATTAAAAAAGTGATAACTCAAAAATCTTGTCTTACCTATAAGACCTTATCCAATTTTTTAAAGTTTAGCATATTGATGAAATTATTTCACGAATCATATATTAGGAACCGGAGATAGGAGATAGAGATAGAGAAATCGAGAAATTCACCCTAAGTACCCCCATCCCCACTTCCCTGAAATGGGTATTTAGGTGGGGATGGAGATAAAAAAATCTATTGCATTATCATTTGATCCATTGATATCTATAGAGATAAAATTTTACATTTACTTTGTAAAGCAATAATTATCAAGGAGTAGATATGTAAATTAGTTACATATAAAAGGTAAATGATCATGTAAATACTCTAATCAAATCTTCAAAATATATATATATATATATTGAGATCAAGGGAACATAACCCCATAAATCTAATATAGATCCACGTCCACCCTAACTATTTGGCGATACATAAATAGGTCTAGGTCTAGATTCAAGCTCTAACACAAATTAAATTATACAAAAAATAAAACAAAGAAAACCTCATAATAGGCATATTTATGTCAACAAAAAAAAAAAAGACTGATGTTTCGCTACAGCATGATACGGATGACAAGTTGTTGCGTCAAGTGCATAGAATAAACCATGACATGTTTGCCAACAAGAATCAATGTGATGGTGATTGACATATATTGAATAGGTTTGACTATTTTACCTAACCACTAATCTTACTCTTCAATTGGAACCTTTGGATTGGTTGTAAGGGTGATTATTGAAATCAATCTCATAGCTCAAATTGGAGGGTAAGGTTAGTAATTATGTAAGATAGCTACACCCTATCAAATATTTGATTAAGTAAGATAATTAAACTCTATCAAATATCATAACTCAGGAAGCGTGATCGTTTAGGCCATGGCTGTACCAATATTTGGCCCAATTAAAAATTAGCCCAAAAGAGTAAGAGCATGTCCGCCTAAGGCAACCCATTATTAAGTAATACATCTCCTTTTTTTTAAAAAAATAATAAAATAAAATTAAAATTAAAATTGAATAATGTGTTGAAGCCCTGATAACATATGGGAGTGGAGGGTAACATCAAATGTGTTGAAGCCCTGATAACCCAACTAATCGATAAGCTCAACCACCAAATCCATTCCCCCTCCTCTTCCCCTTATCCTCCTTTCTTCCAACCCATATCTACACTTAAACAAAACATGACATAAAGCACAAATGATAAAACATTATCTTTAAAGAAACAATGTAAATTGCATAACCATCGTAAAAACAATGTAAATTCAATCTAATTCTAAAGTAATTCAAACGACAGATGATAAAAAGCCAAAGATAACATACACAGACTTTGCACTAAATCAAAACAATACTAAAAAAAGGGCAAATCATCGTTAAAATATTCAAAGCCCATCCTCTCCTCCAATAGCAGGAACTTATAACGAAGTGCAAAAGGTTAAAAGGAAAAAAAAACAATACTGACCTCCTTCGAGGGCTGCAACTCCTTGATTTGTGTTTCGATTTTGGAAATGATTCAATAATCCTTCCTTTGTGGCTGCAATAGAAATTAGTAAGATTTAATCACAAATAGATCCTAGGGATTCCAAATTCTGCAATGTGACATTAATTAACTTTAAACACCATCAAACTGTTTGGGCTTAAATTACATTGCAAGCCCATTGGTTTTGCTAACGAGGGGCAGGTCAAAGTGCTTAAATAGTAATAATAGATCCTTTCCTGTAAGTTTAAACTTTTCAAATCTAACAATTACTAACTTCAATCCAAAGAGCAAAACTCATATCCATATCAAAAGGTGTAGTAGGTAATGTCAAATGCAACCAATTCAGCAAAACACTTGCGAGCTTATTGTGATATAGCATTAGTCTAAAAGATTCATAGATGTGTGGCTGTGTTTGAGACTACTTGCATACTAATCAGTACGATATGATATTCTAAAAATTCAATTTAATTAACAGTCATGGTCAATATACACAGGGTCCATTCATTCTAAAATGATGAAACCACTAAATTATTTATTTGCTTGTTCGAGCAATTTTGAATGAGTTAAAAGCTTGGCTTTCAAATTAAGATGATCAGTTGTTGATCAAGATCCAGCAATGTCAAAAGTCATTGCTCGAAACTGATACTTCTGATAGATGTTCCATTCAAACATAACCTACACAAGTTACTCAAAAATGTTAAATCAGATAGCAGATTTGGTCAAAATTTTAGGTAGATTATAACAGAAGAAAGTAAACCAAATGTACAGCAGAATCTCTTATAACCACTATTGCATAACGCTTGCATCCTATCGGCATTTGGAGCATACTTGGCAAACTGAATGAACAGTTATCTCTCTACCATCAACAACTCTTCCACAGCCTTCTGTGCCTCATCATCAGCATACACCAGGGATGAAGATATCAACGACCTTGCCGTACTTGTCAAAAAGTGGAAACTGCAGTCGTACCTGAAAGCAATCATACATAAGGAAACTAATTCAATCAACTAATCAACACAGTCACATAAACCCCATCCACCATAACACAATCACTAACAACAACAACAACAATTAGTAAATACTCCACAAACAAATACACAACCAAAAACAGAAAACCGAAAAATCAAAACTTTACAAAACTCATGAAACAATCAAGCCATTCAATCAACTAACACAATACCATAAACCTCGTCTACCATAACACCATCATTAACAACAACAACAACAATAAGTAGCAAAGGTTCTGCAAACAAACACACACCCAAAAACATTTAAAAATAAAAATAAAAACTTTACAAAATTCATAAAACAAACAAGCCATTCAATCAACTAACACAATTACACAAACCCTAACATAACATAATCACTAACCACAACAATCAACTATATCAATCATCACAACACCAAAAACCCTAATCAAAAACCAAAAAAGAAAACATGAAACAATTAGGCAGTGACCATCATCAACAATCCAACAACAACCAAATTGAAACCCAAAAGCACCACTAAACACATTAAAACTTTATAATCAAAACTCAAAATTATTAAAAAAAAAAAAAACGGCTGACCCCCAGCAACATAAGCAAGCTTGACTTTCCTCCTCCATAACATCGGCATCCAAATTGGGTACACCATACATGACTCTCTGACCCACAAACAACACGGCATTCTTCACAGCCCCAACACGTACTCTCTCCCTCTCCCCTTCAATTTCTTATAAATCTCATCCACCAATCTCGATAGCAACACCTCACTCTCCTCCAACAGCACCACCACCGCCCCATTCAACCACCCTCCTCCTCCTCCTTCACCGGTGGTGGCGGTCGATTTTTCTAAATCGCTCAATTCCACTGTCATTTTCTTGAAATACACAAAAAGGCCTAGCATTTCCTACTTCAAAGCCCCGATTCAGACACCCATTTCCTCCTTCGTCATCGCCGGCACTGCCCTCTTCCTCTTCACCTCCTTCCTTGCCGTATCCCCCATTTTGGACTTCAAAACGACACCATTTTCAAAATCTAGGTTTTCGATTCATGAAAAAGAAGAAGAAGTGAAGCTTTTTATTGACAGTGATGTCGACGCAGACTACTCATTCATAAATTAAAAGAGGACAAAAGTGTAAATTACTTTTCAAACAAATGTCGGAGTGTTGAATTTTACTCTGTTCATGCTTCTCTTCCCATTTTTTATATATGGTTAATAGATATAGAAATGGAATTCGTCACTGTTCGCCACCCCTCTTTCCATTTTTTATATATAGTATATAGATATAATAGATGAGCAAAAGTTGGTGGAATTTTTAGAAAATGCCCAACAATCAACTAACAAGGCCTCTAAACCAGCCTTCTTTGGTGCTAAACACACTGGACATGATCAAGAAAAGCATCACAAGCTTTGCATGCCCATGGATGCAACACACAGGAATCCCCAGAATTGCGGCTTTGGCGAACAATCATCAAATTTTTGCCACATTTTTCCTCTGCTACTTCTTCATGCTGTTGTTGTTCTTCAACATCTGAACATGACTCTACATCCTCTGCTGTTGCCTATAGTTGATCTTTTTCAAAATTGTTGTCAGCCAAATCAATCACCAGCAAAATTGTTGTCAAATTGTTGAGGTTGGCAAGGAGTTATAATCAAATAATAACTTACGCTGCTTATGTTGACTGATGGGATAAATCAGTCATAACAATCACCAGCAAAATTGTTGTCAAATTAATGACAAATACCACTGCACTTCCTGTATGCAAATAATCAAATAATAAGCTTCATTTGTCACTCCTTTTTACATCATCACTAAATTGAATAAAGTTGTTGATTAATTACCATATGCATTGCCCATCTTTTCAGGAGTCTTGAAACTGAGAGGGACTCCAACACAAGCAAGCGTAAGTAGGAAATTAATTTCGGGTATGTAGTCTTGTCCTTCATTCTTGGCCGATGTATGCACCACTCTCACTCGGGCCCCATTGAAACGGATTGCTGGATTACAGAAAAGGCCGCTGAAAGCAGGGCTTGGCTTGCTATGACTGCTGCCATTACAGCCTCCACAAACAGTGGCCAATATAGAGGACCTGATCAACCATTTAGTCTTCAAAATTAAGCTTGTTGATCACAATATAGAGAACTTGTACAGATAAACTTGTGATTATATATGTGTGTATTGATCACAAGCGATGTCTGCAGTACACCAACATGGAGAAAATGTGTACCTGTTATGGATAGAACAATGCCACCAAGTGAAATCCAAGCTTCTTTCTTATTTCTTCTGAAGTAATTCACAATGTACATAGGATTTACAGCTTTAATCACCGTTGGAAAATATTTTACGATATCATAAAAGCCAATCCAACCAATGAGCATGAACCAAACACACATTATGGGTGCAAAACTAGAGCCGACTAAGGCAGTTCCAGCTTTTTGAAATGTGAAGAGGCGTACCATGATCATGGCTGATATCCAAGTAATCTTTTCTGGAGATCCATTAAATTTTGCTAACAATTTAGTAATCAAAGAAAGAAAATTTGTATGTCTTATATGGGGATGAACAACACATGCACCTTCTGTCAATGTAGAAGCAGCCTGCTTGATGCCATTCACCGCAGATAGAACAGTCGTTAATATAAAGGTTTGATAAGAATAAAATTTCAGAGTCGGAAATTGTTGATATATGTAATTATATAACAAAAAAACATTAATCTTAAGATAAATAATTCACCTGAGATGCAAGGACTTAGGATTCCATCTCCAACGACCGTGGAGGTACCTGACAGCCAGAAATAGGAAAATCTTAGTTTTTACGATGTATTAATGATATAGTAATTAAATATAAGTTTATCATATCATTGAACAATAAATTTGGATAATTTTTTAGGTAGTGTAAAGTTACTCTTATTTTTGTATGTTTTAACATTTTGGTTTTATTAATTATATTTTATTGTTTATTAATTTTTAGATAATCTTTTATTGTCATTAAATTTATCAATTTTAAATTCTTTTACATCCTTCCATTTATTATTTGTCGAATTATAACTATTTTACGATAATTAACTTTTATTAAAATATAAATAAATTCAGAATTATTGGTTTATTTTGATTAGAGTATGGTTGATATATTATAGTTCAAAAGTGATTTTAGAATATTTAACCAAACAGTTTTCAAAGACTTTTTAGAATAAAAAATTAAAAAAACAAATAAATAAATAAAACTTTTTTACTACATGGTGTCCGAACAGTTTTTGAAAAGCTCTAGTTTTGACTTTACTTCTTCTACTATTAAGAGCTAAAAATAAAAGTTATGTTATGCAAACCTTGTGTATAATCCGGTAAGTTTTGAATGTGAATGTAAGTTTTGAATTGTTCACATTCGTTATAAGAAAAGAGAAACAGACTATAGCAAAGCTAAAACCATCTAAAACTAGCCTTTGGCCTCCAATTTTATTGCCAAAGCTTGAGAAAGTTTTCATGAATAAAAGAGCTAAGAAATCATCAAAAAAGAAAGGAAAATAAAGAGTGAAATAATCAGCATGCATGTATTGAAATGAAGCATCAATCAAAGCCTAGCTATTTGTTCATAAAGTAGTTGTTAACATTTCTGATCTTTAACAGGCACAAATTATTCTGAGTTGAAGTACCAATGCTGCCATCTTCTAAAGCTCATAAGTCATTCCAACTTTGAGCATCCTCTTGCGCGGAATATAATCGTAACTTTCATCATATTGCCTCACATTTCTCTTCAAAAAACTATATATATAGTTTATCAGCACCCTCGAACCAAAAACAGCCCCTTCTGCTGCAATGACCTCGCCCTTTCCACCATCTGGGTCTCTCTCTCCAATGACTCTTCACTCTTCTCTTCCTGAATTGTATCCTCATGCTCAGCCAAGCTATCATTAGCTTCAGGAATCACCTCATTGTTGGTTATCGTTTTAGAACTCCAATAACTTTCCCTTATAAACTCTTTTAGTTTTTCAACTAACACCAACTCGAGGTCCACTTGTGTATTCTATACGTCATTGTACCCAAATCTTGCAACACAATGGAAGATATTCAACTCCCTTGGTTCCACTCTACGGAAAATGAACTGCTCTTCTGATGGAACCATACTAATAGGGAGAGATTTCATAGAGATGAAAACAAGGACTGAGTGCAATGCTGGAACGGTGGCCACATACTGCTTGAAAATGGGAGGGACACCATGAACAAACTCTGAGTAGAACATGGCAAGTCCAGGAATTCGACACAATCTTGGGTGTGAAGCTATCTCCTTCAACCTCTGAGGTGACATCTTGTTCTCAAGCTCATAGTAGTATTTCTTTTGATGCACATCGTTCCAAACAAATATTATAATGATTAGAACAGCAGAAAACACTATGGGTAAGTATCCACCTTGATCAAATTTGTACATAACCGAACTTAGGTTATTAAGATGTATAGATCCAAATGTAAGAACATACAAGATTATCAAGAATAAGTTTGTTTTCCAAATAATGATCATGACGAGCACCAGCAAAATTATTGTCAAATTAATGACAAATACCACTGCACTTCCTGTATGCAAATAATCAAATAATAAGCTTCATTTGTCACTCCTTTTTACATCATCACTAAATTGAATAAAGTTGTTGATAAATTACCATATGCATTGCCCATCTTTTCAGGAGTCTTGAAACCGAGAGTGACTACACAAGCAAGCATAAGTAGGAAATTGATTTCGGGGATGTAGAATTGTCCTGCATACTTAGCTGAGGTATGTACCACTCTCACTCGAGGGAAACACCCCATTGAAACTGAATGTCGGATTACAGAAAAAGCTGCTGAAATCAGGGCTTGGCTTGCTATGACTGATGCCACTACAGCCACCACAAACATTGGCCAATACATAGGACCTGATCAACCATTCAGTCAACAAAATTAAGCTTGTTGATCATAATATAGAAAATCTGCATAGATAAACTTGTGATTATGTGTGTATTGATCACCTGGTACAGACTTGTAGAAGGCATCCTGGGCAAATTCAGGGTGCTGGAGCAGCACAGAAGCTTGTCCAAAGTATTGCAACACAATAGCTGGATAGAGAACGGTGCAATTACATATTTGTACGGATGGCACACTAAAATGCCCAACGGCTGCAAATAATGCTTCCACGCCTTTTCATTGTCAACAAAAAATAAATTAATGTGGTGGTTAGCATATATTCAAACAAAAATTGATGTCTGCAGTACACCAATATTGAGAAAATGAGTACCTGCTATGGATAGAACAGTGCCACTAAGTGAAATCCAGGCTTCTTTCTTATTTCTTCTGAAGTAATTCACAATGTACATAGGATTTACAGCTTTAATCACCATTGGATCATATTTTACGATGTTATAAAAGCCAATCCCACCAATGAGTATGAACCGAATACACATTATGGGTGCAAAACTATAGCCAACTATGGCAGTTCTAGTTTTTTGAAATGTGAAGAGGCATAACAAGATCGCGGCTGATATCCACATAATCTTATATGAGGATGAACAACATATGTACGTTCTGTCAATGTAGAGGCAGCCTGCTTGATGCCATTCACCGCGGATAGAACTGTCATTAATATGAAAATTCGATAAGAATAAAATTTTAGAGTCAGAAATTATTGATATATATAATTATATAACAAAAAACAATTAACCTTAAGATAAATAATTCACCTGAGATGCAAGGAGTCAGGATTCCATCTCCAATGACCATCGAGGTTCCTAGCAGAGTGGCCAAAAATAGGAAAATCTTGGCGTATTTACTGTTCTCAAGCTTGGACTTGAGGGCAACTGCTCTTCTGTGATGTCTGCTATTTCCAAGCAAGTCAAGCTTGTAACTGGACATATTGCAGTCCTCAGCTTTTTGATTTGGAATCATCCCCACCTTGGCATGTCGGCATATCAGCGAGTAGAGAGCAAATGTGCCCCCTGAAAATTGTTACAACATTTCATCAAAATGACAGAATTCAGAGCAAAATATTTTTGCCTTGAGTTACCATCTCCATTATCAGTGGCACGTAAGACGATAAAGACGTAGTTGACACGAGGGATCAGTGTAATAGTGTAGAAAATCACAGAGACCACTCCCATAATGTCATCCACATGTTTGATTCCATTTTGGAAGGTGCCAGGCAACACATAGAGAGGCAATGTAACTAGATCTCCATGGACGACCCCCAGGCTTTGGAATGCAAGTAGAAGGATTTTAGACCAATTTAGAACCTTCAAAACAATATGAAAGGTTAAGTTAAAAAAACAAATCCATTTATCTTATAACAATATAACTATTTACTAGTGAGGATTTTCTTTTTTGGACTGGAGAAACCAGTGAGAAAATAACCTATAAATATATTTTCACCTTGGAGCGATGGCCTTGGTGACCAGAAACCTTGCCATTTTCCAAAGAATCGCATCTACACAATATCATGTTGCATGACATTTTCTTCTCTTTGAGCTCTTGAGAAGCTACCTCTTGCAAGCTTTCGTCTGTGTGGCATTTTACTTCATCACCAGACATTTCCCTGACGCTAGAAATTCACACCTTAAGAAGTCTCTAAAAGACCTCTCTCTGCCTCTAAAATCTCTGAAACAAATAGCAAAAAGTAAAATGGGTAGAGATTGTATTGTGCTTGAGTGACAACCAGAAGAACAATGCTCCATGCAACTGAACTCATCACTCTTATATATTAACAACATAAACGCCTAGAAATTGTTACCATTATGGCAATGCCTTTACCATAAAAATTTAAGAGCCACATTACATTAATTAGACATTTTAAACTAGTTTGCCAGCCTGAACTAATGTGCCAGCTTAAAGTGTATACGCTCTTTCCATTGATAGTTAAACTTTTATATTTTGCTTTTGCACAAGTGGATACTATTTTAAGGATTGAAGTAATGTGGTAGATAGCTGTCCAAATCAATTACTCAGAATTCATTCATAATTGAGGGACTTGAACTTACCTTTGATCAATTCAATTGGTTTCTAATATCGACAACAATTTTGACTTTTGAGCGATAATGAGAAAAATTGCGACCAAGATCAACTTAAACTATTCCAGCAAAACAAGGATGATGAATTTACTTCATTAATGTTTCTTTATTCAGTTTTATTTTTCGATCCGAAAGCTAATCTGAAGTTGACAGTCATAACAATACAATTCTAATGTTACAAACACTCTTTTAAGAATTGCCTAATGACTATTCCTCATTGTACAAGTGAGAATACTGATACAACATAAGCAGCGTGCCATGTCATGGCACTCGAACTTGTTTCTATAAAATATCAGCTGATAACGGATAGGTGGGTACATTAGTTTGATCCGAATCATTCCTTTTTTCACACACGTATATAAAGTGAGATTCTGGATCTTCCAAAACAAAGTCTGCTGGAAGTAAGCCATTCTCTGTGAGTGGAACAGGTTCCAAATATGATTTCATCGAAGAACTACAACTTCCAGGCTTTTCAAACCCTGGTCTGGCTGCAGGTGAATGAACAAAAGGACGTGAGACAAAAGCTCAAGATTCACAAAAAGAAATTGCACCAAAAGAAGGTAAGGCAACAACATACATCTATAGTAATGGTGAAATTGATTCAGATTTGGGACAAGAAAGTTCTCATTGAACTCAAATTTCTTAGACTTAGAAGTTTGATCCAAACTCATGACAGGTTGGGATGGACTCTTCGAACTCAAATTTAGATTCAAGATATGAGTGTTAAGTAGAAAAAGTAGAAAAGCTGCTTTAGGTTGATGTATCACTTTCCTTTTCTAAATGTAATAACTCATCAGAAAGCATCCACTGAGACACTATAGTAAAAAAAATCCTTCAGTGGACAAGTCAAAGCCTACTTATACAGCTAAAAGGTTCAAATGTAAAGGATACTTACGTATTATGTACAATTCAATTTTCCAACAGTATACTGGGCGGTTCAAATGAACCATCCTTACTTCAGGATCTCCATAGGTTATCTGTATACAGCAAATAAAGGATGCATCACTTGTTGAGAATAGGATCATGAACAAGAAAATAATGCTCCATGTTAGACAATATGGTTACCAACATATAGGTCCCTCCCGGTTTAAGAAGCCTACAAGAAGGAAAAAGAAAATTATTTTAGCAACTAAAGATAAATGCACATGCATATAGATGTAGATATGCTGAAGATCTGAACAACGTCCAAATTGTCAACCCCCCCTAGTACCTCGCTTTAATGGAATCAAATTAGATTAGTGCATGCACGTCTTTGCATCTATGTTGGTTGATCAAATCCTAAGTTTTAGAAAACTGATTCATCGAATGCTTATGGCAGTTCAAGATTATCAAAATTGTAGATTCAAAGAAATAAAGTCTATAACCTGCTCACTTCACCCAGCATTTGAGTAGCACTAATTGGAGCTTCAGTACCACACTATAACAATAAGCAGAAAAAAGAATTAAATATACCACTATTCATCCAGATGACAACGAAAAATAACTAAAGAGCTAAATATATGAGCAGAAGGAATCAAGAGAATGTATGAACATCCATCATACCATCAATGAATCAAGAGTTCCTATATTGTGGATCAGCAAGCCATGAGAGCAGATTCGACAGCAAAAACAGAGTGTCGTCAACATATAAAGAACTATTCAACTAACTTAATATGAAATTTTGCAAGTTTTAACAAAGAATCTAGCATAGGGAAAGCACCACCGTACCTTTATCAATGACACTATCAAAAGACTCATCTGGGAAGAAGCTCATATCCCTAACATCCATTTTCATATCTATTGCGTTTTGTAAAGAAATCATAAAGAAATACAACAATGATTTTCAAGAATAACACACAAAAATTCCAACTAGACTTTAATTAAAGTTTCTTTGACAGGTAACAGGATACATTTCAACTGAGGGATATCCTCGTATTTTCTTCTCATCATCTCAATGGCCACAGAAGAAATGTCTATGTTCATTATGTCCTCATATCCATCCTTGACCATGTCTTCCGACATAACTACAAAGCATTTAGAATTGCCCCATTAGAAGATCTAATGAAGAACACAGGATCACACTTTGAATACAATTCTCAAACATTTGAGCCTCTTTGTTAAAAATGCAACATTTTAAAATCTATAAACTACCATTCTAATGAGTAAAAAAAAAAAAACCAAAATTTATTCAAATTCAAGAAATAGAGATCAAAAGTCCCTAGTAGCATCCCAATTGCAATATTATTTTGCTCTAACGAATTCTTCACTGTAGACTTCTCAATTTCTCATGCATGCTATCATACCAAAGTAACATACAACACAACACAAACTTCAGAAACATCATTTTAGTCATCTTTTGTTACAAAACCTCGCAACAAATTCGATCCAGATATCAACAATCCTCATAAATTTAGAAACTATAAACATCAACACACATGCTGAACCTAATCTAAACTTCACCAAAAGCTAAAATTTTTGAACTTTCGCACACTTTCTCATCAACCAAACATAACAACACGAAACAAATTTCCTCTAACCACCAACTATCAAAACCTTAAAACACAAGCACACTTGATCAAATCCCAAAACCAAAACTTTCCCATCTTTTCTCATGCACTTTCAAAGCAACCAAACAAACAAACAAACAGATCGATTCAAACAAACAAAAAAGAGAGCATTGAAGAGGAAAATTTACGGGCATTGCCGCAGCCGACCATGAGCACACGAGAGGAGGTGGGGATGTACTTGCGAACAAAAGGACGGAGAGCAGAGTAACGTTGGTACCAGTCAAAGGAACCGGCTTCCTGGACGTAACGCGCGTCCCAGTAGAGCGCATCGCCGTAATTGTAGGTGTTGCAGCTCGACATGTCCCTGAACATGTTGGTGGGTATGTGGGGAAAGAAAATGCGCGTGGATTTGTTTGGTGTTTGGGTTTGGTTTGTGGGGTGGTGGGTGAGTGGAGGCTTTGCTCTGTGTGCTGTGTTGTGTCGTGTGTGCTTGTTAGGGCTTCGTGGGGTCGGGTTTGGTTTGTGGTTTGTGGAGGTTTTTGACTTTTAAAGGAAGCACAAACTTGGAAGTGATCTGGTTCTTGTCTGAAAAATCCCAGGATTATTTGTACTTTGGGAGAATTTCTCAAAGTCAACTGCTAAATTTCATCCACTAACTTGTCTTTGATTGGATGTTTGGATCTCCTCAATTTCAATTGTTGTACAGTCGCACGTACTACTGAGTACTGAGTAGGTGGGCTTGATTGATTTTTTTATTGGAAAAAAACAAATCAAAATCAACACAAAATTTTAAAATTAAGGGTTATTATTATTTTAACCCTTAAAATTGAAAATAATATCAAACTATCCCTGATTTTTAAACTATTATCCAAAAAAATCCAATTGTAAGTGAACTAGTGATTTCCGTCAAAAAGATGACAGATCCGTAAGGGTGTAAGGGCATTTAGATAAATGTATTGGACCTTTAAATAGAAAAAACCTAATTCCCCTCAAATTTCTCCAGACTCCACTATCATCCCTCTCTGCCATCTCAATTGCTTCTCTCTCTTCCTTTTCGTCGTCTCTCTCTCTTGTAGGATTTCAGCTAGATTTTCTTTCGGAAACCAATAGACCACCTTGACCACCGACCAGACTCCTTCATCATCCTTGTCTTCGACACGATCACAGTCGTCAAAGCCCTAAGCTGGTGCTGCGTCGTCTGCCGTCAATTCCAGTCGCTCGTCCCCCTCACCACCCAGTCAGCACCAAACATCCATGGCCAAAACAGCTTCGAAATTGGAACCAGTGCATGTAAAGGCTCCCGCTAACGATTGTGAAAGCTGGTGTTAGATTGCGATGCAGAAGTCGTCTCCGTCACAGAGGTTGTCTGGTGGTGGGTCGACAAAGTTGATTTTTGGATGGGTTTGTTGTTGATTGAACCTAGATGTTGAAAAAAAATATAAATTTTTCGGTTTTTTTTTAAAAAAAAAAAAATTATTTAGTTATCAATTGATTTTTTTTTCGCATTTTTATGGTTTTTGGTTGATTTTGTTTTGTTTTGGTCTGGGGATTAAAGGTAGTTTATTTGGTTTTTGTGTATGATACTCTGTTAATGCTGAGAAGGTTGTGAGAGAGAGATAGTGCTCTGTTAATGTTGTTTGCAGCCTTGGTTGTTTGATGATGATGTTTGTTGTGTTTTACTGCGATAGTAAATTTATTGGAATGGTGTTTGTTTTGTTTGGTTTATTCTCAATTCTTTTTTCTCTTTTTGATCTTCAATGAATCAATTCAGTTGAAGATCTGTATCACTATTTTTTTTTTTTAAGGTTTAGAGAATTATGGAACCCAGATCTTCATTTTTTTATTTTTTTTTATTTATGTCGATATCTAATGATTTTTTTTAAAATTTGTTTTATTTAATAATTATTATTATTTCAATTATCTAAAACTATAATTTATTTATTTATTTCTTTTTTTTTTTATGAAATGATAGTTTGATAATAGATTAATGTTTTGTTTTTTATTTTTTAATTTTTGATATAGTAAGGGTGTTTTCATCTTTTAATATTTTTGTCACAATACCACTATAAATCCGGATGGAAACCGTCTTTAGCTAACTGGAAGAGGCTTTTTGACTAATGTTTTGAAAAATTAAGGTAAATTGACATTATTTATCATTTCATAAGGGTTTTTAGAATTTTTTGTAAAATTAAATTACAGATGGTTATTGATGTCAATCCATAAAAGTTTCGCTCATTTGGATAGAATATCCATGATTTGATCTGCATCTAAAGTTCTTGAGTTAAGAGCAAATTTTGTACGCAATGTAGGTCTTTCGTCTAATTTCTAAAAGCTCCAATTTCTTATCACGTCTTAAAGATCTTGATCAAAAGTATTCGATAAATTATACGATATGTAATATACTCATAATATGTATAATAAATCAAATAAAAAAAACCTTTAAAATTAATCATTATATGCATTGATAACTAATCTCGTAACATCCAAAAATATTATCTGTATAATAAAAAGAAAAGTTTTCATTGGTATGTTAATGAATATATTAAAAAAAAAAATCGAATTCATATCACATATATACGAAATACATATATATTAAACACTTAAACTATTAATAAATGTATTAATTGTTTATTAACTATGTAAATTATGCTTTAAAATTCAATAACTTTTATTTTGTTATACAATTTTAATATGAATAATTAGTTTATTTATAAAGTTTTCATAGAGTTTTCATCTTTAAGTGTCTTTTTCTCCATTTTGATAAATGTGACCATATTCCACTATGTTTAGAATATTCATGTGTCCTCGTGGTGGCTTGTAAACCATGTATGTGACATGTCAGATGTTTAAATAATGCTTTATATATATATATATATATATATTGAGAATAATGCTTAATTTGTATCATTTGTCAAAAGGGCTTCACTTTTTGCTATATATAGGATGTTTTTCTTGTTTCATAAAACGTTTTCATAGGCATTTTATATCAACTTAAAATTATGGGAGAAGATAATTGGATCACATATAATTGAATGATCTTAGTTGATGTTGACAATTCTTTTGTTTATTTAATGTTAACTTTCAAAGTATATATAATTAATAAATAATTATGAAAAATTACTGTTTTTTAATTTAATTTTCATATTTTATAAATATATTTCGACCAATAAAATCAGTCAACACCGATCTAATTCAAGTTGCACAGAATTAATAAGATTATGGTGTGATAATGGTCCGAGTATGATGCAAAAGCAATAAATATCCACATAATCTCAAGGGAAAAAGATATATCATAAAACAAATTAAGGCTTTCACCGAAAAAGATTCCTAATAATTACAAGACAAAAAGCATATATAGGAGTCTCCTACACATCCTCACACGTTACACCCACCACCATGCGTGCACTCCGCCACGTGTCCGCCTCCGAACCTCCCCCGTACGTAAAATACCCGAATGAGAAGTAACATGTAGCCATGCAACAATGGATCACCACAACAGCAACAAAAAGGATAACAAAAGGGAGAGTAATGGAGAAGAAGAGAAAAACAAAAATGATGGGAAAGACGGAGGAGAACTCCCTTTGATGGCTTTGAATCATGTGTCTAGGCTCTGCAGAAACGTGAAGGACTCCATTGATTTCACCAAGGTTTTGGGGTTCGTGTTGGTCCAGCGGCCGCCGGCTTTCGACTTCGATGGTGCTTGGTTGTTCAACTACGGCGTTGTGATTCACCTGATTCAGGCCAAGGACGAGGACAGGTTGCCTGATACCGATCAGCTAGATCCCATGGATAATCATATTTCTTTTCAGGTTAGTTGTACGTTTTGATGCTTCGGTGGAAGTGAAGTATATGTATAAACAGTATAATTTAGTTTCTTCACTATTAACACGTGAAACAGTCTTTCAATCTACAATTAAAGTTGATGTTCGACAAATCAATGAAAGTTGAGATGCTTAGCTTATATGTTTAGGTCACTTCTATGTGACATTGCTTTTCCCGTGGCATGATGATAGTAGTGATGAAAAACATCGTTGTATATTGTGGAATCGTATCATGCTATATGATATAATATAAGTGATGATCGAGTATTGAATGTGCTTAGCTTTAGCAGCACTAAAGTTATTTTCCTACAGAGTAATTTGTTTACATTATGAAGATGTTTGGACAGCAATTTAATTACATAAATTTACAAAAGTTAAGAGATACTTCAATAGTATGATTCCTATGTGTGTATCGGTAGGTACATAAACATACATACATAAATGACTTTTTTAATTAAGTTAGATTGATAAATGATATGTAACAGCAAGTCAAGGGTATGAGTGTCGTGGCATGCAAGTCAGGTAGAGGAAGTTGCATGGACTTAGTCAATTTAGTGGAGTCAAATAAAATCATGTTAGTTGTTTGTTTGCTATTTGTTTCCTTGATTACTGCATGTAGTGGCTGGTGTTAACAGCCATGTTAGTTATTTGTTTGTTAGTTGTTTCCTTGATTACTGCATGTAATGACTTGTGTTAACAGCCCCAATTCCTTATTTTCTTTCTTGTTTGTAGCTGAAAATTCTCTTCAGCAGAGTATATATATGAAGTCTGTAGAGAGTAATAAAACTTAACGATTATCAAGCAAAATTTCCAGTTTATCTGTGCTCTTCCCTCCTTCTAATTGTCTGGCATCCTTCTTTCTTTATATCAATAAATTAATGAAACTATTTGGAGAACCATCAACAACTTAATATCCTATAAAATTTGAGAAATTTCATCATAAGCTTAAACAATTTAAGCAAGATTTACAAGGATAATTTCAAAATCTGTATTATATAGCTAAATTGTTTTTTGGGTGATGTGGTTGATCAACTAAGTGTGGTTGCAGTGTGAGACATGGAACCAATGGTGAAGAGATTGGAGGAGAGGGGCGTGAAGTACATGAAGAGGACAGCGGAGGACGACGAGAATGGAACAACCATTGATCAGCTGTTGTTTAATGATCCAGATGGATTCATGATCGAGATATGCAATTGTGAGAATCTCAAGCTTGTTCCTGCCGGTTCACTAGGCAAAATAAAGCTCCCTTATACGACAAACACAACCCTCCAGTTGATTTGAAAAACAATGGTCATCAAATTGATCATGCTTGATGCATGCAAAAATCTGATATAAGGATCTTTTTTCTCTAGCACCCAAAAAAAAGCGCGAGTGTGGAACTAAATTGAGTTTCTTTAAAACTATCACAAACTTTTTTTACAAACTAGTAGTTGGCATAGAAACAGTAATTCGCAAAAACCATACACTGTTGTTGTATCCATATCAATTTTTAGTTTATGACAACAGTTCGGGGTATTAAAAAAACTCTATTCAATTTTTCTGTGTCATTTTCCTAACTCACACTTTTTTTGTGCTATTTATTGAGATTTTCTGTAATTTAACAGACACATGATTATTGTAGAATTAGTGCATCAATTTTGTTTCTTTGTTTTTAAAACTAATCAAAAGTTGCTAAGAGTTGTGTCTAAATTATGTTTTCTACCTTTGAATGAGTTTGTTATATTGTATTTAGTCGATCAAAATGTTAATGTGTGTTCAATGAGCTAGGATCCTTTTCTAATTTCTTTTGTTTTTGGGTAAATTTTTCATAATCTAATATAGAAGATAATAGATAATCAAGACTATTATATTTTTCACTCTCACACATTACTTAAACTCAAGTCTCTTATAATAAGCTAAGGTAATCGATAAAGTTAATCGTACTAAATGGGCATTGATCACAATCAGGCTCTATAATTTATGAGATCGTGTATACTCTATCTCATATATAAATGTGAACAGTAATTAACTTAATTCTAACAATTTTGGGTTGTTCAGGTCCGTTATATGCAATGTGTCGGTTATCCTCCGTTCTTGAAATGACAAATTGATTTTGATTGGTGTTTGTTCGGTTTTTGGGCTTTGGATTCTAGGTTCAAACCGAAGTCACCAAAACTGTGTGTATGCATAGAAAATTTTAATAAAAGTTCCAAAAATTATCCTGGGCTTGAAGTGCATATAATGGTACATGAGTCTCTTATTGGGCTTAATTTAGCTTGAACTATATAGTATTTGAGCCTTTAATTGAGCTTGAACTAAAGTAGTATTTGACCAAAGCTCACTGTAAAATTGATTAAAGAAATATTTTATCTAAACACAGATAAAATTGGTGAAAAAAAGGGTGAATTAGACCCAAATAGGCTCAGAAACCAACTGGAACCAACTTGAACAGAACTGAACCGATCCTATTTGGTTTTGATCCATTCCAACACTCCAAAAAATCATTTTCAAATTTCAAATTGGAAAACAGATTGTTTTTCAGTTTTGTTTGGCAACCATAAAAACCAAACCGAGGGTTGCATAGCCTCGCTTTTGCTGGTTTGGGTGCTGCTACAAGGGACCATCGAGGTGTTATTGTGGCTGCAACTGCTAAGCCTTGGGTAGGTTGTTGTAATTAGGAGACTGGAGAGTTGTTAGCACTTATAGAAGGCCTTCTGCCGGCTCGTTCTCAAAACCTCTATGTCAAGGTGCTGGCTTGTTCTCTAAACCTCCAAGTCAAGGTCGTTGAAGTGGATGCTAGCTTTTGAGATTAATTATTGTAATTTATCTTGCGGAGAAGCTAGCATTCTATGTTAAGGCTTTTTGTAGGAAAGTTATGTTTGTAATTGTCAAACTACTCTTAAAAACAGGAACCGCGCATAATTTAACTCCTTTAACCTTGTCCTATTGGTTTATAATAGTGTTATATATATATATATATATATATGTATGTGTGAATAGTTTTTTATTTTCACATTATTACACATATAATATATGTATCATTTGCCATGTATTCATTACTATTAAACTGTATTAAATATAATATTGCTTATTTTTTCAACTCTTTTACAAGTGGTAGAAAAAGTATTCAAATAATAGAAAATAAGATAAATGTTTTTAAAATGTTTGTTTATTTATTTTTATTTAGAATTTGACACTACATAAATCAGAAGTATATCAAAATCAATAAAAATCCAATGACCCAGATGCCATAAATGTTGATTGGATGAAACATTATCCCTTAAATCATAAAACATACACAAACATGCGAGGGATTTATCTCTTCATCTTTAAACTGGTATTATCATATTTAAAGATACACGTGGCATTATCTAAGTCAATGAACTGACAAAACTAAAGACTCCCTCGAATGTAGAGATCCTCTGCGGTTGTTCTTACCAAACACTGTAAATCTAGAAGATATCCATTGTACTCTAACGCGCTCAACACGATAATGTCTTGGATTCAAATCACTAATCATAGACGATATCTCAAAAACAAAATATATATACATAGAAATTGAATCATAATGCTATGACATTTAAAATTAAATATTAATATATTTAAAAAATGTGGTATTTAAAGTCTTATTAATATGCAATTTAAATAACAATGTTGATGCGATGAAACTATTTTAATCTAATTAAATTGTCAATATATATTCATTTTATGATAACTTTGATGCAATAATGATAATATGAGGTTGATTTAATGAAGTCTATACTGCAAAATTATGTTCTCGAAACATATTCTCTAATGTAATGTCGATATAATTGTAATAATGAAAACTTAAGACTTTAATGTAATAACACCATGCCAATATCATTATGTACATGAAACTGACATTATCTACATAAAACAAATGCAAATGTCAATGAAACACTATGGTAAAGTAATTAAAACATTGAAAAAGTAATTTATAAACTAGAAAATAAAATGCACTTGGTTCAATTTTCAAAAAATAATTTCAAAAAAAGTTAAAAACAATCCTAAAACTTGAATTGTATTGCTATTAGTTTTTGTATACAAATATGTGTATGTATATGTATAAAAAAATGTGTTATGTACAATGTCAAAAAAATATATTAAATTTGAAAATATTTTGCAGAACCACTCATAACTCATGTGATTAATGCACTTCTCTTTTATATTTCTAATAGAGATTAAAGTTTTATTGTAAGTAAAGTGGGCATTTTATCGTGTTAGAGTTGGATTGAAAAATTTTTGACACAATTTTTATCTCAATCCAACTTAATCCATCCAAATTTTTTTAAGATTTAACTCCATCCAATCCGATAAAAAATAGTTGAGTTACGTTGGGTTGAAGATATCCACCCCTAACAAGTATTTAGTAATGTATGTGAGAAATTATCTATTCATATCGCGAGAGTTGACATCACTTGATATTACAAGAGTATGTTTAAGTTCCATATAATGTTTAATGTCATTGTAAAATTAGATATTCCCATGATATGATAGAGAAATATATATCCCCTGATGTACACATCATCCTTTAATAAGAATGTTGAGTATCTACATAAACCTTAAGAGATTATGAGTTCAAATCTCATATTTGTCATTTAAAACATAAGATATGGGTCATGAGTTTATTTTTAGTAGGAGTTACTCTCATTCGATTGTAAAAGTAATCATTCGGATTGTGTTATTAATGATCCATATCGATAAGATCCAATATTCTTATAACTCATAAGGTGTCAGCATTAAAGCGAAAAAAAATTTCTCTTGATATTATGAACTGATTTTCAGGTACCACATAGGTTTTCATTTACTTTGTACTACGTTAAAAAAACAGTATAATATTATTTATATTATTACAAGATTAACAATAATCTATTAACACTAAATGAATAGTCAACATTTATCCAGAGTAAACACTTCGTACACCCTAAAAATTTATTTCTATAACGTTGGAGACATATATTTCTGCAGTAAACAAAAGGAGAAAAAAAAACTCCTCGTATATATTTATAAATCGTAAAGTGGAACTGGAATTTCCATCGCAGCCATGGTTCTAGTGAATGCTAAAAATAAAAAGAAAAACAGATGCAATTTACAATCTCAAAATAAATCTTTTAGAAAAAAAAATGCGTTAAACGGACACTCGTCGCAGTCCCATTGGACCAACAACGGAAATATTATGTGTAAGTACAAAACTACCCTTGAACCTCATTTCGATTTAATGTACAGGAAGAATAAACACAAATACGAAAAAAGAGCGCAGACAGAGAGTATTATACACTACTAAAAACCTCCTCTCAAAACATAGAACTATACCAAAGCCAAATCCGAAAGAGAAAGAAAGGGAAAAAAAAAAAAAAACCACTCTCACGTATACAACACAAACACAGAGAGCGACAGAGAGAGCAATCGAGTGTTACCCATTTCTCTCCTCTGAAAATCAGATCAACACAAAACCGAGAGAGAGAGAGAAATCAAATCAAATCAATCAGAGGCCATTTCATTTCTCAGATCCGCTCCAGATCGAAAAAAGAGAGCGAAAATTTGCGTGTCGTTCTCTCTGCTTCCGATGGCGTGTATAAAGGGAGTCAACAGATCGGCGTCCGTCGCGCTGGCGCCGGACGCGCCTTACATGGCTGCCGGCACCATGGCGGGAGCCGTCGATCTCTCCTTCAGTTCCTCTGCCAATCTCGAGATTTTCAAGCTCGATTTCCAATCCGACGATCGTGATCTCCCCGTCGTCGGCGAGTGTCCAAGCTCCGAGCGCTTCAACAGGATCGCTTGGGGCAAGAGTGGATCCGCCTCTGAAGAATTCGAGCTAGGTCTTGTCGCTGGCGGCCTCGTCGACGGCAATATCGACATCTGGAACCCTCACACTCTGATCTGGTATATTCAATTGTTTCAAAATTCGATGTTTTTGTTTAATTTGTTGCTTAATTGCTTGCTTTTTGAATATCTGTGTGTTGAAAATTGTTCCTTTATTTGTGCTTAGTTCGTATTGGTTCGAAAATTGAGTGAATTTGGCGGATTGTAGAATGTGGAGTGTGATATTCTTATTGGGTTTCGAATATGATGGAGGACAATTGATTATTAGGTTTGTTTTCGATGTGGTGGTGTTATTTGAATGGTAATTTTGTTGTGTTGGAGCTTGTTCTATGGGAATTTATTGTTGCTGGTAGTTAAGAGAGTGAAGCTTTGATGCGATGATTGGAATACACATTTGTTTTGATGTTGAATTCGTTTATTCGGGTTTTAGACCATTGAAATGGATGGATGAATCATGTTTTTTGTTCAGCCATGCGAGTTGAACTGAGACTGCTGGTGGTAGCACATGGCCGCTTGAATTCGCATTAATGTAGATCGAATTGCGTGATGCTTAATTAAAATATAGATTTGTTTGTCTGTATTATGTGATGTAATGTAAATTTGATGCTAAATGAAAATAAAATGGAATAATAGGCTGCATAGGTGTGAGGATGCTTTTTTGTATATACCAGCTTGTGAAAGGAACTTCCTCTTCTGGTTCTTATTTTGTTCACAGTTTTGTGCTTCATAATGGCCTAATAGATTAGTTTATATGATATTTTGTTCAGTTCTTCAGCTTCCGGTGGAGATCCATTTGTTAAACGACTTTCGTTACACAAAGGGCCTGTGAGTTTTCTTTCTCTGATAAGTCTAATCTTGGTTTATTGTTGGATGTGGCACTTTCTTCCTTCAGACATCTGATGATTGCATGACAAGCTTACTTCTATATCACACCAATTTCAGGTTCGTGGTCTTGAGTTTAATGCCATTACCCCGCACTTTCTTGGTTCTGGGGCTGATGATGGTGAAATCTGCATCTGGGATTTGACAGCACCTGCTGGACCTACTCATTATCCACCACTCAAGGCATGCACTTTTCTTTGTGACTTAGTGAAGCCTCTCTCTCTCTCAAATATATATATATATATATATATTCACTGCTTACCATTTTATATCGTTTTGCTTGTGACTCCATATTAATATTTTACTGCTACTAGCCTACTACAAGTGGTGACTGATGAATATTGCAATATAAGCAAATTTAACACTATATAAAAAGGCGATACAAGTTCTGTCCACATTGATAAACATTTATACATCATTTCAAGTTAAATTAGAGTATCTTTAGGTTGGAAGCATGTAAAAATTTTGTCTATCAATTTTTTACAACACCATTTCCTGGAACCATCCTAAGTATTCATGTCCAAAATTTTCAAATAAATTTCAAGGTATCAGATGAGTTTGATGCCTTTGAGATGCTCCTGGATCTGTAATAGACATGTATTGGATTACTTCAGATTGGGAATATGTTGCTAGGATAAAGCATGTGGAAATTTTGTCTATCAATTTTTTCACAACACCCTCTCTGTCTGTCTTTTTCCTTTCTCTTTCTTTCTTTTTTCCCTTGCTTAACATTTGATATCTTCTTTAATTTTCATCTAAACTTATTAGATGATCCTTGTATAATCTTTATGCAGGGTAGTGGTTCAGCTGCTCAAGGTGAAATTTCATTTCTTTCTTGGAATAGCAAGGTTTCACATATATTAGCATCCACTTCCTATAATGGAACCACGGGTGAGAAAAAAAAGACCTTCAATTATTTGTTATCTGAATACTCTCTTTTTTGTGAAGAAACATTAAGTCCTTCTTGTATTGTCAGTGGTTTGGGACCTAAAGAAGCAAAAGCCAGTTATAAGGTATGTTGCTTTATTTTTAAAGAAGTTATAAAAATACTTCGAGGTTTTTCCCTATGTTCTGCATAATATGATTGTCTGTCTTCTACTTAACATAAATTTAATGTGCTTCTGTCAATTTGCAGTTTCACAGATTCCATTAGAAGGCGGTGCTCAGTTCTTCAGTGGAATCCTGATGTTGCCACTCAGCTTGTTGTTGCTTCAGATGAAGATGGTTCACCTTCACTAAGGGTAATGATTTCATAGTTAGTAGTGATATGGTTTTTACTAAGACTAAATTGTGCATGCTTTGTTAATATATAATGATGTTTGCAAGCAGCTTTGGGATATGAGGAATGTAATGTCTCCTGTGAAAGAGTTTGTGGGGCACACCAAAGGTACACTTGACAAAATGATTCCTTTAGTATATTTGTTGATGTTGCCAATTTCCCTCTTTCGTAATGTTATCATTAAATCCTTCTGGATCTGGATGACACTATGTTCTGTAGGCGACTCTTGCTCTTTCTCAGAAATGCACATGATGATGCACTCAACTAACATGCATGGAAATTCTACACTCATCTCTTCTATGTTTCAACTGATATTTGATAGGCTTTATTAAGCACAAAAGTGGTTGTCTTTATGGTCAAAAACCTCTTTAAATTTGTTGGAAAATTTACGAAGTTTTATACATTATATGGCAGTAATTTCTCTATACCTTCCAGCCTAGATATTATCTTACATTGTTTTCATTGTCCTGTGCCAGGTGTAATTGCAATGTCATGGTGTCCGATTGACAGCTCCTATTTACTTACTTGTGCAAAAGACAACCGTACTATTTGCTGGGACACAGTCACTGGTGAGGTAGGGCATTATTTAGTGAGTTTTAGCCTTCCATGTAGTAGCATTGTAATTTTTTCAAATTGCACCTTTTGTTTTTTTTGTTTAGCTATTGATTGTGCCTAGTTCTATGGTGACACTTTCTTCCAAATTTGCGGTGCAGATTGTCTGTGAGTTGCCTGCTGGCACTAACTGGAATTTTGATGTGCACTGGTATCCTAAGATACCTGGAGTCATATCTGCATCATCATTTGATGGAAAAATTGGAATTTATAATATTGAGGTATGTACTTGTGTGTCTTTGCAATTTTTTTTTTTTTTTTTTTTTTAAAAAAAATTCTGCTTTGTTTCTTTTGTTTCTGTGGCAAGTTGTTAGAAAGGAATCTTGAAAATATTGGGCATGCCTACAACGAAGTTCTGTCAATGTTAAGTCACTGGCATTTGTATTGAATATCCTATATACTTGTAGTTCTTGTATAACAACATACAATCATGAGAATAAAATATAATATTGATAAATAGGAAGGGTTATGGTCATCAACACATTTCATGTTTGTTTCCCTAGCTCAACCTGGGAGAAGATTATAGTCTGCTTTGCTAGTGTTATGGGAAACCATAACCTGGCCTTGTTTTGCCATGGATGTTTATTTATTTTTGTCTGCAGGGTTGCAGCAGGTATGGTGCTGGGGAGAGTGATTTTGGTGCAGGTAATATACTTTGTGCTCAATAGGTTATCATCAATACGTTCTTGTAGGATTGGCTGCTGTAGAATTGGTATATTTTTTGTTGTTTGCTTTTGATTTTACAATCTATGTCAAATGTCCATTGATTCTTTTATGCATTCTTGCTTGATGTCAATGAGAGAATTTAGAATAATTTTTTTCTTACTGTCCTTATGCAGCACCTGCACCTCTCAGAGCTCCAAAGTGGTATAAACGTCCAGTTGGGGCATCTTTTGGCTTTGGAGGAAAGCTTGTTTCATTTCATCCTAAGTCATCCAATGGAGGTCCTTCAGAGGTACTATGTTGGCAAGATGACATTTCTTCTGTTTTGGTGGCCTTTTCTTTCTCCTGCTTAATGTTCTTTTTATGTTATTTTTCAGGTTTTTGTGCATAAGTTAGTTACAGAAGACAGTTTGGTGGGTCGCTCATCTGAATTTGAATCGTCAATTCAAAATGGAGATAGGTCTTCATTGAGGGTTTTATGTGACAAAAAATCACTGGAGTCTGAGTATGTAGCCCTGCTGAGCAACAATATTTTTTTCCCTCTTTATGCATTGAAGAGTAAAATGACCTACTGATATACCTCTGTTGATTCCTTGGATTTTCTAAGCAGATCTGAGGAAGACCGTGAAACATGGGGCTTCTTGAAGGTTATGTTTGAAGATGATGGTACAGCAAGGACAAAGTTGCTGACCCACCTTGGTTTTACATTACCTACTGAAGAAAAAGACACTGTACAAGAAGACCTTTCCCAGGAGGTGAATGCAGTTAAACTTGAGGACAAAGTAGAGGCTACTGGGGAGAAGGAAGCCACCATCTTTCCTATGGACAACGGGGAAGATTTCTTTAACAATCTTCCGAGTCCCAAAGCTGACACACCTGTATCAACTTCTGGTGATACATCTGTTGTTGAGAGTTCAGTTCCTAATGCTGAAGAAACACATGTAGAAGTGGATGGACTGGAGGAGAGTTCTGATCCATGGTTTGATGATAGTGTTCAACGTGCTTTGGTTGTGGGTGACTACAAGGGTGCAGTTGAACAGTGCATGGCTGCTAATAAAGTGGCTGATGCTTTAGTAATTGCTCATGTTGGCGGTGCTGCTTTGTGGGAGAGCACACGTGATCGATATCTCAAGACTCATCGTTCACCTTACCTAAAGGTAGCTTGAATTTTCTTTTTGTCTCTGCAGACTTGTCAATTGCTTGCCTTATTATTGGTGGGTCTGTATCAGTCAGCGTCGTGAATTATTGAATGTTTATTTTCTCTTAACTTCTCGAAAACAAATATATATTTATGAATTTTTTTTGAACGTTTATAATGTACTTACAGGATTTCTTCATAACATTTGGTCATTGTGCTTTCAGGTTGTTGCAGCAATGGTGAATAATGATCTCTTGAGCCTTGTGAACACCAGGCCCCTGAAATTCTGGAAAGAAACCCTTGCTCTTCTTTGTACGGTAAGTTTGTCCCTAAAACTGTTGATACTGTGAGAATGAATACTTATTTCAATGTGATGGGCTTTATGTATATTTAGTTTAATGTTAATATCAGAATGTGGTTGAATGATGGAAATATAAAATAAATGGACAAATTGATCATCAAAATTGCCGTGGCGATTTGTCGAAAATGCTTGGGAGTTCCAGCACTTATGATAGATTATACTTTTGGACTGGTGATTGCTGAAAATATTTAGCCGATAATTGATATCAATGTCTTTGCTGATAAGCAGTTTGCTCAGAGAGAGGAGTGGACTATGCTTTGTGACACGCTTGCTTCAAAACTAATGAAAGCCGGGAATACTCTGGCAGCAACTCTTTGTTATATATGTGCGGGGAACATTGACAAAACAGTGGAGATTTGGTCAAGGAGCCTGGCAGGTCCGTCTGAAGGGAAATCATATGTTGATCTTCTGCAGGTACATATGGAACTTCCAAAGTTTATTTAAACATGCCTTTCATCTTAATGTTGACTTTATTGACATACAGTATCTATTTGATTAGGATTTAATGGAGAAAACTATTGTGCTGGCTTTGGCAACTGGTCAGAAGCGATTTAGTGCCTCTCTGTGCAAGCTTGTTGAGAAATATGCTGAAATTTTGGCTAGTCAGGGGCTTCTAAGTACAGCAATGGAATACTTGAAACTGTTGGGGTCAGATGAACTGTCCCCTGAACTCGTAGTCTTAAAGGATCGTATTGCTCGTTCTACAGAACCTGGTAGGGGCTTCTGGTTCTATTTGTTTATGCCAGTAGACTGTAGACAGGCTATGATTGAGGAAGATTATTTTAATTCCTTTCACTTAAGATGTTTGCTGTGCCTTTCAAAAATTGTATCTGCTTTTTTATGAAATAGACATTCTTGGAAGTTTGGAGGATACCATGAATAACTAGATTATAATTTACTGAAAATGGTGGTAGCATTGAATATTATTATTCTCTGAACTTGGGGAAATAAGTTGGTGTTCGTCTAGGATTGTTTTTCGCTACTGTCATCAGTTCTGAGTGATGCCATATTAGTTTCTAGTATAAGTTGAAGAGGTGATAGCATAATGTATCATTCTCTAAACCACTTAAGGGTATTTATGTGGTTAATTTTTCTTGCTATTGTTATCATATTCATGTATAAGTTCCTGCATATCTTATTTACTGAGAAGATGAATGATATCAAATATGTGCCAATTTCTTCTAATTTTTCTTGCAGATAAAGAAACTCCAACTGTGGCTTATGATAATTCTCAAGTACCAAATGCACCAGTGCATGGTATTGATCAATCCAAATATGGCATGAATGTATCCCAGCCATATTATCCGGTGATTTTTCCTAGTTTTTATTCTTCTATGTTGTGTTCTTGATACACGTGCTGTTAGCTTTTCTGCTGCCTCTGGGAATGAAATATTCTTCATGTTCTGTGTACTGCTTAGGAACCGACACCAACACAAATGCATCCTAGTATCCCTGGCAGTACATATGGTGACAATTATCAACAATCAATGGGTGCTTATGGAAATGGAAGAGGATATAGTGCTCCTGGCCAGTTCCAGCCAGCACCACAGCCTGGTTTATTTATTCCACATCAAGCGCCGCAGCCACCTCAGGTATCCTGGAAAATTGTGTAATTTTCTTTCAACTTTATAATGTAGCAGAATTGGAAAAAGCATTTTCTGGTATGTTTTCGGTAAAGCCGTGGCATCGTTTGTCCCTGCATTGATTGTAATACATCATGTTGGGTCATGTTATTCCATCAATTCTGACTGATTGTAATACATCTACTTGAAGTGAGTTCTGTGATTAAGTTTTCATCATCCTCTTTGTAGGCAAGTTTTGCTCCTGCTCCTGTTACCGCTCAGCAGCCTGTTATAAGACCTTTCACTCCTTCCACACCTCCTGTGCTGAGAAATGCAGAGCAATATCAGCAACCCACATTGGGTTCTCAATTATATCCGGTTCGTATGTATACTTAATTTTTTATATTATTTTGATACCATTATTTTATTTTATTTTTTGTTGTAGAGCATTGTTTCTTC
The DNA here is from genome assembly GCA_022984855.1 of Dimocarpus longan. Taxonomy (NCBI): domain Eukaryota; kingdom Viridiplantae; phylum Streptophyta; class Magnoliopsida; order Sapindales; family Sapindaceae; genus Dimocarpus; species Dimocarpus longan. The sequence continues at coordinate 24,262,463 of CM041022.1, forward strand.
ACCGGGATACTGAATCCTTTCTTGATGTTTCAGGGAACTACTCCGGGTTATCAACCTGTACCTCCTGGGCTTGATTCACATGGCTCTGTCACACAAGTGGGGTCTGTTCCTGGTTCTAAAATGCCAAAGGTTATAGCTCCTACCCCCACTCCAGGATTTATGCCGATGACTAGTTCAGGTGTTGTTCCAAGACCCGGGATGGGAACAATGCAACCAGCCAGTCCTCCTCAGCCAGCAGCTGTACAAGCTGCTGTAACACCTGCTGCTCCACCACCAACGATACAGACAGTAGATACAGCCAGTGTCCCTGGTAATTGTTAATAGCTTTACCTCACTTCAATGAAATTAGTTTTGGATCTTAGCACCTGTTTCTTTCTTTGGTTGCCAATACTGCCATGTGCTATGAGATTTCTTGAATAGTCTTTTTCTGATCAGTTTGGTCTTCTTGTCCTGATTATTTGCAGCTCACCAAAAACCTGTCATTGCAACTTTGACGAGACTCTATAATGAGACATCAGAAGCTCTGGGAGGTTCACGTGCAAATCCAGCCAAAAAGCGAGAAATAGATGATAATTCAAAGAAAATAGGTGCCTTGTTTGCCAAACTTAACAGCGGGGACATCTCTAAAAATGCTGCTGATAAGCTTGTTCAGCTCTGCCAGGCTCTAGACAGCAACGATTTTGGTACAGCCCTACAAATCCAGGTAAATATTAGAAAACGAAAACAGTATATTTCTATCAGCAAATTCAGGCAGCTGTTTCCAAATCAGATACATAAGTGATGTTTCTTTCTTTCTGGAACAGGTGCATCTCACCACTAGTGAGTGGGATGAGTGCAACTTCTGGCTGGCAACACTTAAGCGAATGATCAAAACAAGGCAGAATGTTAGATTATAAGTTAAGAATGCCCAAGCTGCTTGAAGTATCCTTCCCCAGTTTGCATAAATTTTTCTTTCACATATTTGCCAATCTTGGGGGCACTGGTCCTTCATTCTTCAATCAATGTACACAAGAAACTGCTCCTTGGATTGCAACAACTACAGGATTTTGGTTTACAAGATAATTGACTGGCTTTCGCATCAAAATGATCTTTTTGGAAGAAGTTGATGAAGATAGTTTTCCCAGGACATGGATGAACTCAATATGGATTTTCATTTTTCAGTTGATATTTTGTAGAATTGAGAAATAGAGTTTGTTATCTGTTAGTTTATAATTGTTTTACCCCCAAAAATTCTTTTTCCAACTTTTTTGGCCGAAAGTCCTCTAGTGAGCTCCCTCAGTTGATCTTCTGTCACTTGTTTTAGTTTGATTTGTGCATGGTCAACAATTTTAGCAACCACCCATGTGATTTTTATGCACACTGAAAGTTCAATAATTAAGATGCTTACCTTTTAGTTGATAATTATTTGTGTTCACTCCCAATTTTTTTTCGTGAAAATCTTTTTTTTTTTTTTACTCTTGCTCTATCATTGGGTTCTTTGCATATTTTGAAATGTAATTATATCTTAAATCTTTGGTTTATCTATCTAATTGTTCCATTGACGTCAATGGATTCTCTTTGTTTGGTATTATTCGAGTTATAGTTGCCCAACACTTCACTACTTTTAAAAACTTTATTTAGAGCCCAGTTGTTGCTATTGGGCCTGTAAACGTGACGGATTTTGCCATTAACCATAAATTGGTGGTGAAAAAATGTGATTAACAACAAGAAGTCAACTGAAATGGTGTGGAAACCGGAAACACTGGCTCCAGGATCCAGCTTTAAGGACTGTTTGACTATCTCATCCGGATGTAACTATTCATCTGAAAAACCCCGGTTAGTTAAAAAAATAGTTCTAGAACCTGATTGATCCATTTCTCTGCCAGTAGTCAAAACATGTTCTCTAGCACCTTTTGACATTTTCACCTAGTTTGGTAAAAATGAAACGAAAACCAATTTTGTTTTTCCTCGATATGGTGCCATTGCCCTACTTTTCCTTTACATAAAGAAAAGTGACCCCTTCTTCTCATCATTACAAATAGAACTTTTAATCAAACTCACTATCTTTAATTAAAAATATGTATTTAGGTCAAACATTTATATGCCCATCTCAAATATAGATATATATACACACAAGTACACACCTGTGAGATATGGGGTCTGAGCATATCAAAAACACAGAGGCACTCAGGCACATGCACATTGATATGTGAGCTGTAAAGCCTTGATGTATGGAACAGAAAGGAATATCTATTTTCCTCCGCTTGATGCTAACAGCTACAGGACACATTATATTCTCTTTAAGTTGTTGAAGTTTGAAAGTAAAAAACACTTTTTTTTAACCAATATTTTCTTCTTGTTTTTGATATTTGAGTACCCATTTGCCTGCTCTGAATAGATATTTTGGCTTCAACGATAGTTCTATTCACATAACGTCAAATAGGTCTTTGTGTAGTCCTTTTCTTGGACAACAATTATAGAATAAAACTTGTTAGCACAATGGAAAAAAAAAGGGAGTGTTTGGATGTCATGAAAATAAATATTTTCTTGAATTTTGCGTTGTCATTGGTATGACAACATTTTGTTTTTTCCTTGGCATTTGCAAATGGGAATATTTATTACAAAACAATGAACTTTTGTTTGCCTTCCAAATTGTCCATGAAGAAACATGGAAGTGATTTTCATTGATGGGACAACCAAGATCAAACTGTAAACAGTAATAAGCCTATGAAAATGTTTATGTTCAAACAAATTATGTGATTTGGGGGTGGTCTAAAAGGTTGTGTATTAAAAGATTACACAATATTGTTACTTGAAGTGACTTTCACTGTTTTCATTTGGAAAATCTAAAGTGAAAGTAATAAAAAGTGCAAAAATCATTCATGCAATTTAATTTTAAAACACGACAAAAAGACTAGTTACACTCATATTCTCCAGTTATACAAAGGTTAATTTGAACCGTTGTAACAAATAGTTGATACTACTAGAAAAATGAAAATAACACATGTAGGCTATTGATGTACCAAAAAAAATAAATAAATAAAGTTGTAACAATGGGGGTGATACCAAGTACCAACTAATGATTTTAGTTAGGCTAGCAGATGGCAGGTAGAGAGAGAATGTGTGTTCGTTCATGATCTCAATTATAGAAGAGGATTACTTGCTGATGACAGAAATCATATGAGTTGAAAGGTCAGCTAATTGTAGGAACACCAACAACCATTGTTACGTGAAAAATTATATAACAATAATAATATTTGAGTGACTCTTAATTCATTCATTTAATTTTTTTTTAATTTTTTTTTTCAGTTTGATAATCCAATGATTTCCAACAGATTAAGGAATATGATAAAAGGGCAAGTAGATTTTAGTTTTGGAAGAAAATGTATGTCATTTGTACAGGTTAACAACCTCAAACACAATGGTGCTCCTCATGCCAAATGGGTTACATAGAGAGGGAAATCATAGTGCCACAAGATTTTATAATAGGTCTACCAAAGACAGGAAAAATATGAATAGATATAGGAAATCTACCTAACTGCTGAAATAAATAAGGAAATCCAAAGAAGAAGCAATCCCTTAACGCATTTGAACACAGGACCACAGATGAATGCAAGAATAGCCTTTTATTATCTATTTCATATTAACTTCTAACAGCACATATTAGAGAAACAGTCACTTTCCATGCATTGCAAGATAGTTCTGCCATTTTTAAAATAAGAGCATTGGTCTGCTACAGCTTACAAGACAACTAGAAATTGGTTAGAGAGTGGACGAAAATAGCAAAATTTACTGGAACCAATTCAATTTTGTGTGAAGCAAAACAAAGAGAGCCTCACAAAATGGATAGCTTAGCATAGAAAATGACCTTAGCATAAACACAATTGGCATGTATCTGCATATCTACTCAGAAGAGGTCTTCCTAGCAATAGTGACCACCACTTTTTAGCAATTCCAAATTGGCATCGAAGGAGTAATGCTAATTTGTTTTTTTCTTCAACCAGAAAACATAAAGACAAACGAACAAACATTGGAAGAATAAATATATACATACATAATGACAAATATGTATCAGGAACACAAATAATGAGTTGTAAAACTTTGTTTGTGATGTTGTTTTTGTTGTCAGTTTGAACTTTCACTTGTTGCATAAGATAATATATTCATGTGCTCCATCATTTTGAAAACCACATTATCCTTAACAAAGAACCCACATGTGGACACAAACATCCTGCTGGTGTAAGCAAAAATGCATCCTTCTTATCAGCTTCAGAAAAGAAGAACCTCGGAATAAAGTTCCAAGAAAAGTGGGGTATCTACTATCCTGTCATCTCAAAATCATCTAAATCGTCAATGCAGAGATTCTGACACTCGTTTGGAAGTATGCATATGTCTAAAATCTAAGAAAAGATTTCTATTCATACAAAATGTTATTCCTGCTCTTTGGCCACAAAAATAATGCAAGCATTATTGAAGTTTGGCGAATCTGAAGACTACAGGAGTTTGATATGAAAACAATGCAAAAAATATAACAGCATACACATAATCAATCACCCCATTATCAGAAAAAAACAACGTGATTTTCAAAGATGAATCAGATTACACCATGTATTGAAACAGTTCAAAGTACAAGAATTAGATAAGCACTAGGCTGATGAATATTAAATCAGCTTTATGTATGTATTAACAGCAACTTTATCATACATAAGCGTTGCATAACGAAGGACGAAGAGAGAAAACAAAAATGATTAACCTATAAGGGGACATCAGCAATGTCCACTTAATTCTATAATACATTAACAATTGAAAACCACAGAAATGTCAACTAATTGAAAATTCACAGAGAAATTAGATACCGTGAATGTTATTCGCAATCGAGAGAAGCTTAATAGGCACGAGCTTTGTTCCACTTCCAGATCACTTGAATCAAATTTTGGCAACAAAACTAGAGATCATTAGTTGACCGAGAACTAAAACTTTGAACGAACAAATATATCATCACTTCTCGAAAACAATTCTGAACCATCCCCAATAGATAGGTTTCGCTTCAAGTGTGCTTTGCCTCTTTTATCATTCCCATGAGGGCGTGATGGAGTTCTCTCTTTGCTACCATATCTTCGACCACTAAATCTTGAACTAAAACTTCGATTTGATGACTTCATATCAGCCTCAACACCATTAGTCTGTTCCCAAGATTCATGTTCCTCATCAGTACCAGCCATGAGCTCCATCAAGTTGCTCCTCAACCCCAAATCCGAATACACTCTCCGTGAGTCCCTCGTTGCAAGCCTACTGAATTTACTATCCGCCCCATCCAAATTCTCCCCTTCAGTGCCATCATGTTGCGATTTTCTAACTTCAACAGGCCGCCCCATCGTCTCAACCATCAAGCACGGATTGTTAAACCCATTCCATGAATGCAAAGGAACCAGCTTACTCAACCCAGTCAACCACTCCACAATCTCCTTCATCGTAGGCCTCCTCTCCCTACAAGACCTCACACACCTCGCAGCAATCACCGCCAACTGCTTCCTAACAATAGGATCCTTAGGAGGTGCAATTCTAGGATCAAAAACCGCAAGAATCTTCCCTTTCTTAATCAGCGGCACTGCCCAATCCACAATGGAAGGAGGTGAGAACCCAACATCAATGGCTTTCCTACCACTAATAATCTCCAACAACAAGATCCCAAAACTGAACACATCCGTTTTAGTACTCAAATTATCAGGGGTCACATAACATGGATCAAGATATCCCATAGTCCCTGCAGGTGGGGTTGATCTAAGCCTATAATTATCAACACCACACCTTAAAGCTAACCCAAAATCGCCTAATCTGGCATTAAAGTTCCTATCAATCAACACATTTGCAGACTTAATATCTCTATGAATAATTGGTGGCATCTCTGCGTGAAGTATCTCTACAGCCTTAGCAATTTGTAAAGCTAATCTTATTCGACGACCCCAATTCAAAGGCCTATTATTATTAGAGTGAAGAACATCATACAAAGTACCATTAGACATGAACTCAACAACCAATAAACGATCTTTAGAGTCATTAGAGAAGCCTAAGAGATTCACCAGTCTCGGGCTACGAATCTTCGACAAGATTTCGATCTCATTGTCCACCTCCTGACTGATTTCCTGATTCTTCGAAGCTCTCTTGACAGCAACCTGACGTCCACGAAGAACACCCTTGTAGACACATCCATGGCTGCCTTTCCCCAGAAGTTTCTGCTCAGAAAAACCATTGGTGGCGGCTTCAAGGTCACTGTAATCAAACTGCTGGATCTTGATTGGTTTCTCCTGCTTCTGGCCAGCTTTGGAGGACTGTGTCTGGTGGGAAGAACCAAGAGAGGAAGCCGTGGAGATTACAGAGATGGCTGACTCTGCCTTGCAAGAAAGGTAACCCATCAAAGACGTTTTTTTGATAGATTTTGTGAGGTGGGTTTGTGGTGTTTTGATGTTTTGGACAGACGAATTAATCAAAGATTCAATCTTTAACTACTTGAAGAAGTGGAAAACTGAACAAGAAGAGTCAAAAATAAAAATAATACGTTGTGTTTTTTATTTTTTATTTTTGTTTGGGGTTTGGAGGATATTGTGTTTGTTCGCTACTAGAAACCCCCCCTTTTTTTTTAATGTTGTGTTGTGTTATGTTTTATCACTTTTATGGACTGAAAAAGAGAGAGAGAGAGAGAGGGAGAGAGATGGATGAAATGTGAAGGCAGTTGGGATTGTATTAAATGAAGATGGAGGAAGGAGGGAGCCCACCACAGTGGAATGGAATCCCTAGGCTATTTGATTTTAATAAGCTAAGGGATTTTTTTGTGCATTAAATTTGGTTGATGAAATCGTGGAATACAGGCAGGTTAATGTAGATTTCTAGTTTCTACTTTGGATTGGTCAAACATATACAGTGATAAAAAGTGAAAGAGAGTTTCGAGAAACGTGCAAGTAAATTATGCATTAAACAGTCAATTCATTTTAATCACTGCTATCGTTACTAGATGATGCCACCATTTGACCTTTTCCATGAGATGGTTACATTAAAAAAAATTATTACTGCTTTAGTAATTTGTAACCATTAAACTTTTATTTGGGAAAAACATCATACCTTAATGTCCACGTGGGCAAGAGACTATGATTGTGTATTTTTGTTCTGCATTTGTATTATAAAATACGATACTAATTGAATTATAAATCTATTAAGATCTGATGAGATCAACCATTACAAATATAGTTTAGAATAAAATTTTATAGGGTTTTCATATTTTGAGATTTTATAAGTTAAAAAAAGAATTTAAACCTCTATCATAAAAGTAATGGAAGAGTACCCACCAAACTTATTAAGAGCATATGTGTTACTTCTTGATAATGATGTTTTGAACGTTATTTTTTTTAAGAAAATTCTATTCGAGATTAGCTATTCAAATTTGACGGTTTATCTTCTAGTATGCTTGATGAACGATTAAAAAGTTTGAGGTTAAGTGAGGGGAAAATACCAAACTTCAAGAATAAAAACTGCATACCAACAAAATCACTAAATAATGAAAGCAAAGCACATATTTAAGAGATTTGTCATTTAGAGTACATAAGGGATAGATAATTAATGAAAACATTGGCCGGAATGTAAACTCGAATCACCATAGAGAGATCCAGGGGCTTCATTAAATGAGTGAAATTTCGTTAACATTATGAAGAATACAAAATCCCTTAAATTTAAATTCATTTTGTTTTTTCCTTTTTGCTTCAATTATGGGATTGCATTTATTGTCATATAAAGTCTTTTACCTAATTCAATAAACTTTGCATACCATAATTGAAGAATTTAAGAATATTTCACCATCAGCATATATAGTAGGACTTAACTCTCTTTCTTCTTTTTTTTTTCTCTGCTTTTTCTTTTATGTTTTTCTTTCTCATATATATCACCACTTTCAAACAAAAAAAAATTTACCGAATTTATGATCATGTGTAATGACATATACCACAAGAAGAACATCCAGAATATTAATCTGAGTTTTGCAATGACAACATCTTTTATTACAACAATATATATCAATGAGCCCCATTGTTTCAAATACATAACAAGCTGTTCTTTATTTTCCAATAAACTTCTCTTTGCATTAGTTTTTGTTGATTTGGCATGTACTTCTTCATCTTGGTGAGAAGAATTCAAATACCATTATGTATATAAAATTATATAGTATTGAAAATTTTTTTCCTATCATAAAAGCAATTATTTAAGTTGTGTTTATAGAATTTGATCAAAGTAGATTAAGAGAAAAAATTAATTCAATGTCATGGTGGTTGAAGGGTAAAAAAAAAAAAAAATCATTTCTCCATGAGCTAGCTTCCATTCTCTTCTTTCTTTTTCTTATCTAAAACATGGGCACAGTTTCCCTACCCAACTTATTGCCATTTGAGGCCCTCAACCTCAAGGAAACCCCACCACAAATGAATACATTTTGAACCCAAAATCTGCCTTAGTGAGTGGGCACCAAACATCCACACACTCTCATAAGAAAGTTAACTATGCCTTAACTCCAATGGAGGCCCCAATATTTTCTTTATTAAAGCAAGATATAGAAGATTACAAGTCACATCCAAATTATGGATCATTTCGTTTGCATACAAGACATCACCAACATTTTCAATGTGTGCGAGGCCATAGCTATCAATACCACACCCAACTTCTTCCACATGGACAACCACACCACCTTTTTTCTTGCTTTGACACTGACAAGGTATCAGTATTGAATATTGATTAACCATAAAAAAAAAATACCATAAAAAATGTTTTACTTGCAGTTACAGTAAAGAATATTATAATTTGATCCACTAATTAAATATGATAATACATACAATCTTACGTTCTTTATTGAAAGTACTTTATGAAAAAAGAATAAGAGAAAAAAAAAAGATAGAACTCTTTATTAAAATTCAAATGAATATGCACAATTTGTGTTTTTATCAATTAATGTCTTTAAATGGAATATTTACTTTTATGTACATGAAAAAATGTTATGATTTGGCAAATAAAAGAATGGATGTGAAATGTATTATTGTTTCCAATGCATCTCAATTTGTATTACATATATGATTTTCATTTTGCAGATATTTAAATTAACCAAAAAAAAAAAAAACTGCATAAAAACTGAGCTTTCCTTGCATCATGCATGCCTCAAGACCAATTTATTTTCGCTTGATTTGCACATTTCACCTCTGAAGTATAAATTGTGTAAATGATATATTGAAGCGTCTTTTAGGGGCTTTTCAATGACTTTCCGATGATAAATTTGACCAGAAAAAAGCAAACCTTTCGGGTCAATAATGGCATAAAAATATTTTCCAGTTTCCACACTGTAGAGTTGACTCTGCTTGGCTGGTGAAGTCATAAAGCAAAACAGCAAACATATTTACATTGACCGTACTGCTATATTGACAAACACTGTCGAAATAAGCAAACAAAATAAATATCGGAATTAATAACACTAAAATATGAATATTATGATTAAATATTTACCATGTCTCATTTCAATATTTTTACTAATATTGTTGAGGATGTCACTTCTAGCACTTAATTAAAACACGAATGAGATGTCCTAGATTCTGAGATTAACTACTTTGTTTTAATAGAAGTATACTTCTTTTCATTTTCATTGACCAAGTGAAAATAAAACTGATATTGATTAGTAGTGATATTGTTTTCTTTGTTTCTTTTTATGTCAAAAGAACAATAGAAATAGAAATCAAAATCCAAAAAGTAAAAAAATCAATCATACTATTGATTTTATTTATGTATTCATCCTCTAATTTCTATTTCTAAAGTTATAATAATAGTAACCTTATCCATCCAATAAGATAATTGAAAAAAAAACATCAAATGCCAAGCATGCGCTGACTTGTACTCTTCATGAACGCCATCACAGCTGCATACTCCTCAAATGCCCGAACATCAATGTGCAGTTTGGTAAACTGTGGGACAAACAACCAAAGGCCGGTACTCATCACAAAAGCCACTGTCAAAGGCCCAGATATCTGCCACGGCAACCTCCACCTGCCATTCGCGGCTTTCTTTAGAGCGATCTCGACCATCACACACGCCCCATGAAGGATAAAAAACCCCATAATCTCTCCTGTGGGCTTCACGCGGCCCATGTAAAAGAAAATGAGCTCGTGCATTAGGCCCGAGACCAAAAACGTGACCAAGGTGGCAGGCAGTGGAGCCCACATGCGGCCCACCGCATGCGTGAAGACGTTGAGGGTGGGCTTGTATATGGTTGGCCGTAGAATTGATGTGACCATTAGGTTCCATCTCTTGCCCCAAAAGTCCTGTAACGATGTGGAGAAATATGGTTCGTCGAATTGGGGCTCGAGCTGGAGTCCCAAAAGGGTACGAGCCAGGTATGCACTCACGGCTAGAGTGAGTTCAAGTGTAAAATAAATGTGAAAGGCATAGAGAAGCAAAATTATTGTGGGGTGCATGTGGTGACTATAGTCATGTACACGAATCAAAGCTGCCAATACTATCCCTTTAATTGCATAATTTAGAGGCCCTTCTTTTGGCTTCTTTTTTAGAGATGGGTTGTAGTCATTTTGAGGTGGGTGGTTCTTTTGTTGGACTTTGATGGGGAGGCAAGAGACAGCAACGAAGAGAGGGAGAGAGATTGATGGGTCAGAACACAAAGGGCCCAAGCCAAAAGCAAAGAGCAGGAGCTTGAAATTTGCAAGCCAGGCAATGAAGAATGATGTGGTGCCGCAAAGATGACTGGAGTGAAGAAGGAGAGGGAGGTAGAGGAAGATACACACGATCGGGAGGACAAAAATGAGTCTTTTGACACCTTTTGAGACTACCTTACTAATTGCATAGCAATAACATAAAGATATTGTCACCGAAATCCATACCTTGATGAAGTTTCTGATCTCATCATAATCACCACCACCCTCCATTTGTGTTGCCTCTCTAGATCAGATGGTCTTCTCCTTGGACCTTATTGGAGATTTTGGTGAGAGACAGTTGAAGTTGAAGAAGAAGAAGAAGAGGAAGACGGTGATTTGGATCTAATAGTCATGAACATGGAATGCTTATGGTATATTTTATATTGAGAAAGACGGTTCAAGATTCAACTTCCCATTATTTTATTTATTTTATAAAAGCACAAAGAAATCAATGAAAGTTCCTGGGAAAAGCCTCTTTAATTTGCTTTCATTTTCATTTGCAACAGTGGTCGGCATTGCCTCACGAATTTATGATTTCCACCAACCAATTTTGGACCGTGGAACTTTCACCTTTTCACAATTGTCAGAATTGAAGTCAACTAGTAACAAGCTAAACGCTGTATATAGAGCCCGCTTTTAACATCCTATTAAATGTCCAAATCCGTATTTAAAAGGTATAGTATCTGGATCATTGATAAAAGAATTTAATGAATAATAATATTATCTAAAAATAGCTTATTAGTGGAAGAAGCGTGTGTCTTGCATTAAACTAAGAATAGCTCTCATGCTCTCATATATTATATATATATTTTTAAAAAAATCATATTATTAATGTGAAAGGATTTACTTTCTATATGATATATAAATCATTTTATAGACAATTAAATTGAAAAATTATTCTTTAATGCTTCTATGTATTTTTATTTAATACCTCAATGTATTTCTATTTTATACTTCTATATTTTTTATTTAATGTTTTTTAAACTTTTAATTAGATTTAAAATTTAGAATTAAATAATTATTGATTTGCTGATACGATTATCTAACACATCATTTGAAAATAAATAGTCATGTTGACAACATTTTTTTTTTTTTTTATACAATCTGAACTTGACATTGATTAGTGATAATTATATTGGATAAGTTTATTTTTAATTCAATGTATATTAATTCTATATGAATTGTAATTTTTTCACAACATAAAAGTGTATTGGAGATGCTCTAAATCATCTAAAATTTTAGATTATAAAAATTAATTTTTTTTCCTCAAAAAAGTTGTTGATAAGAAAAGGAAGGAAAAAACAAAAAACTCATAATAGGAGGCCGAATATGAGTGCACAGAGCCTATCTAATCGCCTTCAAAAACAAGGCCTACAAGGGTCCGGAATTTTAAATAACGTTTTGCTTATTTTATTTTTAATGCGGGGCATGCAAGTGATGTAGACGATGAACTAATCTTCGAACGTCTCGGTCCAACTCCGTTTCACTGTGGGATCCAAATTATAACCGTCTTTATTTTTTCTACCAATTTTAGTGCCGCAGAGAACAAGAAGTAAATATATATAATTAATACTATTTATTGAAATTAGTAATGTTGTTAGACTACAATAAAAAAATAATCATTCGATATTCAAATCGAACTTTTACAAAATTTGAATGGTTAAAGATACAAGAAAAAATTAAAATAATCATTTCAAGTACTGTAGTTATCTTTATATGGGAAGAAAGAGCCATATATCTTTATGAATTAGTTACCAAGTATTATTATATAGCTTTATGAATTAGTTACCAAGTATTATTATACACGTATCGTTTTGAGTAGTGCATTCTGTGAATATATAAACGGATCAATTCGTCTCCATCTTGAATTGTCTGTAGATATAACATCCATGGTCTTCGATTACTGTTATTCTTAAATGGAAATTGGTAAGATTCTGACACGCATGAAGCTGATGGGATGATGATTGGCTTTAAAATAATCTTGCTTGCCTTTGTACGTAAGACTTTCTGTTTTCTATGGACGGTATTCATATAATTTAATATGAATCATATGTAAATCGAGGTTAATAAAGAAATGAATATGATATCTCACAGATCAGCGTATCATTTTCTAGAGATCATCATGATGATATAAATCTCAGTTAATCCATTTGTATATTATTCTACTTAATTAAGTGGAGTTAGATCACCAATTGACCAAAAATGAAAAAAATAAAATCACAAAAAGAAGAGGCCAAAGAAAAACCAATTGGAGCTTATATAACAGAGAATTGAAATATCCATTTAAATATTTTAGAGTAATAATATTTTACATTTCATTTTATAGTTTAATCTCATGATATATCATCTAATAAATTAATATTAAAAAATATTTCGTTCATCAATTGACATACCATAAATTAAAATAAAAATATAAAAAGTGGAACGTCAAGCATTATTGAATATATTTGTCCATAAATAATAATTAAATAGCAAAATTTTCCCAAGTGATTCCAAAAGTCTAAAAATTTTGCATCCAAATTAAAGCAAGTGAATCAAGCCAGCTGAAGCTTGGTAAGTTGGTTTTTAACATGTAACTTTATGTTAACAGCAAGCAAAATAAGAAAAACATAAACTTTAGAATGATGTACCTTTAAAAACTTAGTAAGAGTTGAAATCTTGAAACCTAAATCTTGAATGCTATATATATTCAACTGCTATATCTAATTATATACAAGTTTGTGAAGAAAAGCAAAAGCTTTCTAACAAAATGAAGTGTGTTTGATGAAATCTCAAACTTTAGTGAAACTACAAATAAAGAAAATTATGGAAGTCATTGATGCAGCTCTAAAGGAGTGTTTTTCTCTCTAATTGAATCAAATGAATACAGTAATAACTCCAAAATGGTGCTTTTCTCTATCATTGGATAAAATTAATACAACAGCTCTTATATGTATATAATAATATTACATCATGAGTCGTGAATATCTCCTAAATCTCTTTAATTCTTAGCTAGATTCTAGGAAAATCACAATTACTTATCACGAACATGACACCTATCTACATAATTATCACAAAAACAGCTGTCTGACATAACAATCTGAACAGATATTACAAACAGAATAACTGCATAATATATAACAATTATCTACTAGATATCACAAACAAAACAGCTAGCATAACGATCTAGGTAAATGTCACAACTAGGACAATTGTCTGGTATGGTCATCTGGACAGCTCAGCTTCCAGAAACAAGGTAGCTCATCTTAGTCATGCGCATAATTCTTGAGGAAGGTCTAATGGGCTACACAAGGCTTCATGGTACTGTAGCGAGCTTCACTTTAAAATTGAGGACTGACCTTGAAGATCCTTAGCAAAAACGTCATTAGAAAAGTCTAAGAACAAATCTAGCTAAAGTTGTAAAAAACAAAATAATAAATATAGTTCATAGCTTTGGTATTCTTTAATTTTTTACCTCTCAATGACGTGCGTTTTTAACACCCTCCTTTCAATCTCTACTCCATAAATCTTGTTGTTGGTACCTTTCTCTCCTCGTAATTCATTTCTTGGCTTACCAAATTGAGGCTCTTAGTACTCTTTGCTTTTATCATGGCCCTTCTAGTACTTCACATTCATACACACACACCATATCCGTTCCTCTAACACTATTTCCGCCGGTTGCTTTGCTGCCCATCAAGCTGCAACATTTAAATAACCCACCTTTGCATGGCCAAAATCAAGAAAACCCATCTCCTAAAAGTGTTCAAATTAAATGTCCAGAAAAGTCATTTACACTAGAACAATGCTATGCTTTTTGACATTAATTAATGTGGTATACAACAGTGGTAAAATTGTAATGACAATATATATCCATTAAAATATGACGTTGCTAGTTGCATTAACTTACACCTTAAAGGAAGTTAAGTGGATCAATAAAATTATAGGTTTGAATTTGAGTCTCGTTCAAGTTTTGGCAACCTTTTTAATTTAGCGTCCGCGCTCTTGCATGAACTGTACGTTATTGGATCACCCAGGGCTCCTGAGAGTAATTATAATTGATTGCCATAACATGAGTCCAAATTGTCCAACTGGTTATCCTTTTTTGAAGTGCATTCAGCGACTAAAGTATTACTGTCAGAACCCAGTTGACCTCTGTATATGTGGAATTATCTTTAGATCTAGCATTTATGATCGATCTTCGATCGTTTACTTGTTGACGGATTAGTGATTACAGTTAGAGTCTGGCATGAATTGATGGGATAGGAGGCTTGACAATTATCAAGTGCTCACATAATCAATGACTTTGTATTCCCACAGCGCGCGCCACCATGCTCGGTACGATATGATTAAACATTAATTATATGGAAACCAAGGTTACTAAAGAAATGAATAATATCGCACAACAGGTCAGCATATCATTTCTGCAGATTTTGGACTAGTTGTTGTCCGATTTTTTTTTTTTGAATACATGAACGTACCTGAGACAAGCCCAGAGGACGATCGGGATCAACCGAGATAGAACAGTGGGGTACGGTCCGGATAACAACTCTCAATTGGGAGAGATCGATACACCCAGAAACGGGTGGAGGGAAACCCATATGAAGACGGGGGATCAACCCACACATATGGTGGGAGAGAAGAGTAGATATATTTATATTTATATTATAATTAGATATCTATATATTTATGTTGTTTGGATGTGAGGGAGGGGTGTCGACCCACGCCCCTGACAAAGGAGGCATGGGTGGTGGCTGGCGCCAACCAACGGCGCCAGCAACCAAGTGACAAACGTGTACGATGTTGTTGTCCGATTCTATGTTTGTTTTTTTCTTAAAATTTTGAAACACTACTTAAACTTGAAATATTACTAAATTAAATAAATGTTTTTTATTAGTAATTATTTATTTATTGAAAAGACGTGTCGAACAAATTTAGTACTACCGTCGTTTTTACCTTTGCAGGCTTGTAGCACACGGGACTAAAAGTCCAACCTTATGTTATTCATTTTGATGAACTATTATATTTAAAGTAATATTAGAATATATTTAAAATTAATTTTAAAATATTTTATTAAAGATATTTTAAAAAATTAATCATTTTTAATATCAATTAAAAAATAAATACTATTTCTATAATATAATAAAACATTATATTCTAGCGTGTCCTAGGTGTGAGACTACTTTTCAAGCACTTTTTGGAGGTACTACTGGTCGGCAAGATGCATTCTAATGTATCGCTATCGTGCGGTTAGTGGAAGGACGCTGTTTCCTCATGTTCTTACATATATTCTGCCTTTTTCTGCGACTTTTGAAATAAAATTAAGTTGGATTTGGAGTACACAGGTGCACGTCTTGCTTTGTTGTATTTGGACAGATAGAAACAAATTAGACTTTGAGAAGAATTGTAGGTCTGCTACAAGTTAGGCGAATTTTCCGGTGAGTTTGTTGATGGAAATTCAACAAACTGCATGTGGCTTGTATGTCAACTAGCTTTCCACTTTATCTACGGTTTGGTTTTGTCCTACTCCTACTTCTAGTAGGTGTAAAATGGGCTGCTGTTAGAAACCGTGGTTGGTGTATGTAGTGCCAATGTGTTGTACATCAAAATGGGCTGGCTTAGCAGATCTTGCGGGTTCATCTAGAGGTTATTTTTCTTTAAAAAAATTGGACTTCAATTGCTTGGGCTTGGGAATTGGGTCTCACAATTCATTCCAAGTGATGGGCCAAAAATACCACACTATATGGGGCCAATAAGAAGAATATTCATGTTAGTCTGATCTATTTTATGTTGTCTGTTTGGTATTGTAGTTAATGTGTGAATTCTAAGGGGTAAGGTTCACTATATCCCCCAATCTAGGTGTATATTTTGTTTTCAATAATGAATTTTTCTAATACCATCGAGGTTTTGTCTTAAATCTTTTTTGATGCCGCTAGGTGTGGGGCAGCTGTTCAAGACTGAAAAGAGGAATTCCAGATGGCTATGGCGAAGAGCTCTAATGTGTGATTCGATTACTCACTCAAAAGTTGGTGCTTAATAAGAGTAGAGCAGTTTGACGTCACTTTTAAAGCATTAATTTTTATTCTATAAATTGAAATACGGAAGATGTAAAATGTCATGAAAAATGTGGAAAGCTAAAGCATACCTTTTTACACAATTTTCTCATGAAAAAACGGAGACACAGAAAATTGAAGTTCCATGTTTCTCTTGGTTTGTCAATATATATATATAGCTTATATGACTAGTGTTTTCTACCTTTTAAATTGTTATAATTACCAATCAAATTCATCAATTGCATTTGAATTAAATATGAGAGAGAAATTTTTTTAAAAGAGTGAACACAACAAATGAATTTTACCAATAATAGATATGCCATTTTCATCATTCCCGCACATAAGTTACTGGTTTGTTATTGATCTCTTGCCGGTTCTTTGCCTAGATTTTACCATTCAATGTCCAGCCGCATTCTGAAATAATAAGACTTGATCCATAATTTGGACAGAAAATTGGCTCTGAGGACTGGGCACCAAACATTTACTTCTTTCTCAACAAATTAAAATTAGCTTACCGAAGCAAAGAGTATTGTCAGTTGTGATAAATCAACAGCTCAAAATGGATTTAAAGCCATTCAAATTGATTCTAAGTGAAAATCTAACTCCAACAATGTTTTCACTTGATTAGTGTTCATAGCATGTGTTGAAAATTGCAACCCTATAACTTAGAGCCACTGTCACTCAACGGTTTTAAATTCCTGTGTCTTCATTTATTTATTTTTTTTCATTTAAGGAATTAAATATATAATACTTAATATATTCCCAATATTTTTCATGTTCTGAATGAGTGATATTGAAATTATCATTAAATATTTTTTATATTTTATTACATATTTTTATAAATTTACACTCAAATAATTTTACTTAAAATCCATATTTATTTCCTTAGTTTCCGTCCGAACAACCAATGATAATTATAAGAATACAAATATCAACTAAATGACCATGAATAATTTGAAAATGTTCAAGGCCACAACTCTTTAAATAATATGACAACACCAATTATACATGTACATAAGATCTCATCAACTTAATTAGAGGCAATTTAAACTTAAATAGACATGATCTCAAATAAATCATAAATCCAACAACATATATATATGATCTCATATATAAATCCAACAACATAGATATCATGATCTTCTCGTGTGAACCACTCCCCCGTCTTCGTGTGGGCTGATTTCTCCGTATAGGAGCAATTTCTTTAATCACGTCATCAGTATCTCATCCTGATTAGTTTCAATAGTTCAATGAACTACTCCTAATAATTTCATGGGCTAATCCCAATATTTTTTTTAAAAAAAAAGAAGAAGAAGAAGAAGAAGGAATGATCCCCTCAAGCTAGCTGTCGTTTGAAAATCATTTTAAACTTATGATCTCATCTATATAAATCCAAACCCCAGCTGAAATTTTCAAGAAAGGTGACAACAGCCTCATACTCATCCAAAACCCTAACAAAAACCTTGGACCTTGTCAACGGGCCAAATAAGAGCCAGGATGTGGTAACCGACACGAATCCAAGAACAGAAGGCCATGAAGTCAGCCATGGCAAACGCCACTTCTTTAAAGTTTTCTTGAGTTCAATCTCAACTGCTACACACGTTCCATGGAGTGGAAAATAGCTTGTCACTTCCGCAGTAGGTTTCAAATGCACAAAGTGATAGAACATGAGCTCATGCATGAGACCAGACACCGAAAATGTTGCCAAATTGCCGGCGATGTAGCCCACCGTCGACCTAAGACACGAGTGAACTTCTTTTTGGTGGGTTCACATACCATGAGGCGAAGGATGTTCGAGGCCAAGCGGTTCCATCTTCGGCCCCAAAAGTTTTGTAGAGATGTGGATAGCAATGGTGTATTAAAATTTGGCTCGAGAGATAGTCCTAACAAGGCTCCTACTATGGTTGATATCAGACTAGGGGTCATATCGAGTATTAAGTATGTATGTAGAGAAGTGAAAAAGAACATGACCTCCATAAGGTCCCTATAATGTTTAGTGAAGTATACCATGATTGCCAAAAGTGAACCCGCATACGTTAGAAGAGAGCCATTTTTAGGCTTTTTAGGAGACGGGTGTTCTTTATTTGGAGGTGGGTATTGTTGGAGCTGGATAGGCAGAGAAGCAACAGCCAGAAAGACCGCAAGGGACATATATGGGTCTGAAGACAAAGGGCCCTTAGCAAAAGCAAAGAATAAGAGCTTCGAATTGCCAAGCCAAGTAATGGAGAAAAATGTGAGAAAATTAAGATGGAAAGGAGGATATACAAAGAGAACAATAATTGGAAACATAAAGAGGAATCGGTTGATCCCTTCAAAGGTTTTCTTGTCAATTGCATAACAGTAGCTTAGAGATAGCAAGACGATGAGCCATATGATCATGAAGTTCCGCAGCTCAACTTCCATTTTCTTGTGGCAAAAGTCGAGCTCCATTTTTAACAAGATAATAATGTATGTGTATGCAAGTTGTATTAAGTATATATATATATATATTGGACACGACCGACGGCTCTTAAAATTATGCAGTTATTAGTTGCTGACTTTTAAATTTGAATAAAATATATTATTAAAATACACTGATATCTTTAATTATATACATATTTATACATCTAAAATAAATGTATTCTTTTCTCTCTTATTTAATACATTCTTTTTCATTTTTCATTATTAATAAAACAATCAACTAATTAATTAGTTAAAAGTTAACTGGGATTTACACAATTCATCTGACGTATTTGAACCAATTTATAATAAAATAGATCACTAAATGCAATAAATTCAGAGGGAGCTAGGTAATTTGTTCATTTGTATTTGAACAAGTCTACTTCCATTCATTATTTTTATGGATGGTATGACATGTTCAAATTCAATAAAATTAGTGGTTTATTATTATTCTTTTCAAATTTTGGAGCAGCTTGCAACGATCACCGATCACACACAATTAGGTAGGTCATGTGTACCTTCTAATTGATATTAATTATGTATTTGCCTTCACTTTTGGAAATGGAAAGAGACACTAGTTGATTGTTTTTTATTAATGAAAAATGAAAGAGAATGTATGAAAGAATTGAGAGAAAATAATACATATTTATTTTAGTTATATAAATCATATATAATTAAGGATATAAGTGTATCTTAGTCATTTATCTCATTTAAATTCAAAAGTCAATAACTTGTATAAGAAATTGTATAATTTTTAAGATATACTGATCCTACCCATCAAAGAATATAGTTTTTGATATAATATTGGACACAATTTGGTAGCCATTAAATCCATGAGATTTGGACCCCTTGGATTTCATAAGTTTGTTAATAATTTTTTCATTTTCTTCTCATATTCATCATTAATTAGCTTTATTCTCTCTCTCCCCTCTCTTTGATTCTTTTTCATAAAACTAATTAAATCTAATTTATTTCTTTCAGATCCCTCTCATGCATTAATTTGTTATTCGTTTCTGCTCCATGTACTAATACGTACAGCACTATCTTCTCTCTTCGATTTATTTTCATCATTAACATAATGCTGATTTTTTTTTTTTTTTTAAGAAAAAGAAAAATATCAGCAGGATGTTTTAAAAAACTAACAACACATGTACATCACCAGAGCTAGCTCCAACATTCTCTGATTTTTTCGTCATAGGAAAAAAAAAAACTTTAAAAACGAAATAAAATTTATTTCTTCTATCCATCATTTTTCCTTTTTTTTTTTTTCTCTGATCCATCATTAATAAAAACAAAATTTTCCTTCTATTAAGGATGGGTGATCAAGATTTATTTTCTTAAAAATTTAAAAAAAAAAAATTCGTATAAAAAAATTTCAAAAACAAACATTAATAAATATTGAATGTAAGATGGGTGCACGGATTAATTGCAGTCCAATCTTGTAGCCGACGACAATCCGTTGCATCAATAAAAAGGCTTTTATAATCGCCAACGGCTATTGGCTATATCACCATTTTGATTACTAATCTGATTTATCCTAAAATAGATAATGGTAAAATTACTGCATGTGAAGCAAAATGACGGAATAAATTCTGCATCGAAAACATAAAAACCAAAAGATGAGTATCTACTTTGTAAAAAGCGTAGGTTCGACACCCATTCCCAAGAAATCCAAAAATAAATATAATATAATATAAAATATATAATAATACTTATAAGGGATAGGATCGGATGACACAAATTTTAACACAAATTTCAACATAATTTATTGACCATTGGATTATCAAAATTTCAATGACATAGATCTATTCACATATTTATATACAACTTAATTTTATACTTTGTATAAATATATTTTCTTATCTCTCTTCATCATTAATTACATCATATGTTTCTATCTCTCATTAATATTAAATTAATAAATCATCAATTAATATTCTTCTCACTCGATCAATGATTTTGTATCTTTTCTTTTATTTATTTTAACATTATAAATAATTTTTGAAGTACATTTTTAAATTGAAGTAATTGTACAAAACCTTCCCGAGATTTATCAAAAAACAGATAAAAACACAATTACCCTTTTATTACATCAAACCTCCATACCATCAGTTGATTTCCGTTAACTTTAACGATTTGACCAAAATTTTAGATTAATGACTATACTACCCTCAACATCAATCTGAAGATCTAAATTCACTGGGTTGATCTTCGAGTTGATAATCTGGACCTAAGTCCAGATCTTAAACTTGAAGATCTACCCATATCTTAAAAAAAAAAAATTAAAAAAAATTGAAGTTGAAGA
The DNA here is from genome assembly GCA_022984855.1 of Dimocarpus longan. NCBI lineage: Eukaryota > Viridiplantae > Streptophyta > Magnoliopsida > Sapindales > Sapindaceae > Dimocarpus > Dimocarpus longan. Next base: position 24,283,939 of record CM041022.1, read on the forward strand.
GATTTCAGTTCTTTTCGAACCGGTGACCTACAAAAAAATCCAAATATTCAACAAATTATCGAAAACCAAAAAATCAACATAATTTCATTAAACACATCTGAATCAATATCATCAAATACATCAACATTTCTTCACCAACATCATCAAAACTAGCAAACCAACACAATCAAATCTCAAAATCGTTCAAAAAACAAAAAAACTCAAATCTGAAATGGAGTTGATCAATTCCATCTCTATCTAAGATGGAGCCTAACAGCTCCATTTGAGATGGAGATAGAGTAGATCGCTCCATCTCCGACGGCTGCAGCAGCAACGAATGTGACGACAAACGATGGCAGCAATTACCACAGGTTTTCAAGAGGTGAGAAGAGTGGAATCGAGCGCGGCGACAGCGAAGAAAGCAGCGGATCGTTGATGGAGGGGAGAGAAAGTGAGAGAAACAAGAGAGAGAAGAGAAGTGGGTCTGGTCGTGCACGACAGCTCACCGGGGGACTTGTGTGGTGGACGTGATGCTATCGCAGTATAGGTGGTGGAGCTTAACGGACTGGATGAATAAGAAGTCGGATCTGCGCGACGGTGGAGAGGGAAGCTAGAGTTGTGCGACGGTGGAGACCAACAGATTGGAGGAACGAATTGGAGGAAGAGAGGGAAGAGATAAGAGAGATGTGCGACGGGAGACCAACAGATCGGAGGAAGAGCGAGAAGAGAGAAAGAGAAATGTGCGACGAGCGAGAGAGGAGAGATCTGTGACGGGAGAGAAAAGAGAAGAGAGGAGAGAGGGAATAGAAGAGAGTGAAAGGACCAAAAAGACTTTCACTCAGCTAACGTTAACAGAAGGTTAACGTCGAGCTGGGGGTTTTGTGTAAAAAAAGTAAAATTATGTTTTCATCTGTTTTAAGATAAACCTTGGAGGAATATTGTGCAATTCATTCTTTTAAATTATATTATTTTTATCTTTTTTATTAAACATCATGATTGTACCAAAAATATTTTTTAAATTATATTATTTTACTGGACATGTTGTATTTTTAATTATGATAAATTCTAACAAATTTTTAACCTATCAAATTATCTTATAATAATTTATATAATAGGGCCTCACGATGAACCTAGTTTATAACACCAGTGCAAATAGAAAGTTGCTTTTACAGACAAAGAAATATCTCTCATAATTAAATTTATATGAGTTAGATATTTTTATTATTATAAATAAACTAACTTAAGTAAATCAGATTGATTGATTAAAATAACTAAACAATGGGGAGGACAGAAAATAATAATTTTTTTTGGGTACATTATGAACTATGCGGAAAAGAAATTATGTGTGTGAGAGAGAGAGAGAGAGAGAGTTTTTTTGAGATATTATTAAATGTATATATGTTTGAAAATAACATAATTTAAAAATAAATTAAAAAAATAAAGATGCAAAGAATTTTAGTAAATGAGAATAATATTAATTTATTGGTGTTTAATATTAGTTGGAGAAGTTTTAAGAAATATATATAAAAATAATATTAATTAGAAAGATGAGAGAGATAATGTAATAATGAAGAGAGAGGAGATGAATATATTAATATAGAGTTGTAAAATTAAGTTGTAATTAATAAGAGATGTGAGAGAGAAGACATGAAATAATTAATGATGAATGAAAAAATATATTTATGTAGAGTGTAAAATTAAACTATGTAAAAATGTGTGAGTTGATCTAAGCCATTGAAATCTTGAAAATTCAATGATCTAACAAATTGTGTCAAAATTTATGTCAAAACCTGTATCCCTCGATCCTGTCCCACATAGAGATAGGATCCAGAGATACAAATTTTGACACAATTTATTGACCATTAGATTATGAAGATTTCATCAACTTACATAATTATACACAACTTAATTTGACACTTTATATAAATATGTTTTCTCATATTTCTCTTTATCATTAATTATATCATATTTTCTCTATCCTATTAATATTAAATTAATAAGTCATCACTTAATATTCTTCTCACCCAATTAATGATTTTGTATTTTTTCTTTTATTTATTTTTAAATTATATATATTTTTTGAAGTATATTTTTAAGTTATATCATTTTTTTTTCTTTTTTATTAGACATCATGTTTGTACCCAAAATAATTTTGTTAATTGATTTTTAATTTTGAAATATTGTAATCAGTATGTTTGTTTAAATATATCCAATATATATCTTGTTTGAAAGTTTATATTGAGAACTTAAAATTTATATATTATTTGTATAATTTGATTAACTAAACGAAGAGAAAAAATTAAATGAAAATTTAATTTATAATATTTTTATTCTGTGTGATGGATGATCAGAATAGAAGAGAGATATAAAAAAAAAAAAAATTGTTTTCCTTTTTTCTTTCTTTGTGCGTTTATGAATAATGGGAAGGAGAAAATATAATAATATTTTTGGGTACTTTATGGATTATGCGGAAAAAAAATTATATATATATGTGTGTGTGTGTGTGTCTTTTTTGAAATATTATTAAATGTATATATGTTTGACAATAATATAATTTAAAAATAAATAAATAAATAAAGATGTAAAGAATTCTAATAAGTGGGAATAATATTAATTGACTGATTTTTAATATTAGCTGGAGAAGTTTTAATATATATATATATATATAAAGATAATATTAACTAGAGAAATGAAACAAATAATATAATAATGAAGAAAGAAAAGATTAATATATTAATATAAAGTTGTAAAATTAAATTATAATTAATACGAGAGATGAGAGAGAAGACATGAAGTAATTAATGATTAAGAGAAAAAGGAGAAAACACATTATGTAGAGTGTAAAATTAAATTATGTATAAATACCTACATCTAAACCATTAAAATCTTCATAATCCAATAATCAATAAATTATATCAAAATTTGTGTCCTCCGATTCTGCCTCATTTATATATATATATATGAAACGAGTAATTAGTAAAGTATTGAGTTTTGTTTAACAATTATCACATACAACGAAGACATGTTATTCAATGAAATTCCTTACAACTATATGAAACATGTAATCAGTAAAGTATCGAGTTTTGTTTTATTACATACAACAATGACATGTTCTTCAATAAAATTCCTCATAAACTAGTTTTTTACCATACAAGTTCACCATCTCATAAATAATTAAAAGAAAACTGCCAAACAATTTCAGTCCAATGGATAACCATTTTTGGGTATTTCCGTAGATGGGTGCTCTTTAATTCGAGCATTTGGAGGTGGGTTTTGTTGTCTGGTAACAAAATGAATCTCTTCTTGTTATTAACTGGGCTTTTAACTTTAAAATAATAAATCAAATATTTATTCAAAGTTTTAATGATTATACACTTTCTGTTTATCGTGATAGTAGTTGAGTCTCGATATAGTGTTCCAACAAATTCCTAGTAATGGCGAATGGAAGAAAATAAAAATAACCTTTTCTAATAAAAAGCAATTTACGAGATCTTTAGATATTTTTCTCCGTATATTATATGAGTAAATTCAAATTGTACAAATCAAATTAATTATAAGTGAATGCAATCCAACTAGCTAGCAATGTCTTCACTTAAATATTAGAGGCACCATCAATCTCATTCGAACTCACCAGCCATATGGACGATAATGTCGCACAAAAATAAAAATAAATAAATAAAAGCAAAGAATGATCAGTTGCACATCAAAGAAGAATATGACAATACAAATAATCCCAAGTACAAAGCCAAGAGGCAGCAAAAGACTAGCAAGTTTCTCAGTCCAATCCAAGTGCACGCGACGAAGTTATATAATCCTGAAAATATATATATAACATAATGTTTTAGTAAGGACGGTTTGGAATAAAATTTTAAGATTCCCACCATTTATTTTCAGGATTGTTCCATGGAACTCGTAAAATAACTGGCGGGGATTAATCATCGTGAACAAAAATTTATAAACCATCCTCATTAGAAAAGGATATTTGTATATATATATAGACGTTTCAATTAAATCCAAATGCATTCTTAAGAATGGCGACGACTGCTCCATGCTCATGCAATATTCTAACATAAGCTTTACTCCTTTTCAATGGAGCAAAATAGAGAGATGTGGTCACCAACACGAATCCAAGAGTCCAAAGCACAGAGATCGACCATGGAAAACGCCATTTCTTGAACTTCTTTTTGACTTCAATCTCAACAGCAACACACGTTCCATGAAGTAGAAAGTAGCAAGTTACCTCTCCGGTGGGTTTTGCACGCAACAATTGATAGAACATGAGCTCATGAATGAGACCGGACGCCAAAAACGTTGTCACAACTGCTGGGGTTGTAGCCCACCGGTGCCCTAACACACGAGTGAACATCTTTTTTACGGGTTGGTATACAGTAAGGCGGAGGATGTTCGAGGCCATGGGGTTCCATCTTCGACCCCAGAAGTTTTGTACAGAAGTTGATAAGTAGGGTTCATTGAAAGTAGGCTCAAGGTCAAGCCCTAACAAGGCTCCAGCTAGGGTTGATACTAGGGCCAAAATCATTTCAAATAGTAAATAATATTCCAAACAAATGACACACAATAACATATATGGATAGTTATATACCCTATAATTAATAGTGATATACCCCACCATTGCCAAAACAGGAACTTTGATTGCATACACCGATAATGTAGAACCATTTTTAGACTTTTGAGGAGATGGGTGAGGTTGGTTTTGTTGGAGCTTGATAGGCAAAGAAGCAACAGCCTGAAAAACTGCAAGGGACATAGATGGGTCTGAAGCTAAAGGACCCTCACCAAAAGCAAAGAGTAAGAGCTTGGCGTTGCAAAGCCAGGCAATGGAGAAAAATGTGAGGAAATTAAGATGGAATGAATAGAGTTCAAATGGAAGGTATAGAAGGACAACAACAATAGGAAACACATAAAGGAGTCGTTTGATACCCTTGGACATTTTTTTGCCAACTACATAGCAATAGGTTAGAGAGAGCAAGACCACAAGGCATATGACAATGAAGTTCCTGAGTTCATCCTCCATTTTCTTTTGATAAAACAGAAATTCCATTTTTTTTTATTTTTTATTTCTTAGAAGCTTTTGGTTTGGTTCCAAGGCTGAAACTTGATTCAATATATATGAAGAAGATCATTAACATACATTGTTGTCTACATAAAGTGGACAAACCACTTTGTCTCCTCGTAGTTATGTCTTACCTAAAATTTTGACAACCACCCGCCGCTTCGTATCATACGTTCGATACAAATATTAATTATAATAAATTAATAAAAGATTAAAATTAATTTTTTTAATATAAATTTTTATATTTACTATAAACTAAGATGATAAAAATGAAAAAAAAAATTCTCAATATCAATTTTTAGAAAATCTTTTAAATAATTATATTAATAATAAATAATTAAGACTTACATCAAATAATATTTTATGATAATTTATTTTAATAATATATTATAATTTAATTATTTATTATTTAAATAAATAAAATAATATTAAAGAATTATTTTAAATTTGAATATATACCCAACCATATTTATATTAAAAAGTATATTTTCTTTTATATTAATGTTATATTCCTTTTTTTTTTAAAAAAATATTTCACATTTACACCGAAAAAACTCTTACAAATCAATTGTACTGACATGGGAGCGACTGAGCATTCAATTATACTTCTGACAAAAGGTCAACTTTAAATGCTATGACCCCATCAACTAGCTAGCTTCACATGCGCCTGTCTGATCTGATAAGTAAAAGAATAGGATCCAGACGGCGGTGCTTGAGACAGGACAGTCTGATAAATTCGTACCTCATCGTAATTGTCTATTACAATTGGGATTCATGATGATATCTCTAGTTTGGTGCTTGTTGAAAAGTCAACAGCAATTGGATTTCATGATGATATCTCTCAGGTTGATGCGTATCGGAGTTAGATATTTTGTTCGCCGAAAGTGTTGTTGAAAGAAGTAGAAATATTTTTATTAGCATTTTTTATTAGATGACTTTTTAATATTATCATTATATCTATAATAGTTAGAGTTTACAAAATAGGATTTCGATTTTAAGACAAAAATACTTTTATATATAAAGAAAAAAACAAACATTTTTTTTCTTCTTCAACGATGAACCACAAAGAGAGGGAAAGAGAGAGGAAAAAAACGAAACATAGAAATATAGATCATAAATCCTTATTCGATCAATGAAATTATATTCTCCATCTTTTGATTTTTAAACATGAGCAAACTATTAAAAAAAAAATCTTCATCTCCTAAAAAATAAGTTTGAGTTCTTATTAAAGAGAGAGTTTCACACTAATAGGGAAAGAGAAGAAGAGTGATGACCAAAAAACAAAGGGAGAGGGAGGGAGAGGAGGAGAGAAAGAAGAAAGTAATGAGTACTTAGAAGGTGATTGTGGATATATATATGAGATAATTGTAGAGATAAATTTTTTTTTAGATTAAAATTAAAAAATAATCCTTTGTTTTAAATCTTTTATTTTTATCATTTATATTTTTGTTCAAAAATAGATTTTATCATAAGATTTTTTTTTTTTTAAAAAAAAAAAATTAGCATTCATCTTCAACTTATAAAATGATCATTTATAAAACTAACCCTATTATATATAAATATATATAAAAGAAACCAGTGGTTGTAAGTATTAAATGCGAACAGTTGAGAAGGTCCTATCAATTAAATGATGATATTCAAATTTTATTCTCAATTCCAATGCCCTAGCTCGCGTGTCACTCTAATCATAATTGCGATCAGGGCCACGACCACTTTTAGGATTTAATATTCATGACGAACCTCTCAATCAATATACTCATTATTATAAATTGGATGTTCAAGTGGCAACTTCCTGAAGTTATTGCTGGGCCAAGATTTTTTTCAATCCTTAGAACCGTTAACAATCCATTTTATCTAAAGTGTCGTGTATTTGTTTATTATATATGATAATTAAGTTGATGATATGTTACTTTTTAATAAGAATGATTAAATCATTTATTATTAAATATTTAAATCACATGTATCTTAAATCATAAAATATGAGTGATTTTTTTTTTTAATTTAATCAAAATTTTTCCACGTTTATTTAAAAAAAAAAAAGAAGGTTAAGTTGATGGTTCCCTCCGGCCTGAATTTTGTTGCTAACGAACCTGCATTGATCCGTTGCACTTCTGTGCCAATGCACAGATATGAAATGCACGTGTACGAAAAAATGGTGCACCCCTTTGTTTTAACAAGTTGAGCACCCATCAACCATAGTAATATATTTTTTAAAAAAATAAAAATTCATCGTATGATATTTTTAAATATTAGATTGATAATCTTGTTCCATTTTAATAAAGTTAACAATTGAGTCACAATCCATATTTTTTTGACACAAATACCCTTGATAGAATTGATGAAAAGATTAAGTTTTTTGAAAAATAACTCAATTATTTAATTTATTATAAGGATATATTTATATTTTTACATAGATTTAGAACTCAATTGTTACATTTTTAAAAAAATAACATAAATATTAAGTCATTAATTTAATATGTTATTTTTATACTTATCCTAGTATTTATTCATGCAAAGTTAATACTGACTAGGCATGCATTTCTTAGGGAATTTAACTTTTTAAATATTTCTCAATTCACATTATTTGTATTAAATATGTTATTCTTGAGTTTGGAATGCAAATTTTGCTTGCTTTTTATTTATAAATTTAATTCAAGTAACAGCACATTTTTTTCTATTGTCAATTTGAATCTGAAAATGGAAGCGATTGATCTGGATAGATAATTATTTTGGATCTCAAAAAATCCTAATATAATCCTAAAGAAACTAATATAACTATACAATTTTATTCCTTCAATTAACAAGAGAATATGATGTATGCAACTTTGTCACAAGTACTCACAATTGTTTCAACTAATTAAATTGGAGCAACAATGGTTAGCCTACCAAGCACGTAACTACGCGTCCATGGCGCCCTGGCGCGCATTCTAGGCTTGGTACGATACACGCGATGACTACTTCGGCGTGGTGTCTCGGACTTGAACGGACACAGAGCCTCCGTGTTATCACAAACAGGCAACGGGAAGCGACAGAGTGGACACAAGTGACTCCTCTTGAGCCAATTTCCTATGCAAGTCCCGTGAAAATCATGCACGCAAGGTGTTCGACGAATTTCCTCACCGACATTAAACCCCACCAGGCAGATCGAACACTGCTCCCCCGAGCACGAACCCATGTCGCAGGCCACCTTGTCTAGACTCCCAACAGCAGAATCCAACGCGGGGATGAGCCTTTTCGGCAATTCAGGCCCTCCAGGTCCCAGTCTTGCGGCCCAAGAAAGCTCCACTTTTTGTGTGTAATCTTTAACATAAACAACTCTAAGTGACATGACGATGGAGATCACATCACACCCGGCATTACATGAATCCGCGTCCATTGACTTCGCTTTCAACGACACGATTTTCACGATCCCCTCCAGCTCTCTCTCCCTAACCGGAGCTGCATATTTGAGCAATGTCGACATGGTCTCGCGCACCTTGACGTTGTTCTCATCATCATCCACCAAGTCGCTGCGTTCAAGCAAAACCCGCGTCTTCTCTGAACGGACATTCATGTTGAAGTGGTGGGGAAGGTATTCGACAACAAAATTAACGCACAATTGATTGTCGAATTTGCGATGTTGGTGATTCTGAGGCAAGCCACCGCCAGCTACTCCTTGTTGCTGTTGCCACATATCAAAGAAACACTTACTGGGTCGGGAATTTTCGTTGGCCATATCAATGAAATTCGAAGAAAGATTTTTGAAATCTTGAAAAAAAACATTCTTTTGAAACCTTTAAAAAGCATTACATGTGAATATGTGATGGTGTTTGAAGCAATTATCAGTAATAGTCCGGTTCCTTGTTTGTCAAGGAATTGGTTCGCTTAGAAGTGTAATATAAATCCTAGTACTTGTAGGAGTAGTTTCGGTTTCGGAAGGTCATTAAAATTTTCCAACACATGTTTACGTCATTTGTATGGATTTTTATAAAATAATTTCTTTTTTCATTTAAGAATCTTATAAAATAATTTCATGTACATTATTTAGTGTTTTTATAAAATTGAAGGATGTTGTAATCTTTTTAAAAATATACACTAATTAATTATAATAATTGTCAAGTAATTGCAGTAGTTGTGCCGTGATTGATTTTGGAAATTTTGGATTTATTAAACTTATGTACTATACGGCTAGTAAGTCTATCTAATATTTCCATTTTTTTTTATTAAAAAAATCTGTCTAATATTTCCTCTACAACTATAAGTTAGACATGTAAATTTAAATATGATTTTGTCATTTTTTTTAAAAAATCATTAGTTACGACAATCATTAAACAAGTAAAACATGTATTATATTATCTACCGTTCAATATGACTTGATAGTTGAGAATGATCATTTGACCTGATTATATTCCATGTTCAAGTCACCCAAATTATGACATTTTACACTAAACCGTATCATGATATTTAGATAAAATTATATTCAATTACGAAATTCATTTACATTTTTTTTTTTATTCATAGGGGGAAAGGAATTTAAACTTAAAGACCTTAAATATGTTAACAAAAGTAGTTACCAACCAGACTATACTTATAACTATTAATATACAATAACTCCCAAGTTCTTTGCTCCGACAGCCAAACACACCCAACTCACTGTTTATAAGCCAGAGTAGGGCTTGAGTACCCATGTCCACAAAATATGGACATTTATCTCCTAACCTACTTGTGGTTGAGCAAATTACTCATAAATCCTTTTTATTAGAAGATAGTTAAATCTCTCTCTCTACACCATTAGAGAATAGAGTAAAAATAGTATTGTATTTCAAACCGTTCCATATATTTATATCAAGATGGTCCAGACAAATACAATTATACTTGTAATATATATATATATTAAAAACAAACTACTACTAGTATACAGTAATTAGGGGTAAGATAATAATACTACAAATAATCATTAAAACATTATTTTACTGTTTCTAAATACAATGATCAATACACGTTCTTCAATAATATTTCTCATCTTATCATGTGTAATTTCTTCTTAATGTTGATGACTCCATCCTATAATATTACAATTGAGAAATATACACAATGGTGCTTGATTATTAACAGTAAATCATATCATGAATAAGAAAATACAACACATTTTTGAGCTTGAGGGCGTATCATTGATTCATTGTATAATAAATCAACTGTTTAGAATGGATTTAATTGCCAATCAATTTCTAAGTGACTGCAATCTAATGATGTTTGCACTTTGTTCAGAGCTGTTTGCCTGTGTTGCAACAATAGAAGGGAGGCATCATTTATCTGCTTTGCTATGTCTTCACTCTTCCGTTTTCGAGGTAGTTTCCTAGAGAAGCCTTTCCATATTGATTCAAACTCACAAGCTACATTTACGATAACATAACACAAACGAAGGCAAAGAATCAATTTCTTTCTCTTTTTTTTTTTTTTTTCAAAACTGCAAAGCATAGTTTCAAATCAAATAAGATTGTGTCGAAAAGCAGCAGGAATTAACAGTTTTTCAGTCTCACCAGTAGTAGCCATGTGATGATAAATTTAACAGTACGAAAATGCAAAAATTTAACATGGAGAACAACTCTCATATGGCAAAAAACAAGAAGTTATAAATGCACAGAAACAGAAGGGAAAGTGCTTCTATCAATCTTGGCTTGTATGTCTATGTGAGGGTGAAAAGCAAGGAAATGTTGATCGTGTGGGAGGTTCACCTAAGTTACCTAAACTATACAGCCATACTTAAAAAATTTGTTCAAGTTAATATAAGCAGGTTCTAAAAATGGTTTCAGCAATGCAAGAAGAAAACTCCGGGAAGCACAAGACGCTGCGCCATACAATAAGGTTGGAAAAGAATATTGTCAAAATGATAGTTGCCAGTCTTATGGACCACTGGAAATGTAGTAGAGAAACTAATGGGAGAAATTCTGAGAACTGGCCATCTTATCAACAAGGAACACACACAAAAGTAATTTCCAGAAATGTCAAGCTCTGCTATACAAGAAAATGCATGGTCATCGAAACTTGATAGGATACACTATATATGTATTCAAGGAATGGTCAAATTTAAATACTCTTAAACAGTCATCACTCACTGTCTTTGAAATCAAAAAGGAAAACAAAATGTCTTTCAAGGATATGTGTTAGTCAAGCACCTTCACTTTGATCATGGAAACCTCGAATTATGCATGCACAAACCCATGGCCTTCCTGCACGGGATGCTTTTGCACCACCTTTAAATTCACCATTATGTTGTTTCAAACTGCGATAAAGTGCAACCTTTCAATATATTTAAAAAAAAAAAAAAATTAAATATAAGCTGAACTGTGAATATTGAGTCATGTTAGATTGAACAGGCTAACTTATGAAAAAAATTTAAGGCCTTCTTGCACGTTTCATCTACTTGCAGCATAACTCTAATAAGTTCACAGTTGCTTTGCAAAGACATTTTAGACCTACACATTCGTATTCTTAAATGTAAATGACTCACGCCTGCTCTCTCCTCTTCTTTCACCGACTTCATCTTGATTCCCCACTTCCTCATTCTCAAACACCTCCTTCTCCAGTTTGCTTCACCACTTCTTACTCTTCACATTCCTTGCTATAAATAAATTCTAAATACGGATGGAGTCGTGTGAATGACAAGGAAACAACCAAACATTTCCCGTACAATTAAGCAATAGCCAAATCAACCACAAGTATCCTATACAAATTCCCAAACTAGCTCCAAAATCCGAAATATTGAAAACAACAATAGACATTTCAATACCATTTTCACAAGTAGTGCTTGTTTTACACCAACACACATAGCTAAAGTTTCTCCTAATTATCTTGTTTACTTGATTATCCAACAACTTAACTCTAAACTCCAACACCTAAATAACTTCTCTTTCAACAAAATCTCCAAAAAACCAGACCAACCCAATACAGGTTTTAAGCTTCTCCAATAACACTTTACATCAATAAACAAACTAAATTACAAAGGCCAAGAATTTTGCAAATCCATGGTCAACCCATTTCTCAATTGCAGCAAACCAACGCAAAACAGGGCAAAAGATCGAATTTTGAACGATTTGAAATACACCCAGATAAGAAAATTTTAAATATATCAAACAAAATTTCCAAAGATTGAACTTCAAAAGAAAAAAAAAAAAAAAAAACTACAGAACATACCGGCGAGAAAAATTGGTGGTGACGCCAACGTAGGTCTTGATGGGATTGTTGGTGGAGATAATGAGATACACGCACCATGATGCTGATTTGAGTTTGGAATTTGGACTCGGTTGTGCTTGTACTTGCGATCTTGCAGACAATGTCAATGAAGATGACGATGCCTTTGATGGGTTAGGGCTTGGATGCTTTAGAGAGCGAAATGTCCTGGAGAGCAGCCTCATTGACATTGATTTATTCCCTACTAATTTTTGTAAAGTTTTATTTATTTTTTTTTTGGAGTACTGGAACTCAGACCGGGATGAATCCAAAATCTATAAGGATAAATTAAAATAGGATACTAATGATATAATACGAAGAATTACTCTAAATTAAAAAGGACCTATCCATATGAGGGTATAAGTAAGACATTAATGATACGATTCGAGAGATTACTCCTAATTAAGAGGAGATCTATTAATATTGTTGACGTATGAAATTGGTCAATTAAGTTCTTCCAGGCCCAACTTTGCATAAACGACAAACTGAGCAAGTAATAAGCAATAAGAGTAAATATGACAAAGCTAGAAAGTAAGATAGGGAGGTGTTTAAGTGGTTCGGCTAAACTTGTCTACGTCCACTGTTTGTTCTCTCAACATCTGGACAGAGTAACAGCCAGTTTTTCACTAAGTATTTTCGCTCTCTTCTGTTACAGAGAAGAACTTCTCCTATTTATAGAAGAAGAAGTACTACAACGATGTTCAATGCGTTAAACTAGAATGATTACAGTAATTAATGAACCTGACTCCCAATTAATATAGCCGGATTACATTAAATGCAAGGGACAGGTGGAAGATCTACATGACTAACCCACGCGGATTAGGTGTGGTGATCTGTAATTTGAACAGTAATCTCTGACAAGCTTGACGTGCAAGGCAAGTTAAGTGATGATCTGGCATGGTCTGATATAGTCGTAAGCGAAGTGAGGGCTCCAGGTGGACTGGAGTGTCGATAAATGGGGAGAGCTGAACGGCGATCTCAGCTCCTCGTACAGGGGTCTAGCTTGACGTGGAGCGGACTTAGCTCTGTGGGGTGAGCAGTTCGAACTCCAGACTCCGCACTACGCTAGGTGAGATATCTCAATACATGGTTGCGAATCCTATTTTGTTGGGGTTTCACTTCGCTGCAGATGTTGGAGCACGCTGCGGGCCTTGTACAAGACTCGACGATTTCTACTGATAAACAAGCTGATCTTGGGTTTAGCCCAGATGGGCCAATCGGTTGGGCTTTTATCAGGCTCCATAAGCAGTACTGAAAATACCCACAACAAATATAAAGATGAAATATCAACTCATACATAATAATGAAATAATAATAATAATTATTATTATTATTATTATTATTATTACTATTATTATTATATAAATTTAAATTTGACGGGTAAACATGAAACCATATCACACGTAATTGGAGGGAAGGGGGCTGCTGCCGCTAGCAACCAGAGACTAAAGTTTTGAACTTTATATATAGCTTTGAGCTCCAGGTCGTGAAAATCATTTAAAATTCTATTAAATCTTTCAGTTTATTTGTTGAAAAAATTGCGACATTAACCTTTTTTTTTTTTTATTGAAGTTGAAAAATAATCCTTTCTTCAAATTCTATAGTTTTATCAAGTATATTTTTGTTCAAAAACAGTTATTTTTACGAGATTTTGAAAAAAAAAATTAGTGTTCAATTTGGACTAAAAAAGGTCATTTATTAAAAAAAAATCCTATTTATTTTTTCTAAATAATATGAAATTAAGGGTCACTCGAGGGTTTAAAAATTTATTTATGTATCTTCTAAGGTATCTTTGCACACATATTTGTAAATATGTATAATAAGATTTAAATTGTAGCACAAAAATGAAGATATGTATTAATCATTTAAATTATAGGGTTTTTTTTGTTTTCATAAATGATCATTTTTTTAGGTTCAAATTGAACACTAACCCTTTTTTCAAAATCTTATAAGAATAACTGTTTGTGGACAAAAATATACTTGATAAAAATACGGAATATGAAACAAAAGTTATTTTTCAACTTTAACCTCAAAAAAGGGTTGTTGCTGCAATTTTCCCTTACTGATAATTAATGTTTTTTCTTCTTTTAGTTAACTTTGCAGGATGTTAGATTAACATTACTGATTAAAAATCATTGGATTGCATTTGTATAATTTAGTATAATTCAATATTCTAACATCTACAGTTTCAAAGAAGCAATTAAATCAATGAAGTAATAAGAGTCCATTTTGTTTATTGAGATAGCTATAATCATGTATTTAAATGTATTATAACCGTTTCAGAAATCTATCATTGGATTATTATGACAAAGTTAAAATAGTATTTGATTGTTATTTTTGCATGTGAAAAAATATTTACAGGTATTTTTGCATAATAGTAACATTTTTCATTAGTTAAGAGTTCACTCTACATACGCAGAAAAAGATTACATTAGTAAGAGATTTCCCTTTTCTTTATTTTCTGAAATAAAAAATTTTCCCTTTTATCCTGAAGCAAAAGATGAACTCATTTCCAATGCCATGAAAGCACGAAGCGGAGATTCTTCACTTGCTGTAAAAATTTCTTGAGAGTCAATCAAATTCCTTAGTTGCTTTGACTCTTTGCATAAATGTAGCATTCCAAAATGATCCTGCACAAGCTTATAAATAAGAGACATTTGCATATTCTATGTTACACACTTTCAAAGCGCTCATGATTTCAATGGAAATACATGTCCAGGTAAACAAACAAACTTTCAAAGATTTGCTGAGACAGAAAGAGAGGGAATCAAAAGCTATATGAATGCTTCGAACGATTTGATTTCCATTGTATGATACATCAAATAACTATGATACATTTAAGAATGTACATTAATGTTAACAAAGGAAAACAACTTTCTATCATCAAGAAGATTTAACTTCTAATTTCCCAAACCGAGATTTTACGTATGTGCCAATCTTGTTCCATAGTGAGAACTTGGATCCATAGAATCTCACACTCACTGATTTGTTTGATCCTTCTCTCACAAATTCCAATTCTCTGGCAATGCTATCCTGATTGCTTTGTGTGTCGTCAAGCAAAGGTAATGCAACCAAACCTTGTGACTCCAAGTTTCTTATCCATCCGCGGAGCAAGTAGTTCACAACCTGTATAAAGAATGACAGTCAAATATCGAATGATGACTGATAACGAGGCTAGAAATACAGATAAGCGTATCAACTAGAATATGCATACCTCAGCAACTTCATCATGAGGGCAGTGACCAGCTGGACTGATCTCATAATATGGCGCTTGAGGCAGTTGCCTTTTCACCTGAAGGGCCCAGACAGGTCTCACCCAGGGGTCTTCTTTTCCATACATGAGACAGATGGGAACATTGTTTGTCTTACACCTACAAATTCAAAGAGCTGCACGTCCTTAACTTGAAAATGGAAATTCATGATTGGAAGTTTTATGTTATAGTTGAAATTTTTTATAACACTTTACCTGGATAAAGCTTCTCTGAAGGATAGTTGTCCTTGAGGCGCAAACATGATTGAGGCAAATGATGCAGCAGCGGCAGGATGTTGGGTTGTCTCAAGAATACGAGAAAACACCGTGTCAACATTATTTGTATGATCAGCATAAACCTGTTTGAGCACCTCTGCAATGCTTTCAGGATCACTTATCTTCTGCCAACTAAAATCACAGAAGAAAAATAACATTTAGTTGAACCGAAATGAAAATTACCCAAATACTATGAAAAGCAGTGACAGAACTGTTCTATATGAACTTCATTGCAAAATGCCCTTAGGTGGATTTTGCATGTGAATTTCCTAGGATAAATAAATACATACACGTACACAAAATTTTTTGTACAATAGATCAATTTAGGCAAAAAACTTACACTACTTCTAGGAGCTTTCTCACATTTTCAGGCAGAGGAAACGTCCCAGACCATGGAAATATCTTCGCTAGTCTCGGGGACCTTATAGGATTAGGTAAAAATCCCCAAAAAGGGGTCGCATTTAGTAGGGTAACACCCTTCACCAAATGAGGGTTGCATGCAGCAAAGTAAACAGCTACAAATCCTCCAAGAGAGTTCCCCACAATATAGACCGGTTCACGAATGACTTGCTCTATGAAATAACAAACCTGCTCCCGCCACAAATCCATAGAATAAACAAGCTCACTTGCCCATGGTTCCGCTTCATCTCCCAATCCCCATGCAAGACTTTTTCCCTCCATTGTATCTCCTTCCTTAGAGGATGGAGTAGGATTCTCAAACGGCAATGACATGCCTTGACCAAGAAAGTCAATTGCCCATACTCTATAGTCCCTGCCCAAATCTTTCAGTTGCTTCTCATAATGAAAACTACCAACACCAAAGCCGGGCAAAAACAGCACAGCTGGGGAACTCACATTTTCACACCCCGCTTTCTCATAATGCACGTTAAATTTAGGCTTCAATTCCCAGAAACAACTACCTATTGGTGCACTACTTTCACCATTGGACTCGTCTGGCAACCCCGGAATCAAAACCTTCGGTATTGAGTTCCCATCACTAGAAATACTCCCTGCATCCTCTTCTCCACCAATCACATATGCATCATAGTTCCCAGTCAAGACCTTCAAGTTAGAGTTTTTAAGACCTTCAAATCCATTTAATGAACTAGAACCTTTCCCATGATCAACATTCTTAGAGAAAAACTGATTACTAATAGAATATCCTGAAAACCCAGTACACAAAATATTGTGTGTCCTGAATGATGTGAGCTTTGATTGACACAAATTCGGGCTTCTCTTGACTATAACGCGACCACTTAGTGGGCAATTATATGAGATAATTTCCATAACCAAAAACCCTTTTCTGTACTGATCAACAAAAGCAAATAGGTCAACCACTAATTCAACCTCAACCTGGATTTGGGTTGCAAAAATATAAACAAAATAACAAAAAACTAGAACCTCACACTTCATGGCCGTATTAGTACCCCAAAAGTTTGATAAACTATCAAAATCACATCAAAATACAATCTTTTACTCCAAACTGAGCACAAAATCATAAATTTCCAACTCCATATCAACCAACAAACAGGGTTCAACATCTTAATTTCACTTTCCAATCATTTTCCAGGCAATCAGACAAAGAGTTTCAAGAACTGATTTTTAAAACAAAACTAAGCTTGAACACAAATAAAAGAGTTTGATTAACATTATCATACAGTTGCTCAAAACTACTTTAATACAACATACAAATCATTAGAACATATTAACAGATCAAGTCCAACTAAATCAACAAAGCAATAAACAACAACAAACACCATCCAAAACTAAAGATAACATATAAATATATAAATGAACAAACCTTCTAATTTGGAGTGAGAAGTGTCATTAGAGTCTGGAAGCTTGGAGCACAACCTATAAGGAGAGAAAAATTGGTTGCTTGAACGATTCTTCTTCCTTCAAAAACCAAGAAAAAACTGTTTAACTTTCTTGTATTTTTGCTCCCCTACCAGAAAAATCCAGCCTTGCTTCAAGTACTTGTACTTTGTGATACAAATACTTGTACTCTGAGCTGCCCTTATTTTTCCAAGCAATTTTTTCCTCTGAAAATATTTAATTTCTTTTGCCAATTATATATCATCAAATATCTTTCAATTTTTTTTTTTAAAAAAAAAAAAAAAAATCGTCAGATATTTTAAGTCCGAGTAAACATATAAGTACTTCTGCATCTACAATTTCGTATGTGTAATTAGTAGGTCAGACTGTTCAGTCCAGCTATTCCGGAGAGTTTTAATATTTTAATGGTTTTTTATTTTTATTTTTTAGTTCTAGTTAGCTTTCGCTCCACTAAATTTTTCTTATTTATTTTTTTCGATAGTTGAAAATTATTTGCATAAATTAAATAACCCAGATAGATCAATCAATTTTATCTTGAAAATTTGAATAAAATTAATTGAAAATATTCATAAAATTTGACTACCTTATTAATTAATAATAAATTTTAAATTTTTTTAATAATTATATTAATAATCGATAGAAGAATTATGATTGATGACACAGTTATCAATTAATAAAGTAGAAATTAATTAAAAAAATTCATAAAATTTGACTCAAATAAATTTATTTATTAATAATAATTTTTAAATATCTTTTAATAATCATATTTATAATCAATATAAGAATTATGGTTGATGACACACTTATTAATTAATTAAGTAGCCGAAATCTATCCGCAAATATTGGCATGGGAAGCATATATTTGTCCCATGACACTTGTCCCTATGACACATGGGTGTGGGGGAGCAAATATCTATGGCCATGTATTTGATTTCAAAGTGTAACTTAAATTGTCTGCAGTTAGAATCATTAGTAGTTTCTGCAACTGGCCAGGTTCTCCAGAAAGAATGAGTCTATTCAGTCATTTTCTGCCAAAAAAAAAAAAATTGTGATGAAGCATGCGATGCGGGGAGCATGGAGAAATGGTGATTTTGGTTGTACAAGATTTGGGCTGGGAGGAGGAGGAGAGAGTTATCTGTACGCAAAGAAAACCCATCATGTTCGATGTGGAGTTCTATGACTTAACACGTTCCTTATTGGTTGGGACATTTAAACAGGCATTGTACTTGTCTGATTCTGTTGTGCTGTGTTGTGTTGTTCAGACTTAATTGTCAAGCCGATGGGTGTCAGTGTCGGTGATGTTTCTGTAATGGGCTCATGAGAGAGCAGTCTTGGTTGAGGTTTGTAGGCCAACACAAACTAGGCCCATAAGTCAGTCCATGAATCCATATCGTACATTTAGGGGTCGTTTGTTTTTTTATCTGAAGACTGAACAGTACTGTTGAAAACTGAAAACTGAATAGTGACTGAAATCTGAAATCTGATAGATATATTTGTTTTTTCTTTTCTTACCTCTGAATGGATAATAATCTTGTTTGTTTTTTAAAGTTAAAATTATCTGATTACTAGTAATTTGATATTTATATCATTTTATTATTAGTTATTGTGTAATTTTATTTAATATGATACAAACAATTGTAATAAATTATTTAACAAATATTAAAACACTTATATATATAAAATTTTTATTCATAATTAAAATAAGATTAATTATTATAGTAGAATCAATTAAGTTTATATGTTCAAATAAAAATAAACAAAATAATTTTAAATTGAATTATTATTATAACAAAAGTTGAAATTGTAACTTATATATATATAGTATTTCTATTCATAATTAAAATAAGATTAATTAAAATAGTAGAGTCAATTAAATTTATATATTCAAATAAAAATAAATAAAATGGTTTTAAATTAAATTACTATTACAATAAAAATTGAAATTGTAAAGTAATATATATTTTCTAATATAATTAAATAAGAATAATCAAATACTTAAACAAATTGATTTGCAATTTGATCTCTGAGTTGTTATATAAACATTTTATCAATAAAGATTCTTACCGGAATTTAATTAGAGAAATATAGTAATCCAGCTATAAAAAACATTGATGTTGAGATGTTTAGGATTTTTATTTTTCAATGTTGTTTGTTAAAGTATTAAAAGAAATTTTTATAATATAAAACTAAAACAAACTTGGAAATATATTATTTTAGGATGGATAAACATGAAATAATATATTTATAAAATCATTAAGTGATTTTGTATTAAGTGAAAAGTAAAAAAATGTAACTTTTTTTTTTTTTCAGTGGTTTTAAGTGGTTTGACCACTTAAAAAAACAAACAAAAATATCTTAATTAGCCAAATTCAGCACCATTAAGTATTAAGTACAAAAAATAAATAACCTCTTGATGATTGTGTTTTTTCTTTTTGGAAGTAGAAGAACGTTAACGATTGTCACGTGAGTGATTTAGTTTTATTTAAATTATATTTTTTTGTAATTTTTTTACTTTTATGGACTCCTGTATTAGAATTCAGTGAGCGACAATCATCCATATTATATATAGTAATATGACCCCTTATAATATTGGCACATAATCTAATCAATTTGAAATAGTAAATAGTGAACAAATTTTTGAAAAATTGTAGGATTACTAAACAAAAGTTGGATTGAGTCAGAAAACCATTTTGATTTAGTCCAATTCAATTAGATTGGAATTAGATAAAAAAATAAAATTGTACCCTTTGAAAAAGGTTCAAATTTTATTCAATCGGATTAGTTACTATTTAGATTTTAATTTAATCAATCCAAAACCTAAAGAAGTCCATATTCATGGTATTAAGAAACAAAAGTTGGAATCTAAATGCACTATAATTCCGATCCAATTGAACTGGAATTAGATAGTTAAATTAAATTGTACCATTCGGAAAGGTTTGAAGTTGGACCTAATCCAAATTAATGATTATTTAGGTCCGACTAAAAACTTTTAAAAAATCCCTACTATTTGAAATCGGACCGAACTGACCCGATTGACGCTACTTCCAGGACTTTCCCTAGGATTGTGTTGATGCCATGTGGTGATACAGTAAATTTGTCAACTTCGTAGGCGACAGGAACAAGATGTGAAACGGTTAAGTTAGGCAACCTATTGTACTGCTTAGAAGTTAGAAGTTGACTTTGACATTCACGTTCCTATAAGCCTAAGCCAACTTGAAATAACCGGCAGTAGAGAAGCTTCTTCTTCAATTTCAGGTAAAGGTGGTGGCAGACTGGTTGAAACCATCACAGTCAGGGCATCTCATCAGGTAAAAAAAAATAGTGGCACTAGTACAAACAAGAGAAATCTAGAATTTTCTGCTTTTCATTTTGGCTGGTTCAAGAGGCCATATTGGTATGTCAATTAGCTACCCCCATTTGAAAGCTTGGAATCTCTTCAGTGGTCGTTAGTGTAAGCTCTTATCTTTATGCTTTGCTTTTATATATCTTCAAGAATCTCCATCTTGGTATGCTTTGGATTGCTCAAAAAAGCTGCTTTTTGTTGTGTTAAAAAAAAAAAAAAAAGAAACTTCACTTTTGTTTCAGTGTAGGGTTATTAGTCTTGCAAAATCAAGTGGGGGGTAGTACAAAATGTTTGTTGATTATGATAACTGATGATGTGGACAGGTATTAGATTATGTTCTATGGGTCGTGCTTCTTTGCATATATGCTGATATTTCAATATCATCAGCTACAATTTTAGAATCCTACTTTTTCTGATTTTCACTTTTGTGCATATGAGCATTTCGTGATTTTTGTTAGGCATTTTTTTGGATTGTTTATGGACCAATTAGTGTAAATTGAGTGTTGCAGATAAGCTCCTTGTTGTGGAAGTACATATAAGTTTATGTTTGTTTGTAGTCGTGAAAGAGAACATGGATGATGGAGAAGTAGAGCTTTCGGATCATGTCTTGTTACAGAATCCTGATTCTTTGACAAATCTTCATAATTCGGTATCTGTAGAGTCGTTTCTTGATGATTTGTTTAAGAACACTAGAACTTGCACTCACACTCACACTTGCAACCGGCCTGGCCCTGATGCGGTCCATACGCATACATGTTACCATACACATACCCAAGTTATTGGATCAGAAGATGATGATCACTTGAACAATAAACAACATTCTAGGCTACAACCGAGGAAGTCATCAGGTAATAGAGAAGCTGTACGGAAATATAGGGAGAAAAAGAAGGCACAAACGGCTTATTTAGAGGAGGAAGTCAAGAAATTGCGCGTTATGAACCAACAGCTAGTTAGGAAATTACAGGGGCAAGCGATTTTGGAGGCTGAGGTTTTTAGGTTGAGGAGCCTTTTGGTTGACCTTAAAGGAAAGATCGATAATGAGTTGGGTATTTTTCCATTCCAAAAGCAGTGTAACACTACTACTATTTTGAAGGAAGGTGATTGTGGTGTGCAGTCTACTGGTGGGACACTTGGCCTACGGTGTCAAACTGATCTAACATGCTTCCGTCCACCAGCAGGGCCATCTGGTATAGATGGAAGTGGGAAAGCGGTGGCGTCATGGGAAGGAAATTGCCAGCCTGCAAGTATAGATTGTCAAGTGAACACACATGATATATTGAGTGCTGAAGGACAGATGTTGGACTCAATTGAAGCACTGGTGTCATCTGCGTCTCCAGCTGAAGAAGGTGCAGAGTGAAGGATTTTGTAAGTTGGGTCATCTTATCTTATAATGTCAATATTTTGCCTGTGTTTAGAATGTGCTATTTTCATAACATCCATGTTGTAGATATTGAACTTATATGATACATAGAGCTTGAGACGTTGAGTGTCTCTGTAAAATCCACACATATACATACTGCATGTTGCTATATAGGTTATAGCTCATTAGTAACTTCGTACTTGTGACCACTGACATGTCTGAACATATCTTATAACACCTTATCATGTGTAAGAATTACTTTTGTTTCTCCTTTGATGATTCTATATGTATTGAAGTCGTGTTAACGGCAGAGCATTACTAGTTCCTGCATTATTATGGTCGTAACTTTATCAACTGAAGTTAGGACTCTTTTCCTGCCTGTCAGCAGAGTCATGAAACTACTCCAAGCTACAGTGCTAGTAGACATTCAGTTCGGTGTTAGATGAAAATTGGAAATAAATGAGTTGCATTGTGCAACTATATTCAACATATAAGTTTCATTGCTTTATTTCTTCGAGTGTGTCATTGCAGGTGTTGTGGGGCATTTACGTGCATCTATTAGTCAATTTCTTAAAGGATGCTTCATGTATGAGAAGCAACTATTACAAAAGGACTCTCTCACAAGTTAACAAAATGGATAGTTTCAATAGAAAGCTTAGATAATGTAGTGTGACAAACTGTGTCACTACTGAGAGGTTAGCAGTTCTTGAATCAAGGGATTGCTATAGTCCTGAAGAGCATGCATCAATCATCATTCTTCATGGATAATTATCTTGATGAATGTAAATACTGAAGGCATGCATGGTCAAACTGCAGAATGAGAGGATCGTACTGATTACTTATACAAATTCCATACCAAGCAGTTGCCAGGAAACAAGTTCATTTTTTTTTTAAAAGTGCTTACATAATATGTAAGTACAAATGTGTATAGCCAAAATTCCTAGGAGACTAACAGATAAGATTTTGTCATTGACATCCTACCAAATGGCAATTTTTTTGTGTTCAAACCGAAAACACTTATGCTGGTCCTGAGGCTTCAACAAGTACATTTCTTCTCTAAGCTCAGTATTGTAAGCTTTGATTGTCCTGGGCTAGGCCCAAAAGTGTGCAATGCTGGGAATTTTGTACTAAAAAATCAAGCCCGATAATTTGGAAAATGGGCTTTTTCATTTTTCATTTTTAAATTTTTCTGGAATCATGTCTTCAACAATAACATATTGAATTTTGCTACTGTTATTATTTTCTTGTATTCTTTTTTTAAAAATTTAGTTGGTATATCGTTATCTTTCCACTTGGTCATAAATACAAAATTATGACAGGTTATGCCTATATCATCGTTTATGGAAATATATATTCGACTATATATATTATTATGATTCTTCTTTAAAAAATAGGTTCCGACAGGACCCTGACATCGTATCAAACTACCCCTCAAAAGAAAAAACGTCTAAAAAAGTAGAAAACCAACATCGAGAAGGTCACAAGGAAAGCTCCCTCACCCCACATAAGGACCTGATAATATTCCAATAAAAATTCCATGAATGAAAATCAAACAACTCATATAAATATTAATAAATCAATCTGACTCAACCCAAATCCATCTAACCTGTAATTAACAAACCAGTCCTTGAGATTATATATGGATTAGATTCTAATTCACAACCAATAATTTAATGTCAATTTTAATTACCAAGTTGCAAGTACAAACCAGAAAACACTGTATAGTTTATACAAGCAGACAAGTGCAACCACGCAGAGTCACATCCACGAAAGCCACATTTCTTCTTCTCTCTCTCACACAGGCCACAGGCCACACAGGCTCCGTCTGACTTTATTCGTAGTTACAGGAGGAGGAGACCCCATATGAATCATTCATGACAGTGCTTTGCAAACCATAAAAATTGGGTGAAACATTTCGCACACAGATGGGGGGCACATGGGTTCTCCTGACTTCTTTTTATAGCTTTGTCCTTTGGCTGTTTTCTTTATTGTTATCATTATTTTTTTTTTTTACTTTTTTTTTTATTATTATTAGATACTTTTATAGATCATATTATTATCGAAATCAATTTAAATAAGATTCTAATAGCACATTCAAAACTCTATTCCTAAATATAAGGAGAGAATTGACCCACACAAATGATAGGATCGCTGAAATTTGAATTTACCACTTAAAAGTGATGAAGCTTGTCAAAGATAGCTTCCCATCAGTTCACTCGGTATATCTCTTTTCTCTCTTTCTGGTTCTCTTGATTCGTGGGTTTCACTGCTATGTTTTTTAAGCATTTGCGTTTTGTCTATTTCCTTCTCATGATTCAATAGAAAAAAATTCACGGTAAGTGAAAACAAAAAATGAAAAAGAATAGAGAACAGAAAAGTTTATTTGCTTTTTTGGAGTGATTCAGTGTAAAGATTCCTTTCAACGATGTTTTCGACCTTTTCTTAATAAAGAGAATTTCGTCTTATAAATTCTGACATGTCAAATTTTATGCTATAAATACTATCCTTTTTTCACAAGGATCACTAATTTAATATCAAAATCGTAAATTCTCGAGTTTTGGACGTCGCTCTCCGCTTTCTCATGTTTCTATTCATTGATCACGCTGCATCATAGTGAACAAGTAACGTGTAATATTTGTTTAATATTTTCTTCACTATCTTCTCAATTTTTGTATATAACGTGTGTCTGTCGTCTATCATCTATCATCACATTTCTTATTACTCTTTTAAGAACGTGCGTATCAACGCATCATATTTCAAATAAAACCTTAAAAGTTGACTTCGCTTTTCTTTTCGATTTGATCTCCAAATATATCCAATTTTCTTTATTTAAAACGTAAGCAATCGCCTACTAAAAAAAGGGGATGTCCAATTTTCGTTTTAACTATTTATATAACTATACAGATTTTATACCTTTGTAATTTTAAACAGCAAAAACAACATGAAATAATTGGACTGCAAAAGAGAGCATTAAAAAACGCACAATAATTTTGAAAGCATTGCAGAAATGAAAGCAAATGTTACTGGAAAGTGACAGATGATGGAGCTTTACGCAGAATTTAATCATATCAAATTGAGTGCCCAATTGAAACATGATCTCCTCCACCATATCTTCGAATTTTAAAGCTCTGGATCTTGTCGCCGCCTTTATATTTTCAATTCTTCACTAACACATTACATTACAAATGCTGATAAATGCATTTCCATCCATATGTGCCATCCTTTGTTATCTCTATATATAGTGTTCAATCAACTGTTCATATCAAATTTAACCTTTAAAATATCAAAGATAATTGAAATTCTAAAACAGAAAATATCAATAGTGTAAATCACATGAAATGACACCTAAAAATCAAGGACTTGTTTCACCAACACCAATTAAATGAGTTGAGATTTCATAGCACTTCTTTAAGTGAAAAGTTAATAGTGTCATTCATTAAATAAGCTATGAGTTTTATACTCTCTTGCATCTCACCAACACTTTTTTCAGATATTAAAAGTGATTTTGTCTTGATTTCGTTCCTCTCAAAAGTGAAGATCGTCTCACCATCATTTTTTTCAGATATCAAAAGTGATTCTGTTTTGATTTCATTCCTCTTAAAAACGAAGGTTGTTGAAATTGACTACTCAGAAGTTTGAGATAAAAATTCTTTTTAATGTGATAATTGACTTAAATTTAATGAAAGGTTCCATGTTTAAATGTGTATATTAGTTCAAAAAATGAGTTTGTGTTTGCGTTTTGATTTGAATTTGGGTTAGAAATATGAACAACCATTTGAAAACTCCAGTGATTCACAAAATGAATGTTTGTAGTGTAACTAAAATAATTGTTCACTAATTAGGGACACATTCGCTAACTAATCATGTGGTCGCTAACTGTTCATGTTGCTAACTAATGTGAACTAATGATTTAAAATAAAAACAGTTACAAAATTAACAATGCTTTAGCGGTATTAAAACCTATTTCGGTTCTTTGGTGTTGTGAAATATATATCCAGTTTTTGAGTGTTATATAAAGAAAAAACTTAATAGTATTAATATATGCTTTAAAAAGATTTCTATATATAACAAAGCTAAACAAAAACAAAATTATATAAACTTTGTTCTTACTTTAATTCATATCTATACATATTAGGAGAACTCTTCTAAATAGTGTCCGAAAAATATGTATCGTTTTAAATAAATCGACATATTAGGTGACGTATCTTAAATTTCTCCTGAATTATTAATATATGTTAGAAATATAAATTGTTTGCTCGTTAAGACTTTTGAAGAATTTTTAAACTACGAAAGAGATGGTGGAACATTTTTCATTGCTATATTTTATCTTATCTGATTAGTTTTATGGGATGCACTAGAGTGGAACAGACAACATAGTATTGATGCTCTGGTAATAAGAAACATTAGAAGCAATATATGAATGAATATGAGGAGAATAAGGCATGACACCATCTGAAAGTTATATTACTCTTTTTCCCCATTTATACTGCATATCATGTTAAGCTCTTGTGGTATTTTATACTTAAATCAATAATTTAGATAGATTAGTAGCATTCGATTAGACAGTGATTTGCTTTTAAGAGATAACACAATTATTCATAGATGCTATATGCCTCTATGTTATTAGTTACATCTGTAATGTTGAAAAGCGTATCTTTGACATAATTTCCTTGCAAGTTTGATCATCAAGCTTTCATGTTATAATGTCAACTCTGACCCAAGTACAATTGCATTTGCATGCAAAGTTGCAAAATTCTTCACTTTAGCATTCTAATTTTTTTTTTTTTGACCTTTTTTCCTTCTAATGCATGAAAACAAGAGTCAAATCTAGTGACGCGGCTATTTGCTAGTGATGTTTGTTAGTTTATCCAATAGTAGACATGGTATACCCGTATAGACAATTTCAATGTTAAAGTATTCGATGGGTAAGACTGCTAGTGAGCGTCGAGGAGAAAAATGTAAGAAAAAATAATAAAATATACTATTATGGGAAAACAAGAAAGAATATTTTTTAATGAATCATATGATATGTGAAAGAATGTGAATTTATATCGATTTAACATGATATTTTTCGAGCAACTTTCAACTGGTCGCAGTATTTGTTTAGTTAACTATGTCATGTTGATCCGATGTCATTGCCGGTTTGATTTGCCTGATAAATCGATCTGATTGATCAATAAACCTGCTCTCGACAGACTGGACCAATCAATTTCAATGATATCTCATCGATGGATTAGATCTCTTGCTTTTGTGTGCCAGCAAGTATTTTTCTTGCCACTTGTCACTTGATGGTTGGAGGAAACTATTCCAAATGTCAAATTTTCCAGCCAATTTCATCATCGTTGACTAAATAAGTAAACCCTAAATAACTTTTTTTTTTTAAAAAAAAAAAAAAAAAAACTAAATAAATCAAATCTATATATTTGGATCTAGACGAAGAGACCAACATCCCTCTCACATAAATCAAATATAAATATAAATTTTGAGTTTAAACCGATAAACTTGTTACACGAATCAAGATCAAATACATATACAAACTTAGACAAAAATAAATATAGATGATAGATTTAAATACAATAATTAAAAAACACAAAATCCTCTTTTTTAACGGCTTAGATAGTGCCTTAATGGTTAAAGACACTGCTACTTGTGACCTTGATAAGGTCATGAGTTCTATGTCTGTCCTCATAAAAAAATTGTGAGTTTTCCTTCATCTTGTGTAAAGATTGTTTTTCTATCTATATGAGTTACTCATTTTTATATGAGAGTTATTTTTTAAACTGTATCATTTATATTTTATTTTATTCGATTACGATAGTCTCTAGATAAATATATACTAATAAAAAGAAAAAAATCCTCTCTTAATATTCAAATCGATATTTTTAATTTTGCAAGCTGGCTCAAAAAAGCTGTATTCGCTCTTGAAGTATGTGATCGTTCCACGAAATTCAACAAAATGTTTCTCAAGTCTCCACGTACAGAAAAATCAATCACGCAGCCAACTTGTTTGCTGCCTGTTTGGTGGGACCTAAACACCAAATGAAAATATAGTATTTGTGAAATGGCATGTATATCTTTCCTTGTATAAAGTTCAATTTAATTCAAGCCTGAAGGGGACATTGTCTGCACCAGACGACAAATTATTTAGTGTCAAAAAATTTGGTTGATTGATCATGAGCTCCACTCAATTTTACAATTTAACTACATTCAAATCTCCTGTTATCATCTCTCTTATTTAATAATTCAGGTCCTAATCAATTCTAGCTGATGCATTCACTTCTTCCATTTTTTTGCAGTTTCAATATGTGGGACTTTATTAATGGTTATCTACAACACAGTACCATAATTAGTATAGATATACCAAATTACCAATTGAGTAGGTTTTTTTGTCCAAATTTTTGTCCGGGTTATTATTATTATATTAATTATTACATCATTTCATAATTTATATATGGACTATAAACTACATATGAATTTAAAAATTTTGATGTCACTTCAAATATAAAAATATAATACATAAGGAAAATTTTGATATTAATTAGTTATTATAATCTTTTAAAATAAATTTATTTGAATACCATTTACAGAATAATTATTTGAAAATAAAATATTAGCTAGTTAAATGTAAGCTTTTAAGAGTAGTTAAATACTTTTCTCGATCTTAAGAGATAAAGTATTCAGGTCTTACTCTTATTTAAAAATATAAAGTATGAGTAATTTTATTTTAATTTAATCCATCTCCTCCAATGTATAAGAAAAAGGTTAAACGGAAGCTTTTACCATGAAATCACGTTGATGATATTATAGAAACGTAATTAATAACTGCTTTTAAAGCCTTTTAAAATTTGTTAACCAACATATTTAGAGAGGATGGTCCATAACTTAAGCTATAAAACGACAAATGAATTGATATTATCTTTATTCAATCAAACTTTAACGGTGCTTAATGAGAGTTATTATTCAAGGCAATATTTATTTGATCTCAATTGTAATCAATTTAATTTGTACCCATCAGAGAAATTAAATAAAACAGAGAGGTCCCAACCATTTTGGATTTCAGGGTTCAAGCTTCAGGATTTTTTTTTTTTCTCTCTATTGAATTGTTTACTTTTTTGCTTTGATGGAACAAATAGGTCCATTCTTACAAATTATTGATTAGGAAAAGAATAAACAAAGAGTGGTTGTTGGATCACCACTTATTTTAATAGTTCCTCTCTTCCCTCTACTTTTGACAAAAGATGATCAGAAACAAATTAATGATACCATCATCGGATAACTTAAACAAAATATAGAAATATCATAATCATAATTTTCTTTTAAAAGCTAAATAATATGTAAAATATCATTGATATGACTGCGATGGTAAATTCACCGAATCAACTCAACTTTTATCAAAATTTATTTAAATTTGTATCTAAGTACACAGATAGGTTGTTTCGTATGTACATTTATTAACCGAAAATAAAACAAAGCATAATCAAAACTCGTTACACAGAAATGAACTTTCCCAATCAGTAAAGTCATATTGAAAACTTTTTTGCTACACAATTAATAATGGTAATCTTTAAAAAAAAATGGCAAAGACAGGGCACGTGCAAGGGATCGTGGGAGTTGAATCAAAGTCATAATGTGTTGGTAGGGGCCATAGCAAAAGAGAGGGATGCAAAATGTACAAAACAAGGGAAACCAACAGGGATCAGAAAATGTACAGCAAGTGGGTTTTTAATACCAACACAAAACAGAATAGTTATCGAAAGATGAAATATGATGGTGATGATAATTAAGGGACAAAGACAGCATCTTTGTCCAAAACATGAACCCAAAAATATTACAATTTTTAAAAACTTTTAAATTCTAAAACTAATACTCTTGCAAAAACAGGCAACAAAATAATGTCCCCATCTTTTCACAAAGTTGCTTTCCTAGGGAACATAAATTCTTGTCTCCCTCCTCAATCCATCCCTCTCTTTTATATTTCTCCATCCACACATTAACTCACTCAACTATTTAAAAAAAAAAATCGCTCATCTCTCTCTCTCTCCAAAGTTTTTCTCTATTTGGAAATTAGAATCTCTCGCACTGGTTGGTAGGCTGTGTTGTAGATATTTGGGTATCATTACATTATTGTGTTTATATGCGACATTGCTCTCTCCATTCTTCATATGGTTGAGCTGAATTTATTGTTGGTTAAGTTCATTTTTACTAGAGTACCCAATTATTCATTAAAAATGTGGATTGCAACTTGAAAATATAGGTTTGAAATTGAAATTTTATGAGGTTGGCTTTTTCTAAGAGTTTGGTGGCCTGGGAACCATGGTATGGATGCAATGAAAAATAACAATTTTTTTTTGGTTCTACGGAAATTCTATCAAAAAAGAACCCAATTGATGAAAATCCTGCTTAATAATTGAGGGAAGAATTGGTTAGGACAAATTTATTGGAAAGTGACAGTATGAAAAGAGTTGCAAATAATACATTGCAAATACATTCTTTAAAAAGTGATAAACACTAAAAACTTCAAGCTTTTAACTGCCACCACTTTAGATGTATTAGCCATACAAAGATATGTATCAAAAAAGCGTTGATAGAGAAAGAGGAACAACTTGATAAATTGATATGTTATCGAAGTATTCCCAACAAAAGAGATACATACAAGTTTGAGAAACAAGACTCAGGAACCAACAAAAAGTAACAAATAAAGTTCATCTATCTATATGCCTGCCCAAAGGTTGGTTGAGTAAAATCCTCTGAAGAATTATCTGTAGTTGGAGAATGATTTAACTGTCGATTAAGAGTTCTATTTAAGTGGGATTTTTCTACTTTATTTAGGAATGAGAGATGTTATTCATATATTCATTTTGGCGACAATAAAAAGTTCATGCAAATTCATGCTTAATGACGAATACTTTGCAGCACAGTATCTTTTAATTGAATGGTATATATAGGTCTATTTTTTGTATTTATGATAATAAAGTGAAAATATAACCATACAAATAGTAATTGATATAAACCTCTGCTTCTGAGAGAGACAGTGAGTTTTACACCCAGAGTCCATGTAATTGTGGGTTGCCCTCCCATTTAACGTGGGTTTCTTTATTCCGTTTTTTAGA
Organism: Dimocarpus longan; assembly: GCA_022984855.1. Lineage (NCBI taxonomy): Eukaryota > Viridiplantae > Streptophyta > Magnoliopsida > Sapindales > Sapindaceae > Dimocarpus > Dimocarpus longan. Next base: position 24,315,373 of record CM041022.1, read on the forward strand.
AAGTATTTATTCGGACTGCACCACTATAATTATATCTCAGTTGGTAATGACTATCATCTAAATAAATATAAATACCTAGAAAATATATATATTTAATTTAGATGTAATATAAATGTGTTTTTTTAATAAAGGTAGGATTGAATTAACTTTTAACCCTGTCAATATAGGTTATTGGTACTTTAACCTACCATTGCTTGAACCAAAAAAAAAAAAAAATCTTGCATGAAGGGCCACACCCCATGTGGGAAGCTCCATGGTTGATTCCTCTCATGAATGCCAAACTTTTGAAGCTCATGACTTTTTTCTCTTTCTTGATAATCATGCATGTACAATTCACCAAGCTACTGCTCTTATATGAACATGGTAAAGGTGGGGAGAAAAAAAAGTTGCAATTTAATCATCTTGTAGATATACTGAAATTATTACCAACTCTTATTGTCTTAGTTGGGTACTGAGATTGAGCTATCATTTATTTGATGTGGGGGCATATGGGAAAAGAAAAGGACAAATAATGATAAAAGGATGTGTGTACATACAACAGCTATATTAGCTAGCCACCAATTCCTCCTCATACAAATCCCAACACCTTTTGTTAGTTTCTACCATCAAAATAACAACTCAAGTTTCTCTCTCTCTCTCTTGCATAGTTAGAGACATTAAATTATCACATATAATCATCACACTATCTTAATAGAATTTTAGGGAATAAGCAAGAGCTTATTGTAGAGGAAAGAGGGGTGTGAGCATATGCTTGTGGGACATCACAATAATTGACTCTTGTATACGTCAAATACAAATAGATTGGCTTTGAAAACACTATATTATTGTACCAAAAAAAAAAAAACACTATATTAGAAAAATATATATATATCTTCCTAAAATGAAAATTCTGACCTGTTTTAAATGATACAGACCCCATGTTATTATTCATATCTTATTTACATGTCCTTATCAGGATTTCTTGTACAAGTGTAGATTACACAATCAATTTTATAGATCACTAAATCAAAATTTTAAAGAAACTAATTATTTATATTATAATAATATTAAAAGGGCATATGGACAATTAATGTATGGTAATTTAATTTTATGATGCAATTATTAATTAATAATATTAACTAATAAGAAAACTTAAATTAACAATATATAATTAATCCATTTATTACATTCAATCAAGAATTGATTTTTTAATTAATGATTTGGTTAGTTTATTAGTTGGATAAAATTATCCATTAATTATAAATATTATTTAATAATTATTTTTATAGTCAATAATGGTTGATATTATTCAATCAAATAAGGTAGTAAATCGTTTTATTAAATGTAGGGGATATTCACTCCACAATTTTTTTTATTTAATTTATTTTCCTTTTCATTAAACATAATTTCCTTTTATATTTATTCTAAAATAATCGATATGTTCAAAGAAGATTATAAATTTTTTAAAAACAGATTTGAAAAAAAATGAAAAGGAATTATTTAGTGGGATCGCGAAGGGAGTTGGCTTATCAAGGAAAATTGATTGGGGAGCCATTGACCGGCCTCCAAAAACCCAAGTAAACAGAAACAAACCAAGAACCAACACAGAAGCGCGTGTAACCACGGAACCAGTCATCAGTCCTGTCAATCATTCAACGAGGTCTCCAAGAGACGAAGACCAGTATCCCATTCGTTCGTGTACCACACCAGAGAAACCAGAACGTAAAGGTAAGTACATCAAAACCAGTTAACGTAGTAAAACAGAGAGACAAGTGTTATAAATAGTTTTGTCAGGGAGACTGCAGTATGTGAAGGGCACACAGATCTGGATCCGCTCAAAGTGCACCCAACCCAACCCAAACCCATCCCACATCGCCCCACCCTCTCTCACTAACCACTCTCTGTTATTTTATAAAATCCAAGGAGAGAGAGAGAGAGAGCTTTGACTGCCCACTACTCTACTTGGTCAGAGCAGAGCAGGACAGAGCAGTGAAAGGGTGCAGGTTGCTCAGCCATGAAGGCGGTGGTTTGGCTTTTGTAGTAAATTTAAGAGAGAGAGATATATAGATAGTGTGTGTTATTGTAGTTTGTGAAGGGAAAAGAGGCATTTTATCTTTGATGGGTAAGTTCGTATTTTTCTGATATCAAGGTTTGGTCATGTGTGTATATTATTATATATTTGATTTATTTGATTCTTTTATTTCTACTGTTTGTGTTCACTCGTTGTTGTAAAGAAATTTTCAACTCCTACCATGGTTTTTCTTTTGACAAAGCTAACAAAGTAAACAACTCTTTCTCAGCTTCTTAGCGTTTTATTTCATTAGCTTTAGCTCTCTTTCTTTCTTTCTTCTTCTTCTTCCACACCTTTTAACCATCACACTAGAATAGTTGCCCATTTATGCATCAAATTTTTTTTTCTTTATTTTTATGTTTATACCTTTCTCTTTTGTTTTTCTTTTTCTTGGGTTTTGCAGGGGGAAATAAAAGGGGACACTGCAAGACTGCTACACTTCTCTAGTATTCACTCATCAAAGGGAGAAAGTTTGGTAGGTGTATAGTGGGGTTTGTTTGTTGAGAAAGCAGTTTTACTTGTACAAAAGGAGAGATCTTAGTGTGGTATAGCTTTTGAAATCTTCTCTCACTTACTCTCACTCTCATTCTCACATATCAAGAAAGTTTAGAGAGAGTTTGTGTGTGTGTGTGTGGGGGGGTTGGTGTGAAATCTACTGCCAACCCATATCAGATATCTTGCTATACTTGCCTGCCATGGATGGTTATGAAGCAACAAGGATTGTTTTCTCTAGAATTCAAAACTTGGATCCTGAAAATGCCTCTAAAATCATGGGTTTGCTTCTCATTCAAGATCATGGTGAGAAGGAAATGATTAGATTGGCTTTCGGTCCTGAGGCTCTTGTTCACTCAGTGATACTCAAAGCTTGGAAAGACCTTGGTCTGCCTTCCTCCATCAACTCTCCTAATAACTCACCTTCAACACCACCTTCTCCATCTCCCTTTTTGGGCAGCACCACCACCACCACCACCACCAACAACAACCCAGTTTCAGTTAGTGTTTCCAGGCAAAATTCCTCCACTAGTTCTAGGCTTCTTGGCAACCACATGCCTCCTCCTCCACCTCTCACTATACCAAACCCCTCTTCTTCTTTGTCTGATGTTACAAGCCAAGATGATCACTTGATTGTTCCTACTAGTAGTGGAAAAATGAATTCTTCTGCTTTGCCTTACTATGCTAATGGAGGTGGAGATATCATGCTTGATGAGCTTCAACTCCAAGACCAACTCTCTTTCTTGAACGACAACAACAAAAGCAACCAGGACTTGTTCTACCCGCCACTTGACTTGTCAACAAGCCCACCAAACGGTGACTCCATGCTTTTCCCTTCTTACTGGGGCGCGGTTCATCACAGGAGAAGCTGCTCAGTTAGTGATGCTTTGGGTTCCGCTGCTGATGACATGAACTCAGGCCTTGGATGGAGGCCATGCATGTATTATGCTAGAGGGTACTGCAAGAATGGAAGTACTTGTAGATTCATACATGGAGGAGAATCTGATGGTGCTGCCGGTGCACCACCACCACCACCACCACCACCACCGCCACCTATGGTGGGTTCACCTAGCAAGATTGAGACCAGCATGGAGCAGTGCCACGAGCTTCTTAGATCCAAATCTGCTGCTGCTGCTGCTCAGGTCCAGCAACAAAGACTAGCTGCTGCTGCTGCTTCTCAGCTCATTGGTGGTTCCTCTTTTCCTTACTCTCCCAAAAACATGAACTTGTTTCTTCAACAACAAAATGATACTCAGAGGTGCATATATACTAAATTTGTTATGTGTCCAAATTCTGTTTGTTTGTTTATTCTTTCATGTGATAAATTTCCTTCTTTTCCAGGGCTGCTGCTGCTGCTGCTTTAATGATGAATGAAGATATGCACAAGTTTGGCCGATCTAGGCTAGAAAGGAACGATTTTTCACTCAACGCTGGTGCTGGTATGGTAAACCCAGCTTCAAGACAGATCTACTTGACTTTCCCAGCTGATAGTACTTTCAGAGAGGAGGATGTATCCAATTATTTCAGGTTCCTGATTCACCCATATCTTGTTGGTCTTTCCTTTGGTTCTCTTCAAATTTTTGAAGACTAAAGTTTGCTTCTTGGTTTGTTTGTTTTATTTTTTCAAGTATTTATGGGCCTGTTCAAGATGTGAGGATTCCATACCAGCAAAAGAGGATGTTTGGGTTTGTAACCTTTGTGTATCCTGAGACAGTGAAGATTATTCTGGCCAAAGGCAACCCTCATTTCGTCTGTGATGCTCGGGTGCTTGTGAAGCCTTACAAGGAGAAAGGGAAAGTCCCTGACAAGTACAGGCACACTCTCTCTTTCTATCTCTTTTATCTTCATCCTTTTCTTTTCACTGTCAACAACCTGCTTCTTGTTTTCTGTTCTCTTCAATGGTAATTTTTAACCATCTTTGTTTATGTGTTTTTACAGGAAGCAACAACCACAAGTTGAGAGAGGCGAGTATTCACCATGTGGAACTCCAACTGGTCTTGATTCAAGAGACCCTTTTGATCTTCAACTTGGTATGTATACAAAGAGAAACCATCATTAATCTTCCATATGTGTAACTTGTATTTATGGATTTTTTTTTTTTTTTAATTTGATTTTTGTTTTGGTTTGTATAGGAACAAGAATGTTCTACAATAGTACTCAGGATATGCTGTGGAGAAGGAAAATGGAGGAGCAAGCTGACTTGCAACAAGCTCTCGAGCTTCAGAGTCGGAGGCTGATGGGTCTACAACTTCTTGATGTCAAGAAGAATCACCATCACAGGGCTCTCTCTACTGGCAGTCCTATTCCCTCCCCAACTCACTCTCCCAATCTCTTCCATCAGAGTCTTGTTCTTCCTCCATTTCACAATGCCAACTCTGAACTTCCGAAAGGTATGTGCTTTCCTCTCTAGATCACTCTAGATTGTTCTCAATTTAAATATATATCTAGATATAGATTGAAGATATTGTTATTGATTTTTCTTTATTTTCCAGAGAATGGTTCAGGCTCTATGCCAAATATTTCTGTGTCTACTCTTGCTTGTGAGAAGCAGTCTACTAATGGTGCACTTGGAAAAGAAAGGACTGGCAAGGAAGATAATGGTAGTGGAAAAGATAGCTCCAATGGTGAAGTTGATGATTTGCTAGAAAAGTAAGAATATTTATCCTTCCAAGCAGACCAAAACAACCTAAAAACTAGATATCTATTTTTGATTGTTCGAATTCAGGTTCTTTTGATATTGAATTCATAGGTAGTTTTCAATTTGAGTGCAGCTTGGAGCACAATCTGCCCGATAGTCCCTTTGCATCTCCTACCAAAGGAACCGGGGAATACTTATCAGCTTTCTCCAACGTTGCAGTCGCCTGTGGGGCCGAGAAAGATGCTACATCTTCATCTAACAACAATTTAGTTTCCTCAAACTTGATTCCTGCTAATGCTTCACTAGACATGGCATCTTTCAAGTCTTTCAATTGTCAAATGCCAAGGTGAGATTTCCCAATCACTTTACCAAAAAGTTCCGTCTTTTACCACATTTTGAAGCTATGCCACCCATGTGGGTGCTTGAGTATGTCCATCTAATTTTGTTAAATCAATCTGTTCAGGTTCTCATCAGGGCATGGAGCTATAGGCATGTACAGTGGCACGGGCGGTCCGACTTGCCCGGTTGGAATTTAGCAACCTTCTCATATATGCTTAGGTAAAAAAAATGAACAAACTTTGGATTTTCCTCTTTTGCTAAATTTTGTTCACATCATCACATTCATACAAAGTTATATATCTCCATGTATTATTACTTTATTGACAGAGTTTGTTGTTTTGTTCGGAAAATCACAGGAAGAAGATTGTGGAGAAGTAATAACCAAACAAAGAAAAACTTACAACATCAGAGATATGTAGAGTACCACCACCAGCATTACCGCCATCACTGCTACTATAATACACTACTTACTACCATACAAAATGCATACGTAAAAGGCTGTGAAGGAAGTGGGTCAGCCATTCCTTTTCTTTGTTGTACTATTTTCATCTTTTCATTGATCAGTAGTTGAAGTTGGACCACACAAGTTTATAAAAAGAAAGAAAGAAAGAAGCATAGAAGAAGAAGAAAAAGTACCCATCACAGTCAAATATGTAGTTGTAACTTCCTGGAACTGTAATTTTTTATTTTTACCTTTTTTTTTTTTTTAACTGCTTCTAGTTTCCCTACAAGAAACAAGAAAGGAAAGAGGTTTAGTCTTTATAGTTTGTTAGTGTCTCTCATGTGTTGTTACTTGTTAGGGTACAAAAACAATCGAATCTTTTTTTGTACAGCAGAAGCAGCAGAATCAACCAACCACCACCACCTAGAGAATCATCATCATCAATCAAAATCCAATGCTACGAAGCCAAGTTTTTATGACCCCATTATGGGTAAAAATCTGTTGGGAGCTTGGAAGTTGGAAGAGGCAAGAAAGGGAAGGTAAAAAAAGAAAAAGAAAAATGCAAAGTAGAATCAATCATTATTATTGTTATTTATCATTATCATGATTATGTGTTTGCTATTATTGTAGTAGTTGTTATATTATACAGTGTCAACCCCCTGCCCTTTAGAAAAAAGAAATGGAAATATTACCTAAACATCAGCAAAGGAATCATCAACAGTGTGGAGCTTTTAGTCTTAATTTGGTCTCTCTCTCTCTCTCTCTCTATATATCTATATCTTATTTGTCTCAATATTATAAGGTGGGGTCTCTGTGTTGTGTCTTTTATTCTTGCCAATTAATAGAAGGGAAAGTTGGAAGGGTAGCAAAAAACAAATATCACATTCACATGGGGGAGGTGGGGCAGAGATACTGACACAAGAGGTGGGTCCATTTTCTTTATCATCAAATGACAAGCTGACAACTTGTTCCAATGGGTCCAACCACCAACACATACACCCAACCCCCCATGTGAGTGATGCCACTCACTCAATGAAATCACTCTACTTTTCCTTTTCTTTTCTTTTCCTACTTTCCTCTCTCTCATTAAAGGCCCTCTCATTGACAGGAAAGGCCACACTCACACACTCTCACACTTGCACGCACGCCACACACACGTATAACACGAAAGGCCACAACTCTGACAGGAATCTATTGGGGTCTGTGCTGCTACTGCTACCCAGGCAGCTAAATTTTTTTTTTTTTTTTTTATATTTTTTACAGTTGTGATGTGTGTGTGTTAAATCGAATTAAAACGCACTTTTACTTTTTTCTACTTTATCTGGGGTTGTTTTACTTTGATTTGGGGTTCAATATCCAAGGCCCAAAATGGGCAAAAAAAATGTTGAATCGGATAACCACAAGCCGTCATGCAAATCGGCTAATGGTGTTTTGTTTATTAATTTATTGTGTGACACGCAGTGCAATGTTAATGGTTGATTGGTATATTAATGTCTTTTTAAGTCCCACTCTCTCATTACTTTTCCATCATTTTCTGGAGAGTCTTTTGTGTTTGGTTTCTTGGAAAATCATCATCATAATCATAATTCACACATGACTGCTAGGGTTCAAATTATTCAACTCTATAATACTATATAAATCATGTTTTTACTAATTTGGTTTTTGCTGAGACTCTTCCACTAACCTATGTTTAATAGAGTTGTGGTGGCTTACGGTTCTTGTTTAATAGTTGTGAAGAAAATGATGGATGTGATTTTTGTGGCGGCCTGCCTTTCTTATTTTATGAGCTGTTGTGTTACTTTTCAATTTCCATCTGAATTTGGACTTTTTTTATTTTTCCTAGTTCAAAGATCTGTTTCATATTGACACTTTAATTATGAGCCATCAAGTTGCATAGAGAGCCTTTGGTTTCTTCAAAAAGATAACAAAATTTGCTTAGAACTATCGATGTCTAGACATTAACTTGTATCTCAAGGACAAGTCATGAATTAAATCTTCGGTTGGATGTCTACGACATTATCCGCGACGTGTTAAATATGTACACGACGTAATTTGTATGATTATTTGAAAAAAATGGTAAATAATATATTCTTTCTTATTTGAAAATAGAAACTAATGTGTGGTAATTATGTGACCTAATTGAAAAATTAAAGTTTTACTGAATAAAAATTGAACTTTAAATTGATTAATTTGAAATTGAACTTTTATTATAAAAATAAACTATAATAGATTTTCAATGGAGATATACGTGGAGTTATCTTCTACTTGTTCGTCTAGCAAAATATGGAATATATGCACCGAGTTATCTACTATATGTTTGCTTGAAAATAAGTTTTATACTTTCTATTTATTTTGTTTGAAGAATATAAAAAAACTATCGATATTTTGTGGTTTTTGAAATAATTAAGACAATGGATTCTGAATACGGGTTTCATGAGGTAGTGTGGAATATGAATGATGTAATATATTCGAAGGTTTTTTCAAGTTATAAATTCAAATTTAGAGACAAGACAAATGAAAACTTATCATTTGTTGAAATCAAAGGTCATGATATTACGCATTACCTGTTTTTGTATGTGATAGGTACCATCTATGTTGTTTATTGCAACATAAACCTCAAATTAGATAAGCGTCCATTTTCAAAGCTTAATTGATAGAAAAATCTACAAATAAAGTAGATTCTCTAATAAAACTTTTTTCTTTGTGGACGTATTACAATTATAAAAATTGTTAAAAAAAATAACTCGAATTTATAATTTTATTAAAGTGTGATACTATGATTAGATCGTTTTAACTTCTGTGTAATAGAAATTGTCTAATGCAGCCAAAATTTAATATATATATATATATATATATTTTTTTTTTGTTTGCCAAAGCAACAGCAGCAGTCTTTGGATATTTGCTTTCATATATCCTTCTAAATGCAATGAATATGAGTCGTAAAGTATGGAGACTGATGACTTCGAAAAAATTAGTAATAATTAATAATTATAAAAAGTTTAACACGATTGGATCAAATCATTATTGAAGTATGTGAATAACAGGAAAATACGTGTGTGTTGTTGTGTGTGTTTGTTCAAAGAATGTGATGTACCCATGTGATTGCACGTGATAGCTAGTCTCATGCCTACCATGAACTCATTCAAATGTGGTACAAATACACATGATGTATCCACGCACAACTTCTTCCACTCATATGATTCAATCTACATATTGAAAAGCAATTAATCCAACCTTTCATATCTATGCAGAAAGTTTTTGACTCCCAACTTTACACACAAATTTTCAGCTCCTTTTAAAAAAAAAAATTTCTTATAGTTAATAGTTGAATCACACTTATTTGATCTAAATAAATTATTTATTATATAAAATTATATTATTTTTATCACCAAAATACTAAAATTAGGTAGAATTTGACAAACTTTTGACCCCTATGACATCTTAATTTCCTAAGTTACATAAATGGGGAGTGTTTAGTGTCAACTATATGTAGAAGTCTCAACTAATGACACCAAACTTTAATTACAACAATAAAAGTTCAAGATATCTAGAATGTTAAAAGCTAAGCCAACAAGCCTAGCCATTGTAATAGAATATCATCAAACTAAGATCTCACATGTCTAACTCTCTAATTATGGCAACAAAAGGCACAATGTACGTTTTAAATTTTTATAGGTTTAGAGGTTGAAACTGTTGTCGTTGGGGTCATTTGGGTCTAAATATATGTCTAATTTTAAGAAGTAGCATGAACCGCCCTTGTAAAGGAATCTAATTTCTTTTGTATGCTTAATAACCTAAAAAGGAGGTCTTTGACAGTTTGAAGAGAAGATTATGACAACATTTAGAACATTAATAGGTAAAGGGACTTCTTGGTTCAATATATATAGCATTGAATTTTATTAGTTTCATACTTTGTGCCTGCCATAGAAGCTTTAATATGAGATGTTTCAATTAATATTAGCGAGTATTAAATGCTTAGCTAGCTTATTTGGCCTACCAATCATGGACCAAGGTGTCCTATACGATGCTATTTTATTTCTCACTGTCATGGCTTGATATCAAAGATTGGCACAACTGTGGGCTTTATTGGATGATTTTCACAATATGGCCTGATATGAACATGAAGATATATATGGGCCTTCAAATAAATTGTGGTGTTCATCAAATAATAAATGAAGAAGAAGATATATGTGGATCATTTCATCAAATTCTATCTCCATCTATCTACATTTGTAGTGTCTGTGTTTTTTAAAATATTTTTTACTGTTTTTTAATTAAATTAAGTTTGTCCTCAGGTGTTGCTCATCAAATGGATGAAGAAAATTTCATCTCCGCAATTGAATTTTTATTTTTTATGTAAGTCTGAACCCCAAAGTTCAATAATTCGAAAAACAAACAAAAGATAAAAAAGCATCCAATGATTTATTTGGTGCAATTTGATTGTATAACGACTGAGTAATTTAACCTTGTCAGATCAAAATTATCTTTTATCACGACATCAACACCAACACCGTTTTCTAATGCACAAAGAATATAAAACATGCAAGATGTATTCTCAATAATTCAATAGACACGTGTAGTTTCAATAATAGTATACGATTTGAGATAGACTTTCATGTTAAATTAAATAAAAGTGCCATATTAATCTTAACTCAATATACAATTTGTTACATCTTATCATGTACATCCTGTTCATGTATATCCTTTATATATATCCATTTATTAATTTATTCATGAAAAAAAATTAATCATATCAATAAAATAAAATATGAGATAAATTATCAGTTTCAACTTTCAAAATATCTCAGATTGCATGTGAAATGTTTTATTTATGTAAAAAAATTTCTTTAAATGAAAAGATTTCAGAAGAGATTACGTCAAAAATAAATTAGAAATTAAGAATTTTAGAAGGGGTCACATCAAAAATAAAAATCCATCTTAGCTCCAAAAGTAGCCTATTCATTTTTTGCTTAAAAAAAAAAAAAGATGAATCGTATTTAACCGGCCTCAACCTTTGAAATATCTCACATTCGAAATTGCACGTGAAACTTATTATCTGTGTGAAAAATTTTTAAATGAAAACATTTTAGATAGCAGAAACATTTAACTTGTAATATTGAAATGTTAGATTGAAAAATGGTTAAAATTTTGTTTGAAGTTAAATATGAATAAGTTTTTTGGGACAAAACGAATTTTTATTTATTTTTGGGTCATTCCAAATAATTTTCACATAAATTATATATATATTTATATGTGACGAATTATACAATTACTATGTAACGTTATATGGCAAGATTATATTATTTCTTCCCTTCCATGTTATAGTATATTTGCTTAGCTAGTTGGGCTATTATAGAGAAGATTTCTCCATTTATTTTCATTAAATTTTATATTGTCTTAACAAAGTGGATCCGTTTCTTTTTTTCTTTCTTTCGTTATTTTTTTTTTCCCGAATAGGGATCCATTTCTTTCGTTGAAAATTACATAATGTTACATATATATATTATGCTTTGGTGAAAAAAATAATTAAATAACTATCTTTACATGTTCTCCAAACTAAATGCTTTTATTATTATTTCTTTTAGAAAGAAAAGTAAACACATTTATAATTTAAACATGATTTGATTTTTAGATAATATATTGTTAGAGAAGTAAGAGTGTAAGTGTGTAACATGCTTTAGTTTTTAATTTAATGTTAGATTCATATGTTGTCTACATTTAGCATTATTGGATTTTTATAATTACATTGCTTTGGAATGTATTTTCACTTTCCAAACAGATTTGATTTGAATATATTTTAATTTGTTTTAAATATTTGGATTGTATTTTAGAGTTCATATTTAAATATTTCATAAGTTAACATTGAATATACATCCAACACACTTGGATGTAATTTTTATTGACCCAACAATTACAAAAGTGAAGGAAAAATTGAATTTTGAATTTAATGCGGAAACGTGGATTTAAAATTTTTTTTCAAATAAAACACACCCGATCGATGCTAGTAATAACAATTCAATAATTAAATTAATAAGATCGAATCTTACCTTGCATGAAGATTGAATTGATCTCTTTTGATTCGTAAATTCTTCACCATCCGATCTTCCTTGCTATGACTCTTCACAAAAGAAATTGTGTGTGGACACAATCTCGAAGAATTATATCACGAAATCTTTTTAATTAATGGAAGTTTTTGGTTCATGTAGCCAAAAATTCTCTCTCTTTTTCTCTACCTTGTTACCAATATAAAACACCTTTTTATAATGGTAAGTTAGAGTTTTCTAATTTAATAAGGAATGCAATTTCCTAATTAAATTGAAAAACTTAATTCAAATCCAATATGGAATCAAATTTCTTATTGGTTTAAAACTCTTTATTTTTAATTTAATATGGAATCTAATTCCTATTAAATTAAAACTTCTTTAATCTAATTTAATATGAAATCTAATTCCAATTAAATTAAATTATCATTTTCATTAATTAAAAGATTTTTCATTAAATTAAATGATTCTAAATCATATATAATTTAATGACACCATTTAAAGTTAAACTTTTAACCTCTACAAATAATTGAATAATTACTTATATTTAAATAATCAAATTATTTAAATTATTCGTGAACGTGTTCATAAAATTGTATGTACAGTTATAATTGGACAATCCAATTATATTATTCCTTTTGTTTCTTTATGTGGTTGTGAGCTAGCAAGGGGACCAAATAGACCTATAATTTGAGTTTCAATAATATCGAAATTATTAATTAAATTCTTTAATTAATTAATTCACTATTATTAACCTTAAAGTTACTCCACTAAAAACTTAAGATTGCACTCTCAAAATTATAGATGTTTTATACAATCTGAATTTTCAGTATCCATTGATTTAATCATTTCATATGGTTTGATCCTCCACGAGTAGTTCATAATTAGAGCTAGATCATTAAAGTCTGTTATACCTCTCTAATTATTTCTTATTCCGTTAAGTACCATTAATTCTCTAATGAACAATATATTCATAACAACTTATGAATTTATCTTTCCATTTATTTACAAATAGAAAGTCGAGCGCTCTTATTGTTCAAGACCTGAATCAACACTTAAGAGAACCACTCATTCACTTTTCGCAAGAAGGAGTGGATTCCACTATTATGTAGAATGTTCGCAGCCACTTATTAAATCACATCTTCAAAGTACGAAACTTATTGACCGTAAATCTATAACAGTCTCATCCATGTAAATCAAAAGATATGACTAAACAAATAGGAGTCTATAAAACACTTAGGATTAAGATCAATCCATATATGATCATCTAGTTGATAAATATGAATTTCTTTGTTTAACGAATATTAATAAGAAATTCATTTTATCATGGTCCAGTCATATATAATCTCTATTATATAAGGTGTCTCTATTTTCATGTCACCACATGAACGATCTCGGATAGGATCATCGTATCAAATACAAAATGGACCGCAGCTGTAGATTTACCACAAGTAAAGTACCCAACTTTGTTTGCTTTCTACGGACTCTTTAGATTATTGATTTCAAACTAAATCCTATTCTATATAACACTTATATATTTAGTTTGAGACTACATAAGTAACCATGGATGTTACATGATATTTATATGAACCAATCATTTCATAAATGCACATAAATTGAATAAAATAAATTATATTTTATTTATTATTTAATTTAAATATTTACAAATTACAAGCTCTTAGGGCACATTACCCTAACAAAAAGTTTAGGCTGCCTAGTGTTAAAGCCCCTCATAGTTACATCAATAATCCTCTCATATCTACCCCAATAACAATATGAATTTATTTATTTATTTTTAATTAATTATAAAGTAATATGACATTTATAGTATTAAGCCTCTCACATCTATATCGATAAGGTTTTAAATATAATTTTTCTTTATCAATTACTTGCTAATCTCACATTAAAAATTGGAATAAGTACAAAAATAACATATTATATTAATGATTTAATATTTATGTTATTTTTAAAAAAAACGTAACAATTGAGTCATAAATCATAAGTAAAAATACCAAAATATCCTTACAATAAATGTAATAATTGAGTCAGTTTTAAAAAAAATGTAGCTTTCTCACCAGTTTTATCAAAGGTATTTGTGTAAAAAACAAAAAAACTTGAGACTCAATTGTTAACTTTATTAAAATGGGACAAGATTGTCAATCAAATATTTAAAAGTACCATCTGATGATATTTTTTCTTAAAAATTTACCTGGATCAATACAAATTAAATAATTCAATTGAAATTAACATGCAAAGTAATTATATGACATTAATAATAAAAAAATCTATTATGATCTATCGAAATCAAGCCATCCAATTAAAAATCACCTCCCAAGACATTAAGAAATGAAGTGCAGGAGTAATGTGTCCAATATAATGCACCCTGGCTTAATATAATTTAAATTTGATTATTTTACTAATCAGATAAAGTAATCAATAAATTATTATTGTTAATGAGTAATTTTACCGGCAAACCCGTAGAATTTTATACTAAATTGAAAAACATAACAACTGATAGCCTAGTCAGCTGCGAGGTTATACAAGTATACATATATACAAACACACCACCTCTCTCACGAACTAAAAACAGGTTTTCAAATGAGGACGTGATCATGCGAGCACTCACCCTCTTTCTCTCTCGCGCCTTTAGCGGCAGATTTTGAACGTTTCCATTAACACAATCTAACAGCAATAACGTTACTTCTCTCTCACTCTCTCTCTCTCTCTCTTTAACTCCTCCATTCATCACAACAACAACCAACCAAAGTGATCATAGTGCGTTGTTCATCAACCAACGCATACATGGAAGACTACTTGAGAAGAAACTTCGCTGTCGAATCCAAACGGCCCTCCGAAGAAGCTCTAAGGAGATGGAGATCCGCCGTCCGCGTCGTCAAGAATCCTCGCCGCCGTTTTCGCATGGTCGCCGATCTCGCCAAGCGTGCTGAAGCCGAAAAAAAGCGTGTCAAAATCCGGGTAATTCCATTCATTCATCACACCTTTTCTTTTTTCATTAGCTTTGTTTAAAATATATAAAAGAAAAATTTTCTGCTGCAGATGATCCGAAATTTTTTGTTAGACAATGAATCTGTTGTACGCATGTATGAATATTCTCTTGTGAAGATATGCGCATCTACACTAGAAAAATTGCCATATATTTTGGATTTACTGGAACTAGCTACACCCGATAAATCACTATATCTATATATTTGGTTCTAAATAAATTTCAGATTAAGGATTAAATAATACTTTTAAAGTCTGGATTGGATCTAAAAAAATATCAATCAGTATATTATATATTGTTATATACACAGTCTTTCTACTATAACAATAAACGATAGAAAAATATTATATATATATATATATATATATGTATGCATGTGTGTGGTGAGAGCGTCATTTTTTCAAAATCACTAATACTATATATTTTCAGTACATTGCATATTTTCAATGAATTGCATTATTGTGGTGATATCTATTAGTAATGAGTGATTATGAATTTCATGACGGTTTTTATTGGAGAATTATCCATATATATTAATGTTGTAATACGTATATTATTTGGTTAATGGAGTTAATGTTGGTCATTGGAGAATTATCCATATGAATTTCATGACATTGTTTGGTTAATGGAGTAAATGTTGAGTTAGTGATATATGATATGAGTTGAACTCCGTTGGTATATATAAATTTTTCCAATTTTTTATGAGCAATGAAACAGATGGCAGCAAAATTGCTTGGTCTAGTTGTCCCATTACGTACTGTTGAATGCTGATCAACTTAATTGACAAAGATGTGAATTCCTCTCTGTTGCATGATTTTCAAATAGTCAATCAGAATAGCGTTATGTCATGTTTGCACGATTTCTTACCTTGTTACACATTTTCTTTTAAAATCATTACAATTTTGAGAGTTGAAAGAGGAGATATAACTCAATCTTGGATGCCACAGATTTACCGTCAAGTACCACACCACCTTAACTTCCGTCTTATTGTTATACAGTACTGCAATGTCCACATATTCATGAATATTTCAGGTTGCGTGATCACATCATCCTATAGTTGAAAATTTTGTTTCACGAGAACAATTTTGTATAGATTATATCAATTGGGCGGCGTTGAAAAGGTTGAACAATCCTGTATCAGAAACTTCAAGCAGTTGAAGTCCATTAATGCTCACGCGGCCATTGACGTCAACTTGTCAAGCTTGGCTTGCTTTCTTGCTTTTTCACTAGGCTGATAATTCTCCACCTCCTTCAATACTGTTTGACACCCTTGTATTTCTAGATAGTAAGTTGTCACCAAACCTTTTTTTAGTGTTCAATTCAGGCTGCCGATTGTCAACTCTTCATGCCCTTTGATCGGGGTTTCACATATGAACATTAATACTTTTCTAGCTTTATGATATATTGTTCGCATAAAGATAAAAATTTGGGTTTAACTATCTTATTGATTGGATAAAGTTATCTATCAATAACAATCCTTGGAACCACTCTTACCATCAATACAAAAGTTCTTATTAATATATTAACCTTACCCAATCCAACCAGTAACGTAACTAAATCCTAAAAATTTTTATCCTAAAATATTCAGACAAATATAACTTTTAGAGTTCAACTTTATGTATTATAGTATATGACATTTTGATACCAAAATGAATACCATATTGTACATGGCTTTACACTATTATTTGATTGTGAACAGGCATATAAGAAAAAATTAGTTTGGATAATTGGGAATGAATTAAGTCAATATATCTTTCTCATTGATTAAGACAGCCTTAATAATAATATAGACTAGTTGCATGAACTCGTAAAAACGGTTTCAAATTCATTTATTGAATGGGCCATTGAAAGTTGAAATTAGATACCGGATTAGATGAATTCATCCAAAAGGTAAGATTAAAGATTCTTATCTTCTTTACAAGGATGCAAAGTTGCAATAAAGTTGAGGACTAGATTTATTCTTGTTGAATTTTCTTTCTTTTTTCTTTTTTTCAAAATTTTGGATTCTTTGGTTGGCCTTCAATTTTGTATCATAGACTACTTTGATGATGACCTAAATCAGGTGTACCATTATTGATTGCAATGTTTCATTTTGTAAGTTTAAAACATTACTATTATATATTCTAACTACTACATATTCTCTTACCAATCATTTGTGTTATTTTATTTCCCTTTCTGGTTTTTCTATGAATCCATGTCCTGAGCTGTCCTCTTATCAGAACTTTTATAATCAGACAAGTCTAACACAAAGAACAAAACACACAAAAACAAGTGTGGTCAAGAATGAACTTAAATTGATAAGTACACTAATGTATAATAAAGAAAAACTGTCGAGGTATCTTCATTATATTGAAATCATTGTGTCCCTTTTTTGTAGCTAGTGATAGCTCCATGGATTTTTTTAATAATTTTCCTTTTTTCAGTTTTTTTTATCTGTTGGTAGAGACTGATGACTTTCTCTTTGTTTCAATAATGTTCTCTACTAATATGATTGGAATACAAAATAATTAATCCTCTATGATACTTCATGGATACTTGTTTATTTTATTAGTAAAAGATTACCTTAATTACTCAAACTAATTCTACACATACTTGTTATATAGTTCATATATTTTATTAAACCCTTACCTATCAAGTACGTTTTTGATTTGGTTGGTTATTAAATGGTATCAGAGCTTGGTTTGTCCTAAGAGTTTTGGGTGCAGACCTTTTACATAATAAAATTTGAATTTGTTATCTGTTATAAGAATTTGCTGTGCGTTTGTGATTGAGCTTTAGTCACGTAATCAGTTTGTTGGCCTTGCATGTGGAGGCGTGTGTTAGAGACTGTATATACTATTGTTGGGTTAATATCAACACACTTATAAAACTTATATACTAATATTGTTCAACTGTGTTTAGAACCTCTTAGGATTTCATTCAACATGGAGAGTGAGTTGAGCAGCTAAAATGTAATGAAAGAGGATTTTGAGAATTTTAACTAATAATATGTTCTTAAAGCAGGACTTGAAGTACAAGAAAATGTGAAAAAGATTTTAAGATTATAAATGCTTTGACATGCTGAGGAAAATAATACTTGGACAGCTAGAACTGTGACATTACCTTGTATGTTTATCAGGTTTTTCATCATATAATCAGGACTGGAAATCAACTTACTAAGCATGAACTTGCAGTTAGGATAGTTATGCTTTTTTCCAAATATTGCATATATTGCTTACATTTTTCCTGCTGTTCCTAGTCTTATATTGATCACATTTTTGGCCAGGAAAAATTGCGAGTAGCTCTTTATGTGCAAAAGGCCGCGCTGCATTTCATTGATGGTATGATCCTAAACTCAATAATGACAAGTAACAATGATTTATCCGAGTTCTTGTATTATTATTATTATTTTTAACTATGTAATTTTGTCTGATGCAGCTGGTAGTCGTCGTCAAGTTGAGTACAAGCTATCCCAAAATGTCCAACGAGCAGGTTTTCGCATTGAGCCTGATGAATTAGGAAACATTGTCAGATGCCATGAAAAGAAGACCTTGGAATCTCATGGGGGAATCGAAGGATTGGCCAAGGAAGTCTCTGTGTCTTTGAATGATGGTGTGGTGTCAAGTGATGTATCCATTAGGCAAGAAATATATGGCATGAACCAGTATGCTGAGAAACCTCCAAGAAGCTTTTGGACGTTTGTGTGGGATGCCTTACAAGACTTGACTCTTATAATTCTCATGATATGTGCGGCTGTTTCCATTGGTGTTGGCATTGCCACTGAAGGGTGGCCTAGTGGTTTGTATGATGGGGTTGGTATAATCCTGAGTATCATCCTGGTTGTGATGGTCACTGCCATCAGTGACTACAAACAATCCTTGCAATTCAGGGCATTGGATAAGGAGAAGAAAAATATAATTGTTCAGGTTACTAGAGATGGAGCTAGACAAAAAATTTCAATCTATGATTTGGTGGTTGGAGATGTTGTTCACTTATCCATTGGAGATCAGATTCCTGCGGATGGTATTCTTATTTCAGGTTATAACTTATCAATTGATGAATCAAGCTTGTCTGGTGAGGCTGAGCCGGTGGCTGTAAACAAGGATAGGTCTTTTCTGTTGTCAGGAACCAAAGTGCAGGATGGTTCAGGTAAAATGTTGGTGACTGCAGTTGGTATGAGAACCGAATGGGGAAGGTTGATGGTTACTCTGAGTGAAGGTGGAGAAGATGAGACACCATTGCAGGTTAAGCTTAACGGGGTTGCCACCATTGTAGGGAAGATCGGTTTGGCTTTTGCTGTGCTGACATTTCTGGTTTTGACTGGGCGGTTTTTGGTAGACAAGGTGATGCATAATGAGCTCAAAGTCTGGTCTTCAAGTGATGCATTGACACTGTTGAATTACTTTGCTATTGCAGTGACTATAATTGTTGTTGCGGTTCCTGAAGGATTGCCACTGGCAGTGACACTAAGTCTTGCCTTTGCTATGAAGAAACTAATGAGTGATAAAGCACTGGTGAGGCATCTTTCGGCTTGTGAGACAATGGGGTCTGCTAGTTGCATTTGCACTGATAAAACAGGAACACTGACTACAAACCATATGGTGGTCGACAAGATATGGATCTGCAATGAGACTAAAAAAATTAGAAGTAATGACAACAAAGAAGTATTGAAATCCGCAATTCCTAAATCAGGATACAACACTCTTGTGCAGTCTATATTTCAAAATACTGGCTCTGAGGTAGTTAAAGGTAAAGATGGAAAGACTAACATTTTAGGAACTCCAACTGAGAGGGCCTTGTTAGAATTTGGCTTGCTTTTGGGAGGTGATTTCAAAGTTGATAGACAGGAATCCACAATAGTGAAAGTTGAGCCGTTCAATTCAGTCAAGAAGAAGATGTCTGTGCTGGTGTCACTTCCTAACAAAGGCGGGTTTCGTGCATTCTGCAAAGGTGCATCAGAAATAATCCTGGAAATGTGTGACAAGATCGTTGATACTAAAGGGCAAGCTGTGCCTCTCTCCGAAGAGCAGAAAAAGAAGACCACAGATGTCATAAATAGTTTTGCCTGTGAAGCTCTAAGAACTCTATGCTTGGCATATAGGGATATTGAAGCCAAATCTAACGCTGAAAGCATTCCTGAGGATAAGTACACACTAATAGCTGTTGTTGGGATTAAAGACCCTGTTCGACCTGGAGTGAAGGAAGCTGTTAATACTTGTTTAGATGCTGGGATTATTGTGAGAATGGTCACCGGTGACAACATCAATACTGCCAAAGCCATAGCAAAAGAATGTGGCATCTTGACAGGTGATGGTTTGGCGATTGAAGGGCCAGATTTTCGTAGTAAGAGTCCACAGGAAATGAAGGAGCTGATTCCTAAACTACGGGTTTGTTGATTTACTTATTGGCAACTTTTATGTTATCAATGAACTAACTGGAGAAATTTTGCTTACATTGCTTATGTTATATATCTACTATGCAGGTTATGGCTCGATCATCACCTACTGATAAACACACGTTGGTGACTCAACTGAGGAATACGTTTAGAGAAGTTGTGGCAGTGACTGGTGATGGAACCAATGATGCTCCTGCCTTGCATGAGGCAGACATTGGACTTGCTATGGGCATAGCAGGCACTGAGGTTGTTTTTTAATTTCTGATAACAGAACAAACATAAAATCCTGTTATAAGTTGGCTTAACATCTTAATCTTCTCCTCTTCAACCTCCAGGTTGCTAAAGAAAATGCCGATGTGATCATTATGGATGACAACTTCACTACTATAGTGAACGTTGCTAGATGGGGTCGTGCAGTTTATATCAACATTCAGAAATTTGTTCAGTTCCAGCTAACAGTTAACGTTGTTGCTCTTACTATCAATTTCGTCTCTGCATGTGTCTCAGGTATATGATTTATTCATGGTCTGATCAAATGAACAGTGTCATCCTGTGTTATTGTGACTAGAAGATTTTGTGAACTAATTTTCAGGCTCTGCCCCCCTCACTGCTGTCCAGTTGCTTTGGGTGAACATGATCATGGACACCCTGGGTGCATTGGCACTGGCCACAGAACCTCCAAATGATGGTTTGATGAAAAGACCTCCAGTTGGGAGGAATGTCTATTTCATCACCAAGACCATGTGGAGGAATATCATTGGTCAGAGCATATATCAGATTGCAGTCCTAGGAGTTCTCCAGTTCTGTGGAAAACAAATCCTGAAGCTCTCTGGTGAAAACGCTACTCCAATTCTCAACACATTTATATTCAACACCTTTGTTTTCTGCCAAGTACACTCTCCACTCGCCTTTCCTTTTAGCTTATTCTTTTTCCCTGGGGTATTATATCGGGTTTTTGAGTGCTGACATGTTTCTTTGTCCAATATTGGTCTGTAATGTGGTAGGTATTCAATGAAATAAACAGCAGGGACGTGGAGAAGATAAACGTGTTACGGGGCATATTCGACAGCGGGGTATTTTTAGGTGTGATGGTGGTCACAGTGGTTTTCCAGGTCCTAATAGTAGAATTCTTGGGCACTTTTGCTGGAACTGTACCATTGAGCTGGGACCTGTGGTTGGGCAGTGTCTTGATTGGGGCTGTAGGCTTGCTAGTTGCTGTTTTTCTCAAGTGTCTTCCTGTTGAGACTGGCCAGCAAGCAGTCACTGCCATGCATCATGACGGTTATGAACCACTCCCAAGTGGCCCTGATATTGCCTGAGAGACTGCCCAGATTTTGGTCAGCTTCAAATCATAATACTACCATATTCAAGATACTTTTGGATGAGAAAATAATGATTTTTAATTTTTTTAATTGCTTTTTTATATTGATTTATTGACGTTCGGCTGAAATTTTGTATGATTGGAGTTGGAAACAAGAGGGTACTTCTGCAATTCTTTTTTATAGCATTTTTATGGTTGGTTTCCATATAAATATTTCTTGTAAAATGTACGTATAAGTGTTCAGTCATTATATGACGATGCTTCATTTACAAATACTGCATAGACAATGGAAGAATGTAAGAATCGCAAGGAAAATGTATATTACAATAAGTGAACATTAATTCAAGTAAGGTTCTGCAAGCTGTGATGCGAAGGCGATTGACATGTTATTCAACTTATCAAGCTTTGTTCAGCAATGGAAAATTTAGAACCCAACACCCATAAAAAGAAAAACCAACAGTGTTAAAAGGAAGTGGACCTTATTGACATATCAATGCCTGTTGAACTTAGAGCTATGATAAACATACTTTTCAAGTTCAGGCAAGAGAAGCATGTGTAAGCCCTCCAAAGATGGATAAAACAGAAGTTACAATATGATCCACCAATCAATATCCAAATACAAATGAAGATCACCAAATCTTGAAACGACATGCATGATTGTATGGACACAGAAAACCACATTCCCACACCCACCACCCACCCCAAAAAAGTTCTTTCACAATCAATGTACAAGTTTCAATCAAGCTAATAAAACAATTTTAGACACAAAACACCAGAATTGTTAGTTTCATCGCCTATCTCGGATCACTGGTACGCGGCATCTAAATCATTAGTCAACTCTGTTAGCTGAGGCAGGAAACAATAAAGAACCTTGTGTTTCCATTAGTCTGACTAAACATACATTAATCAATGATAAGCATTTTACACCATGCTACGGAACGAAAATTCCGAGGGTAACCAAATATTTTCAAATTTATACAAATACAAAATCATCTAAACATTTCGCCAAGTTGATGTCATTATGCGAAGCTACATTGATATAACAACACGTAAAGCTATTACCGCTAACTTAAGGAGATCCTCTATTGAGAGGAGGGTTCTGCCTGTCTTTTAACAAACAGCTTGCTTATATCTTCCGTGACAACATTGCTCCTACCAAAAACCAAACATTTTAACCAATCAGCCAACACGGTTTTCCTCATTGCACAATAACACCAAATAACGCTTTCGTATGATAAGAATTCACACCATAACTTAGTGGATTGACATTGAACGAATTCGCATTACACGAAGGGCTCGAAAACTGACCTTCCATTGAGCTGAGGCGGAACCAGCAACCCACCAGCAGTATCAAAAACGTTCTTAGTATGAAGCAAGGTCCCTCCTTTGGCAACTTTACTTCGCGGGAGGAGCGTGGAGGTCACTTCCAACCTAGTCGCGTCCCTCTTCTTCCTCGTTGAGCTCTCCGCCATTGCAGCCGCCACCCGCGAGGCGTGATCGGTCCCCCCTGTAACCGATGAAAAAGATGACGAATTCAACAGCACCGAAGCATCCGGAAGCTTCTCAATTAGCGGCAATGGCGCCGGAGTAGAACTCTCGGATTGTCTACGTCGACAAACATCGAAACAAAATTAGAGAATTATTGAACCCTAAGATTGATAAAAAAATATCTCTTTTTTGTTTTCTCTCTCTCTATAACAAACCCTAACGAACTCCAACAGAATTCAAATTCGGTTAGTGTATCGGAAGCATAATTTTTAATTTTTTTTGAAGGAAATGAAATTGAGAGAGGAAAAGGAGAGATGTTACTGGTTGATAACAGGTGGAGAAGATGGTTTTTGTTCTTCTGGTTGTTGTTCGTGTTTGGGTTCTTGTTCTTCAGCTTCCAAAACATCGTCGTCCTCGTCGGAGGAAGAAGCGTAGTCCACCAGCGACATCTCTCAATTTCTCTTCATCTGGTTTTCTTCTTCTCCTACACCATTTTTCACTGACTAGTCTTGGGCCTGGGCCTCACATATTGGAAGATTTTCATAGGCCCGGTAATCTTACGTGGTTTGAGCTGATATGGTGTACGGTTATTCTACTTGGTCGACTCATTCCATGCGGCTGTGGTAAGAACCAAACAAAACATTTGAAATGGATTTGATCAGACCCTTCTCGATTTTGATTTTAGTAACACCTTGATTAAAGTTACAGAACTGTCCCTAACAAAAATGGGACTTATTGTACTTAAAATTGGCAATTCAATTAAACCATCGTTTGGAATGGAATGTAATTTTATATAAAGTTAGGGAAGTTAATGCAATTTACCCAAATCAATAGTATTGACAATACGGCGGCTTTTACCTTTTCAAGGAGCTGAAGCAGCTCTCTCTTCGAGCAGCTGCTGTCACTTCTAATTTTAAAAAGCTCTTTGAAAAGGTAGCACATCACAGAGAAATTTTCCCCCAACAACTTTTGTAACGTCTGCTTTTTCAATGGCTCAGAGAATGAGTGGAGAAGGTAAGGCAGTGTCTGTAACAGGAGCTGTAGGCTATGTAGCTTCATGGCTGGTCAATATATTTATATGCCACAAATAGATGATCCTAAGGAGACCGAACATTTAATTGCACTTGAGGGGGCTAAACAAAGACTTCATATCTTCAAAGCAAACTTGTTGGAAGAAGGATCTTTTGATTCTGCCGTTGATGCTTGTCATGGTGTTTTCCATACTGCCTCCTCTGTTGTTTTCTCAGCCAATGACCCCCAAGGTTCATTTTGCGTTCTAACATATTTGCATATATCGGGTTGTTAATATAACAGCCTGATTTCATGATTTCTACTACATTTCAGGTAGAAATAGGTGATACTGCAGTAAAAGGAACTCTTAATGTTGTTAAATCATGTGCTAAAACTAAAGCCCCTTCTGTCAAGAGAGTGATTTATACATCTTCTGTTGCTGCTGCTATATTCAATGGAAAACCTCTCACCCCAGATACTATTGTCGATGAGACTTGGTATTCTGATCCTGCTGTTTGTGAGAAAACGAAGGTTCTGCTAACATTGCAAATATTGTATGAAAAATATAGCGGAACAAGATCCGCTCAATGTAGTTTAATCTAATTTTGTTTTATTCTTCACAGAATTGGAATTGGTATGCACTTTCGAAAACCTTAGCTGAAGATGCTGCTTGAAAATTCGCGGAAGAGAATAGAATTGACTTGGTTGCAATAAATCCAGGATTGGTCATTGGCCCTCTCTTACAGCTAACTCTTAATCTTTCCATGGTAATTTCATCTACTCTTGAGACGAAATGTGATGCTTCAAATTAGTTTATGCTTTTGTAGATCAATAAATTCTATACATCGTGAAAGGTTGAGCGACAAACCTAGTTAAGATGATGCTTCAAGCTCAATCTTATGACGATTTTGATGTTTTCATACGTGGTATGATCATACGGCATAGTGATCAATAAGTGATTATGATTTTTGGGTGCAGGAGATTAATCATTTCCTAACCCTTACAGATTTGTTGATGTGAGAGACATTGCATATGCTCATATTCAAGCACTAGAGCTTCCTAGTGCCAGCCGTAGATATTGTATAGTTGAAAGTACTAGAAGCTACACTGAAACTTTGAAGCTTTTGCAACAACTTTTCCCTACTCTGTACCTCCCTGCAAAGTAAGTTATCATAGTAATCTATTGACATCACATATTGCCATTCCCAAAAGAAACTAAGTTTACATATTTTACTGATGATATTTAACATTTTTAACCAATGAAGGTGGTGAAGTAAATGAAAACTCGGGGATTTTGTATTCTTAAACGGGTCTGGTTACACTATCGAATGATGGTTGTGTATGTTTGTTTGAATAATTTGCTTTAGAGTTTGCTATTATCACGAGGAATCAAGTTCTTTTATAGACCATAGATGGTCAGAAGAAGTTTGTTTGGTGTATTGGGGCAGGTTGGAAGATGACAAGCCAAATGAGCCAACTGACAATGTATCCAAAGAGAAAGCAAAAGGTTTGGACATCAACTTTATGTCTTGGGAGGTGAGTCTAAAGGACACCATTGAAAGTCTGAAGAAGAAGGGCTTTCTCAATTTCTGAAACAGGTTATTGACACAATGTCATGAATAAATGTAGGTTATATTGCCATCATGATTACTTGGTAAATTTTTTTGATGTTTCAACAGTTTTGATTAGAAAGATCATATTTATGCAGCAAGAATATGTTCATGTCAATTGCACAACTATAACAATAACAGATGAAGCTCCTCTCCAATTAAAGTGTCCTCCAATGACCTGTAATGTAACTCCCACCAAGCTTTTTGCAGTTTCTTTCAGCTTATATTAATCCCCAAGATCCCAGCTGTTCTCGTTGCGAACTCCACTGCCTCACTTTACTGCTCCTCTTTTCAAATGACCACACCAGTTCTATCACATTTACTATACAATAGCTTCAAAATTACGAAAGTGTTGATTAATGTGATCACGTCTCGAAGTTGTTTAGTTCATTATTAATTAGCCCAAAGTTGGTTAATAAAGAAACCCAATATACTTAATAAGAAACCCTCGCTTTGTTGGGCCTATATTTCAGTAGATGAAATTAGATTAAAGTTAATTCTTGAAAGCATAGATTGTGGCTTCAATCAGTTTTAGGTGGCTGTTAATACTACTGTTATTCTTCTGTTGCTCAAGGGCAAACCCACCATCAGAAAACGCTTATAGACAAGTGTTCATAGATAGCTAGGTTATACTGTTTTCAACTTTGATTCTTGTAGCATGCACGATCAAGAACATTCATGTTTCCTGAAATGATATATTCTATTGAACTAATTTGCCCATGAACCGTGTTAATTGTGATTGTAAAATCATATATATGTAACTACAAACTGCTGGCCAATAATTCCCTTGTAACAATGTTTTATATGAAAGTAGAGCATGAAATAGCTTATATAACAAGTACATAGATCAACATAGAAGATTAAACCAAGAAGGAACCTGCTGGTAGTGATTACAATATATTCCTGCAACATACAACCGGTTTGTAACCCAAATATGATAATCTGTCAACAACTGTTTCGACATATCCCATGTAGGCATCCCACCAAGGCCTTCTCATTGCAAAAGCAATATATGGAACCAAAATTCCTTAAATGAATCCCAATTCAATGCTTAGGTAAAGCCACTTAATAGTAGCACCATTGCCATTTTGATCCCTATCGATCTCAGGTGGCGCTAGACATTCTAAAAGTGGAGGTCCACAAAGACCAGGTTTCCCAAAAAGGAGGATGCATCATAAGTTGTCATATCTCTAGTGTAAGGAATCTTGCCTGTGAAGTTATTAC
The DNA here is from genome assembly GCA_022984855.1 of Dimocarpus longan. Taxonomy (NCBI): domain Eukaryota; kingdom Viridiplantae; phylum Streptophyta; class Magnoliopsida; order Sapindales; family Sapindaceae; genus Dimocarpus; species Dimocarpus longan. Next base: position 24,342,407 of record CM041022.1, read on the forward strand.
ATGATAAGTTCAAATACCCTAAGAAATCCAAAGAAGACATGCTTGGAGGAATTGGAACTGAGAAAAAATTGTTAGAGAGATCGAGGGATGACAATTCACGTAACCTCGAAACGGTCATAGGAATTTGGCAACTGATGTGATTTCCTAAGAGGTTGAGAACCACCAAACCTGTCAGTTGTGTAATTGCTTCAGGGAGTTGTCCATGTAAATTATTTTCAGAGAGGTCTATACTGGTCAGAAGGGATAAAGTTCTGTTGTACTCCATTAAATTGCCTTTCATATTCACAACAAGGCTTTCTTAATAATAGTTTCCATAAAATAGATACCGATTTATCTTATGCTCTTGATTCATGGCCTTAAATTCCCTAAATATAACAGGAATGCTGCCATTAAAAGCATTTTCGGCCAAGTCCAAGACCTGCAATGAGTTTAACTTCGAAAGCTCAGTGGGGAGTTCATCGAAAAATCTATTGTGCCTCAAGCATACTATCCTCAGAGATGGAAAACTGTCTCCAAACCATGTAGAAATTTGTCCAGTCAAACTGTTGTCTCCAAGATCCAAAGTTTCCAACAATGCTAAGTTCTTGAATGATGATGGAATTTTTCTTGAGATCTTGTTCTTCCTAAAATGCAGTGTTCGAAGCTGATGTAGTTTATCCAAACTTCTAGGAGTTTCCCTTGATAGCTGATTGTCTTGAATGTCGAGGGCCTTCAAGCCAGAACACTTCCCTATACTTGAAGGGATGTTTCCTGTTAAATTGTTCCAAGAAAGATCGACAACACTAAGAGATCGTGCCTCTCCTATTAAGGTAGGAACTGAGCCAGATAGTTGGTTGCTTGAAAGAGAAAGAACAACCAAATTTGGCGAGGATTTGCCAATTGAATTTGGAATAGGACTAGAAAACTAATTGTTGGAAAGAATTAGTGTTATGGTGTCCTCACTTGTAAGAGGAATCTGTCCTTGCAAGAGGTTGTAGCTTAAATCAATATGCTGGATATGACTTATTGAATGTGGTAGTTGACCTCTAAACTTATTGAAGGAAAAGTTTAAATAAAAAAGTTCCTCATAAGAGTGCCAAAGCCAGTTGGGTATGGGACTTGAAATACTAGTATTTTGGAGATCCAAATGTGTCGCATCTTTTTGAGACTTAAGCCAATGTTGAAATAGAGGACCTAGATTAAAAGAACCCATGAAAAAAACTAGAACCTGGACTGAAGGAACCCAGTTGGAACTAACATTATAATGGAAAGAGTTGCCAGACAAATCCAAGTAGTCCAATTTACTAAGCTTTGAGAGATGAACTTCAGTAATCATACCGATCAAATTATTATAAGAAAGGTCTAAATGTTCCATTCTGGAGAGCTGTCCTAAACTAGCTGGGAGAGTGCTATTCAGTCTATTACTGCCTAGATCAAGTCTGGATAAGTACGCCAATGTTCCCAGCAAAGCAGGGATTGGACCCTCAAACAAGTTTCTGTGCAGATGAAGTTCCTTGAGATTATGAAGCTGAGGCAACCACTCTGGGAATTTTCGCTCGAATTGATTGTAGTTCAAATTCAAGTACCTCAATCTAGGCAAAGGATTGTTCAAACCACAGTCCTCAGCTCCTTGGAGGAATTCAGATAAAGTTTGTGTTAAGCTATTGTCACCCACATTAAGATACGTTAAGTTGCAAAGCTTACCAATGGAACTTGGGATGCTGCCCTCAACTCTGCAGTGTGACAAATCAAGATGAGTCCTTATAGATAGCTAGCTTATACTGTTTTCAACTTTGATTCTTGTAGAATGCGCGATCAAGAACGTTCAATGTTTCCTGAAATGTTATCTTCTATTGAACTGATTTGCAAATGAACGGTGTTAATTGTGATAGTAAAATCGTATATATGCAGATACAAAATGCTAGCCAATAATTCCATTGTAACAATTTCTATAAGAAAGCAGAGCATGAAATAGCTTATATAACAAGTACATTGATCAACATAGACTATCAAATAAAAGGGAACCTGCTGGTAGTGATTACAATATATTCCTACAACGTACAGCTAGTTTGTAACGCCAATATGATGATCTGTTGACAACAATTTCAACATAGCCCGTGTAGACAGCCCACCAAGGCCTTTTGATTGCGAAAACAATATATGGAACCAAAATTCCTACAATGAATCCCAGTTCAATGCTGAAGTAAAGCCATTTATCAGTAGTACCATTGCCACTTTGATCGCCATTGGTCTCAGATGGAGTAGGACATTCTAAAAGTGGAGCACCACAGAGACCAAGGTTTCCAAAAAAGGAGGATGCATCATATGTTGTCATGTGACCACTGTAAGGAATCTTGCCTGTGAAGTTATTATATGATAAGTTCAAATATCTTAAGAAATCCAAAAAAGACATGCTTGGAGGAATTAGACCTGAGAAAAAATTATTAAAGAGATCGAGGGATGACAATTGATGTAACCTTGAAATGGTCATAGGAATATGGCTACTGATGTGATTTCCTGATGGGTTGAGAACCACCAAACTTGTCAGTTGTGTGATTGCTTTAGGAAGTTGTCCATGTTAATTGTTTCCAGAGAGGTCTATGCTGGTTAAAAGGGAAAGAGTTCTGTTGTACTCCATTGAATTGCCTTTCATATTCACAACAAAACTTTCTTCATAATAGCTTCCATAAAATAGATATTGATGTATCTTATGCTCTTGACTCATGGCCTTAAATTCCCCAAATGCAATGGGAATGCTGCCATTAAAAGCATTTTCTGCCAAATCTAAGACTTGCAACGCACTTAGCTTTGAAAGCTCAGAAGGGAGTTCTCTGAAAAATCTATTCTGCCTTAAGCATACTATCCTCAGAGTTGGAAAACTGTCTCCAAACCATGTCAGAATTTGTCCTGTCAAACTGCTGTCTCCAAGATCCAAAGTTTCTAATGACTCCAAATTCTTGAACAATGATGGAATTTTTCCTGAGATCTTGTTCTTCCTAGGGTGCAGTGTTCGAAGTTGATGTAGTTTACCAGAACTTCTAGGAATTTCCCCTAATAGATTGTTGTCTTGAAGATCAAGGACCTCCAAGCCAAAACACTTGCCTATACTTGAAAAGATGTTTCCTGTTAAATTGTTCCTTAAAAGATCAACAGTAGTAAGAGATCCCGCCTCTCCTATAGAGGTAGGAACTGAACTAGAGACTTGGTTGCCTGAAAGATTAAAAACGACCAAAGTTGACGAGAATTTGCCAATTGAATTGAAAGAGAAAAAACGACCAAATTTGACGAGGATTTGCCAATTGAATTTGGCATAGGACGAGAAAACTGACTGTTGAAAAGAATTAGTGTCATGATGTCCTCACTTGTATAAGGAATCTGTCATTGCAAGAGGTTGTAGCTCAAATCAATATGCATTAAACGACGTATTGAATGTGGTAGCTGATCTCTAAATTGATTGAAGGAAAAGTTTAAGTAAAAAGGTCCCTCAAAAGTGTACCAAAGCCAGTTGGGTATGAGACCTGAAATATTAGCATTTGAGAGATCTAAATGAAGAACCTCTTTTTGAGACTTAAGCCAACGTAGAAAAGAGGACCTAGATTACAAGAACCCATATATAAAATTGAAACCTGAATTGAAGGAACCCAATTGGAACTAACATTAAAAATGAAAAAAGTTGCCAGACAAATCCAAGTAGTGCAATATACTAAGCTCTAAGAGATGAACTTCAGTAATCATACCTATCAAATTATTAGAAGAAAGATCTAATTGTTCCATATTTGAGAGCTGTCCTAAACTAGCTGGGAGAGTGTCATTCAGTCTATTACTGCTTAGATCAAGTTTGGATAAGTGCATCAATGTCCTTAGAGAAATAGGGATTGGGCATTCAAACAAGTTTCATGCAGATGAAGTTCCTCAAGATTATGAAGCTGAGGCAACCATTCTGGCAATTTTGCCCCTATTGGATTGAGGCTTAATTGCAAGTACCCCAATCTAGGCAAAAGACTGTTCGAGCCACAGTCCTCAACTCCTTGGAGGAATTCAGGTAAAGTTTGTGTTAAGCTATTGTCAGACATATTAAGATATGTTAAGTTGCAAAGCTTACCAATGAAACTTGGGATGCCGCCCTCAATTCTGCAGTAAGACAAATCAAGATGATGGAGAGATGTCAAGTTTCTGATGTTGGCAGGAAGTTCTCTATGCATTAGAGTGTAAGAGATATCAGGATATTATATCATGTTCTAGTTCCAGTTGAGTAGCTGAGAACAATTTCCTGTAAGATTTTTGTTCTAACTGAGGTCTAAATACAGCAAATTTGGTAGCTCACTGAAACCAGGTGGAATCTTTCCATATAAATAGTTTGCATATAGCTCAATGGACACAAAACTACTGATATTTAAAGCCAATTGGGAATTTTCATATTGAAGCTGTTATCATTAAGGTCTATGAACTTGAGTGACGTTAAATTAACAAAGGTAGATTCAAGACTGTGAAGGACACAATGAGAAAGATGGAGCTCAGACAAATATTGAAGCTTGTTCAATGGCAACAGCCCGTCTGATTGCACCTTCGTTGGATTGATTGACTGTACTCATTTGTAAATGTTTCAGTGACATAAGACCACTTATCCAATCAAGATTGTTAGCAGCTAAACCATTATAGGAGACATCAAGATGCTGCAAGGAAGAGAGGTTTTCGAGATTTGGAGGAATTTTTCCTAGAAACTTAGCATGTGATAGATTTAGATATTGTAAATTCTCCAAGGATGCTAAGACTGGTGAAATTTTGGCTTTGAACGCATTGTAACTCAAGTCTAGATGTCTCAAAGACTTAAGTTCTTTCTAGGAATATCTGATCTCCCCACCTAAGTTATGCCACTCATATGGATTATGAAGATCAATTGCAACAACAGCTCCAGTTTGATTGTCACATGTTATGCCCATCCATTGACAACAATCTGCTCCTTACCATGACGAGAGCTGGTTCCCTGGATCATAAAGGTCACTTTTGAAGTCAATGAGAACTTCCCTTTCGGATTCCATGCAATCCCCTATATGGCCTTCCCTATTACAAGCAAATCCTAATATAAGCGGACAAACCATTGGTAGTTGTAGTACTCGAAAAACTGAACACGTTTCCATCACTTGATCTCTTGTGTGCTGAACTATTGTGATCTATATAACCGGAACTTTCAATAACAAAACATAATCTGTATTTGTGGCGTTTTTCTAGTAGACATGATGTACATAACAATGTGATTCATTTTTGTCCTTGTAGAGGTTTTTGGAAATCAGCAGTAGCGAGAAATGTTGTTTACATTAAAAGGACTAGCAATTCTTATATTGAAATCACTGTCACCAATAATTATAACAACAATGAATAGGCCAAAACCATTGATGACAACAATGCCCTTGATAGAATTTTGAATGTTTTCAGGTAAAATGTTTCTAGGAACTAGCACTTGTATGAGTAGCTATAACAATACATAAAAAATGATCATAATGCAAACCATATTGAAGTCATAGCACTGATACATATAACAACAAATGAATTGGCCAAAAACCAATGATGGATACAATGTCCTTCATCATAATTTTGAAGTTTTATTGGGATAATTTTATTTTCCCTCTTGTAGTTTGACAAAATGTAAAAGTCTGTCGGTGATTTTTAAAAAATATTATTATCTCTCTTGTCGATTTATGATCAAATACCCCATGTAGTTTATAGAAATATCCAAAAAACCACTTGTTGTTAAAGTTGACTTTGAAATTCAAAGTTTGACTGTTACTATTGAAGGATAAAACTACGGGAATATTTTGATCATTTCGATTATTTCAATAACAGTAGTAATGGTAACGAGTAAAATAGGATTCCTCAAAATTATAGGGAGGTAGTGAGCGATTATATCAAACTACAAGGAGACAAGTGGAATTATCCTTTTTTTTTTTCTTTTTAAATTCTATATGATCATTAGAGTTGTTTCTCTTTCAAATGCACAAAATAAGTATCTAATTTCCAACTTCGTGATGTTGTTTGCAGGTTAAAATTGTTGGTATCATACTTACAGTGATTCGAACAGAAAATATATACTGTGTATCGATTGCATTTAACCTGGAAACAAAATCAAACCGGCATCTTCTTGAAATCCAAAATAAAAAAATCAAAAGAAAGTGTACAATTCAAATAGACTGTAGACTGATCAATTAAAACCAGTGTTTAAAAACTCGGCCGAGTTGGCCGAGTTCTCGCCGGGAACTCGCTGCTCGGCCGGCTTCCGAGCCGAGAACCCCCAGATCGGGGGCTTCAACTCGGTTACTGTCCACAATCGGCCCAACTCGGGCCCAACTCAAGTCGACTCGGGCTGACTCGGCCCAACTCGGGCTGACTCGGCCCAACTCGGGCCGACTTGGACCGACTCGGAATCGGTCTACTCGGTTTCCGAACACTCAGTCAGTCTTCAGTGCCGTTCTCTTCTGCCGCCGCGCTTCTTCTGCCGCCGCGCTGCTTCTGTCGCGTTCTGTTCTGCATTTCTGCCTGCTGCCGTGCTGTTTCTGCCAATCCTGCCATCGCCGATCGACTTCTGCTGCGCTGTCTTCTCGTCGTCCTCCGTCGCTCCTCCGCCGCAGTCGCCGTCTCCGTGTGTGAAGTGAAGGAGAAGAAGAAGACATGAAGATTGGAAGAAGAAGAAGAAGACATGCAGATCGGATGAAGAAGAAGAAGAAAAAGAAAGAAATCAGATCTGAGACAAAAGAGAAGTGAAATGAACAATATAATAATTTTAGATTTCCGAAAATATCCCTCAGTTTTTTTTGTTTTTGGACAACATTACCCTTCTTTATTCCTCATTATTTCAAAAAAACCATCACACTTAATAATATAATCATTTTTATTATTTTCAATTAGCCCTTTCCTTTATGATATTTATAGTTTTTTATACTTTTTATAATTTTTACCAATTTTACCCCTCGCCGAGTACTCCCCGAGTTGCCGAGTACTCGCAGCTCGCTGCCTCGCCGATCCAGGTCCGAGTAGCGAGTTTTGGAACACTGATTAAAACTTGGTTGATGGAGAAAATCACAAATTGTGCGCGAATAAGATAGGTTTCGGTTGACAGAAAGAAGCTAACCGAATTAACTGATTATCTGGTTAAATAGCTGTGTAACTGTTTTGGGCCCAAAACAATAGAACCCAGCCCACACACACTACTTGAGCCCAAAACGAGTGTAACCCAACCCGCATACACAACTAGGGCCCAAAATTGATTATAGTTAACAGGTTCGATCAAGGACCTCCCCCCACCTTTTTTTTTTTTTTTCTAGAAGAAAACTTTGCATATATGCATTCACAACTCAAATATGTATTATGGAGATAACATATCACATGTTGTTAGGTTATTTACTCCTACACTACTAAGAAGAAAACTCTCTATGCATACATGTATAATTTTGATTGCCGATTAGTTTTATTTTCATAATACGAGGGAGTATAGTCTCCATACATATATGCAAAATTACATATAATGAAATTTAAATTCTTACCATGAAACATGAAGAAAGAGGCGTATGACATTTAAACAGAGTGGAAATGTGATTAGTTTTAAATAAGTTAAAAGCTACAGTACAAAATTTATTAGTTATCATAAAAGTCACATATGCATCACATTTTATTAAACGTTGAATCTACAAAACTTCATAACTGGCAATTCATCACATAAACAATGTAGACACATTCATTGTCTAAACAAATTTTGATGTGCCATTCATTTTATTCTTTTATTTTATTTTCATATATAAAAAATTATTAGATACTCAGAAATCTAACTTGTCATAATTAAATATTATATTATATATAACCCCAAGAAATCTACTCCCATATTAAAATCTAAAAACTCACAATTCATACAAATAAATACACATGACAGGACTCGAACCCATAATCATTTGAGATAAGAGAATATAATGCTTGTATTATTTCTCCCTTATTAATGGAATGAAGCAATACGAAATCCTCAGTTCTTAAGGTTAAAACTTGTATAGATTTATAATAACCATTTCACAACCAATAGTACTAACCTGTCCAAATTTACATAGACACAAAATTACACAAAAGGTAACAAGAGTATTCATCATCATGGCTGCTGTCCCAAAAGTGATGGTCTGTAGAAAACATGAGTCTGTGCAATCTCAATACGATCGCGAGGGTCATTCATGGTTTCATCCCTTAAAGCTTGAAGAATTGCCTGAGATGAGAACTCCCTGAACATAAAAGAGGATTCAAAAATATAAAAAGAGCATCAGCATACACTTCCAAGAGTACAAATGACAATTTACTTGATTTAGTACCAAGTAGCACAATTATGGTTTGTTATAGTTTGTGTCCATGTGTGTGTATGTGATATGAGAGCGAAGTTTATTTGATGGTATTGATCTCTAAATAAGGTTGGGATACCTTTTTATTAGTATCTTATATAGCATCTTCAAGATAGGACATAGCTCCACTGGGGCTACGGGCTTGTTTTCTTCAGGATGTAGGACACTTAAGCAGGACTGACTTAGCAGCTCATAAAATGCTTTCACAGCAGAGACACCCTGCATAATAAGGTCGGTATTAACATAATTCATGGGGCAAGTCAATCATTCACATGTTACGCATGAAGTCAACTAAACTAAAACTCGTATTCAAGCTTGTTTATCATATATTTGGAAGTGTGGTTGTTCCCAAAATATCAAAGATGGCAGAAGTCGGAGTGGTTGAGTCTATACCTGAATCATCCCCTTCCCTTTAATGCTATCACCCAAGTCAAGGGTCAATTTCCCTTTGGCTAACTCCTGTCCGTACCATGCATTTCGACCTTTCAACAAGGTCACATAAGTGTCCGCCAACAAAGGCCCAGCGAGTTTTTCTGGCTGCTCTGCTAGGAGATGAGTGATAAATATCATCTCTGACGTACAGTGTGCAAAGTATACTGACTTGCTAGTGGCACTCTCATTGGTTAGAGATGCTACCATCCCTGTGATATCAAAACAGGAAATTGAATATACAGTGGGAAATTTTGAAACATTACAAGACCACATAGAACAGTATAGTACAAAGGGCAGGATTACACTTACTTCAGCATTATAAATCACAGATCAGAAAAGATATCAATAAAGCAGCTTAATGTTAAACAAAACAAAACCTCAAGGTCACCAGTTCTAGGTATACTTTGAACGGAGTAGATGCCTAGTTAAGGATCAATCTGTACTTCAAAATCTAAACTAAGCCCGAAGCTCTAATAGTACTAGCTTGAAATTTATAAAATACAAAACAAATAACAAAGACATTGACGCATATGAATAGGGAGCTCGGAGTGGTTTTCTCCAGACTGAATGCCATTCTTCATCTAAACTTTAGTGCCCATAGTTAATATAACTGTTACAAACTCAATCTTACCGGCTCCAATGGCATAGACATTCTTCAAGCCACCCATGACTTCATGAGTCACGAGGTCACCATTGTCCCATACTATAAAATGGGGCTGCCTCAAAAACTTTGCCAATGGTTTCCTCCACTTTTCAGCTCCACATATCCGAGCATTAGCATATTCCTTGTTGTAAATCTCTGAGGCAATATTAGGTCCGCCGAGATATAGAATGTTCTCTATGGGGACTCCAGCTGCAAAGCAAAATGTGACAAAAATTAAGTCTTGGAGACCTTTAAATCCAAAAAAGCAGCACCGCATCACAAAATCGACTCTTGCCTTAATATTCACTAACATTATACATCAAGGATTTAGTGATCTCAAAACTTCCTAGTGCTTAACATCCTTTTCATTTTCTGTGTTGATGTGGTAGGAAGTAGGATGGAAAGACACAAACTCCTCCTATGTTACTACAATCTTCAAGTGATTTAAGATGGTGCATCCAACATAACAATCAGAACCTTGTGTATTATAACTGTACTAAAAAATTACTAATTATGTGTTGTTATGTATCTAGATCAAATTTTTATAAAGCATCAAGTCAATAATTATCAAGTAAATTACAATACCAAATGGAGGCTGATGATATGACAATACCTTATCCAACTATTATGGTTAGAAAATTCAAAGAATTTGTTGCACTATCTGTGGCAATTCGAAACCAAGGATTACATGCTTATTTACATATATGTTATTTTTCTATTGTATAACTATCTATAAGCATAACAGAACTTTTAAAACCACAAAAATGTGTTCGGTCCTACGGCGGATCCACAAAGAGTGAAATGAGAACTGCTAAATTATTGAGGATTCAAGGAAAAGGAAATGTTTCTTACTAGCTCGATTGATCATTTGGGTGGGAGTGATTACACGTGGCACAGGCTCCAACTCAGCCTCTACACCTTTCGACAAAGAAATGATGACTGGCACGGTGATTCTCTCTTTCCAATACTGACTAATTTCTTCAAACACCTCCCTAGTTTCTGTTGAAGGCAATCCATTTATCACAACATCAGCATCCCACACAGCTTCTTGCAAGTTGGTCACAACCTTTAACGGACAAAGTGGAGTATCGATCATATTCACGCAAAACCCATCTTTCAATATCTCATCCGCTAACAACGTCCTATCACCTAATCTTGCCTCAACATACTTCAAGTACGCACAACGCCTAATCAGTCTCCTCAACACATCTTCCTTAGAATTGATCACTTCAAACAAATGCTCAGCTGTGGCCCTATCAACTGCCCTTCCAGGCCTCCTCCATATCCTAATAAGCACCTTATTTCTCAAATGACCATAACAATCCTGCAACATAGCAGTAAAAACACTACCCCAAGCTCCCGCTCCGATCCCAACAATTCTCAAAGGATCACCATCTGCTTTCCCCATAAGATGACGAAGCTCATCAAGCTTCTCCTCCAAACAACCATTCGAGTTCTGAATCAAACCGTTCAAGTACACACTACTGTTCATTGCATCATCAGTTCCAACCATCTTTTCTCTTCCTAATCACAATTCACAATCAACACCACAGTATTCCCAGCTATAAAAACACAAAAAACCAATCCTCAACAGCGCACAAAACTCAAAAAGCTATGATCTTTAAGCAATTTCTATAGATTTTGAAACAAACCCACTTCAGATTTATATATCAAACAGCCTTAAACAAGCAAAATGCAAATGGGCAGCCACCATTGACCCATAAAAAAAAGTCCAAATTCTAGAACACAACACCAAATCCAAAAAGATTTCTAATTTACAACGTGGATATAACAAATCTTAGCTCAACAAACAGAACCAGAAACTACCAAGAACACACAACACACAAGATTCTACTTCCACAAACATGCAAAACAACAAATTTCTTGAGAAGTGAAAGAGAAAAGGACAACAACAACCACCTACTCTTGTCAGTGCAGGCTTGTTCAACGCGGTGACAGCTAACACTTGTATCCAGTCCACCAAAAACCGAATTCCAGTAATATCACGAGCTCACACAATGCTGATATTAACAAGTACCAAAATGGGAACACGCAAAAAAAGGAAGATGAGAATCAAGGAAAAGCCGTGGAAAACGAAGTGGGTTCGTGTGGAAAATGATGATAAAGAGAAGGAAACTGATGGGAAGAAGACAGGCTTTGGATTCGAAAGTAAAGCGGCCTTCTAAGTAGTAATTGATGATGTTGTTGCGTATGTCATATGTGTCATGTTCTTTTTTTCATGGATGTTGACGAAGTTGTCTAGAAGCGTGAGGGGGTCGTTGATGTTGTAACATGATTCAACCCATTCAAGAATTTTTAAGATTTGTTTCTTTGATTCAATAAAGTTGATATTTGAGAGAGCCGATCTGGTCGAGCGGTGAGACAAAGTTACCAACTATTTGGCTTTAAGGTCGTTGATTCAACTCATACAAATCTCAACTAAAATGTGAACAATATTTTCACCTGACGTGAAGTGCCTTTCTGACCTTACGAGAGGAGAGGTTCGAGAGAGGAGAGGTTGGAGCCGTGTTATAGAGATTTATCTCAACTTATTCCGACGGTAATTTAGAGATTTTGAGTAGGTCCTAACAACCCAAAGCAGATAAATAAAGTTGATATTGTTTTAGTAAAAATAAATAAATAAAATTTATATTTTGATATCGTTCCTTATATTGAACTCTGAAGATGTTATAAATTAGTAGTACAAAATTAAAAGAACAGTCATGTAGTGATAAAGCGTAATTAAAGAGACAACATCGTAGTGATAAAATGTCACACCCCACTCTCTCTCTTGAGATTGTGGTTTCAATATCTTACCCTTATAATATGTGGGTTTCTTCCCCACATATGTTGTTTGTCCTCCACTCAATATGAGTTGCTCTATTCCATCTTAGAAGTTATTCTTTGGACCGCACTCATATCATTTTTTGTTAGATTTGGAATTAACTCATTTAGTTGAGTATAATCTAATTAGTAACCACGTTGCAATGCAAAGCCTAAGATTATATATATATATATTCATATATTCCACTTATAGCTTTCATTGCATTTTCTATTCTTATCTTTAATAGGAATTCGATTTATACTAGGATTTGTAGGAGTAAATTTTTGACGTTTAATCTCTATCGATGATATACTAGTAGAATTCAATCTCAACAAAGTAGATATCTCTACATGTAACAAGAGTAGATTTTTTTATGTCTCCTAGTGTTATGGTGGTAGATTTTTTTGGACTACACACGCCCGCATATGTAATGTGAGTGAATTTCCCATGTCTAATTTGGACAAGTTTTTTTACCATTGATGTCAATTTACATTTTAAATAGATATATGTTGACACTTATTTTTGGTCAACCCTGTTCTTCAAGCCCAATACCTGTGACACAACAAACCTCATACAATGCAAACAATATAGGATCAAAACACACAGGACACAGCAAGACTTTTACGTGGTTCGGCAAAAAACGATGGCCTACGTCCACGACAATTACCCTCTCTTGGTGTAATTGTATTTTTTATTTCACTCTGTCCTTTACCCTAAATTATATCTCCTATTTATAATGGAGATGTTATAATCAGAATAGGCTTGAGAATCTTACAGATAAGGCAAAAAATAATATACATTAATTAAGATAATATCTTCTGAGATTATCTCTCGTATATAGCAATTTCCTAGAATGTAGAGATTCGATTTGCATGCAAATAGGTAATTCGACTCCTTTCCCGTTTCGGATTGATTCTTCTTCCAGAAGGTCTCGGATTGATTCTTCTTCCAGAAGGTCAACTGGTCAATTTAAGTGTTTTGCCTGTTCAACGATCAGACAGCAAATTGAGCGAGCAGATATCTCCGAGCAAACGAGCAGACTTCTTTATTCTTTTGGCCGCCGAGCAGACGAACATATCTCCAGTCAGTAGGAATGTTCGAGCAGGTTATCTTTGTGCTTTTAACTTTCCTTTGACTATTTGACCAAGTGTCTTCTAGGCTCTTAATGGGCCTCCATTTTTTGGGCCTTTTTTATTGCACCAAAAAATACCCATAACACAAGCCCCCTTGTTTCTGGTACACTTTTTGTACTGGAAACAATGTTCTTGCGCCTAGACTTGCGCCCAGAAAACTTTTAGTGAGATGTGAACCGTTGCTTTTCTTCCTTTTTGCCCTGTGTCAGTCCCCCAGGCGCTGACTACTTGTCACTCAACTGTCGCGCTCCTTACTGCATGTATTAAATGCGCGTCTTTTCAATATTTGCTCATGATGGCTCTTTCGGTTTTTTGCGCCTATTGCCAAACTTTGGCGACGATTGAAATGTCTTGATTTGCCGATTGGGATTCCGAAGCGTCAGCTATATATTACCCTTTGTCGTTCTCTTTTCGTCTTCTCTCTTCTGCCTTTGCAAACCCTGACATTTTTGTCTGCTACCATTCTCCTGCATTCTCAAGGTTCTTTGTCAACGCCATCTTCAAGGTAACTCCTATTCTTTTCTTCTGCGATTATTATTTGCGTATCTGGGGCATGATTTCTTCTTTTTTCTCTTTTTTTTTTTTTTTTTTTTTTTTTTTTTTTTTAAAATAGATACTTGTATTGTTGCTTTGAGTTGCTGTCTGTTTGTAATATCTTTTGCCCATCCAACTTTTCGCTCCAATAGCCCCCCTTGTGTTCATAGGAGTATCGTATCCGTATGTACTGAGTTCTGGTCTGCTTTCTGCGACCTGACACCCCTGTTGATTTTGTAGATGTCTGGTCGTAGTCGTCGCAGTCATAAAGTGGGATCCACTGATGTTGCCTCCGAGGAGGATCTTAGTGCTACCTCTCAAGGTGGTGGGGCTACTTCAGTCCCTTCTGAACACCATTCCTCCTCTGCTCGCGCACCCTTTTTTCATTATGAATCTTCCCTTGGCCTCAGCGACCTTGAAACCATCGCTGAGGGCTTCTCCTTACCTAAGGGCTGCCGAGCTATGGTGCCTAAGGCTTCTGACCATGCAGCTTTTCCTCCCAAGGGTTTCTTTGCCATTAGTCATCAACACATAGAAGCCGGTTTCAGGTTTCCGGTTCATCCTTACCTGGTCGCTCTTTTAAACGACCTTAACTTAGCCCCTTTTCAACTTACCCCCAACTCTTATGCTCATCTCACCGCTTTGGCTTCCATCTTTCTTAAAAACGACCTTCCTCCTCCTACCCCCGCGATGATCCATCACCTCTTTTTGTTTAGAAGTACTACGGGTCCGAAGGCTAATAAGAAGGATGGGTTTTATTATACTTCAGCCCGAAAATCTCCTTACAAAGTGAACCTTCCTCAAGGGATTGGAAAATCCAACGTAGGAGATTACAAGTCACGATGGTTCTACGCGTCGTGCTTATCATTGTCGGATTTAAAGAATTTTTCTTTTTGCCTTTCGCCCAGTAAGTATATTTGTCTCAGTTTTCCATCTTGTATTTCTGCTCGTTGCTAACATTTTTCTTTGTGCAGATGTCTCTAGGGGCGAGATTCCTCTATCCGATCAGGAGCTCTCTCTGTTAAATAAATTTTCGGATGTAAAGACACCATCCGACGATCAGACACCTTCCGAGCACCTGCTTCAATTTCATGGTCTCGCTCCTCCTGCCGACCAAGAATTATTGGACCCCGCTTCTGATTTAGGCTCTCGTGAGGAGAAAGAAATTCCTTCTGCTTTCGAAGCTTCCGGACAGGAAATTCCACATCCAGCGAATACTTCAGTTTCGGAAATGGTGAGGCTTCATTTCGAGCAGCCTTTACCCAGCCAGGCTCCTGCTCAGTCTTCTGCTCCCAAAGAGCCTGTTCAAGCGGCCGGAGGTTCTGGCTCTCCCCCTGCTGCTGAAGTCTCTCCAGAATCGCCTCCTCAACAGGGTTCTGTCGGTTCTCCTGCTCGCTAACTTGTACTTCTTCCAATTCTTCTACAGGGCCTGCCGTTCGATCTTCATCCACTTCTCTTGGATCCAGATCTTGACTAACTCCTGTACTACTGGCAGATTGTTTCTTCTCCTCGGTCACCATACTGATATTTTTTCCTTTAACCCCAGCCTTTACGGCGTTTTTATAGCACTTCCTTGCCACTTCTTGCTCGCCCCTAACACACCCTACCCCATTGGGAGTGGGAAATTTAATGGTGAGTGTTCGGGTGGATATTGCTATATCAAGATCATTCATAGCTGGTCTCCCGAGGATGGCATTGTATGCCGATGGACAATCAATAACTAGGAAGTCGGCCATTGCAAGAGCTTGTCTGTTCACGTCTCCTATGGCGAGGGGAAGTTTAATCTGCCCCAGCGGTACAATTGCATCCCCAGTGAAGCCAAAAAGAGGTTCTGGGGATGGAGTTAACTGCCCAATTGTTAAACCCATGTGCTCGAGACAGCCCTTGTACATCACATTTACTGAACTGCCTGTATCCATCATTATCCTTCTTACCTCAGCACCGCCAATCCTTGCTCTGATGACCAGTGCGTCATTATGGGGCCAATGCAAGCCTTGAGCGTCATCTTCATTAAACAACATCCCGCCTCCAGCAACTCTGGCCTTCTTACATGGCCCTTCTCTTCCATTTTGACCTGTCAACAAGACTCGGCCAGCCTCCCGCACATAGCGCTCCTGTGATCGGTTGGATGTCCCTGCGATGTGCGGTCCTCCATGAATAGTAAAGATAGTCCTCACAGCGGGCTGGTGACCTTGATCAATCAGGCGTTGTGGCTGTTGTTGAGGAAGTTGCTGAGGTATATTAGGATGTTCTTGTACAGGCTGATTTCCCTGCAGAGGATGATGACTTTCAGGTTGCGCCACATATTCCCTCAAACGACCCCGTCTGATCAACTCTTCAATTGCATCCCTAAGTTCTCTGCATTGAGAAGTATAATGCCCGTTTTCTCTATGGTAAGCACAATACTTCCTTGGGTCTTGAAACCTCCTCGGGATGTTTGTGGGACTTGGCTTTCCGAAGTTCTCCCGTCTTTTTTCTGTTTCAAAGATCCTATCTTGTCTGTCCGTCAGGACGCTGTAATTTTGGTAACGATCTCTGGGTGGAGATGCCTTCCTCCGAGACTCATTTTTTGACCGCTTCGCTACCTGATTACTGGAGCGATGTTTGTGACCGCTCTCTTCATTTTCGCGCTGGTCCCTCTTTTTTCCTGGTCGCGAACTGTTCGCTCCTTTTTCTTGTTTGCTAGGCTTTTTCTGTCCGAATGTGTCTTCCCAGCACATCTCTTTTGCTGCACGGTCATAGAACTCTCCCAAACTCTTCACAGGATTACGATAAATGCTTTTGTAAAGCTTTCCATCCTTTCGCAGTCCTGCAGAAATTGCAGTTAAGACACTTTCATCAGAGGGATTTTGCACATTGTTTACCTCGCGCCTAAATCTGGCGATGTAATCTCTTAAAGTTTCCTCCCGCTTCTGAAAGATAGTCGCTAAGTGACAAGTCGGCGCGAGCTGCTTTTTCAGCGCTTTGTACTGGTCCTCGAACTTTCTCTGACACTCATCCCAGCTGTTTATACTTCGGGCCGGAAGACTCCTTAGCCACGTCCTTGGAGTATTCCCCAGTGTTGCTGGGAATACCCTACACTTGACCAGAGGATTAGAGGTCTGCAGGTCCATTTGAACGTTGAAAATATCCAGATGATCATACGGGTCACTATCTCCATCATAAATTGGGATGTTCGGGAGTTTAAATCTTGGAGGCAGCAGTTGCGTTTCAATCTCTCTTGAAAACGGGGTTCTGTCTTGCTCTCTACCCTGGTCACGGTGTCCGGGTCTAGTCTCTAACTGCCGCACCCTCTGCATTAGTTCCTGTACCATGGGATCTTGCCGCTCAATCCCGTTCGCAGGGACTTGTCGATTCCCCCGGCTTTCTCCTGCTGCTGAGAGACGGGTTTGTGACCTTCCCCGGTCCAACGACATCCTTTCACGTGATCCACTCCTCCTGCGAGAACTTCCTGCATGGGGTGTCCCTTGTCTATGTGAACGTTCCCTTCCACGCTGTCGACCCCTTCCATGATCAGAGTTATTTTCCCCTCGGCGATTATTACCCTGACTTGTTCTAATCCTCTGATTGGAAGGATGCGGAGCCACTTCTTGATGAGCCGGATGCCTCTCCCCTTGTGGGCGCAGATTTGAGGAACGAACAGAAACTGCTGGTTGCTGTCTGTCCCTGCCAGCCTCTCCTCTCCTAACTGGAACAGCACTCACAGAACGGGGCTGGTGGTCTGCGTTCCCTGGAACTTCCTGAACTCGGGCCTGTGTCAAGGCTCTGATGGTTTCTGCCAATTGTGCTACCGTATTTTCTAAAGCCTCCTGTCGTGCTTCCTGACGACGCTGCCAAACTGGCATAACACCTCCGCCACCATCAGTTGGTTGAGGAGGCAATGGTGGCAAAGCGGCAGAAGACGTCCCTGCTGCCTGACCTTGACCTTGGTGCTCCTCCAATTGATCGGTTTCCGATGCTACAACCCTGGTTGTCTTGACCCTAGCCATGTCAGCCGTATCACAACCAAAACAAGTTTGTTAAATCACAGTCTGGGCCCTCCTTCTAGCGCCAAAAGATGTTGACACTTATTTTTGGTCAACCCTGTTCTTCAAGCCCAATACCTGTGACACAACAAACCTCATACAATGCAAACAATATAGGATCAAAACACACAGGACACAGCAAGACTTTTACGTGGTTCGGCAAAAAACGATGGCCTACGTCCACGACAATTACCCTCTCTTGGTGTAATTGTATTTTTTATTTCACTCTGTCCTTTACCCTAAATTATATCTCCTATTTATAATGGAGATGTTATAATCAGAATAGGCTTGAGAATCTTACAGATAAGGCAAAAAATAATATACATTAATTAAGATAATATCTTCTGAGATTATCTCTCGTATATAGCAATTTCCTAGAATGTAGAGATTCGATTTGCATGCAAATAGGTAATTCGACTCCTTTCCCGTTTCGGATTGATTCTTCTTCCAGAAGGTCTCGGATTGATTCTTCTTCCAGAAGGTCAACTGGTCAATTTAAGTGTTTTGCCTGTTCAACGATCAGACAGCAAATTGAGCGAGCAGATATCTCCGAGCAAACGAGCAGACTTCTTTATTCTTTTGGCCGCCGAGCAGACGAACATATCTCCAGTCAGTAGGAATGTTCGAGCAGGTTATCTTTGTGCTTTTAACTTTCCTTTGACTATTTGACCAAGTGTCTTCTAGGCTCTTAATGGGCCTCCATTTTTTGGGCCTTTTTTATTGCACCAAAAAATACCCATAACAATATATAAATATAAATATGTATATATATATATATATTAAGATAACTATGTATAAATTAAAAGTTATTCTCGTGAAAGGAATGATAATTTTGACTCTCTGTATATGAAATGTAGAAAGGCTTATCCAAAGTAATGTATAGTATTAGTTCAAATAAAATTTAATATACGATATCAGAAACTATTATAATGTCTAAAGTATTCCTTTGTAATTTACCTTTAAAAAAGTAATATTTGTAAATTAGCTCAAAAGAAAATGTTTATGAGAAGATTCTCAAGATAATATACATTTTAACTAAACCCTTTACCGATTCAATAATTATTGAACAAAAACTCATTTATTCTTTTTATATTAAAAAATAATTTATTTAAATTAATTAATACACAAAATTAATATTTATCCTAATCTAGTTCAATTTATCAACATTATCAAATTATGTATATATAACTAATAATTAATATACTTTTATACGTCACCAATAATAATATGGTTCCAAAATCAAGATTCATCATAAATATTATTTACCAACGTAATGTTATGTAATGTTTAATCTCATCTTAACATATTATGCTTATTCTTTAAATCTTCGATTAACTTACAAATAGTAATTAACCAAAAAACATGTTTCAACTATAAAAAGTTAATTATATATAATAAATAATTTTTTTTTTCATTTTTAAAAAATGTTATTTTTATTTTTTCCTAATGATTGATGAATTATTATACTCTCCCTTATTGTTTATAGAAACGTCAAAAAACCTCTTGTTATCACATTTTAGGAGACTACATTTTTAACTAGCAAATGATTTTTTTGACGTTTTCTTAGAGAAAAAGATAATTCATTAATATCAGGAGAAAATGAAAATAACTTTCATTAAAAAGCGATAATTAAGTTATTTACCATAAACTCACAATAATAGTAGGAAAAAGCTGACTAATAGACAAAAGTACAAATCACAAAAACTTGTAAAAACGTCGCTGCAAGTGAAGTGAAACCTATCGTCGTGACGGTCTTAGCTTTTTCTATCCAATCCAACATGCCCCCTGTTCGGTTGTGTTAGCTAAGTGAATCCGTGTTCGATTCTTTAATGGAGACACCATTTTTTTCTCTTCTTTTGCCAGCAACACCAGAAAACGTTTTGATGGGGTATTTTTGCTCATATTGCAGGTAACCATTTTTTTGCATTGGACTTTTACATACTTAGTTTTTTGTGGTTAATGCTTCAAAATGCTTCCTTTTTGAAAATGCAAAAACCCCAGATGGAATTTTAGCTGAATACTTGCTTAGTTATTGTTTTTCATTGTTTGTGTTTAGTTGCATTTTGTTTATGTACGTGCAAGTTTGGATTTTTGGTTTGTGTTTATGGTTCTTGCTAGGTGGATATTTTATTTTTTGTTAGTATCTTCATGTTTTGCTACATTTCTTGCTGGTTCTGGTTGATGGGGTGTATACATATTTTAGTTGCTTTGCTGGTCTATTTATTTATTTATTTTTATGTCCTTGAAAAAATGGTGGCAATTTGGTAATCTAATTATCATTAAAAAAACCAACTAAAAGCTTATTGTTTGATAATGTGATGTCTCAGGAAATGAGTTTCCGTGTTTCAGGCTTGATGGTTATTGCTTGTCGGTTGTTTCGAGTCTTTATTTTCGAAAGTGTGGAGGAAAATGAGGAAAGCAAAATGAAGGGTGTTAGCTGTAATGTAACATCTTGTGCTACATTAGCAGGAGTAATTTATTTCAGATATACATTGTTGGTTTTCACTTTTGGTCCGAAGCTGAATTGGCTTGGACATTGCGATACCGTAATGATAAACTGCTAAGGTTTTTTTTCTTTTTTCTATAATATATTTTGTATAATGATATGAAATTTCGTGTTACATTGAATCTAAACTGGCATCTTTTTATGTAGTCTGTTACTAATACTCTGTTCTGTTTGTCGACACTAATACTCTGTTCTGTTCGTCGAGTCATGTCATCAAATGAATTTTGATTGTGTTAGTCAGTAGACATCAGGGACAACTTCTTTTCCTCGTGACAGTTACCATAGGTATATAGGACTTGAATAGAGGAAACTCATTTTCTCTTAACGAGCCAAGCATAGGTAAAAATTTGCTAATGAATAAGATGACTTTCACTGTACAATGGTTGCGTCAAATCATAGTTGGTTATTTTGTTTTCATATTATTATAAGGTTACTCTACTTTGAGATGTATGGTTTTCTATTATCAATTTTAAACTTTTCACACATCATAACTAGATCATGAAAACTTAATAGAGTCAACCATTGACTACATGTAAAACTTGCAAATCAAATATGAAAAATTCAGGAAAGCATCTATAAGCAATTGAACCTGGGATGAGCCATGATGGCTATGCTTTCTCCCTGACTTTCCTGCATACAATGTGTTGTATTAAGAAGGCCACCTAGTGGATATGCTACATTAGCATGGTGGCAGAGTGTTCTACATACAGCCCTATGCTTTAGATGTTGCATACTGTGGCCACTTTTAGTACTTGAACTTGCACTACGTTTGTCAGCCCACCAATTTTATTATTAAACCGGGTAATGGTTCTTTACCATGTATCGCATGTATGAACTTCAATTTTCTTTTTCTTTTTCTTTTTTTTTTTAATATCCTAGTTTTGTTTGATTGCAAACTGCATTTGTTGCTCAGTTTCTGTTCATATCGGTCTTACTTTAATTAAAACACGTCCCAAGTAACTTCATTGCATGAGTAGTTGCAAATAGATAGAATGTCAGAAATTTTTTTATAGCAATGCCAGAACTTTCCTTGAAAAATGTCATGCCTCAGCTTTCTTCATGTACTTTTTAATTGTGTTGTTTGTAGTGTTGAAAGAATGATGATTTTTTTTTTTTTTATAAATAATTTTTTAATTATTTTATTTTATTTTGTAACGAAAGAATGATGATTTAACCAGACAATATTTATGCCTTACAAGGACAAAACGGTGCATGCCTAGTATAGCCCTGTTGTCACTTTGCTCTTGCTTAACCCAGAATTTTGAAGTTTTCTCTATTCTATACAACAGCCACTGGTAGTGATGGCCAGATTTAAGTCAGCAAAAGGACTTGACCCAACAGTTATTTTGGAATTTAAGAATTTTATGGATGTTCTATTGGATTCTGGGCTCTATAGTTTACCAAATTCTTACTGTAGTTTGGTTCAGATAATCTGTACTGAGCAGCGAGCAACTAGTTCGTGCCTTTTTTTTGTAAATATTATTTCATGTTTCTATATTTTGGCCTCTGATATTATAACTAGCAGATATGTAGTTGACATGGATTCTTGTAGTTAAAATTGCAATCAGAAAATACTTGGTTGGACAGATTGATACATTTATGTAGTTATACTAAATGAACATGTGCCATAGTATACTTTGTAATGCTCATTCAAGCCTTTGGTGTTTGCATATTTGAGTAATTAACATAAGCTAAATTAATTATGATTAACACAGCGGGTGGTACAAAATGTTTGAATTGCATAATTTTGTCATTTCATTTATTACTTAAAACTTAAGAATACGAGAACTACAACTATTTGTACAAAATAAAGATATGGCATCTTCTTCACTAGCTCCATTTAACATGTTAGATGAATTAATTTTATTATGTATATATATGAACTTTGAACGTCTAGGTCCCTTCAGCAAATTGATTAAGAAAGATTTTATTATTTTAAAAAATTACCATAATTAAGGTGATATATGATATTTTGACTTGAAGCCAACATACTGGTTCAATTTCGATTAGATGAGTGGATTCTCCTAGTGTTTTTATGATTTTGCTGTAATATTTGTTGACAATGTGGAGTATCTTATGGTAAATGTTTGTGCTTCATATCACAAAATTCACTGAAGTTATAACTGGAAACATTGTCAGTGAAATTGTACTGCCAAAGTATCCTATAATAATAATTGGAATTCGGACCAAATACAACCAGTGTTGAACAACTCTAAGTTGATGTACGTAGTACCTCTAGGTGCTGATATTTAATTGACTATTAGTATTAGATTGTGAGGTGTCCTTCATAGGGCAATCTTGGCTTCTAGACCCTGATTTTTTGGCTCTGAGAACAGTTAAAAGAGTTGGATTTTCTTTTACTTTTTAGATTCTTGTCATGAACTATTATTCACGTAGTAATCATTGTTTTGCTAATCAATCTGACACTGATGGAATGTTGGATTTGAAGCGCTTTTGACAGTAAATGCACCTTTTGGATGGTGTCTGTTTTCCAATGTGAAGTGCTATTGCCACCGCAGAAGCACATCAGAAGAAGCAACTTGTGTTTAAGGAAATAGCTGTATCCTATATAAGGAAAGTGTACTTTTTTATACATTTGTCTACGCATGTTTGTATGTGTGTGTGTTTTCACTTAAAAGTTTTGAGTTTGCTTAAAATATCATTAGCTGGGGCGTCGATGTTCTTGCAGAGGAACGATGAAAACTTTGACTTTTTAAGTTTTTTGGGTCCATTTATGCTGTTGATTCTGTCAGTTGGATGACTTATGATATAATAACTCCCTTCACATGACTCTAAGTGGGGTAGGTCCTTTTCCTGAGAATATTATTAAGCAGAGGTTCTCAGTGCTCAGTGAAAGGTTGCTGCATTTTGCTTTTTCATGTGCCAACTGTAGTCTTCCTAGTGTTATTGGTAGTTTGAACGGATCCAAAACAGAGGTAACATGAACCAATGCATTTTAGAATTATGGAAGTGGCCATGTTTGTCATTCAAATTTTAAGTTGAAAATATGTAGTACAGTGATTAGACAGATAATAATTAAACATCATTGACCCTACAGTTCCAACACAAATATGTCAGAATCTAACAGTGAAATGTGTGCTTTTTATGGTAGATCTTTTTCTTTTTTCTATTGTTGGATGGATGAATACAGTTGAATGAAATTCGAAAAGGTTCATTGCTCATCATGGTTTGGTAAACAAACAAGGAAAGGAGTGATGGAAAAGTTTTTCATAGCATGACGAACAAAAGGAAAATTTTAATATCTTCGAAGAACAAAAGAGCTTAAATTACATTTATATGAAAGACCATTAGGTAATAGTCCTTGTTTGTTAAACGAGTCACTTAAAGAATAGGACAATAAGAAAAGGAGGATTTGAAGCTGGTTTAGATCCAAGATTGTTTTCTCAATGACACCAATAGTGTGAATCGAGGATTATTATAGTCTCTTGTTTATTTTTATTTTTATTCTTGAAAGTTTAAGCATCATAAGATTCCGTCTTTCTATTGTTTAAGATAACTTTTTAATTATATGTTGGGCCAGCAATTTCACACAAGTTGATGATTGATATATTTAGTGGTATTACTATACTCAGTAATGTGGCAAAACTCTTATCCTAACGTACAGAACAGCATGTTTCTAAACTTTTAAATCCATTTACTTTTATGTAGGCGCCCATTATGTGGTTGTGGCTTTAATTAGACATTGTGATGAGTATGAAGACATTATGGGAAACTATTGGTGACTGATAATGCACTAATCTGAAGGATGATGCTGTAGCTTTTGACAAGATTGAAATTTCTAACACCGCATTAGATACAACTTAAACATAAAAAAAAGGTAGCAACAGTGAGTAGAATTATTTATTGTTGTTTTAATTGGATTATACTTTCTCTCAGAGAAGTGAATATGAAAAGCATTATAGGATTTCTAGTCTACAATCATTGCAAATTTGAGCTTTTAGACAGTGACTTGTGCTCATGACATGGTGTTCACTAAAATGACAATGTTTAAACAGAAGGTAAAGTAAATTACTTACATATCTATGTGGTTTTTAAAATCAAGGCAGCAAGTTTCACATTGTTATTAGCAGCAAGTTTGTTGCTGCAAAAAATGGGTTCAGTTTCTTCCTGAAGTATGAGGTAATTATATGGTAAAGGGTTAGGTAAATTTGGCTTGTAAAATTGCATTTATGCTAGAGAGATTGTTTATATGTCCCTGGTTTCATCTTCCTCTGTTTCCATTCCGTGGAACTCGTTAATTTTAATGATAGGTAGCCTTACATTTGTTGAGGGTTTGTTATATCCTTGCAAAGGTAAGTGATTACATCTTGTCTTGGAATCAGATTCATTAGAGAGAAGTCATAATCATGTTCACGAAATTTTATAATGTACATCCTTCTAGGGCTACTATTCTTCATTGCCTTCTACAAATCTAGTTTTCATATCCAAAATATTTAGCCTATTTCCTTTTAAGAAAAAACTTTCCTAGTCCCTGCAGCCTCCGCATTACACTTAATATATATGAGAAGGCATGGGAATGCAACAGTTACTGGTTTACAGCTTTTGTTGCTAGGGAAGCTTCCCTGCGTGTTATAAGGCCCTTTCCTTTTAAACAGTAAAATTATGGCTGGTGTTATCACTGTCATGAGAATGCCTTTTGAAATATTCTTTGGCCAGGAGCGAGTATTCCCAGTGGGTCATAAGTAGATTTTCTCTGGGCAAAAACTTCCCATTGTGGACCAAAGTGGGTTCTCCACTCCTTTTGTGTAGTGTAGTGGGGCAGGTATTGCTTCACTCCAAGATGGGCTGTTTCACTATATTCAAGAATTCTTTTGTTCTGAGTCAGGATGTGTTCTAAGCCATCGATTCCTGTCGAAGAGGGAACCGCAGAGGATAAGAATGCCACCAGGTAGAAAATATCTTCATCTGGAATAACAACAGAAGTTCTGTTGTCCCACCTGAAATCAGGATGGACAAACTAATTAGTCTAACAAAGAGCGTGATAGTTGACTAAGATAGAAGATTCAATTATGTGAAATATTACTTTGATCTGTTGACTGGATAGACGAGGATTGGACCATTGCTTGTATCCGTTAAGATATTGCCAAAAACTTCTTGAGCAAAATCATGTATTTTGCTTCTTGGGATTAGAAGGTTGAGCCAAGGGTGTGGTACTTCCCACAAGCCCTTTGACCGCAGTTTGACCTCTGACACATGAACCCTATCTAAGAATTGTGCATATGAAGCTTCTGATAGGAAAAGTGTTGATGGAATGTAGCTTAGTAGAGACAATGAGTTCTCAACTTCCTGCATGGATGAATAATTGCATGTAAATACATGTGTATTACCCTTTTATAGTGTATCTATTATTAGTATAATACCTTTTTCATACAATAATTCTTTTTTTCTTTTTAAAATTAGAAGATGCACAAGAAGGTGGGCCATCACCACATACCTGATTCACTTTCTCGTTCCTATCTGGATTGAAGTATTTGGCTAATTCTAGGCAGAAGAGAGTTTTTCCATCTGACTTGAACTGGCTGGCTTGTATGGGGTCTTGTGGGTTAAAGGATGATCTCCAATTATTTAAGAGACCAGTCCTATTTACTATCACAAACCCTTCAATGTAATCAAATGCGTCTTCTGCAGACATCAAATGCTCCTGGTCTCTGGCAAATGTAGCAAAATCATCATACAAGATTCTGATCCATTTAACCTGTTCAATATTAGAACACTAACAGTGTCAGAAAAAATGTATTTGTATGGGTACCATAACTTAATTTTGAACTTATCTCCGGCCTTAATGATAATTCTTTTTTACCATCTCAGGTGCTGGTTCCAATGATATTCTTGCACGTGTTATGATACCAAATTGGCCTAGTCCTCCAAGAACACCATGGAAGAGTTCGCTATTCTGCTTCTCGGAACAGCTTATGATTTCTCCTTTTCCTGCATTCGGTTTCAGTCCATATTTCAGTAAGACTTGGTGCTATGCATGTAATTGATATGTTCATAACCAAGGTCAAGTCATAACATGCATGAGTAAAGTTGGTCCCCTGCACTTTCAGTTTTGAATAGCAAGTAAGAAAAGGAAAAAATATAAGTTAATATTAACATAATTTTTCCATTTCTCATTTGTTGTTCTGTCACTTGAACCTGTCTTGATTTAAATGATGCAACTTTTATCATGTAACAATGCTTTCTTGATAGTTTCAGTACAAACCTGTCACAACCTCCAGCTGATGAACATTACTTATCTGGGGGCCATGTCGAAAGGCCTGCCCACTAATCCCAGCATTGGACAGAGTACCACCAACAGTTAAATGTAGGTAGTCTGTCCACGATTTTGGTGCCAACCCATATTTAAGACTTTCATGCAGGATATTTATCCACAATTCACCACCAGAGACATCCACATATGGGAAATTTCCAGTGTGAACTTGCATTTTTGGGCCTTGGAGAGATTGCATGTTGATGACAACTCCTTGGTGGGATTGTGCCTGTCCTTGGAGTGAGTGACCATGGCCTCGAGCTGCAACTGTGAGCTCTGAATGAGGACCCATCTCCCAAATATGCTTTATAGTAGTGGCAATGTCAGAAACGGACTTTGGATGTAGTACTGCCGAAGGAAGGAGCTGATACCTGTTGCCGAAGTCTCTGGCTGCATGGTGAACTTCATCAAAATTAAAATGCCCTTCAACGTTGAGTGTTTTCAAAGAATAAGGTATGCTGGAAAAACATAGATTTAGTTTAACCGTTATGCAGCTCAGAAACAAGATGATGAGGCTTCTTATTACGAACATGTTGTTTTGTATAAGATAACTAACAGAGGGGTATCTCATTTATTTGTTGGAAGAGTAGAGATGCCGAAGGCTAAAGGCTAAAGATGTTTAGTCTTTTACTTATTGTTTGTTAGAAGAAAAAAGCAGGAGAGGTATAGAGGAGCCAGGGAAATGAAGTGTCAGGAGGGAATTTAAAGGGGAAGATTTGGGTGGCTGAGTCAACCTATCTTCAGTTGTGACTTGTGAGAATCCGTATGATGACTGCCTACTTGGGTGGAAGAGTTTTAGGATTTTCTTTAGTACTCCTTTTTGGGCTCTTTTGTTTATTAACAGAAGCTTAACACATATGCCAAGTTGAATAGAAAGTCACAGAAAAGAAAGATTTCACAAATCTTTGCACTTTTTCTAACAGTTGCAACCACAATCCCGCCTTTTCCACCAAAGACAAAAATGTCTCCAAATTTGCTAATCAACCAGTTTTAAGGATACTTTTACCATTTATAGCAAAAGCATTGGCCTTGCCAGAATTCGTATTTCTCTGTTTCTGATGACAGGTATGCCCATACCTATGTCTTACTTTCATGAATAATGCAGTGTGTTATCCTTGATTCTGTTGTTGCTAGTATACAAACATTGCGTATCTACTTTCAGATCGGATGAGTGTGACTCGCGGGCCTGCCTTTGATTCATTGGACCATGAGAGAGATGGCTAGGTGGGGTAGTTAAAGGTCCATGGAACCCATGAAGTTGATATGCATGTATGATTTTTGTGGGAGGGTGAATGGCTATGACTGGTTTGTGTTGGGACCTCCTTGGTCCAGGGTCCAGTCTCAACGGCTAAGGAAGTCGAAGAGAGAACATGGGGATGACTGCTTGCAGGAAGCAAGAAAGACTCCTCTTTTCTTTCCCAGTTCTCTGTTATTGTTTTTGAGCCCCCGTTCCCAGCAACTGGACAAGTTAGAATGATTTTATTGCTTATATGTTTCTACTTCTTCAACTAAATTTCACTAGTGCTGCAATTATTGCTCTGTCACTTTTTTCTTACAAGTTGTATCTGGACTCTAGTAGGGGATTTGCAGCTCCAAAAGGAACCATCTCATCATCCCTTTCCCCACTATTGGTTTATTAACTCATTCATCTGCTGTAACTTTGCATTATGTTTTTAGCTTTCTTCTTTTTACTTTTATAGATTTGCGTGTTCATTCTTTCTAGTACAGTTAGCAGTTGAACACTCTAGTCCCCAAAAAGATTTGATATCATACATCTTGCATTTGTCCCAAAACTTTGGTTGCATAGGACGCTTTCAAAGTCAGGTTAGTTTTTTCTTTTTTGAACTATCATTTAGAGTTGGAGTGATTCAAACGGGATCATTAGTCAGGTTGAATTAGTACTTTCAAGCTATAGTAGTTGGTCATATTTATTAATGGGGAGAATGATCTCTAATTTATCTGAAATTTTAATATTCGTAGATGCATACAATTTTTTGGTTTATTTAAAACGTCATTTCTTGGACTAATGGTTGATTGACTCTGACCGTTAATAAATATGTTTGACCGTATAAAAAATATTGAAAGACAAAATTATTACGAATAAATTCATTTTTTTTATTTCTCTTTTAAAATAGATTTTAAAAACTTTAAATAAATTAAAAATAAGTTTAATAAGATCTCTATCGTCTATTTTCAGATGGACGAAGGACATTAATTTGAGAAAAAAATTTGAAAGCAAAAGCTAAAAAAAAAAAAATCTAAAAATAACTGATGAATCTTCATCATCAAACAAAACAAAATTAAAAATAAAAAATTTTGAAAAAATCAAAATTAAAGAAAATATTGAAGTTGAATCAAAACAAAACAATCTTGTTTTTTAAAAATGAGAGATCTAGGTTGAATCTAGATATTCTAACTTTGATTCAACCTAGATTTTTTTTTTTATTATATATATAAGTATTGTTTTGATTCAACTTTATTATTATTATTATTTTTAATTTTGTTCAACCCATTTTTTTCAATTTTATTTTGTTTGAAGCTGATGATGAATCTTCATCTTTTATTTTTAAAATTTATTTATTTATTTTTTTAGTTTTGATTTTTAGATTTTTTTTCTCAAATTAATCTCCGTTTATATGGATGATGGATATCTCATTAAATTTATTTTTAATTAATTTAAAGTTTTTAAAATTTATTTTAGAAGAAAAGTAAAAAGTGAATTTATTCATCGGTAATTTCATTTTTCAATATTTTTTACACGGTCAAATATATAGACTAACGATTAAAGTCAATTAACCGTTAGTTCAGAAGAGAACACTGTAAATAAACTATAAAGTTGTATGTGCCTGTAAATATAAAAGTTCCAGGTATATTAGAGGTAATTCTTATTTTATTAATTGGTCATTGGACATGTTTATTAATTGGTTATTGAAAGTCAGCAAGAATAGATAAGTGATCCTAGACTATTGCATCTTCATTGACCATAGAGATAACCTTAGATTTTGTGTCATAGGACCTTCCAGTAATTTCTATACTAAAGTGCTTTGATAAATCATAAGGGGTTTTGCATATCAAGTTGTTGCATTGCATACTTGGAGAATCTTTGATCTTTCAAAGCAAAACATGGAATGAAAATGACATCACATGATTAGCTACAAACAATAATGATGCTTAATCTTGAGCAACCTCTACTTCTATTTTTCCATATTTAAGTAGAAATTGAGCCTTTTTTTTTTTCTTCCTTTTTTTTTATCATAAAGGATTAAGGCATGATGGTCTACATAGGTCCATAACAAGTGTCTTCATTACGATTCAAATATCATTTTATAGGATTATAATATTAAGATTCTTATAATTTGGAATAGATTTGGCCTAATTATTGTGTCTGGTGTGAAAGTGAGAATTAGTTGTAAACATAGTCCTTATTTTTGTGGTTAAAAACCTAATCTTGATTAGTTTGCTTTATAGAAGGAGACCGACCACCAATAAAGAAATCAATTCACACAAACACATAAATACAAAATATTTAAAAAATTAAATAAAATTTAGGGAGTAATAATTTTGTGGGCCACTCCCCACAACACATATGGTGGAAACCCCAAATGGGGCCTTGATGTTTGTTTGATGCTACAATTTGGGAATGCAAAGCCTCTTCATTAGTCAAAATTATAAGGATTAATCACAATACATTTGTCATCGAAGGGATTGAAAGGGCGGCTAGAGTGTGGCTCCCATAACACTTTACGTGATCGTGATCGTGATCATGATCATGCTTTTGTTTATAAATCATATGTAACAACACGACACGTGGAGTCATCACGTCAACTCACTCTTTTACGTCTGATTGGTTGATTAAGAATAAAAAATTGACCAATGAGAACCAGGCAAGTGGGTAATGCTGGCTAAGATTGCCACGTTTAGGGGTCACCACCATCGCTATCTTATAATATGATGTCATGTAATTAAGACCAAAAAATGTGGGTTAGAAGGGTTGGTAGGGTACAAAATATTTTGATTTTGGGATGCTAATAAAAACCTAAGAGATTATTGTAAATAATGAATATTATCATGTTCCCTATCTCACTTTAATTCCATTCTAATCACTGTCTTTTTGTCTCTTAGACAAATTCATGAGGTTAAAAATTAAAGCAAAGGCTTGGCAGTCTCTCTCCCTCTCTATATATCTCTATTTTGCGTTTTGTCGTGATCAACTTTATGTATATATTGTGATCAACTTATCTATCGGGAAATTGAACAAAATAGTAAAAGCTTTGGTGGTCAATTAAGTGTATTGTGTTCTGACCAAGAAAACAACAAAATTAATAGAAAACAATCCATGATCTTCTGGGTCATGAAATTACATATTATCTCAATTTATGTAAACTTTTATCTTTATATGATTGTTAATAATTGAGTCCAAGACTCTATTGGCAGTCAAGATTAGGAGTACATTAGTTGGTTTGTTTCAATGTATTTTGTGTTATTGAGTTTAATGAAATCATTTAAATTTTTAATAAGATAAAAATTTAAGTTTTCGTGTTGAAGGATAACCTAATTATAACTTAACTGAAGTGATAATTTTAAAGCTTTTTTAGAAGTTAGTGTCATGATATCATCTACCATATTGCTCTTGCATGAATCATGCACAACCATTTTATATTATAAAGGATGTTTTAAAGGGTATATGTTAAATATAGTTTCGTATAAAACGAGTTTGAATAAACACAAAAGTTATTTTCCCATTAGATAAATTCTCCAATTATATATGCAATCCAACGTCATGCATTTATATATCATTTTTCAGGTATTTGACAATTTATGTGGTAAAAAGATATAAACCCACTTACGAAGAAAGCAGCAGGGAACTAAACCCCATCAATGAAGAAAGCAAAGCAAAGAACAAATGGTATCAGGTAAAACTTTACGTATCTAGTAATTGATTGGTGACATAGATTTTGTCACGCTTCAAGTGTTATTATTATTTTTTATTTTTGCAATAATTTTGGGGTGTACAAGTGAGAGGATGAACTGTCCAGCATCAATTATATTTTGAGACTTACTCAGCACCTATGAAGCTTAATATAGACAAAAACTTTCTTATCTTTGTGTCCTCCAGCTATAATTTACAGTTATTTCTTTGTCTTTGATTTCGTCCAATAATTTAATAAAATTAAAACATGAAACTAGCTTAGTTGATGCGATATTTTATAGTTATATATTTATATAAATGGTCATGACGTCAGATACTACTCGTGCCGTGCAACAGTTTTTCATGGAGGGAGACATATGTTTTGGCTTACATTTCAACTCTATTATTGTACAATCATATTTGGGGATTTTTTGGGAACTAATATTAGTGTGATGAGTTTGAAAAATGATACCGAACCATTAAAATGAGTTTTGTTAGAATAATTAATTATTACCTTTATAGTTTGTATACAAAGGGTTTAGTTTGCGAGCAAGAGACTACAAAAGATCATAATTCGTGAATTGCAGTTGGTGATGATCGATGATATTTAAAAAAAAAAAAAAAACTTATTTCAATAGTTAAGTGCCACTTTTTCAATTCATGCTAATTTTAGTATCATTTACTGAAACAATAATATTACTTTGTCTAAATATTGGCACCCAAATGATATGACATGCTTGAAAATAGGAAGGGCAAACAATTAAAATTGATGAATCAAAATTTGATTGGTAAATCCTCCTATTTTTAGGACGTTACACTATTTTGATAAAATAACATGATTATTAGAATATTCACTTATTTATTATATATAAATATTAGTGTGAGTTTGAAAAAATAATACTGAAATGACACCATTGCCGGAATGTTCACTATTGCTGAAATTTTTACATTTTTGGTACTAATATTATTAGTGTGAGTTTAAAAAATAACACCGTACCATTGAAATGAGTTTTGTTAGAACAATTAATTATTACCAAATATAGTTTGCATACAAAGGGTATAGTTTGTGACCAAGAGACTATAGAAGATCATAGTTCATGTCCTTTTATTCATGAATTGTAGTTCGTGATAATTGATGATGTTAAAAACCTCATTTTAATAGTTGAGTGTCACTTTTTCAACTAATGTTATGTTTAGTATCATTTCTTGAAACAATAATGTTATTTTGTCTAAATTGGCACTCCAAATAATCCGATATGTTTTGAAAATAGGAAGACTAACAAATTAAATTTGATGAATCGAAATTTGATTGATTAATCCTCCCATTTTGTGGGATGTCACATCAGTTTTGTAAAATAACATGTTTGTTAGAATGTTCACTTAAATTTATTATATATATATAAATAAAAAGATCATGCATTCACACATAATAATTTAATTATATACTTGGTTAGTGTTAATCTTAAAGCCAAAAACAGAAACAGATTATGCTTTCGATTGTCATGAGTATTTTCTTTAATACCATGCTCTAATTCATGCTAGATCATGTACATAAATTAGCTTTAAGTCAATCCAATCCACTAATATGACTTTTCAATATTAATCAAGTTAGGTAAGCACTCCATCCACTAATATGTTTTTCCACCATGCTAGGCTTTTGTGGCTCAAAGTTAAAATTCCTCTCCAAAAGAAGTGATTTTTTATCTTATGCTTTTGTATTTATTAATTAATCAGCTGTTCTCCGCAGATCATAAGGTAGAAGTGTAAACATATGTTGACAAACAAAAGGAAAACAAAAAAGTAGAAAAAGCACTTCCTTTGGAGTTTTATATTTGGTCACGCCCAATTATTGCAATTTCATTAAAATTTAAGTTGCTGAGCAGTTGATGTGCTAGAAGATATGCACTATCATAGTGTAAGTTATAGTACAACAAATTTATATCCTCTGACAGCCTAAGTGACGATCAATTTTGAAAGATCTTGTGTCACATCGAATATTTATTTTCCAAAAAATCTAGATAAACAGCCAAAGAAACTATCGAACAATACATAAATTTTAACGATACATTATAGTTACAAGCTAGGGACATATTAATGGAGGATTAGAATCAACCATGCATGAGGTTTTTTTTTTCTTTCTTGTTTTTGAGATAACATCTAGTATGGAGACAACTCAAATTTTGGACATTATCAGGCTAAATGATTTTTTTTTTTCCTACCAATCATCCACAGTTTTAAAATTCTATATAGTAACATAAAGAAGATACTACAGACGTCTTTATTTGTCAAGTGGGCAAGAAGCCAAGAAGTAAGAAGATACTTTGCCGTAAAAAGATTGTGAGATCCAAGTTTTTGTGACAGGATTGATAAGAACTGGGCGGCTCTAAACAAATTCTGTGATGGTATCGATTGGTTCGATAAAAAGATATATAGATAGGAAACACGAAAGAAAGAGAAAAAAATTAAAAATGATGATAAGTTGCAGCAAGCATGGATTATATCTTCCAAAAGTATATGGAATCTGCAACTGGGGAAATAAAAAAGAAGAAAACATAAAATGAAACATGCAATCCACGGTCCTTCTTCATACCATGTGCTTGAAAAGCACTTTTTTTCTCAGCCGCTTCTGGCTCAAATGCTTCCATTATTAGTCAACAGTATCATAAAGTTGTAATGGGAAAATTATTTTTGGATTTTCTCTTCTTCTTTTTTGATCTTTCCACATAATGCATCTTCATGTAAAGTCTCTCTCATGACTAGATGTTGGTAAGCATTGATCACACAGTCAACGCCAACATTCGTCGTGTTAGAATATCCTTTATCGGTCAATAGTTTAACTTTCGAGATGGATTTATATTACGCGTCGTGTAGAACGTTTTCATTTCGAAAAGTAATCACTTATCTAAGATTTTTTGTTTTTATATTATGTAGTTTAAATGACAAAAAGAAAAAAAAAGAAGAAAAGACATAGACAAGATTTTTTGTAGAAAATTCAATTAACCTTCCTTTAGGTTATACTTTAAGCAAACATGTCATGCTGGTTTCGAAATTTTTAACTTCTTTTGAAATTCTGAAAATTTTCAAAAGCTGTTTTGGAAAAAAGTTTCCGATTTATTTTCCAAGCTAGCTATAGACATGTCCACCTATAATTAGATTATAGGATGATTGATGAACCTTACAGGAGGTGAATGAACTTTTTTGGTTGTTTTATTTAAAAAAGTAGTTTGCTTAAAGCTGAATTACCATCAAAAGATTGGCTAGCTGAAAGAACAATGTCTTAAAAGACCCCTTTTTTTTTTTTTTTTTTTAACAAAAGAAGATAACAATGGGACATGACAAAAGTAACCAAACTAAAATGCTGTTAATAGGATAATATTACTAGTACCCAAATATTTTTCATCTGATTATATGTAACAAGTGAGAATCTGAGGAGCTTAGATGATAATAAAGGTTCTTCCGGTAGCATTTTTCATGTGTTTTTTTTTTTTTAAAGAAATGAGAATAGTGTTTTTTATTTTTGTTTTCAAAATCTGATAACACGTATATATCTGTTTCAAGATTTTCCATTCAATTTTATTACATGTTTTTTCTTTTTTGTGTAATGTGTATTCTTTTTTATGGTTCAATCATGGTTTCCTTGACTTATGGTCCCGTTCCACCAAACACCAAAGACTAGTTCAACCTTTGAATATCATTTTCAAGACCTAAAACAATGTCATTTTCCAAATAATTGTATGGCAACTAAACTCATTCCCACAAGTCTCAAATTGAAGCTTGTCCTAAACTCTGAGCAACATCTAGCCTGATATGTTCTTTTTTTGAACAATTTATTATTATTTCTATGTGTTGAAACAACCTTTTGAATGAATCCACCACAATGACCTCTCTCCAAGTTTGGGACCTGTCAATTTTATGCTTATTTCTAGTTTGGTCCACACCCAGCTACACTTGTTCAGGAAATCATCTAGAGGCTTAAGATTGGTTAGGTCTAACTCCATTGAAGCTTGTTGGCGCATTAAAGTCTCTTGAAAACTAAAGTAATATTGATAGTTTCTCACCTTAAATCATGTGAAAAGCTATCTTGTTTATCAATAGTACATATAAAAGATAGATATTTATAAGGTGCAGACATCTGGATTTTGTTAAAATCTGAATATTGAATTTTCAGCCATCAAGGAAAACGAATAAGTATAATTTATCCAAATTTAGTGATCAAGAACTAATATTTGATATTCAGATATGAATGTTTGCATCAAACAAGAATCGTTAAAGATGATTCAGATAACTTTCAGGCCATGCCCAACTTCTTGATGTGTTGTAAGTCACTTCATGTACAAGGGAATCTTCAACTGAACCACATGGGAAACATGCAAGATATCACTAACTTTTTAGTGTTCCTTTTCTATGTCATATGCTCATCACCAACTTTTTTTCTAATCCGATCTCCAATATTTCTCTGCTTTTGATCTCTGACACATAATGCAGCTACATATAGTCAACACCATCATTAATAGAATGTATTTCAGAAGTTTCTGTTCTAAACGCTGAAGAAATCGCCGGACTTGGCCTTAATTTTAGTTCAAATGACTCACAAACACCTTAACATTTTTTTAAGTAAAATTTTCATCATGAAGCATGCTGACATTCTCTAGTAGCTCATGCATGATGTAAATTGGGTGTTGGTCAACAAAACTTTGTTGGATGCATATGAGAAATAGCCATCAAATGTACATTACAAAGAGAATCAAGTTGTGATTTAGACTAGACTCAAAATCCACACTCAAACTTTGGGCCCAAATCGACTCTGGCATGCCTCAGACTTCACATGTCATAATCCAAGACTTCAAAATTGGAAAAGGTGGTCCTTTTCTAAATAATAATATTAGAAGAAGGAGTCTTACAAGTCTCAAATTGATGGTTGTCTTAAACTATGAACTAACATTTAAAGTGGGAATGTTTTTTTATTATTATATCCTAGAGTTGTTGAATGACTTTAAAGTGTATTCTGACTCGTTTAAACTCCCTTAGAGCCATCAAAAATCCACAAGTCAATTTATATATTTTATAAGCTGCATTTGTCGGCCACATATAACATATACTACTCTTTCATGAAATCCATGTGCTGCACATAGATTGGTTAGGTCCATGTCCAAATACCATTGTTGGGAATCAAGAACCTCATGAAAATTACAGGTTTTGTGTTTTTCAGTCTAAGAATGTTGACCATATGGAATTTCTGACATCTGGACTTTTCAAAATTAACACAACCATAGTTGTAGCATTCCATAGTTTTAATGACAACAAAGACTTGGCAATTGTTATTAGACCTATAGACTAAGAGTCATGTCTGTTTTCAATGCATGATTTGTAATGATAGTTAAAACGATCGTGCATTTGAAACGTGTTTGTTTTCAATTCACGACTTATAATGATAGTTAAGGCTTGTTATACAGGTGACTGGTTAGCATTCTTCTAAAATTCTTGTCAATAACTAAAAGCCTATAGCTAGCGCCAGCAACCCATTATCGTCTTTGCCTTTTAGATACACTTTAAGGAATCCAATGGCTTGAACTTTCTTTGTGCATTTTCATTATAGCTGTTATGAGTACTACTCAATAGTAGTTGATGGCCACAGAAAACTTTAGTGGCTTCTATTCTTTTAGTCCCAAACCTACTATTTTAGTTTTTGGATGACCTAAACTTCTATTGATGTTCTCTTAGAATCACAGAATACCCTCCTTCACAAGTATTTTATTAATTGGAGGGGTGAGAATTAGATGGGCTGGTTTGGATCCAACTATGTCATTACCGTGGACCAGAAAATATTGTTTAGTAGCTGCACCCACCCTACAAATTCTTCTTAGTGGATCAGTCTCTCCCTCTCTCTCTCTCTCTTCGATACACAAATAGGTCATATTGGGGCCCATTAACTGGCAGCAGGCAGCAACCTAGAATAATATTTCTCTAAAGGGGCAACCCAGCCCAACTAAACCCTAAAAGGGCTAGGAATTGGTACAAGATGAATTTTTCTATATTTATTGAGGATAAATAACATCAAAGCATCGGGGACTATTCAGCTTTTTATTCATTATGCAGTTTTAATGACCGTCTAGCTGAGCTTATAGTGTTTATCTAGACAGGTCACGATAGATTAAATAGGTTGTGATAGAGTTCTGATCAGAATCCAATAAATAAGTTTTCGATTGTTAATTACTGAACCATTTAATATATTTGATTGTACTTTCAATAACTTTTTGAATCCAGAATATAGATCAACTCAGAAATAAGCATAGTAATAGTATTTGATAACAGAAAGATTATGAATTGCAGTGTCTAACTGGGACAATTTGTTTCCAAGAGAGCATAAGATATTTGTAAAACTGAAAAAAAATTCAGTCAGCCTCTCATTTGCTCGTCAATTCTCAAGACTTCCTGAGTTTGTTCATTGACTTAAATTAGTGAACATATAAGATATTAGCTAATGTTAATCCATTCAAATTATTTGTAACTACAAACTAAACTAGCTTATACACTTCAAGCCCAACAAATCAACTAAACTAGACTCTTCAATATGCATTCTAACCAACCAAACAAGATCATCTGAAGGCACTTTGTCTACTATCCCAATTCAGCAATGAGCATTCAGAATTAAGGCTGAGGTCCTTGATCGTTGTCCGGCTAGATTTTAAAGGACCTGGAAGAGTCTTCAAGCTTGGAGATCTTTGCTGATATGCACTAGGCCTGCCAGTCCTGCCACAGCTTGGAACTTCTCTTGTAATTGAAGATATCAGAGAGAGCTTATGCTTATAAGGCGAATAACTTTCGGAACAAGTATCAATATCTCCAGTCCTCAGCTTTGGTGAACTCATTGATCTTGCTTTTGCCTTCGCAGATTCTGTTGCTGCCATGTAAGTTGGAACTACAAGAGAGTTGGAAAATGATTTCTCTTCCCCAAGCGAAGACTGCTTTCGATGAAACGGTCTTCGCGGAACTGATATTGGAGAATCCAATCCTTCAGTGTTACATTGTTTCTGGAGACTTCTCGGTCTGAGTCCTTTTCCTCTATATTCTACTTTATTCTTCCTGCTAGGAGTCCAAATCGTGTCCAAATCTTCAAGCTCTTTGCTTTTGGAAACTTGGGTATCCACCCACTGCTCCAACCAGTATCTCCACCTTCCATTAGCCTTGTTCTGTTCTGACTCTGCTGATTTCTACACAAAGTTTCCCAAAACCTGAGAGTAATTTCAATATGACAAAAAACCTGAAACTGAAAATCAATCACCAAACATCAAATTACCCGATGGTTGAACACGTATTCCTTAATTCGTTCTCTTCTCATTATAGCTTCTTTCTTGCTATTAAACAATGCATCTGCCTCTTCCTTTGTCAGTACACTATCATCCCATCTTCTTTGACCATTTGAGTCCATCTGAAAAATATCCACGCACATTGAAAAAAAAGTATGATTAAACAGGTTTTCACTCCGTAGTTTGCACTACAAGTAACTGAATTTTATATCACCACCCACCTTCATTATATTGTCTCTCAAAGTTTGCAACTGTTTAGTACTATTATTGTTATTTTTATCTTCACCACAATGATGCCCTGTTTGGATTCTTCTTGCACAGACCTGTGACTGGATATTTACAATGGACTGCAAGCACTTGAGAGTGGTGATAGCTTGGCGTCTCACGTTTCGTCCCCGAATAATTGCTTGCAGCCTCACTATACCCCTCAAAGCCCTCAAAGCTTTCTTTGCCTGCAACAATCACACACATACACAAGTGATGCCTTACCAGATCAATCATCAAATGTCTTCTAGAGCCAAATATGTCAAACAAAACAGACTTACAAGGTAACCCCTAAAAGCTGTTTGTATTTTAATGGCTGCAAGTTCCAGGATGTACATCTGATATTTGAAACTAGCAGGATGAGGAGGGGATTGAACATCGATCCGGATTTCAACTTCAGGGTCATCTTCCTTTTCTCTTCCACATTGATGGGTTGTTTGTGGTGTTCCAGTGAGCCTGACAACCTCAGCTGCCATTTTAGCAGCTTCCACTGCTGCTTCTGCTGCAGCAGCTGTGGCAATGGCTACATTTATAGCATGTTTACTCTGCTTCTCCTCGGTTGTCTCACTTTGTGTCCTGTGTGTAGGTGCTGTAATGGAAGCAAACCTTTTCACCTTTAGCCTGCCAAAAATCCATTTCCTTCTCCTCTCCTTCTAAAAATTTGTTCACAAACATCAAGTCATAGACAATCAACCAAACCATGAACAACAATAAACATTAGTGAAATAAAAAATTTACCTTCTCAGGTTTGGAATCTGAAATGAACAATCTCTTCAATAAATTGAACCAGCTCTTCTTCTTTGCCATTACACAACTAGCACTAACAAATTACGCTAAGATATCAAAGTCACAATTTTTTTTTTTCCATATTATATGCTATTTTCACATCGGAAACAGAAACCAAAGCAAAACTCTCTTACCCATCTCCTAGATTCTCGAGTTGCAGTGAATGTCAAGACAAGAGCTACTGCTTCTAAGAGATCAGTTCTTGGAGACTTGGATGGACACTACTCTTTTGGTGTAATTGCAAAAGTTATTGCCGTCAATTCATGCAAGAACCAATTTGTATAATGTGACATATACCAAAGACTAAATCAGAGAATTTTTCTTGGAAAGCTGAAACCACAAACACCCCAAAAAAGGGTTTGTTAGAAGTTGCAACTGATGAAGGAAATCTAGCTGGTATGTTTGTGTAATAGCTCCAATCATGCATTCATCTTTTTC
Organism: Dimocarpus longan; assembly: GCA_022984855.1. Classification (NCBI taxonomy): domain Eukaryota; kingdom Viridiplantae; phylum Streptophyta; class Magnoliopsida; order Sapindales; family Sapindaceae; genus Dimocarpus; species Dimocarpus longan. The sequence goes on from CM041022.1 coordinate 24,382,824, forward strand.
ATCTTTTACATGATGAGTTTTATCAGCTGTTCAACTTGTGGGCCTCTTGATTAGAACACTGTTGATAAAAAAAAAAATTAATAAAAGGGGAGGACCATTTTGGTTTTCATGTAAGAAACCTCTTGATGTATTATGACAGTTTTTTTTGAGCTTCATGGGTCCTCCCCATTATCTTTTCCCCACCCTCACTTTTCTCCTCTGTTGTAGACATCTTCAAATGCATGTTGGGTACAAATTTACCTTGCTATCCCTTGCGTTTGGTTTTATTGGATAGCAACTTATCATCCAAGAACGGTCCCACGATATGTTATCAAATCATCAGTTGATTCCTAACCCTTTGATTATAACAATAACGTGTGGTTTAAAATTTTATAAAAAGATGATTAGAACCCTTTCTGTATGAAAAAAAAAAAAAATATATATATATATATCTATTTTTTAAATCAGACAGATTCACTTGTGATCAAATAATATTTCAAGAGTTATGAGTTTTTTTATATAATATTATTTTAATTTATCACCATTTGATTATAATAATAATAATATGTGGTTTAAAATTTTATAAAAAAAATGATTAGAAACCTTTTTGTATGAAGAAAATATCTATTTTTTTTTTTTTTTAAATTAGATGGATTCATCTGTGATCAAACTATATTTCAAGAGTTATGAGTTTTTGATATAATATTATTTTAATTTATGTTTATATTAATAAAAACCTTCTCATATAGAGAGGAGGTATGTGTCTATTTTTCAAACTAGATGGATCTATGTATAATCAAATTAAACTTCAGAAAAAGCGAAGTTAATTTTGTAAGATAAAATTATTATGGTGATCTGCGGTTATTTATGTCATTTCAAAAATACCAACCATGGCATTACGTGCCTTTGGGCTTAAGGTCAAATTAGCTTTCTCCATCCAAGAAATATAGACCATTCCTCATACAATAAGTACAAGGAGATACTGTCATCTGTGCATACACACTTTAAGAAAGAGAGAGAGGAAGAGGTATTATTGAGGGAAGTGGGGGAGTCACGGTGAAATTGATGAGAGAATGTGAAGAATACAACAAAGCAGCCTTAGATTGCAAGGTTGAAGGACAGCTGTTAAAGGGCCCTAACACAAGGAATAAATTGTATATATCTCCCTCACACTCACACCCATCTTTTTATAAATGAATTGGAATAATTCTCTGTCCATCTCTCTTAGAAGTCTTTAATGGGGCCCTAATCCGTTTGCAACATATATGTAATTTTATATAAAGGAACATAAGCATCATCTACATGTGATAACATTATATATCTGTTTAATTGAAGATTTTTCTTTCCCTTGCGTCCTTGATCATCATACATACTAGTTGAATATATTTTCTTGGGCTACTACATTCTTATTGCTCATCTAATGGTAAGAATCATGATGTTTCAAGAGCTGAATAATATCTCGCCTACACATTAATGCAATTTCTAACAATAACATAAAGAAATTTAAGAAATATTCATTCAACAATACAATCGGTAATATACATATATATATATGTAACTGCCATTTTTCACCCTGTTCAGGTTCAGCTAGAAGTTCATTGACCAACATGATTACGATAAGAAAAGCAAATAAATTAACAAATGAACGCTTTCAAGACTCCCCATTCCAAATCTAGCATTATCTCATTCTCATCCCAGACTAAAGAATATAATTTTGTCTATGCAGACATTATTCTGCAGTTATTGTATGATACATACTTTTTTAGTAAATTTTTATCTTCTGAAAATTGATTTACTTTTTATCTTTTAATACATTTCAAACATTAGAATCTTCTTAAAATACATAAACCATAAAATAATTAATTACATAATAGTATTTACGTTGTATAATAAAAATTCGGAAGATTTTCCTATATTGATCGATCAAGTTGAACATAATACGTGTGGTAACATATGTTACTGGTGGTTGAAATATGCTGTTCTAATTTTTTTTTTCTCATTTTTAAATGTTGTGCTTTGTCTTAAACTCTTTGTGGCCAGCATAAATATTAGCATATAAATAAGAAAATTATGTTCGGGACAATAACTAGCCAAGTATATATTCTCCAACAAAGTAACATCTTCGGCCACCAGCTTCCTCATTTTTGTGCTTGCAACACTGTGCTGAAAAGCCCAAAACTATTGATATTTCTTGACAATACTTGAAGTCCCATTATAAGAATTGTTAACGGGAATTTGGATCTTCTAAATGTTTCCAAATGTTGGCCAAGATACAGTCCACAATGCATGTTTTAAAGTTATGGACCAACAAGCAACTTAAACATTGAATTGCATGTTCCCTAGTAATTCCATGTTGAAATCCTATTGATCTGCATATACATGTGGAATATTTTGCAACTTGATAATTTTAAAGAAAAAAAAATCCTATCTTTAAAATCCATACCATAAACAATTTTGAAAATGTAATTTTTCTTGACCAATCAGAACAACTATACTTTGCATGCACAAAACCAGTTTCGAAAATTGAGGCAGCAAACAACTTTTTCTGATTAAACATCAAACATGCATGCATGTCATTTCCATCCAGCTTATCGGCTATCAATATCAAATTTGACCGCCCATATGCATTACATGCATGATGCAAACCTTGTCTAGAATCCAGTAACATCATAAGAATGACATATTTGTGTTGTAGATGGGTCTATCCTTCACATCTAACACCTAATTTAATGTTCAGGAACAATCAAAATTTAAAGTTGTGATAAGATCCAACGCATTAATACAGTATAATCATATCCAAAATAACTGTGTAAAATTTATGTCAGCTAGCTGTACAAAGAAAAAAATTAATTATTCCTCACCTGTTTTGAAAAGTATAGGCTAATTTGGTTTTCTAGCCAAAGCTAGTATATCTTTCATTTAAAGGTAAAAAATTATTGCCAGCTTTTGACAATGATATATGTGGTTATTTTTATCAGTATTTTCTTTTTTAAATAATTATTCCTTTCATGTGATAGATTACTAAACAAGAAGTGACAGTTTTCACTTCTAGAATATTAAAATGGAGATAATCACATCTATCCAACAATAATGCATATACTGCGTCTCCTCTATTTGGCTAAACAATTGAATGTCACTATCAAAACTCCAAAATAATACATACAAAGGTTTTAAAAATAAATATAATAAACATCTCTTAAAAAATAAGTACAATAAAAAATACTATTTAAAGTAATAGCACATCTCGTTGTAGCATGGATAGTCGTAAACATCTTCCACCCGTCTTAGTGGTGAAATTCAAATTCCGCCGAGAGTATTACCCCCAACTTTTTGTGTTATAAATCTTTATATTTGGACCTGTAAGTAATGATATATTTGATAAACATTTTATCTATTTAGTATTAATTTTAAAATAATTTATATTTATTCTTTTAAGATATTAATATAAGTTTTATTTAGTTAAAAATATGTAAGTTTTAGGTGTCTAAAAGAAAATTTATTAATTTTTTATTACTATTTGTAAAACTACATATCAACATAATTCTTCAAATATATAAACTTGCCGTCACTTTTTTTTTTTTTTTTTTTTTAATTTATATTGCTCAAATCTTTTATAATTCAGAGACTCTGATGGATATAAAACATATCAACTTTCACCGAATATTTATAAAATGATAGCATAAATTTTAAACAACAGAATTGAAAACACTCTCTTACTCTCGTGTTGTCAACTTAATAACATATTTATCAAGTTTTGTATAGATAATTTTATCCCAATTTTGTGTAGAAGTTATTTTTATTAATTTTTTTATTATGACTATAAATATAGACTACATAAGTAATGTTTAATCTTAATATATTTTGATAAATAAGATTTCATACTTATTATAGGAGTTATTGCAGGTTGCGCGACTAATGATTGATCTCAATAAATCATAATGATTTAGATATTCAAATTTATTATGCGACCAAATATTTTTAGATACTTAAATTATACAAATAGTAAATTGATCTTGAGGAACATAATATCTTTTTCACATGTTAATGAAATTAATGTTATGGAACCTAATATCCTTTTCATATGTTAAAAAATTAATGTTAGAAATTAAGTTAATAGTGATTGACTTAACGAGTTTAGTTATTTTGACCAACCAAACCACTAACGTTATCCTTCAATTTAAGTCATTGGATTAGTATCGATAACTATTCTTATAACCAATTTAAAGGGTTCAATTAAGAGATAAAATTAGTGGTTGGGTAAGGTAGTCCAACTCTTTGGAGGGATTGGTTTGGATAGAATTGGGGTCATAGATTGGTTCATTATATTAGTTTGGAAACTAAAAATGAAAAAAGGTAATTAAATCCAGAGAGTATATAAACCAAACCAAACCACCGCAAGTGTGGTCGTCTAGTGTCGGACATCAAACTCAAAAACTCTCCAAGATTTGATGTTTTTGGATTCTGTGTGTCAGTCAGTTCCATTAGATTGTCTCTGTTGCGTAAAGCTTCTGTCTCTTGCTGAAAAAAATCTGATTTTTTTCTCGTTGAAAACCTAGTCTAATCTAACAGTGAATTGCCTTTGAATTCAAATGAATAGAGAGTCTTTGAATTGAGTGTTTGTTGGGTTTCAATGGGAAACTGGAGAAATCGACCCCCACGAAGGTTTTTCAATAGACAGAGACCTCCCAAGTCGCCTCCTTTGTATTCCCTTGACGTAGACTTATCTTCCCCAGGTAAAAGTTAGTCTTTTTTTTTTGGTTTTGTTTGGTTTGTTGAGATTCTTGATCTTTAATTTGAACTAGGGTGTGCTTGAATTGTTGTATTATTGATATTGCTTGGTGGGTTTGATTTGAAATTGCTGTTTGTTCAATTAGTGGATAGATTCAGTGTTTTTTACTTTTTTATGTTGTTGTGATGCCTAGTTGACGTAAAATTTTTGTTCGAAATTTGAAATTGATGTGGGTATAAATTTGGAGATAAATTGTTGAAGGAATTGAATAAAATTTCAAATGTTTTAGTTGTTGTAGCCGTTTATTTTGTGGATTTGATTTGAAATTGCTGCTTGTTCAATTAGTGGATAGATTCAGTGTTTTTCATGTTTTTGTGAATTGTGATGACTAGTTGACGTAAAATTTTTGTTCGAAATTTGAAATTGATGTGGGTATGAATTTGCAGATATATTATTGAAGGAATTGAATAAAATTTCAAATGTTTTAGTTGTTGTAGTCATTTATGTGGTTTGGATGATTTGTTAGTTTATGAAATGATACAGTTTGCGCATAGAGGGAAACTTTTGATTGCCTTAGTTTAATTGGTCTTGTGTTGTTCCTGGTGCATTTTTCAATGGAGTGTGTACAATTTTTGGAAATCATGATCAGTGTAAGTGTTATTGGAAGTAGCGTATGATAGTGTATTGTTAGTTTTGCAATAAACATGCGTGTGAACGTGGTGTATATATGGTACTAATTTTGCTTTTTGATTGTGTCATTCAAATATTTAACTTCCATTCTAGGATATTTGCATGTTCAGGAGGTTAATTAGACGAGACTCTTTTACTTGATCATGGTTTAATTATTTGAGAATGTTGGGGGTTATTAAATGTGAGAATCAATGTAGTTGCTGGTCATGTGATTTGCTGTTAAATAAATATTATAACTATATGTTTGATTGTTAATTTTTCCCTTTCTGTAAGGATATACTTTGGCTTGAACAGCTAGGCTTTTCTTTTCTAGCATTGTGTTGAGGGTATAATATTCTAGCAAGTTAAATAGACCACCGTTTTTTTTTTCTTTTTGAAATAACTAGACCACCATTCTTTTATCCAATAAATGTGGAACTTTGCATAAAATAGGTATAACAATTATGCAAAGGACAAACCCTAATTGATGATTGACTGGAGAGTTACTTCTTGGTACTAACTGGGTGTAACAGTGGAGATTGAATTGAAGAACTTTTGGCAATTTGGTTTCAAATTGGTAAATTCTAAGTCAATTTTCTATGTTAACTTGCAAATTAATTGTTTCTAACTAACAAACTTGTGCCTTTTTTTGTACGAAGTACAAACCATGTAGCCCTGGTGACCAAACAATGAGAGAATATGGATAATATCTGAATATTATAATAATTTGAAATTACATAGCCTCATTGAATCAGGATGAACAGTTTAGCTCCTATTCATTTCTAAGCCCTGCTTGTAACATTGTAACTTTGATAAAGGTTGGAATTGTTGACTAATAATTAATTTTCAACACTTCAAATTGTGTGAACTGCCATCTTTCCTTCCTTTTTTTCACTTAAGTGACAATTTATGTACACTGTTGTTTTTAATACACAGTTTGTATTGGTGCTTGGGTTTATAGTTCCTAAATTTCTTTCTTTAATAGGATTTTGTGAAGATGGTGTACCCTTATGGGAAAAGAAATTCTGTACTTTGATTGGTAGAGTACCGTGGCAGAAGATTGTGGATACTAAGAAGTTCATGTACTGCAGTAATGTACTTGATTGGGATGACTCAGCAGGCAAAGAAGCATTTCAAAATGCGAAAAATCGCTTTTGGGCAGACACCAATGGCTTGCCCTGTGATATCTCTCTCCCAGATCCAGATATTTATCTTGATGAAATAAATTGGAATCCTGATATTGATCCTGAACTGATTAGAGACTTAGACTCTGTATACTTTGCTGAGGGTGAAGGAGAATCGGATGGGAAGTATGCTCGTAGACAGAGAAAGAATAGAAACTCTACACACATTTCTCCAAAAGATTGTAGTGAAAACTCTGGTATCGTTAACAATCCTTGGGAGGGTAACGACAATATGCAGGGTAGTGATGCTTTGAAGGATGGAGTACTGGGAGGTTGGAACCAGCCAGATAATGGTAAAAAGGATTTGGATAATATAAAAACTGATGGTAATCCTTGGGAGAGCACCTGTACCTGGGACGATGAAGTTGCAAAGAATAAGGTACAGGGCTGGAACCGTTGGGATGATCATAATAATGTTTCTGAGAAATTAAATAATGATGATAATCCCTGGGGGAGCAGCTGGACATGGGGCAGTGAAGCTGCAAGGGACAACACTTGGGAAAGCTGTGATGAAAAATGGGGTTCCAACCAGGGCAGAAATAACGCCAACTGGTCTAGAAAATGGGATAATAATGGTAGAAAAAAGTGGGATGGAGGGGCTGGCTTTGGGAATAATTCTTTGTATTGGAGCCAGCAGAAGCCCTGGAAGTTTGTTACTGGTAACAATCCTGTGGCACGCAACTATATTCAGTATAGCAAGACTAATAAAGATCAAGGATGGGGAGATTGTGGCCGAGGCAATGCCTGGGGTAGGAAACAGCGGGACAATTCTTATAATGATCCCAGGAACACCGAATGTGGATTAAGTGGTGGGGGTTGGAGAACATGGAATGAGAATTGTCGGAAGAGGGAAGGTTCTCGTCTAAGTAGTTATGAAAACTCAGGATATCAGCGGGATCATAATCAAACCGGTCATAGCTGGAGGAGCAGAAATACTAACAAGAGGGTCAGTTTTGCACTTTGAGTTGCCAGTGACACCGAGACTGATGTGAAAGCGTTGTGTCTGTGACATCCGCTGTAGCTTGGTTTTGTAGTAACCATAAAGCCATGATATATTTGTTGTTAAGAACAGGTTTTGTTCCTGTAACACGGGGTAATTTTGTGCTTCTTCTTATATGCTATCCACTAAACACAGTAAAGTACGAAATTATGTCAAGCTCTTTCTGGTTGTCTAAAAGTAGGGGTTTCATACCATTTTGTTTAGCTATTGAATCCAAAATGTATTGATTCAATCTTTGATTGGTTTTGAATGCTTAAAATATATTGCCATTTGATAGTGCTGGGTTTTCTCTATTATACAGCCACTCTACTACTCTTCAATGAAAGTTTTATGTACTCATCTGAAGAATGGGGACATCTCTGTCTCTCTCTTGAGGAACAACATTTTGCTGACAATAATTTAGTATGTTGTTCTTTCCTTTGAATCAAACACTTGGAAAATGTATACGTATATGGGTGAACCACAACATAAGTAGATGAGACACCTTTTAACTCTCAAAATTTACTTACCTCAAATTAAAAATAACAAGACTCTCAGAATTTAATTATAAACTAAATAAGCACGTCAATCAAGTTGTGCACCTCCATCTCCAAAATTTCAATTGTTTATAAATTGACAGACTCCCTTTATTGTAATAATCATTATTCTCCTTATAAATACTTTTAATCGAATTTCAAAATTTAACATCTTCGATCCTATTTTATATAACATTTAAATCATTTTTTTCTCCACTATTAAAATTGTATTATTTTAACAATATTTGATCTCATCTTGATTTTGTAAATTTTTAACTTGTAATATTATTTACCTTGATAAATACATAAATACCCTCGTTGGTTTTATGTCAAATTTTTTCTAAAAAATTAAAATAAGGAAATAAAAAAAAAAAAAAAAACACACGCACACGTACACAAAAGCAGTTGACTTCAACAGAAGTACAAGATAGGTGTACACTTAGACAGCACAGTCACATAGTCCGCCAGCATAATGCCGCCAAAACCTCCACAACCACCACCAAAACCCTACTTCTTCTACGGCCACCGCAAGCCCTCCCAAAACAGGCCCACCGTCTACGGCGGCCTCTTCTCCAACCGCCGCTCCCTCAAACAGCCATCCCCAGAGTCCAACCAATCAGACCCCTTCTTCAACCTCCAAAAATGGGACCCCCACTTCCTCTCCTCCCAACCACCACCACCACCACCATCCCTCTCCCACTCACAGCGCCTCTCCCCCATTGCCCGCTTCATCGTCGACGCCTTCCGCAAGCACCAGAGCCGCTGGGGCCCCGAGATCGTCACCCAGCTCAACAAGCTCCGTCGCGTGACGCCGGACCTGGTGGCGGAGGTCCTCAAGGTCGAAAACAACCCCGTTTTGGCCTCCAGGTTCTTCCACTGGGCCGGCAAGCAAAAGGGTTATCGCCATAATTTCGCTTCCTACAATGCATTGGCCTATTGCTTGAATCGAAACAACATGTTTCGTGCCGCAGACCAGGTCCCTGAGTTGATGGACTCGCAAGGTAAGCCGCCTTCTGAGAAGCAGTTTGAGATTTTGATTAGAATGCATGTGGATTGTGGTAGAGGACTTAGAGTTTATTATGTGTATCAAAAAATGAAGAAATTTGGACTTGTGCCTAGTGTTTTTTTGTATAATAGGATAATGGATGCGTTGGTTAGGACTAGTTATTTGGATTTGGCATTGTCGGTTTATGATGATTTTAGAGGACATGGATTGGTTGAGGAGAGCGTTACGTACATGATTTTGATCAAGGGGTTGTGTAAGGCGGGTAGGTCCCAGGAAATGTTCAAGCTTTTGGGGAGAATGAGGGAGAATTTGTGTAAGCCGGATGTGTTTGCGTACACTGCGATGATTAAGGTGTTGGTTTCGGAAGGGAGTTTGGATGCTTGTTGGCGGGTGTGGGAGGAGATGAGGAATGATTTGGTTGAGCCGGATGTGATGGCATATATGACATTTATTACGGGGTTGTGTAAAGGAGGGGGAGTGGAGAGAGGGTACGAGTTGTTTAGGGAGATGAAAGAGAAGGAGGTTTTGATTGATAGGGTGATTTATGGAGTTTTGGTTGAAGGTTTTGTGGGAGAAGGGAAGGTTGGGAAGGCGTGTGATTTGTTGAAGGATTTAGTGGATTCGGGGTATAGGGCTGATTTGGGGATATATAATTCTATCATTGGAGGATTGTGTGGTGTGAAGCAGGTTGATAAGGCTTATAAGCTTTTTGAAGTTACGGTTCGAGATGGTCTTGAGCCGGACTTTTCTACTGTGAATCCCATGTTGGTTTGTTATGCGGAAATGGGGAAAATGGATGATTTCTGTAAGTTGCTTGTGCAAATGGAGAAGTTGAGATTTCGTGTGGTTGATGATCTTGAGAAGTTTTTTGAGTTTGTGGTTGAGAAGGAAGAAAGGATTATGATGGCTTTGGAAGTGTTTGAAGTATTAAAAGGGAATGGTTATAGCAATGTTGCAATATACAATATACTAATGGGAGCTCTCTACAAGATTGGGGAGGTGCAAAAGGCATTATCACTCTATGGTGAAATGAAGGATCTGAATTTGGAACTGCATTCATCAACTTATAGTATTGCAATTCAGTGTTTTGTTGAACATGGGGATATCCAGGAGGCTTGTGCTTGTCATAATAAAATAATTGAGATGTCTCGTGTTCCTTCTGTTGCTGCTTATTGTTCTCTGGCTAAAGGGCTATGCAAAATCGGAGAGATTGATGCAGCTATGATGTTAGTTCGTGATTGCTTAGGCAACGTTGCAAGTGGGCCCATGGAATTCAAGTACACCCTTACTATTCTCCACGTCTGTAGATCAGGTAATGCAGAAAAGGTGATTGAAGTGCTAAATGAGATGATGCAAGAAGGCTGCCGTCCTGATGAAGTTATATGTTCTGCTATAATCTCTGGTATGTGCAAATATGGAACAATAGAAGAGGCAAGGAAAGTTTTCACAAATGTGAGAGAGCACAAACTTCTAACAGAAGCCAATATGATTGTGTATGATGAAATATTAATTGAACATATGAAGAAGAAGACAGCAGACTTGGTGCTATCAGGATTGAAGTTTTTCGGTCTGGAATCCAAGTTGAAATCAAAGGGATGTACTCTGCTTCCGAGTTGAGAAAGTGAAACAAGGTACGATATTTTAACATTTCAATGTTTTTTGGTGCTTCATGTCTATAATTGGGTGACCTGTTTGATTAAATTTGACCTTTAATTTGATTTGCTTTGTCAGGTTGAGTTGTCATTTCCTCTTCTGTATCTGGCACGGACAAGTATGCCATACTGGAGAAGGCAAGGAAACTTTACACATTTAAATTACAGAGGTAGCAAACTAGAAAAATACTTGGTGCTATCAGGATTAATCCATTATTAGTATGGATTCCATGTTGCGACCACTTGTCATGCAATGGTGTATGTAAGCTTAATGCAGTACAGATCAACAATATAGAGGAAAAAGTTGGATGTCAATACCAAAAACCTGATGTCAGTTCATGGTACTGAACCTGAGACCTACTTGCTGCCTTTAGTCTAAAGCCATAATATGTTAAATTTTAAGTGTCAGAAGGCAGTGTGACATGGAGAAGATTAACCACCAGAAGATTTCCCTGGATTTGAAAAAGAGAATTTGGGAGGGAGATGTCTGACAAAGTTGGTACATTCAACTTGTTTGTTGTTGAATGATCAAGGCTTAGGTAACGGTCTCTTATCTCTTATAAGAGACATGATGAACAAGATAACCTTGGTTCAATTACATAGTAAAATAAGCATAACCTTTGTTCAATTACATAGTAAAATGTTATTGGTCCTGATGGGGTATGAATATGATCGCTCTATCCAAAAAACAGTTCTATTATATTAAATATTTTTGGAAGTATAATTTTATACTTTTTTCTTATCTTATATCCTCTTTCAGATTTCTTTTCTTCCTTTGCATTAAATTTTTAACAATAGACCTGAGAGAAATTCAAAATTTAATATGCCAAGCAGCATCTCGATCATTTCCTTGCACTTTCCAAAAGTAAAGAAAGCATTCACTCTAGAAAAGGAGCAGAAGGCTCTCCTGCCCCTCTCAACGCTCAACAGCATGCGAAAGCTGTCCCACCAGCAAATAATGGAGTGCTGCTGTCCCGCTTGAATATGCAAGTCAGTCAACCAGCCAATTATCAACACAAAAGATACTCCGTGATTTTGTCCATATTAGTGTTTTTCTCCATTATACCAACGGAGTTCACGCACACGATGCACACATGGAACACATTTCTGCACTCTTTTTAATCAAATGAAGATAGAGTGATGTTTGGAGCTGTCATAGCCCTAGGCTGGGAATTCATCTTCTAGAAAATCAAATGGCTACTTCAGATCATCGAATGTTCATTTTATGTTAATGAAAAAAATCGAGCCCTCATCCTCTGCTTCCTCGAAAACAAGTTCGGGCAAAATAATGGAGTGAAAATATAAAGCAGGGTTTTCGGTTGTTTCCATGCACCTTCCAAAAAAGCAAAGTAAGCAAAGAAGTGCTCACCAGTCATTCTCAACAATCAAACACCAACAGTATCAACAATTGAGTACTGCTTTTGCATTTGAGTTGACCTGTAAGTCAAGTAGGCAACGTCATCTAACTCAGAAACAGAAAAGTGAGAAAACAAAGAACAGAAAATCCATTCCTAGAATTCCTGCAACTTTCCATAATTTTTCTGTTTAACTCTTCAAGAAACAAACGATGGCTGTTGTTGGGGAGGCCATTCTAACTGCTGCCATTGAGAATCTGTTCAACAAGTTAGCTTCACCCAAACTCCTGGAGTTTGCAAAGCGAGAGAAGATTCGGGATGATATCAAGAAGTGGGAGAAAATTTTGCTGAGGATTCATGCTGTGCTTGATGATGCTGAGGAGAAGCAGATGAAGAGCCGATTTGTGAAAACTTGGCTAAGCGATCTTAATCAATTGGCTTATGATGTGGAAGATATACTGGACGAGTTTGCGACTGAAGATTTGCGGATGAAGTTGGTGAATGAACCTCAAGCCAGCACAAGTAAGGTACAAAAGCTCATTCCTTCTTGTTTTACTGGTTTGAGTCCACGTTCTATTAAGTTCAATGTCAAGATGGCATTTGAAATAAAAGAGATTACTTCTCGATTGGAAGAGATTGTGACTCAGAAAGATAACCTCAACTTGATAGAGAATTCAGGGGGCAGGTCTTATGGGGTTGGATATAGAAGATGGCCGGAAACATCTGTCAATGAGCCTCACATTTACGGTAGAGAAAAGGATAAAGAGGCAATACTTGATTTTTTGTTGAAGGCTGAAGGTGGTAGTGATGGAAACTTTTCGGTTGTTTCTATAGTGGGTATGGGAGGGATAGGCAAGACGACTCTTGCTCAACTTGCTTACAATGATGATAAAGTGGAAACATTTTTTGATGTCAAAGCATGGGCTAGTGTTTCTGATGAATTTGATGTTATTCGCTTAACAAAATCAATTCTAAAGTCTGTAGATCGTGAGACTGATGATTATAATGACCTAGACAAGCTTCAAGTTGCATTGAAGGAGAAGCTATACGGAATGAAGTTTTTGATTGTTTTGGATGATGTATGGAACGAGAGTTATGATGATTGGACACTACTTTGTCGCCCATTTCAAGCAGGCTCCTTGGGAAGTAGAATTCTTGTGACGACTCGCAATCTAAGTGTTTCATATGTGGTAGGTACTTCTCAAACTTACCAAATAAATAAGTTGTCAATTGATGATTGTTTGTCTCTGTTTACTCAACATTCTTTAGGAAAAACCAATTTTGATGAGTATCGGTACTTAGAAGAAATTGGGAAGAAGATAATAAAAAAGTGCGATGGATTGCCTTTGGCAGCAAAAACTCTTGGTGGTCTCTTACGTGGTAAAGTCAGTTGTAAGGATTGGGAAGATGTGTTGAATAGCAAAATATGGAATTTACCAGAAGCAAAATGTGGTATTATGCCAGCACTCAGATTAAGTTATCATCATCTACCTCCACATTTAAAAAGGTGCTTTGTGTACTGCTCAATATTCCCAAAAGATTACGAATTTTATAAGGATGATATAATATTATTATGGAAGGCTGAGGGATTCTTGGAAACTAGTCGTAGTGAAAAGCATAAAGAAGATTTAGGTGATGAGTATTTTCAAGATCTACTCACAAGGTCATTTTTCCAAGAATCAAGTAGTGATACATATTCACTTGTGACGCTCCTCCAAAAAAATCAAAAACCTTCATTTGTGATGCACGACCTGATCCATGATCTTGCTCAGTGGGCTGCAGAAGACACCTGCTTAAGGATTGAGAATCTGCTAGAAAATGAGAAGCCAAGGGAAATTCCAAAACATCTTCGGCATTTAGCTTTCCTAAATTTTGAATCATATGATGGATGCATTCAAAAGTTTAAGGGCTTCAATGAGTTGAAAAGTTTACGAACCTTCTTAACATTGTATTGTTGGCCTTTTAAACTTTCCTGTGATTTTCCTTCTATGTTGCTTCAACTACCACGTTTAAGGGTATTATCTTTAAACGGATGCCCCATTCATGAGCTACCAAACTCAATTGGTGATCTAAAACTTCTACACCACCTTGACCTCTCTCACACCAAAATAGAATTTTTACCAGATTCAATTAACACACTTTACAATTTGGAAACACTTAAACTAAAATTCTGTAAACGTCTAACGAGATTGTGTTCAGACATGGGGAACCTAATTAAATTGCATTATCTTTTTGTTACTCAACCAATTTCATTGCCTTTAGGAATTGGTCGATTAACTAGTCTTCGGATACTAGAGCATTTTGCTGTAGCTAAAGACATGGGACCTGGGTTAAGAGAATTGAAAGACTTGAATAACCTTCAAGAAAGGCTTCACATATCAAGGTTGGAGAACGTGAATGATTTGAGGGATGCTGAGCAGGCAGACTTAAATGGCAAGGGAGACCTTAAACATCTACAGCTGGAATGGACTTGCAGCAATGATGGATTAAATGAGAAAAAAATCGCAGCTCAAGTGCTTGAGAAGCTACAACCGAGTCAAAAGCTTGAAAGTCTCCTGATTCAGGGCTTTGGTGGTAGACAACTTCCACAATGGCTAGGCGATACTTCTTTGTTGAGCTTAGTGAGTCTAACATTTCAAGACTGCAAGATCTGTGCTTCTTTTCCATCAATGGGTCAACTACCTTTGCTCAAGGAACTATGCATCCAAAATGTAGATGGAATAGAGATCTTGGGTACAGAATTTTATGGACATGGTTGCTCAACAACGCCTTTCCAGTTACTGGAGAAATTCGATATTAGTAATTTGCGGGGATGGAGAGACTGGATTCCTTCAGGATCCAGTACAAGTGTTGATGCATTTCCTAGGCTGCGGCAGCTTTCAATCAGGGAATGTCCTAAATTATTAGGAAAATTGCCGGAACATCTTCCTTCATTGGAAAGCCTTACCATTGAGAAATGTCAGGAATTGAAGGTGTCTGTTCCAATTCTTCCAAGACACTGCGCCATACAGATTTCTAAATGCAAGGAGGTGGTGCTGAGAAGTATCAAAGATCACAGCATAATGAGCTCTATGGTTCATTTTCTTTCCGGTATTTCAAGTCTCATGTTTCTAGCAGATGGGTTTCTGAAAAGATTTTTCGAAGTAGAGAGACTAGATATAGTTTACTATGATGAACGGAAATCTTACTTGGAGATTGTATCTGAAGTAGATGCATTTAGAGCTCATGGCATAAATAACCACTTTCATAACCTGGTTTTGATGGAAGATGGGATACGGCAGCACGAGTTGCCTTTCAGAGCTCAGTATCTGGAATTGACAGATTGTAAATGCCTTGTGAAGCTAGAGCAAGCGTTGCAAAGACTTAGTTTCCTTAGAGGATTAACCATCAAAGAATCCCCTAAAATTATTTCCTTTCCGGACGCTTCTCTACCTTCTCAACTGGGATTCATCATCATTGAAAAATGTGTTGCACTGCAGTCTCTGCCAATGGCATGGATGCACAGCAGTAATACATCTCTTAAAAAGTTGTTTATCAGCTACTGTGATTCTTTGACATGCATTACAAGAGTTCATCTACCTGCAAATCTGAAGTTGTTGGAGATCGTGCATTGCTCTAATTTACTGTCTGTGTTGGATGAGGAGGAAGTTTCAGGCAGTTCAAGGAACGCCCCTTGTCTTAAGCACTTGACAATTGTATTTTGTCCATCTCTCACATCCTTATGGTCAAAAAGCAACGAAATACCTGACACACTAAAATCGATCGAGCTTTTAAGATGCTCAAAGTTGGAGTCAATAGGAAAGAGTTTCCATGACAAAATGAAGCTGAAATATCTCCGTATCGAGGATTGTGAGAGACTAAAGACCCTGCCCCGTGACATCAACAATCTCATCTCTCTTCAGGCTTTAGTTATCAAGAAGTGTCCAGGCATAGCATCCTTTCCTGAGGGTGGCTTTCCCACAAGCCTTGCAGGACTTGTAATTAGTGATATGAAGATCTGTAAGTCATTGTTTGAGTGGGGGTTGCACAAACTTACCTCTCTAGAAGTAATCAGCATTAAAGGAGGATGTCCTGATGTGATTTCCTTTCCACAGGAGGAGTTAGGGATGAGTCTTCCTGTCTCTCTCAAGGCATTGATGATTAAAGAATTTTCAAATCTGGAACGCCTAACTTGCAACCTTCAAAACCTTTCTTATTTGGAGGAGCTGAGTCTCTACAACTGTCCTAAGCTCAAGCATCTTCCAGAAAATGGCCTGCCTCAGTCACTTAAAAATATACGTATTAGAAAATGTCCTCTGCTGGAAGAATGGTGTGAAAAGGATAAGGGACACTATTGTTCCAGGACAATCCACTTATCTTGCGACAGCCTAGACACAGAATTTTCTGATATTGGAGATTGATTTCCGATTAATAGAAAAAGACTCCTGGTAAGTCAGTCTAAAATCATGTAAAACCAGTGTTTAGATTCTCTTTTATATCTAACAAGATCATTTATTATTATTCATTTATTATTACAGGGTACAGACAACAGGAATTTCTAACGAACAGAATGAGGACTGAAGCAGGCTTATAAAGGGAGACTCTAGAAATCCAAGGCTGCACTTTTAGGTTAACTGAAGGATTACATAAAAGCCATTAGGCAGAGCCGATTTATTGTTTCACTGGTTTCGGTACAACTACAATATGCTGCTTTAGCTGTCTTGGCAAAATTTTCTAGTAAGTATAGTTTGACTACATTAAATTTGTGACATTTTGATATATCTCTTACTGACATTTCATGCTTATCTTATGTGGTAAGCATGGATGTTCTTGTCACAGTGGATATTGCTAGTGATTCTGTCGGATTGGCAGGGTTCCAATGCACAGGGAAGATGCCACAATTCTCGTTTGTCAGTCCTCTGCAACTGCTAACACTCTGGTAGCGGTGGAATATGCTTTTGAAAATTGTTCGTTTATGTATTCGTATAAACATAAACAATTGTTGCGACGTTGGAATATTTGGTTGAAAGTAAGTCTCACCTTCATTGAGTTTTGTTTTCTTAATCAGGTATTTAGGTGGTTATGATGTTATTTCCATAATTATCAGGCGTATACAAGTCAAGTTGTCATGATGGAAATGCTAACCCCCAACACACACCACCACAATAGTCAATCAAGAGTCAAGACACAAGACTCTAGTAGATGGTATGTAAGACTTACCAAGCGTGTTTAAGCTGACTTTTCCTTAAAAACAGCAACTGGATGTTCAACGCTTACGTTGTGTATGCAGGACCAACTTGTAGCAAAATTTCGACAAAGTGAAAGAGGTTCTCAAACTGATGAAAGATCTACTATTACAATTGTTTGTTAAGCAGTTGCATGTTATGTAAGAAAGAAAATGTCTACAGTTGATTGAAGGTCTGCCGGTTATTGCTATTGCTACCTGTGGTTATTGGTTCAGATTTAGTAATATTCCAGCTTGAAGAGTTTGACATGAGGCAATCGATTATGCCGTGCCAAGTTCAAGTAGTGATACAGGGTTGGTGTGTTTTGGTAAT
The DNA here is from genome assembly GCA_022984855.1 of Dimocarpus longan. Lineage (NCBI taxonomy): Eukaryota > Viridiplantae > Streptophyta > Magnoliopsida > Sapindales > Sapindaceae > Dimocarpus > Dimocarpus longan. Next base: position 24,400,450 of record CM041022.1, read on the forward strand.
GATGGAGCGGTTCTTCAGGTTGCAGATTGTATAACAAATACCTATTAAATCCCAAAGTTGAAGAATGTAGAAATACTGTTATTTATGCTGTTTGTGTTACTGAACTTAATTTAGAAATACTGTTGTCATTTTACGTAGATGTTAAGAGATTCTGTGATTGGAAAATGTGTTGTTTGTAGCTCTCAATAGAGTTTTATTAACTATAAAGTTACTTTGTTCACAGAAACACTCAATTCCAAGAAAACAAAATGAGAGGGGTTAATATTGTATTGTACATGGGCGTTGGATGGAAGGTGTTTAATGGGTGTAATTAGAAGAAAAATATATAATTAAAGTCATCAATAATATGTATGGATAATTTTGGTATTTTGAACGTTGTAGGAAATGAAAAAATTAATTTTAATTTTTTATATGGGTGTGTAAAGGAAATAAGTGTAGCAAGAAAATTTTTAGGCGGCAATAGAATTACCCATAAACATATAAATTTAACGAAAACATCTAAAAATTTAAATTTTAAACATTAGAAAAGAAGTTTAACAATTTGTTTATCAATTATTTATATTTTTTTTATATAAATGTATATATTTTAAATATATATGTATGTATATATTCTCCCCAATCTTCAGAGGGCTCTGCTTCACTTTCAAACAGCAAAGTGTTTGAAGCCCAGATGCGAAAAAAGGGGACCAATCTCATCATCGAGCACAATCTAGTATAATTGTTCCTGAAATGGAGTTCTATATTTGAATCTTCACAAAACAAAAAATATTAAACAATCCAATTGAGGTGAACAGGACATACTACATTTGGATGTTTCTACAAATTCAAATTTTAGTTCGCATAATGCACCCATCGAACCATAAAGCACATGTAAAAGTTTTGATAATTGCTTGGCTTGCGGTTTGCACCAAAGAAAATGCTACAAATTGACATAATATGTTAGATGACGCGAACTCCCTTTAAAATAATCGTACTAATGTCACTTAATGGGCCTTAAACACCCTTAGTCGCTAACACTGCTCTGCTTCGTATATGAACACCAATGCTAGAGATTCTAACTTGAATCACAAATTATGACGTGATAAATTAATTTAATTATTTTACATATAATTATTAATTTGATTCAAAACCTATTAGTTAACTGAAACTGTGGTATAACACACATAATCAATTATAAATTTGGTAAGTTTTAAAAGGAAAAAAAAATTATAACTTCGATAAAACTTTCACTTGACTTTGTAGTATCTTCCATTTAATAATTAAATTTAGAAAAAACTACCAATACATTATATTTTAGTATAAGGGTAGATTAAGGGAAGTAGACAACGGTTCAAATGAAGGGGTGGTGTTCTCTCCAGGTCTCCACACCCTCTGCTTATTATGACTAAAACCTAACCAAGGGAATATAAAACTTGTGATTGAAGAGAGAATATGAAACCTAACCAAGGGAATATATAATATACTGATGAAGAGCTAATAACAGTCAACTTGACAATGCCATTTTACCTACTCCCATCTAACTTGCCAACCACTGCACCTCTATGATCCATTGTCTTTTTCTCTTGTCCATTCTTCAACCAATGTGATTCTGCTGATTAAAAAAAGAACACAGAGAATAGCAAGAGGATGGAAGCTTTTTTGATCTTTGAAAATACAAAGTAATTTCATTCTATAGAATTTGCAAGCACTAGCAGAGCAGTCTATATTGAGGTGCTGTTGAAACTTTTATATCGTCTGTTTTTCCTTTCTATCGACCCTGTGGCTTTATGTATTTAATAAAGAATTTCCTGGAATGCTTCAGCTTCTGCAAAATAAGTCAAAATAAATACCAATATAGTTTTATAAATATAATATCATTTTGTTTCTCCCTGATAACAACTATAGCTTTTTTTCTTCACTGAAGATTCTTGGTACACAAAAAAGCTTGGAAGGATTAAAAGTCTATTACATAGCTCAGGACAATGCATATGAAATATTATCAGCCAGTCAATAATGAAATTATGGTGAGATTCCACTAGTAAAATGTTGTGCAAATAAATCATTTGAGGAATGTCCTATGGAACACTTGCCTTTATTGCAAGTTTTTCGTTCTCCAATTGTATCAGTTTCCATAAACTCTTTGAACATATTTTCGAGTTATTGTGACAATGACATAATTCTTTCTTAAATCCTGGCCGGCATCATTATTTATTAACCTTCTCCCCATCCTCTGTCTAATTAAAATTGTTTTGATGGATAATTCAGTGACTGACAAGAATATAATTGAAAAATGAGTAAGCCAGCTTACAAAACTGATGGTTGAAGCAAAAAAAAAAAAAATATATGCATGAACTTGTATGATGATGCTGATGAAGAGGCCAATTTCAAGCAAAAATATGGTCAGCTAGTGACCAACTCCCTGTAACTTCCAACCACTGCAGCATCTATGCTCCATAGTATCTGTTTCTCTTGTCCCTCCTTTTACCGATGTGATTTTCATTCATCTGCTGAGAGTAGGAAAATTGATTCTTTATGTTAAATTAAGATCGCATTTTGTTATTCATAATACACCAATTGCAGAGAAAAGATTAATTTAGGGGATCAGACGAATTTTGTACTTGTTTCTTCTTCGACGATTCAGAGTAATTTAATTTCTCAATAGAATATATGAGCATTGAGAGAGCATTCAATATTAAGAGTGCGGTATGTCTTGTACAATTATCTGTTCTTCCATTCTGAATTTCCCAAATTAAGACCATGTGGAATCATGAATTTTGGTAATGGATTCCATTCTCAAACCCAATATTGAATTACTTGTGATCAGAGTGGTTTTCTAACATTATTTAACTTAATGAATCTCAACCATTATTCTATGTGATTAAGTGATAGAGAGCATTTATTCAGTTTAATTTCAGTTCACTATAACTTTCAAAAATAAAAAACTTCACAAGCCTCAATCCAACTACATCTCATGAAAATCTAAGTTTTTTTTTTTTTTTAAGATTACAAGTGAGAATTATATTATTGTTGTTTTAAATTGTGTTAGCTAGTATCCACGGTAATGCACGGCAATAAAAATTTTAAATGATGCATATGACTAGAAGTCCCATTTTTGGAAGAAATATACAAGTTGTTTAGAAAACTAATGGGTATCTGTTATTTAAATAATTTAGCACTTGACTCAGACAACACCTTATTGAAAGCAATTAATTCCATGATCATGTAAATGTTCATGTGGGTCTCCTGATGATAGTATTTAATTAAATCTCTACAACATATTAATTAATATAAATGAAGCATGAAATAATAAACTAAAGACTCATCCAAAGTTGACAATCAAGATGAAGCATCAAATTGAAGAATAATAATACATACATGATACATTCAACTATTAACAAAACCAGTATATAGTTACTTGTGAAACACAATTTCAGGTCATTAGGTTCATCAACATCATCACATAATAAGTCTCCATACCAGGATCTCATAGAATATCCGGCTCTTTTGGCTAACTTAAAATGACACATTTATCAATCCGAAATGAAAAATTAAAAAGAATCAAATTGCACTAGAAAGAGAATCTAGAAAATGAACTTAATTTATTGGATTCTAAATTTTGTATGGGGTCTATATAATTTAATTCAATCACAAATTCTTATCTTAGTGGATACATCATATATATTTCATTCTATTTTTAGACATTAATTATATATCCGCCTGTTACATAATACTGCGTTTAAATTTCATTTCTCAAACGGTAATCTTAGCGCTAACAAAGCAATCATTAGTGTACTCGTCCACCTTTCAAATGACAAACTAAATTATCTTTGTAATGGTTTTTTTTTAATAAGGTTCCATCAATCAATTAATTAAATTTGGTCTACAATTAAGGGAGTGATTAATGGAGTAGTTGAGCACACCACCCCTTAGTAAGACTGTAGGAGTAGTTAAGCATTTCGCTTAATCCTAAGATATCAAGGGTTTAAGATACACTCTTGTTCTAAAACACAAGCAGTGGTTAATTTTTTCTGAATTTAATTCCTCCTCCCCTACCATTAAAAAGATTAAAACAAAAAAAAGAGTGATTGATAGAAGTAAATTTGGAAAAAGATATATTTCCTAATCACTATAATCAGGGTTTGAAACCACATATTTATAATTTTTTTTCTCCTTTTAGGGAGCCATCTCTGCCACTAGAAAATATATATACATTATTCAAAATTTTCTTCTTCATTAACAGATTTGAACCTCAACCATAGTAACATCAAATATCAAAATTGATTTTGAAAATGTTTAGGAATCAAGTAGGTTTTCTTCCCTTTCTTTCATTTTACTTTTGTTAACATTAGAAGTTAATGATATGATAGTTTATGGTATCATATTATGTTCAAGTTTTAAGTTATTTCAAGGTTAGGTTAAATTTTATGGATTATTATTGAAGAATTGGAGGCTACCGAAAATTTGGCTTCCTAGTAAACCTGTCAGCTTTGTTTGATTGTTTCAATAGGCAAGTCAAGGTGCAAAAGTATGAAATTTGGTATAAATGCTTCCTAGGATGTTAGTTTATAGTAAGAAAATTTCGTTGTCATATGATAAGTATACAATTAATTAGGAATTTTTATTTACCTCTAACTCGATGAAATAAAAATCTAGACAACACTAAACTAGGCTGAAACTCGATTTTTTGGACACGAATTTGACGTTATTTTGGTCTTATTAAATTCCTGTAGGAACCATATTATGAGTCTTCTTTAAGCCATTAAAATGTCAAGGATTTTTATGAAGCTATTTAACTTTTAAAATTGGAACATTGAGGGCTATCCAAGTTTAAAACTAATATCTGTACAACTTTAACTTGGATTTAGAGGTAAATGGATAGGTGAACAGAGGTATTAAGGCTGAAAATTTTTATAATTATATATATAATTTATTAAAAATGAAGAAAATGGACTACATCAGTAGAAGCAATGTTGGCAGTAGTGAATCTTAATAGTATTTGCAGTTAGATTTATTTAGTAAAGTATGGTTTGTGTTAAGTTAATGTTATTATAACATTTATAAGATGATATGTTGAAATTCAATGTAGTTTTGACTAGTCTAGAGTAATTTATGAAGTTATGAGTTCCTATAAATTTATATAAAAGAGTTTCATTATGTTATTATAGGTTGATAAGTGAGATTGTTTCGTAAAATTATTTTCTTTATTGGGATAAGCAAAAGAGGTAAGTAAATCTTATGCATTATCTTAATATATTATGTATTCAACGTCAAAAATACTTTGATTGGTCCTTTTAAACAATCAAATAAAACCTTGGATCATTTAACATTACTATTTCATTATGGTTTTGTATCTTCAAATATATATCTTTTGTACATTGTTCGGTTATATTAAAAGTATTGTCTTCCTATTTGAAAAGTGTGATATGTTTTTATCAAAAGTATTCCCCCCTATTTGAAAAATATTTTATGTATTGTAATCGTGATTGTATTGTGATGAAAACGTTTTGGCTCATCTGTTCATAATTTATTTAATTGTATTGGCCTAGACACCATGATTATAGGTGTCATAATTATGTCATATTAGTCCAACCGAAAAATTGTTGCGCAACGTTAATTGTATTGACCCGTACTAGGGTTATAGGTGTCATGATTGTATTGCATTGTCCACTGGAATTGTGAATGATATTATGTGGTAGGAGCCACTTCAGATTTTTTTTTTTTTAATTCATTTATGGAATGTTGTCTGTTAGTTTGACTTCGGTTTTAAATCTTGAATATTTCCTATATCGTATTGTTAAATGTTTTATTGTCTTTACTATATTCATACTTATTTTAAGTACCATGTAATTATAACTTTATTTTTATTATAAAGTTACTTTTATATATCCTTCTTATTACATGCTATGTTTTAGTGTATAATGTTGACCTATTAAGTTGATGACTCACCCCTCGTCTCTACTATTTTTACAGATTAGTAGGTTTTATTTGTCTTGATAGATGACTTTGAATTATCAATATCGCTTGGTGGAGCATTTTAATTGTAGTGTTGGCTATTTCTCTTGCTATTATTTAAGAAGCATTTAAGTTTGTTTCATTCATTAGGACTTAAATATAAAGACTGATTTTGAATGATCGTGGATTTGACTTATTTGAGACTTTTATTGAGGTGTTTGAAACATATTTATGTTATTGAATTAAATATTTTATAGAATTATCTATTAATTGTGTTTTCGGTTTTGGAGATTTAAGTGGTTGACTATCTTACTCAACCAGTAATATTATCTATCAATTGTAGCTTTTGAATTAGCTTCAATAACTATACTCATGACTAATCCAATGGCTACAATTAAGGTCACTAAAGTTTGGTTTTTATGTCAAATTTGGGTGTGTAATAATTAAACTTATCTATCTGGTGTCTTAACCCCAAACGTAGGGATGTATATGTAATTTCTCATACAATAATTCACATCATTAATTGAATTAAACCACTCATTTGCAAAGCAAATTCATTTCTCAAAAGTAATCTCAGAGTATTCATTTGTTTTGTTGGATATCTTCAGCTTTCACAGAACAGATTCATTTCTTTAGATTAACCGTACTTCACTTTCCAAAAGTCCTTTGTTACTTCAACGAAACCAAGTCTTTCATTGTGGAGGCCGTTGTGTCTGCTTCCATCAAAGTCCTGTTCGAAAAGTTAGCTTCAAGTGATGTGCTGCTGTTTGCATGCCAAGAGCAAATCCATGCTGACCTCGAGAAGTGGAAGAACACATTGGTGAAGATTCAAGCAGGGCTTGATGATACAGAGGAGAAGCAGATGACAAACAAGCTGGCAAATATCTGGCTTGGCGAGCTTAAGAATCTAGCTTACGATGTTGAAGACATCCTTAACGAGTTTGCAACTGAAGCCTTGCGGAGGAAGCTGTTACAAGAACCTCAAGCCAGCACAAGCACGGTACGTAAGTTCCTTCCTAGTTGTTTTACTGGTTTGAATCCACAATCTCTTAAGCTCAAGTCTACCATGGCATCGCAAATAGAGGAGATCAATAATAGATTGCAGAAGATAGTAGAGGAGAAAGAAGCTTTTGATTTGAATATAAATTCAAGAGCTATGTCCAAACAAGCAAGATACAAAAGACCACCCACAACCTCTTTGAATGAGCCTTACATTTACGTCAGAGAAGATGATAAAGAGGCAATACTTAAACTTTTATTCACGGATGAAGCTGCTGATGCCAAAATCTCTGTTATTTCTATACAAGGCATGAGAGGTCTAGGTAAGACAACTTTAGCTCAGCTTGTCTACAATGATGCTCAAGTGAAAGATCATCGCCTGGACTTGTGTTTCCGATTATTTCAATCTGAAACATCTGACAAAAAGTCCATTGTTCCTGAGACTGGTGATGTTAATGACCTGAATATGCTTCAAGTCAAGTTGATCCGGAAAGAAATTTTTTATTTTTTGGATAATGTTTGGGAAGAGAGTTATGACAATTGGACACACGTTTGTCATCCATTTCATGAAGGTTCTCGGGGAAGTAAGGTCATTGTCACAACTCGTCATAATGGTATCTCTTCAACGGTGGGTGCTCTTCCAGCCTATCAGTTGAAAAGGTTGCCAAATGATGATTGTCTGTTTTTACTTATAACTGTTTCGGAAAAATGAATTTCAATGAGCATCAACAGTTGAAGGGAATTGGTGAGAAGCTGTAAAGGCCTACCTTTGGCGGCAAAAACACTTGGCAGACTTTTACGCGGTAAAATTAACTCCAAGGATTGGAATGAAGTGTTAAAGAGCAACATGTGGAATTCATCGGAGGAGAAAAGTGGTATTATTCCAGTACTTAGAGTAAGTTACTATTATCTTCCCTCACATTTAAAAAAGTGTTTTGCATATTGCTCTATATTCCCAAAAGGCTATGTATTTCACAAAGAGGAGTTAATTTTGTTATGGATGGCTGAAGGTTTCTTGCAAAGTCAAAGTTCTGAAAAGCTGATAGAAGATTTAGGGGAAGAGTATTTTGATAAGGTCATTCTTCCAGCAACTACACGATGATACATCTAGTTTTGTGATGCATGACCTTATCAATGATCTTGCTCGATGGGCTTCTAAAGATATATGTTTAAGGATTGATAATCTGCATGTAGGTGAGCAGCAATGGAAAATTCCAAAAAATCTTCGCCATTTATCCTACTCAAATTCTGGTTGCATTCAAAAGTTTGAGATGAAAAGTCTACGAACCTTCTTAACATTGTCACAAAATTCTTCGCCATATGAAGCTCCTGATTTTCCTTCTGCCTTGCTTCAACTACGAGGTTTGAAGGTGTTGTCTTTGAAAGGATATCCTATTTCTATGGTACCAGAAGAAATTGGTGATTTGAAACTTTTACGCCATCTTGACCTTTCTCGCACCCCAATAAAGTTTTTACCAAATTCAATTAATAAACTTTACAATTTAGAAGCACTTATATTAGAATGTTGTTTTTTCTTGGAGAGATTGTGTTCAGATATAGGGAACCTAATCAAGTTGCGTTATCTTTGTATCTCCTATGCGAACCTAATCAAGTTGGAAGGAATGCCTTTAAGAATTGGTCTTCTTCGAACAGCACAGCATTTCGAGAAGGTGGAGTTGAATGGACAGGAAGGCTTTAAAGATCTAAGGCTGGAATGGACTTGTTGCAATGATGAATCAAACGAGAAACAGTGCCAAAAGCTTAGAAGTCTGCAGATTGGTGGCTATAGTGGAATACAATTTCCAAAATGGTTAGAAGATACTGCTTTTTCGAGCTTAGTTGGCCTAAAATTTGACAACTGCAGAAACTGCGCTTTATTGCCGTCAATGGGGCAACTACCTTCTCTCAAGAAACTAGCGATCTGGAGTATGTCTGAACTAAAGAGCTTGGGTTCAGAATTTTATGGACTTGGTAACTCAACGCCTTTCCAGTCACTGGAGCAATTGGAAATTGGTTTTTTGCAACAGTGGACAGAATGGATTCCTTATAAATCTGATAGAAATGTTGAAGCGTTTCCTCGCCTGTGGCAGCTTTCAATTTGGGGATGTCATAAATTGCAGGGAAAATTGCCAGAACATCTTCCTTCATTGGAAAGCCTTTCCATTGAGCATTGTCAGCAACATATGGTGTCTGTTCCAGTGCTTCCAAAACACTACACTATACGAATTAATAAGTGCAAGGAGGTGGTCTTAGAAAGTATCAGAGACTGCAGTCCGCTGAGCTCGATGGTTCATCTTCTTTCTGGTATTTCAACAGAAATGACTCTGGTAGAAGGGGTTACAGAAGGGTTCTCAAAAGTAGGGAAACTAGATGTTGTTAAGTACATCGAACCAACATCTTTCTTGAAGAGTGAAATTCCTTCATTACAAGAATTGGAAAGGATAGAGTTTTCTGATTCCGAATACATGGATTCATTTCTCTTGGAACAGGTGATAGAAGAGCTACAGCAGCAAGAGTTGCGTGGCAGATGTCAGTATTTGTTATTGCAAGACTGTAAATGCCCAGTGAAGCTAGAGCAAGCATTGCAAAGCCTTAATTTCCTTAGAGGAATATACATCAGAGCGTCCCCAAATCTTCAATTCTTTCCAGAGGTTGCTCTGCCTTCTCAGCTGAGATTCCTCCTCATTATGGGATGGAATTCAATGCAGCCTTTACCTAAGGCATGGATGCACAGCAGCAATCGGTCTCTTCAAACATTAATTCTTTGTAACTCTCGTGGTTTGTCATCCATTGGTAGAGTCCAGCTACCTCCAAATCTGAAACGGTTGGAGATCAAAGATTGCTTTAATTTGGTAACTGTGTTGGACGAGGAGGAAGTTCCAGGCAGTTCAAGTAAAAGCTTTCGTCTTGAGTGCTTGAATAATGAATCGTGTCCATCTCAGTCAAAAAGTAGAGACTTAGGAGACTCTGATAGAGAGATCAAGCTCTCAAGTTGCTCAAATCATGCTTCCGTAGTATCAAGAGGCACTCTGCCTATGGCTTTGAAATCCCTTCACATTGAAAACTGTCCTATGCTGGTTTCAGTAGCAAAAAGTTTTCATAATAACATGAGCTTGGAAGAACTCACGTTAATTAGATGTGGCAGACTGGAGACTGCACCCAGCGGCTTGAACAATCTCACCTCTCTTCAGAGCTTGGTAATAGATCGGTGTCCAGTAGCATCCATTCCCGAGGGTGGCTTTCCCACACGCCTGACATCACTTGTAATTGCATATACCAACTTGTAATTCCATAAGTCATTGTTTGAGTGGGGATTGAACAGACTTACATCTCTTAAGTTACTCAGAATTGCAAGAAATGGGGATGTGATATCGTTTACGCAGTTCTTCCTACCTCTCTAGTTGCACTGCGTATTGAATAGTTCGGGTATCTGGAACGACTATCCTCCATTGCTCAAAACCTACCTTGCTTGGAATATTTGGGTCTCTTTAGCTGTTTGAATCTCGAATGTCTTCTGGATGATGGCCTGCCTCGGTCACTTAAACGATTAGAAATCAAAAGATGTTCCCCGGCTCAAAGAATGTTGCGAAGTGGGTAAACCAGGCTACAGGCCCATGATACCACAGATATCTGATAACACAATCCGGCACTTTTTCGGGAGATGATTGATTCTACATGATTTCATAGAGCCCAGGTATGCAAGCGATATTTATATCCACCACAATCTTTTATTCTTTTCTTGTTTATTTTATGTGTCATTTTCCCTGGTTTCAAAATCTATAAACAATGTCGTAGTTGCATAAATAATAGATTTTTCATATTCATTTTGAAGAATTAATTCTAGAGCAAATATACATATTGCATATGTTTTTGAAAAGGAACTTATATTTTGTCCAGATAAATTTATGGAAGAGAAACACAGTTATCATTCCTACATTTGATCATTTCTGCCATTCATGAATTGGTACTGATTGTTGCTTGAACTATTAGAAGTGCTTGGTTGCCTTTTTTGGCTTCTTTATATGGTATTCTAAATTTTAGTTTGATGTCATCATCATAATTGATCTCTCTACCTGAATGATGCAGTGACCATTACAAAATGGATCCACAACTACTTTATTATTTCCAATGAATGATAATATTTAATAAATTTGTAAAACATTAAAGTGTACTTGCTGATTCTTGCACTTGCTTCAGGATGGGATGGGATGGTATCCTGTCTAATCTTGAATTATAACCACGAGATCAACTAAACGGGGTACGTAGTGATACACTGGCATTGGTACAAATTATTCTACTGCTCTAGCTGTTATGACCTGTCTTGAAAAAGTTATGGTATGTACAGTTTAATTGACATCGAAGTTTTGGGGTTTTTGAATGTGTTTTTCTAACAATTTCATGCTTATCCAATGAGATAAGCATAGGTGTGCTCAAAACAGTGGAGATGTCTAGTGATCTGTTGGATTCCAAGGATCTAATTTACAGTACAGACACTGCAGGTTTTGTTATTCAATCTTATGAAATTGCAAATATTTTGTTTCCCTCTGGAATATGCTTTAGAAAACTGTGCATGACGTGTTGCAAATACTGTTTGTAGTGGAATATCCAGGTATTTGCAGTGCAATGTTAAATGCTGGTTGTGAAGTAGGTATGGCTGCTTATGGAGGTCAGGTTCACATTCGTAAAATGTTGTTCCTGCCATCCTTTATTTGCATGTCCTTGATGCCATTTCCATCAATATCAGGCATGCACAAGTGGAGTTGTCATGATGGAATTTTTGTTTAAGCACTATTTAGTTGATCGATTTAAGAGGCTTAACAGTCACTCTATTCGACTTGCTGATCATGTTTGAGTTGGTTTCTTCTTGAATAAGTCACCGGAATTAGATGCTTACTCATGCTTAAAAAGGACCAACTTGCTGGAAAGTTTTAGACAGAAATTCTTGAAAGTGACACAGGTGCTCATGCTAGATCCGGAAATGAAGGATCTATCAGTCCAGAGTATTGATTGTTGAGCAGTCGTATGTAACAACTTCAGAGGGTGTTTTGGAAGTAAAAGGAGGTTCTTTTTGCTGATGAAAATCTGCCATTACTGTTTTAAGAGGGAAGCAGAGTTGAGTTGGTGGTACTCAGGATCATGTCATTCAGTTCTTTTGCTAGTCTTGCAGCTGTTGAATGTTTCATCTTTGACAATATTAAAACATCCACAATTGCACATCCCTATAGAAGTACATTTTAATATGTGATTGGGGTGATGACTGCATTTGTTTTTTTTGAACATTTCTCTAGCTTAATGGTTGAAGGTACATTTCTTTTCATCAATTTGTTAAATAGATCAGTCTGGGACTAGAAATGCTTTCAACTACCTTGAGGTAAGAGATGAACTCTTCTAATATATTTTTCTTTTGACCATCCACCTTGAAGAATCAACTCGAGAAAAATTAAAACAAATTGCAAATTAAACTATATATTTAATTCTCTAGATACATAATGGAAAGATGTATGACATGAATAATTAAAATCAGAATTCAGTATATGTCTATTCAAGATATAAATTTTTGGGCAGAGTGTATATTCGACACTGAATAATAACGAAACCTGAAATTGAAAGAGCTTCTTTGACCCCATAACTTTCATAATCTATAGCTTTGCAGAATCAACATGCCATAAACAAAACCAACACCGTTAGGATTTCTCACACACATCATCGTGATCATGTCTACTCTTGAATTTGATAACCACGAGGGAAAAGGAAAGCATCACCGTGATCAACCAAAAAGGGGAGGTAGTGTTACACTGGCTTTGATACAAATTACACAACTACTCTAGCTGCCTGACCCCATCTTGAAAAATATTTGCTGGTTTGCGCAGTTTAATTGTTTTTGAAGTCCTGGGACTTTTGAATTTCTTTTATAACGGTGGAGAGATTTCTAGTGACCTGTTGAGTTGCCAGGGATCCAATACTTTTAGAAGACACTACAGGTTTCGTTAATCAATTTTGCCAAACTGTATATATTTTATTGTCTTTTGAAATAGGCTTTAGAAAACTGTGCATGATTGTTGTAACTATATTGTTTGCAGTGGAATATCCAGGAAGCTGCAGTGCAACGTTGAATGCTGGTTGTGAAGTAGGTGTGGCTGATCATGAAGGTCAGATTCGCATTCATAAAATATTCTTTATGTTATCCTTTATTTTCGTGTTCTTTATACTATTTCCCTCCGCATCAGATATACACAAGCAAAGTTGTCATGAAGGAATTCTAGTCATGCATGCATGTAACTGCTGAATGTCCTGATCTTAACATTATACCAATTACATTCATAGTTGAAGAATACAGAATACTTCTATTTATTAATTGGGATATTGAATACATGCATGCTACACATTTTACTGGTTAATAGTTGAATATCCATTATTTTTATTTAATTAGTTAAACTAATTCGTCAGAAATTGGAATTGCAATTACAATTGACAAGGATGATGTCAGCTTATGATTTTACATGCTGTCAATAACTCTTCTCAGTTATGTGACCTCCTCATTTTATCGTTCACTTCGAAGAATCAACTGCAGAAATCGCCAAACATATCAAACTATATGTTTCATTTCTTAAATACACATTACCAATGGATGCCTAACAAGAATAAATGAAATCAGCATAATGGAAAGATATTATGCAGAATCAATTGCTGACTTTCTTTGTGAAGGACAATAAAATTTGGAATTCGAAGGAATTACTTTGACCCCATAACCTCCACAATTGGGAATTTATAACAATGGCTGCACATTTTCAAGGTTAAAAAAAAAAAAAAGGCCACCAAATAAATCAATCCTTAATACTCGGGTTCTATTGAGCAATCTAGAAAACAAACCTGTAAAGAAATAAATTGGTGGACAACAATATTGTAATCAACCTCTAAATTACATTTTATTCTCGTATCTTTTGAACTCCAACCCAGCGTGCATAGTCCACCCACCTGACCATAAAATATATGTGAATTTTCATTATTGAAACAAAGAAAATGCAGCAGATTGATATGATATGAATGGAGGATAAAGCTTAGTGTATCTTACATCAATGACCCCAAGAACGTATTGCCAGTTCGGACGACAAAACAGATAGCACTTAATATGAGCTTGTGATGGTGTAGCAATGGCTCTAGAAACCTTTGCTCAATAACCCCAGCAAGTACTTGGTACCTATTAAACAAAGAAATGTCCATTCATCACTAGATTCATTTAACAACTCCGAGGTTATCCTCCATTAGTGCAAAATTTGAGATATAGGATAGAGTGAAAGCTTTAGAGAAATGCAGGTAGTATTTACCTTAGGTTGCTAGAAACTGCCATGTATACACCGTAAGCAACACTGGTCGAAATTATAGGCACATCCTCAGCTTCAACAGCAAACGATTTATCAAAGGCTTTCCTTATATTAATCAAAGCATTTGTGATACCAACACCAATCTGAAAAAAGACAAACGAAAAAGTCAAATGCCACCAAATATTGGAATTTGGTGTCATTAATAATCTATCAAAAGCTTAGATAGGTGAAACTTCAGATGGGTTTTGATACTGATTATCCTTTTACTTTCTCAGAAGTCTGATGCTAGATGTGAAAACATCAAAGAATAGATAGTACTACAATAGGATAAAATCGATATATTTTACATTTTTTTTCTTTTTCAAAATTGACATACCAGCGATGCACTGGTGCCGACGGCAAATAGTTTAGCCCCATTACGCTGCACAACGGAATGATATATTATGAGTTATAAATTAATATGGAAACAACTGCTTGATCTGTTTTAGCAATCTAATATGTACCATTATGGCACCTATTCTCTGCAAAAGTGAATACGATGTTCCAGTCAAAGCCACCTGCACCACAGGATATTGGAAGTGAATAATAGATTATACGCTGTTAGGAGAACAGTTATAGTAATAAATATCATCAAAACTCAAAACAAATAAATCATAAACCTGGAATGCATTATCAGGACAGTTGTAGAAGAACTTAGCAATAGGTCCAGCATTGACTGCAAGTGGTGGCCGGAGAGAAATAGTCGGAGCCGGAAGCCAGACAAGCATAAAATCAGCTATTATGGCCATTACCTATGATGTATAATCTTTCGTTAGAGAAATTAAGGATATTACAAGTCAAGCTAAATGAATATATCAAACGATAAAATGTTGACACAGAATATATAATGCAGTAAATACACCACCACATGAATGCACAGACATCACACATAATTCTAATGAAGACAGCCTACCACATCAGCAAAAACAAAATCCAGCTCCTTGGTAAATTTTTCTCTACGCCGCTCCAACTCTGCAGCAGACTGAAAAACAAGCAAGATGGACAAACACAGATTATATTCACATAGTCCACTGTGCTTTCAAACGCAGACAAACAAAAAGACAACCTATTCTCCATAATGCTTGTAAAGTTGATCACTAAGAAAAAGCATGAAAATCTATAGATATGCAGAACATGGCTTCAAATCATGTAACATCACCAACTAAATGAACCTACATATAAAGTTACCACAGTCAATCAGGCTCTGTGTGGTTAGCCAAATGCTTTCGATATAAGATATTGATTTTCAGAAAGTAAGATAACGAATAAAATATCTAAATCCTATGACACCAACCTGCCAAAAAAGTATTAAACATTCCTCAAGTTCAAATTTTCATGTGATGTCAACAATTCCTACATATTCCCAAAAATACTCCAAGCAAAAGAAAAATTCAGACAAATTTTATAACATAGTCAATTACAACCCAGAATAGCCATTAACTTGTAATATATATTACAAATTTCAGAGCATAAATTCAAGCTTGGAGTTAGAGGTATAAAGCTATTTCATCAATAGTCTACAATACCACAACCACAACATAAAAAATCCATTCACCAATCAATTAAAGAGTCCAAATTTACCCCACATAAGTTGCATATAAAATGCAGAGCTTGAAAGCACAAACCTTAGTGAAAATGCCAACACCACACTCAATGGCAACCTTAGTCAAGAACAAGTCATCAGCAAGCAAACGCTCCCTGAACCCTCCAAACTTAAGCAGCCACCGGAAAAGTGGTGACTTCTGCAGCTCCAAATACCTCTCCACAATGGACCTTGGTATCCTCCCTGCCTTAATAGCAGCCGCCAAGTCCTTTGGCAAAGTATCCAACGACCTCCCCGCCTAAACACCACAACCACTCATCATACAGCATACACCATTCACACACTAAAATAAACATGCATGTAAAACATTATCACAAATTATTATCAGGTGCATACGTTCCGCACATTTATTTTACCTCTGCCACAGCAAATACTGACTCCGTATAGTTGCGGAAGTTGGCATCATCACCATCGTTAGAGTCATTTCCACCTCCACCACCAGCCCGGTTGCCATCTCCGCCGCCGGTGCCACCTCCGGAGGCGAAAACGAGATAAGGTTGTGATTTTTTATGGGGAGAATTGCATGTGAGAGATAAGTTGATGAGGTTAGGAGTGGTGGTGAGAGTGACACGGCGGGTTATGATGGCAAAGCTAAGGTGGTGGTGATGGTGGAAGCGAAAGCTGTTCGGTGAACGAAGTGAGAGGTTAGGGAGAGAAGCCAGTGCCATTTTCGGACAGATGAGAGAGGAAACTAACTGTCCTGAATTGAAGTCAAGTCATCAGTGGTGGAGATAGTATTTTCAACACGGGACTTTGCAACCACGCGCACTTAACAACACGCTCTCTCAACTTGCCTACGCGTAGTAGACAAGGGTGTTATAAACAAGCATCCAAGTTCGAACCAAATAATAGTTTGTCTTCTTCATCATGTGCGGACGCCCACCTATGATTTAGCAAAAATGTTCTACGTTGTGAAAGCATGATAGAAGTCACATTGACAATCCATCCTTCTGTGTTTATTATATATAGTATAGATATATAATCAGGTAAGAAATTTTATATACAGAATTAAAAGGAGACCTAAAGGATCCTTACATAAAAAAAAAAAAAAAAATTTAAAAGGAAAAATTTTATCATTTTTATTTTGATTTTTAAATTAATAATGCATTGACTTTTAAATATAATTTTTTGTTTTATCTTAATAAGGGTTTATATAGTAATTTTATAAATAGTGTAATATTTTAATTATATAGTGTTATACAAATATGAACAGAATGTCTTATCTAATAATTTTTATTCACATATATGCATATATATATAAATTTAATTTAAAATTTTTTTACATATGTTAATTTTTCTTTTGGAAATCACATATACAAAAAATACACAAGAATTTCACAGAAAATACAACAAAGAGTTGAAATGTGTGATGGATAAAAGGTCAACTTCTTGTAAATTGTGAAGTTGAGTGCCTCAAAGTGCAGTAGTATAGTTGAATGATTGGTTTATGTGTTAGAAAAAAAGCGTGAGACAGTAGTGTAGGGGGAATGCGAGTGAGGGTTGTGGTATAACCAATGTTAAAAATATCGATACCGACGGAAATTTACATAAAATTTACGGAAAGTACGAAAATTTAGTTAAAAACATAATATTTTTTAATGAAACTTTTGGTAATGTTAAAATAATCATTTCTACAACCAAAAATCATATTATATTTTAAAAAAATATATTCTATCTAAAAGTAACAACTAAAAGATATAAATATAGATATAATATATAGAGGAGATATATGAAAATATAAAAAGTTTCCATTAAAACTTTTCAATTAATTTGCATCACATAAATCATGTAAATTTTAAAACTAAAATGAAGTCCTAAGTGGTTCATAGATTGTATAGCTAGCCTCTAGATTTATACAATATTGATATCATGACATATAATTTGAATGATTTTGAATTTAATCATGAACATGCCATGAATAAGCTTCTTGATTTCTTCTCACCATCTGTCCATAGATAGAAAATTGTGTGTAAAGATCATTGGAGATCCCAAAAATTATATGGCCATCATCACTATACCTTAAACTCATAGATTCAAAAGTAGTTGAAATGTTATCTTCATTGGATAATGACATCCCTAACTACATTTAATGGATTCTCCTTGTATAATCCTTACTAATAGCCCCTATGTCTAGACCCGCAGCTCTACACCCATGGTCTTCATCTTGTGTGCAATGAGTGTATTGTTCTTCACAAGTAAATTGACTCAATGACAATCCTGTATCAGTATCATTTCTTTGAGTAAAAGCATAATTATTTCCTCCATTGTTATCATCATCATCATTATTGTCGTCGTCATCATCATCATCATCATCATCACCATCATCAACACCATTATCTTAATTATGAATTCCATCACTAGTAAGGGTTTAGGAGTTTTTATTTTTAAAATAGAATAGCAATTATGAGATGTTTGAGCTTAACTACAAAATGGAATATAATAATAAGATTCCTGATGAAAATGAGATTATTCACATGAGTTGAAAACTTATTTTATTTAGGGTTTTGTTGAAAACTAACCCATTTTTGATAACTCATTTGAAAAATAATCTTTAATGTTTTAATCTTCGCACAATGTCTTTTTTTGGACGAAAATACCCTTGACCCATCATTTTTTGTCGGTCACTCTTTCTACCAAACGATCTGGTTGAGAATCCCAACCTCGAAGTTGAGATCCTAATCTACATCCTAACTTCGAAGTTGGAAATCTCAACCTCGAGGTAGAGAATCTCAACCTTGATAAAACATCCAAGTTCACATTCTCAATTTTCAGGTTGAGAATCTCAAATTTTAAGTTGGGAATCCCAACTTCTAGGTTGGGAGTCCTAATCTTGATTCAAATCCACATTCGAAATCTCAACCTTAGGGTTGAGATTCCCAACCTGGATTTTAAATCAAAATTGAGAATCCCACCTTAAAGGTTGGGGCTCCCAATATAGAGGTTGAGATGTCTAACTTTAAGGTTGGGAATCCCAACAGTGATTCAAATTACTATCATTTTATTAAGGGTATTTTTATCCACTCAATGTATTTTTTTATAACAATAAAATAAGAAATGTTATTTTAGAGATTGTTCTTACCAAATGAGTCTTTTTTGTAATTATTCCTTTTATTTATTTAATAAAAACTTAACAAATTCTTATTTGAAAAACTTAAATTTCACTTTTATTTTATGGAAATTTAACCGATATTTCCAGGATATTTCACGGATATTCTACGGATATTTCCGGAAATTTCCTCGATATTTTGTAAAATTTGTACTACAAGCTCACGGAAAGGATATTTTACGGAAATATCGCGGATATTTTTGGATATTTCCAGGATATTTTGACGGATAGAAGATTACACCCCCTATCGATATCGGTACCCTTGATTTACGGAAATATCGACGGAAATATCGGAAATATCGCGGATATTTTAAACTATGGGTATAACATCAGTGAATACAATTCAGTTTAGAAAAAGAGGGAGTTAAAAGGCGCCACAGACACGAGCAGGTCAGATCTCAATCTGATCAGAATTCATCACTTTGGTACCTCATACTTGATCACATTATTGAATCACACCAAAGTCGCTTCTGGTCCCACCTGAGAATCTAATTTTATATTTATAACTTATTATAAGCCATTCAATCACGCAGTGAACAGAATGAAATATCCACTCTTAGCTGATTAATTGTGCACCTTTCATTAATTAGTGTTTGTGATGAGTCATTGAGGCGTAGTTCAAAACCGAAGCTTTTAAAAGCGACTGACTGATTGTGCACCTTACATTAATTAGTGCTTGTGATGAGTATTTGAGGCGTAGTTCAAAACTGAAGAATTTAAAAACGGGAAAAAAAATTCATATCGTATGAAAAAATTATCTTTAACTTAAGGATTTGAGGCGTAGATCAAATCATCAATATTTAGCCCAAATGAGTCAAACTTTCGTAGACTGGGTGCCATTACACCAACCATCATCTGCATACAGATATATCTATTTGTCCTAATAGTTAAGAAGACAATCAACTTAATATTTGATTACAACAAGTGCTGACGTAATCTATCTTATTCATAATTAAGCTATTATAAATCATATCATATTTGTGACAAATATTAAGTTTACAATACTGGATGAAAAAAAAAATGTAGAGAAATCTTTACTAATATTTACTATTATAATATCCAAAATTTTACTCAAATTTACTGACTAAATGATATTACAAGATTATTTACTTTTATCATGTCATCAATAAATTATCTCTTAATTAATGTGATTCTTACAAAAATTATGAAAAAAAAATACAGCATTATTCAATATTTAATAGCAACAATTCTCAAAACACCACATTAATCACAACATTAGTTTTAAAAATAAAAAATATATATATTTAATTTTCGAATATCATCCCATTTTAAAAGAATCTAAAGGGTTTCAAATAATTTTTTTTTTTCATTTTTTGACTCGAAACACTAATTAAAAATTTATCATAAACGGCAATAAGGAGTCAAGTCAATGATATGTCTATCACATTTATACCTTTAAAGTCCCCAATCTAAATCGTACCCCTCTCTTAAACTTCGAACTATTAGTAGTAATCAATAATTAAAAATAGAATATCCATAACAAACTAAGTTGAAAAAAAACGAACAATTAGAAATATAATGGCCTACAATAAACAATAATAATACTCCAAACAACAAAAGCCCAATAGAAAGCCCATTTAGTTTTTCTGGTTGTAATTTGCAGACCATATGAATGGTCCAGTATTTCCAAAGAGTTGCTATAGCATAAAACAACCCCACCACAAAGAGACTCTTATCTTGTTCTAGATAGAAACGAATGCGCACGTATATACAACACAACTGAACACATCAAACCTTTCTTCATTTTATTTGCAGTAAACAATGGCCAGGTGTGTTGCAACAGCATCATCATCATCATCATCTCTAATGCTAACGTACGCCGCCTCGTCCGTACACCCACCGGACCTGACCACCCCACCACTCTCTCTGCTCTCCTTCAAGCCCAAGACTCCAGCTTTCTCTCTGCTCAGCTGCAGAGGGCCCAAATGGGTTGATGATTTGACCACCCAGAAGGAGTCTAGAGGTGGGTTATATTGTAGCCATGTGGTGGTGGCTGCTGCAGCTCTGGCGGCGGAGGCTGAGGTGGCAGATGAGGAGGAGACTGAGGAGAGAGGTGGTGGTGCTGTGGCCACTGCTGCTCCTGCTATTCCAACTAAGCCTAAGAAGGGCAAGGCTGCATTGCCTCTTAAAAGGGACAGGGTATGTGTATGCTTGGTTTGAGTTATAGTACTTGTCATTGCTTGAAAATGTGTAGTTTTAAGTTGTTGTTGTTGTTGTTGTTTTTTGTGGTTGTTTGGTTTGAGTACTAGTTCTTATGTTATGGTTGTTGACATTTTGAGTTTTGTTATATTGGGATTTATGGGGTGTGATTAGATAGGTTTGTTTTTGATTTGTAGTGTAAGTTTGGATTTTCATTTCATTAACATTTAGTTTGAGAAACTATTGTCTCCAAGATAGAAACAGCTTGTATGGTATCTTCAGTTCTAATTTTGTTTAATTTAATTTTGAGTAATGGGATTTTTGCTTGGTTTAAGTATAAATTATTTATCTTTCAGGATTTTGGTTTTAGAGAATATTGCATGTGGATGGTTTGTTCAATTGTTATGTAAATTAAGGGGTTTTGGTTGATTGGTTTTGGTTTGGCTCTTGGACTGAATTGATGCATTTTGCTTCTTTTTTTATTTCCCCTAGTATTTCTAGCAATAAGGGCTTTGTTGAATTATATTTGTCAATTTTGGCCTGTTCAATATGTTCTCTTAATGCTGCTTTGCTCTTCCAAATGTCAGACAAGGTCGAAGAGGTTCTTGGAAATTCAAAAATTGAGGGAGATGAAAAAAGAGTATGACTTGAAGACAGCAATATCTTTGATGAAGCAAATGTCGAGTACAAAGTTCATAGAAACAGCTGAAGCACATTTTCGCCTCAATATTGACCCCAAATATAACGATCAACAGCTTAGAGCAACGGTAGGTTTTTCTTTCGTTTTGGCAATGTAATCGGAATATGAAGTTATGGCTGCACTTAGATTTGACATTGCAATTGATCTATCCCTCTTATTTGGACTAATCATTTTATCCTGTTTTGTGTAGGTGAGTTTGCCCAAGGGAACTGGACAAACTGTAAAAGTTGCAGTTCTTACTCAAGGTGGTTAAACGGATGGTGGTCTTACTCTTTGTTGACCCTTGAACTTCTTCTTGTACTTCTGTTTCATATTGGAATATTCATCTAGAAAACAGTAATTAATTTTCGATTTGATTCTCTGATACATAGATGGAGAGTCTTTATTCATTTAAAATTTGTGATAACATTAGATTGTTCTTTTTGCCATCATAATATAGGCTTCCTGTCTTCACAGGTGAGAAGTTTGATGAAGCAAAAAATGCGGGAGCCGATTTAGTTGGTGGGGAGGACTTGATTGAACAGATAAAAGGTGGATTCATGGAGTTTGACAAGCTCATTGCTTCCCCAGATATGATGGTTAAGGTGTTGCCTTGGATCTCTTTTTCTCCTCTCTGTGCACCAATTCTAGTGGTTGATGAGATAGCACTGCTAATTTATGTTTGATTTTTTGGGCAAAATAAAAAGCAAGTGCCCCCAAAAGACTAAGCATGGAAAATTTAACCACTTAAGAAAGATGTGGTTTTCTCAATTAAATAGAAAGTCGAAGTCAGTTTGGTATATATATTGCTTGTTTGTGTCTTTCTATGGTTTGCCAATTGGAGTCTTACTCATTTTGAAGTGACTGCCCAAAGTCTGTAGTGCAATTTTTTCTAGAGTTTCTACTCACTCTTTAGCTGAATCTAACTGATTGTAATGTGTCCGCATGCCTTGCATCTCTAATGGCAATTCTTCAAGTTTGCTTGCAATCTTTATGAATTCTCATTTTAATTCCTTGTCGCTTGCATCAGGTTGCCAGCCTAGGAAAGATTCTGGGACCTCGAGGGCTCATGCCAAATCCTAAAGCTGGTACTGTTACAACTAACATACCTCAGGTAAGATGTGATGGTTTTGTTTACACTGATTGCATATCAAATCAATTGTGAAAACACTGATTTAGGAATGATAATATAGTGTGCTCAACTAGCAAGGAAATATGAGTTGAGTAACTTGATCAAATGGGTTCCTGTATAATCTTTTCCAGGCTATAGAAGAATTCAAGAAGGGTAAAGTTGAGTACAGGGCCGATAAAACTGGGATTGTTCACATTTCTTTTGGGAAAATTGAGTTTTCCGAAGAAGATCTGATCATAAACTTCCTGGCTGCTGTAGTATGTTCTTCCTCACACTCTTTACTCATCATTAGGTTTCATTGGTACCTAAGTTGCTGGTATATAACTTGGCATTGTCTTTGTCTTGATCTGACAGAAATCAATTGAAACCAACAAGCCAAAAGGTGCAAAAGGAGTATACTGGAAAAGCACACACATTTGCTCGTCCATGGGGCCTTCCATTAGATTAAATATAAGGGAGATGCTCGATTACAAGCCATCAACTGCCTGAGAACACAACTAACAACTTGTAAATGATGTATTCAACTATTCAAGCAGCCTCTAAGCCCTGTCAAAGCTCATCACAACGTAGTCAAAATAGTCGGAGAGTAATACTAGAGGAGGTGACTTTGATTGTTACATCTTGAAATGAACCTGTAGCGAAAAGGCATACATACTACATAGTCCTCATCTACACTGAGATAAGATCGTGTATCACCATTATGTTAATGTTATCATTTTCACTCATTTGTCGTATTTTCAGGAGCAAATTTTTCTATTAGCGTTGCTGTGTGTAAAGCATGGATTTTCTATTGTGCTTGTCTTTCAGAATTGTATGAGTTGACAAACTCTCAATTCTCAAGAAATTAGAATGGCTGTTTTAGTAAGCAGAAGAAACAGTAATGGACAGAAATCATTGTACTCTCGATTTATACCTAAGTGTTTTTAATCAAAAACTTTGTGATAAACGATTAACAAATTGATTTAATTGGGTATCCTCATTTGACAATGAGTAATACAATCATTCACAGCCCAAATATAGTTCAAGAAATGAATCACTTGGAATAAATTGTAACGCTATACTCGGGATCCATCATTCATCTTTACAAAAATGCTAAAAGAGTTAATTTAGACAGCCATGAAAACTAAATTACAGGTTTTTTTTTTTACAGCAAAATTACAGTTACCCAGTAGAACATGGCTTCGTTCGAGGTTGATCCATAACAAAATAATTTAGTAATTTATGTGCAATAATCTTATAATCTAATGTTAGTTCAGCATCGACTTTCTCCTACCAAGCCGGTAATAACACTCCAGCATTCTCCACTGCCCCAGACTATATCAACAGAAGAAAATCTGATCAGTGAGAGATTAATATTCACAAATATAAATTATGATCATGATCATGTATGATTGCAGAGCATTTAACCTTTTGATGGCTGCTGGACCCAAGGGCCGTTCATTATATTTAGAATGCTGCAGGCCTCACTGTACTCCAGATCTGGTAGCAGCTTTGGGGTGAGCAAGAAACACCTGCAGTACGTTGACAGAAACAAATACTTCAAAGTCTTTCCTTACGATTTCGTGATAAGGTGAGAGTCTATTCTTGGTTTTATCAGCAGCAAGAATATTCGACAGTTTGAACCAGAAAATAAAACATAGTAGCATATATCCTTTCATTTGAAGGACATGACTATGTGATCCACAGGTGTATGGACAAAGGTACCAGTAAAAAAATTCCTCATTTCCTCAGTTTCGAGCGTCATAGCCATTATAGCAGAAAAAAATTCTCAATTCCAGTACCGCACAATAATACAGGGCACTGGTAGACATCTGACCTGACTAATGATTGTTTAATCTTGCTCGGTCAGAGACATAACTCAAGTCCAGAACCCAGCAAAACTAATCAGAACGAGAAATTCATAGATGTTCTTACTGTGGAGTATTTGGTTGGCTGGCAGCTCTCACTAGTTGCTGAAACATTTTCCTCTCATTTATTGGATCCATTCCTGGAGACAAAAAGGTAAGCAACCTCCATATTTTTACTGAGGGGTATGTGTTTTGCGGCAGCTATATGTGGCAAAACGCGACAAAATAACTAACCTTGGTTGATCTCATCAACCACTCTAAATGGGCAGTTCGTAAGATCTTGAAGAGAAACAAGATAAAGAATGGTTGAAACCGACCGCTCCTATACAACAAAAAAACATATAAATAATCCGTATGCAATTGAAAAATACAATTCTTAATTGCAGTTGTGAAGTAGAGTTGAGTTATTACGATACCCCTCCAGACTGATGGTGGGCACTCAGAACTTCAAGCTGTCCTGCTTGCCTGATGATGGAATGTAAACCAATTTAGAGGATAAACCGAAGTGGTATATATCAACAATTAATTTGACATCACAAATCAAGATATTATATAATCAATTATGTAGATAACATTGAGTAAATTACAAAGGAGCATAAACCCACATCTAGCATCATAATTTTCTCAAGGTTAGGTGTTCAATCCAAAGAAGATTTTTATTTTTCCATTTTACACTCAAGTTAATAACTATATCGCCCAGAATGGAACAATAAAATATGCTAATATATACTAAAAAGTCTCTAGCCAAAACAGATGAAAACAAAAATATAGGAAGCAAGTTCAAAGCTAGCTCACCTGAACTTTACTTTTATAAGTATACCAAATTGATCAAAATCGGTGTTGTGCTCATCTGAAAACAAACAATATATCAAGAGAGGAAAATTTAATTTGACATATAGTGAGTTCATAAAGGAAACAAATTCAATACCCAATAAAACTTCTCCTGCAACAGCCATCTCTTGGAAGTTACGACTAAAAGTTTCATTTATCTGAGCAACAAGGTTCCTCAATGTGGGAAGCCAATTTTCCTGCAAGTGATACAGGGCTTCATCATGAAGAAAACAAAATATAGTTTGATGCATATATCAACAGCAAAACAGGAACACTTATGCAGCCCTACATACACACATGCACACAGAAAACAAAATTCGCCATAAAATTCAGGACAACTATTTAAGGCAGGATTTTTAATGCTGGGTGAGAAACTCAACTCACAGGGAAAGCTTTGAAGGTTGGGGAATTATTTTTAATGAGACCATAAAGAAAAGCAGGACAATGAGGGGAGGAGGGTATGAGCCGTGCTTAGAGCAACAAGCTCCTTTAGCAAGCCATGGGAATTATGCATATGTCGCTTTATCAGAAGTCAGGTCAACAAACTCAGCTAAACGAACACAGTTCTTAGCTCAGATAAAAACTCAGGAGGAAATTATCAATTCCTGCATGGACGGTTCCCATGTAAGGATAGTTATATATTCTGGAAATAAAATCAAGAGACTAAATATTTCATTTTTGCGTATATAAAGCAGCAGCAGAACTTCTTGCCTTCAGGGCATCTATTTCAGCTAAGCACCTCCGTAATTCCTTTTTATCTGCTTCCAGTTTTGTGGCTATCGCTTCTATCTGTCAATTGATAGCATTCTGAATGAATCATCATACTTAATTACCAAAATGAAAATATAAAAGGTGGAAGAAGAAGTACCTGGTTCTGACGATGTTCATACTCTTGGAGTATGTTCTGGTTCAGAAAAAGGCTAGAATTGGCTTGAGCTATATTATCTTGTATTACAGCCTCCAACTCTTCAACTGTAGTAGGCATCTGTACATAATAAGAAATGAGTGTGTCAATTTTTTGGATGAAGTAATGACAGTGTAACATGACATGACGACTTCATGTTTGAAGTTAGACGAACCAGATAAAAGCAATACTATGTTATAAACGAAAGAGTTAAATGAAATTCGAAGCCCATATTCATGCAAAGTTAGAAGGAAAAAGTAGTATCCCTATCTTCCAGAAGCTAAAATTGTAAGGACAAAATAAATTAGAACAGACTCTTAATCAATATGTACAGAATTCCAATAGTAGGCCAATTTTCAATAACATTAGGAGCATTACGGTTGCAATATGCCACATTACAAAATCAAAGTAGAACGTAAAACTTTGTGAGCATTAGTTTCCAAGTCATAGCATAATCGAACCTCAAGAAATTCCTTTTCAAGTTCAGGAGTGATGACAGCAATTGATTCTGCGTGCCTTTTGGCATCTAACAACTGTTTTCTACGATTCTCCACCTCATTTTTACCTTAGGAAGATAAAAGAAAATAAGAAAGTCAATACAGATAAAACAAAAAACAAATTGCAATACTCAGGAAGTCCGAGGTGATTGTAAGATATTTCTAGTTTAACTATACTGAGAAGCAGCACAAGTTCTAACAGCTAAAATGTGATTTCCTGCCTCAAAATCATTGACACAATATATTTATAAAGGACCCATGAACATTCTCGGCTAACTGCATCATTTGTTTTTTTAATTTAAATAAGAAGGCTAACCACATCATCTCTCCAATAGAGACCACCAAAGTAAAAATATGCATGTGAAGTTGCAGAATATAATTTTCTGCCAGAAATGAATACTTAAAAGGCTATAGTAAGGTATTCTAGGACATGAAGAATTTTTTTACAGCAATTAATCAGAAAAATTGCTAAAATCTAGTTTTATTAAAATATAAGAATAGTTTCTAACCAAACATCCAAAAACTTTCACAGTATGAGACAAAGTACACTAGCAAAGTAATTATTAAACACATACCATAAAAAATAAATAAATAAATAAAAGAATAAAAAGAATGTTGGAAAACTTCAAGTAAGACAAAATGGAAATTACATTAAAATTTAACTTACAATTTTCATAGTGCAATGATGCATGCTCAGCATACTTCTCATGCTGCTTGAGATTGACTTCCAATTCTCTGATCTAATACATCAAAAATTCAACAAAATTTCACATTTCAATAGAAATCTGATTTTAAAATTCATTATTCTATCTGCATGTATAAATGACTAACCATGAAGATTAATTAAATAACTTTTTTATGAATAGACAATTTGACCATAAAAATACCTTCGCATCAAATTCAATGGAGGCCATATGTTTTTCAGCATAACTCCATTTGTGAGAAACCGCCTCAACCAGTAAATTCTGTGTCAGAGAAAAAATGTAGGAAAGAGTAAACATATGGTCAATTAACACTATAAGTTGTTTAAAGCAAGAAAATTCGCAGTTGGAATCTGCACCAAACTTCTGACAAAGTGGTCACTGCATGACCTAACTGAAGCCAGAAGCTTAGAGAAAAAAAGGGCCCCAATTGCAACTTCACCTTAATTTCAATTGCATATTTAAATCGTTGAAGGTTAAGACTTGCAACTTGGTCTATAAGCTTGGCCACAGCAGCATCCAAGTCATCCTCCTTCTCAAGAGACTCTAACCTTCTTTTCCTCAGATCTAATCACCAGAATATAAATATAGTATTTTCCTAAATAAGTTTGCAAGATACAATGAAATAAGAAATCTCTCCACAAATCCAAAAAATTAACTATGGGTACTTACTGATGCAGTTTTCTATTTCACGCCGCTTTTTCTTCTCAAGGGTAACAATATCAATAATCTCTTCCTATAAAATAGTGTCAAAAACATATTCCAATTATTCACCATTCAAGATCATATTTGCTGGAGCTGTATACTTGATGAAATTCAACTTATAAGTTGGTATTAGGCTACTAGTCAGGACAAAATCGTGAATTCTTTTAGCATACCCGCTGCTTATTAAGTTCAGCTTGCTTCTCCTCCAAAAGTCTTTGCTCAGTCAGTAATGATTTTACGTTATCCTCCAACTCAGCAACTGATTCTTCAAGCTCCCTCTTCCTGGATCTAAGTCTCTCAATCTCCCCAACGTCTGTATCTGAATTAAGCATAATAACACTTTAGGTTACCTCAAAAAAAAAATAATACTAACAGTTTAAGTACAGGTTTTTTACAGTCTAGAGAAAGGTTAATCAAAACATACTACACAGCAAAAGGCGCGAAGGATTCACAGGTTCGACACTTGCTGAAACGTGTCCACCGTATCTAGAGACAGACCACCGATAGTGATTTTCTGGAGTCCAAAAATCTAAAATTCCTGACTTCGCAACCTGATCAGCTTTGTGATCGGTTTCTCTGGAGCCAATATACTGAAGCCAAGACAAGAAATTTTAAAAAAGCACATCACAGAACCACAATATTTTCAAATAATAAACATATTAAGCATTTGGTATCACCATGCTTCACTATAGGACTTCCCAAACAATCAGATGAGTAATATATCTATAAAACAAGTTTAGGAAGCATACTGATTGTTCCAAACCAAACTGGCTTGTCATAACATCCTTCACAGCACTCGGAGCATCAAGCACTTGATCAAGCCGAGCACTTATGCCAAGAGCACGCATCTGCTTAATATAAAAGTTAAAAATGGCCAAAAACAATTACTTAATTTAGGTCATATACAATATACAAAATTGAGAATTCTGTCACAGATACCTCCTCTGAAATTTGAAAAGGCTCGTTCTGACGACTACCATTGCTGACATAGTTTAATACAGGAACATCAAATGACTTAAGGTTTTTGACCAGGAAGTCCCGATCGCCGGCATCTTGAGTGATGAAAGACTGTTATATCCAGAAAAATTAAATCGCTGTCAGTATTTATTACATCCTTTCAAACAGGAAATGTTGACCTGCTGGTCTAACTTTTCAAAGACCTTTTGTCCCCACCCATATGCATTAAGCATGGTATGAAAGAAGTAGAGATTTAATTATAAGAGGACCACACAAGTTAAACAAAAGCTAACCTATAAACCTAACAAGAGGAACATGAAGGGATTGCAGCATTGAAAAAGTCTACGCAATTGTTCAGGCCCATGTCACCAAGTATAAAATACAAACTGAAAAAGACATTCTTGTTGAGCCACTTAGATGAATCTTCAAGAAATAGCATTTCAAGCACTAATCTTTCTTCGGTTTTTCCTCAAGCCACTGACTTTTTTTAAAAAAATTCTTGTCAAACTTTAAGCCGGAGCTACCTTTCCCCCATTATTTTCCAATTGAATTCCTTCTCCCAAATTCCAGCCAACAGGCTTCTATTAGACCTAAAGACACTTAATGAGTGATATAACCAAGCAGTCAGGTTATAGCTATTGCACCAAGCCTTATTGAAGAATTAAGAGTATTGTTACAATGAGAAGGAGCAACAATATTACAGACAATTGACTTTTCCTATTAGCAGAAATAGCATGGCAAAAGTAAAGAAGGCAAAAATTCTACATCATACCTTCCAGATGTAATAAGGCACCTGACCTTCTAGGCAGTTAGCATGGGCTTGATTTGAGACATTAACCTGAATTAGCAACCACACACACACACGCAAAAAAAAAAAGGTGGTAAACATAACTGTCATTGATCAACACAATGGTCCGAATTTTACTGTATACCTCGAGTAGCACAGGACCATACACCTCCTTATTTAACCGGTGGCGGTGATGTTGCAGCCACTGATAAGCCTGAAATATCCCATCAGCTCCAGAATTTTGTAAAGCATGTAAAAGTTTATTATTTTTACTTTCCATATCCTTTAACCTGAAAAAAAATTACTGAAGTGATTAGGAACAAGGAATATGTAAGTCCTTCAGGTATGAGGCAGATTTTCACCTAAATTATAACCTCACCTGTCCATGCACTGCCTCAGGGTTAATTTATTTTGAGTCAAGAGTTTCTCCTTCTCTGATTTCTGAAACATCTTTTGATTAGCATGTGTTCTTAGCTCCGAAATCTGAGAAGCTAATCTTTCCTGTTGAGAAAAGTTTATTCCATACAGGAGTCAAGGCATCTAGCCAGAAATTCTATCAAAATCACTTATAGTCTAATACAAGTCCAATATCGGTCATTATTTTCTAATATACACTCTTCAGTCTACAGAGTATTATAAATAGATTCTAGGGGAAATTTCACTGACCTCCCATGAGTTTAATACCAGTTAAAGTACAGTTCCTGTTTTAAATGATGATCTCTGACAAGAAAGGTTCTGGGAAAAATTTGACAACCAAGGGACATTTATGACAAATGATAGGGGAGGTTTTATTACAGTAAGTCATCAACGAATAATTCAATTTTCATATCCACCTATATTTAAACCAAACATCTGTGAAACTACCCCATAGTTTGTATAACTAACAAGGATTGAATATGTCATATAGGACAAACACCAAAAAAAACTGAGTGTTGGTAGGATTTATTCTATAAAATCTTACAGAAACAAAGAAAATGAGACCAAAATGTCCTAAAAATTAAGTTTAACATGACATGATCCAGTTTGTGTTAATTGTAAACTATAATTTCTACTGTTTTGTACCAAAAACAATATACAATCTCAAAGAACATCCCACCAAAGACTACCAAAATAGTGTTTTAACTCAAAGTGAGAATATATAACATACAATTTCACTTCGAGGAGGTTCAAATGCAGGAAGGTTTTGAAGATCCCACTCAGCAGCAGCCAGCTCCTCTTTAGCTTTTACAATTCTTTGTTTTTGAGATTGTTCCTGCCTCTTCAAGTCTTCCATTTCTTTGTATTTCCCTTGCACTTGCACCGCCTATGTATGTAAAACATTCAAGAACAATAATTTTTTTTAGAAAATATAACAACAGCAACAACTTTTTCATGCTATTATGGATTTAAATTATTACCACTTGACTTGCTCTATCCAGAAATTCCATACGTTTCTTGCCATTGTCATTCATGAGATTATTAATTTTCTTACATTTAGCATCCATCAGTGCTTTCTCTTGCTTTTTTGCCCTACAGCCAACCAAAGAAACAAGGGAGTTCATTGATGTTAACCCTATATGTTTTTTAAGCACTGGCATCATCAGCTAAACCAGGTGAACATACTCAATAGGCTTCCTCAAAGCATTTAGTGTATTTGCAGCCTCATTTAACTTCTTCTTGGCATCTGTTTCCAGCTCTTTAGCTTCCATATATTCAGCCTTTTTAAGATCATACTTAAGCCACGGTAGTTTCTTTTTCATGGACTCGACCTACAAATGACAGTATAAAGACATCAGAAGGTTACGAAACTCAAAAACAGAGATAAACAAAACTGAAGCAAACCTTTGCTAATAGTTCTTCTCTTTGACGAACACGCTCAACATCTTTTTCTTGTTCAGCATTAAGGACCCTCAGTTGATTCAATGTGTCTCCATTTTTCTCAACAGCCTAAACCAAATTTGGAAAAGTGCTTAAAACTATGATAAAGCCTCATAAAATTATCACCATTTTTTCTATAAGAGGCAGAGTTTTGAAAATTACGCATTCAATTTTCTTCAGTTCACGGCTCTTTTCAACTAGGGCACGGTGCTGGACCGGAAGTTGAGGATCACCAACAGCCTTTTCAGTCTCTTCTAGAAGTTGAATGGGAGTCAACTTGGCAAATTCACAGACCCTGTCTTGGGGTAAGAACTAAGATTTAACCCCCACCCCCCATCCCAACACAAAAAAGATAAATAAATGAAACGAACAATAACAGAAACCAAACAAGTCCATATACAAAGACTTCCAGATAAACTTCCACAAAATGTTTTGCCCATATGGAGATATAAAAGAACAATGGACAACAATATATCATAGAATATGTGCAGAAAGCCAGAAATCTATATCATCTAAACATGAGAAGGGATCAAACATAAATACCATAATTACACGTGACCAAAATAAAACACACATTAAAATATTAAAGCAATCAAACATGCTTCTACGTGCAAATGGCCAAGAAGCAGGTATATATTTAAAAATTAACATTCTAAACATGCAATCTCCCAAATGTCTTACAACTTACTTGAGTCAAATTGTTCACTTGAATGTTGAATCTTTGAATGACTTCCAGTACATCTTTTTTAGGCACCACTTTGCCTGCAACGAACAAATAGCGAATAATTCATAGGCCCACGACCAAAACTAGAAGAGCCGGTTAAGAAAAAAAGTTGGAGAATGTTTGGTTTCTAGAGATAAAAGAAAAATAAGCCTTTTACCAACAATTATAGCTGTATTGGTCTTCTTAGTAGGAAAATGACTTGCTTCAAAACTATTAATTTCCCCGCACCATGCACAGAAAATAGGTGGAAGAAAAATTTTAAAAGGTCTCCAACATTCTTGAATTTGAGTAGATAAAACTTATTTACAACAAGCATGCACAAGATCTTGCCATTGAAATGGGAGCTCTCCAAAGGAGAAATAAGCATATAATGACGAATTTTAAAAGCAAAGGATGCAGAAAACGGTCCTAAATTACATATAATAACTCAAGGAATGAACACGTAAAATAAACAACCATATCATTTTCCAAAAAATACTATATCAGTCACAAAAACAACAATTTTCATGATTTGATAGTTATCCAATGGACTAGAACAACTTGACTTTACTAAACAAGATCTTTTTTTTTTTTTTAATAAATAAATTTTAAAATCATAAGTATTATCAGGGGACTTTAATTAGAGATCTAACCATTAAACAACCACTCCGACTTGTTACGCGTATCAATTCTACGCACAACAGTAATCTTCTCTTCTTTGGTGTCCCCTCTCAAAGAAATTTTGATGTGGCCACTCTCTTGGCCACGCTTCACATATGCGCCAACACTTGTTGCCCTGCCTAGAAGCTACACAAACTCCCCAATTATATACTCTATAAAGGCATAAGGCATAAATCCAACAAAAAGCAAGACATTAACTCACATTAGGCTCACCACCAAGGGCAAGTGCAATGGCACAGACCAATGAGCTCTTACCAGAACCATTTGGCCCAATTACTAGGTTAAGGCGCGATCCAGGTTTACATATCAAGTGATCAAAGGTCATAAAATTATGTAGCTCAATTTCAATTATATTACCAGGCATATAATCATCCTCTCCCCTGAAAGAAAATATTATGAAAATTAGTTCACCCTGTTGTACAAAGCTACACAAATGCGAAGAAAAAATATAATACACATATTCCTTTCCGGCTTCCAATTTCGATTACAGACAAAATTCTCAAAACATAAGCTGAAAACTTTTATTAAACTTGGCAGACGTAGCTTATTGTCTTATTCCGATATTTAGCACTTCCCTTATCACATACTTTCTTTCCCAAGAATTAGATTTTAATTGACTGTCGCAATATTTATACGACAATCAAAACCTGAAATGGCATCACATTAAACAACATTAACACAAACAAATCTTATAATACGTGAACTGCCATAAAAATTACTGCTTACACAACCAAACACAATCACACAACCCCAACCACACCAAACTGACGGATCGTTCACTTAATAGCTCAGGAAACTAAAACAAAAAACTACCCTGACATCTGATCTATCTAAAAATGCAAAATTGAATCGCAAAATAAATAAATGAAATCAGAAAAAAGTAAATACAAATACGTATCTGTGTCAATTCAGTTTCTCTCTCATTTTCTCACAAAACAGACTACAACAACAACACAACAATGACGAGACGACAATGAAAATGTAAACACATCAACACAGTAACATATACAAGACAAAAAAGTGTGATGGATGTTGAAAGAGCGATGCGCACGTACCTTGAGGTTTTGAGGCGTTTCGCGCGGCGCTCCTCCATGGAACCGGAAAGGAGGAGTGGTCGTCCGTTTCGGAGTTGAGATTTGGAAATTGAAGGATCGAATCGGAGTGTGATTGTGTGATGATCGTTGATTTCGATCGGTTTGGATTGGTCCAGTGAGAGCTAGGGTTTCTAGTGAGAGAGCGGGAAAGAGTAAAGGGCGAAAAGTGGCGGGAAAATGCAGAGTAAAGAGGCGAAAAAGGAAGGGCATTTATTGGTGTCAGAGGAAGTTAGTCAATCAGTACCTCACAGCGAGCTAAAAATGGTGTATGCAGTCTATATTTTTGGAAAATAATGAAAATTTGTCGTTGGTTGATATATATATATATATATATATATATAATTTTAATTTTTTTTAAAAAAATTTTAATTTAGTACTTAACATTTAGTAAAATATTATTTTTTATTAACTCGTGCATTTTGAATTTTCATAATTCTTAATATTTCAAAAATGTATCGATTTAACCCCTCTAACTAAAAAAAATTACAATCAAATATAACAGAAGTAGTATAAAGATATATTTATTCTTGATATAATTTAACATAATTAAAATAACGTAATAATCGTTTTAAAAATTAATAATTACAAAATAATAATCTCTATTGTTATAAAATTGTCATTAATCACCTCTAATCAAACTGTAATATATTATTGAATCATTTTTTCAATTCAATTTATAATTAAGAAATATTTTAATTAAAAAATAATATTTTTAGTAAAAACAATATATTTTTTATCTTTTATCTCTTATCATTTGTTACGTCTCTAATTTCATCTCTTACATTTATCATAATCATCATCTTCATTATTTTCATCAAATCAAGATCATTTAAATTAAACATCAACATAAAACAAAACATCTCTTAAATTAAAAAAAAAAAAATGTTTATACACATTTTTTTAAAAGAAATATTTATGCAACTTAAAAAAAATGGAAATAGCATGGTCATCTCTAATCAATCTCCATTATCAATCGGGACCGATTAAATTTGACTCTATTGTGCAATCTGAGAAACTACTCATACGTGAGAGAAAGCAATCCATGTATAGGTGGAGGGGATGGACCACTATAAGGTACATTTTCATTTGGAGTTGAAGTTTATAAAATCATTACATGAAAAAACATGACAAGGCAAGTGTCGGGCCAACCCAACGGGATGGGCCTAAAAAAAGCACTAGTGAAAAATCCATCAATCAAACATGTGTTTTTTTAATTTACACAAATACTTGTTGCTATGTATATTATTTTTGGACTATAATCTATACATACTGTGTTTAATCTCAACAAACTTTGAGAAACCCTCGACCATTGATATTAGTAGATTTTCAATAATCTTATAATTATAATAAAATAGAGTTTGATTCGGATAGCAAGGAGCAACAAGCCTTTTATTATCATATTATTTGATAATAATAAGTTCTGACATATATCTATCATAAATAAAAATAAATCAACATATTTTTTTTAAAAAATTGATAGCAAATAGATTTAAGATTTATTAAAATCCGTAAAGATTAATCATTATTTATACTTTTTTAATATCTATTTTCGAATAAAATAAAATTCTACATACAATCTGAACATATATTCTCATAATGAAAAACATCTAAATATCTACTCTTAAGTAGATCTAAAGATTATAAATTTATCAACATGTATTATTATTTATTTGGTCCGGACCTTTAAATCCCGATATCAAGATAGATGAAAAGGTGTAGCCAAGTCAACCATGCTGCTGGGGGCAGCGGGGGACTGTCTGTTTATAAATCAAAATCGAAGGAGATGAAGTTTGTCAGAATTTTTTTTTTCCAATTTGTTTGTTTATATATAAAGTTTTATTTTTATATCCTTTAAAAAAAAATTATTTTTATATTTTATCATTGACGTGGCCAACAAAGAAAATATCTTTGCGAAACAATATCTCCAACAAAATTGGACAAAAGCTAAAACAAGTCTCGGACCTCATCCAAATATCCAACGCAACAAAAACAACACAAACTCAGAACATTATTGTGAGTGTTGAAGTTCATCTCCATGCATGGCCATCACAACCATATGTTCTTCACCTCCAACACTCCCATCTCTCAAAGCCCTCCACGTCCCTCTCCCACCACCCTCACTCTCTTCCTCATCTTCTTCTTCTAACAACCATGTCAACTTGGTCTCCAATGAAGCACTCACCGTCATTGCATCAGCAGCCGGGGCCGTGGCGCTGGCCAGCGCCGCCTTGCATGCTACCAGAGAGGCTGTGGCGTTAGTTACTGGAGATCATGAGGAGGTTTGGCATGGTGGGGAGGGTGGTAGTGTGATGGAGGTGAGAAGGAGGAGGAGAAAGAAAAGGAATACTTTTAGAGGTTGTGAAGAGAACAGAAGTGGCGCCGGAGGCGGTGGTGGTGGTGGTGGGGGGTTGGTCATGAAGAGTAAGAAGCAGTCTTGGTACTTGAGTTCAAGTGAAGAGGCTGAGATTTGCCTGAGTCTCAAGGTATGCATGACTAGTGTTGTTGTGTAATTGCTAGCTAAATTTGTAGATATTATGTGAGAATTATGCAAAATAATAGCTTTCAAGAATCAATACCCAGTTGTGAAATCCTGGCATTTAAAAGATAGGTACAGGCTCCAAATTTCTCAGTTCTCTCATGAACTAATGTTTGGTGTTGGATTTCTGGCTTGCTTTCCTTCTGTATATGTCATGATTCTTGTCCAAACTATGTTTGG
This sequence comes from Dimocarpus longan, assembly GCA_022984855.1. Classification (NCBI taxonomy): domain Eukaryota; kingdom Viridiplantae; phylum Streptophyta; class Magnoliopsida; order Sapindales; family Sapindaceae; genus Dimocarpus; species Dimocarpus longan. The sequence goes on from CM041022.1 coordinate 24,437,701, forward strand.
TCCTGGGCATCTGCTGCCCTGTGTTTTCTCTTTTAACAACCAAAAGTTGTTCTATAGCTGTTTTATTGTATTTATTTTCAACTTAATGGGTAGACACAACAATTTGCAGATACCTTTTATATCAATTTTTCTTGATGTAAATAATAAGGAGATGACTTGTAGTTTCTTGCTCATCTCGAATAATCAGAGCTAGGTAATACTAGTAAGTCTTTTTGTCACTATTATAAATGTGATCACTTTATATATCAATATATTTATTATGTGCAATTAGTTCATTTCAAGCATTTAAAGGATGGTGTAGTGTTAACAACTTATATAGCAACTAGAAATCTTTGATACAGACAGTTTTAGTGATTCTAATGATTGCAATTGAACAGGAAGGGGCAAGGCTAGAAGAAGCAAGAAGAAGAGCTTCAGAAGCTCAGGATCATGAATCAAGCTCGAAGCAATTGGCAAAAGCAATGGGGATAAAACGGAGGGAGATAGATAAGATTTTGTGGAAGGAAAGAGAGTCGCAAGAGAGGATCACTCGTAGTTGCAGAAGACTTGTTGTGTCTATTGCTAATGGTTATCAAGGCAAAGGATTAAGCCTCCAAGACCTCATTCAGGTTCCCACAAAATTCTGTCTTTAGTATTTTTTCCATTGCTTGGCTAAAATTTGTCTTTTGTATTGGCAGGAAGGGAGCATTGGGCTAATTCGAGGGGCAAAGAGATTCGATCCAACGAGAGGATATAAGCTATCAACGTATGTTTACTGGTGGATTAAACAAGCCATCATTAAAGCTGTAGCAAACAATTCAAGAATAATCAGATTATCTGTGAGACCCTCCACCTGCATTGATAAAACTTTTTGTTTGGACTTGTTTTGCACTTTGGTGATAATGTTTTCAATTTTAGCTTTTCCTGTCCCAAATTTGCTTTGCTGTAAATGAGTTGAGTGGTAAGCTGGTGGTTAGTGAATGTGTGGTTAGCTTGTTATGTGTAGGGAGGCATGTGTGGGACGATAGGAAAAATTGCAGAAGCCAACAATGTCTTGACCAGAAGGTTAAGGCGGTTGCCTACCTGTAATGAGATTGCAGATATGCTTGACGTGCACGTTTCCACTGTGAGGCTAGCTTATGAGAGGACCAGGCACCCGATTTCATTGGATCGAGCTGAAACTGAGCAAGGTGTCATGACACTTCAGGTTCTTCCCTGAATTTTATGTAGTTTATTCTCCTGAATTTTAATGTGAGCATCCGTCCTTCAAGTATTTGAGTGCATCCTCTAAACGTATGGACATACAAAATGTCATTGACATAATGGAGTGACCATAATTTGTTCAACTCGCAACTGATTGCAGGATATCATACCGGGGCCAGAGGAGACAATGCCAGAAAAGATGGTAGAAAAACAGTTGAAGAAGCAAGAGTTGGAGAATCTTCTCAAGACACTAAGTGAAAGAGAAGCACACATACTGAGATCACATTTTGGACTAAACGGGGCAACCCCTTTGTCTTGTGAGGAGATAGGGGCACGTTTGAAGCTTTCAAGGGAAAGGGTTCGACAGATTTGTGGCACTGCATTAATAAAATTACGACAGACAAGTACTGCGGATAATCTGAAAGTGTACATTGTATAAATTCTCCTTTAGGATGAACATATTGAATGTACAAAAGCCAGATGATACAACAAAGAGATTTGTTCGATTTCTTCTAGTGTTAATTGTTTCAGCTGATATCGTTTACAATCTTGTAACACCAATACCATGGCAATCGATTGTGGAGGAGTCAAATCTTACCCACACATTTACAAAAACAAGGCATATGTTTAAGTTACTTAGCTTAGCCGCCATACTATCCATGTTCAAAATGAAATTGCTCAAATATGAGCCTTACTTGGAGAAGTTTCTAAGTTTACAAGCAATAATGCAGTATCTAGAATGGCTCTTTTTGCCCAAGTTCTGAGAACTGAATATATATTATGTAACTTCCATTTGGTATGTAGCACTGGAGCTTAATGAAGATAGAAGCTGCCAATGGAACCCTTGCTTAGTCATTTTTTTATTCACCGCTAATTGCTTAGCTTTATCCATCAGATAGTTTCATAAATTTGCTTCTATGGAGTTTTTTCCATTTGTCCCTCATAATGAACATGCAAGCTTCAACACAAAGGTCACATCTAGCCTACAGAAATCATGAAAACTGATAAGAGGGAACATGGGCATGGTGCCAGAGTTACATATTCTAAAATTTTACTCTCCTTTCATCCAGCGTTTGCAGTCCAACAGATAGGATAATTGCCTTGCAAGCAATAGACCTGGGTTCGACTCCCGGCAAACGCACTGCATTTTTCAAAAAATTTTCGTTCTTAATCAACATGTTTTTTCCGATTACCAACAAAACCTATAAGTTTGTAAAACCATGCATATGTCAAACATGAGTATTGGAATTGTGTAAACATCAATATAAAGAAATGAAAGAGATAAATAAATCCGAAGTTGTTCTTATAACAATGGTTTTGAATGTATTTGGAGTATATTTATACATGCACAATATAATCCCAACATCTCTATTCTGGTTTGTGTAGATGATGGAGGATGTACAAAGAAGCAGCAGATAAGAAAATACATATAGAGTAACTCAATAGATCTGTGCCTGTGGATATTGCCACCATCTTGCTCCTTTCAAACATTTTCACTAGAAGAATCATGACAATAACATGTCCCACTTTCGTTTTTAGTTCATCAAGTGAGCTGATTTTCATCCATTTTGGCCTCTCCTGCCAACCGATAAGAATTGTTTAGTTGATGATTACATATGCTTGAGAAATATAACATAATGCAGGTGAAAATGTGACAATAAGAATGTGAATTTTAGTTTTTACTTTGTCTTCAATATTGTGGAGAATTCTTTCAGTTGACATATATAGTAATGTAGAGTTGGGAGTATGAGAAGATCAGTGGACTGAGAGAAGGATTAATAAAATCATAATTTCTACCTTCAAAGAGAACATTCCGAACAAGGAAGATCCTTGGACTGCACGATCAACATTGGGCTCCACGTCAGGAGGCACGTTACTGATAAATAATCCATATAAGCCCATACCAAAGATTAACATGACGGTTCCAGCTAGATAAACATCTGCATTGAAAATAAAATGTCATGATATCAGTTATGTTCACTTCTTTTGTTAATACAATATAATTTTTGTGTTTCCTATGAAAGTAAAGAAAGATATCAGTTATCTTCAATGAAAAGGCTAAAGATGGAGACACACACACACACTTCTGTACTGAGAATTTTTGTATGGCTAGAAAAGGAGTTCTTCAATGACAAAAATTCCAATTTTGCTGTTTGTGTGAGGTCGCATAAGGTTTTTCAACAAGATTGAAAAAGTTTTGAAAAATTAACTTGCTGAGAATCTCACCAATAGCTTCAACCAATCGTAGAACCATCTGACCCGTGTGAATCCCCTTCACACAGCTTGTCCAATAAACTTTATATGCATCGATTATATATATACAACCCTATGCAAATCAGTAGTAATCAGTATTTGTCTGCATAAGTTAAGGAACAACATAACATTCTTGTCGGACATTCAAGCAAACGAAACCTGCTAACATGCATAAATCTTCATTAAGTACTAGTAATCATCTTTTGTTGAACATGAGAAGCCTCACAAGTCACAACCATGCACTAAATGAATGTCAAGTCTTGGGCCTAATTCCACCACAAAGGTTAGCTCATGAATAGAGCTTTATCTTGATACCGGTAGGTACCTACACCCATACAATTGAGTTTGGGCCACACAAATCAGATTTCTACCCAAGCTTTGATACTATGCCAGAAAAGGGTATTGAGTCTAACTCCACCACAAAAACTAGTCCAGTGGAGGTTTACCCTCATCTTATAAACTAATGCAAATTGGCTTCTTCAATCAACGTGAGACTATCTAGCAAACACATCAATGTGATTAAATCATCATAGGTGAGACCATGGAAATGCCTACCATTCCTTATAGTATTTGAGTAATGCCTCCCAACCCATGTTGTCGGAGAGAAATGAAATAAGGGCAACCATAAAATTCAGATATCTGCAAATATGCTATAATACAAAGTACATAATAGTTTCTGATGAGTGAAACCCTTTTCATTTTAAAGTAGACAGGTCTCATTAGATCAACATGAGTAGTGGAAACTTTCAACAGCATATTCAAGAATGTCACATATATAATTAAATTTCATTCCTCACATGCAAGAACAATACCTAAAAATAAAATAGATGGTGAGTGTGAGTGAGAACATACATTTAGAAAGCACAGCAAGGAACCAGCCAATGAACCTGCAACAGCCAGAAGCGCCAAGAAGCGAAAATCGAAAATCAACTGCACAACAATAGACAGCAAACAATACTATCATCAACCCACTAGATTTATCACCACCAAGATCATCTTATACATGTGAAACATACAACTTATATTAACTAATCAAAGTTGCCAGATTTTATATTTTATACCCATCTCCCATAACTCAACAAATCGAAAACCAAAACACGAAAAAAACCACAAATAAGAAACACAATCACATAAACATAGCTGAACTCAACCCACCAAGTTCTCAATCAAAATTAAGCTGAAAAAAGAGTTACCCTCTCGATGTTGGTCTCAGTGGACCTGAAAAACCGGACAACTGGGTCCCCACTTGGGGTCGGTAGCGCGTAATTGAACCCTGAATTGTGCTCAACAAAGGGTTTGGATGAGGGAGCTTTGGAGCTCACAGTACTACTAGTCTCTGTTCTGGGTGGCGGCGGCGATGACTCAGGAGGGCTCAGAGAAGCAAATGGACGTAGGCGTAAAGAGCGGCGGATGGCGCTGGAGCGGTGGTGGAGGTGTAGTGAAGAAGAGAGTGGAGCAGAGGAGACTAGACTGAAGAGAGCCATCGAAGACAAAAAAGAAAACAGAGGAAAACAGGGAGAAACAGAGTTGTGTTTATTGGCTGGACGTGGTGGTTGTGTCTTTTTTTGGCGGTTAGCGGGTAATAACGGTAATTTTGTTGAAACAAGTGTCGCAAATTTGGCGCGTGAAATGTGAAAGATGACCCACTTGAGAGAGAAATATCTTTTTGTATTATTTTCGCTATGGAATATATAATTGATTTCCATGTGCTTCGTTGAAAAAGCATAGGCCATATAATGATATTATACTTATCTTTGAAATGATTATGACTGTCGATGCAGATAGACGAATATATTTTTAATTTTTGAAATTGATAATTTAGATATAGTATATCTAATGATTTTGATCTTTTTATAAATTTAATTTCAGTTTATACATTAAATTGTAATTGAGAATTCAAGATTTAAATGAACCTTAGAGTGTGTAAATATAAAACTGGTATCTTTTACTTGTGAAGAATATACAGTGGAATTTTTTTTTTCCCTACAAATTTATGTTAAATATTGATCACAAATGAACATTCTATTTTCATGAGTATGGACAGAAGTAGACATTGAAAGAAAGCTTGAAAATCAACAATCTCAAAAGCAAGACAAGGTTTTTATTTTTATTTTTTTATCATTCTGTACAAAAGGAGCAGAAGAAACATATGAATTCTCTAGTTTTTACAAAGCAGAACAACTTACAAGGAAAAGAAAAAAGGTCTGTCCTTTTTTTTAAACAGATTGTGTTCTTCTTTGAGTCAAAGACCTTTTGCTATCAACCTGCAGCCATTTGTCAACCATTCTGTCCACGAAACTGAAGTAGGCATTGCCCCAAGGTTTCCTGATTGATAAAACCAATATAGGAAGTAGAATTCCAGCTGCAAATCCCAAGCCAATGCTCATGTAAAACCACTTGTCAGTCACTTGTTCTTCATCTACATTGTTGTCATTTTGATCAGCACTTGCTCCTTTGTCGGAGTCCTGATCCTGACACTTGACAGGAAGTGGAGGTCCACAGAGAGATGGGTTTCCAGCAAAGGATGATGCATCAAATGTTGTCAGATGCTCGGTGTAAGGGATGGTGCCAGAGAAGTGGTTGTTTGATAAGTTTAAGTAACCAAGGAATGATAAGGAAGAGAGAGTTGGAGGGATTGATCCTGAGAGGTTGTTGCTTGAGAGGTCAAGAGATGCTAGTTGATGCAAAGTTGATATGTTTTCAGGAATTTTGCCAGTGATGTGGTTTCTTGACAGGTTCAGTATCATCAATCCTGATAGTTTTGTCAACTCTTCAGGAAAATCTCCAGACAAGTTGTTTCCAGAGAGGTCTAGGCTGATGACAAGGGAAAGTGTCTTGGTGAATCTTTGAGGTTGGCCTTTTGTGTTGATGATTGAGTTTTCTTCATAGTAAAGACCTCTGTACTTCCCAAAAAGGAGGTATTGGATTAAGTTTTGTTCTCGAGCCATGGCCTGAAGATCTCCCAAGCTGCTAGGAATCCTTACTGTCAGATTGTTTTCTGCCAGGTCCACCACTTGGAGTGAACTTAAGTTTGAAAGCTTGGAGGGAATTTCCCCGGAAAATCTGTTCGACCTTAGCTTAAGAATCCTGAGACCTGCAAAACCATCTCCAACCCATAATGGAATATTTCCTGAAAACCTGTTGTTTCCAAGATCCAGGGTAACTAAACTTGATAAGTTTTGAAAAGATAATGGGATGTTTCCTGTAAATTTGTTGTCGCTTAGGTGTAGAGATTGAAGTTGCTTTAATTGACCCAATGACATTGGAATCTCTCCAGACAAATTGTTGTAAGCAAGGTCCAGAACTTTCAGCAAAGAACAATTTCCTATGCTTGAAGGAATATTTTCAAATATATTGTTCCTGGAGAGATCAATGACCTGAAGAAGCATCATTGCTCCAATAGAGGGTGGAATTTCTCCTGATAACCAGTTTCCTGACAGAGAGAGAAAGATCAAATTTGGCATGGATTGACTTATATTTTGTGGAATGGAACCCGAGAAGCGATTGTTGGAAAGATCTAATAACTCAACCTCAACGATTGGAAGAGGAATGGGTCCTTCAAGAAGGTTGGAGCTCAAATCAACATCTGCAAAGGGAGCAACATTTAAAGGATTTGGTAGTTGACCTTGTAACTGTTGTGCGCAGCGGAAATTAAACAAATACACAACTACTAATGCTAGCTATTAAATATAAATAACAAATACTAATACAGCAGAAAAGCAGAAAAATAAATGTAAAGCGAAAAAGGAAAGAACACACCAGGATTTACGTGGTTCGGTATAAAACCTACGTCCACGGGCGCTACTGAAAACTTCCACTAACTCCAAAGCAAAATATTACAAAATCTGGGTAAGATCCAAAAACCCAGAAACATATGGGGAGAAAACAAGAATAATACAAATGTATGGATCTTTTACAATTCTTGTTTTGGGGTATACCAAATCAATTAACTAAAGGACTTATTTATAGTCCACTAATCTCCCACCACAATCTAATGTTTTAGATGTGGGATTCTAACATGGCTAATTAAGCCACAATTCAACAAATCTCCACCTTGGCGTATTAGCCTTCAGCAATGCCTTCATATATGTCTTTTAGACTTTCAAAATGTTGATCAAGTCCAAACAATGGTTGAACTTGATTGTTGTCACCACTTTGGTCATCATATCTGCAGGATTATCAGCAGTCCCAATTTTCTGTAAGAGAATCGACCCTTCACTCAGAATTTCCCGCACAAAGTGATATCGGACATCAATATGCTTGGTGCGAACATGGAATACCGGATTCTTTGCTAAATGAATGACACTTTGACTATCCGAATAAACAGTAATATTCTTCTGTCTCATTCCCAATTCTACCAGTAATCCTTGTAACCAAATTGCTTCCTTCACAGCCTCTGTCAATGCCATATACTCTGCTTCTGTCGTAGACAAAGCAACTGTTGACTGTAAAGTAGACTTCCAACTTATAGGAGCTCTCGCAAAAGTGAATACATATCCAGTAGTTGATCGTCGTTTATCCAAATCACCAGCATAATCTGAATCAACATATCCGATTGCAAACTGACCAAATGAATCTTCCTTCTGAAATACCAAACCAAAATCTACGGTTTTTAACAAGTACCGTAGAATCCATTTCACAGCTTGCCAATGTCCTTTACCAGGATCATGCATATACCTGCTCACAACTCCAACCGCTTGCGAAATGTCAGGTCTTGTACACACCATAGCATACATCAGGCTACCAACTGCATTAGAATACGGAACACGAGACATGTACTCTCGTTCTTCATCAGTACTCGGAGATAATGATGCACTCAACTTGAAATGAGGAGCAAGTGGCGTACTTACAGGTTTTGACTGTTCAGATACACCAGAACGCTGTAATACCTTCATCAGATATTGCTTCTGAGTCAAACAAACCTTGCCTTTTCCTCTATCTCTGCTAATCTCCATACCGAGAATCTTCTTAGCTTCACCCAAATCCTTCATTTCAAACTCTGAACTCAACTGAGTCTTCAGCTTCTCAATCTCCACTTTGCTCTTAGAAGCTATCAGCATATCATCAACATATAAGAGCAAGTAGATGAAGGAACCATCTTGTAGCCTTCGAAAGTATACGCAATTATCAAATTTGCTTCTGGTGTACTCTTGACCTATCATAAATTGATCAAATCGCTTGTACCATTGTCTCGGAGACTGTTTCAAACCATAAAGCGATTTCTTCAATTTGCAAGCCCAATTTTCCTTTCCAACAACCTTGAATCCATCTGGCTGAGTCATATAGATTTCCTCTTCCAAATCACCATGTAAAAATGTAGTTTTTACATCCATTTGAACTAGTTCCAAATCCAATTGAGCTACAAGGGCCAATAGAATTCTAATGGAATAGTGTTTCACAACTGGAGAAAATACCTCATTGTAGTCAATCCCTTCCTTCTGAGCGTAGCCTTTCGCCACCAACCTTGCCTTGTAGCGAACATCTTCTTTGTTTGGAAATCCCTCTTTCTTAGTAAATACCCATTTGCACCCAATTGCCTTCTTATTCTTCGGTAGTTGAGCTAGCTCCCAAGTTTCATTTTTCCGAAGAGACTGCATTTCTTCATCCATAGCTTTCTTCCACTTATCATCTTCAGAACATTGGACTGCTTCTCTGTAAGTGGAAGGAACATCATCATCTACAATTGGAAGTGCATAGGCCACCATATCAGCAAAACGAGCAGGTCTGCGAATCTCACGTCTTGGCCTATTTATAGCAATTGATTCTTATTGCTGCGAAGGTTCTTGGGTAGGAACCTCTTCTTTTCCTTCTTCTTCAGTAACCTCCTCGATCATGGGAGTGTCATCATCTGCATCAACAATTCTAGCTGGATTATTTGTTGACTCTATCTGTTTCTGAAAAAACTCCACCTGCTTCCGAGTAGACTCCACCTGTTGCGGATTACCCTCAACAATATCTTCTATTTTCTTTTTCAGCATCGAAGACTCATCAAAAGTAACATCCCTGCTGAAGATTATCTTCTTCGAATTAGGATATAAAAGACGATACCCTTTCACCCCTGAAGACATCCCTACAAATATAGCTTTCCTTGCTCTCGGATCCAATTTAGATTCCTTTACATGATAATAAGCAGAACAACCAAAGACATGTAAAGAATCATAATCAGTAACAGGCTTTCCAGACCATACCTCCAATGGAATTCTACCACCGATCGCTGTTGACGGTAAGCGATTAACGAGATGACATGCATAAGTCACTGCCTCAGCCCAAAACTCCTTGCCCAACCCAGCATTGGACAACATACACCGAACTTTCTCCAGCAACGTTCGGTTCATGCGTTCTGCCACCCCATTCTGTTGTGGTGTGTGTCTAACTGTAAAATGACGTACAATACCCGCATCTTGACAGACCTCTCGAAAAGATTTACTGCAATATTCACCTCCATTATCTGTTCTGAGGTACTTAATCTTTCTCCCAGTCTGAGTCTCTATCATCTTTTTCCAATTAAGGAAAATCCCAAGTACATCATCCTTTTTCTTCATCGTGTATACCCAAACTCTCCTGGAAAAGTCATCAACAAATGTAACAAAATAGTGTTTACCACCCAAGGAGGCTGTCCTTATGGGTCCCCACACATCAGAGTGAACATAATCCAAAATACCTTTAGTATCATGAACTGCAGTTGCAAACTTCACTCTCGTCTGCTTTCCCAGAACACAATGTTCACAAAAATCTAACTTGCAGGTTCTTACTCCTTTCAACAAGCCTTGATTCACCAAACTGCTTAAAGCTTTCTCACCTGCATGTCCCAGACGCATATGCCATAACCTGATCATATCTGAATCAACATCCTTCTCTGATACTACTGCTGCTGATTCAGTAACTGTACTACCATTGTAGTAGTACAAGTTGTTCTTTCTTGTACCTTTCATTACCACCAAAGCCCCAGATACCACTCTCATAACTCCATCTCTGATAGATACCGTGTAGCCTGTAGATTCTAAGGCTCCCAATGATATGAGATTCTTCTTCAAATCTGGAACATACCGAACTTCTGTCAAAACTCTGGTCGATCCATCGTGATTCTTCAATCATATTGAACCTATCCCCTTAGTTTTGCATGAGTTATCATTACCCATGAGCACAATTCCACCATTTAGCTCTTCGAAGTTGAAGAACCATTCCTTATGTGGACACATGTGATAAGTACAACCCGAATCTAAAATCCACTCACCAGATCCAGATGTTGATGATAGACTAACCAACACAAAATCTTCTTCCTCATGTTCGGCTACATATGCATCGGAATTAGCTTTACCCTTGCCCTTATCTTTCTTCTGCAGCTTCGGACAATCTTTCTTCCAATGCCCTTTCTCATGACAAAAGGCACATTCATCTTTATCAGGTCTTTTTCTTGACTGTGATCTGCCCCTTCTTTCCTGTTTCCGACTCTTACTTCTTCCCCTAACTGTAAGCGCCTCTGCTGATTCATCTCTGTTCTCTTTCTGATCTTTCTTACGAATTTCATAATTAAGCAAAGCTGCACACACTTCTTCAAAGGACAATTTTTCTTTCCCATGAATAAGTGTAATGCACAAATGATCTAACTCATCAGGAAGAGATCCTATCAGCAGCATGGCCTTCTGCTCATCTTTGAACGTTTCATCCAAATTCAACAAATCAGCTAACAAACGGTTGAAATTATCAATATGGTCATTGATATTCAAACCTGGTTTCAACTGAAGACGGTACAACCTCTTCAACAAATATAGCCGATTCTCATTGCTTTTCTTCATATATTTGTTCTCCAGCGCCTTCCACAATTTACCAGCAGAGGTTTCCTTCATGAACGGATACTTCTGCTCTCTACAGAGACATGAGCGAATTAAACCACATGCCTTCGCATTTTGCCTCTCTCAGTCCCTTTCTTCAATATTCTCTGGTCTTGTTTCTTCCAGAACAATATCCAAATCTTGTTGATACAAGACGTCCGTAACTTCGCTTTGCCATAGGCCAAAATTATTTCGACCATCAAATTTCTCTACTTCAATTTGTACATGTGAAGATGATGCCATTTCTGCTTTACAACAAAAGTTTTATGCCAATAGCTTGGTGATCAAATGAATAGTACTCAAAAGGTTAGCTCCCAGGAAAGGCTGGAGGGGTCACAAACGGTCCCACTTAAAATCCAGTCTCCTTAGACTATTATAGTCTTTTTGACAGAGCTTCCCTAAATTGTGGCTATTCCAAAATAACACCGAAGCTTTACAAACAAATAGCTATCTAATGTCCTAGACAATTTTATGCCAATAGCTTGGTGATCAAATGAATAGTACTCAAAAGGTTAGCTCTCAGGAAAGGCTGGAGGGGTCACAAACGGTCCCACTTAAAATCCAGTCTCCTTAGACAATTATAGTCTTTTTGACAGAGCTTCCCTAAATTGTAACTATTCCAAAATAACACCGAAGCTTTACAAACAAATATTTAATAGCTAGCTAATGCCCTAGACAATTTCCTAGATCAATCGAAACCTAGAGCTCTGATACCACTTGTTGTGCGCAGCGGAAATTAAACAAATACACAACTACTAATGCTAGCTATTAAATATAAATAACAAATACTAATACAGCAGAAAAGCAGAAAAATAAATGCAAAGCGAAAAAGGAAAGAACACACCAGGATTTACGTGGTTCGGTATAAAACCTACGTCCACGGGCGCTGCTGAAAACTTCCACTAACTCCAAAGCAAAATATTACAAAATCTGGGTAAGATCCAAAAACCCAGAAACATATGAGGAGAAAACAAGAATAATACAAATGTATGGATCTTTTACAATTCTTGTTTTGGGGTATACCAAATCAATTAACTAAAGGACTTATTTATAGTCCACTAATCTCCCACCACAATCTAATGTTTTAGATGTGGGATTCTAACATGGCTAATTAAGCCACAATTCAACAGTAACTGGTTGAAAGAGACATTTAACAATGATAGGTTTCCTGAAATATCCCAGAACCAGTTAGGTATTGAATATGAAATGCTAGCATTTGAGAAATCTAAAAACATGACACCTTTTTGAGTTTCAAGCCAAGAAGGAAATAAGGAGCCTAAATTACATGAATGCATATCAAGATTCTGAACCTGGAATGGAGGAATCCAATTGGAACTAACGTTCAAAATGAATGAATTCGAAGACAAGTGCAAGAACTTCAGTTTACTTAACTTCGAAAAATGCACTTCAGAGATAAAACCTGCCAAATGGTTTACAGAAACGTCCAAGGTAGATAACTCCGAAAGATTTCCAAAACTCTCTGGAAGAGTTCCATTTAGTTCATTCCCTTCCAGGCTCATTATGGTCAGGTTTTGTAGACTTCCTAAAGAAGCAGGGATTGGACCTTGGAACTGATTATAACTCAAAACAAGTTCGACAAGATTTTCAAGCTGACCCAACCATTCAGGAAATTTGCCTTGTAAATGGTTGTTGATGATTAGAGCATAAAAATACAATTTTAATTGATTGCATTTGTCAAAATATGTTATTTAATTGAACATTTTTATTTTATTATTTTTATGAATGCATTTGATTTGATCATTTGATTTAATGTATTTTTATGCTCATAAAATTGATAATTTTGACATAATTTATGGGAACTTATTTTGGGTTTGTGGTGTTTTTCAGAAATAAAATCAAGAAGCCCGATTCAAAGAACTTCAGCTCAAATGCACAAGGCCTAAATATTACCAAGGTTCAACAGTTAAACATAAGCATGATCAGACCCCAAATTTCTCTATTCCCAAGCTTCATGGCCCATACACTCTCACTAGATTTGATTTTCAAATTCAAAATGATCAAGCAATTTATGGAGATAATGGAGGATGAAATTTGACTTTCAAAATTTGAAATAAAAGTTTGATGAAATATGATTGATGGAGTGATTTGTGGAAATGAATTGAAATTTGATTTGTCTCTCAAATTTTAGAAGTAGTAGTGATTTATGGTGATGGATTGAGACAAATTTGTGAACAAGATGAGAAGATTTTGAGCAAATTGTGTTTCTTTGAATTTGAATTTTGAAAGCCTTCATTTTTCAGGGAAGTGAAGATTGTATGGAGAGATTTTTTGCTTCTATAAATAGGGTGTTTGGCAACACAACAAAGGCATCCAGTTCAGAGAAAGAAATATCAAAGTCTTTGAGAGAAAAAATCTTGCTATTTTATTTTCACATTTTCTCTGTAGAATTTGTGAAATAATGAGCAAATTAGGCTAAAATTATAGTGAGGCTGAGGGGTGATCTTAATTGTAAGATTATCGTTATTCAAGTTTGTTTCTATTCAAGTTCTTCAATGTCTATGTTAAACTCATTTTTGAAGTTTTGATTCAGAAATTATATTTTGCAGTTTCATATAAATTCAGTCAAGCTTTTATTTTTCCCATGTGGTTCATATTAAAAATATATTTTCTGAATTGATAAATTTATAAGTTAATTTTCGACTACAGTATTGTCAATTTGATATATTGTCGTTCTTAGATAACTTATAAGTTATATCCGAGATTGTTATTAAATTGAAAGAGTTTTGCAAAATTTTATTGGTGTTTTTATTTGATCTTCAAATCCTTATTTTCCAATTGTCTGTTTGGGATGTGAAACATACAATTGAGTAATAATTTGAAATCAAACTTGATAACAGAAAATTAAACAATTAAGTGATCCTCAAAGCCTTACTATTTTCTCTATTGGTTATTATCAATTAGTTTTCTTTTTAGTTTGTTTATTTCATTCTCAAATTGAACACCCTCAAATCATTCTCCTTTCAATAGTTCTCTATTATTTATTGTTCATTACTTTATTTTATTTCTTTTACCGTTTTGAATTTTTCTTGTTATTCACTTCTCTGTGGGATCGATACCTTAAAGCTATGCTATGACAACTGTTTAGCCGAAGGTGATATTTTGGACATAATCAGTTGCTCATTCTCAAGTACATCAAATTAGGCAAAAGACTATTAGAGGCGTAGTTGTTGGTTCCTTCAAGGAACTCAGGTAAACTAGCTGTCAAGTTATTGTCAGACAAATCAAATTCTTTTAAGTTGCAAAGTTTACCAATGGAGCTTGGAATCCCTCCCTGGACAATGTTGGTAGACAAATAAAAATTTGTGAGAAAACTCATGTTCCCAATAGAACTAGGAAGTTTCCCATGTAATTTGTTATAAGCTAAATTGATATACTCAATGTTTTTCCAGCTTCCGTGAAACAACTGAGAGCAACTTGCTGAGAGATTATTGTTCCCTGCAAGATTGAACAATTGCAGATTTGGTAGCTCGCCAAAGCCTAGTGGAATCCTCCCATACAAATTAGTATCACTTAAATCGACATGAACAAGGGTACTGATATTTACAAGCCAGTCAGGTAACTTCGAGTTCAAGGAATTGGAACTGAGGTCAAGAACCGCGAGTGAAGTCAAATTAACAGGTTTAGTAGATGGAAATGACTCTGTAAGGAAACAACTTGAAAGATGCAAATCATTTAACTTCTTGTTTAAGACACCGACCCAGCCGGATCCTACCAGGGAAAGGTCAACATTATTCATTGCAAGATGTTTTAGAGAAACTAGACCTGTGGTCACCCATTGTAGAGTATCAGAACTTAAACTAGAAAACTCAGTAGAAAGATCAAGATACTGCAGTCTAGACAGATTTCCCAAATTTGAAGGAACAACACCACTGAAACCAGAATTCGAAAGGTTCAGATAGTGCAAGTTTTCTAATGATCCTAAGAATTCAGGAATTGGGATGTCATTGAATGTGTTGAGACTCAAGTCTAAATATTGTAACGATTTGAGTTTTAACAATGAAGGTCTAATCTCCCCACTTAAGTTCCCGAATCCATACCTGCTTGAAGAATCAGAGTCTACAGGAAACGGGTTGTGAAGATCAATTGAAACAACAGCTCCAGTATTATTGTCACAACCAAGTCCTCTCCATTGACAGCAGCTGCTTCCTTTCCATGATAAGAGCCGGTTTTCAGGATCTTCAAGGCCATTTTTGAAGTCAATAAGAGCTTCTAGATCATCCTGAGAACAATTTGAGAACTGGGTATCGCCATTACTAGCATATTTACTAGTTATGGCACATAGAATTGCTAGCACAAAACCAAGAACAGACAGTCTCTCCATGTTGAGGCTCTAGTTTTGATTCAAAGTTCAAACCACAGAACTACTTCATATAATTATATAAATCAAGTCCCCGTTTTCTTGATCTGCAAGAAAATTTATTTTTCTATAGAGAAGTCAGTGGACGACTTTGCAAAAAAGAAGACAAGAAGTGAGAGAGAAAAAAACATAGTCAAAGCTGTGTGTTCATAATTCTGGTACAGCTGATAGCCTGATAAGATCATTTAAATAAAATATTTGTTAGAGAAAATTTGAGTCCAATAAACCTTTGAAAATCAGAGGCCATTTATCTTAGTTAATTGAATCAATTGACATCTTGCTAAGCACGTAGCCTCCATCATGGTGTATAAAAAACCAGTTAATCAAGCAACAAAATTTGGATTGAGCTTCGAACATAACATGTCAGCTATTTATCAGGATTCAGTTCCATGATTATAGGGTGTAATAGTCTTTCATGTGCATCTTAATTATTAATTACTTCATGAAGACATCATCTTATATTATAATCAAGAATGTGACTCCCGAACATTAATTTTAATGGCTATAACAAGTTTATAATATTTTCAGACTTGAATTTTCTAGGAAATGTGAGTCATGCAACATTTTTGCACCTAATGAGGTTAAACAAAACAAATAGAAGGTGTATTTGTCTTGCAAGTAATTAGTTGTTATTTTGTAATAAAATATTCATTCAAGCCGGCTAAACTAATGTGGAAGTCATTTTTGAATGATAATTTTTAATTCCATTTGTTGACTTAAAGTTAGGAATACATCAATTAAATTATATTGTTGAACAAGGGTGTCACATATTCCTGACTAGAGGTATAGAGTTGTTGGTTGAGCAAGTTTTGAAATATATAGGATACTTGTGTGAAGAAGAAGAAGAAGGACAACATTTGACATAAAGCCACTACGTGAATTTATCTTGTATAAAATGTGTTACAAGTATTACCATTTACAATAACTAATAATTTTGTTATTTTAATGAAGCTTAATATTTAATTATTGTCTTATTCTCATTAATTATATATATGATTATTGTCTTACATGATTTTATATAATCAATATGTCTCTCCTTCATATTTTAAGGTGAGATCCCTCTTTAATGGTGGAGATGTTTCTGGGCCAAAAAATGGAGGAGTGGATAGAACCCAGGAAACTATCATCGACTTTGGGCCCCGCGAGAATGTAAGTGTTCGGGCCCATGGCAGTGAAAATCAGTTGGCTTCAACAGATTTAACCGCAATGTATCTTATTAGCGCGCGTTTTTTGTTTTCACCGTTTCTAACGCCGTTTACTTCTCCGTCTCTATAGTACACTATCTGAACGTGTGTATATTCAGGATAAATGTTTCATCCCAACAACTTTAACATGCAAAAAGCATCACAACCCTCGAAATTATGTTAGATAATGCTTTCATTGGTATCAAAATTAGAGTACAATTATGCTAGAATGGAAAAAAAAAAAAAAACAATACAAAAACAAATACAGGTAAAAATAAAGACAAGAAATAGTTTTATATGATTCAAAAAATTTCTTACGTCCACGTAGTGCACTAGTATTTAAGAAATGTTTACAAATGAAAACTCTCTTTTTCTCCTACGACACCTAAAATCCTCATACATAAGATATTTATAATTGTTAAATAGTCTTATATCAATTAAAAAATGAATTTGTATTAATTTATAAGATGAAAGTAAGCCTCCATTTATGAGCTAATTGTTGTAGTGGAATTGCATGAATATAAGTGCTGCCGAGTGGACATGCTGCACATGAAAGAGAGTATTTGCTGTGTGTGAGGAAGAGTATTAAACAATCTCCTATCGGTTAAAAAATATGAATTTGTATTGATTTATTAGATTATGCATCCTCCTTTTTCTGAAACCCTGTGGTGCTCCACTTTTAGAATCTCCAGCTCCACCTGAGACCAATGGCGATGAAAGTGGCATTGGTAGTACTGATAAATGGCTTTACCTCAGCACTGAACTGGGATTCATTATAGGAATTTTGGTTCCATATATTGCTTTTGCAATCAGAAGGCTACGTTGTAGGAATATATTGTAATCACTACCATCAGGTTCCTTCATTTTTAATAATCTGTGTTGATCAATGTACTTGATAATCCAATCAACAACTTTCATTTGCATGAGCTATGCTTTCGTTGATCAATGTACTTGATCAATGCCTACATGGGCTTTCATTTAGTGAATGACTGTGTGTTAAATTAGCTATGCTTTTACTAGTTTTGGAATTAGATTACAATTCGTGTTCAATTTAGTCTCTGATGCTCTAGTTTCAGTAGTCTTGATGATTTGTTCTGAAATACTATTGCTACTGCTGCTTTATTTTCTTAAAGGTTTGTATTTATTTGGCATGCATCTTGATCTCTATTAGAAGTTTCGAATTTGTGGGCTGTGATGATTAGTGCTTATACTGCACAATTGAAGAAGAAACAACTCGTGCAGTACTTGAAGCAGATTGCTTTGCTGGAGATCATGTAAAATCATATAGTCATTTTTATTCGTTGCTACGCTGCTGATACAAGTGCTAGTTTCCAGAAACAGTTATATGAAAAATATTCAAAATTCTGTTAAGAGCGTCGCTTCCACCGTTGGTTTTTGGTTTCATCTGTTGTTATATTTATAGGTGACAGTGATTTAAATATTTAAATTTTTTGTCATTTTAAAATAAGCATTTCCAGCTGCTGCTGATAAACGACCTACTTTGTTATTTACGTCATGTTTGCTAGAAAAACTCCATATATTGAACTTATCATAAAATTGAAAAAGGTTTGGAGTATTTCTAATAGTATTAGCTGATCATTCGTTGAAATGAAATAATGATAATTAAAAAAAAAAAATGGAGCTCTACTTGGATTGAGTCGTCAACAACAAAACCTCTAACCTTTCCCCTCAGAAATTCACAGAGAAAGACATAGAAAATGAGTGAAGAAGGGAAGGTGGTGTGTGTAACAGGAGCTTCAGGTTACATAGCTTCATGGTTGGTCAAGCTGTTACTTCAACATGGTTACACTGTCAAAGCCACTGTCCGTGACCCGAGTCAGTCCTCCTCTGTCTCTGTCTATCTCTTTAGTTTTTACGTATTCAGATGCCAGTTTTTGGTTCTGGGGTCTGTGTTTTTTTAATTTTTGATTGGTGAATAAGTAGAAATGATATGACTTACTTTATATGTGTTTGTATATGCCATATATAGATGATCCCAAGAAGACAGAACATTTGCTTGCACTTGATGGGGCCAAAGAGAGACTTCAAATCTTCAAAGCAAGCCTGTCAGAAGAAGGATCTTTTGATCCTGCTGTTGATGGTTGTGATGGTGTTTTCCATACGGCTTCTCCTGTAGTTTTCTCAACCAATGACCCTCAGGTTTCTCCCATTTACTTTTTTTTTTTTTTTAATTATCATTTAGTGCTATGTGATGTAAATTTGCCTTTCAATGTTTTTAATAACTAGAGATGTTCATTTGAAGACAATTCCTTGTTTGCTTCCCCTAATTCAGGCTGATATAGTTGATGCTGCGGTGAAGGGTGTTGTTAATGTACTTAAATCATGTGCCAAAGTTCCATCTGTGAAGAGAGTGGTTTTCACATCTTCTATGGCTGCTGTTATGCACAATGGAAAACCTCGCACCTCGAGTACTATAATCGATGAGACTTGGTTCTCGGATCCAACTTTGTGTGATAATTTGAAGAAATATGATATGGTAATATGGTTTTCTGAAAAAGAAAACATCTTTCGTTATATGTCCAAAAGTCCAAAAGTGTCTCTTATACAACTTGGTAGAAGCTCTAGAGTTTGATTTAAGTCAATTTGGCCATCAACTAATGTTGTTTATGCTACTCAGATAAATCATGTAACACAGTCTAGTATGTTAGAGTGAAGTTGATCAATTTTCTTCGGTTGCTCCAAATAATGTTAGCTAAAGAATTGCTAGATTACACTTTAGCATAATAAGGTTGCGTGGTCTTAGTCTATGAGAAAAGACGTTTTATGTTTTGTGATTATGATATAAGACATCTCTTCGATTCTTTAATGCATTTGAAAACACACGACAATTTCATATTGGTGAAAATTTTTGGAATTGATCGTACTTCTGATTGCTGATTCTGGTCTTTATCAACATAATAGTTCGACAAGAGCCTAATTTGTAATGGCGTAGGTGAATTTAAATTTTCCTTTTCCATCTCAGGACTGGTATGTACTTTCGAAAACCTTAGTTGAAAATGCTGCTTGGAAATTTGCAAAAGAGAATGGAATTGACTTGGTTGCAATAAATCCAGGATTAGTCATAGGTCCTCTCTTACAACCAATTCTTAATCTTTCAGTGGAGATCATTCTAAAAACTATAGTAAATGGTAATAATTTGTGCTTCGTCAATAAGTTTTGTTTCGAGCTCAGCATTCTATATGATAGTGGTTTTTCGAATGCAGGAGATCAAACATTTCCTAGCCCTTACAGATTTGTTGATGTGAGAGATGTTCCATATGCATATATTCTAGCACTCAAGGTTCCTACTGCCAGAGGCAGATATTGTGTCGTTGGAAGAGTTACGAGTCGTGCTGAGACACTGAACATCAGGGGCGGCACATTAGGTGGGCTACACTGGGCTCCAGCCTAGTCTGAGTTTTTAAAAAATCACAAGTTTTATCATTTAGTATTTAAAGCAAGCCCAACTGGATGAGTTTAATGTTACAAGTTCAATACATAAAATTTTGAATGCAATCATATAAAGCAAGGCCCAACTCATTTTGCCAAATTGCACTTTAATTTTTCTTAAAGCTGTTGTCTTCCCCTGTCAGCTGCAGCCGTGCAGTCCCCACCACGCACAAATGAAATAACAAATGCCCTTGTTCTCTCTTTCACTACGAGACACCAACAAAAACCCAAAACTTCAATCCTGCTCACTTTTATCAAAAAAAACAAAAGAATATTTGCTACCCACTTGACCACTTCCCTTTTGACTTTATGTGAATTTTACTTCAGTGTTGAGATCATATTTTCAATACACACTCTCTCTCTCTAGAAGGTAATATTATTTGTTTATTTATTAATTTACTATTAACTTATTAATTATTTTGTTAGGGTTAGCTTTTTGCTTCTTCTTCTTCTTCTTTTTCTTTTGTTTTGCTAAAATTGATTTATACATTTAGATTAGTCTTGATTTAATTAAATATGTATGTGATTTGTAATTTTTAGGGTTTTTATTTTCCCTATTTGTGCTTAAATTGTATTTTGAACAAAAATACAAATAATTATAGTTTGCTTGATACTTTCAATAATTGAAAAAATATTACTATATTTGAGGTTGAAATTGATGATTATAATTAGTTATGTTTCATATGTCTTAAATTAATTAGATTGTAAATGGTGAACATTAGATTTGAGTAGTGGTTAATAGTTACTATAATAGTTGATTATTCATGTTTGGGGTTTTTATACATGTAGATTAGCCTTGATTTAATTAAATATGTATGTGATTTGTTAGGGTTTTTATTTTCCCCATTTGTGCTTAAATTGTATTTTGAACAAAAATATAAATAATTATAGTTTGCTTGCTACTTTCAATAATTGAAAAAAGATTACTATATTTGAGGTTGAAATTGATTATTATAATTAATTATGTTTATATGTCATAAATTAATTAGATGGTAAGTGGTGAACATTAGATTTGAGTAGTGGTTAATAGTTAGTATAATAGTTGATTATTCTTTTTTTTTTTATGGTTATAGATCATGTGCTTAAATATTTTTGTTTGATAAAAAATCTAGATAGACAATTTTGATTAAAAGCCATGCAAATCTATACGTGGTACTTACCAAAATTTGAAATTAGAAAATTTACTTGTTATATTTTATTCTTATGTATCTTTAAATTTCTATATTAGTTTTTAATTAATTTATTAATAAAAATTAATGTAGGTCATTGATTATAATGTCAAACGAACATATCTCTAAGCGGATAAAGTCAAAGTTAACTCTCCATCATTTTTACAACAAAATAAATGATGGTCAAATAAGTTCTTCACCAAATATTGATGTCTCATGTTCTCCTTCTAAATCTCGAAGAGTTGAAGTTGAGAAAGTTGATATTCCATCAACTACTAGTGGTCCTTACTTGGAACGTGATCCAAGATTACGCTCGCCAATATGGTCATATCCTGTTGACATGCGTGATGATGTTAGAAAGGAGTATATCAAGATGGGACCATATCAACCTAAATTAAGTAAGTATCCACCTATTTCGTATGCAAGTCAAAATCGATATTTTCAATATGCTTGGTTTGCACAATTCTCATGGCTTGAGTATTCAATAGAAAAAAAATAGTGCCTTTTGTTTTCCATGTTATCTTTTTGATAGTTGTTCTTCAAAGTATATCACATTTACTCGTGAAGGATTTCAAGATTGGAAAAGGGTTAAAGAAATGAAGAAATGTCCATTTGCACAACATGAAGGCAATCATGGTTCACTACATAATGTTGCTATGGAAAAATGGAATAACTTAGTGAACACATCTCAACTTGACAAAGTCATGAATAAGGTAACTTCTCAAGAAATTTTGGATAATCGATTGTGACTTAAGATTTCAATAGAAAGTATAAAATAGTTAGCTATGCAAGGTTGTGCTTTTAGAGGTCATGATGAATCCATACATTCTACTAATTGTGGAAATTTCATTGAATTGATAAAGTTGCAAGCAAGAGCAAATGAAGAAATTGCTTCACTTGTCTTAGAAAATGATCCTCAAAATGCTAAGTACACATCATCTAAGATTCAAAAAGAACTATTGCATATTCTTGCTAATAAAGTGCGCAATATGATCCGTGAAGAAGTTAGGGATGCCAAGTTTTGTATTCTTGTTGATGAAGCTCTTGATGAATCTAATAAGGAACAAATGGCTATCATTTTGAGATATGTGGATTGTAAGGGTTTTGTTCGAGAATGTTTCTTTGAAGTTGTTAATGTGAATGATACAAATGCATTGTAACACCCTTACCCCAAATTCCCGTCTGTACGAGGATCGAGGCGTGAGATGTTACTCTTTTTCTTATTTTTAAATTTCTTTTATAAAAAAAATTATCATTTTCAAAAACTCTTATTATACGTTAACGAAATTTCAACAGAGTTTTCTCTATTTTTCTGAAAATCCAAATTTAAACCTGTAGAGAAAACACACTTCTAAATCAATTCATTTTCTCAACTTTCGATTTCGGACCTCTCGTCCGTTTCCAATTCACTCCAACACACAAACATTTAACAATAAATATTTCTTTTAACATTTAAAGATTTTATAAAAATAATACCATATAAAATCTTTCTCAGTGGATAATTTATAGAAGTTATTACAAGTGATAAACGTTAAATTCACACAACATGATTGTGGCCAAAATAGGATATTCCTACAACACAACAATGATGATTACCAAAATGATGAGGGCGGATGTGACTTGAGGGAAACTGCAGATATTTTGTCTTTGTCTTTGCTTCAAGCCCTATTCAACTACCTACGCGCGGTAAATCCAACGCGCTAAGTCTTTCAACTTAGTGGGTGTACTCACATAATATTGAAATCATAATTATTTTCAAAATACAAGCATAAATTAAAACAATATGCACGATCATAATTTATTTATCAATAAAACACACGGTACCCAATTTCACAAAATAAATCATAATTCTGTGACTTTCCAATACATTTTTATTGCAAGCACAATCACAATCTAATTCTCACAAATTCCATTATCAAATAAATTCACAAGATTTTCTTTATTCACTTTATTTTAGCCCTTCGTAAAGTCTATCACGATACCATGGATCGGTAACGGGTTTACTGGCATCAGCCAGACTAAACGGCAACCCCGGCAACGGCCGCTCGGTGTCTATCCACCGGGTCGCATATCACAATCTGTTTCCGTTTCAGGACCGGGCATTCGGTGCCTCTCACAATCCGTCATACAACGTCTATAAGCAATCATAACGGTGCAGTACTGCTAAAAATCACCCTATTGGCTAGCCAACTACCAATCCCCACCTACCGGTGATTAGTTTTACTTGGGCTCTTTAAATTTTTCAAAATACAGAATTTAACAAGACTTTAATCACATAAACATTTTATTTCATATTTAAATCTGTTATTCCAGATTCTTCGGGGTACCACTCGTGATCATTTCAAATGACCATTTCGCCCCTAATCTCATTATCACATCTTAATAAAATTATTATCTCATTTCTCTTATTTTTGGGACGATCCCAAAATAGGATATTCTCAAAATTTTCATTCCAAATCTTAAATTCATCAAATATACTATCAACACATCTCATAATTAACACATCTCAAGGCAAACAAAATGACGAAAATACCCCTATAATAATTTATACATCAATTTCGACTATAGGGGATTTTAATTGCGAAAATTGTTTCGAAATCATTTTTCTTCAAATAATTTCATCAAATAACATATAATTAATACCCAAAACAATTTAATATCTCAAACAAACAATTAAATCAACTATCACAATAATAAATATATATTAAAATTCGGAATTAATAAGCAAAATTTTTAAAAATATGAGTACACCAACCTTTGGGCTTTCTACTAGCCTCTAACAGCTCCCAATTGATCCCTAAAATCTTTAATTGAAATTTTTGGGATCAGAATCGCGTATTTCTCTACCTGGGGTTTGAAAAATTAAAGAAAATCATACTTGAGAGGTGATTAAGCTATCATATAATGTTATTGATGCTTCCTAAATATTCTAGCATGCTTCTACATGAATTTCTACACGATTTGAGCTCTCAATGGGATAAAAAAAATTAACTTACCCGAATTTCACTTCACTGACAATTTTTCAAGTCTAGATTTAGACACCCAATAGCTTGAATAAGGCTAGATCTAGGTGTTTTGGCTAAGAAATTGGTTAAAAGGGGTTATTAAATTAAAAGAAATAAAGAAAATAGGAAATAAAATAAAAAAAATCAAAAATTCGCACCAGAGACGCAGAGAGAAGAAAATGAATAATACCGGTCACTATGCTTGTCTTTTTATATAATTTTTTTATGTCAAATTATAATTTAGTCCCTCAAAAATTTAAAATACTAAATCAACCCCTAAATTTTTTAAAATTCTCATTTAAACCCCTCGAATAAGAAATATTCCTAACTTGATATTTTCTTTCATTTCTTATTCCATCTTAACCCCAAGATCAACTACTTTATTACCTTTATGCCACTCATTTAATCCCCCTTGAAAATAAAATTCAATATATATATATAAAAAAAAATTCAGAAAATTTTGGGACGTTACATGCATTAACTCTCAAAAAAGAGATATGTAATGTGCTTTCTCGTTACAATCTTTTAGTTGAAAATTTACGAGGTCAAGGATATGATGGAGCTAGTAATATGCAGGGTGAATGGAATGGACTACAAGCCTTATTTCGTAAAGACTGCCCATATGCCTATTATGTGCATTGCTTCGCTCACCGTTTACAACTTGCTTTAGTTGCGGTATCCAAAGAAGTGCATGAGGTATGGCTATTCTTTTCAAAATTAATTGAGTTCTATTGTCAATTTTTTTGCTCTTCCTTCAAGCGTCATTGTGAGTTAAAATCTATTCGAGAAGATGAAATTGTTGATATGATAGCTTCAGGAGAACTTAAACTGCTACAGGGGCTAATCAAATTCGTACTTTACAACGAGCTAGAGCTACTCGTTGGAGCTCTCATTTTGCTTCTGTTAGTAACTTAATTGATATGTTTGGTGCAACTTGTCTCCTTCTTTAAAGAATGATTGACAATGGATTCAATAGTAACATACGTGGAGAAGCTAAAAGCATTTACAAAGAGATGATGTCATTCGAATTTGTATTTATCTTGCACTTGATGAATGAAGTTTTAGGAATCTCTAATATTCTTTGTCAAGCATTACAAATGAAATCCCAAGACATTTTGAATGCAATCAATTTAGTCTCATCAACCAAGATACTTCTTCAAAAGTTACATGAAGTTGGATGGAAGAAATTTCTAAAAGACGTGATGAAGTTTTGTGAAAGTTATGAATTTTATTTATTTAATCATTTAATTCTTATTTTTAAATGAAATATAGTATATGACATTAACACTTTTTTTTTCTTAAAGGTATCACATTGAGGTGCCTAGCATGAGTGCTCGATATATGGAAGGCACAAGACGTTATTGTCAACAGAAAAATGATATCACGGTTGAACATTATTATCACATTAACATATTCAATGTTGTGATAGATTTTCAATTGATGGAGTTGAATAATAGATTCACTGAACAAACAATGGAACTCCTAACTCTTAGCTCAACTTTGAATCCTGTTGATGGGTTTAAATCATTTAGTATTGAGGATATTTGTACTCTTGCTCAAAAATTCGATCCTCAAGATTTTACTCGAACTGAGTTAGATACTTTGAGAAGACAATTGGAGCATTATGAGTATGCAGTAGTTCGTCATGCAGATTTTCAGAATATTGCTTCTCTTTCTGAGTTATGTCAAGCATTGGTTGAAACTAGAAAATCTGAACACTTTTTTTTAGTTGATAGATTAATTCGCTTAGTGTTGACTCTTCCCGTTTCCACAGCAACTACAGAGAGAGCATTTTCAGCAATAAATCTTGTTAAGACACCACTTCACAATAAGATGGACAATGATTTCCTTGCAGATTGCATGGTTGTTTATATTGAGCAAGAGTTTGCTGATTCAGTAGATGTTGAATCCATAATAGATGAGTTTGATGAGAAGTCTCGTAGAGTAAAACATACTATCACTAAAATTGTTTGATTGTACTACCTAGTATGTTTTTTTTTACCTTTTTTACTTATTAGTTTATGTATTTTGTTGGAATATTATGTATTATGAGATGTTAGATTTATTACGTATCTTAGTGCATCATATATTTATTTTCTTATCAATGAATTATTTTTTCACATAAAATTTTTTTATCTGTATTTAGTTTAGCCCCCCTATACATAAAATCCTGGTTTCGCCCCTGAGGAGAAAGGATTCTTCAGTTTCTAAATCGTGCTACTGACAACAAGTGCTGGAAAGAGATGTGAAACTTACGTTATTCAAGTTTTATTACTAGTAATTTTCAACCAACCCTTATTGGCAAATTCTTGTATGATATTCAGTGTTTCTATCAAAACCATTGTTCATTAATATGATCATACGTATGCCGTATGAAAGCGCAAAAAGCCCACGAGATTGTTTCTTCATATGAAATTTTCTGCATATATATTTTGTGTTAATTGAGAATGAGTAGAGGGAAAAGTGTGAGCCTAGCAGGCACTTTTAATGCTCGAACTCACTTGATGCAAGATCATTAAAAATTTCCCATGAATGTCAAGAAGGGATATTTGCAACTGGACATTACGGAAATGTTCATGCTGTTTTGAGAATCATATTGAATTTTCACCTCAATCAACTAGGTACAAGAAAACATTTTGCAACTATCTAGAAGGTGAGCAGGCAATTTTGTGGATCCAACATACACAGGAAAATAAAGAAGTGTCCACCTTGTATCTAGTCAAACTTGGACACCTAAACTAAAAGGTACAAGAACATGAATGCATGATGCAGATTGAAAAACAGTATAAATCAAATGGACTGTATAAAACACTTATCAGAGCTTTTCATCTTTATATTTAAAATCAACATGTTAAATAATTTAATTTGATGTCGAATCCCAAGGGCAACTAAAGTTGGTCGAGTTCTTTTAGACAACCAGTAGTTTAGAAGATTTCTGTTTGCATTTTGGAGCAAGGTAAACAAACTGCAGCAATTTTATCATTATTATTATTTGAAAAAGAAAATAAACTAACCAGTGAGCAGAAATCAGGCAAAACCACACAAGGCCAACCCAATGTGTCATGTCTTTCCGTCAGCCCAATGGGGTAGTTGTCAGATTTCACTGTGAAAAAGGTCGCTAATAGACAGTCAATCAATAACAGTTACGTTTATTATATGTTTTTGACCAAAAATGGTGGGTTTATTCTCTCATTGGCTCTCTCTCTTGCCGTCAGAGAAAATGAAAAGATTCAATGAAGGCTTGGATTTGGCTTGGTTTATATTATCAGTATGTGCATGTTGTCGTCATGGCACACGTCTGTGGTCATGTGTTGTTCTGCGCTGTCGTCACGTCACACGTCTGCGGCGGTGTTTTTTTTCGTTTTTATAACCATCTGATCATCATATTTCCGACTATACTTAGTCCTAACCATAGTTGGTGTCCGATTCAACGACTCCTCTACTGTTAAAGTTTGAAGTTCTTCTACTGGGTTTCAAAGTTGCTTCTTCAAATTTAACCTCTAAATTATTTCTCTAATGTTTGTTTTTCATCAACCAATTAAGATAGAAATATTCATTTCGATTATCGGTTATCAATTATAATTCTATAAGTGATAAAAAAGCGAAATACCAAGGAGTCTATAATTCTAATACTATTCAATATTCTTATCACATTTTTTTTTAATATATAATTAATAGCTATCCGATTTTATGATTATATATTCTATCATATAGAATAGAATATTTTTATTCGACTGATTTCATATATCTATTCTGAATTCTCAATTGAGTCTAGTATTTTAGATTCTTCTGTAACTAATATTCTAATTTGAAAAAATTAGGCTTTTAACTAAATAATTAGATAGAAATTTGAAATTAATGAAATGATTAGTTATCATTATTATTTTATTAAAAATGGTTTCCAGCCCCGACCCCATTAAAAATATTAAATTTCAGAAATAACAATCAGTGAACATTTTTAAAATTGTCTCAATAAAATAATAAAAATTCCTTTTCAGTCCAAAAAAACATTGATTTTTTAACTCAGAAGAAACTACGTTTGTCTTTGAAGATTTCAGATAGCTACATGGAATCTTTGAAATATTTCATTGAACATCTAACATTTCAAAGCAACTTCGGTTGCTGACAAATTGCCGAGCTCATGCAGACATCAAACGTTAATTGAACATGAGTTACACTACGCAACAACCAATATTGACAAGTCAACTACTAAAGCAGTGTCTAAGCCATTGATAATGTTTTTAAGGGATCAAAGGCTCATCCCAAAATCAAAAGCTGTTTCTGGGAGACCACCCAAACACTCCAGAAGCCATAGCTTTTGGGCCTTCCAAAAGCTAAGCCAAACAGGCACTTTGTCTTGTCGTTGTCCACATAGTGCCACATACCCTGCAGGCCTGCACGGACATTAGCTTCCAATCTTGCTTTAACATTTTTATCTTCGACAGAATTCACAGAGAAAGATAGAGAATGAGTGGAGAAGGGAAAGTGGTGTGTGTAACAGGAGCTTCAGGCTACATAGCTTCATGGCTGATCAAGCTGTTACTTCAACGTGGTTACACTGTCAAAGCCACTGTTCGTGACACAAGTTAGTCTCTATCTCTCTTTGCTCTTTTTGTTTTTTCATGTAGTACTTCAAGTTTTGATAATAATTTTGCTTTAAAGGGTCGATTAAGGTATGATTCAAGTTTATGTACTTAGTTTTAACATTTGAGAAAGTGAATAGTTCAAATCTTTACCAGTTGAATATGTGTATGCATGCCATAGATGACCCCAAGAAGACACAACATTTACTTGCACTTGATGGGGCCAAAGAAAGACTTCATTTGTTAAAAGCAAGCTTGTTGGAAGAAGGATCTTTTGATTCTGCTGTTGATGGTTGTGATGGTGTTTTCCATACTGCCTCCCCTGTGTTTTTATCATCCAATGATCCTCAGGTTAATTCATCTCATATACTTTCTTTTCCCTTTTTTCGAAGTTATGATTTATAAGCTAAAGTTAACATTTAATCCAAAAGTTTAGATAGTATTTAGACGTGTATTCAAAAACGATTTTTCATTTTTAAAAATAAAAAATGGGCTTATAAGTGTTTAGTAATGTGTTTTGTAAATAATTTTAAGATGGAAAACACATTTTTAAAATTATAAATAAAAAGTAAAACAATAATATTTTTCATACTTTTCACTGTTTAATTCCAAAACATGATTACTTTTCCATCTAAACAATTAGTTTATTCATTTTAAAAAATAATACTAAATATATTTACATCATTCTCTATTTTAAAAAATTCTTTTTGCAAAACACCCATCAAATACATTGTATTACTAAAAACATCATTTTTAAAATATGTTTTTCATTTAAAAACATTTTTAAAAGTAATATTCGAAAACACCATTTTAAAAAGAGTAAATTACAATTTAACTATCCAGATAAAACATTATTACTAACGGAGCTGACTTTCTACTTTAATTACAATAAACCCACCTAACATTAGTCCATCTTGGTTAGAATTAACAGTTTAAGAGGTAAACTTATCTTTTCAATATTATTTACATTATTTTTTATTTTTTTAAATTAATTGTTTTAATAATATCTCTCATTTTTCTTACCCCACCGACCACATTCAACGTGTTCTCCTATTCTTCATCTTTCTTCTCCTTCTTCTTCTTCACTTCTTATTTTCTTCTTCTTCTTCTCTTATTCTTCTTTACTTCTCCTTCGAATCCAGATTCATCTAGGTTCATTCTAACCAAACATCAAAATCATCAATAATTATCCATCATTATCAATCATCAAAATCAACCATCAACACAAACAATCATCATTAATCATAAACACAAATAACACAAACAAGGTCCAACATTATTAATCATCAACACAAACAACAAACAAAAACCATTGTCATCTTCAAACAAAAATCATTACCATCATCATCAAACAAACCCAAGAACATTAGCATCAACACCATTTGGAAACTAACACTGATGCAGGTCTGGGTTCCGATCTGAAAAACCTAGACACTGATGTGGGTCTGGGTTGGAAACCCAGATCTACGTCGGGTGATGGTCTGGTTTGGGTTTCCATCCCAGATCGGTGTCTAGCAAACCCAGACGTCTGGTTGGATGGAAACCCAGACGCCGGTCTGGGTTTCCACCCAAACGTCGATCTGGGTTTCCAAACCCAGATCGACTGGTGAAGAAGATGAAGAAAAGAAGGAGAAGAGAGAGAGAGAAAGAGGTGAGAGACCGGACGTTTGGGTTCCGATGAAGAAAACAAAGAAAAGGAAGAGAAGAAACGGAAGAAAAAGAAAAGAGAGGGAAGTGAATTTTTTTTTTGGTCAATTTTTGCAGGTGCCAAATGAAAATTTTTATAAATAAATTTTCTATTTATTTTTATTTTTTATTATGGGGGCATTTTGGTCTTTTAATAATATTTATACGGTTAAGTGTTAAGTTTCCCTAACAGAAGGGGGTTAATTGTAATAAAATTGAAAATGTTGATCCGTCTGTAATTATGGATTAACTAGGTAGCTAAATTGTAATTTACTCTTTTAAAAATGAAACCAAAAGCACCCAAGTTTTCATGTAAGAGTCCGAACACAAGAATTTATGAGCTGATAATATACAAGCTAATTCCATTATTTCGCTTGCACTTCAGGCAGATTTAATTGATCCTGCAGTAAATGGAACACTTAATGTTCTTAAATCATGTGCCAAAGCTCCTTCTATCAAGAGAGTGATTCTCACATCTTCTATGGCTGCTGTTGTGTGGAATGGAAAACCCCTCACCGCCGATACTGTAGTAGATGAGACTTGGTTTTCGGATCCCACTTTTTGTGAAAAAACAAAGGTTTTGCGGAATTCATTTTATTCCTTTTAGTTGAGTTTGATATTGTGTAAAAAAATAATTGACAAAGAAGAGTCTATTATACCTATCATTATTTGGTTTTATGCTTCACAGAATTGGTATTCACTTTCAAAAACTCTAGCCGAAAATGCTGCTTGGAAATTCGCACAAGAGAACGGAATCGACTTGGTTACTTTTAATCCAGGACTAGTCATTGGTACTCTCTTGCAGCCAACTCTTAATTTTTCAGTGGAAATCATTCTGAAACTTATAAACGGTAAATTTTTCAATCCTTGAAATTTCTGTTGATGATTAGTCTCAAAATTTCTTCTATATTTTCAACTGCTTCAATTAGATTATATACTTTTGAAAGAAAATTCTGAACATTGTAAAAGGCTGGGCGACAAGTTTCAATCTCGTGATGTTTTGGTTCTTTTTTTTTCTTTTTTTTTTTTCATATATAGTGTCATCATATGCACTGGTTATAAATAGGGGAATTCGGTTGATGGGACTATTAATGATGTAATTGACACTTAACGCCATCTTTGTTTCAATCACAAGTTCAATCAATAAGATTATGATTTTGGAATGCAGGAGATGAGTCATTTCCTAGCCCTTACAGACTTGTTGATGTTAGAGATGTTGCAAATGCTCATATTCAAGCATTTGAGCTTCCTAGTGCTAGTGGTAGATATATTATGGTGGAAGGAACGAGAAGCTCAACTGAAGTTCTGAAGATGTTGCAAGAACTTTTCCCTACTCTGCACCTTGCAAAGTAAGTTAACATATGGAGCTATATCATATGTTGCCATTTCCCAAAAGCAAGTCAACTTGCTTGTTTTACTGATGATACTAGAGATTTTTTAAACTAATGAAGGTGGTGAAAGTATTGACACTATTTAAGGATTTTGTATTCATAGAAATAGAATGGTGGTTCTAAATGTTTAGTTGAAGAATGAGTATAGCTTCAATTTATTACTAGGCATTAATTTCTTTTACAGATCATAGATAATCATAAGAGGTGTATTTGTGTTTTTGGAGCAGGTTGGAAAATGCCAAGCCAGATAACCCAAGATACCATGTATCAAGAGAGAGAGGAGAAAGTTTGGGCATCAAGTTTACTTCATGGGAGGTGAGTCTAAAGGACACTATTGAAAGCTTCAAGGAGAAGGGCTTCCTTAGTTTCTAAAACAAAATATTCTGAATAATTATGAATTATATATTTATCAAATCCTGAATGTTTATTGCCATTACTTGGTAAAACTTGATGTTTGTATTGGGTTTTGTGCTTTAAGAGCTTGTAATTATGTAAACGGTTTTAATAAATTTTAATAAAATAATCTGTTTATTCGATTTATATTTTTGCAAAAATTATATATATCATGAGAAATATCATCGGTTACTGATATAATTTCAAACTATGTATATAAGTGTTATATATGAGCGGATTTAGTTTGAAATAAGTAATCTAAAGAATCCGTATAACGCAAACGAAATTGGGTACTTTATTTGTGATAAATCTACAGTTGCAGTCCATTTCATATTTAGTACGATAGATTTATCCAAGACTATTCATGTAGTGACATGGAAATAGAGGTACCTTATATAATAAAGATTATATAGGACTGGACCATGATAAATATAAGTCTCTTATTAATATCCGTTAAACTTAGAGATTTATTTTTATCGACCAAAATCATGAGTGTATTATGGACTTCTACTTGTTGAGTTATATTCCTTAATTTACATGGATGAGATCGGTCTATATGTCTGGTCAATAATTTCGTACTTTGGGGATATGATTTAGTAAGTAGTTGGGAACATTATGTACAATAGTAGAATATACTCCTTCTTATAAGAAGTAGAGAAGTAGCTCCCTTAAAGGTTAATTCAGGTCTTGAATAATAAGAGCGTTCAACTTTTCGTTCATATATAAATGCAAAGATAAATTCATAAGTTCTTATGAATATATTGTTCATTAGAATTAAGGATCAAGAAATAATTAAATGTGTAAAACGAATATTCTGACTTAGCTCTAATTATAAACTATTTGTGGAGGGTCAAATCATATGTAGCGATTAAATTAATGGACACTGAAAATTTCAAATTGTATAAAAATATCTACAATTTTTAGAATGCAATCTTAGGTTTATAATTGAGTAACTCTAAGATTAATAATAATGAATTATTTAATTAAAGAGTTTAATTAATAATTTCAATATTATTGGAGCTAAAAACTTAGGTCCATTGGATACCTTGATAATTGTCCAATTACAACTGTTACATAAGTAGTAAAATTTGACTGTCCAAGGCCAATCTTTGATTTATTAAATAATATATATATTTATGAGTCAAAGTTATATCCAATTTAAGTCTAAGCTTTATCATTTATTTTATCCAGTTTTTAAGTCTTAAAAGCTAACAATTCCCACTCTATTTTTTCAATGTGGGACTTATTTCCATTCAAACATTATTTTTCTTAACATTCTTGACCATTTAAAAGGCACTTACGACCGATCAACGAAGATATTGTCCATCTCCACATATGTGAACATAATTTTAAATATGCAACTTCTTTGTGATGCAAGCAATAGGGATTTGTTTGATGCAGGAGAGAAGATACCTAGCAAGACTTGCAGATGTGTTGACGTTAGAGATGTGGCGAATGCACATATTCAAGCATTTGAGAATTCCTCGGCGTGTGGAAGATATTGTCTAGTTGAACAAGTTGCAAATTGTTTCAAGATTTTGAAAATCTTACACGAGCTTTACCCTGATTTAAATCCTCCTGAAGAGTAAGTATCTTAATAATAACCTAGAGCATGCAATGCAACTTATAGTTTCAAATTTGTTCTGTTGATAATATAACTTCAAAACACCAATAAGGCCCATGAACATATGTATTGTTATCTGTAATAGATACACAGAAGAGAAAGCTTGTGCACCAAACTACCGAGTGTCCAAGGAGAAAGCACAAAGTTTGGGAATCACCTATATTCCTCTGGAAGTGAGTTTAAAGGATACTGTTGAAAGCTTGAAGACGAAAAGCTTTTTCAATGCTGGAAAGTGGTTTACTTTTGGCAATTCAGGTGCCTTATCATGCTGGCACTCCATAATTGTTAATTTTTCGTATGTTTGCTGGACATGCGGGCCTATATCTTGTAATGTGTGGTTGCAACCATAGTGAAAATATGATGTTTTAAGTCAACATTGTGTCATTTATATATTTTACTTTTTAAGTGTCCTGTGACTATTATGCTGCATCCCATTCTATTGCTGTACAAAATCAAAGGAAAGGGTTCAGAATGTGTTTAAACAAATAATGTGCTATGACGATCGATATTATTTTAATCCTAACATAAATATGAAATCGAGAATAATATTGAAAGAAAATAGAAGTAATAAAATGAAAATAATGAATATAAGATTTACATGGTAAAACTCTCAATATGAGAGAAATATTCATGAACAAAGACTAATAGGATTTTATTAACCCAACAACATTATAACCTATCTCTAAAATTTTAGGAGAGAACTAGGGAAAAAAGAGCTTTCAAACACACTTGAGATTTAGGGTATGGGATAATGAATTATGAAATTCATTTGCCTATTTATAGACAATATGTGGAGGTAAAATTCAATTAGCTCAACTACTAAGTAGTCGAGGCAACAGAGGTTAAAAAATTAATAAGGGTGGTGATAAATTAACTTACGTCCCACCTACTTTTCTCTCAGCTAAATAAATTCAACAATTTGATATAAAAATGGCTTCATCCTCAACACAATGCACATTGTTAAGTTTAAATGAGATAATAAATCACAGTTTCTGTAGTCAATATGTCTTAATTTTTAAATTGTTATGACTACTAATCTTAACCATTTATTACATTCTCTCTCCTACCAATATTTTCTCTCTTATTTAATTCACTTACAATGAATGATTAAGATTAATGGTCCTAACAATTTAATAATTATGATGTACTAATCATTCAGAGCTTTTATAATCAATGCATCCTAATTTTTTAAATTGTTAGAATCATCAATAAAATTTATCCATTATATTTGAATTGAATAAATGAGATAAAATTTTTTTAAAAGAGAAATAATGTAATAAATAAATTTGATTGATTATCTTAACAATTTATATATATATAATGATTCTTTTTCTTAAATTTTTATTAAATAAGTAAAAAGTCTATTGAGATATATTATGGTCAATCATTATTTATAAGATTTGAATATTTACTCTTATAATTAATTAAGAAATATCTACTTCCTTTGCTAAAAAAAAGAAAATTACTAGCATAATTTCTTAAAATAGAATAATCTTTATCGGAATCGAGCCTAATGCCTTAGTGAACAAAGCGGTGTTGCGCCAACTTAATGCTGGACTGGGTGAATGAGTAAAAGAATTTTACATGGTTTGAAAAATTTCTTACATCGGAGCGTTCCGATACTCTTTCCATTGTTGAGAAATGTTTACAAATGGAAACTCCCTGTTTTCTCTCACCACACCTAAAACCCTCATAAATAGGGTATTTATAATAACTTTGGTACAACAAAATTCGGCACGGTTCCGTTTAATTTTTTCCTTCGCCTTCTGGGCTGTTTTTGCCGAATTTTTCTGTCCCTTCTGGGCCGTTTGTAATCACTTGAACAACACTTTTTGGTTGGACTAATCATGTGAAAAGATTCTCAATTCTTCGGCCTATCTTTTACGTCTCTTTATAGAAAGCAGACATACAAGCTTGACAGCTGGATATTGCTGACATGACATACGAACTTGACAAGGGAATATTTCTGAAGTACTTGATGTCACCAACCGAACACGTCAATCATTAAACTGATCAAATCTTCACCACTAAAAATCTACCTTTAACCTTCCACTGCAAAAATTCACAGAGAGAGACAGAGAATGAGTAAAGAAGGGAAAGTGGTGTGTGTAACAGGAGCTTCAGGTTTCGTAGCTTCATGGCTGGTCAAGCGATTACTCCAACGTGGTTACACTGTCAAAGCCACTGTTCGTGACCCAAGTAAGGCTCTATCTCTCTGGTTTTTTTCTATGATTCTGAATGTCTGATAGTGGTTTTAGTGACTTTTTGTTTTATAAGATCAATTATGGTATGATTCCAAATTTATGGTACTGAGTTTTTCTATTTATTAGTTTAACATTGGATAAATGTCAAGTTCAGTTTGTGCATGCCATATATATAGATGATCATAAGAAGATAGAACATTTGCTTGCACTCGATGGGGCTAAAGAAAGACTTCATTTCTTCAAAGCAAGCTTGTTGGAAGAAGGGTCTTTTGATTCTGCTGTTGATGCTTGTCATGGTGTTTTCCATACTGCCTGCCCTGTCCTTCAAAACTCCAATAATCCTCAGGTTTATTCCACATATCTATTACTTTTTTTTTCGCCCATTTATGTATGTATTCTGACCTTGTGTTGTACTATATCACGTTAGATAGTTTCAAATTCAACAAATCCAATCACTATTTAGCATTAGTTTGTTGCTCATGAGTTTTATTGCATGCCACTTAATCTCCCCATATCAATTTAAATCGACATTAATCAAGTATTACTCAATGATTTGGCTCCGTGATTCTCTTCCATTTTATATGTTCTGATTAGCCAATTCAATTCCCATTTTTTTTTTTAATTTTTAATTTTCCACCAAGTATTTTAGGCAGATGTAATTGAACCTGAACTAAAGTGAACACGTTAATTTGTTCATCAATCCGTTCGATTTAATCTTTGTCTATATAATAGCTGCTATGTAATGCAAACATAATTACAGAATCATTTTTAATGAAGTAGAAGTTCACTTTGAACAGTTTCATATATAGAGCTGTTGATGTGAGAATAATTAATTCCATAATTTTTCTTGCATTTCAGGCAGATATCGTTGACCCTGCATTGAAGGGGACACTTAATGTTCTTAAATCATGTGCTAAAGTTCCATCCATCAAACGAGTTATTATAACCTCTTCTATGTCGGCAGTTTCATTCAATGGAAAACCTCTTACTCCTGATGTTACCGTTGATGAAACTTGGTTTTCTGATCCAGCTTACTGTGAGAAATCAAAGGTGTGTAGGTGTGCTAATAATCTACTTCTATTTTCATGAAGTGTACATCTGGGAATTTAACAGGTTTAAAAAGATATTATTGAGAGACAAAGTCTCCTAGTCGCCTAATTTGGTGCATGTAATGCCGGAGCTTTATTGTCTTTTATTGTCAAGATTTAGTCATACGCGTTTCATTCTTTCTTTTTCCTTTTGTCTTGCTTTTGTAGCATGTGTCTATTAATGGTTCATAAGCATTGCTAAAATGATTAATGTCAATCAATCCATATCAATAGCAGAAATTTTTCATTCATTAAAAATTTGGTCTTCGTCAGCTTTGGTACATGCTTGGGAAAACCTTAGCCGAGGAGGCTGCTTGGAAGTTTTCAAAAGAGAACAAAATTGATATGGTTACTATACATCCAGGGATGGTGATTGGTCCTGTCTTACAGGCAACACTGAATCCTGACGTAAGTGTGGGATATGTTCTGAAGCTTGTAAAAGGTACTTTCAATCAACCAGTAAGGATATTGTTCATCTCTATACATGTGAACTGTGAACATAATCTTTAATATGAAAATTTTTTGTGATGCAAGCAACGGAGGTTTCTTTGATGCAGGAGAGAAAATGCCTTGCAGGACTTATCGATGGGTTGACGTCAGAGATGTGGCGAATGCACATATTCAAGCATTTGAGAATCCTACAGCATGTGGAAGATACTGTATGGCTGCACAAGTTGTAAACTTGTTTGGGGTTTTGAAGGTCTTACGTGAATTTTATCCTGATTTAAAGTTTCCTGAAGAGTAAGTATCTCAAAATTTTGTGGTACAGCATGTCGTTTAAGTGTCTTTAGCTGCAGTAACAGACAGTTATCTACTCTAGAACGTTTAATACAACTCATAGTTTTGAAAAATGTTCTGTTGATAATATGAATGCAAGAAGCAAAAACTCGCATGAACTGTATATTATTTTGTAACAGGTACACAGAAGAGAAAGCTTGTGAACCAAACTACCAAGTGTCCAAGGACAGAGTGCAAAGTTTGGGAATCACCTATATTCCTCTGGAAGTGAGTTTAAAGGATACAGTAGAAAGCTTGAAGACGAAATGCTATTTCAGTGCCTGAAAATGTCAAACATTTGGCAATTCAAGCTCTTTAGTATTGAATATATCATGTTGGCACTTCAAAGTTGTTGATCAGAACATCAATTTTTCTTTTGTTTGCTGGACTTCAGGACTTATATTTTGTAATATGTGGTTGAAACCATTGTGAAAATATGGTGTCCTGTTTCTGCATCTTCATGCAATCCAAATCAATTTCAATGTGCCTGAGTAGCATGCTGCATCCTATTCAAATATATATATGTATATATTTGAATGCCACAAGGGGCGTAATAATTCCACATGTGCAAGAATTCAAACTTAGAAGATATTGTCAAGTTTTTTAATCATCAAATCACATGGGATGATATTGATATATTAACTAGACTAAATTATTGAAATTGGTGTCGGAGTGGGTTCAAACCAACTTAAATTTAAGTTTACTTATAAATAATTTTGAAGAGGCAATTGTTATCTTCCTATTATAGATGTTTACATCATGCAAATAGTGATTAATTTTGACATCTTTAATGAACTTTCTAATTCATTTGATATCATTTGTTTTCTTCTGAAAAATAGATTGTGCTTTTCTTCGAAAGCTTTTATCGAATGAGTAAACTTATTGAGATTTGTCGTGATGAAAAACTATTTATACGGTTTGGATATTTACTTTTATAACTTAGAGATAATTAATTCTATATTAAAGAGAGAATACAATTTTGCAAAATAGAATATACTTGATTAGAATTGAGCCTAATGCCTTGGGGAACAAAGAGGTGTGTGACTACTGATGCCAACTAAACTTGTGTTAGCCATAACGTGGGCCGGGTGGATATTCTTGTATCTAGTCGGGGGCCTTCTAATTAGCAGACTTCAATTGGGCTTTTTGAAGTCTAATTATCAACAACAAAACAAAAAGGGTTTAATTGAAATCTAACCCCTTTTTGATAACCCATTTGAAAAATAACCATTTTTTTTTAAATCCCAACCTCAAGATAGAGAATCTCAACCACTAGGTTCAGAATCCCAACTTCCAAGTTGTGAGTCATAGTGTTAATTTAATTCAATCTCAACTTCAGGGTTGAGATTTTTTTAACCTAAAAAAAAATGGTTAGTTTTCAAATAGACTCTCAAAAAGGGGTTAGTTTAGGTATTTTCTCATATATTATAAATGATACTTTGTTGACATAAAACAGCATATTTATTAATCTTAAAAAAAAAAAAAAAAAAAAACATATTTATTTTGGCAATGGTTTCAACCACATGTTACAATGTATAAGCCCTGAAGTCCTCGGCAAACATAAGAAAAACTGATGTTTTCGGATCAAATATTAAGACGCCTGAATTGCAAACAGTCTACATTTTCGGGCATTGAAAAAGCTTCTTCAAGGTTTCAACGGTATCCTTTAAACTCACTTCCAAAGCAATATAGGTGATTCCCAAATTTTGTGCTCTCTCCTTAGAGACTCGGTAGTTTGGTGCACAAGCTTTTTCTTCTGTGTAACTGTTACAGATAACAATACATATGTTCATGGGGCTTATTGGTGTTTTGGAGTTATACTATCAACAGAACAAATTTGAAACTATAAGTTGCATTGCATGCTCTAGATTATTATTAAGTTACTTGCTCTTCAGGAAGATTTAAATCAGGGTAAAGCTCATGTAAGATTTTCAAAATCTCGAAACAGTTTGCAACTTGTTCAACCTGACAATATCTTCCACACGTTGAGGGATTCTCAAATGCTTGAATATGTGCATTTGCCACATCTCTAACATCAATACATCTACAAGTCGTGCCAGGTATCTTCTCTCCTGCATCAAACAGATCCCCATTGCGCTTGCATCACAAAAAATTTGCATACTTGAAATAATGTTCACATGTGTAGAGATGAGCAACATCCTCATTGATTGGTCGAAAGTACCTTTTAAAAGGCTAAGAATAAGATCCACACTTGAGTAAGAGTTCAGTGTCGACTGTAAGAGAGGACCGACCACCGCACCTGGATTTATAGCAACCATATCGATTCTATTCTCTTTTGAAAACTTCCAAGCAGCCTCCTAAGCTGAGGTTTTCCCAAGCTGATACCAAAGCTGACATACACCAAGCATTTAATGAATGAAGAATTTTCAGACATCAATATGGATTGATTAACTTAATTTTGATTTTTTTCATACTTGGATCGTTAGTCAAATTCTAGGATGTACATATCTTCAAATTTTAAGTGATATGCTAGCACATATACACACCTTTGATTTTTCACATAAAGCTGAATCAGAAAACCAAGTTTCATCAACTATAACATCAGGAGAAAGAGGTTTTCCATTGAATAAAACTGCTGCCATAGAAGATGTTACAATCACCCTTTTGATCGAGGGAACTTTAGCACATGATCTAAGGACATTCAGTGTTCTCTTCACTGCAGGTTCTACTATATCTGCCTGAAATGTAAGGGAAAATATAAGAAACCGTTCAAAGGAAAATTTAAATTCCATAAAATATGAATATGAATTCTGTTTACATCACGTAATAAAAGCTACTACAATGACAAATGAAGGAGAGAAATGAAATGATTGATGAGTGAATTAAGTGTTCACGTAAATTTCAGTATTTGTCTGTGTAATACTCAGTAAAAAGAAGAACAAGCAATACCAAATCAGCAACTATCTATTTTGATGTGGTACACAAGGGCAAAAATACAAATATAAATGAAGGAAAAAAAAAAAAAGAACAGAAGTAATAGATATACGGAATAAACCTTAGGATTATTGAAGGAGAGGGCAGGCAGTATGGAAAACATCATGACAAGCATCAACAGCAGAATCAAAAGACCCTTCTTCCAACAAGCTTGCTTTAAAAATATGAAGTCTTTCTTCAGCTCCATCGAGTGCAAGTAAATGTTGTGTCTTAATGGGATCATCAATGGCATACATAAATTAAACTAGTAATAATTTGAACTTGTCATTTATCAAATGTTAAGCTAATCAGTAGAAAAACTCAGTACCATAAACTTACAAATCATTCCATAATTGGTTGACCCTTTAAAACAAAATTACTAAAACCACCATCACAACTTGAAGAATTTTTTTTTAAAAAAAAAAAAGAGAGAGAGAGGGATAAAGACTGACTGGGGTCACGAACAGTGGCTTTGACAGTGTAGCCACGTTGGAGTAACAGCTTGACCAGCCATGAAGCTATGTAACCTGAAGCTCCTATTACACACACCACCTTCCTTTCTTCACTCATTTTCTATATCTTTCTCTGTGAATTTCTCAGAGGAAGGGTTAGAGGTTTTATTGTTGACGATTCAATCCAAGTGGAGCTCCATATATTTTCTTATTATTATTCCATTTCAACGAATGATCAGTTGTGAGATATGAAGAGATTTTATTGGCCAAGTGGGTGGCAAATTTGATTTGCCTGTGCGGGGGGGATAAAGCCAAAACTTTTTATTGGCTTAAATGGAGCTTAGCTTAAGCACGATTTTTTTTTTTTTAATTATATATTAAAATAATCATCTTAAACCGCACATTTGATTTGCACAGCCACATTGTCCATAAATAGATAACTGGCTTAGTTATTCAGAGTCCCAGTCTCAATTAAATCGAGAGCTCTCTTCTTTTTGTAGTTATCTCCTAAAATTTTAGAGAGATTATAATTTAATTGGTTTAATAAAATTCTTCTA
This sequence comes from Dimocarpus longan, assembly GCA_022984855.1. Taxonomy (NCBI): domain Eukaryota; kingdom Viridiplantae; phylum Streptophyta; class Magnoliopsida; order Sapindales; family Sapindaceae; genus Dimocarpus; species Dimocarpus longan. Next base: position 24,479,843 of record CM041022.1, read on the forward strand.
ATTTTAATCCATAAATATTTCCTTCATTAAAAGTTTTACTATGTAAATTTTATGTCTACTATTTTTATCTTTTATTACTTCCATTTACATTCAATATTACTTTGAATTTCAAATTTATATTGAGATTAAAATATTATTAGTTGTTATAACATCAGCTAATACTAGTAAAAATACTCTAAATCTTTTTCAATTTTAAAAACATGAAAGAACAACAACATAACATCACAAGGTAGACACAGATGTGGTCCACTTCATTTATCTTAATTAACATAACATACTATGGAATTTGATGATCTTCCCCGTCTTGTTCATTTTTTTGCAGGTTCTCTTTATCAGCGCAAGTTTGTTGTTTACCGTTATTCATCGGGTTTTTGTTTGGGTTTAATTGAAATCTAACCCCTTTTTGATAACCCATTTGAAAAATAACATTTTTTTTTAAATCTCAACCTCAAGGTAGAGAATCTCAACCACTAGGTTCAGAATCCCAACTTCCAGGTTGTGAGTCACAGTGTTAATTTAATTCAATCTCAACTTCAGGGTTGAGATTTTTTCAACCTAAAAAAAAAGGGTTAGTTTTCAAATAGACTCTCAAAAAGGGGTTAGTTTAGGTATTTCTCGCCGGTTGGATTTTTAATTGGGCTTTTGGTTAGTCGAACAAGGGTTGGTAGGCCCAACAAATGAAAATCAACCCATGCCCGGCCTTGAAAAACGTGGTCTGACGAACAACGGTCCTACTGGCACACCGGAAGAAAGTCTATAAATGAAAAGGTGAAGCGGACACAAATGATCATCTCGTTGATAGCGTTATTTATATTGATTTAGATAAATTAAGTAAGTGGACCATGTCTGCCGTCTACCTCGTGATGTTTTGTCATTGTTGTTTTATGTTTTAAAAATTAAAAAATGTTTTAGACTACTTTTAATATTAGTAGCTAATAATTGGTTGAAATTGAATAATAATAATAACAAAAATGGAGCTCAACTGGGGCTGAATCTTCAACAACAAAACCTCCAATATTTCCTCTCAGCATTTCACAGAGAGAAAATGAGTGGAGAAGGGAAGGTGGTGTGTGTAACAGGAGCTTCAGGTTACATAGCTTCATGGTTGGTCAAGCTGTTACTTCAACATGGTTACACTGTCAAAGCCACTGTTCGTGACCCGAGTCAGTCCTCCTCTGTCTCTGTCTCTCTCTTTAGTTTTTACGTATTCGGATGCCGGTTTTTGGTTCTGTGGTCTGCGTTTTTTTAACTTTTGATTGGTGAATAAGTAGAAATGATATGACTTACTTTATATGTGTTTGTATATGCCATATATAGATGATCCCAAGAAGACAGAACATTTGCTTGCACTTGATGGGGCCAAAGAGAGACTTCAAATCTTCAAAGCAAGCCTGTCAGAAGAAGGATCTTTTGATCCTGCTGTTGATGGTTGTGATGGTGTTTTCCATACGGCTTCTCCTGTAGTTTTCTCAACCAATGACCCTCAGGTTTCTCCCATTTACCCTTTTTTTTTTTTAATTATCATTTAGTGCTATGTGATGTAAATTTGCCTTTCAATGTTTTTAATAACTAGAGATGTTCATTTGAAGACAATTCCTTGTTTGCTTCCCCTAATTCAGGCTGATATAGTTGATGCTGCGGTGAAGGGTGTTGTTAATGTACTTAAATCATGTGCCAAAGTTCCATCTGTGAAGAGAGTGGTTTTTACATCTTCTATGGCTGCAGTTATGCACAATGGAAAACCTCGCACCCCGAGTACTATAATCGATGAGACTTGGTTCTCGGATCCAACTTTGTGTGATAAATTGAAGAAATATGATATGGTAATATGGTTTCTGAAAAAGAAAACATCTTTCGTTATATGTCCAAAAGTCCAAAAGTGTCTCTTGTATAAGCTCTAGAGTTTGATTTAAGTCAATTTGGCCATCAACTAATGTTGTTTTTGCTACTCAGATAAATCATGTTACACAGTTTAGTATGTTAGAGTGAAGTTGATCAATTTTCTTCGGTTGCTCCAAATAATGTTAGATAAAGAATTGCTAGATTACACTTTAGCATAATAAGGTTGCATGGTCTTAGTCTATGAGAAAAGACGTTTTATGTTTTGTGATTATGATATAAGACGTCTTTTCAATTCTTTAATACATTTGAAAACACACGGCAATTTCATATTGGTGAAAATTTTGGAATTGATCTTGCTTCTGATTGCTGGTTCTGGTCTTTATCAACATAATAGTTCGACAAGAGCCTAATTTGTAATGGCGTAGGTGAACTTAAATTTTCTTTTTCCATCTCAGGACTGGTATGTACTTTCGAAAACCTTAGCTGAAGATGCTGCTTGGAAATTTGCAAAAGAGAATGGAATTGACTTGGTTGCAATAAATCCAGGATTAGTCATAGGTCCTCTCTTACAGCCAATTCTTAATCTTTCAGTGGAGATCATTCTAAAAACTATAGTAAATGGTAATAATTTGTGCTTCGTCAATAAGTTTTGTTTCGAGCTCAGCATTCTATATGATAGTGGTTTTTCGAATGCAGGAGATCAAACATTTCCTAGCCCTTACAGATTTGTTGATGTGAGAGATGTTGCATATGCGCATATTCTAGCACTCGAGGTTCCTACTGCCAGAGGCAGATATTGTGTCGTTGGAAGAGTTACGAGTCGTGCTGAGACACTGAACATTTCACATAAATGTTTCCCTACTCTGCACCTTCCTGGAAAGTAAGTCATCCATCAAATTACTAAAATCACATATCATGTCATAACCAAAAGCAACTAAGTTGTAAGTTCTTCTTCAATAGACCAGAAATACTTTAAAAGCCGGTTTTTGTATTGGGGCAGGTTGGAAGATGACAAACCATATGAGCCAACCTATCAGGTATCGAGGGAAAAAGCCGAAAGTTTGGGCATCAACTTCATTTCTTGGGAGGTAAGTCTTAAGGAAACCATTGAAAGTTTGAAGGAGAAAGGATTCCTCAGTTTCTAAATCGTGCTACTGACAACAAGTGCTGGAAAGAGATGTGAAACTTACGTTATTCAAATTTTATTACTAGTAATTTTCAACCAACCCTTATTGGCAAATTCTTGTATGATATTCAGTGTTTCTATCAAAACCATTGTTCATTAATATGATCATACGTATGCCGTATGAAAGCGCAAAAAGCCCATGAGATTGTTTCTTCATATGAAATTTTCTGCATATATATTTTGTGTTAATTGAGAATGAGTAGAGGGAAAAGTGTTGATGCAAGATCATTAAAAATTTCTCATGAATGTCAAGAAGGGATATTTGCAACTGGACATTACTGAAATGTTCATGCTGTTTTGGGAATCATATTGAATTTTCACCTCAATCAACTAGGTACAAGAAAACATTTTGCAACTTTCTAGAAGGTAAGCAGGCAATTTTGTGGATCCAACATACACAGGAAAATAAAGAAGTGTCCACCTCAGTGTGTATCTATTCAAACTTGGATACCTAAACTAAAAGGTACGTGAACATGAATGCATGATGCAGATTAAAAAACAATATACATACATATAAATCAAGTGGACTGTATAAAATACTTATCAGAGCTTTTCATCTTTATATTTAAAATCGACATGTTAAATAATTTAATTTGATGTCCAATCCCAAGGGCAACTAAAGTTGGTTGAGTTCTTTCAGACAACCAGTAGTTTAGAAGATTTGTGTTTGCATTTTGGAGCAAGGTAAACAACTGCAGCATTTTTATCATTATTATTATTTGAAAAAGAAAATAAACTAACCAGTGAGCAGAAATCACGCAAAACCACACAAGACCAACCCAATGTGTCATGTCTTTTCGTCAGCCCAATGGGGTAGTTGTCAGATCTCACCGTGAAAAAGGTCGCTAATAGACGGTCAATCAATAACAGTTACGTTTATTATATGTTTTTGATCTAGTTTTTGACCAAAAATGGTGGGTTTATTCTCTCATTGGCTCTCTCTCTTGCCGTCAGAGAAAATGAAAAGATTCAAGGAAGGCTTGGATTTGGTTTGGTTTATATTATCAGTATGTGCATGTTGTCGTCATGGCACACGTCTTTGGTCATGTGTTGTTCTGCGCTGTCGTCACGTCACACGTCTGCGGCGGTGTTTTAGTTCGTTTTTATAACCATCTGATCATCATATTTCTGACTATACTTATTCCTAACCATAGTTGGTGTCCGATTCAACGACTCCTCTACTGTTAAAGTTTGAAGTTCTTCTACTGGGTTTCAAAGTTACTCCTTCAAATTTAACCTTTAAATTAGTTCTCTACTGTTTGTTTTTCATCAACCAATTAAGATAGGAATATTCATTTCAATTATCGATTATCAATTATAATTCTATAAGTGATAAAAAAGCGAAATACTAAGGAGTCTATAATTCTAATACTATTCAATATTCTTATCACATTTTTTTTTATATATATAATTAATAGTTATCCGATTTTATGATTATGTATTCTGTCGTATATAGAATAGAATATTCTTATTCCACTGATTTCATATTTTTATTTTGAATTCTCAATTAAGTCTAGTATTTTAGATTCTAATATACATTCTTCTGTAACTAATATTCTAATTTGAAAAAATTAGGCTTTTAACTAAATAATTAGATAGAAATTTGAAATTAATGAAATGATTAGTTATAATTATTATTATATTAAAAATGGTTTCCAGCCCCGACCCCATTAAAAATATTAAATTTCAGAAATAACAATCAGTGACCATTTTTAAAATTGTCTCAATAAAATAATAAAAATTCCTTTTCAGTCCAAAAAAACATCAATTTTTTAACTCAGTAGAAACTCCGTTTGTTTCTGAAGATTTCAGATAGCTGCATGGAATCTTTGAAATATTTCATTGAACATCTAACATTTCAAAGCAACTTCGGTTGCTGACAAATTGCCGAGCTCATGCAGACATCAAACGTTCATTGAACATGAGTTACACTACACAACAACCAATATTGACAAGTCAGCTACTAAAGCAGTGTCTAAGCCGCCATTGATAATGTTGTTAAGGGATCAAAGGGTTTAATAATTGTGGCTTCACTTGCAAGCTCATCCCAACATCAAAAGCTATTTCTGGGAGACCACCCAAACACTCCAGAAATCAAAGCTTTTGGGCCTTCCAAAAGCTATACCAAACAGGCACTTTGTCTTGTCGTTGTCCACGTAGTGCCACATACCCTGCAGGCCTGCACGGATATTAGCTTCCAATTTTGCTTTAACATTTTTATCTTCGACAGAATTCACAGAGAAAGATAGAGAATGAGTGGAGAAGGGAAAGTGGTGTGTGTAACAGGAGCTTCAGGCTACATAGCTTCATGGCTGATCAAGCTGTTACTTCAACGTGGTTACACCGTCAAAGCCACTGTTCGTGACACAAGTTAGTCTCCGTCTCTCTTAGCTCTTTTTGTTTTTTCATGTAGTACTTCAAGTTCTGATAATAATTTTGCTTTAAAGGGTCGATTAAGGTATGATTCAAGTTTATGGTACTTAGTTTTTCCATTACTTAGTTTTAACATTTGAGAAAGTGAATAGTTCAAATCTCTATGTGTGTGCATGCCATAGATGACCCCAAGAAGACACAACATTTACTTGCACTTGATGGGGCCAAAGAAAGACTTCATTTATTAAAAGCAAGCTTGTTGGAAGAAGGATCTTTTGATTCAGCTGTTGATGGTTGTGATGGTGTTTTCCATACTGCCTCCCCTATGTTTTTATCATCCAGTGATCCTCAGGTTAATTCATCTCATATACTTTCTTTTCCCTTTTCTCGAAGCTATGATAGATAAGCTAAAGTTAATATTTAATCCAAAAGTTTAGGTAGTGTTTGGACGTATATTCAAAAACATTTTTTATTTTTAAAAATAAAAAATGGGCTTATAAGTGTTTAGTAATGTGTTTTGTAAAAAAATTTTAAGATGGAAAACACATTTTTAAAATTATAAATAAAAAGTAAAACAATAATTTTGTTATACTTTTTACTGTTTAATTCCAAAACATGATTACTGTAATTTCCATCTAAACAATTAGTTTATTCATTTTAAAAAATAATACTAAAAAATTCTTTTTGCAAAACACCCATCAAATACATTGTATAATTAAAAACATCATTTTTAAAATATATTTTTCATTTTAAAAGTAATTTTCGAAGACACCATTTTAAAAATGAAACCAAAAGCACCCAAGTTTTCATGTAAAAGTCCGAACACAAGAATTTATGAGCTGATAATATACAAGCTAATTCCATGATTTTGTTTGCACCTCAGGCAGATTTAATTGATCCTGCAGTAAATGGAACACTTAATGTTCTTAAATCATGTGCCAAAGCTCCTTCTATCAAGAGGGTGATTCTCACATCTTCTATGGCTGCTGCTGTGTGGAATGGAAAACCCCTCACCGCCGATACTGTAGTAGATGAGACTTGGTTTTCGGATCCCGCTTTTTGTGAAAAAACAAAGGTTTTTGCGGAATTCATTTTATTCCTTTTAGTTGAGTTTGATATTGTGTAAAAAAATAATTGACAAAGAAGAGTCTATTATACCTATCATTATTTGTTTTTATGCTTCACAGAATTGGTATTCACTTTCAAAAACTCTAGCCGAAAACGCTGCTTGGAAATTCGCACAAGAGAACGGAATCGACTTGGTTACTTTTAATCCAGGACTAGTCATTGGTACTCTCTTGCAGCCAACTCTTAATTTTTCAGTGGAAATCATTATGAAACTTATAAACGGTAAATTTTTCAATCCTTGAAATTTCTGTTGATGATTAGTCTCAAAATTTCTTCTATATTTTCAACTGCTTCAATTAGATAATATACTTTTGAAAGAAAATTCTGAACATTGTAGAAGGATGGGCGACAAGTTTCAATCTCGTGATATTTTGGTTTTTTTTTTTTTCTTTTTTTTTTCCGTATATAGTGTCATCATATGCACTGGTTATAAATAAGGGAATTCGGTTGATGAGACTATTAATGATGTAATTGACACTTAACGCCATCTTTGTTTCAATCACAAGTTCAATCAATAAGATTGTGATTTTGGAATGCAGGAGACGAGTCATTTCCTAGCCCTTACAGACTTGTTGATGTTAGAGATGTTGCAAATGCTCATATTCAGGCATTTGAGCTTCCTAGTGCTAGTGGCAGATATATCATGGTGGAAGGAACGAGAAGCTCAACTGAAGTTCTGAAGATGTTGCGAGAACTTTTCCCTACTCTGCACCTTGCAAAGTAAGTTAACATATGGAGCTATATCATATATAGCCATTTCCCAAAAGCAGGTCAACTTACATGTTTTATTGATGATACTAGAGATATTTTAAACTAATGAAGGTGGTGAAAGTGTTGACACTCTTTAAGGATTTTGTATTCATAGAAATAGAATGGTGGTTCTAAATGTTTAGTTGAAGAATAAGTATAGCTTCAATTTATTGCTAGGCATTAATTTCTTTTACAGATCATAGATAATCATAAGAGGTGTATTTGTGTTTTTGGAGCAGGTTGGAAAATGCCAAGCCAAATAACCCAATATACCATGTATCAAGAGAGAGAGCAGAAAGTTTGGGCATCAAGTTTACTTCATGGGAGGTGAGTCTAAAGGACACTATTGAAAGCTTCAAGGAGAAGGGCTTCCTCACTTTCTAAAACAAAATATTATGAATAATTATGAATTATATATTTATCAAATCCTGAATGTTTATTGTTATTACTTGGTAAAACTTGATGTTTGTGTAGGGTTTTGTACCTAAGAGCTTATAATTATGTAAACGATTTTAATAAATTTTAATAAAGTATCTTTTTTATTCGATTTATATTTTTACAAAAATTGTATATATCATGAGAAATATCATTGGTTACTGATATAATTTTAACCTAAATATATAAGTGTTATATATAAGCCGATTTAGTTTGAGATAAATAATTTAAAGAGTCCGTAGAACATAAATAAAATTTGATACTTTATTTGTGATAAATCTACAGTTGCAGTCCATTTCATATTCAGTACGATAGTCTTTTTCGAGACTATTCATGTAGTAACATGGAAATTGAGACACCTTATATAATAAATATTATATAGGACTAGACCACGATAAATATAAGTATCTTATTAATATCAATTAAACTTAGATATTTATATTTATCGACTAGATGATCATATATGAATTAATCTTAATCTTGAGTGTATTATAGACTTCTATTTGTGGAGTTATATTCTTTAATTTACATAGGTGAGATCGGTGTAGATGCTCGATCAATAACTTCGTACTTTAGGAATATGATTTAGTAAGTAGCTGTCGACGTCCGGAATTAGCCGACTAGATTCATTTCTGGCCCAAGCTACAGTTCTGGGTTTGTTATTGTATGATTGGCTAAACGAAAGCAAATAGAGTAAACAAGGTTAAGGAAGAAAAAAGGAACACGGAATTTTAAGTGGTTCGGCCCAAAAAGATGTTTACGTCCACTGTTCACTTTTTCACTATTTTAGCAGAGTAACTGCATTCAAGAGATGTATATGTTTACAAAGAAAGTCCTCCCCTATTTATAGAAGAGGGGAGGAACTACAATAGAACATAATAAAATAATGTACAGTGAAACAAAATTGTAATGATAGGCTACATTTAATGTGCCTGAATCGTATTTAATGCACTTAGATTACATTTAATGCTACTGACGGCGTCAGGCTAATTCTGCCTAAAGCATAGGTTTAAGTGGCTAACTCATATGGGTTAGGTGAGATCACCATAATCCAAACTGTAATCTCTGACGGGATTGACGTGCATGACACGTTTTAAGCTGTAATTTACTTAATAGCTTTAATGTAACGTCCCAATATTTATTTCCATCCGATTAGTATTCGTTGTTTTCATAAGTAATTTATTAAATGAAAATAAATTTGAATTTAATAAAATTTGCTCGATGATAAAATGTTTTTATCGTAATAGGCAAAATTGAATATTTTTTAAAACGTTTTTACGCATCAAGAATTATTTTCGAATTTAAATAAAATAAGTCAAATAATGAGAGGGTTAGGATTGAAAAATGAGTAAGTGAATTTTGTAAAATTTTGTATAGTATTTAGTACACATTTTGTGTAATGTGTTTTCTTGTGAAATATTAAAATTTTAAAGAATAACGATAATTGTGTGTTGAAATGGTTTGAGAATCGGACGGGAGGTTTGAATTGGAGTTGAGTAATGAATTTTATAGAAGTGTTATCATCTTCTCTATAGGTTTGGGGGTCAAAGTGTAAATAAATAAAATTTTAGGATAATTTCATAAATATAAAAAGTTGGTTAATATAAAAATGATTGTTTGCCTAGAATTTTTTTATTCCTTCTCTCCATCTGCTGACTCCATTTTCCACTTCTACCGTTTGCTTTATTTTCTTCCTTTCTTCAATTTCTTTATTATTTTCATCATGTAATTCATCAAATTATCTTCTTCTTTTTTCACTATCTACCTATTCCAAACTTTAAATTCATTAAAACTCATCCATTTACCAAGTTAATTTTCGCTCAAAAGGGGGGCAATCCAAGGTATGTTTATGGGTTTTGATTTCTTGTGATGGGTATAGGTTAAAAATGGTTTAACTAATTTCTAGAACATATAAATTTAACTATTTTCGTATTTGATCAATTGCATGTAAATTTCTTTGTTGAAATTTATTTATTTTAAATCCTAGGTGAGGGTTTGAATGTGTGAGACCTTAGGGAAGGTTAGAGAAAGGTGAAAACCTTTCCGTGAAAAGTTAAAAAGCAAGCCATAAGATTGGTGTACACATTATTGGAAAACTTTATTTTTATTAGTTTGATATTAATATGTAAATTTATCTGAAACTTGATAAATTTGTTTCTTTGATGTGTTAAATGAGTTTATATATTATTTGTGTGTTGTTGGCATGTTATTGGAGTGAAAAATAAATCGGGTGGAGGGGTGTTACATTTGACGTCACCTTTATTTCAGTCACAAGTTCAATAAGATTGTAATTTTTGAATACAGGAGATCAGTCATTTTCTAGCCCTTACAGACTTGTTGATGTTAAAGATGTTGCAAATGCTCATATTCAAGCCTTTGAGCTTCCTAGTGCTAGCGGCAGATACATCATGGTCGAAAGTATGAGAAGCTCAACCGAAGTTCTGAAGATTTTGCAAGAACTTTTCCCTACTCTGCCCCTTGCAAAGTAAGTTAACATATGGAGCTATGTCACATATTGCCATTTCCAACAGCAACTCAACTTACATGTTTTACTGATGATACTAGAGATTTTAAACTAATAAAGGTGGTGAAGGTAATGAGACTCTTAATGATTTTGTATTCATAGAAGTAGAATGGTGGTTCTAAATGTTTAGTTGAAGAATGATTAGAGCTTCAATTTGTTACTAGGCATTAAGTTCTTTTACGTATCATAGATAATCATAAGAGGTGTATTTGTGTTTTTGGGGCAGGTTGGAAAATGAGAGGCCAGATAACCCAAAATACCATGTATCAAGAGAAAAAGCAGAAAGTTTGGGCATTGAGTTTACTTCATGGGAGGTGAGTCTAAAGGACACTATTGAAAGCTTCAAGGGCTTCCTCACTTTCTGAAACAAAATATTATGAATTATATATTTATCCAATCCTGAATGTTCATTGCCGTTACTTGGTAAAACTTGAACATTGTTGATTAGAAAGACCATATGAAAACCTTCATGTCTCTTGTACAGCCTGGAATTGGGTAACAATTTGAAATGCTCCTTCCCAAACTATTTCACGGCAAAACATATAACACGGTAATATATATTAGAAGAGGAAGATTTGTTATATTTGCAACTCTTCCTTCTCAGACACATGTAATGTAGACTCCGAGCAGCATTGTTCCATAACCTTAGTATGGTGACAAGGCAGTAGATAAACCAAACTGCCAAAGTTCTATAAAACACCATAATCGAAGCTCCAAAATTGCACTCTTGAGGAGATTAAACATTTCCACCAACCATTCTGAGCACAGAACATCAATTCTCTAATTCAATGTTCTTGTTCCATTGAGTGAGAGCACATACGGCAGGACTGAACAAAACTGGTTGTTGCCAATGTATACTTGCCAAACTGCTATCTTGTTTGAAATGTCAAACATGAACCTTCCATTTGTGCTCTTGATTTGTCTAGCCCATCCATAACTTCAATACTCTATCCTTACCACCAGATGCAACTTTCTCACCATCTGGACTCCAATCAACGGCAAAGACCTTCACAAAAGAAAGTCATGGATCATTTACCAGCATAGTAGTGTAAAAGCAATATGTCTTATAAAGCCCTATGTTTAGAGTGGAAAAATACCTCATCCGCATGGCCTGGGAGGTCTTGTTTCAACTTCTGTGTCCGAATATCCCAAACCTGAAAATGTAACAGGCTTCAATTGAAAAGCACATGATGGTTTTAAGCTTTTTCTAATGGGCAAAACAAGAACACGGAAAACCATTTGCAAGAAATTTGTAACTGCAAAATGTGTGTATTTTTGTGGTCCATAATGAGACAAATGCAATCTAAAACTCAATAATCTTAACCAGTTACATGGTTAACCAGAGTGTATGAATTACCTTCAGTGTGGAATCTTTGCTCCCACTTAAAAGAAGCCTACTGTCCGCAGACCAGCTGTAGGGTGAAACATGCAACATCAACATCAACCGCATGGAATATGTAGATGGAAATAGAATAACCATATAGATTAGCTCAACCTTATCTGATAAACAGGCCCAACATGACCCCGAAAAGCAGCAACAAATTTCCCAGTCGCACCATTCCACAACTTGACAGACTTATCAAAGGAGGCACTTGCCACCCATTGCCCATCCGGTGAGAAATAAACATGGTTTACAAGCTGTAACCAAGCAACAAATTTAAGTCTACCTTTTTAGCTTGAACAGTATATCTTACCAACAATAACATTAAAGAAAGGTGTTAGCTATGCATGCCTTCATCTGGCAAATTAAGCAGAAGTAATTAATTTTCTAAGGTGGTGGCTGCCAACAGAAGTGCATACCTGTTGATGACCTGTCATGCGAGTTTTTGGGTGTTTGCTCATGGCAGGTTCCCAAAGAAACATAGTAAAATCATCGGATCCTGAAACCAATCTTTCAGGAGCATTCCCTTTCATGTTGTTATACCTCTCCAGAGCGACCTGCTTATTGATTCAGTGAACATCTTGGAAATGTATGTAAATGGAACTTAAATGATATCCCCCACCACCCCACCCCCAAATCACTCAGGCTGATGCTGCTACTTCAATTGAAGAAAAAAAAAATACCTTCTTCATTTCTTCAGGAGATGAATATTGTTTGCAAGTATGGTCAAAAGCTCCAGTACGAAGAACATATTCAGTACTCAAAGCAAGAGAGTTGACCCAATGCCCATGACCCTAAAATTAACACCATATGTCAAAGCCATGCAAAGATTCAAAACTTGAACAAATTCAAAGCATCAACCCATCAAGATCATGATTACAATACATAAAATAAAATCAGAATATACAATGTCAATCTGCAGATAGTCAGATGTATGGTGCCTTCTTAGTTTTGTTGATTGCATAAGACATTTGTGCAGCAGCAATTTCATATGGTAATGTAAAAAAGGAATTAACTTGAAAACAACCCCAACAGACATTACCTTCAATTCACGAATCAGTTTCCCTTGTGTTGTTTCCCAGACTTTTATAGTACAATCCTGGGAGCTGCAACAGTAGAGAAGAGATGTTAGTAATCTGGATAGTAGTTGTTACACTTAAGCACAAGCAGTCTTCATAGTCGACCAGGGGTATTTTCATCGCACAGGAGGCTAAGCATTTTTTATAATTCCAAGTTCAGAAAAAAAAAAAATTGTATTCAAAAAGAAAAAAAAATCGGCATATCTCTCAGAGTTCTAAGAATATATTATATACCCGGTATATATCACTCCATCTCCACCCCATTTCACACAAGTCACAGCAAGAGTGTGTCCACTAAGGCAAATAACACACTTCCTCAATGTAATATCCCATATCCGTGCATCACCATCTTTGCTAGAACTTACAAAACGACGGCAAGGAGCATTCAGGTGAGCTGGCTCCCAAGAGATACCAGTAATCCATTTCTTGTGTCCCTGAGACATAGCAGATTCCAACTATTAGTGTCTGAGAAATTTTGTTTAGTGCATTAACAGAATACTCACTAAAATCTGCCAACTTGAAACAGGCAAATTTAGGGAAAAAAAAAAAAAAAGAGTAAACAACAGTTGCAAGGTTATGGGGCCATATTAGCTCATTTGGTTATTCAATAAAATCATTGATAGTGGGATGACTTTCTAGAGTCCACAAAATAGAATATTCTAGTACTTGGATTTAATGATTCTTGTACAACCAAGCCATATACTAACAAAGTAATTAAAGCTTGTCGGGTTAAAACTTACAGTGAGAGGATTGCCTGATGGCTTTCCTGTCTGCGGATCCCAACATTGAAGTTCTCCGGCCTTACTCCCACTTACAAGATGTTTACCGTCAGGTGACCAAGCTATACAAAGAACCCAATTCCTGTGTCCTGAAAATAGTACAACACATGAAGTGGCAGTAATTGATAAGAGTTAACTAAAACTATATTCAACAGCATCCTAGCCTAGAAAAAGTCAACAAAAAAAATGAATGTAAAGAACCAAGAAAGAACAAAGCACGCTCTTAAAACTATAGATGCAGCACACAATAACCAGCATATGTTTGTTTAATCATTATGATACATCAGAGGTCAATATTGTCAAATTCCTTAAGTTAATCAATCTGAGGAATAATTTGAAAGGTTATCAATGAATTTTGGCCACTTAGAGTACTACTACAAATTTATTTAAAAAGAAAAGGACAAATTTTTAACCTGTACATGTGAACATTGGTGTCTGGGTGTTAAGGTCCCATAGACGAACGGTAGTGTCACCTGAACCGCTAGCCAAATGCCGACCATCAGGACTGAAGGCTACTGAAAGTACAGCTTCCGTGTGACCTACAATGTCAAAATGATACAAAGTTGTAAAAAGACCAGTCCTATAATCCTCCAACCATATGCTAGTAAAACAATTTCATTTGATAAGTCAATTCAGAGCACTAGTAATAAACAAAAACTATCAAACATTCACATACCAGCAATAGTGGCCGAACATCGGTTAACTGGACGAATCCTGAAAACAGCTTGCGGCTGATAAACTATTGATAGAACCTTCTCCACAGAAACTGAAAAGTTGTACATACAACAAAATCGAAGGAAAAAAAAAAAAAAAAAGAACATTTTCTAAATCATATAGAATCCAAATAGTTGAAGCTGAAATGTATAAAAGTCTCTGCTTCTCAATTTTCAAACACTAAAAACACAAACCTTTGTGCTTCTCCAAGTAAGTTCCAAGCTGCACAAGCAGCTCTTGATCCGATATATAAAAAGCATATGGCAATTTTTCCTCCTAAACAAAACCCAAAACACAAAATGTAATACTTCAACCAAATCAAACACACCCTTCAAACATCACCCATAAAACAACCACTTAAGTTTTAAATTCAACAAACAAGTCAAGAAACGTAACAAAATCAAAACCATATCAGTTTGACGAAGCAGAACAACCAAAAGTTGACAAATTTCTCTAAAAACAAGAGAGCAAACATTAAACCAAAAACACAAAACTTAACACAACCTTCAAAAAACCTCCATAAAGATTTCAACTTGAACCTTAAAATTCAATAAACAAGTAAAACCAAACAAAAGTTGACAGATTTCTCCAAAGAGAAAGAAGAGAGCTTACATTTAAAACACAACACAAAAACATAAAATTTAGAACACCCTTCCAACAAATCTCCATACAGACAACAACTTGGACCTTAAATTCAACAACCAAGTCAGAACATGCAACAAGATCAGAACTTTATCAGCAAGAGGGTGCAAAACAGCCAAAAGGGTAACAAATTTGAGGAAAAAGAAAAGAGCTTACATTGTTGAGAAGCTTGTTGACGATTTGTTGAAGCTGCTGTGGACCTGCGTTTTGAGGGAGATACATGGGAGCTCCCAGAGGAGTCCCTTCTGGGTCTGTCAACAGACACATAACACTGTTCGTCGATTCAGTTTCCACCTCCATTTCGGACCCTCGTGCTTGATTTCAACTGGGTTTGTTGTCTCTCTCTCTCTCTCTCTCTGTCTCTCTGTGGGTCTGTGAGAGTCAAAGAAAAACGAAGACGAATTTAGGGTTTTACATGGGCTTTACAAATTGAGAGAGACACAGAGAGAGGGGTGTGTGTCTGTGCGGTGAGGTATTAGGAGCCAATATCGTGGATGCTTACGTGGCGCGTTTTCTATCCTTCGATTAAAAGCCTCATCTCTTTTTTTATACCATATGCCATCCAATTAGAGTTCGTTATAATCTATCAAGACTAGATATTATATAAATAGTCCAACTATCTTCTTTTTATTACGTAGTTCAAACACAATAGGACCATATAAATGTACATATGTTAAAGACATATGATACATAATGTGTCAATCACAAGTAGACACAATAACAGGTAATAAACAAATTGATTAATCTAGTATATTTACTGAGATTTTTTCCCCTCAGATTATCTAAATTTTATGTCTTAATCACGTAGTAGGTAAGTTATATATATTATTCTTCCAATCATAATTTAATTGGTTATTATACTTCCCATTCATATCTATAATAGAAATTTAAGTTTAACTTTTAAAATTTAGCTAGCTTACCCAATTACTTATCTTATTTCTTAATTGAAATCCTAAAATTGATTATAAGGATGATTATTGAAATCAATCTAAAAGTTTTACTTAAGAGATAAGGTTAATGATTAGATAATGTAATTAGTTAAACCCTAACTTTTATAGTAGAAATAAATTTTTATCTATGTTATAAAAGTTTTGTTTTCCTTATTATTGAAATAGATATCTCACCATGTTATAAGAATAAGAATAGATCTTTAAAGAGCATACAGTGTTTAATGTTAATAATTTCCATTGAACTATAATATTGTTAATCACTACATTTTCAATTATTTTAAACAGTCACTGTATATTATGAGTTGATGAAACGTAACATGTTGATGTGTCCATTACATCATTTCCACAATAAATTTTGGGAAATAAATTGGAAAATTTTAAAAATCGTTTAAACCTTAAAAAGCTCGCGAAAGCGTCATGGGAAGAAACAAAAGGCCGGCGCCAATTTGACCCGGGTCGGTTAAATCAGTTAAATCGGTTATTCACCGACTTTCCCGACGCGGTTCAGTCAGCGAAACAGAGACGGGTTTCAACTTAAAAACCGAACCCACTTGAGTGATACTGGTGTCGCTCAACAAGAACCAGAACCCATGTCTGGTTTGGATTCTTCTATTTACTTGATTCTGATTCTGACACTGGTCCCACAGGCATTTGCTTCATCGAAACCAAAAGCAATTGATGTTTTGGTTGATCGTTTGGATTCTCAACGGTCTTCTCCATCAGTTCAAGTGTTAGCAGCTGGAGCTCTCTTGCAAAGACTGCTTCCTGCGCATGTAAACAGCTTTCAATTCAATGTTGTCTCCAAGGTAGCTCTTTTACTTGGTTAAAGTTTGTGTTTTTATTATAAAGTTTTGATTTTTCAGTTGTATGCTTTTGTTTCAACTGGGTTTGGTTTGGTTGTGGTAAAAAGTGGTTTTTGTCTGTTTGGTTGCTGAGAAAATAATGGGAAAGGTGATTCATTCCTTTGTAGTAGCATAAAGAGAGCTATGTCGTTTCATTTTTGTGTTTTTGATCATCCAATATTGTGTTTGGTTAGTTTCAAGGTAACTCTCTCTCATTGTTTAAAGTTTCTGTTTTTATTATAAAGTGTTCATTTTTATGCTTTTGTTGGAACTGGGTTTGGTTCAGTTTTGTTGAAAAGTGGTTCTATATGTTTTGTTGCTGAGAAAATACTGGGAAAGGTAATTCATCTTATTGGATTATGAAGACAGCTATTTTGTTTCATATTTGTGCTCTTCATCATTAAATATTTGTGTCAGGTTGTTTGTATCATTAGAGTAACTGTTTTTACTGTTTCAGTTATTGCCTAATAGGATCTCCGTGTCCTTTTCTTTTGGTTGTTGTGTTCCTTCTCTGGCTCCTCTGCCACTGTGATAAAAAGTAATGGTAGAGATAATTACAATTATAGTTTGTATTTGCTTTTGGGCTAAAACATCAGTTCATATAGTGCAATAAACTAATTTTGGAGATTGAGTCCATTATTTGCCGAATCTTATGATCAAATATTGTACATGAAAACGCTTGGTCTTGCTCAGAAATGTATTCTAGTAGATTCATCTGCTTCTTATGTCCAAAGCGAATTGTATGCATGTGTTTATATCTGCAGTCACTGTAAATAATGACACTAACTGCTTTTTCTTTCAAGTATCAGGATGTTTGTAGGGGACACAGTTGCTTTTTGATAGAGAATTATAAACAACCTGGCAAGAATGGGCCTGAGATAATGTATGTAGGATTCGTTCTTGTTGGAAGTAGAAGTGCGTAATTTTTTTTTTTTTTCCCAATTTTCTACCTCCTTCGAACTTGTTGCTCATGATTTTATTAAACATCTCTGTAATGATTTTCAATGGTTTTAATCATCAACATTTCCAAAATTCGTCTCTAGATATTTTGTTGAAATATTCTTCATCACTTGCATCTGAAAGAAATGTTCATATGTGTCCTCTAGGAGGTAAGATTTTTACCATAATTTTATTAGGAAAACGAAAGGATGCTTATGTTGCTTGTTTTTTACTTTTTTCGTTTAGTATTAAAGGAAGCACAGCAGTTGAAATCGCATCCGGTCTCCATTGGTATATCAAATATTGGTGTGAAGCTCATATTTCGTGGGACAAGACTGGTGGCATTCAGATAGCATCTGTTCCCAACCCAGGATCACTACCTCTCATAAAAGATGAGGGTGTGATGATTCATCGACCAGTCCCATGGAACTATTACCAAAATGTTGTTACAGCCAGTTGTAAGTACCAAGTATCAATCCCTCTTTTACTTTGTGCATTTCATCATTCTTTTTCCCAGTTGTTACCCATGAGCACTACCAAATTATTATAGGTCCATTTTTGCTCATTTTTTATGGAAAATAAAAAAGAAAAAGCATGTAGGTTAATTTGCAGTTCTAACATGATTATGGTGTGGCATAGAGGTTTTAAGTTATTCTTATGATCATATAAACATACTAACATAACATTGTAAAGGCTTGATTCTGCCTCATAACACTGGAAAACTGAATAAATGAGAAGTCCAGATATGTTGTGATTTCAGTGCAGTCCATTTAATGGTTCTTGTCTCATTATTGTGATGACATAGAAAAATAATTTTTAATCTATCTTGAATTTTTTGAGTTGCTTCACTTGAAGTAAAATGGCACGGCTACAATCATTTTGTTTAGGATGATATCTTATGGGAAAGCAAGGAATTGTCTTTAATAACTGCCATTATCACATCGTTCATTGCAGATTCATATGTCTGGTGGGATTGGGAGAGATGGGAGAAAGAGATAGACTGGATGGCTCTTCAAGGGATTAACCTGCCTTTGGCATTCAATGGGCAAGAAGCCATTTGGCAGAAAGTTTATATGGTGAACAAATCCAGATAAATTGATCAATTTGTAGAATTAATAACTTAATATAATTAAATGTTAAAAGCCACATTTGAGTAAAGTGTATTTGTTCCACATTTATGTAGTTTAATATGTGTTCTTGATTATTATTATTTGAATGATTTTTGTGAGACAGAATTTTAACATCAGCACGGAAGACTTGAATGATTTCTTTGGCGGACCTGCCTTCCTTGCTTGGGCCCGCATGGGAAACTTACATGGGTGAGTAATTATTATTGTCTCATGTGCTTTTTTTAGTATATGAACTGTGCAGGAGAGGTTAACATGAAATCACCAATTGTCTCACTCACTTGAAACCACCATTTTAATCTCATTGCCACCTTTCCTGTCATGTACATTCATCCATGTTGATAATGAGTAATGATAAGACTTTCTTGCCTGCTCTTTTCTTTACGTGTTGCAAATTCATCATTTTGGATTCCAATTATCATGTGTTTTTTGTTTGTGGAATGCAACAAATTGTAATATTACAGATGGGGTGGACCATTATCACAAAACTGGTTAAATCAGCAACTAATTTTGCAGAAACAAATATTATCTCGGATGCTAGAACTGGGAATGACTCCAGGTGAAGCACTAAATAATGAAAACTACTGGTTATATATATTTCGAGATCAATTTTTTAATGTAGTTGATCAAGCATTATGTCTTTGCTGTTGCAGTGCTACCATCATTCTCTGGGAATGTTCCAGCTGCCTTAAAGAAGATCTTTCCTTCTGCAAATATAACGAGACTTGGTGACTGGTATATCATTTCCTCTGTGTGTGTGTGCGCATGCGTGCGTGTGTGTGTATAACTAGACATTTTGTCAAGTCATTTCATGTGGTTTTCAAATTGAATACCTGTCTCTTAAGTAAGGTAGACCATAAATTTCTATATCATGCATTAGGATAATTAATTTTGGAATTTGTTGTTTATTTTCTTCCATGTAAAAATTTACCCTCTTCATACATTATATACATAGGCTCACATTCTCAATTTGTTTGTTTCTATTAGGAACACTGTGGATAAGAATCCTCGCTGGTGCTGTACTTACCTACTTGATCCTACTGATTCCTTGTTCGTTGAAATTGGGGAGGCCTTTATTAGGCAACAAATTGCCGGTAAGCTTTGTGTCTTAACAATTTTTGTTGTACTTACTATATGACTTAAGGGTTCGAGAAACCTGGAAGTTGCTAACAATATTACTTCTATTTACTCTACAATTACTTGTAAACCTTTCATTTTATGCTTTTAGATTGAAGTTCCTTGTTTAACTCGCTCAAAATTGAGAGGAGAGCTTATTTGGTTTCTCTCTTCTTCTCCTTTATTTCTGTCTCCAAAAGATCTAGTTCCAAACTTGATTATGCGTACGATTCAGTTGTAAATTATATTTGTTCTACTAAGACATGACTTATGACTCACACCATTATGAATTTATGAACAATACCTTTGCTTTTGCTTTTCTTCACCTTTTAACTTTTTTTTTTTTTGGTTGGTTTACCTTTTGTTTGCAAATGTTTCAGAATATGGAGATGTGACAGACATCTACAGTTGGTATCATCTCTCATCTATGTCTAAATGACACACATCTTGTCACTAGGAGCATATAATTATAATCAAATATAGTTTATAAGATCATGTTTTCCCTTCTCATATAATGTGTTCATAACGTGCTTCTTTGACACAAATTAATTCTGTCTTTAATACAGTGACACCTTCAATGAAAATACTCCACCTACTAATGATCCCACATTCATTTCATCACTTGGAGCTGCCGTATATAAAGCAATGTCCGAGGGTGATAAAGAAGCTGTATGGTTAATGCAAGTATGCACCTCATTTCTTCTTCATCCCTCCTTTTTGTCAAAGATGTTATCTCCATTAACCTTATTTATTAATCATATTTACATGAAAAGAGTGCTTTGGTTAGTGTCAAGTTCACTGTGCAAAATGTGCTTTTGTTCAAATCTTTTCTCTGTTTGGTGCTTCTTAATACATTCAAGTTGATATTTCTACCGTTCTGCAGGGTTGGCTCTTCTACTCGGACTCTGATTTCTGGCAGCCACCCCAAATGGAAGTATGTATGTTATATTTTTATCTTCTTACATTGGGGTAGATACTCTAATGTGCTAAATAGTTCAGGGCATGCACACGAATTAGTTCCACTACTTCTTGAGTTATGTTTGTTCAAGATAATTAAGATTTAAGTGGTTTGAAAAAAGGCTGAGAGAGGTGTGGAATCTATTCAAGAGGAAAATTTGTCTAT
Organism: Dimocarpus longan; assembly: GCA_022984855.1. Classification (NCBI taxonomy): domain Eukaryota; kingdom Viridiplantae; phylum Streptophyta; class Magnoliopsida; order Sapindales; family Sapindaceae; genus Dimocarpus; species Dimocarpus longan. Next base: position 24,500,773 of record CM041022.1, read on the forward strand.
TCAAGTGCTTTAATGACCTATGGGCTGTGAAGACTGAAGAGGTCCTCATTGTTGGTGAAATTTTATAGAAAACAAGCCCAAGAAAGAGTGAAACCATGAATTTCAGAAAATATTTGAATTGGAAACTAATGGTACATTCCATTTCAACTATAGTCTTCAATTAAAGTGGATTTATCATAAGTTTATTACTATTGATCTTTTGGTAGAAACTTAATGTGTTTAAACTTTATTTTTATCCCTGTGCTTTATGATTTTTTGCTAGTTTTGTTCAAAAGTTTTGTTAAGCCTAAACCTGGAAATACCTTCAGGCGCTTTTGCATTCCATTCCACTTGGGAAAATGATAGTGCTTGATCTATTTGCTGATGTCGTGCCAATATGGAAGACTTCCTCTCAGTTTTACGGCACCTCTTACATCTGGTAATGACTGTTTCTTATATCAAATTATCAATGATGGGATGTTTGTCTGCAACACTTTTATCATAACTCATTGGCCATCTTATTCTCATATTTGAAGTCTGAAGTTGGTTATTTATTCTGCTAGTAAATATGTTAATTACTGATCAAATTCCAATATGTATCAGGTGTATGTTGCATAATTTTGGGGGAAATATTGAAATGTATGGCATATTGGATGCAATTTCTTCGGGTCCGGTTGATGCTCGTGTTAGTGAAAATTCGACCATGGTAAACTAAAATTGTTATCTATGAAATTAGCATAAAAGTAAAGCATGTAAAACTTGTATGTCTACAAAGCACTAGAAAATTTTGGGTAGTGCTAGATTCTTATGTATCCATCTTCGATTTAAACTGCCCTATTTGTTCATATAAGGAAACTTTGGTTGTGTAATGTATAAAGTCTGGTGGTTTTTGGCACATTAGTTCTCTTACTGTAGAGGCAGGTTTCCTCGTGTAACTACTTGTTAATGATCACACACAGGTTGGTGTTGGCATGTGCATGGAAGGAATAGAGCAAAATCCACTTGTTTATGAGTTGATGTCTGAAATGGCATTCCGCAATGAAAAAGTTCAAGTCCTGGTAATTTACTGTATTCTAATTGTTATTCAGTACTTGAAATAGTTTTACAAGCATTGATTCTTCATAGTAATTGGCATCCTTGTCTTCCTATGTAATCCGGTTCGGAAAAGCCCATTGTATATCAGCTATATGTACTGAAAACAGTGACACAACCTCTGGTGTATTGCTGATTTTTGAAGTCTTAGAAGCCTAATATATTTCTGTTGTATGTTTATAAGATTTTGTCACTATATGATTGTATCTAACTTTAATTCTTTCATAGGAATGGCTGAAGACTTATGCACATAGGCGCTATGGCAAAGCAGTTCATCAAGTTGAGGCGGCTTGGGAAATTCTTTATCACACAATTTACAATTGTACTGATAAAAAAGCTGTACGTGTTTGAACTGATAGATTGGCTGTGTCGTGTCATGTCTTGGTCATTTTATTTTCATTGAGAAAAAGAAAAAACATTGGAAACAGAAGATTGTGTTGACAGGTGCAGCCTTGTGTGTTAAATACCTACTAATATGAATTTATCACCTCTGCAGGACCATAACACTGATTTCATAGTTAAATTTCCAGATTGGGACCCGTCATCAAATTCTGTATCTGGCATATCGAAGCAAAACTATCTTCTCCATACACTACCAGGACCCAGAAGATTCTCATTTCAAGATACAAGCTCTGGCTTACCTCAGGCTCATTTGTGGTATTCTGCTGAGGAGGTAGTTAATGCTTTAAAACTATTCCTTGATGCCGGACATGATCTAGCTGGAAGCGCCACTTATAGGTAAAACGTCCAACTTAATATGAACAAGTTATGTCATTTTCTTGCAATATGTTACGTTAAAAAGTGGAGAAACACTTTTATGTAATAAAATGGCGGCCTTGTTTGATTGTATATCTAACTTGAAGATATAATAATGCAAGATTGATGTTCCCTTATAAATGCTTATGATATTCAACAGGTACGACTTGGTTGACTTAACACGGCAAGTATTGTCTAAGCTATCAAACCAAGTATATTTGGATGCAGTGATCGCTTTCCAAAGGAAGGACGTGAAAGCTTTGAATCATCATAGCCAAAAATTTCTTCAACTCATCAAGGATGTTGATGTATTACTTGCTTCTGATGAAAATTTTCTACTTGGAACATGGCTTGAAAGCGCAAAAAAGTTGGCAGTAAATCCTACTGAAAAGATGCAGGTAAGAACAGTTACTCAGCAGCAAGGTTTGTAGGGTACGGTAGTGATCCTAGTTATATGCTGGTGAACAGAAGAAAGTCAAAAAAGTTAAAAGCATTAAACTGTTTTCATAGCAGTCCTATGTGATGTAGAAATTTATTTTCATTATTATTTTTCTTGTCCAGTATGAGTGGAATGCAAGAACACAAGTGACAATGTGGTATGATACCAACAAAACCACGCAGAGCCAGCTTCACGACTATGGTAACGTTACTTCCGTCATTTTCATGTTGTATTGATACTTATTATTATCATATATGTAACAAAGTCTTTCCTTGTTCGAATTAGCAAACAAATTTTGGAGTGGATTGCTCGAAGACTACTATCTTCCCCGAGCTTCAACCTATTTTAGCCACTTATCGAAAAGCTTGAGAGACAACCAAGAGTTCAAGTTGCAGGAATGGCGGGAAGAATGGGTATCATTTTCAAACAACTGGCAAGCAGCTATGAATCTCTACCCAGTGAAGGCCACAGGCGATTCCCTTGCCATTTCCAAGGCGTTGTATGGCAAGTATTTTGGTCAGTAAACAGGTCAGTTCATCATAAATAAAAGATTATTGATAAATATTCGAAATTTTGGGGGGTCTAGTAATGATTATCCGATTGAACTATAATTATCTCTAGAGTGTTTTCTCCTTGCGGTTTTCATTTTCAATCTCTGAAAACATGGAGAGATCGCATTTAGTAAGCATTTCCAGAAACCACCAGACAGAAAATGGATTCCTCCTCTTTCATTTTTATACCATGAAAGCGGAAATCAGTTTTATATAAAAGTTATGTTTTGTATCATTTTTGGACCATAGAAAAATTGAAAATAGAATTTAATATTGGCTTTTATTGAGAATTTTATAGATACAAAGAGACAACAATTTTCTCAGACATTACCGATATTTGAAACCAAACATGTTGCTGAGGAGGTTTTTCTTTTTCTTTTTACCTCTGTACTCAGTACAATGTTGAATCGAGTAGCCGTTGATTGTAATGCCTAAAGTGAATTACTTAGAATCCAAAACCTGGCACCTCCATTGATTTAGCAGCAGCTTGAACTTTCACGGGTAAATTCATCAACCCCTTGGAGTCATTTTCCCATGTCCTACCATTTATAGATCCCAACATCATGCTACCTTGCAGATGTGGCTTTGATGGCTCGATCCCTAGATTCGAATATATCGGCCTGCCTATCTGTCACGGCTGTTTTTTCCTCATCATCATCATAGATGTTGTCATTGTCATGATCATCCTCAAATTTAGGTCCATCTAGTCATAATATTGCCTCAGGAAGGCCAAGCTTGCCACTAAGATACAATTGTGTAGGAATATCACATTTGTGTAGACTTGACACTGCCTCTGTCTGTGTCAAAGTCAATGCTAACAAGGGCTCTAGTAAAAAATTTTGATTCTGATTCTGATTCTCACTATCTCTTTCCTTTTCCATATTCATTTTTTCTAACAATGTATTACCTGTATCTATGCCTGTAAACAAGCCCATTGCAAATTAGTGAAACCTCAAATCAAAAGGCCGTGCACAACAATAATCCCCAAAATTATCATAAATACCACGTGTTTTACCTGCTAGATATCCCCCATGAACATAGCCATTAAATTTTTCACTTGTATGTTCACCAGTAAAGAATATTCGTCCAACGGGGGCCTGTCACAAACATATACGAGACATGTCAGATAATCTGTAACTATCACATTATGTCAAAATGTACATTATATCAAAATGTGCGTTTATGGGACGAGAGAATATTTAGCGAGGTGAGGTGGCGTGACGGGAACCACCGAGAGTGAGTGATATGATGATATTCATGAGACAATAGTACAAAATAATATTGTACCTTAATACTAGTAACAACTTGGTTATTGGAGATGATGGGGTAGTTGCTGTAGCTGCCACGCTGGAATCTATTGTTCCACCAACGGGGCACAATAATATCTATGGCGTTTGGTATGTTGGGTCCAAACATGTCTCTAAGAACCTCCATGGCCTCCTTCAATGTCACCTCGTCGGATTGAGCCTCGACACGTTTTGATTCGCCATTGGTCAACGTCACAACAAGGATATTGGAACCAGGGTATGCATTCTCCATGTGCTGATGACAATGAAACAGATCAGCAACCAGCCGGCCAGCTTGGATGAGAAACTCTTGTTAAGAGATGGATTGATTACAATAACATGAAATAGACTAATGATATTCTAAAGATATTATGATTAAGTGATTATCACTCTAGCTAATATGTATTTTATTTGTCATGATGCAAAGTAAAGAATCCACTTCGATATTATAAAAATTCACAATAAAAAAGATGGAGTAAGCAAGATCCCCACATTGCCTCCGCAACAAGCCAAGGGGACATGACCATTTTGATATAATTAATCATCCCCTAATCAAGCGAACAAATACCAACTTATTTTTTAAATCTACCCATGAGAAAAAACAATGGGTGAGATAAGTATTATTTATATAACAGTGCAACTAATATTGCCAGCTCTAGGTCACTGACAGCAACATCAGATACATCATGAAAAGAGGAACCATTGAAAACCCAATAATGCCAGAGATTTTTTATAGTACAAAGAAAAAAAAAAAAAAAGTAACTACTATTTTGCTAATAATTTTGATAACATCATATAATATAATATAAAGTAGTAACACAAAAAGGTCAAATTTATAATGTCCGTGAAGTAATTGGGTATCAACTCATTTAACAACTTTGCCGTATCAAACAAAATGAACCGAGTGATGACCTGCTGATGATGTAGCTGATATATGACATCCTGGAGACCAGAGGGGTGCCCTAATGGTATAAATCTATATCAGCGTGCATCATGCATATGCCTTAAGTATGATTATGTTTGCATGTATGTACAGTAAAAATGTGTGCAAGGTAAACAGAAGATATGTGACATAATGTTTAATGTAACATTTAAGGAAAATCATCGATGGGAACGTTAAATCTAATTGTGTCTCACGACAAAAGGACATATCTTGGCAATTATTGAAGTGTTACCCTTGAACGTCCTATCATAAAAGTTTCGATTTGCATACTTGACAAATCTAGGCAATTATTTGAAGTTCGCTACATAATAATTGAAGGGCGTTTCATTCTGTAGGTAAATCTATCATATATTTATGAAGAAAGAAAAAGGATTAAAACCAACCTGCCAAAATGTGTAATAGCCTCTACGTTCGTGGGCATAGATGAAGAACTCCTTTCCGGGACCACATGGCCAGAACTTACATGGGAACTTCAAGAAAATTTTCGTGTACACCATCACATCACACTTCTCTATGGCCTCCGTTTTCCACCTCTGCTTCGTTTGGTTTTTTAATTAAATATGTTAAATATTTGTACACAACAAAGTACAAAATCTTGAACATGATCTAAAAGCAGTAAAGAATCGGCACTGACACCAATATAATCATTACTTTAATTGTTTAACAAAATATCTGCCTCCTACTGCACATTAAGACATGGACCAAGGGCACGCCAATTAGATCTTACCCTTTTATATAGCAATTGAAGACTTTACATATTTATGATATTTATGGAATTCGCTTGCTTTCTAAAAGTAGATGGACAATTTTCAAGTAACTCTTTGTCCATACAAGTGTGGATAATTTCTTAAGTTCCATCAAGGCATAGGTAATTTTTTTACAGATTAATCTTTCCTATCTATTAAAAAACAGATATCAGGATTATACCTTAAATTTATATAAAAAAATCTTGCTAGTTATATCTATATTTATAATATCAACAATATACATATATATAATATTTATGGAATTCAACATTATCATTGTGGATAAATAAGTTATCATTAAAGAAATGTACGTTACATTTTGGTTTATACAACTTTTTCTTCGTAAACTCATAACTCCTATTTATTAATTGTATCAAATTTGTCACCACATACAAATTTCAATAAGACGTACACAAATATAAAGACAAACTAAACTAAGTTCAAACTGAGATGTACGCATAACTACAACCAGAACCTGCCACGGTTTCAATATCTTCCAAGAAAATTAAATTTAAAATATTGCCAAATTTACACGCTACCAGCCAAAAAATAATATATATATAAGAAAAAGAGAATCCACCAAATAAAGAGAATCAGATGATCCTATGGACTGACTACAAGCAATCCTGTGGATCCTCCTCCCATTGTATTTCAATATTTAAAACCAAAAGAGCGAAACAACTTCGAACATATTTATATGCTTTGCGTCATCAACATTCAAAAAGGGGGAGAGTGAAGGCCTTAAAAAAAGTCTCACCTCTTTAACTTCAATGTGTATTTAATATTTGTGGGGCAGAGCGTTCGATTAGAGCAACATAGGGGAGGATTTGTCCCTCCTTGTAGGTTCCACTATGTTTAGACCAGATGATTTAACCAACGCATATGGAAAGGTCAATACCCCTTCCATCGGGGTAATGTACAACATGTTTAATTAACATCTGCTTTTAAGGTACTAATCTGAGCTTATAAACACCGAATAATAATTTGTCGTTTTCAATTTCGCTTAAGTGACAATAATTGTGACATGATTACTATAAATGAGAGGTGTAATACAATGAGAGGAGCAAGAGGAGACGTACAGGCAAGGGTGGTTTGAAGGAGATGAGGTCACTTTGGAGAACACCAATGCTAGCAGACAAAATCACGTAATCAGCTTCGTAAATGCAACCATCCTCCGTTTTCACTGTAACGCCGTTTCTCGAGTGTTGTATTATTTCTCTAACAACCTGTCACGCATCCATGCACCAAATCATCTAACATTAAAAATGTGTGGAGATTGTTTGACTTGGGAGAGAGAACTCATTAAATATATATATATATATGGGTTCGGTTGTTTAGATGGAAAACACAATGACATGTCTACATTAATTTTTAAGGAAAAGTGTGCAGATTCAGAATTCAGAGGCAGGAATGGGTAAAGATTTATTAAGAGAGAATCTGCGCGGGAGGGTTACATTGAGCCCATGACCTCCATTTATGGCATGCATAGGCTTGTTAAAAAATAGAGGTAAAGAAAATAGAAAAAATCAAATAAAACGTTACGATTTTTCTCTCAAATAAAACATTACGATTTCGATAATTTATCATTCAGTCTGGTAGCAATTCAGGTCTGAGTAACCTTAAAAGAAAATAAATAAAAAGTGACTTGTTGTGGCAAATGTGACTGAGTGAGGCAGGCAGGTAGCAAGAGGTGAATTGAATTGTGATACTTTGTTTGGCTACTAGTGAGTGAGCAAACGAGGAGGTAGTGTAAACTTTTATTACAACAACAACAACCAACACACTAATAAATGGAGAGAAAATGACAAGACTCCCGATTTGCATGTCCTCATTTGATGCTCTGATATGACATCTCACCGCATTGTTATTGTTCTTTGGTCACAATAGACAGTAGTTTATGCAAGGTGGTGGTGGTGCAATGCAAACTAACTAACAATTTTGGGGCCTACTGTTCTCATCAAAGTAAACCAAAAAAAAATTCCACTATTCAAATCAAAAGAAAAATGTTAATGAGTCAAACTGTAACACCCCCCAACACACCAAAACAAAATAAAAAAAAAAGAACCACAGTAGAAGTGATTCAGTGATAAGCCTGGACTACAAATACATATATCATATAATAAAATGTCATTATCTACAAACTCCCAAAGGTGGGTCAATCAACCAAAACAATGAAAGAAACGAGTGTAGAAACAGAGTTTGAGATTTTTGTTTTATTTTTATTTTTTTTAATTTTCTACATAGCCTTCCCTTTTTCTGTTTATTCAACTAACTCTGTCCCTTTGTTATCGATCCCATGATTAGGGGACGATCTAAAAGAAACAGACAAATCGTAGATAGAAAAACGGAGCAAAAAAGCAAGAAACAGAGTAATGAAAAAATATTTATATATGTAAAGACTGATTGTACCTTGTTGAGCTGGAGACGGGTGTCGATGATTTTACCATCAGAGGTAAAAAGGATGTCCTCTGCCATTTTTTGAAGCAAATACACATACCCTCTCTCGTCTGCAACGAGGAACTCTCTCTCCCCAAAATCAACATATGTTGATATTGGCTCCACCTCTGTTTTCAGACAGAATTTTCTCAGCAACCAAACAGGAAGCTCTAAGAGGAATATAAATAAACAAAGAAAGAAACTCTCACCAGCCATCTCAAAGTCATGGAGTATGAAGTCAATGGCGAGCTCTATTGGCGTTTTGGGTGCTCTGTAAAAACATAAATGCAATCAAAACATGATGATTCTTTATTATCAAACGAAAGTGCTTCAAGTTTTGAAAAAGTTGAAAAGACTAACGAAGATGTGACATTGATGGAGTGGTCATCGTCGTCGTCGTGGCCATTGGTGGCTTCCAAGTTTTTGAGGTTTTGAATGGCTGAGTCGACTGCCTTCTTGTAGGAGTCTGCCGCGACTCCACTCGGGAAAATTTTACCACTGAAACACAAAAACAGACGTGGTTGTTGAAGAAGAAAACGAAAACAGAGACTGTGTTTGTGTTTGTGTGTGTGTTACCTGCGATCGTAGATGTTGTAACGGGCATTGCTGTAGTCGGAGAAGCAAGTGCGGAGGCCAGACTGAGATGCCAGCTCCCAGACGGGATTGGAGAGCTTTCCGCCGACGCCGGCCACCCAACCGGCGCCCAGCTCCACCGACACGTCACCGAATTTCTCGTTACGGATCCTCCCTCCTATCCTGTCTGACGCCTCCAGAATCACGATATCCTCCACTCCGTTCTCCGCCAACACCTTCGCCGCCGAAATGCCTGCCACCACCACGACAACAACCCTCAAAATTCGATTTTTTTTAATTGATCGAATTTGTTAGTCAGTTAGTTTAGTTAGTTTGATTGGTTGATTATGGCGGGAGAGACAGAGAGAGAGGGTGAATGTACCGGAGACGCCGGCGCCGATGACGATGACGGAAGAGTGACGACGGGAGGGCTCCATGAAAAGCGGAGGAGGACAAAATAATAGAAATTTTAAAAAATAGGAAAATAGGAAAATTAGAAAAACCGTTATTAGGTGCGTTTAAGCGGTGTTTGTTGTTGTAGCGTGTGCGTGTGTGAACTTGTCCTTGACGAGGAGGAGCCAGAAATAGCGGGAGGAGTCGGTATTTATAGCCAATTGTTAGGGGCAGTTTTGGGATTTCATAATTTTAGTGAATTTGGATTGATGTTGAATTGTTGTTTAATTGGGTATTGTCGTTGTTATTTGCTTCTCGTTCAGGATTTACCCTCCTTATGCAAATTCTCCAGCGTGTCGCAATTAATATGATTAAAAATTATCTGTTGTTTTTTTTAATAAATTTTTAATAATTTAACGACACATCGGTATACAAAATAATAAATAATCAAGATTATTCGATTTTTTATCTTTTATACACTATTCAAACTTAAACTCATCTCGTATAAACTTTAGTACAAATAAAAAATTGATAGAGGATCTTTACTTATGTTACATTTGTCATTTGTTAAGTAAATGTGATAAACAAATGGTTAATATAAGTTAAAACAATTTAATGTTGGATTGCATGAAATAGCTTATTTTAAAAATTAGTCAATGAATGTATTTATATTTATCAATATAGACAAATGGACAGTATCAAATTATCCTGTAAAAAGCAACCATAAAGGAGGTAGATATTTGCAATGAGAAAAATCGATGGTTATTCCATGAAATAAATATTTACCAAGTCAAAACAATGTATTTCTGAGTGTTGGATAAATTCAAGAAACATAAAGATACATATAGTGACTTCTACAAATAATAATAATAAAAAAAGGGTATTGGATTAAAAATATATCAACTTGGAGTTCTATGCTTTTTAATACAAAGTAAAATTTGATTTGGTTTAGTGTAATTATTTATTAAAGTTGGAATGAATTTCAATTGCTAATTGGTCACGTTGGGTGTGCTAACTATAATATTATGTTTTAATGTACACGGCATATTTTTTTGTTTATTTATTTATTTATTTTTGAAACCTTTTCTTTTCTTTATCTATTTTATTCTATGAAACACAGATTACAAACATACAAAGCAAGCATGTGCGATGCAAGTACCTATAAATTGCATAGTCGGTTGTTCATGCGAATTCACTTTATTTTTCCCATTATATTCATTTTTTTTTTCTTTTGATGCACAAGACTTCAGTAATTATTTGGTACCAAACCTTTCAAAAATCATACTATTCACATTACTAAAATCAATTGCAATGGAGATTTGAATCTACAACCGACATGGAAAAATCATTACATATGAAATTTTGGGTTTACCAGAAGAAAATCACATGAGAAAATCAATTGTTTTTTATATTTTACAAATAGGAGGAAATCTCATTATTTATAATTCATTTAAAATTTTGAGAAATCATTGACAACATTTGTAAAAAAATTTCTCAATTGAGAAACTTATTTCCATATTCTCTACAAAAATTTTTTATCACATTAACTTCATATATAGGTTAAATAATTGTATTGGAGTGAATTTTTTACCTCATTATCTATCTTTTCTATATAGTAAGAAATTTAACTTAAATAAATAATTATAATGAAAATGATATAATAGATATGAAATTTGAATTCAATACATTCGGAAAATATATTAATCATTGATCGAATTAACTAGTAATTTTATAAGGTAAAATAATTTTGCTTTTTGAAATTAATTTCAACTTTTGCATATATGGATCACCCATTTGAGGGGTAATTCGGGAATTTCAATTACGTGAAGAAAAGTGCAATTTTTTTTTTCTAGTGGCAAATGGCAAATTGGCCTATTTGGATAAGAATTTAAATTTAGTGACAAATGTGTCCTCTACTACTGTCCGGGTGTGTTTACTTCATGGATTGAGGAATGAAAATAGGAAATGAGATTGATTGATAGTGTTTACTTGCTTAAAATTCATTCCGTAATAGAAATAAAAATATGGGTCCCGCATCAATTTGGGGTTGTGGAATGGGAATTCCATTCCCCCCACCCTAATTGGGAATCCCGTTTCCATTCCCTTTGTCAAAACGAAAAGTCTCTTATACTCTTCTTTAAAAAATAAAGAAAAATTAATTTTATTTGATATTAAAAAAAAAAAAACTGTATATTATAATAAAAAACTGTACACCATTTATTTTTCATCACCAATTTCTTAATTATTATAGTGGACTATTAAAATAATATGTAGTTTTTTTTTTAATTGTAATATATAGATTTTTATTTGATATAAAAAATAATAATAATAATTGTGTACTATAATAAAAAAAAAATGTACACCATTTGTTTTTCATCACAAATTGTTTAATTATTATAGTGGACTATTAAAATAATATGCGGTTTTTTTTTAATTGTAATGTATAATTTTTTATTTGATATTAAAAAAAAACTGTATATTATAATAAAAAACTACACACTATTATAATTAATCCATTTAATTAAGGTTATTTTTGTAATTTATAATTAATTCATTCTGATTCCAAAACAAAATAAACATCTAAGTAGAAATACTACTGATTCCGATTTCGATTTCAACAGTTGAAGTAAACAACTTATTCTGATTCCAATTTCAGATCATTTCGATTTCGATTCCAAGTGAAGTAAACGCATCATCCATGGTGTGATAGTCGAGCAAGCAACCGCTACCCGCTTCACATGTGACAATGACTCCACACGTGTGAGAGATCTATCTAGCGGCTAGTAAAGCTAGTTTAATAAATTAATGCGAGGTGTGACCGTGAGTGGTCACACATTGTCAACTCTGATTGTGTATGGATCAACGGTCAATCTTCAGTTGGAAGTCTCCTATTAGTGCTGTCATTCCAAAATGGCAATAAACTATCATCATTGTAAAACCCCTTAAAGCTAGATTTTAGTAAATTATTATTATTATTATTATTATTTTGTGATGACAGGCGTTTAGCCCAGAAAACAACCGAAATCATCAACGGGTACATGACTATGCGGAGTGATAAAAAACAACTCCTAAAATAAGGATAAGCAACCTATACTAAGTAAGAGGATAGCCCACATGGGTGAAAGAGAAAATCACATATTATAAGGGTGGGGTTCTAAAACCACAACCTCAAAAGATGAAGTTGGGGCAGCATTTTACTATTGCGTTGCTGCCCTTTTTACGGATTTTGACATAATATTTAGTAGAAAAATTATATTTTGGATTTTTTTTGTATTAATTTACAATATGGTGATTCTACTAAAGCCATTCAACACCAAGATTAAAAGATAATTGGATCGCATTCTATTATATAACACAATTTCGTAGTCATTTTTCAGACAAAAGTTGGGTGATTAAACGATGAACATTTTGAATTTATAAATTTTTCAATTTATGATAATGGTTTTTTAATTATCATAATATTAAAATGTTTGATTGATGGTGAACTAATTAATTATTACTATATGAATCATATTACATGTCAATTGTTAATTTGTAGTGCATTATTTTTATGAGATATCAAATATGCTAAGAAAAATTCTTTATAAGACTTTCTTATAATTGATGTGATGAGACAGATTGATTAAAAAGTAAGGGAAAAAAAAAAAACAGAGATCAATAGAAAAAGTAAGATAAATGAATATGATATTATTTCATTAATCTGTCTCACTACATAAACCATAATGCAGCCTCATAAAAGATCAAATCACATTGAATAGTGTGCTTGTAATGCATTAATCATCCACTTATCATAGGGATAAGCTATTCTGCTTCCTTTTTCCTTTTTGTCCAAGTATTAGCTTTTCTATTTTCAATATATATATTAGCTTTTCCACTTGATTTTCAGGTCTTTATCTTAATTGAATGATAATTAGTTTAGTATTGTCATAAATGGCATTACTTATGAAGAAGATATAATAGTCATGGTTTAAAAAGTTTATCACAATCATTAAAAAAAAAAATGTTGGTCACATAATTATATTCAAACTTCCCTTTTCAAACTATATATTTAAAAATTTTTAACTTTAAATATAATTTCCTATCAATTTGCGATATAGTAACTCTAATAAGGTTATTCAACAACAAAATTAAAGATAAGTGGATTGAACTTAATCTTGTAACACCATTTAATAGCTATTAAATAGATGAAAGTTGATGTCATAGTGATAAATCTTTTAAAATTTATACATTTTAAATTTTATAACATTCTTTTAATAAAACTTTCAAAATGTTTGACTTGGGTGATGTTGACATTTGGATTTGGATCCTAGTCAACCGGGTTCGTGTTTTAAGCCCAAGCTATAATTTTAGATTTGTGTTATTAGATAAGTAAGTGAAGTAAGAAGCAAAGGAGAGGAGGTCGAAGAGGAAGGAGAAGACACGAGAAGTTTTTAAGTGGTTCGGCCCAATTAGATGCCTACGTCCACTGTTCACTCTCTCACTATTTTAGCAAAGTAACGGCACTCAAAAAATTCATCCTTTTTACAATGGGGATCCTCCCCTATTTATAGAGAATGAAATGAGTTATAGTAAAGTGTAATAAAATAATATACAGTAAACTACTATTATAATGATGGACTGAATTTAATGCGCCAGAATTATATTTAATGCGACTGACAATGTCAGGTTTATTCTGCCCAAAGCATGGGTTTAAGCGGCTAACCCACGCGGGTTATGTGAGATTTCTGTAATCCAGGCTGTAATCTCTGACGGGGTTGGCGTGAACGACATGCTTTGAGCTGTGATCCGCTTGACAACTGTGATTTCTATTGACTTGATGGATGGGGCAGAGATGAACCTCTCTAACGAGCAGGATATCCCATTGAATAAGCGAGCAAATAACGCTCAGGGTAATCGGGCCCCCACAGGTCACGGGGCGAGTCTATTGGCGAACCCCCGGGCGGTCAGATAATTCAATGGGTAAAAAGATCTAAGACACGAGCGAGTAAGCGAGTATGAGTGCTGATTGGTGAACAGCTAGTTGATCAGAGCGGACGAGTTATTATTCGATCTGATGGGTGAGCACGGGGACGGACAGATACCGAGTATAATATTGAGCAGGGTACTAGGTTTCAATAACGAGCAAGTTGATGATCAGCAGGGGGACCGGGAATATGAGCATAGTAATGATCAACAAAGCAAGCAGGTGAGCGAACACCCGCGCGATCAGATAGGAGGATCAATTACTGGACTTTTCCAGGTCTTCGGGTCATTGGGCCCTTACCGTGGGTCTCCCTTGGCCTAATTGGTCTGATCGTAAAATCACCCATAACAGGTGAATTCATTTACCCTTATTATATGAATTATATTATATGTGATTTGTTATCTTGTAGTGCATTAATGATCTAGTTATCATAGGTACTTGATTTTCAAACCTTTATCTCAAGTGATATAATAATTAATTTGGTATTTTAAGTATATCATGATGATGATCTAATAATCATGGTTTTAAATGTTGATCACATAATTACATTCAAACTTTCAATTGTCATATAGACTCATAGATTTGGATTTGCCTTTTAAACAACAAATTCTCACTCCATTTTAGACAAATTATTGTTCATTTAGCTTAGGATGAAAATAGGTCATTGTCACAAGTTTTGAATAATATTACACTTTGGTCTTGTCATAAGAATGATTTTTTTTTTTTTTTTTCAAGATAAGTTGAGTAAGTAATACTTGATAGGAAATCATGACATGCATATGGAGATCACAATTAGTGTCATGATTTGAAGTCTCCTTTATCTAAAAATATCAATTTTCTCACTTTTCAATGTTACAAGAATTGATCATTAGAACAAGACATGCAAAGTCCTCCTTACCATAAATATATTTATTTCATCGTCAATGAGCTATCAAAATATCTAATTCGATAGTTTCATCCTTAATAAAGAATTCAAATTCGAATTTTGTCAAAACCAAAGTACCATGGTATAATATACATACATTCCTATATTCATTTTCTAGTTGATAATTGAATTGTTATAAGAGTATAACTACCTAATCCAATCACCAACCTTTAAAGTCTTTGTATTGAATATGACTCCAATTGATGAGTAAAGATAGTGGTTAGGTAATATAATTAAATTTTTATTATAAATCATTCATTTTGAGAGTAATGATCTCTATCTTTTATCACATATCTTATCTTTTATAGAAGGAGTGTAACTAGGAGAGAGGGGCTACCTCTTTCTTGCCAAAAAAAAAAAAAATCCTATTAGATTTTATAATTTGTTCACTCTAATCACTTCTTCTAAATAGAATTTCTTTGGCTATTAACACTTGAAATTGATAGGTACTAATAATTCTCTAGTGTGACAGTCAATTTTATTTTATTTTTTTTATATGTATGGACCATTTTCATACGATTGAGAAATATTTACTTTCATAACATCATGAAATATAACATAAAATAAATTAATATTAATGGATAATAATAAAAATAATCAATTCCAACCAAAAAAAAAAAAAGAGAAACTCTTAACATACCGAAATAAATACATATGATGAAAATTGAGTTCCTAACTTAACTATTTGTATTTTTAATTTATATGCATATCTTGTCAATTTTCAAAAAGAGAACTTAGGTGGAGTGACGTATAGATTTTTGTTTTTTTAATATGTTAAATAAAGTTTATAGATATGGATAAAAAAAAAAAAAAAAAGCTAAAAATCAAAAGTTAGGTCCAAGAAAAATGGGGTATGTTATATGTACACAAACCGACGTTGCAAAAGGGATAACTTTTTGGGTTATTTTAGGACCTTTAGGTCACGAAGCTTGAAACTTTTGAGAAAACAAAAATAGATTTAAATAAAATTAATTAAAAAACCGCTATTATCCCATCGCAGCCGCCTGACACGTGATTTGATTGCAAAACGTGCGTGTACACGTGGCGATCATCGGATGGTGAGGAGCTCAACCAAGTGTGCGCTGTGCCAGTGATCATGAACTTTGCATGGCTAAACAGCCACTCTTGGAGCGACACGTCATGGCGGTGCCGTTAATTAGAGGTGGGTCCACTTCCGTTGTGATGACATCAGAACCCAATCAGCTTTCGTAGTCATCCAACCCCTAAAACCCTAGCTACCCTATTATCTACTCTCAGATTACACCCATTGAATCGATTATAAGATTATCAATCTAGTCATTATAATGATCGAATAAAATTTTTTAATTAATAAAGTAATCAAATATAATAGACTATCTAAACTTGTAACTATCACATCTTATCACATTAATTAGATAAAACTTTTAAAACTGTAATATAATTGTTATTTATAAATTATGTCAATATATTTGATTTTCAATCAAATCTATTATATTATGATTTATGTGCAACAAAAATTTTATTGAATTAGCTTCGTATCATTAAAAATATAATAATATTCAAAAATAAAGAAAAGTCGCATCTTTATGAATTTATAATCATAATTAATTAACAATATTTTTAATAAATTCTAATTTTATAAAATACAATTTTTAAGTTTTCCAAATAACATCTTTATATAAGAATAATTAATCATATTTGATCGCAATTGATCCCGATTGATTCTATCCCTTCAACTTAGTGTATGTTATAAGAAAAAAATACCTCTTCATTAAATCGTGAGCTTAAATTGTTTAACCGGTGCTAATTATGATTAGTCAAATATTTCCTTGGCATTGTGAGAGTAACCATTGACCTATCCTAATTGTGCGTGACTTGTTGCTAATTATATGAACTTGCAAGAGAAACTATTCCGTCATGTTAATCGGGTTTGATGTCATTTTCATTGCGTTGTAAAACTAAGTATTAGAACATGCTGTTTATGCTTTTTTTCTTAAAAAAGAAAAAAAGCTGACGGTTGGTTTTTTACATGTGATTAATTGTATTTGATCTTAATAGATTATAATAAAAGTCTAATTTGACGTGGCACTAAAGAAAAATGTTGCATTTTATTGACTCGATGAAATAGTTTTAAATCATGAATCAACTTATGTTATTATATTAATTCAAATCTAATAATATCCAACAGACCATTTATATAAGGTTGGCTCAACCCATAAACTGTCTTGCCACACCCAATTTCTCAAAATAACCAGTATATAAATTTAAATTTATTAATTTTCTCTTTACACCTCTCAAAATTTCAAAAATAACTTCTTTTTTTTTTTTTTATTTCTTCTCGGAGACTTGAATTTTCCTTGGCATGTCGGGGACTTCTTTTGTTATCATAATTGTATCTGGAACTTCCATCACTAGATGACTGTTCATGTTTGCTCTCAAAACGTGGACTTCTTAATTCACCAAGATAAGCAGTAACCTCCATGCTTTCATTTAATACCTCATTTTCACTCTAATAAGATAAGAATTAACACTGTATCAGCTTTAATTTTACTAGGACAGAAATCAACATAACCTAGGCTATTTCACGTCAACTACATAAATCAGGTCTAATTTAAGTTGGCTTTTATCTACTATTATAAGCAGATCTATACTGGCAAGACTTTTGACACGACAAAAGTCACATAATTAATTTAAAAGAGTACTGCATTTGCATTATATGTAAATAATTTTGTTATAAGATGTGGAAGAAGGGGATTTATTTTGGTTGGATAAATAAATAATTTTGTTATAAAATTTTTTAATAATAAAAGTTTAAAACAAAGCAGGTGTGGAGTGAGATTTTATGGGTGGCAATAGAGCTACCTCTCATATAATTGTTAAAGATTGTTGAAAGTTGATGTACATATAAATGCGTTGAATATATATATATATATATATATATGTGTGTGTGTGTGACCTTCTTACACTTGATCAAACAATTGTAGGAACCTATTTAAGATAGGATTCTATCACGCGATCCAGAATATTGCTCCCAAAAATTGGGAGAAGTTTATCCATATTTTTAGTGGGAAAATCGTCCATAATTTTTGTAGGTATTGTGAATTGAACCTTGCTCTTTGACTAGGCAAGGTGCTGATTGCTCCAACATATTTTTTGGCGATTCCAAATAATTTCGTCATTTTGATATTTTGTTGATTCCAATGATAAATTGTTCGAGATTTTTCCTTCTTTCCTTTTGTTCTGTTTTTTGATTTTTTGCATGACGAATTGATGTATCAATAATTATTGGCAATATAATTTTGGAATATTATTCGTGTATTTGGTTTATTGAAATTAGGTGTCAGTGGAAATAGGAATTATTTTTTGTATTTAGGCAGGAATAGGCCTTTTCACTGCCCACACTTGCACAGATATTCGAGAATTATTGCATCGAAATATTTTGCACAATTTGAAGATAAAAGTTGCATCCAATATATATGGATATAAATATTATATGAACAACAAACTATAAAAAAATATATTTGGTTGTAATTTTGCAAAATTTATTTTCTAAGTAAAAAATTTTGAAAACCACAAAATAACATTGCTTTTAGTAAATATTGGATTATAAAACCTTCAATATTTTTCCACACCTAAGCTCACATAATTTTGTATATTCTTTAAATTTCAAATAATCCTATTTTCGTTTTCAAGTTTGGCACTAACCGGATAAAAGTTTATTAAAATTTAAAGATTAATCATTACAAACATATTTAGGAAAGTAACTTCTATAACAACACAGGGTATGTTCGTTTTATGCTAAATAATTCTAAATTTAATATCAAACTAATTCCAAATAGTAAAGGATTATATTCACATGTGTCCTTAATTAGAAAAACTTTATCAATACTAAATTCAAATAAAAAAAAAATAACAAATTTTGTTTAAGTGTATACTAAAAACACCCATCAATGCTTTTATGCTAAACATATCATCAAAATCCATAAAGTATTTTGGTTTCTGAAATATGATATCAATGGAATAATTTTATAGAAGAGGTCCTAAAAGTGTGTACAAGAATTAAGAAAATGTTACTTCTAGAGGCGATGGTTAGTATGGACTAATTGATGAAAAAAATTAAAACCATTATAATCTTTAAAAAGTTCAAAAACAAAAAATGAAAACAAAACCAGATTGAGTTAATTGCAATAATAACCTCTATATGTATATATATATATATAAAGAATTATTAGATACAAGGTTTTGAGTGTTTCTTATATAGGGTTTGACTCTATAATATTAAAAAGTGGCTTTATATAATTTTACAATGTTACAAAGTGACTTTGTTTGCTCTCTCTCTAGATACACATGTGTTCTAGATAGTCGGTTTGTATTATTATATTCTTCTATGAGAAATCTTGGAAGCAACAAAGAAAAACTTATTATGTATAAATTATGTATATATAAAAAAAGAATAATGACATTTCCATTCTCCATTCTTGATTCCACATTAGGCAGCATCGGTTCAAAGGACACATTATTGAGGTGCTTGGAAAAAGAGAATTCAAGATAAATTTTCCAAGTTGTCATGAAAGTGGAGAACATGAACAAGGAAAGACTAAAGAGATGCATACATATGTAATTGATAGGAATACAGCATACGCTTCAAAGCTTGAGTGTAATAGTGGCAGTTGGGGGAAACATAAGCATAATTTAAAGAACAATTGGTCCATGTTCTTAAATTCTATGCCAAATTGGTTTGTTTTTCTTGTTCGAAAACGATAATTTTTATAAGTCCAATCCCTCGAAAAGTCTTCAATTGAACAACACAAGTATATCGTTATTTTCATGTTTCACATTTAATTTTTTTATTTTTATTATATATTTTTCAATTACTGTTATGGTTGATGAATAAATGTATCTTTTAAACTTGATGATAAAATATACTCATTCAAACCTAAACATTCAACACTAGAAAAGACGGTGCCATTCTTCAAATCTGCATAACCAATACATTGACAAGTATTGAGATCTAAACAGGGTAAAAATCAAATGTAATCATACAATCCTGAGGAAATATGGATTTTGTGGGTTCCTTTTTGAGTTTGGTTAAAGATATGTAAACTTGTATTAGAAGTCTATGACTTTTGTGCTATGTAATGATTGTCTTCACTTTGAAAAAACAAATTTTTTATGATTGAAGGGAGGTCTTTGACCTCCAAAAAGATGCATTTTCAGTCATATTCCACCATTTATAAACTTTCCTTTCAAGTTCAGATATATTGAACACTAACTAATTTTACAACTATGGAAAAACAATGATTAATCAGAGTTAATTAGGAGAATTTTTGTGGGATGCACTTCAATTCAGCTTTGTGTTTCATATATTAGCTTTTAACCATGGATTTAATAACAATCTAATTAATTCTCATATCATAACACGTTTTTATTTATTTCAATCGAACTATAAGAAAAAATTAATAATTGAAGCAAGTAGTTCAAAATAAATACGATAAATATTTTAAATTGGAGCTCGATTGCTATGTTGAATAATGGGAAAACAAAATCAAAGGGATTTGACATAGTTGAATTAACCAAAACTTTGTACATCTAACAAAGTGGACATGCATGACAATATTGAACATCCCCTCCCAAAAAAAAATTGAAGTCTTGTCAAGTGACTCTTACCAAAAACACCACTATCAAATTCTAATACTGTTTTCACAAAGAAGCGGCTTGGGTTGATTATCAGCCGCAAAGACTTACCAAACAAGTCCTTAGAAATGACCACCCCTCCACTTTCTCTAGTCTTATTTCTCCTAAAAAGCAATTTTTTTGGGCTTGCAAGAAAAGACTTGAACTTTTTCAAAGACATTGGTCAATGTATGGCATTTTCATTTCATATATGTAATGATGCTCTTCATTTTTTTTTTTCCCCTTTGGTATTTGATTGATTCAACATGTGTTCTCATCAACGCTTTGATGGCTCCACTCCATTAGAAGCTTCTTGCTTTGGCAATGGAGGTCAACTTCTTCTTCCCATATGTTTCTTTCTTAAAAGATCTTGGAGCTTCACAGGAAAAAGTGCTTTTACTTATGATTTTTGTTTTGAATTTTTTGCAGCTTTTGAATAGTCTTTGTACTTGTGCAATTCCTTTCACACATTATAATTCTTATCCGTGTAATTGCATTCGAACTTGGAGGTCTACTTTCTTTAATTTATTTAATATAAATAGAGATTTCCACCAATCCAGACTTTTATTTGTGCATAGTTAAAGTTGCAATATGTAGTAAACCGAAATTTAGTAAATTAATTCTTTTTAAAATGTATTCTAAATTAATATCTTTATCACATTATTAGTTAATGAAACCAACAACAATAACCGGAACCAATAGGATCTTGCAACGTTTTTTATTTCTTTTGACAGTACATATCTATCTTTTTTTTAAAAAAAAAAAACGTTGTAATATCACGTGATGTATTTAGTTATAAAATATTATTGTATATGTAATATTATCACATATCAAAATTTTCGTAATCAAATACAGTATGTAGTAGTACGCTTGATGCACTTAAGATTTTCTCTAATAAAGAAGTATCGAAATCTTAGGTTTTGGTTCAATCTATTTCCAACCGCAAACCGCACCTATATTAACAGCTTCAACAACAATGGCACAGAGTGGGTTCATTTTCTGTTTCATCGAAAAAGATGCTAAATACACCCACCTAATTTTTTATTATAATTGGTCCACTAATGGAGATTTCTCATTGGTTAAGGAATTGGCAAGTCATGATGATTTCTTGTAAACATGGCTTAGCCTTAGCCGACCCAAGTCTCCTCTCTCTATATATATGTGTGTGTACTTGGTTATTCTTCAAGTGGTGAATAAAAATGAATAGCTTCTACTTCACTCTCAGTTCTTCTGTTTTTCTACATATCAAATTTCTTGTTTAATAAAATTTATTTACTCTTTGTTTCGGTTTTCATTTACGTTCTTCCATACAAATATTAACAAGACAAATTTCTTGTTATGATCTATTTTTCATTTAATTTATTTTTATTTTATAATACATTATTTATACACTTTAGGTAGATAAATTAGATCTCATTATCAATAATTTACTTACCGTTCATATTTATTTATAATTTATCTTGTGAGTTTGGCTTTGCCAACCTAAGTAAGTCTGCTTATACCGACTTAATAAATGTATGGCTCTGCCGACTTGATGGATGTATGGCTCTGCCTACTCAATATATATAGTTATGTTAATTTTACTTATGATTATATATTATATGTACGGCTTTACCGACTTTATTTACTGTCGTTGTTATGGATTATATATGTGACTTTACTTATAGTTATTATTGTTAATTATATGCAGGGCTATGCCGGCTTCATTTATTATCATGCATTATGTATGCAATTATGCCAACTTTGTCTAATGTTACGCATTATATATATATGACTATACTTATATTGTTATTGTTTTGCATCATATGCATGACTATACCTATTTCATTTACCTATCATGCATTATAGGCATGACTATGCATGCTTTATTTATCATTATGCATTATATGCACGACTATACCTGCATTTATATGTTATGTATCAATGTACGGCCATGCCTACTTCATTTACCATTATACATCATATGTATGGCCATGCCTACTTCGTTTATTGTTATGCATCATATGCACAGCCATATCGGTTTTATTTATTGTTATTTATCATATGTATGGCTATGTCGACTTTATTTACTATTATGCATTATATATAGCTATCAGTTTTATTTACTGTTATACATGATATATGTGTTACTAATTTGTTTATGTTTATGCAATATATATGGAGCTATATTTTATTATTGTAATGCAGCATATACGTGATACTTATTGTTGTTAATTAAATATGTCCTTGTCTACTAATTAGTTATCTGTAATTTTGCTTAACATATCGGGTTTTTACCTATTTATTTAGAATATGAAATTCTAGCAATATAAAGATACGCTTGAATTTTGAATACTTTTCAACTATGAATTTATCATTTACATCTGAACTTGAAGTTGTAAAATCGAAAATTTTTACGGTTTTACTTGAAACTTGTATATGTGCAAATTCCATTAACGTGTACCCTTTGGGCGATAATGTGTATAGAAATAGAAAGCTGGTGTATCTAGCAATGGGTGGCAGTGGCACGTTACATCTCCACAAAATGTTTTGTTAATGGTGGTCCGGCCCATACTTGATGTTGTGTCATGAGTTTCAATTTGTGTGTGTCCTTTTTAGGGGATGGGAGTATCTTTTATCCCAAAAGTAGAAATAAAGCGATCAATATGTGAAGAACTCGATGTATTGAAAACTAAAAACTGTCACTCATTTAGCTTGAGAATAACACATCGGAGTCGTTTCCATCTACATGTTACCTAAATAGAAAGCTAAAAACTATGCAAAGTTATAGTACAAAATCTTGGAATACACAAAGAATACTAAGTGCTCTGGACATGTAATGGTACACAATGAACATTTGAAAAAACTAAAAACTATGGCTCATTTAACGTGAGAATATCTCAGATTGGAGTCGTTTCCACTCTAGGTGTTACCTAAATAGAAAGCTAAAAATTAATCATAAGTTATAGTGCAAAATCTGTAATTATAAATATATATATATATATAAAAAAAAAAAGTTATACCACAAAATCTTGGAATACACAAAGAATACTTAGTGCTCTCTACATGTAATAGTACACAAGGAACATTTGGTTTCTATCACACTGTCTATAATCCATGTGCTGATCCCTGTACTATCCTCTTCTAACTTCTTTCAAAGGTTTCTCAGGAAGATGGCACGCTCAATTGCCGTACTTTTGCCCACGCAATCATAATTTAATGGCAAAATTGCACAAGACATGGTGGCAATTCTTTGTATCAAGGCGTATTAAGTAAAGTTGCTTTGCCCACCTGCACTTAGTCAAACTGCATGAGTTTAGCTAACTATTACTCTGAACAGATAGACACAATTACACTTTTCAAGCTATAAAATAAAGCACCAAGTATGCTTTATATATAAGCAAAGAATGTCATAAGATAACTTTGAGAAATCGAGTGTCAATCTACAATAATTACCTCCAGCAGATGAGGTTACAAGGAAAGCAAGCGATAAGTCTTTCAGTGTGATCACAAGCCAGCAAAACTTCTTTTCAAGTTCTTTCCAAGGTTGCTCTTCTTCTTCTTCTATACCCCAATTATGCTAGCATCTCTAATCAACCTTGTATCCATGCAAAGACAATAATATGATTTGGAGTAATACAAAAGTGCAATATACAAATTCATACATAAGACTTTTCCGGCTTACAACTTCAGCATGTCCCCTAGTAGCAATAAACCAAATCAAAATCTAGCTACTCAGCTGAGGGTAACCGGTGCTAATATGAGGATTGATGATAACAACCACCAACAAGTAAATAATATAATGAGAGTGTAAAAGGTGTTGCAAAATACCTGGATTATTCTTCATACTAATCATCTTGGTTTCAAGAAGTTGAGCAACCTCAACCATGCCTTGGGCATTGTAGGCTTGCATCATAGTAGCAAAGGTGATATTGTCGGGAATGTAAAGTCTCTCTTTCATTTCTAAAAACAACTCACCCATTTTTTCTATATTACCAGCCTGACCATAGGCACTGATGATGCAATTGAAGAACGGTGTATCCAATATTACATCAGAATTCTCCACCTGCCTTAAAATTGAATCAACCCTTTTTATAAGTCCAGCTTTACTGTAAGCATTAACAAGAGAGCAATAAGTAATACAGTTAGGCTTCATTCCTATATACTTCATCTTCCGGTAGTATTCGTCCATCTTTTCAATATTCCCAGCCCTTCCAAATATCTCAATGACTATATTATACGTAACAATGGTAGGTTGGAAAAACCTCTTCTCCATGAATTCAATAACAGATTTCATCTTCTCGTACATGCCTGCTTTGCCATAAGATTTGATTAGGATATTGAATGTCTTAATGTCCACCTTCACTCCCATATGCTGAAATTCATCATACCATTTCTCCATTTTTTCAATCTGCCCGCTATTCCCATAAGCGGAAACCACAGAGTTCAAGGTGAAAATATCTGGGAGGCAGCTGCCAGTTTCAACCATATCAGTCAATGAAGTCTCCATTTGTTTGAACAATTTAGCTTTACCATATCCGTTGATAACTGTATTGTATGTGACAGTACTACATTCAATCCCCAAATAAGACATCTCAGCAAGCACTCTTCTAATCATATCAAACCGATGAAATTTAGTGCAACAATCTATAAGAACAGAATATGTGTACACATCAGGCTTACAGTCAGAGACAGATTTCATATCATCAACAACAGAAAATGCTTTCCCAATCAAGCCACTTTGCCCGTAAGCACTCACAAGAGCAGTGTAAACATCAAGACTTGGTCTGAGCCCCTCAGACAACATGACCTCAAATAGCAAGCTTGCTTGCTCGGGTTGCTTGCACTTGCCAAGCATCATTAAAAGCTTTCTATACGTTTGGCATCTTGGTTCATACCAGTGCTGCTGACGAAGAAGCCCAAAAATCTATCACAGGAAATAGCTTCTTATTTCACAATTTAATTTAAGATTTTTCCACAAGCAATCAACTACACCAACACTAAGAAACACATACAGAACCTTCATATAAACTAAACCAACTCTGACAAGTAAATATACTAACACACATGAAACTCACAGAGCAAATGAGCATTGTCAGTGGAACAAGACAGCCCCATGAAACAAAAATGGTTTCTTGTACCACAAACAACCTCTAAAACAAGCAATCGACTACATCAGCACTTAGTAAACATACAAAACTTCACTATTAGCTAAACCAACCCTGAAAAGCAAACATAGAAACACACGTGAAACTCACAGAGACATCACAAATGAGCGTTGTTTGAAACAAAACAAGACAACCTAATAACAACAAAAATAGCTATATCTATCGCAAACTACATGCAAAACAAGCAATCAACAACACTAAAAACACATTATAATTTGCATATACACCAAAACCAACCCTGAAAGGCAAACATAGCAACACACATGAAACTCATAGAGACATCACAAACAAGCACCGTTTGAGACAAAACCAAGCAACCCCAGATGAACTAAAGAGCAAAAACACAATAAAAAAACAAGCCTTGAGAGCAAGTTGCCATTTTTTCTCATTGATTGCTCCTTCAAGAGCCTCCAAAATAGCTTTAGGCCACAAGTTTCTGTACTTCTTGGAGTTCACTTTGCTTTCAATATTCGTGATAGCGAATTCAGTTCTCAGTATCTTGGACAGGCTCTTCTTGGCCTCTCTCTGGAGCCCTGTCTGCAGGGTCGGGCCAGGGCCCCGTTTTGATGAATGGATTATAAAAATCGCTTCTTTGTGGAATTTTGGGTGGTGGGTGGTGGTGGTGGTGGGTAGTGTGTAGATTGATGGGGAGAGGCGCATGTTAGTGAAGACAAGTGGGTTCTGCTAAACTGTGCCGGTAGTGGATGCGCGGCGTTAGATGGTGGATGTAATGGAGCGGTGGTGGTGGTGGTGGTACGTGGCGATGGAGGTAGAGGAGGATATATTTCGCTTGTTGGGCCTAAAATGGGCCATTTTTTAATGGGCCTTGGACCCATGAGCCGCATCATATTAATTTCTTAATAAAATAGTGTAAAAAGAAAAGATATTACTAGATTGTTTATTATTTTTTCACAAACACACATCTTATGATTCATAAGTTACTACATCTCTCATATCAGATTACTTGAATTAAAGAGAAAAAATTTGGATAACCTAGACCGGAAGAAATATATACAATTGGAATATAAAATAATTCTCTTAAACTAGTGAGGCGATGCATTTGAAAAAGCTCTAAGAAATGGTCATTATATCAAAGTTTTGGCAGAATTATTAAATTACATTAATACAATTCAACGATTATTCATTGTTTTGGTAGAATTAAACAATTATTGATTATTCCTTGGTTTGGTAGAATTATTAGATGGCTAGCTTGTAAATTAGTTCAACCTTTTTTTTTTTTTTGTTACACATTATTATACTCTCAATGTAAATCAAAAATTGAAAATAAAAGTAATAAGAGATAAAAATAGTGGACATAAATTTTGCATGGTGAAACATTCAGTAAGGAAACATACACAGATTAAGAATGAAATTTTTTATTAAAATAATATAATTATAACCTTTTTACAAAATTTTAGGAGAAAACTATAACAGAAGAAAGAGAGAACTCCTAATTTAATTTGAGATTGGAATGCTCAATAACAAAGCATAATCGCCCATAAAGCTTATTTATTGGCAATGTAAGGCGGTCAAATCAAATAGATGTTTCACTATTAAGGAAGCTCTAAAAGCTTCCGCCATGCTTAGGCTAGCCTTCATGTTAAGCCAATAAAAACTTTGACTTTTATTTTAACCAATTAATTGGCTTCGCACGTTTCAACCTTAAAATTTAAGGAGCAAAGTAAATTAGGTTAATTATACTGACCGTTTGGTATGTTTATAAAGAGACATGCCACATTAGCCAGGAAACATTCCACCCAATTTGGAGACCACCACAATTTGCAAACCATATCAACTGGTGGAGGTAGTAACCAAATATTGAAAAGGATCCCACGCCATTTATTGATATTTATGAGACTCTCCTAATGATATTTATAAGGAGCCCTCTCGTATAGAAGTTGTTTTCTGAATCGTGCCACCATCATTCCACCTTAATTGGTCCTGATGGCCCCTGGGACCAGTTCCAGTAAAGTTGAAAAATATATATATGTCCTAATGATACTCTATGTATGCAACTAGTGTTTATTTCAATCGAAGTTGTGATGGTCTAATCACAAGTATTGTATATCTAAATTAATTATTTTATAAATTTTAATAGTAGAAATATGAATAACATGTCACAAACTAATTTTTTTCCATCAGTTTATAATAAATTTTTGCTGTAAAATTTTTTTATATACAATATAAATTCATCAATTTTTTTAACTATTACAATCAAGTCGAATCTATTCAATGGAATACACATAACTTGAACACTTAAACATACCATTTCATAGTATAGACATAAGAGGTACACCATTAGATCAATCTCATCTAATTGATAAGTAACAATAATTCTTCCAAATTAAAAAAATAAAAATAAAAGACTTAAATTAAATTAATATATCATGTAGTACATAGTTTGATTCAGTAAATCATAACTAAATATATTTTTATATATAAAAACAAACTCAAAATTATTATTATAATTAGTAACCACCAGCAAATATAATTCGTCGACTTAATTGAACATTTTCTTCTCTCAAAATGAGTCTCGTGTTGAATTTTATCACACCATCTCTAATTAAAGTCAAGTTTGAACCTATTTTCTTAAATTCAATATTCGACAAGGTTGGCCGGTGAGATGACAAAAACCTAGAAGTTGGTAGATCAGTTTTGCAAAGACAAGATTGGAACAAGTCTATCGAGAGAGAGAAGGAATTGTTGTAATTTAGCACAAAATGCAAGGGTATAATTGGTATAAGGGAAGCCAACCAATGATGACAAATGAATCCTAGCGACCGGCGCTACCGGTCACCACGCGGCGAACATTACACGCATCTTTAAGCTTTACACGCTGATTCTACCTACTTTAAATTTGCATCAGGTCCCTATATATTGCTTTATTTATAAAACACTTCTGTATTTTTTGTTTTATTTATAAAAATTTTGTTCAAATGACGTGATAATTTATTTATAACTATCAAATTAATTTTGAGATAATATATCAAGAATCTAGAAGTTATATATAAATTTATCATATGATTTTGATAAATTTTTAGATAGTATAACACTACTCTATTTGATTTGTTAAATATATAATGTATCATGTATTTATACAAATTTTTTATTCTTTTTTTTTTTTTCATTTCAGAAAAGGATATAAAGTTTATTAAAAGTATATAAAGTTTACTTACATATTGATTTACATAATTTCATAGTTCGGTAAAAAATATTTCATGATTATTGAAAATGATAACATATTTTGATTTTAAACAAAGTAATTTTGGTTAGATTAAGATTTCCAATACAACCTTTATTGTTTATGATCATCACATATTGAAAAAATAATAAAAATGAATAAATTTAATGAGTAATATCAAGGTGCATTTATATATTTAATTCTAACTATTTGAGAAGGAATGATGATTAACGATCAATGTCTTGCCAAATATGATGTTAAATAACATCAAACAAATTAAATTTCTTTTATAAAAATAGAGACATGTTACTAGTTATTATAAATGTTGACATTGACACATTATTTGAAAAATTAATTTTATTCACATAAATTTTCAAATATAAATCTTAAAACACATGATAGTGATCTTTTGAAAAGCAATACAAACGTCTTAATTCAAGCAATAATATTTAAAGTCTTTCATATCTTTGACTCCCAACAACATACTACTTCCAAAACAATTGCATTAAAAGCATCGTGTTACATTCACACTAGGAAACCCAAATAAAAGGAAAGAACATGCGCAAAACAAAATAAACCTTGAATACAAGCACCAAAATGCAAAACTCCTCAGCCTAACAACCAAATACCCAAATAAAAAAATTAAAAAAAAAAATCAACCCTAAAAATAAATACAAAAAACCTAGATTAAAAAAAAAAAAAAAACACTAAAAACATGAAGTCCATTTAAAATAAAAATTTTAAAAAATAAAAATAAAAAACCAGCAAACATGTGAAACAAAATAACCTAAGAAAGCCAAGTATATATCCCCCACGTTTAGCCAACTTTTTCCTCTCATAATCTCTCGATCTCTCTCTCATTTTCCATTTTCATGGGCTGCTCTCACGTTTGGGACGCCTTCTAACACCTGCTCTTTCTGTCTATCGATCTCTCTCTTTCTCCATCGTGTCTCTTCCTCTTCCAAGGAAGTTTTTGAGGGCAAAACAAGGCGTTGTAGGGAGGAGGAGATATATATATATGGGGAAGTATGCGGAGATATTGGATGCTGGGGTCAGGATAGCGACAAGGTTTCATTCTAAGTGCCCACAAACCGGTCGGATGTACTACCACCCGCCGGCCAACCCAGATAGCGAGGGCGACCACCGTCATGACGGAGAAGTGGCCAGCGGCGGAGGGAATGTGGGTTTGGTGGGTGCTACCAACAACCGGGTGCTGGGAGCGGCTCAGGGTGGCGTTGACTTGAAAGAATTCATTTTCTATTCTTCCGTTTGAGGTTGGACCGAGTTTAAGAAAAGACTCTATATACATATATATTAATGAATGAATGAATTCTTATGAAATGGAACATTTTCTTAATGTATTTTTTTCATTATTGTTTTTAAGGGGTTTTTTTTTATTATTTTTATTTTCATTTTTGTCTAATTTGATTATTATTTTTTAGTAGAGGAAAACTGAATAGGAAGTCCATTTAGAATAGTTAAGCAACATATAAATTTTTAATTTTTATTTTTGAAACAGCAACGTAGAAATTATGAGTTCATTTAGGTGTGGACGGTCTGCACCATTTCTGATGTTAACACGTGGAAGTCTTGGTTTGCTTTTCAAAGTCAGGCGGGGTTCATTTTCTAGAACATGAGATCGAATGTTTGATTGTTTGACTACTTAGGTTATGTGACCCCATTCATTGATCGCTTGAGGTAGAGAACTTCTTGTTTTGGCTGCATTGGTTATCTAAATTTTGTGACTTATCCATGGATCCTCTAAACTAGATGACTAGTTGTTTGGGTTGTGTATATATATATATATATATATATATATATTTGAGTTAGAGGGACTCGTCCAGAAGATAATCGAAATAAAGCTAGTAATACTCTGGTGGTACAATCCGGATAAGTTACTCTTATATAGTTAGGGGTCATTCATACTTGAGTGAGAGATAACTCATAAATGTGGAATAAAATCTTATCTTTTATTAATGAAGGTAGGATGCATGCGCTTGTCTTTGTTCTCACGATTGGGAGGGTGATCGATGCAGTTTTACCATTGTACTGACAGGCCCAAGCGATGTTTGGATTGTATCTTATGTCACCAGTTCATAGATTGTTTAGATTACATAACAAGGTAAGATATTTGAAAAACTTGATTCAATTGGATTGGAGAGACAACAATTAATACAGTCGTCAAAAACTTGATCCAATTGGAATGGAGAGACAATAATTAATACAGTTGTCAATACAAAGGAAAAAACATATATATATATTAAAAGGGTAAATTATTTGCAACAATTTAATGCGTATTAATCTGGTTTATCTGTAAACAGTTGTAAGAGCATCTCCAATGCAAATATGAATTGTCTTTTAAAAAAAATGGACACATAATCAATGTCAAGAAAATGTGCATCCTATGTGGCACAAATATGAATTTATAGACATTCAAGTCTAATGACTCTCTAATACTATTATATTTATTTAAAGAAAATTATCGTAAAATATTATTTAATAGAAATTTCAATCATTTATTATTGACATGATTGTCTAAGAGACTCTCTAGAAATGGACATTGAGGTTGACAATATCTATTTATTTTTTTATCATATTAGCTTGATAGTGGTTAGAGAAGTTTGCATTGGAGAGATTAATTTTAACTCTTTATCAATTTATCCTATGTGACACTCCATTTTTTCACAATCTATACTTGCATTTGATATGCTCTAAGAGAGTTAATCTAGTTTATCTGTAAACGGTTGTAAGAGAGTTAATAAGATAGATTTTTTTTTTTCTAAAGAAAATAATATACTAGTTTCAATAAATTACTTGTCATTTTGATTTCTCACATACATAGTATCCAATCAAATCTTGTGGGTCTATAATCTCAATATAGTATATTGAAATTTGCTGACCTAATTGACGGGAAACCAATTAATTACAATGCAAAGACAATAAAATAGAAAATACTTATAAAAATAGTTGAATGTAATATTTAAAATAAGATCATGTGGATCTCTCAGTCTTTGTTTGGCTAGGACTAACGAGACACAGACATGTGGGCGTAGAAGCATTGATGTCCACCAACCATTACCAAAATCATTGGTGGATTCTTTGAACTGCCTCCCTTTCTTTACCACAAATTTTTAATAGATTCAGTGGATATAGCTACAACATCCATGTATATTTCTTTTCTGTCTTAGTTTTTGCCATAAAAACTTTTAATTAGTATTACTTTATTTAGCTGATACAATCTCTTTGTTATTGTATATTTCACAAATCATCTTGAAAAACAATTACAAGCCTTTGGCATGTTGTCGTGTGATTTTTTTGCCAATGGAATAGTCTCTTTGTGTGGGTTCAAATTTCTTTCTTCGTTTCCAATTTCAAAACCTAGTCATGTACAATTGTTTTTTATGAAGTTTACGTACGCATGCAGCCTCACGCAGCTAGTCTTTATCTAGTATGGAATTTATTAGTTAATTTAAACTTAAAAGAAATAGAATTCTCTTCGAATAAATAGAATAAAAATGTAATATCACAATCTCAAATCAGATAAATATGAGTTAAATATTTTAAGTGCAGTAAAACCGTAGTATCACTGTAGTATTCAGCTCATAAAACATTATGATTGATAAATAATCTAAATTTGTTTTCCCTCTTCCGTAATATTTTTATTGACAACCAGCTAGTTGCAAGCATTAAACTAATATTTTAAATCTATTATGGGTCTATCTTTACATAAATAGAAAATTTTTAATCACGCTGTATTTGGTATTTGGTTTAATTTTCTTTCAACTTTTATTGAAGTTGAAAAGTCTTTACTTGACATTGTTTTTCACAAAATCATAGACCTCTAAGTATCAATCGGAATCTGTAATATTTAACAGGGTTCGTACTGGAGCCAGCTTAATTTCGCAAGTTAGATTCATCAAAATCAAAAGAAATTTATCTCTATTACTTTCAATTACCATTTTAATGCATGCCTCAAAAAATAAAGTAAGTTGAAATTTGTCCATCGGGAAATGTAACACAATTTTTCGTATTTTTTGCAATTTTATTGATATAGGTTTGAGCAATTTATCACAGGAGTACCAAAACTTTCATCGTCAGGTACCACAACAATGCCTGCAGACACGCATGATTTATCATATTTCTTTTTTAAATTTAATAAAACTTGTTAAAAATCATGTCTAAATGATCACAGGGCAGCAAATGAACCCAAGAAACAAAAACCAAAACAAGCAAACAGTTACTGGATTTTTTTTTCTTTGCAACACAGGAAAGAAATTATATTAAAACAAACACATGATAACATGAATTACACAATACCGTTGCGGGACGTTGCTCAAGCAAACAACAAAGAGGACACCATATTGGCAGGAAACTGAGTACAGAGAAAGCAATACAAACAACCGAAAACATCTTAGAACCGACTGGTCATATCAAATAAATCTCTACCAGTCAACATCCTCCTGCGGAATTCCATCAAGCAGTTGGTTAGGAGTTTGCATTTTGTTACATTACTGGCTGTCTGAGAGTGGTTTTCGAACCACGAAGAAATACATAGGAGTGAAAATCTCTTTCCTGAAAGAAAATGTTAATGTTATGATGAGTGTCCACATGCCATCTGCCAATATCTATCGATGTAAAGTGTGATTCAATTTATATAAGATGATAATTTTCCTATATCCAGACAATTTTCGACCTTTCTTTATCACAAGAGGTCCAGCTTGGGACAACCATTGGATTTTACGAGTTGTCTCAACTCATCCACTTGGGGTTTTATGGATGGTGAAAAATAAAATCAGCTTATAACTGTTAATTTATTATGTGTATGAAGAACGAAAACTGACCTTCCGCCTTCGACCAACCCTTCTGCAGCCTTCTCAAGAAAATCTTGAACCCTTTGACTACCCTTGGGGGCTAGACCAACATATTCTAGGACCTTGACCTACAAGGAGAAAAATATGTACAATCAATCATTTGAAACTTAAAGAATCAGCAGGACTGCAGGAGATATGATCTATCCCCATTTTTCAAACAAGTTATTTTGAAATATGATTTTCCTTTGATAACGTATGACAACATTAAAGGAATCCTTACGATGTTTCTTGTAAAGAAACGTCCAACAGATGTCAGGCGGAAGCTACTCAGTGAGATGCGACTTGGATCCAAAGGCGTGTACCAAGGGATAGGTGAGTCTGCAGCAAGATCCTTGTCCCATAGAACCTTCACGGAAAAAATAAATTATCCATCATGTCACCCAAATGTTCATTCCATTAAAAAATTTAATAAAACTAATTTATAGTTATAAAGTAACAAAAACTAGACTCATTGAGAGAAAGAGAACAAAGTCTTGAGAATAATGTGCAACTCACCTCAAAACCAGCTTGTTTCAGAGCATCAAGGCACTGTCTAGTATGCCTGATGTCTGGAAGACCATCTCCAATCTCAATTTCTGCCTGTGTAAGTTGAATTTTATTACTTTTATAATCATATCAATCAGACAATCAAGCCAAATTACACGATAACCAGCCAGATTTGTCTTTAGATTCAGGAAATTATAACCTTAATCCTTTGATGTTCTTTATTTTTAGGATTGAAGGCATCGGTCATGCACCATTCATATGCAGCAAAACATTGTCCAGGCTTTAATACTCTGTAAATCTCTTTGTAGCATCCAAGCTGTCCAAAACATAAACTTAAGTTAACCAGAGATAAATGTGCAGATACACAAGAGGAAGCCAATGTGCGATATTAGCAGACGCAAAAAGTGTTGGGTGGAAAAATTAATATGGATCTACAGCATCTGGTGCGTGGCATGTAGCTTCAATTGCATATACAGCATCAAAACTGTTTTCCGGAAATGGCATTTTCATGAAGTCAGCCTGCATTGTTAAGAAAAACAAAAGTTATTATGAAGTCCATCTCTGTGACATGTAAACCATCTAACTGCAAATCAATCCCTTAACAAAGAAAATGGCAGATGCATAGAAAGAGTTTGACAATATATGCACAAGATTAACCTAACATACTACAAACCTTTACAAAGTCACAGGTTCTGTCAACTCCAGCAATGCGGTTTAGTTCCTGTGGGGTAACAGAAACTTGTGATATCAAAGACAGTTTTGTAATAAAAAATTTTCAGTGACAAAAAGAAGTAAAGGAGGTTATAAGCAACTGGAAATCCATAAAGCCAATAATAGTCAAAGCCCAGGGATTGGTAGCAACACAACCATAATATTGAAGCAAACCAATAATGCTCCAAATGCTTGTCATATTATAATTACAGAAAGTAAGTACCTTTCCTCTTGTTATCTGATATTCATTGTTGTTCAACCCAGTGACAGACGCTGAGCTGCAGCAAATCATCAAAAAATGCAGGGATCTTAATGCCCTTAGTAGAAACAACTTTTCTAAATAAAAATGAAGAGACAAACTGATACATATTGTTTCGCTACATTTGGTTCTTAGATCCCACTTTGATAGAGAAAAGATAAAGTTATGATATAATTAGTAAAATGTCAGTTAAAAAAGGTAATATCAAGGTTCCATCCCTACTAATTCCACCATCTGAACAAGCTATGTAGCATCAAATTTAACCCGAGAAACAACTGAAATCAATTGATTTTTCCATTTGAAAAAAATTTAATAAGCAAATTTACGATACTATTGAATGAGGCCAACTGTTTACTCAGCATTTAGTAAGAGCGATATAGCAAAATCATATCCTATGTAGAGGAACCAAATAATAATGAAAAATAACCTAAATCGAGCAATTTCTCTCAGTGGTCCACCAATTCCACATCCTACATCCAAAACCTGGTTTGACACAAGTAAGACCATATATCACATTTCATACCATGAAAATGATATATCCAGCTATTATATACTTCCATACTGTATAGAAATAAATAAACAAACCTTCTGTCCAGGTTTAAGGCCAAGTTGTAAAGCAAGGAAGTGCTCATGTCTCTTGATACTCTCCTTAAGTGACTCTCCTTTCCATCTGAAACCATAAAAATTATGTTCATGAGAGCATTATCAGCACCAGATGAAAAAACAACCATGTTGCATCAATTTTGTATAAACTGCAGAAGAAAAGAAGGGGTGGGTCACCTGTGTGCAAAGTGGAAAGACTCCCCCCAGCCAAACTCATAAAAGCTGGTACAAAGATCATAATACTTGTTAACCTGAAAACCCAAATCAGGTAGTTAGATGTTGTTGTACGAGTGGGCAACCCAGTTGCCATTTACATTAAAAATCAATAAGCTAAATAGCTAATCACACTTGGGAAAGAACATTAAAAGAGGTTTCCACATTTTAAAATGTTCAATAAGGACATGTCACAGTCAATCTTGCAAACCCCTACAATCGACTTTCCTAATTATCACTTCCAAACAGAAAGAATCAACCAACTTTATGATCAAAGAAGTTGCTAAACAGAGCATTTTTATCATCCAGTATAATTTTTCAATATCAATTTATTGAAAAACTTTCCAGCACCATAGTTTAATACATGCAATAATGCAGCTTTCCACAGATTGAAATAGGAGACAAAAATGATACTGAACCATAAATTCACAGCCAATAAAACCCTTAATAGCAATTAATATAATAAATCTTTAATAGCAAAAGCTCATAACACCAACTGAATTTCTATCACGAAAACAGATGGACACCTGAAAGAAATACAAAGCCAAATTTGCACTAGCAGGACATAAAAAAATACACCTGCATAGCAGGTGACATTTATAAGTTCGACAAAGTAGAAGCAAAGGTTTTTCCGCTTCAATTTCTCTTACCATGTCAGTATAGTTTGCTTTTCTCTCTTCCTCTTCCCCTCCGTAGTAGCCATGATACTTCTCATACCTACACCATTAAAACTAGAACTTTTACCAAACAATTTTAAAAAACTAAAATACATGCATACAATACCCCACACCAGGATAGTCCCGACAAAAAAATCTAAGGCAGCATCCATAAATCATGCAAGCTACTTGCTCATGCATATCTCACTCAGTTCCCTAAAAGCCTTTTTTTTTGTCCTTTATAACATAAAATCAAAAAATAACAATATCTATCAAAATTAATTCAGATAAAAAAAACAAGAGAAATAATAAAGAATTTCGTTTTTCAATTTTAATTTAATTTTATTTTTTTTTACAGATCTGATAATTCCATGTTCAGGTACCTCAATCAGAGGTCAAAATTATTTGGTCAACATAATAAACTAAGCATATTTTCATTATCATTGCAACCACCATTCCTCTGTCCCCGCTCTACACTAAACAAAGCTTTTCTTCTTGAAAGCTAACATTAAAATTAACATTAAATTAGGTCATTGCAACTACCATTCCTCTGTCCCCGCACTACACTAAACATAGCTTTTCTTATTGAAAGCTAACATTAAAATTAACATTAAATTAGGTCACGATCACAAATCTGGCGTGATCACCACTCCATCCACCAAGAGCACATCCAATTGCTGCGCAAACTTTTCCACATTTTCAACAATCACTGTCGTCATGACTCATAAACACTAGTGAAGTGGAAATCCAGTTATATAAACCACAAAAACGACACTCACTGCTTCACTCATATCTGCTCTCTTTTTTTTTATTTCTTTTTAATTTGTTAAAATTACATATCAGAATTTGTGATCTGTCAAAGTAAATATACACGACAACACAATCAATGCAAGCAACGATTTTTTTTTTTCAAAACTCAAATAAACATAACCGAAACCAGAAACGAAAAATTCAACAAAAAAAAAAATCACAAAAAGACGAAGCGAAGTTGACGACGTACTGTTCGACGGCGGAGAGAACCTCTTTCTTCTCGATCTTTCCGCCGACACCACTAGCCAGATCCAACGCGCCGGCCATCGACATTCTCACGACTTCACGATCTGAAATAATTAAAAAATATATATATCAGCACAGATTCCAAAGTTTGGAAACGTTTTTGAAACTTTGAAAAAACCTTTTGAAAAACATGTTTCTGAAAAAATAAAAAACGAAAACGATAATGCGAGTGAGATTTGTCGAGCGTTTTACGTGAAAAGAGAGAGAGAGAGAGAGAATCTGTGAGGGATCTCCTACAACGAAGGCCTTTTGAAGGCTGTGAAGAGAGAGATATATAGAATCGAAAAAACAATTAGAAATTTAAAATAAATATCTTGGAGACAAATATTCTCTGTCTCTCTTGTACGTTTTTATAAATGACAGATAATAAATATTGTTTTCCGTTTCACAAATCCAGAGTTTTTTTTATTTTTAAATTTGGAAGAAAACGTTATTTGTAAATTAAAAAAAAAAAGAACGAAATTTGATTTAATTGTAATCTTCTAGATTGAACTATCCTGATAATGGATAACTTGGAGTTAGTTTAGTAACAAATTCTTAATTTTGACATATATATTTTAATTTTTTTTAATTTTGATGTGATTTTCCAGTATGAATATTCTTCTCGTATGCTATTATTATTGTAATTAAGCTGTTGTTGAAGAAAAATAGGAATAAGTACTTTAAATAGAATTTGAAAATATCTCGGGGCCCGCGAAGGGAACGGACAGGCACATAAGTGACATGACAAGTCGGCGTTTCCCTTTGACGACAAGTTTTACCCTTACGTTAACCAATTCTTATCGTAAAATCCAAATAATTAATACACCTCTGTTGATCGCAAAGTTGGTTACGGAAAGAGCTGTCTTCGTTTTCCTCGTGGATGATTAATAAAAATTTATTTTTCCCTTAATAATTTTAAAAAATTATAAAAACTCTCTTAAATCATTATTAACTTAAATTAAACAAAAAGATAAACATATTTTTTTTAAATCAATCGAAATAAAAATGACAATTCTTTAATCGTCAACGAAGAAATTAAAACAATTTTTATATAAACGTCTGTTCGAACAAATTTTTGAATAATTAATTGAATTTGTAAAGTTACAAATTTAAAAATATTATTTTTACGTAATAAATATACATGAAGTTTTATTATTATTCTTGTATTTAACTATCTTTAGAGTTAATTACTTACCGTCCACTCTTTGAAGAATTGTATTTTGAGACATTTGCACAAAAAATTTCACGAAAGTCAGTTTTGTATAATCTTAAATTTGTTAAGATGTGAGTACAAAAATCATTTGTTTTATGCAGCAAATAATAGAAAAAAAGTTTACGAAAATGAATTTTATATTAGATTTGTCTGTTTTGGCCTTTTTTTTTTTCGATTCTCTTTTATTTTCTTGTGTTTACGTTTTGTTTTAATGAGGTGATTATTTATCATATTCGAACATTTTAATGTTCAAATTGCAATTGTAAAATTCATATTGCAAGAACATCATCAGTGGACTCTTTCTTCTTGTTTGATTCTCT
Organism: Dimocarpus longan; assembly: GCA_022984855.1. Lineage (NCBI taxonomy): Eukaryota > Viridiplantae > Streptophyta > Magnoliopsida > Sapindales > Sapindaceae > Dimocarpus > Dimocarpus longan. Next base: position 24,540,205 of record CM041022.1, read on the forward strand.
GATTTTCACTAATTAAACTATGAATCCTTTAAAATAATAATATTATCATCTCAAGTCTGGCTACTTTTGTTTTAATTATTGTCTCCACAGCCCTTCGAGATTTGGGTGCCGGATGTCACGTGCGCACGTGAATTTGTTTAATTCCATGTGCATCTAGATTTTTTTCTAGCGCTGGATCAATCTTTGTGTCGACATAGAAGTTTAATAATTTAAAATTGATGACACTATTACCGCTTTTAGGCCTAATCGGGGATTATTATAAAGTAATTAGACACTATGCTCAATTGGTTCGAGACTAAAACCTTTTCTTATATGAAATATCTCATTATTAAGGATATCTCGTTGATATTATCTAAATTGGAGAATATTTTGTATTAATTTACTTCTAGCAAGAGTAATGAGACAATTTATATTCAATCTTAATTCCATTATGTTTAAAATTATATTTTAAACACTATTTCTACTAATATTTCTTGAATAACGTAATTTTTTTTTTAAAAAAAAATATACTAACTATTAGTTAAATTCAGTACAATAAATTACACGTATAATAAAAAAATATAAAATGACATTAATTATTTATGTTATAAGTAAATATAACATATTTATTTATTATGAATATTCAAATTTTATGTTAAAAAATAATTTATATGGTTTTGTATAATTTGTAGATCGTTATATTGTGTTTTACATTTAATGCTGATGTACGATTAACTTATTTTATAGTTTGTTAATTTTGAAATATTTTTAATATTTAAAGAAAAAACAAGTCATGTGAAGGGTGAAAGATCGTATCGATCTAACAATTTGTTAAATTAAATTGTCTTTTATGATTTTAAAAGAGAGATCTTATACTTTATTCCTATAAAAGAAAAGATAAAGAAAATATAATTCTGAATATAATAATATACTACGTCTTCACCGTTCAAAATACTTAATTTTGATATATATTTATTTATAGTTCAAAGCAGATGTACTTTTTTCATATTAGTTACTTTAGTTTGGATCTTACTGTAAATATTAATAAAATTACATATATGTGTAATAATTAACATCAATAAATCTTAATATAATGTCCAATTTTGATAAGTTTCTATATATTTTTAATCATTGACATTAATTGCCTTCAAACTGTCACCGATAACATTCAAGTTTGATTAAATTGATTGATTCAGTGTATAATGATGAATCTCGGTTTTTCATACATCTCCTCATTAATTTCGATAGCTAACTTCCAATTATTTTCCTCATGTGTTATTAGTTGTAAAGTAACAGTGCTCCCGTTTCGTTATCATTTATTGTTAGTGTTATTATGGTTAACAAGTTCGATGATGGAGTCTTATTATCACTACATCAAAGTAACAAAAAAAAAAAAGGTTGACTAAAATAATAATGAAAAAGGTAGGATGTGACACTTTATTGAAATTATGTGATCCATCGTTATATTAATAATTTGAGTGTCAATGTAATTAAAATATACATCATAACAAAAATATATTTAACAGATATTTGCTTTCATCCCTCTTCTATAATTTCTCTACTTTTTCTTTTTCTTCCCCTTCTTCTCTCATTATTTTAATATATTGATTTTTACGTAAATATCTTGAGAGAATAACTCAAAGAAAATATATTTCAAATAAGTTTTTTCTCGAATGAATGATTTTTTCCTCTAGTGAATGACTCAACTGTTGCAAAAATGATTAATCTATCAAAAAAAGAAAAACTTTTCTCTCAAATGATTTTTCTATCGAATGAATGACTTATTTGTCGAAAAAAACACTTATCTATTATAAACATGACTTATCTATTGAAAAAAAAGACTTATCATTTGAAACAATAACTTCTTTATCGGAATAGACTTATCTTTTGAAAGAAAAAATATCTCATGAATAACTTATTTTTCGAAATAATAAATTATCTATTGAATGAATGACTCATTTGTTAAAATAATAACTAATTTATCGAATAAATGACTTTGCAAATATTTCACGAAGAACTTATCAATTGAAATAATAATTTAGTTTTCAAATGAATGATTTATTTCTCGTGTAAAATTCAAGTTCGGTACAAAGGATTTTCATCTGTACACGTATTCTAATGCATTGAAACTCAAGGTATTAATGTAACGATGAAGTCACAAACACATATTTCCAAAGTGCGTTTCATCCAAATAACCCAGTAGAATATTGATAATGGATAGCACAATGACAATTATGATAAAATATGTTAACTAATAAAACTACAAATAGAATGTTATTGTTTTAGTGATATACCGGTATAATAATATGTTCCTCATAGGTATGTTTTTAAATCGTGGATTTGAGTCATCTTTTTATTACAGGCGTCGAATTAATTGTAATAAATTAAAAAATATATATATTTATCTTTCAATTTAAAACAATTATCTTCTATTACTTTTTTGTGTCATACTTTTTTATTTTTGACACATTTGGTGACCCAAATCCCAAAAACACAAATATTGTATATTGAGTTTGTTTACGTTATTGATCTGGTCAAATTACTTTTTTATGTCTTCAAATCCTCATAAGATTATTATTGATAAATAACCTTATCCAATCAATAAAATAAGTATTGTATATTTGTATTAGACAGACAACAAATGGGCATCTTTTGTCATAAATTTCATATTATATGAGCTAATATAGTTTTAGCACCCATAATTTGCATGTACATTAAATATTTAAAATTGAATAGTAAATTTGAATGATCCAAATCAAACATTAATCCTCCTATCCTAGAACAAATTATTTAAATCGGATTGAATTATAACATAACTCATGTACTGAACCATCTCTTCAGGCATTTAGTACAAAATTGAAGAGTAACTTTGAATGATTCAAGCCAAATCCGATTCTTAAAACAAGTGATTCAAACCGAATTGAATTATAATGCTAAAAAGTCGAATCCATATCATAATGCAACTATTTTATTTGACATCCTAGACGGTAGACATCAACAAATCAATCACACGTTATGTTAAAATTACTGACTATATTTACAATGCACTTGAGTATGAATATACTCGACACTGATTATATTATAAAATTACTAATTATATTTATTATATTACTAAATGAGTTAGATTAAACTTCAATAAGTCAGATCTAATATAATATAATTAGATATAATAAATATAATCAGTAATTTTGAAATGCTATCAGTCATTTGTAGTTATCAGTGTATCCATATATAAATATATTATAAAATGTGTCATTAAAATATACTCATATAATAGAGATAGTTATACATATCTCTATGCCTCATTTTAGATTTAATTATCACATTGGTTTGTGTAAGATTATCTAATAAAGATCTTTAATAACTACTATTACAACCAATTTATAGATTGTTATTAAAAAAACCAGTTTGGGTTATTCAAACTAATAAATTAACAAAATCCAGTATAATATATTATAATTTTAAAATTTTTCTCAATTTTTTGTCTAATTAATGTAATAAAATGATTTATAAGAATTATCTTCGTTATAAATGATGTATTTTATAAATAATATTTTATAAATGATGTAATAAATATAAATAAATGATCATTTTAAATAAGGTTTTGAATAAAGTAACACTGTTTTTGACATTAAAAAATTACGAACGTATATAAATAAGGATTTAATTTTGCTTGGTACTCACGCACCTATAAAATATTTTGTTTGTGTATAATTGTTAAACGTACCACGTGACTGATAAAATGATTGTTTGACTATGTAAATTGATAACAAAACGTTGATATTTTGACAATAATAAAAGATAAAAACTTCTTGCAACTGAATTCCAAAATCCCCAATTGTAAAACCCTAATTTACCCACAGTCGATCAATTCTTCCTCTCCATCATCCATTGCACCTCGAGCCAAGGAACAAGGATGAGTAACGACGACGATTTCACATTTTGTCAGGCAAGTTCTCAAAAAACCTATCTTTTTCATGTCTTTGAATTGAAATGCGAGTAGTTTCAATTAAATTTCACGTTGACTCGATGATGAAATCTTGTAAATTAGGTCGAGAAGAACCCAGATGGGGATGTTGATGGTATTAATCGAAATATAGATAGTAAGATTTTATGGAACAATAATTTGGCGTCGAAGAAGCAGGAAAAGGTCGGGTCTTTATCGTTTAATGTTATCGATGCATCATCAGCTTCAGCTGCTGCTGGTTCTGGTGGTGAATTGTTGTCGAAACAAGAAGCGAAAAAATCCGATGCTGCTGCTGCTGGAGCTGCTTCTTCGGTCAAGAATTCGGCATGGAAGCCTGCTGCTTCCCGTTCAAAGGTTCCTTTTGAGAAGGGTTATAGTCAAGTGGACTGGCTCAAGCTTACGCGAACCCATCCTGATCTTGCTGGTATTTGGTGAAATGATTTTCGAGTTAAATCATTGTTTGTCCTTTTTAGCTATAATGGTTTCATTATATTTGTTGTTTGTTATTGGTTTGTTTATGTTGCTACATGTTTTCGAAAATGGAGGGAGTTCTGTTATCAATTTGGTGTTAGCGTGGTTTGTTATTGTGATCACTTCGTTTCTATTAATGATTGATGTAGCTGGATAGTGTTCTTGTTCAAATAGGTATTTTTGGTGTGCTTTTGTTTAGATTGTTATAAATTGTTGTTGCTGGTGGACCTAGTTTGCTTATATTGGGCACCTTGTTTACACTTCCAACTTTCTTTACTTCGCTGTCACGTGTGTTTGTTACGTGCTTGCAGTAATGTCATTGCATGTTATCATATATGCTACATTGATGCATGCAACCTCTTCTTATGATTAGATACATGTAATTTTAATTATCAGGTTGTCAATGGAACCTCTTCAAAATCAAGCATAATTAAGTACTTCTAAGCTAAATAACTTCCATTTCAACTCTTCAATCACCATTGCATGATAATTTACGGTCATGAACTGAAATTCCTTAGTGGAATAATTGAAGGTGCAGATAATGAACATCAAGTAAAGAACTTGGTGCTTGCAAGTTGTCTAGTCAGTTGATAGACTAACATTTCATTTGTTAATTTGTGATCTCAGTGGTTTTTGTATACTTATCTGTATTGTGGTCCAGGATTGAAGGGACAGTCAAATAAGAGGCTTATCACAATGAGCGAAGTTAAACAAAATCAAACAGAAGGTGCCATGTGGACTGTCCTGAAAGGCCGTGTGTACAATCTATCTCCGTACATGAAGTTTCACCCAGGAGGTATTTACCTATTATGCTGATTGAATTCCATGTTTGTGGTAGACCATATTGTGTATTGTTGGTAAATTTGAGACAAGACTACTATTCATTTTCATCAGCCTCTTTCTTTTCAGATAACATAGCTTTGATATGACATTTTTTCCCATTCCTTTGACTTCAGAATTATTGTATCAGTTGATATGGGTTCTTCCACTCACTGGTTTCATTTTGAATGTGGCTTGTCCACTCTCATATTAATAATCTATGATGTGCTATAATAGGAAAACTATGTATTCATACCTTTTCCTCTAACGGCCTCCGCATATTTGTTTCTTTTGTAATTTTACCAAACTTCTATGTGTTTATGTTTGATAAGATGTTGTATAATAAGGACTGTTGTCTTGTTTTACTAAATACTTTTCAGGTGTTGATATGCTGATGAAGGGAGTGGGTAAAGACTGTACTGCTTTATTCAGTATCCTTTTCTGAAAGTTTATTCATGTTCAAGGGATTATAGAAGTCGCAATGGTAGCATATGAAATTTTATGAACCCAATGATTATCCTCCCACTGGTTTTATTAATTTTTTTTTTTTATTTGCTCGGTACTCCCTGGTTTTGCATATAGATCACAGCACCAACTGTGGATGCACCACCCCAATTTGACACTATTATTTGAGGTTATTGTCATTGTTGTTAATTTTGTTCTGCAACACCAACAATCTTACGGTTTAGGGGGATCGGCATGAGCACAAGGATGATATAGAATTAACGGGTCAGTTTGATTTGTTTGTGCGTGCATGGTGAACTTGTGGTTCAAGTACCTCTTCCTTCTCCTTGAACCATTTGGAACTGGCTACACAAGGAATGTAAAACCTTAACACTTTATTTTAGATAAATACCATGCATGGGTAAATGCCGAATTCTTATTGGAGAAGTGCCTTGTGGGTACTTTGGATGAAAGTAGTAGGTGAAGTCAGCGGTACTCACAAACTCAAAATAACTTGGAAGCGGTTCTTTGTTCCAGTCTTCCATGTGAGACCTCGGCAATTCTATTATTCAATTTGTATGGCTGTACAAAAACATTATTTCGGCCCCAATTCTCAGAAGGGACAGTTTCTTTTCACCATTTGGGGATGCTCCCTTTTGGGTATTTGATTTATACAAAATTGTGAATGGGAGTAAGATTGTATACTCACAGATGAATTGTTGTACCAACTCAAGACTCTACTAACAAAGTTAAAGAAATCACATGAAATTGTGTTTTTATTTCTTGAATAGTGGATACTTGTTGAACTGTGAATACCCTCTGATTTTTGGCTTTTTCTGCGGCCAAATTTCCTTGTCACGAACAAGTAACATTTGGAATTACAGGCTGTAACATCACTAATATAAATTGACAGTGATATGGTGGACGAATCTAGCGGTTGTGAGAATTTTGTTGAACACAATTCGACACATCATCCAAGAAATTATTTTCTTAGAATAAACTTGAGCTGTCACAGAGAGACACCCTGATTGACCAGCCATGCCCACCAACACCAGAAAACCATTCTCTTCCATTTAGATTTCCGCAATCAACACTTACTCAAATATAAAATTGGATAGTCTCTTCTATTATTATCCATATAAAGACCCTTTTCTACCGACATCACTACTAGAAAACAGAGAAGAGTCCAAATACATTTTTGACTCATACAAACATAGCATGCGCCTCATAGTGGCCAAATATACAAAAGTGTGATATCAAATGACAGTTGCAAAATCTCTATAACTCAATACCGTGTGTTATCATCTAAGCAGACTTGGAAACCTTAACATCATCTAGGACAGGGCCACAAAGAGCTCCCATGTCATTAATCTTGGTGTGGTAGTAGGAGCTGTAGAATGTGATTCTTGTTCTTTCTGTTTCTGCTGTGAACTTGAAACTTGCAGTCTTGTACTCACCCTTTCCTTTTGATTGGAATGGGACCTTCAAGGTCTGTTTCGCGGCGAATGCTTCAACCATCATTGATCCGTGGCAGCCATTCTTTGCATCTCCAACTTTGAATGAGAGGGTATAGACTGTTTTGGGAATTGTTCTGAGGATTTGGGCAATGGCACTTTCTCTACCTGCAAGTAGCTCAACTGCAGAGAGGCCAGAGGGTACGTTGAAGTGCTTGGAGTCTATGAACTTGACAGCTTTAAGTGATTCAATCATCCAACCGGGAAGTGGGGATGTCAGATCTTCTTGTTTCGGTGGGAGGAGGACACCATTGGTTGAGTTCACCAACCTATGGGGACCCTCTTCAAAGCCACTATTCTTAACCAAGTTATCTGCAAGAGAGCATTGATAGGTGTCATTCAAATTGCAGTGACTAAGCATTTCTAATCAAATCTATTTCTATCTGGGATTGTCTTAATGGAGCAATTAAATCATCCATGGCCCTCCCTATATTGCTTGGTTTGAAGAAGCAAACACACAACTTCAAATGCATTAGAGTTTAGACACCACAATAAGGAGATCAACTCAAATCACCGACTGAGGAGCCAACTTGAACAATAGATAAGACAAGCAAATACAATAACTGAATTGCCCAAGAATGTTTTTTCACCATAGATTATGTAGAAAAAAAAAACCACCAATTAATCATAAACCAACACAAGAATCCACATGAGAAAACACGAAAACTACGAAACCGAATGGCAACAAGAATGTGGTTGGTTACCTCTTGTAGGCATTGGGGGATAGAGCTCCTTAATAGCAACAGCATCAATAAGTGGGCCACAAGCAGGATCTTCTTGAACTCCAGGATTGTGGAAGGTCACTATGACATTATGAGATTTGGGTCTGAATCCCCAAGCATAGACATCCCCACCATCACTACTATAAAGTGTCTGCAAAGGGAGGTCTCCTGATTGAGTGGGCACAGAGACCCTCAAAACCTCATCTTGAGCACAAGTTCTTGATGCACCAAATGTCAATGCATACAAGGACCCTGGTTTAACTGGTATGGTTTGAGAGATTGAGGCCTCATTTCCGAGCCTGACAGCATGGACCCCATGAGCCACAGCAAAGTACATGCCTCCTGGTTGAGGACCCCCCTGGATGTACTCAACCAGTCCTTTGGTCGTCCATTTGGGGAGTGCATGTTCTCCTACCAGTTTTGTGCCCTTGAGGTCACTTCGTCTTGGCTCCTCTTCAAAGTTGCCATTGTCAAGGTACCCTGATAGACAAAAACAAGGAAAATCAGACATAACGAAAAAAGTTTAGATTTTTACATATGAAAACATAAAAAGATCCAAAGTTTACAAAACACAAGTGCTAAACTCAAAGAACAGATCCAAATTTGAAGGGAAAAAAAGCTGTTAAAACTTAAAAAGCAAAGCTTACCTTCAAAGTACTTGGCAGCAGAAGCAAAACCAATTAAGACCACGAATGTGAAAGCAAGCAGAAACCGAAAAAATGCAGGCATTTTCACAAAGAAAGAGAGAGAGAGAGAGTGAAGTGGGTTTGGTTTGGTTGGTGCAGGAGAGAAACTGCGCTACAAGTGGCTCACATTTATAGAGATTCACAGAGATGTAAAAAAAAAAAAAAACAGGAGAGAAGAAGAGAGAGAAACAAGAAAAGCTGTTTTCCTATATTTTATTAGCAGAAATCACGTTGAGACTTGAGAGCCCCACACATTTCTCAAACAAAGCAAACCCCACTGACATGTCCCCTCGCCTTGCCTCTCTGGTCCTTGAAAACCGAGTTTTTCTCCACAATTCATGGCACTGGTCCTTCCTGTAATTTTCCTCACTAGCACCATGGTTATTGCATAGCTGTTTGTCACATTTTTGGTCCCTGTCGGCTGTGTTCATAAACGGTGCTGCTGTTATTAGTTTGAAAATAAATTGTTAGTGGTAAAATATTTCCCCTTCGCATTCGCAAATCGCAATAATAGACGATATGATTTCGAGTTAAGACATGCTTTTTTAACAACGTTTAAAATTTTGTCTCATTATGTGAAAGTCGATTTCTCCTAAGAATTGATTTTCGAATGGTATAATATATTGTTTAATCTACTTTAATAACATACTAATAGAATCTATTTAGATGAAGCACTATTATTATAGCTTGATTAATTATTCTAATCATATGGGATGAGATAATTTTTATATTATAAAAGTACTTTTAATATTATATATATTTGGTTTACTTCTATTTTTTTTTTAATAAAATTATTGAGTACCTTTATGAAATAAAAAATTTCAAAAATTCTTTCAATTAGACCATATTAATAATCAAAAAGATATAGGATTTTTTTTTTCTGAAATTAAAAGATATAGGATTTTACAATCAGATAAATATTCTTATGTTAATCCAGAGTCCTTGCACAAAGTGTTTTAAATTTGTTTTTTTCCTTTTTTTTACTTCTTTAATTTTAAAACCTTAGGATTGGATTCTAGTTCTAAATTCCATTTGGATTTTTGGAGTATCCCCAAACTAATATCACTTTCAGGAATCAGCATGTTAATAACAAAAAAGATAATTTAATTAATTAAAAAAAAAGATAATTTAATTCTTTAAATAGGACAAAATGATGTGTCGTTTGCATTCAAATCTTTTACCATTCATTGACCATTAACATGACTTAAACGACTAAAAAAATAATAAACAAATATATGCATGCATGCATGAAAGGTTAGTATGGTACACATTGTCATCTCTTGTCATGTGCAGCTCGTGGTGGGGTCAGATGAATTATGTATTCCACGTGCCCTGTGTTGCCTAGAACCATCATACACATACTTGAATTTATATTCTATTATTACTTTTTAGAGATTCGTCATTATCGGGTTCCGATGGATAACGAATTAAAGACGTAGATTTTCGCAGCAAATTGGCTAGCTGCAGCGTACAGCCACCTCCATCCATGATATATGGGTTTGATACCCCTCTTTCTATTAATATATGAATATTTTTTCTAATTTATACAGAAAATTCTCTCTCCTTTTTAAAGGTAAAATTTTAGACTCTAGTTTAAAGTTTCATATTGATCCGATAATATTACAGTCTTATATCAATAATAAAGAAAAAAATAGCTATTCGAACGTGTTAATGGTGTTAAATATAAAACAAATCTATAAATCCATATATTTTTATAAAATTTACATTAAATTATATAAATACATTAAAATTAATTATTAAGAGCTAATAATACTAGATATCAACACACTTTTCATTAAGTCTGTCTATTCATTCTTATAAAATTTATATTAAATTATATCAATGGATTGAAAATTAATTATTCAAATTTAGTTATAAGTATTGATATCGACAACCCTCTGATCCGATCTCTATTCCTATAAATTCAACATTTACATCAATTTGTTAACTTCATATGTGTAAAATTAATTATACAAATTAGTAGATGCTTTTTTGTATTTATTAGAAATTCATAAATTTTACGTTCAAACTACACAAACTTCACTTCGGTGTCCTTGAAAATGATTAGTGTGAATTCATCTATCACACTTTTCGATTAAGAAAACAGGTATGGGTCATTGGCTTGTCCACATGTCGCGTTGGAAATTATATTATTTACCAGACAACATTTATAATTGTTGTGCAATTTCATTAATTCACTCAAGCTCCATAAATTGTCGGTAGGTCCATAATTAATTCAACGTCATGAGGGTAGAATATACAATCAAACCCCATTAATTTTCTAACCACTTCACCATTACTTTGTTGAGAAATAACCTAACTCTTGTATCTTTAGCACATTAAACTTTGCCATGTTCATAAATAGTTTCACAGTTACTTTGTTAAGACTTATTTTTTGTATGGTGAGTGTATTTATTCTGATTCTATTAATGATATTATATTTCGATAAGTAGCGCAAATGGAAAGGGTTTTCAACCTTAGCAAACAACCCATCAAACTTGAAGAGACCAAAATTCTCATTTTTTGATAAATCCTTGACTCAATATTTATGTAAACTTTAGATATGAAAAAAATAAATACACATAGGAATACGATTTTGCACAAAATACACTTAAATACATGATTGTGCACCTTTTTTTATTTTTATTTTTTTTTCAAATTCAAGTCAGAGAAATGGTTCGGATATAAAGAAGTGCATGTGCTGATGGGCCCACAAGTGGGCCCATAATGTGGGTATGTTTAGGTTGGGTTAAAAAGAGAATGAGGAAGGATCAAGTGGGCAGATTATTTTAATTCATTGAGTTGGACTGGATTTGACTTCGGGTCCACACGATCTTGATCCGCATCCGTTTGGGAGCTCACATGGATTGTGACTTCCAATTAGTGGGCATTTACGGATACTATACGAATGATTAAGAAATTTCACCCTTAGATTTTGTGTTCAGTATATATGCATTATGAGGCTCATATTAGTGATTGTGCGTATACTAATCAAGAATATTAATGAGAAAAAGATCATTTAATTCTCAATTTATTATTATTTTATTTATTAAAAAAAATTGAAAATCAAATTATTCGGACCTCACAACATATAAGAGAATAGGATATTCTCATAAGTAGAACATAATTCTCATTTCTCACTTGCGGAATCATAAAAAATTTAATTTAATTTGATTTTCATTCTTAATTAATAAATGTATCTTATAAACAAATACTCAAATAGTCTTCTGCTTATAAAAACCAGAAACACTAGAATTTTGTAATTAAAATTGTTTTCAAAATTTAAAATTAATATTTTTAAATTTGTAATTAAAATTTTGAAGACAAAATTATATTATCTTTTTCAATGGAACACTTACCTTTTTTACTTTTTTCTATAAATTTAAAATAAATTTTTAAAATAAACTATTATTTTATCTATTTTAAGAAATAATATCAAATTGTGATTTGAATATCGATGCAAACAAGGAAACAATAACAAAACATAATTACATTCTTTTCAATTTTAAAAATCTACTTTTAACAAACATTATCAATTATTTATATATATAATTTTATTTTTATTCAAAATTCTCCATAAAATTAATAAAAATACTCAAAATATTCTCTAAATGATACAAAATGACAAAATATCTGATAGATACAAATTGATGATGAAGTTATAAAGAATAAAATTGATATCTTCTGTTAATATTTTAACATCATAGAAAATTTTGGATAAAAATGAAACATAAGTTGTAAAATGAATATTTTTATAAATTATAATAAGTTTTTTGGAATTATTTTTTTAAAAAACGAAAAGCTACTAAACACCCACACCATCAATCCATGTTCCCTAGACACAGCCAATCTTTCCCTCCGAACCCCTCCACGCACGCTCACGTGACCCCCACACCTAGAATCATCTAGAACCCTACGATCCCCAACACCCAATCCCAGCCCTTCAATCTCCAAATTCCCTCCAAAAACTTCAATTTCAAATTTCAAATGTCAAACTCCTCCAACTCTACCGTTAACTCCATCTTGCCCTCTTATATTACCATTTCAAAACCCAAACAATTCTTCGCTTTCAGACACCCTCTCTGTGTCTTCTCTCTCCAAAACCCCATCAAAGATCTCTCCTTTTTCGATTTCCAATTCACCATTTCACAAAAAAAAAAAAAAACCCTAAACTGAATCTCAATCACTGCAACGATGGACAAGCGACTTCCATTGACGACAAGCAACAACGCGAATGTTGCGGCACCAAACAAGACGATCGAAGAGATGTACCAGAAGAAGAGTCAGCTGGAGCACATCCTGCTCCGACCCGACACCTACATCGGATCCATCGAGAAGCACACACAGACTCTCTGGGTCTACGACGAAGAAGCCAAGATGATGCTCCACCGTTCGATCAACTACGTCCCTGGACTCTACAAGATATTTGACGAGATCCTCGTCAACGCCGCCGATAACAAGCAAAGAGACCCGAAGATGGACTCACTCAAGGTGGTGATCGACCCGGAAAAGAACCTGATCAGCGTCTACAATAACGGAGACGGGGTCCCCGTGGAGGTCCACCAGGAGGAGGGCGTCTACGTGCCGGAGATGATTTTCGGGCACCTGTTGACGAGTAGTAACTATGACGATAACGTCAAGAAGACGACTGGAGGGAGGAACGGGTACGGAGCTAAGCTTACCAATATCTTCTCCACCGAGTTTGTAATAGAAACTGCTGATGGAAAGAGACAGAAGAAGTATAAGCAGGTATACTAATGTGTTTCCAAACTCGAATTCGTAATGTTACATATTTTCTTTCGTTCAATTTTGACATTTAGGGTTTTTGTGTGTTTTGGGAGATTGTTGGATTTTGATAGGAACGGTGGGATTTTTGTTTTTTAGGGTTTGGTTAGTGTTTTGAGTGAATGTGATTTGGGTGTTTTGTTAAATTTGGTTGGATTTTTGTTAGAGAGATGTAAAGTGGAGCAAGAATTGGATTTGTGAACAAAGTTGAAATTTATATTTTGATCGATTGATAATTTTAATTTGGTTTTGTTGATTTGAAGGTTTTTAGTAACAATATGGGGAAGAAATCTGAACCTGTGATAAGTAAATGTAAGGAGGGAGAGAATTGGACCAAGGTTTCATTTAAGCCTGATTTGGCCAAGTTTAATATGACCCATCTAGAAGATGATGTCATTGGATTGATGAAGAAGCGGGTGGTTGACATGGCTGGTTGTCTTGGAAAGACTGTCAAGGTTGAGCTGAATGGGCGTCGGGTTCCAGTGAAAACTTTTGAAGAATATGTTGATTTGTATCTGAAGACTGCTGCAAGGTTGTTTTAGTGAATTTTTTGTTTATTATATGAAGTTCTTTATATGTTTATGGGGAATTTTTTGCTTATTTGCTTTGTTGATTTGGTTAGGTTTCATGAGAAAGTGAATGATAGGTGGGAGGTATGCGTGAGCCTTAGTGAAGGGCAGTTTCAGCAGGTATTTATAGAATTTTGTCGATGTAAGTGGTTTAATAGTTGTGCTTGTTTGGTGTGTGGAGCTTATGCTTGTGTGTTTTGTTTGTCTAATAGGTCAGCTTTGTGAACTCGATTGCTACTATCAAAGGGGGCACTCATGTAGATTATGTTGCCAATCAGATTGCTAACCATGTGATGACTGTTGTGAATAAGAAGAACAAAAATGCTAATGTTAAAGCGCATAATGTGAAGAATCATTTGTGGGTTTTTGTCAATGCTCTTATTGACAACCCTGCTTTTGATTCTCAAACCAAAGAAACTTTGACTCTTCGCCAGAGCAGTTTCGGTTCTAAATGTGAACTGAAAGAAGAATTTTTGAAGAAAGGTTTGCTACATTGCATCATCTGTTTGCTGTAGATACTAGGAACAAGATAATGAGTGCAATTTTCAAGGTTATGAATTTCATTCTTGTGCTCTAATTGTATTTCAGTTACGACAAAGTCTGGCATTGTTGATACTCTACTCTCATGGGCAAATTTCAAGCAGAGCAAAGATCTTAAGAAAACTGATGGATCAAAGAAGGAAGAAGTACGTGGGATTTCCAAGCTGGAGGATGCTAACTTTGCTGGAGGGAGGAGCTCAGAACAATGCACGTTGATTTTGACAGAAGGAGATTCAGCTAAGGCTTTAGCAGTAAGTTCTTCCCTTGTTATATCTTGTGGTCCATGTCTATCCATGTGATAGAAAACGTTACTTGTTCTGTGGATATACTTTTAAATTTCAAGAACTCTAACAGAGATTAATTTACAAATAGATGGCTGGGTTAGCTGTTGTGGGTCGAGATCGCTATGGTGTTTTCCCATTGAGAGGTAAACTGCTCAATGTGAGGGATGCCAGCAGCAATCAAATCACAAATAATGCTGAAATTGGGAACATCAAGAAGATTCTGGGACTGAAGCAAGGTGTGGAATATGACAGTGTCAAGCCTTTAAGATATGGTCATTTGATGATAATGACTGATCAGGTTATTTAATTACTTTTCACTTTTGTTTTTTCCTCTGTTCTCTCTTTTATTTGTCAAAATGCTAATGGACGTGTGATTTGCAAAAATTATATGTTTGCACAGGATCATGATGGTTCTCATATCAAAGGACTGTTGATTAATTTCATTCATTCTTTCTGGCCATCATTGCTGAGGATTCCGTCCTTCTTAGTCGAGTTTATCACACCAATTGTGAAGGTTGATACACTTACCTTTAAGTGCTCTGTACATAGTGGAAATTTTGACAATTTCCATAGTGGAAATTTTCTCAAAGAAATTGTCTAATTGTAACAGTTATTTTCGGTATAGGCAACTCACAAAAATGGAAAAGTGTTATCTTTTTACTCCATGCCTGAGTATGAGTCGTGGAAAGAAAGTCTGGAGGGGAGTGCAAGTGGCTGGTCCATTAAGTATTATAAGGTTTGTTTTGATTGATTTCATAAGGAAATTATAACGTTTGTTTCTATTGATTTCATAAGGAACATTTAAGGTGCTCCTAATTTGCATTATATCAACCATCACTTTGCCTTCCTCTCAGTTAGTAATATGTCATCCATGACCTTATTTAGGGGTTGGGAACAAGTACATCAAAGGAAGGGAAGGAGTACTTCGAAAAAATCAGTGTGCACAAAAAAGATTTTGTATGGGCAGATGACCAAGATGGGGAAGCAATTGAGCTTGCTTTTAGCAAGAAGAAGATAGAAGCAAGGAAGAAATGGCTGTTGCAATTTGAGGTTCAACAAATTTAAATTTAGACAAAAAATAATATTTCTAGAAGAACTTCATGAAATCTTATAACTTTCTGGATTTGCAGCCTGGTACTCACCTTGATCAGAAAGAGAAATACATAAAATACAGCGACTTTGTTAACAAGGAGCTTATCTTGTTTTCCATGGCGGATCTCCAGAGGTCAATTCCTTCAATGGTTGATGGCCTGAAGCCTGGTCAAAGGAAGATACTTTTCTGCTCTTTCAAAAGAAACTTTGTTAAAGAAGCAAAGGTTGCCCAGTTTATTGGTTATGTTTCTGAGCATTCTGCTTACCATCATGGTGAGCAGAGTCTTGCCAGTACAGTATTGGGAATGGCACAGGATTTTGTGGGCAGCAACAACATAAACCTTCTTCAACCTAACGGCCAATTTGGCACTCGTAATCAGGTGAGATAATGTACTTCTAAATTCTTATATTTGAACCAGGCTTGCTAAATTTTGTTGCTTCTGTTGTTATCTGCTTGCTTTTCATATATGGCTATTAAATTTGATTCTTACAGGGAGGCAAAGATGCTGCAAGTTCTAGGTATATTTATACCAAGCTTTCTCCTATTACAAGGTTTCTCTTTCCGAAGGATGATGACAGGCTTTTGGAGTATTTGAATGAAGATGGGCAATCTATTGAACCTACTTGGTAATTTTTCCTTTTTTGGTTTTGCCTGTAGAAGGTAATTGAGGAAATGTTGATAAATCAAGCTTACTAATTTGTTTTGTATATAGGTACGTGCCAATCATACCAATGGTTCTTGTCAATGGCAGTGAAGGAATTGGGACTGGATGGAGTTCTTACGTCCCAAATTACAACCCAAGAGACATAGTTGCAAACGTGAGGCACTTGTTGAATGGTGAAATGATGGAACCTATGCATCCTTGGTACAGAGGCTTTAAGGGAACCATTGAGAAAACTGCCTCAAAGGAAGCTGGGGCAACCTACACTGTTACTGGAGTTATGGACGAAGTTGATGAGACAACACTCAGGATCAAAGAGCTCCCAATCCGTAGGTGGACTCAAGACTACAGGGAATTTTTGGAATCTATAACAGAACAGAGTGATTCCTTTATTGATGTAAGTATAATTTCCTGCCAAAAGATTTTGCTAAGTGTTTCCATCTTTCTTATCATTGTTGGCTCTTCTGGTTTTTTAGGGATTCAGGCAGTACAGTGATGATATAACAGTACATTTCGAAGTTTTCTTGTCTGAGGAGAAGATGTTGCAAGCGAAGCAAGAGGGTTTGCTGAAGAAATTTAAACTTACCACCACAATCAGCACAAGTAACATGCACCTGTTTGATTCAACAGGAATTATTAAGAAATATGATACTCCGGAACAAAGTACGAGTTAAAATTATAATGCAACCGAGAATAACCCTACAATTTACTATCTATTATAAGTGTCACTCTACTTACTCTTTTAAGCTCTTGATCTGCAGTTCTCGAGGACTTTTTCCACCTAAGGCTTGAATTTTACATAAAGAGAAAGGTAAGCACAAAATGGTGAAAATAGTAAATACCAGATATTTGGATATATTTCTGTCACTTTACAATTGGATAGAGCTCTTTAACTTTGAATTCTTATAATACATGCAGAAAGTTCAACTGGAGAACCTTGAACTGGAGTTGTTGAAATTGGAAAACAAAGTCAGGTTTATCCTTGGGGTTGTAAGTGGAGAGATTATTGTGAACAACAGGAAGAAAGCTGATCTGTTTCTTGAGTTGCAACAAAAAGGTTTCACTCCTTTTCCAAAGAATTCTAAATCTGTTGAAGCAGTTGTTGTTGGGGAGATTGATGAAACTGAAGAGAATGCTGAGGCTGTCAGCTCCAATGGAGTTGTGAAGGCTGGTGATTATGACTATCTGCTTTCCATGGCTATTGCAAGCTTGACCCTTGAGAAGGTTCAGGAGTTGTTGGCTGATAGGGATAAACTCAATGCGGAGGTTGATGATTTAAGAAAAGCAACTCCACAGTCCTTGTGGTTGAAAGATCTTGATGCTCTTGAGATACAACTTGATGTATGAATTAATTATTAAAATCATCTTTTGCAATTCTTTGTTATATTCGATTCCTTGCTCTCTCTTATTCTGTGCATAAGATTATTGACATTACATTATTCTGTGCATAATTTAGGCGCTCGATCAAGCTGATGCTCGTGCAGAGGAGGAAGGAAGGAAAATGAAGAGCAAGATAAAACCTGATGCTGGAAAGGTTGCTGTTAGACGAGCACCCAAAAACCCTCAGAAGAATGTGAAGGCCAAAAATGTGAAAGCAGCTGCTGACACCATGGAAACTTCATCCACTTCTACCATGGAATCAGGTGAACCTGGAATGTTTCTTCGTTGTTATTTTGCTTTACTTTGATGTTTTGAAGCACTTTGTCTGAGCTTCGCTTGTTTCTCGTTGTCGCAGAAAATGTTGGCAAGGCAGTGAAACCTAAAGGCAGAGGAGGATCAAAGAAGGCTCCTGTCGAAAAGGTCTGTACCTTTTCCATATCCCACTCTTTTCCTTCTGCAACTCTATGTAACATACTGATATTATTTCTCCTATGTATCAGATTGACGAGGATGATGATATTCCTGATCTAACGCAACGACTTGCCAAATTAAATCAACAACTAGCTTCAGCTAACCTTGAATCATCATCTCCTGAACAATCAGCTGGTGAGCTCTTTTCACATACCTGGATAGTTTATTAACACAATCAGAAAGTGTCACAACAATAATGTGATTGTCTAACTTACCTTAATTTGTTGCTCACAGTTATGGAAACTGAAGTGCCCCAGGTAGCAGCAGCCGGGAAGAAGAAACAAGCAAACAAAAGAACTGGTGCCCGGAAAAAGACATCGACAATATCAGATACTTCCGAAAGTGAGGCTGAAATTGCTGTTGATGATGATGATGAAGATTTTGGGGTTGAAGAGATGCCTGTCCCTGTAGCAGCAGCAGGTAAGAAAGGAGGAAAGAAAGCTGCAGCAGCAAAGAAGAGAGGGCCAGCCAAGAAGCAGCAGCAGCAGCCTCAGGGAATAGGCCAGAAGCTCTTGACAGAAATGCTGAAGCCTACAGGAAGTTCACCAGAAAAGAAAGTGAGGAAGATGAGGGCTTCTCCATTCAACAAGAAGAGCGGTTCAATGTTAGGCAAGGTGGGCGGTACTCAAGTGGAATCAACAGTAAGTGAAGAACTGTCTGGTTCTCCTTCTACATCAGATGACATTGAAGAAGTTGCTGAAGTTGTCCCAAAAAAGGCAAGGCCTCAGAGAGCAAACCGAAATCAGACAAGGTATGTGCTAAGTGATACTGAGAGTGAGAAGGCGACTGATGATTCTGACTTCGATCAAGACGAGGATGAAGATGAAGATTAGATTATTGTGGATGGTGTTAGTAGTTGTTCTAGTGTCACCACCCCCCCTAATGTGTAAAAATTTTCTGCTGTTTTAGTACTAATTGTTAGACTTTGAAATGCTGTCAATTTCTCTTTGTGCAGCAAGAGTGCAACAGACATTTGTACCGGTAGAATGCTTTTCTATTATTCTATGATGAAGTGAATGAATCCTCATTTCTTGGTCAATTTTAATTGATTTGTACTGAACTGATTTCACGAAAAACTGGCATAAAAGTAGTGTTAATTCTCTCCTCTACCCAATTAATTTTCTTTCAAGATTTCCTTGTCCAATGGAATTTGATTCCCTCTGATTGATATTCTCTCTTGCTAAAGGTGCCTTGCATATGTAGTTCATTACTATTATGTATTCCCATTTGTTTTTTTAATAATATTAAACATTCCACCTCTTATATTACTTATAATATGACATGGTAATTAATAAGTGAATATACATTAATGATAATATTTTTATAAAATTTATCTTTTCACTGATTGTTACATTATTGGTTGAGATGTAAATAAATTATAAAAGATAAGATTTCTATTATAATCATTTGTTTTTTAGTGAATAGTGTAATTACAAATTAGAATTTAAGTTTCAATTTTCCGGAAGGATTCTCAATTGGTAAATGGTCTCTTAGTTTATGTAAACTATCTTTTTATTATGAATTAATTATAAGGTAATTTGACATCGATGAGCATGAACTAATTATAAGGTAAATACGATGGTTCATGGTTTAGGCTTTCATTAGTTTTAATACAAAACTGTGAATTAAGTGCTGTTCAGAATTAATGGACTTACCGTCCCATTTTAACTGGAATTGCTTACCCTCTATTCAAGTTCAGTATTTAATACCACTTGCAGTGGGAACTGCTCGAACATAGTTATTTAGTTATTATTAGGCTGAATGTTGCTCTTAGATATGCCCTCAACCATTTAATCACATTGGATGGTAAAACTCAATCTCTATTCATTAGCATCTCTTTTGAATAAAAAATTTTCCTTTTGGAATTTCATCAACCCAATCATTATTTAAAAAGGTCCATAAATGCATAAATATTGAACTTGATCATCTTGATCTTGGATTTGAAATAGAAAAGGGGCCCCAAATTTGCCCAAAGTAAAATGTAGTGACTCTATATTGTGAAACCAATTCCGCCATTCACCATACAATGAGCAATATCGACAGGGCACTTGCAAAATCAATTTATCAAATTATCTTGGAAATGAAACATCCCCATATTG
Organism: Dimocarpus longan; assembly: GCA_022984855.1. Taxonomy (NCBI): domain Eukaryota; kingdom Viridiplantae; phylum Streptophyta; class Magnoliopsida; order Sapindales; family Sapindaceae; genus Dimocarpus; species Dimocarpus longan. The sequence continues at coordinate 24,560,689 of CM041022.1, forward strand.
ATGGCTATGCAATTTTTGTTCATTCATCATGCCATCTATAACCGAAGAATCATGAAGCATTAAAAGATTTCAAATAACAAAAGCACAAAGCAAAATGAGGTTTAATCTCTCCTTAGATTGCTTCCCCAAATGGGAACAACTTTTTACAGCATATATGAGATGTTGCAGTTTCTGTACAGAATTTTTGTTAGCAGCACAATAGGGCAACAAAACGAAACCAACTAAGATTGAAAAGATACACCTACTACTAATCAGAACCTACATCATATTCAACGATAATACTACCAACATACAATTTTTCTGCACTATCATGACAAAACTACCTTGCTAATCACATGGTAAGATTCCTTCTTGTTGCTTCCATTTTCAGTAAAAGGTCTTTGATATCGGCTTCCATCCTCATCTTCATAGTAAAATATTCTCGGTATGCTCTTTCCAGAGCCTGGAATTCATCGAACTTCTGTTTTCGCATTTCCTCAGCCTCGACTATGCGCAACTTTGAGATTCTACTTGTATACTCTTCTTCGATTTGTTCGTTCTTTGCAATGGCAATTCGTTTCAGGCCCTCAGCTTCTCTTTTTGCGTCATCAGCACGTGCTTGAAACATTTTGGCCTCTGCCTGCTTGATTCTCACTATGCTCTCCAGTTCATCAAAAAGTGGTTCCTTTTGAGCACTTTTATGCAACTCTGACTCCATAGAGGGGAGTTTATCATTCTGGTCGAAATGGATGCTAGGAAGTAGGCTGGCTGATCTTTCCAACTGAGGAGTTTTATCTGAATAAACCGATTTCAGCCATGTGGGGTCATGGCTAGGCCCAGCAATTCCGTTACTTCCTTTTACTTGCTCCTTTTCAGAGAAAACAAGATTGTTGACCACCTTGGAAGATTCACTATCTGCAATTAGAATGAAGAATGAGAATGGCAAACTTTGTATAGCCTAGGCAGCAGAACTCAGCAGAGCCAAACATGAGAATTCTAAAACATGCTTCAGACAAGGTAGCAAATGACACCTACTCACCCTACACGAATAACATGACTTGTCCCTAAATCATACACGAATAGCAAATGAAACTTATTCTTAAGTATAAGTGTCTACGATAAATACTGAATTATCCCTAAATCATAAGCCATTTATCATAAAGTAACTCGCTTCAATAAAAGTAAATATGAATTGTGTGACTCACATAACTTCCATTTGTCTTAAAATGGATCCAACAAATAAATATCTTGGTCCACGCTGAGCTTGTTACAAATTCAGGTAACATAAGAGTGTCAGATAATATATGAATGCATTAAGTCTTTTTGGACAGCAAGCTTCGATGTACTTTAGCCAAAACAGGAATTAACCATCAGTATATATATGCACTAAAAGCTTAATCTACTCCTAGAATGATCTGGATAAAACATATCACTAGCATTCACAGATACAAACAGATCAAGAAAACTTACCAGTCAGGAACCCAGTGATATAATTCAAAACCTCTGGAAGATCAGACTTATTTGAGAGTCTTGCAAGCATCTGATCAGCAATTTCATGCAGCCGCTTGCCCCTTAAATCCTTGCTGCCACGAAAAATCCTCTTGACATATTCAAGTTCCCTGCACATTGTCTCAGCTGACCATTCCTTGGCAAAATTTTGAAAAACCTCCTTCACAAAACCAAACATCTCAGAAGGATGATCACAGGCAACACAATGGAACTGCATTTCAGTTCCTTGAGCCCCAGTGGCACTACGTCCATTTCTGATATAAGATTCCCGTAATCCACAATCCGCATGGCACCAATGAAGACAAACATCACACCCTACCCAACTACATGTATTAGATGCCATGTCAAATTTCGAACACACAAGACACATACAGGCACTGCAAAATCCATTCTTCTTTGAACAAACCTTGCAGTCACATTCATCCACAAGCAAAGGATTACGGCATGTCAGATTTCTACATCTTAGATTAAGGAAAACCTCAGCCACATCAGTAGATGAAATACTGCTGTCAAGCTGAAGATACTCTGGCATACCAGTTTTCAAAGCAACCAAGATAAGTAATTGAGCTCGATGAGACTTTGACAGCGCCTCCATGTTTATGTCAGAACGGCAATGCAAAGCATTCTGAAGTGCACATAGTTGTGCCTTCTTGTCTGCATTTAACATGAGCTCACGGATGCAATCCTTAAGGTATGCCATGTACTGTCCAGTCATTTCATGAAATTTCCTAGCCATCACATGAATAGGATCTGAAACGATCCTCCCGATAATTGTCTCAGAAAAATCAGCTCCACCTACCAAATGTTCTTCTTGTTCCTTCAGGCTACCACTCCTATATAAGCTACCACCACCCTGCTTCTCTCTCATTGGTCGCTTCTTATCAAAACTATAGCTTGGACCAATTTCATGCGATCCAACACTATGTGTAGGGGACCGCACATCATTTTGTTTGTTAAAACTCAACTGCCTTTCAAGTCCATTAGGCATTTTTGTGTTTCCTTCTGCAACCCTAACATGTTGTCCTTGTGCAACTTGACCATTCTGCATACCCTGTAATGATGTCTGAGACTGATGAACCGAGCCATTTCCATTCATCAAAATCCTTTGATACAAGGGGATCTCTTTATGCCTACTGGACTCATTCTGAGCAAGTCCCTGCCAATCAACTCCCTTAAATATCGGATGGCTGTGAACCGATTGTTCCAAGTTATCCATAGAATTTTGTGTCAACGAACAGCTTGGATTATGAAAAAACGACTGAGAGCCTGAGAAAGACATTGATGCAGTAAACCCATCCGAATTCGTACGAAATGTATTAGTGATGGATACACTCCTACCATGGCTTGGAGAACCAGGAGCCTGGTTTGTATCTCGAGCACCAATAGGTAACAAAACATTTGGTAAACTAAGAGAGAGATCAAGTGATTCCAGTTTCAACTTATCTTCCTTGTTATTAACACCCGGTTCTGCTTTCTCTTGTGTTTTCCTAACAGGAGAGCTAGTAAATAACTCAAAGCCCCTAGTACTTGGTCCTTCCATATCATCGGCCTTCCATGTTGCTGTAACCCTTGAGTCTCTTTCAATCCATACATCATTATCCGCAGAGTCAGTATCATGGGCTGATGTAACAGCCACACCTTTGCCTTTATCCTTGAAAATGCGGTTGAAACATCCCGTTTCCATATCTACGTTCATTTCACCTCCTCCATTGACCTCCTCAGTTTGGTCCGTATTCGACTCTGGCACTTCAATCTCCTCTTCTGCCCTTACCTCAAGATCAATCCCCATCTCTTCCTTATGTTCCTCCTTTACAGACTTCTCATCAACCACATCCTTATTTCCCTCCTTCTGGTCACTACCGCCCCCCAAATCCTCTACTTCAGCCTTGTCACTCTCTTCAGCACACACATTCCCTCTCTCATCTCCGCTATCACTACTTCCAACATTCAAATTCTCACCCTCGGGCACTTCACCAACTTCCTCTAAACCATCATTTTTCCCTTCACTCACATTCTCTCTACTCTCCTCCTTCTCCACATCCTCCACAGCTTTCCCTCCACCCTCAACTTCTTTACCTTCACAGTCAGCCCCAGCATCTTCACTCTCTTTCGCTTCATTCCCATTCCCCTCTCCATCATCAACCGAACCACCACGCTCACCCTCACGATCAACCTCAGGTTCAAGCTCCCCTTCCTCCATCTCACTACTACTACCACCACCACCACTCTTAACCTCCACCTCTGGCTCAGCCTCAACCTCAACCTCCACGCTCCTCTTCGCCACCTCCAAACTCTTCGACTGTTCACTCCCCACTGAATCCTTCGACCATGTTGGTGACGACCTAGACTTTGACTTAGACTTCGACCTCGAATCCCCTACTCCTCTCGCCCTCGATTGCTCACTCCCCGAATCCCTAGACCAACTCGGAGACTTCATCACCTCCCTCAACCCCTTCCCTCCTCCACCTCCCCCCCTCTCGTCTCTCCCACCACCACCTCTACCACTCTCCTCTAACTCCTTCCTTTCACTCCCACCTCCAAATTCCTTCCTCTCCATTGCAAACTCTTTATTCACAACTCCAAAATCCTTCCTTTCACTCCCAAATCGTCTCCAAGACGAAACAGACCCTTCTCTCCTTGTCCTCTCCCTCTCAGACCGAAACCCTTTTGGGAAATCTCTTCTCGACCCACAAAAGCTCTCTGATCTATGAATCCCCCCACCACCGCCATCTCTATTACTATACCTATCAAACCCACCTTTCCTCCTATCAAACGACTCGAAATCATGATCAGCAGATCGCTTCCGCACAACCCTACCATCCTCCTCCAAAGATCGGTCCCGATCGTACCTCGACGACGACGACGACGGAGACACCAAGCTTTTCCTCGCATTATCTGACTTATAGTAAAACCCACGATGCGAAGACGACGACGACGACAACGACGCCCGATTAGGGTTAGGGTTCGACGAATCCTTCCCGCTACTCTTATCACCATACGACGAATCGAGATCGTCGCTCGATCTCAATCTCTTCATTTCCTCTAAAAATCCAAACCCACAAACAAAAAACCCTCAAAAACCAACAAAAACAACGAAAGATCAAAACTTATTAACAGTACCACACAAGATTCGATTTTGAATATAAAAACCCTAACTTTTTTGCCCCAATTATTATAATTTTAAATCTACGGTTTCTTTTCTTTCTTTAAAAACAAAAACACCAAATTATTGAATTTAAAGAAAAAATAAATAAATTTAAACCAAAAAGCAACTAAATTTACAAACTTGCCAGGGAAAAAAAGGAGCTAAATATATAAAGAAGAGAAGAAGGGTGGAGATGAGATTAAAAAAAAAAACTCAGAAAAGATGAACGGCGGAGATGAAGCGGCGAGCGGCGGAGGATATGGTGGGTGGAGTGGAGGAGTTGGGTATGGTTTTTGGTTTGTGGAGTAGTCAAAATATGATAATTTTAAAATGAGGAAATAAAAAAGGTAATATATTTATTGGAGTCAACACTTTGGTGAACAGTGAAAGAGAGAATTTGGACACGCAAGTTGGGAGTGAGTTTTTGGGTTTGGAGAGTTTGAGTGAAAGTTAAGAGAAAGAAGGACTTTGAAAGTGGTGGGGTTGATCTTGTTTTGGAATGAGTTGTGATCTTGTGGATTTTTGTGTATGCGGGGTGGATATTGTGTTTTTAAATGTAAAATTTTTATCTTTATTTATTGTGTTTTGAGTAAATGAGTTGTGCTAATTTAGGTTAAATGAAATTATCGATTAGATTCTTTTTTTTTTTTTTTAACTAAAATGGGTTGTTCAAATTTGACATAGAAGCTATATGAATATAACTAATATTGTATTTAAATCAATGTTCTTTCTATTGTTTAGGTTTAAATTTGTGTTAAAATTCGAGCATTTTAATTAGATAATTATGTTAAAGCAACTAAATTAATATTTAAACCATGTTCTTTTTGTTGTTTAGATTTAAATAGATTAAAATTTGAATATTTTAACATTAAATGGATTAAAATGATAATATTTAATGTTAAAGAGAAATTTATATAATTTTTATATCGTAGATCTGGATAAGAATATAAGAATGATTTTAATTTATAATTAAATTAAAAATAAACTTTAGATTATACAGTCATATCTAGGTTGTATGATGACTTTTAATAAATGTTAATTACAAAGATTATTTTTTAATTTTGTATTAAAAAAATGAAATTTATTTTATTTTATTTTTTTAAGAACAGCTTCTTTAAAATTTCTATTTTAACTATATTCTTCAAACAAAAAGATATTTAGATTATAAAAAGATATTTTAAACTATCTCAAGGTGAACATTAGTTATTTAGATTATAAAAAAATAAATAAATTTTATGTGTAAATAATAAAAATTTTACTCCCAAACTTTTTTTACGTGGCGTGACGTGATTGGCGTCTCTAATTGGATGCGTTACAGCATACCAGTATTTATCGAATTAAATAAGGTTCTGTGATTGGCCAGCTCGGGCAGTTGAAGTTGCTCGGTCTGCATTTGCTTTACACACCCACTTGACAGCTTACACAAATCAGCCAAACTCGCGATCTCTGCCGTCCACGTGGAGCACTAGGATTACTCAGAAAACGTAAGGGCAAGATGGAAATTTGGTTTCTTCCTCGACTGACACAAACAGAGGACGGTTTGACTCTTGTTCTGTGACTTTTGACGTCATACCATCTGCTGTTGTTTTTGACTCTTTGGATTTCGTGACAGCCGTTGATTTTTTTTTCACTGTGGGGCCCTCTGATTTTTATAATCATGATGATGTTATATTCAAAGTGGACCATGCCTTTTAGATGTCAAGATAATAGTATTTTAATGTCCATTTGGACCGTTTCAATTCTTAGACCTATTAAGTTAAAAGATTCGGGCCACGACATTGTCTTGTCAAAGTGCAGGTTGCGTACTGCGAGCCTTCTTTCAATAGAAATTGGCTATTCTTCGATGGCCAAAGTAATCGTTCCATGATATTAATCATTCGTCTTAATAAGATATTAATTTTAAACAAATAAAATTTAAACAAATTAAAAATTATCCGTTTCAATTGTTTTTTCAAGGAAAAAAAAAAATAGAATGAACTTTTTTTTTTATTAAATCTACTAGTCCTGGAAATAGTTAGTATTTAATCAGTCAATCGTCAGTTATCACCCAATCAAGTGTTTACATACGTTCTCTTCGTCTTGATAATTATTCCGAATTTATAATATTTGATTTTGACTAATTTTCTGCAAAGCGTCCACTCAGTCGTTCTAATATAAGGTTTAAGTAGACCGTGCACATGGCCCATTAACCATTCAATCCATTTTATTGATGAGGCTGAAATCCCGTGCGCATATTTTCTTATTTTATTGAAAGGATGGATATCTCCTAATTACTAGAACGCTATCTTAATCGCGTAAACCGTAATTGATTTTAGTATATCCGTAATCAACAATGGTTAAGATTATAAAAATTGATATTTGAACTAAACTAGTAATTTATTGATCTCAATCAGTTATAATAATTTTCTAAATGATTACTGGAGGTTCACAAATAGTAATTTAATTTCGACAAATCTAATTATGAGAATAAATATATAGAGTAGATAAGTAAAGATTGAGATTAATAAAGTATTTATCTGGACTTTGATAATGATTAATTTCGACGAGTCTTGACAACTTTGTGATATATACTGTTGTAGCTCCTTTTTAGAAACAATTAAGCATATTTTATTCAATAATACATTACAACATGAATATGATATAATAATCTATGTAATAATTATAAATCCCATACCAAATGCGCAATTCGAAAGAGACTTTTAAATGAGAGGAAACGACTCATACATAGATGAGGGGACTATCCTTACATAGAAAGTAGAGAAAAAAAAAAACCTTTTTTTTTTTTTTATGTGAGAGTGGGGTGCGCTTTGTAGAACCTATAATTGGGCATGAGAAGGGTGCAGTGTTTTTCCACTCAATTGACACCCCAAGCGCACTCACATACGTTAGTAGTTTGGATAGTTTAACATTACATTTTGTAAATTATGTATAACTCATTGTGTTTACGTGGGATCAAGAATGCTTTTTTGTGCACAAAGAAGATCGTAAATAGAAAAAGTCTAAAATGAGACAATATTGATCCAATGATATATGGTATATCTTTCATATATATTATGGAAAAATTTTACATCCAAACCTTGAATTTATTATAATAATAATAAAATTAAGAACAACAAAATACTTGTCAAATTATTTACTGTATTTCTCCATTCTTTTAAATGTCCAAAAAGAAATTGACTACACATGAATCCAACTTGGCCAAATAATATGCACACAACATTGGACTCTTATCCACTTTTCTCAAGATATTTTCTTGGAGTGTCTATAAAGCGTTCAAAACACAACTTTGTTCTCTCTCTCTGTATCAAAACCATCCATGACCACAATCATCATTTTTTAAGCTGATTATTGTTGTACACAAATCAATGGCTGCTTTATCAATTGGTCATTCTTTTCTCACCAAGAACACTACTTCTTCAAATCAGGTGCTGATCAGGAGCAGAAGCAGACCATGGTTTCTGGTCCTTCTAGCTTGTCAAAACCACAAACCAGTGGACACATCAACTCCACAACCTAGGAAAGAAAACAAGGGCAACAAAAGATTGTTTCCACAAATTTTGTTTGGTGTTGAGAAGTTTGGCAAGGGCTTGAAGGAGAATTTGAGTCCACAACGAAAGGGTGATTGGAAAGACTTGGTCTTGATGAGCCTCTCTTTTGCTGTTTATGTGTACATATCTGAACAGATTGTTTGTGCTTACTTTGCTTGGATGTCCATGCCACAACAGTCTTGGTAGATATTTGTTTATGTTCTTTGTTTGTGATGCTGGAATGAGACTGAGATTGATTGGAGTCTGGGGATTGGATCTTGTATGATGACTTTGATGTCTTTTTAGCTTTTATATATTTTTGGCTGTAAGAAATGTGTTTACCTTGTCAAGCAAGCAAAGAATAGTTCTGATTCTGCAATATAAAATAAAATTTTTAGTTTCATTTGTGGTTGATTATAGACAAGACTTTTTGCTAATATGAGTAGCTCTTGTTTCCAAGCACCTGTTCTCTTTTTTATACAAGTAATGCATATTCCAAGAGGAATGAACAATCATGCCTTTGTAAAGGTTGGTTCAATACAAAGAGCCAGTCACTACCATTGTATCACAAAACCTGAAGATAAACATTCACTCAAGCATGTAAGTTTGTTTACAAACCATCCATGCTTACTGAGTTCAGGAAATTTAAGAACTTTGAGTAATCAAGAGTTTGAACAACACCAGAAAGTCATCAGTCACTCAAATTATTATGATTACTGGCATCGTACATCGATTATCTTCTACAGTATGGTTGTTCAGACCTCATATTAATCGGTTTTGGCTCTCTCACGTTTGAAGAGGCGATGGAATAATGATACCAGCCACTGCCAAAAGAGGACTAGCCAATTGGTACTCTTTGGTTTAGGTTCTGGCCTTGGTCCGAAAATTCCTTTATAGATCTCCTTTTGCTTCTGATAAACAGCCTTTTCGTGTTCAGCAAGCAGCCGCAGCTCTCTTGCAATTGCTTTATCTTCGGGTGCCAACTTACGTGCCTTTATAAAGTCTTCTTTGGCTGCATCCGTTTGCCCAAGTTCTGCTCGAGCCTTTCCTCGCCTGAACAAGGCTTTCACATTATTTTCATCTTCCGTTAATACCTGTGATCCCGTTATGCAATCAAAGTAAGTCAATATTAATCATATTTAATGCAAAAATATCCATAGAAAGGTTAAGTGGTGCATGTGTCGAGAAGATAGAGAAAATCATGGCGGTTTTCTGAAATGTTGAAGCCATAATGTCACTTTCTCAAAAGTTGAAAAAGCTCAAAATCTAACCAAGCGGAAAGGCGTGGAGACTTTAGTTCAACAACCAATTACAATCCGGTTCCAAAACAAGATGCCCCAATTTCATCTCCATGTGTTCCAAGGACCATAAATATGTCAAGAGAGCTTTATATCATTAGCTGAGCGCTCACATGATAGCTTAAATTTTTGGGTTCGTTAGTTACTAACAAAATGCATTTCCAAGCAGGCCAAGGCAGCCATTGTCTACAGATGGCCACTCAACGTCTCTATCCATAACTAAGGTATCACAAGACTAGTGACTAAAATCGAATTAGAGGTACTAGATAGATAAATATGGCTAATATATTCAAGTGTATTTATATGTGAACATGATAAAACTTTGTTTAGGTCTACGAAAGAAGGGGGGAAATGAGAAAATTACGGCGAGGAAGTAATTTCCCAACAGTTCTCTTTTTTCTCCATTACTCTCATCTCCTAAAATCAAACCAACTTTAAAAATGACAGAGCAAGCATTATAAATTATGCTTCTTTCTCTCTCTATCAGCTTCAAACATTGGAAGCATTACTCTGACCAATGTGCATTACAAATAATGCATTGATGGAGTATCCAGGGACACCTGACATGTTGATCAAACCATATACTTACAATGCTGCATTGTCCAATTGCTTCTTCAAAACGCTTGAGCTTTATCATACATGCTGCCATATTAAGGTGACATGGATTTTTAACAGCCAAAGCCATGTCTTGATACTTCCCAAACAACTGAAACATGAAGTCATCGCCCATGTATGCTATTGCCTAAGAAGCACAAAACCATCAAAACCTTCAAAGAAAAAGAGGTAAAAAGTAGAAGAGAGCTGAAAGAATTTGAAAAAACTCAGCTCTGAATATAAATGATAAGCAGTAAGGATGTAACCATTTCATACTGTTGCATGGCCTCCTCCAGTTTCTCCTCCTTAAATAAGGCATTGCCATCCATCTTTCTTCGGTCTGCTGCACCAATCCTTTCCTCCACAGTCATGTCACCACGAGCTTTACCCTGTGAAATGCATCACCAACCATGTTATTATGATCCTACAGAGATCAATCAAGTATCAACCCCAGACATCTTAAAAAAGGACAAAAAAAAAAAAAATTGAACATTCATAAGTATTGGATAAGCCATTTGGGAGTAACTTACTTCCTTGGTTTCATCAAACCCTATAAGCTCAACCTCATATAGTAAGTCTGCCTTCGGAGGAACATTTGGGAAAGAGAAGCTTCCTTCTTCCCCATAACCAAGTTCCCAGCCCACATGTAATAGAGCACGTTCGCCGGACTTCATGCTGGACACACCAATAGCCAAGCCGATCATTTCCTTTTTCTCTGTTGCAGAAATAAACGAACAAATTCTAGTAACATATTAGAAAATTACACTCAGAAAGCTAGTCCTCTTCATGATAATTTTGACATGTAAGTACTTGTAAATGTATGAATGTAGAACCACGCATCTGTATTACCCCATGAATTTCCTGGTAGGGTTAATTATGGTCTCAAGATTCCAGATTCTGGATCTATTAAGACTCTACTACACACGTTAATAATACATAAGCAATCACACAAACAAGAATTAACTTAATGAATACTATCAGTAAAACACCGTTACCTATGTAGTTCATTGTGTTAGAATGCCACCACTGCTTTTTATGACACATTATGTTACCAAACATTCTTGAATGGTCAACCAGAAGAAAACTAATAAAATTTATAACAGAGTCAAAATCTAAAATAAAGTCGTCCACTGAACACGTATTTGATGCTGATATTTGCAATAGAGTAAAAGCTAAAAATTTAATACTCAAAATCACAGAGGTTTATACCTTTCCCTATAATCATTTCAAGCGGCTGTTGTTCATGCCATGTATCTTCAAACTTATGCCGGGTGCTTTCACTCCATGCCCTGTAGTGCACTGTAGCACAAACATAATATACTCAGAAATAAATTATAATACTCCTTGTAAATAATAGTACTAAAAACTTCATCTATATTATTGAACAGGAATATCCAATATCAAGTTAATTAGCTGCTTAACATCTAATGGTCTCTGACTTTTATCCATCACTTGTGTCTTTAAATGAACAATAGTTGATCAGATGGCTCAACACTCTTCAATGTTACACTCCTCTATATCATGATAACAATCCTAGTCTTCTGATGTGATACGTATACTGTCAATTCTTTGTCTCCACCATTGTCAGACCCTTAGATATCCTCAATTACTATGCGCACAAATAAGTTTTAACAAGGTACTTTACTATGATACAAAAGACATCTGTTGCCATGCCAGAAAACTAAATCTCCTTATCATAGAAGGGTGTAATACATTGCTTGCTCATTAGACTCAAGCAACCACTAAAAATTCAGAAAACATAAAAAGCATAGGTACTTACAAAAGCATGTCGAATATTTGGATGGTTTTTGACCATGTCCTTCTTTGATAATCTGCTTAGTTACTTTCTCGTGCAGGATCTCTACTGGAGAGTCCACTTTCGGAGGACCACTGTCATCTTGAGGAGGTTCAGGGTGCACAAATGCTGCATTCTCAGTAACAATCTCATTTTCATCATCCTTACCTGCAAAAAGTACCAGAGATTTCACCATATTTCTCTCCAAGTTCACACAACTTTCATTCAATATAACACAACTCATCGGCACAGCCGACTTAAAATGACACTTACAAATCACTCACTTACTACATCAATCAGTCTTTACATCTATATAAATCATTCCCATATCATGTTTAAAGTAAACACATAACAAAACCATCACAGAACCAAATTCCACCTCAAGCAACACTACAAACATAAAACTAGCTACTAGTATCCACAAAATCCTGCAAATATTTTCAAGGGTAACCAATAAAACGCTATGAATGACAGATTTCAATTAGAAAAAACATTGATAATTAAACATCTAAAATGAAGACCAAGGTACAAAAGAACTCACCAACTACTTGACTTTGCTGCTCCTCAACTTCCACCGCCATTGTAACCACCTTGTCCAATTTCAACACAAACCCAGATGAAACCAATCAAAAACCAACCAATCAGTATACAACTAACCACAAATCACGAACATTGATTGCCCTTTTTCATTTGGGTAACAAAGATACTTAAAACAGCAAAAAAGCTCTGATTTTTATGTTTGTTTGAATTCAAAGCTCCGATTTTTATAGCTGCAAAGACAATTTTCATAAAACCGAGACAAAGGAAAAAACATAACAAGAGATAAATAATGTTGATACCTTGAGCTTGAACTGATGTGGGAAGTTTGTTGTTTGAGTTAATAGTTTTTAGAAAGACAAGATCTTGACAAGTGAAGATGATCTAACTACAACTGAAATCGAAGTGAAACGTGTTTTATAACAACGAAGAAGATTCTAGAGAGACACAGACAAGTATTTGGAGTTGTATAGATATATGATACGATGGAGGAGAAGACTAGGAGAACACAAGAGTCATTTTTCCATTTTTTTATATATATATATATTAAATAAATAAATGTATACTTTTCCTGATGCGGGGAGTCCGGTGTGACTCGCGGATCAATCACGTGTCTCACGTTGAAATGACCTTTTTTTTTTTTTTTTCTTTAAACACGTTGAGAGGATTTTATGCCATGAAATTTAATTTTTTTAATAAATTTAATAATTAAACACAATCCGAAGACTTATTGAATTTCGGAGGAGATCAAAATCAATCAATATTTACATGATAGCTAGATATTAATACCCTTATAAGCAGAAAGCATCGACTATTATGACAATATAAGAAAATACTTTATTTGTATTTATAAAATATATATGATAAGATTTGAATATTCATTGTTAACGTAGCGGATTGGGATATGTACAATCATTTAATTAAAAAGGGATGTGCAACGTTTCGGATATATATTTTCACAAACAATTATAAGATAACTTTATATATATGTTTGTAAAATACATATGTTCTTAATTTGTCATCACCAATGTGAATGATACACTAATTGAACAAAGAAAAAGGGTTGTGTAATAATTTTTTTTTTAATGCTTATCTTATTATTACTGTTATTTGGGTATTGTAATGACTTCATACAGAGTCAACAAATTAGATCAATTCAAATTGTAACTAAAATTTCCATCATTTGTGTTAAAAGTGCTATTAGAAGGAGACAATAATAAGCGGTGATAGTGAAGAAAATGAGGCTGACATGATAATTGTAATGAGATCATGGATTCGAGTCTACATTTTCCTTCTCCGATATCAAAATTTAAGATAATTTAAAAAGATGAAAAGAGATTATTATTCTACATTTGAGCATAACAAGGCATTCAAAGAGGCACTTGAGCATCCAACAACTTTGTTACACAAGAAAAGCTAGATATTCTTGCAATATAGAATTGATATGTTTTCATTTAGTTACAAAATTGTCACTAATATTTGATTACATAACGCATAAAATGCCACTAAAAATGGTGACTAATGCAGTGCAATCACACATGATTGTACAATAGTACAAAGCTCCATTGCGATACATGTGGGTAGATGTGAAGCTAACAAAAGAGAAAGAAAAAAAAAAAAAAAAGATACCTCCCTTGAAGGACTAAAAGAAAGTAAAAGAAGAAAACAACAAGAAGAATCAATGAAGGAATGCATTGAAGCTTGAATATATGACACCAAAACAACGTTACAAAAATTGTTAAAGTCTAAAAAAAACAAATATGGTACCAAGCTAAGATTCACAAAACAGCTGGTGGGAAGTTCTTCAGGCTTTTTTTACCTAAATGCGGGCGTCTAACAGTCATTCCTGATCTGATTATTCGGTTTTTGATTGCATCAACAACCAGCAGCCTTTAGAAAGTTATCGTACGGGCTTGATGCTGGTAACCGAAAGTGAGGCTGCAGCTGGTATTCTGTTGCACAATGCATTAGATGTGAACTAGCAGACTGACTGTGTTGAGTAGGACTAAGCTTTTGGTCAAGGAATGGATTTCCCGCCTGCAATTTTGAAAATACAGCCAACATGATGGTTTTAGTATTGGATCCATTTGCAGGCAATGCACCAAGAAAGACGATTTTTTTAGGCATCATTAAGTAAAACTGAAAATGATAAAGTTGATGTTTAAATTTTAGGAATATGATTGTTGAACTTGTGCATGCTTGTGCAGGGAAGTACCACAGAGGAATCTGGCTCCACATGGGATGGAAGAGGTAGCATCTTCTCTGCTTGGTTGCAGTTGTTAGTTGAACTTTCTTGATTCTGAGGGAAACTCAACAAAGCAGACATGATCTTCTGCTTCTTTCCCATTATAAGGGCCTCACAATTGCCGGCCATTTCTTTGTAAGGCATGTCTGGTGGGGCTGAGCTTGAACATCTTCCAAATTGATGTGTCGACTCTAAAACCTACACACAGCATCTTCTTATTTAAAAATGGATTTAGTTTCATTAAGTGCTATGTCATTTTTCTTATGAAGATAGTGAATTCCACTCATTTGGGCCCTTTTATAAAAACTTAATATAGGTTGAGACTGACATATTTATATGCGTGTGTGTGTGCACATATCTGTTAAAAGGATTACTTACTGCATCTAAAATTTTATCGGCACCAAGGAAACTTGAACTTTCCTCAGTCAGCTGTGCATCAAGATCAGTTTGACTTCCGAATGAATTGGGTAAACCATCATCTTCAATTGCGAACAATGATGACTCATTCTGCACATTCACAATATTATGTACAGATTTGAAAAATGATATAAGGATAGATAAAAGGAAGAAGAGATGAAAAAGGAAAGGAAGAATATGGTAGTAACCTTATCAGAAGATTCCTCATCCTCAGATCCATAACGGTAACTTTGCTCTGGTGTATCCATGAATAACTGAGCTCCCAAAGGACATGCATCATCAGGCAAAAAGTCCTTAAGCAATTGCTTTCGTATACAAGATGCAACTTGCTGCAAATAAATTTCCAACATCAATATAGCAGTCCTATTAAGAGCCAAACTACTAGTTCGAAGCATGGTAACGCAAATGAAGGTTACTTCTGAAGATCTTGCAATAAACTTCACTATTATGGCCGCTAATGATTCTTTAGACTGGTTTTCTGTTATTTCAATTGCCGCTAGGGACTTCAAAGCGTCTTCATTATCTTCTTTTGATCCATAAACATTCCTAAGTTGAGTTCCAGTGTTAACAACATGTAACTTGCAATCAGCAACCAACCGTAGAAATGGATCAACCTGAAATAGTCATGATAATATAAGGGTTAGTAGGAAGGTAGCTGAACTTTCAGAAACCTAAAACTTTCCCAAATCAGATAATTTCTTAAATAGGCAAATTAATACGCATATGTTATAAGACAAAAAGTTTACCACCTTCTTGGTGCACTAAAGAATAAACCAAAGCAAACAAGGCTAAATGGACACTGCCGCACATACTGTTTTCTCTGTAAGTGCAGTCTTTGCACAAAAAAGAAGAGGAGCAATGTTGTATGCCATCGCAGAGAAGATGATCATAGATGTGGCCAACATAAAGAGGGATCTACGTCGCGATGGCTGCAAAGGCCCTGCAACAAGTGAAAAAGCTTCATCAGTTGAATATAACTTGATCCCTAGTAACAGCTACACTCAACAATCCAAATATACTTCCACCAACAACTTGCCATTCAAGCATTTCATATCACTACATGGAAATCCTCCAATTTGATCCCAATTCTACCATACACCCTCATGGAGTTAAATATCCTTTCATCAAACTTCTAGAAAGGAAAACTGTAATCACTCATTTTTTGTTCCTCTACTTTTACAATATTAGATAAGAGTAGAACTAAACCTATTCATAGAGTACTCAATTCAACCAATAGTTCAAAGATGTTTTCAATCAAGTCCAATTGCACAGACTAGTCAATAACTTGTAAGCTGTGGGCCTACCTCCTTCTCCAAGCGCAAAACTCCTTAAGGATAATGCCAACTGAAAACTCTGAATCAGACTCTCATTACTAGAGTGCTACAAGACAAAAAAATTATAAAAAATAAATCAAATGGAAGCAGAGGGTCAATTTGACAAAGTGTCAAATGAACTGTTAAAATAATGACTGAGAAATATTGTAGGATAAGTATAAGAGCATATCTATTAAGATCCCTATTGAAGGTTTAAACTCAAAGAAACAAAAATATAATGAAGAGATGCTATAGACATGCATTTAAGTGTGTGAGAGTTTTCTCTTTTCTTTTTTTTTTTTTTTTTAATGTAATCATGGTCATCAAGAATGACAGCAATACCTTGCTCTGTGCAAATAGCAACACCAGGCCATAAGTATGAGCAATCGCTTCATAATTTTGAGGTGTATTCAAAGGAGAGATGGACTGTGCCCAAATTGATGAAAGTAGGAGTCTAATCTGGCGAGTGCTCAACCGAAGGGGTAACATCTGTCATGGTTTAATCATGGAAAATTGGTCACATCAGATGATTACAAATTTATAAGCTGAAATGTATTCTCAAATATACAGTTCTTGCACGATGAAAACATATATACATACCGGTTGTTGGCCTAATTTATTCATACTAATGTCATCTTCTGCTACAGGTAATAGATTGTTTCTTGTACTATAAACTCGGCTGTATGTAGACTTTAATCTGTTCATCACAGAAGGATGGTTGATATTTTCCTCCTCAATGTTACCATCAATGGTTTTTTCTTTTCCTTCCTGAGAGAGATTTTCTCCTGCAGGATGTTGGTGTGTCAACTTCTTAAAGAGTGCAGCTGAAGAAGAAAACACGGATACAGTTCTGGAGAGTGTCCTTTGAATGTTAGCTGCCCTTCCTAATGGAGTGGTGGTGTGAGGACTGGGACAAACAGATGATGGGATGAGCACAACAGAAAATATACCGTGTGCCCCAATCCTGGATTCATGGTCTGGACAGACCATGGCTACAAGCAACTGATGAAATAAGGCCTCAGGAAAAGCCTACACAAAAGAAAATTAGAAGATGATAATAAATATCAGATGGCATAAATCGTGCAAGCATAATTAAAAGTTTCATTGTAACTGAATTCTTAAGATGTGTCCTTGCCTTATTTTGATATGACAAATTTGGTATGAATGCCACAATCTGAGCGGTACGGTAAACAGCAGAAATCAAGGTCCGGGACATGACTGTAATATTTGACATGTTCTCAAGCATCACAGCCATCAAGTCAAGGACAGGACCAGCATCTCCAATCTGTTTCACATAGACCTCTTAGTTTTAGATTTTTCTTTCAAAGGAAGAACAATGAAGTAACTATAGTGCATATAGTATAAAACATGGTAACTTTCAAGAATCTAGATACAGGAACGCAACTGTGCATGTATATATTTGTGCATTTATGAAATTATTTATATACACATTCCAAACTGTGATTTTTTGTTTGGTTGCAAAGACAATCATAGAACTGAAGATCAAACTTACAAGTATGTGAAAGTTTCATAATTATTTAGGCAAATGATTGAAGAGTGTCCTACAGACAATAGGTAGTCAAAGATAAAGAATGGATAGAAAGCCACCTTATTTGATAACTGAACAAGGCACTCATCAACTGCTGCTCGAAATTTTCTGTTCCATTCAATTACCTCAGGCCCCAAATTTGCATCATCAAGACAACAGTGTATGCTTTTCCGCAAGTGTCTCATCATATCACTGAATGCACCAATTATAGCCACTGATAGCTGAACTTTAGATTGTCGAGCAAGATAGGTGGCAACATTGACTATGTCTAATTGCATATTAGGTGTTTTGAGAATATTCTTATGATCAAGGTGCTTGATTAAGATGGACAACAAAAAGTGTGAATTTTGCCCTGCAAATTAAATGAAAACAGTTTGTCAAAATGGACAAGAAATTGACCAGCAATACAAAAGACAATTTATGAAGTTGTTAACAAAATTATATACCAAATTTCTCTACTAGTAACTCCATGTCCAGCAAGACAGGAAGAGCAAGACCATTTTGAGGAGACCAGAGGTTGCCATTATCAAAATAGCGAAACAAAGATTCCAAGACATGTCGAACAGTTGTAGCCTCCTTGGCTAATTTCGCCACATTGCACAGGCAAACTCTTGACCAAAACCTGGGGTTCTTGGCATCATTCCTGTCACATTCAAAGAGGGGGAAATGAGTAAAAAGTAAAGACCAGGCTATAATTACAAAAGCTGAGTATTGTGCAAGAGGAATTACGCAGACACAATAACTTCGCCTTTCTCATTCACAATCCTCCTCCAAGAAGAAATCCTTTTCAAGGCATCTACTGAACGAGAATCTTCTTCAACGCTTTTGTTCTGAGTACCTTGCGTCTCAATGTTAAGGGCATCTGAATTGTTATTCAAATCTCCATAGTTTTCTAAAACAACTGAAACAACCTGATTTTGAAAGAACAACAAAAATTATTGGATGCTGAACATGAGGTTTTGTATATGAAAAGAGGGTAGAGTACAACTTAAAAAATTTTAGGCAAAGATCAGAGTTTCATAAGCAGCTTACTAGCCTCTAAACTAACGAAAAGAAAAAGCAGAAATTATCTCTAAAATTGCAGTAAAATAACAGTGTGAATCTGATTTGGAAGACTTAGATCCATAGCATGAACAATGCAAACAAAATACTAACACCTGCTAAATAACTTGAAAAATAAGTACATATACGATCTCAATTAACTTACATTATCAAATTCTTCTGGAATATGTGAGTTTTCACCCATAAACCAAACCTGTGCAACAAAAAATTAGTTAACGATCCAGGTGAATAAGCTATTAAAAATTAAAAAAAGAAAAAAAAGTGACAGACTTTAAAACGAATCAGATATAAGAAAAAACACATAATGAGGTCTACATGTATGTCAAACTTCTAGTGCAAAAGCCTGAGCATTAGAAAATGTTGATGACAGCAAACATAGCAGAGATTATTCAAATTTGAAATATGAGATATCGGTCTTTTTTATCACTTTATGTCTTCGCAATGGCATGATCATAGTGCAGACTTGAAGTTCACGATTTGTCTACATGTTAACCATATGTACACTACCAAATTCCGATTCCTAGTTTGAAGAATAAAACAAACCTCACCAAAAATTGAATTTGTAACTGCATTGGCTTGTTGTTACCGATACTATCTATTTAATGTAAATGAAAACAAGGAAGCAGAAAATATAACACAAAAGAACAACTTTTATGGCATGAGAGTGATCACCATCGATGAGAGGGCCTGAAGGCCAGCTGAACGTAAATGTTGTACCCTCATATCCTCCCCCATTTCTTGAGCTAAGCGACAAAGTTTTGGAATTAAATTATCTATGTTGAACATATAAGTGCCGTCCTTCTGCACAATTAAAAGACCATTAAAAATTCTTGAGTTATAAGATAAACTGATCAAAAGTGTGTGCCTAAGAACTAAGTAGTATGTGAAATAAGAATCAGACAATCTAAAATACAAGAACCTACCAAAAATTCCCACCTGATTACTAACAAAGTCGAAAAGCGTTTGGCATCCTAAGACAAGTATGTCATCATGCCCAGTTTGATCTAGAAGAATGTCTATGATGCTAAGCAAGCTACTCGAAAACAGTGGCCTGCCATATACCAATATTGATCAAACTAGAACAAAATCAATCATATCATGGATAAAAAGAAAATATCATCCCAAGAGAAAGATTTTCAAACCCAACATATCCACTAGAAATGTTTTTTTCTTGCAAATCTCAGGCAATCAGATCAAAGAAAACGCCATAAACAATGAACTTGATTGGTACTAACTGCTCACATTTGCGCCTTACAAGAAACCATCAACTTCCTGTAGATAAAAATGACAACTTTTACAGATTGAAACTGCTCATTCCTCAACTCCTTGTAACACCTTTGCTCAAGATAACTAGTGATCTGACAACAACAATTATCTCCAGTCAATATATAACAAACAGGTTACTTATAACGCAATCCCGCTAATGCATGCACTGTTTGAAACACAAACACAACTTCGCATCAAACACTAAGCCTGTACCTTTGGAATCCGAAGTGGATTTTTCGCAGCATATTCACATAATTTACTGATCTTTCGATCATTCGGTTCTTCAATCTGCAAAAATCACAAAAAAAAAAAAAAAAAAATTCCCAACTGTAAAACAACTTAAAAAGGCCACGATTTTACATCACATGCACCACAAAATGAACCAACCAATTGCAAATTCACTTCAAAAAATATAATTTTTCCACCAAATTTAGCCAAAAAAAGGACACTCATCAACATTCAACATCTATCATGCTAACAATCAACAGAATCGAAAATCAAAACAAGTCAAAAATTCAACCAAAATACAAACTTTGACAACATAAGCATAACAATTTCAACTTATGTACTAACCACACCTTAGAATTAAACTAATAAAAATAAAAAACTAAACTTTCCCAGATTCAATCTTCCAACCTTAAACATAAAAATGAAACCAAAAAAAAAAAAAACTATTAAACAAAAAACCTGAGAGCCATGAAATATGTCAGCAAGCAGTCTCTTGTATCTTCTCACAGGCTGCCTTGATCTGGTTCTCAATGCAGGACAAAAGAAACACAAGCTCCCACAAACAGGCAACACTTTCCTGGAAATGACTCCCATTTTATAAAACTTTTTTCTTCCCTTTTCATCAAAGTTAAAATGAAAAGAAAAAAAATTCAAGGAAAAATAAAAAACCACCCTCTTTGAACAATCTTAATGACAAAAAACATGTCAAGAAGATGAAAATGGAGGGAGGTTTTCAGGTGGGGTTGCTTTGGAATCGGAGGAAATGCTATTTATATATATCTATACTCTGTGTTTGTTATTAGATTTCAAAGCTTTTAGTGTCGAAAAAAAAAAAGCTGAGGCAATGCAAATGATCAAATGTCAAATAAAGGGCATACATAGTGGGTGGTTGTGTTATGTCATGACTAGTAACGGCTTGGTTGGCAATGCAATGAAAAGAAACCCCTTTTATGGAAGTTTTTCAAATTTTGACTCATATATTTTATTGATGTTTGATGTCAGGATTCGGATACTGTATAGTGTAAATGTACACATGAATACAAGATTTTGTTGCTGTCAAAAAGAAAATATAAGACTAATAACGTTATACTTTTCAAAAATTTATTCAAAATTTTTATTAAAATGACGTGACAAATTTATTTTCAGTTATTATATTAATTTTAAATGACGTGGATTATACACAATTTATTACTCTTTTCTAATACATAACTTTTTTTTTTTTACATGAAATACATTGGGCTTGAGATTTCTTGAAATGAGTCAGGAATACGATCATATCTTTATAGAATAATGCTAGGGTCCAGGCTTACCAAATTTATGTTTAAATGACATAATCTATGAGTTGTCAACATTATATTTATCACATTATTTTATGATATTACGTATGAGTTATCAACATTATATTTATCATATCATCTCATGATTTATAAGATATTAATAACTCACATACTATATTATTTTGATATAGATTTTGATAAAAAATTTGGGAAGCCTAGATGTTTGTAATAACCTCAAAAACTTGGTTGTTCTGTTGTTAAAAAAATGTTTTGATTAATTTTAAGGTCATTTATGATTGTTTAATTAAAAGTAAGAGAGGTTGGATTCATTCTTGATGTCATTAAAATGTTCATTACAAATTACATATTGGAATTTTACATGTAAAAAGCCATTATAATAAGGAATGAAGAGCTTATTATGGAAAAAAAACAGTGTTAGACTTCCCAAATTTTTTATACATATAATGTGATATGTGAGTTATAAATACTATATTAATTATCATATATCTCATTATTTATATGGTAAAGATAACTCATATGTCGTATTATTTAAGGATGCCCATCAAATTTTGCTAATGAGCCTGAAAAGGTACAGTGTATTCTAATTATTAGTCATTCTTTGTCCAAACAAATAAAAATTCAACATTGAGTTACTTTTTATTTCCTGTTCTTTATAATTCATTAGGGTTCTGATTTTAACCCGATAATTTATGAATTGATAATCTGATATAACTATATTTTCCTATATAGATCCAACAATTTGAGTGATTATGGCAACTGGGTTTTCTCAGTAAACCAGAATACCATGTGGTATGTGGTGTCTTACAAAACTGTACAATTGTTTTGACGCCAACAGCATTGTGTGTGTGTATATACATACACCCTAGAAGACTTGTGACCATATAAAGATTTATTATTTAATATTTTTATAGAAAACAGGTGTATGGCATGTCCAAATTGGCTCGTATGATATGATGCGTTTGAGTCGCAGTAGTGTAATTGTTCTGCCAGGGACAATAACAGAAGTCTTGGATGAGTCATCAGCCTGTCATGGAATAACCATAAGAAGCAGTATTGTCACAATTGTAGTTTTTGTTTTTGTGCTTTATTGATTTACTTTCTTCTAAGCCTCTAAATCAACCACTTAGATGGCCTAGTCTCCTCAACTTACTCCTCTAATTTCTCCACAGACAAAGCAATCAATTACAACCATCCACTCAATCACAGGACAGAAACAAAAACAAAAAAGGAAATTGCAAAGAAACTGTTTGACATCAAACCAATAAAAAAAACCCACAAAAAAAGGAAAAGAAGAAAAATTTTACCATGCCAACATTCTTCTGCAATTAAGAAGAAAATAACAATAAAGAAATCAGAAAAACAAAACAATGGCAACACAAGGTAATTCGAAAAACCAATCTAAAAAATGTAAAGATTTGGTAGGCGAGACATTTTCAAGAAGCGTCGCAGGCAAGATTATTGGCATTGTCTTGGCATTTTTATTGAGTCATCTTGCACATCACCTTCTAAAGCGTATACATCAACCTCGAATGGCTTCTGATATTTTCGTAAGTAACAACATAGGTAGCTTCTATGTTTTCTATTTAAGTATGAAATTTACTAGTGTAGACCATCCAGTATATATATATTTTTTCATGCATGCACTAAATATGTTTCTTTTACTTTGTTTATTGCATGCAGATAGGATTGTTTCTCGGAAGTATAAGACCCCTACGCGAATCATTCGAAGCTGAGATCATTCAAACGCTAGGCTTTGTAGTGGAATTTGGGATGATATGCTACATGTTTGTTTTAGGCCTGGAAATGAACCCTTACGTGATCTTCAAGCCGCCAACTCGGGATGCAATTGTGGCCTATGCAGGGATGCTTTCCACGTTCATTTTAGCTTGTGGCATCACACCCTTCATGCACTACTCAACAAAACGACACCAGGACCTTGGCCTGACTCTCTCACTCTCAATAACCCTCTCAGGAAGTGGCTCTCACATCCTAACCCGGGTCATTACCAACTTGAAGATCGGAAAGTCTGACATTGGAAAGCTTGGAACCGCGGCAGGAATCCACTCCGATATGATCTCAATGCTTCTTTTCTCAGTTGGGTACATTTTTTTCCCACCAGGAGAAACCAATAACATAGAGAGAGTTAAAAAAGGTGTCATGATGGCTGCTGCATTGGTTGTTCAGTCAGTTATTGCAGCCAAGGTCTTTTTTGCTCTTATTTTTCATTTTATTATTTGATCCTGAGTCCTGACCTGTTTCACAATAGTTCTAACAAGTGATAACTGATGTGATCCGGACAGATATCGCCCTTTATAATGCACTGGATCAACAATGAAAACCCAGAAGGAAAAGCCCTCAAAGGGACACATTTGGTGCTGTCACTTGCCTACATGGTTTTCCTATGTAGTTGCTCTACATGGTATGGTTACAATCCAATTCTCAGTGCATTTGTGGCTGGGATTTTTTTCCCTTCTGAGGGGAGAATATCCAAGTGGACTGTTGGCAAAATCAACTATTTCTTGAATACAGTGTACTATCCAATCTTCCTCCTGTGGGTGGGATTTGTAGCTGATCCCAGCCACTTTGAAGCTGGCAAATTAATGTCATGGGGAAGGTTGTTTGTGCTTTTGCTCATCTCCATAGTAGGCAAAGTAGTTGGAACGGTCATTGGCGGCGTCATGTTGGGGTTCCATTTTCCTGAATCTGTCGCATTGGGGCTGTTGTTGACTGCAAAGGGTCATTTTCACTTATACTTTACTATTATATCTATTGTGGTAAGCTCTCTTTTATACGTTTCAGCCTTTTAATCACATTCATCGGTAAAAAATCTTATGGAACGCTTAGTTAGCGTGCCATACTGATGTAGACATATCATGTCAATAACATCGTGACATATGATATTTATCTTTCATAAAAATTTAATACCGGTATAACCATTTAATAACAATGTAACAACAATATAAAATTTTTAAAAACGAAAAATATTATGTGTCATATTATTATTGGAAGGGCATACCAACTAAGTGTTCCATGGAATATTTTCTCCGAATTCATGCCTATTCAGACAAAAGTGACTTTAACAAATTATGTTTTTTTTTTTTTTTCCAATCAAATGCAGAATAAAGCCATATCTGTTACAACAGGATGTTCAATGGTGATTGTGATCTTCTTGACCATAATACACACCCCATTTGTGGTGGCAAATATCATCCAACGAGCAAGGAAACGGGCACCAACTAAGCGAATGGCAGTTCAATGGCATGACCCTTCAAGCCAGCTCCGAATCTTGCTGTGTCTTCATGGGCCTCATAATCTGCCCTCCTCCATCAACTTGTTAGAGATCTCCAGAGGAGCATCTGACCCTGGAATCTTGGTCTATGTCACGGACATGATTGAACTCACGGACCAAATAGCTGCCACGCTTGTGCAGAACGAAGGGGTTGAAACCGTGACAGTGACTGACAAGGCGGTGATGGCAATGAGAGATCAGATCACCAACACAGTCCAGGCTTATGTTAGTGAGTGTGGAGAAGGTATTGCAGTCAAAAGAATGCTCGCTCTCTCAACCTTCGGTGGAATGCCTCAAGATGTCAGCATTTTAGCAGAGGAACTGATGATTTCCATCATTATCTTGCCATTCCACAAGAAACAGCGTGAGGATGGCACATTGGATGGAGGCCATCCTGGATTTCGTTATGTGAATCGGAAGGTGATACCTCAATTTGAGAAACTCGATTTCTAAACACTCGGATTAGTAAAGACTTTCGATTCTCTGAACTAACATAGTGATGTTTCTGGTTATGAACAGATGCTCAGGAATGCGATGTGCTCGGTAGGGATCCTAGTGGACCGGGGTTTTGGATTGATGGAGAAGATATCAGCATCATCACATGTAGCAGTCAATGTGGCAGTCATTTTTATAGGTGGCCGGGATGATAGAGAGGCATTGGCATATTCCGGTAGAGTGGCAAGACATCCTGGAGTCAGACTCACGGTGATAAGATTCCTAGTAGAAAACAGTTCAGAGAATACACAAAGAAGACCTGGAATGTACAAGGAGACCACAGCTGAGCAGCAAGAAGAGATGAGACTTGATGATGAATCCTTTGCTAGTTTCTATGAGAGACATATAGCCGGTGGGCGAGTAGCTTACACAGAGAAGCATCTGGCAAATTCATCTGAGACTTTTGCTACTCTTAAAACATTGGAAGGGCAGTATGCACTCATTATTGTAGGACGAAGCATCAGAGCTAACTCAATACTGACCGTGGGGATGAATGACTGGCAGCAGTGCCCCGAACTGGGTCCAATCGGGGATGTTCTTTCAGGGTCTGATTTCTCAGTGCGGACATCTGTCTTGATCATCAAACAACATGATTTTAAAGGAGAGCTAGATGGACTTGATGATGATTTCTCCATCATGTAATCCTTTATCCCAGTGAAATTAGCTTCAAAGTTTAGGGTACCAAACATAGGAAAGGAGCCAGATTGTCTGTACAATACAGTAGGTAGAAAGCACAGAAAGGCAGAGATCTTGTGTAATTAACAACATGAAATGTAAGTTATAATCCTTCGTTTAACAAAAAATAGACATCTTTCAAATGCTGCTCTGTTAGTTAGATCAAACAAATATGCTTCCGATAAAAATTTTAAGATGGTCTCATTTTTATTTCACATGTGTTTCCATATAATGGCTCCAAGTTATGAATTTGTTCATCTCATGAGATACGATTAAGTTCTCTGATCGTATATATTAAGAAATTGAGGAGACAATAATACCAAATAAAAGCTTCAATTACACGATTTGAGTAGCTACTGGTTCATTACAACCATCACAACCAAAACATGTCTCTCATGAAATTCCAGTTCATTCCCCCAACTGCCATTCAGCAACAAACACAAGCTGTTGAAACTCATACTGCTTCTTCAACTATACATCAGTAGTCTCTTGAATGCTTTGCCAATTCAGCCTACAAGGCGAAACTAAAATTGGTTAGCTTTCAGGTGAAAAGAAGCATTTGTGTCTTTCACAACAGAGAATGAAGCACTACAAAGAGTAGAAGGGTTCATCTCTTCTTCCTTAAAGCTATACGAAGTTTACACCAACAATATAGAGAATATTTCAAATTACAGTAACAGTCCAATATTCTAACTTACTATGTTTCAGTCATGCAGGTTTTACATCCTACAAATTTATATTAAGATAGTCCAACATAAACCATCTGAACCACACATCTATAGAATGTTAAAAGCATGCAGATTATCTGATATGAAACAAATTGCCATTTGAAAGCAGCATTATGTTAGTTGAACTTTTGTCCTACACAAGTAGTTTACACTGCCAGCTGCCACAAGAAAAACCCCACAACAACTTTAGTAACTTCCTTCAAGTAGTTAAGCAGTTTGTGTAAGCATGAGCAATCATAGGATGCACAGAAGTAAATGTCACACAACACCATACACTTTTAATATAGACAGAGGATACCACCACAATCTTGGTGTTTAAAAGAGAGTCATCCAGTTTCCTGTCATGCTCACCTAAACACATTCCTCTAACAAATTGTGCTTAACAAATACAACACCCTTATTTGGCACAAAATGCTACCTAAATAACAAAATTATTTTTTGTCAAGTCACTTCATAACTAACTTATATTATTATATGCTTAAGTTAAGCTAGTGAAAATACATTAGTTTTAGTTAGTACTTCTGTGAAGCAAGTATCTACAGAACACTTCAAAATTCCATACATCAAGACACTATTGTATAATATCTTACCAAAGGGGTGATAATTTCTAAGAAATACTCACATAACGCCCTAGAAGAGAGAGAGAGAGAGAGAGAGAGAATACTCAAACAACAAGAAGCAAAATCAGAGAGAGAAAGATGCCACACCTCAAATGAACTTTTCAGAGTGTCAAGTTCCTTATCTAGATCATTAATAGCCTGGTTATATGCCTGCATTGGTGAAGATTGGCTTGTTGTGTGAACCTACAAAATCCACGGAGATTAGTCAAGACTGCACAAACTTTAAAGTACAATAATATTATAATAACAAAACTACAAAATCCAGAAAACGAAAATGAAAAAGAAAATCTATCACATCACTACTCATACAGTTCATAAGGACACCAACAAGTTCAACAACTATATCTACAAATGTTGACAATACACGATAGATGTAAACAATAGACTACTGCTCGTCCAAGTCCACCGAAATACCTACACCCTGTAAAGGGCAAATTGTCCTTCAACAGTTTGCAGGCAGCATATATCCAAGGTAGTAAACGTTTTGGCAATGACACCAAACATATCGTTAAAAAATCAGAACTCTAACAATATTTTCAATAATTCAGTCAATATAAATCCAACCAAACCAACATTTACTTCATTGAGCTAACCAAAATGGAGACTGCAAAACCAAATTGGAGACTACAATTAAGCTAACATTCACGATAGAACTAACCCTAACGATAATTTTATACTGCAGTGGGTGAGGGAGCTTGTAACCAGCAAACAACACGTTTTCGTCTCGGTGCAATTGCCTGGGTCAGGTATTACAAACAATTAGGGTTTATATAATCAAAACCACAATAAATTTTTTAAAATAAAACATGAGAAGTAAGTAATTACATGCGAAGAATGTTGCCGATAGTGTGGTCCTCTCTCTCTATGGTGAAGGACGCCGCATTGATTATCTTCGTGTCCCTCTCGTACGAAACCCTAAAAAGATCAAATTTTTAGAAACAAAAAACAAAGCAAGTTTAAAAGAGAGAAGGAGAGAGTGAAGAGTTTACTTCTTGGTTCCTTCCGGGACAACGAATCGCTCGTAACGGTCAGGGGCATTCATGTCTTTTTCTCTCTTCTTCTTCCTCCGATTGAGCTCTTTGTTGCGAGAATGGAAGAATATCTTTTAGGCTCCCGCGCAGGTTTCTCTGTGGCAGGTAAAGGCTCCATACGGTGTCGTTTTATTTGCGAACCAAAACGCGCCATCCTTCTGTTTTGCCCTTTTTTTAAAAAAAAAATATATATATATATATATATGATCACAAGTTAAAAAAGATATATATTATATATAAATCATAAGTTAATTGGAAATTTGTGATGGAACTAAATATTAAATTACATGGGTAGCTTAAAAATTTTACTTTCATAGTATCAACGTATATATACTCTCATGATAAAGTGAAAGAACTTCTTATTATTATGTGTGTGGTTTAAAAATCTATTTTTATAACACTCAAATCTATTCCTAAAACACTAAAAGATATATACCCTATCAATAAAAAGAGAAAAAACTCTATTATGGTAACTCCAGAAGATCAAATATATTTATACAATGCATACTAAAAAAAACGCATGATAGAACTCGAGCTTTATAAATGGACATACAATGATTTGTCACTTATAATGCTTTTAAATTTTAATTCCTAAGCAGAATTACATTTATCTGTGTATTAAAATAAGAAGTGAATTTTGTTATAATTTACATCAATTTAAGAAAGGTATGAAATTAACAGTGACAATCATTCTAATAGGTGGTATAAATATTGGAATGCATAGAGTTACTCTTTGAGATATTTTTCTATTATTTAGAGTAAATTCCTTTTCTGTTTTTATTTTTGTTCGAATAAATATTTGTTGTGGAAAATGTTTTTTTCTTAATCGTTACAACTAAATCAACATTAAAGGGCAAGGATATCTGCCAAAGTCTCATAAAATATATGTTTTTTAACTATTGCTATTAAATAAATGTTTGAATGAGGGGATATAACACTCATTGTTTTAGGAAACACTTACGAAAGTTAATATAACAAAGTTCTATAAAGCTTGGTTAAGAGGGGGGATTAAAACCTAATAAAAAGGATTATTTTCTAAAATAGTATCAAATTTATAAGTCAATAAGAATACATTCATTGATCATAAAAACACCATTACATGCGACAAGCAAAATGATATGGAGTTTGATTAATCGAGAAACTTGACAACGATTAGTTGACATAAATATATTAATTATTTAAAAAACCTAAAAAAAACCAATAATAATCATTTGATTTGCAATCTAAATATGTGTACAATTAGTGATGACTAGGTGAAATTATTTTTAAAGTTAATGTTGAATGAATCAGAGATTTATCGTGACAATCGATATATTATTAATTGTTTATATATTTTAGATATATACTTTGATAATCAAGAGAAAACTACCTTTATATAATCAATATAAAACATAAATTTTCAAATAACTTTTTGAGATTTTTTTTTTTTTAAAAAAGAATCTTTTAATATTGGATTATATATCTCTAAAAACAAAATTTATACAGTCATAAATCATATAAATTCATGGAATAATTTTTTTCATTTGAATTTGGAATTAAGAACACGGATGGTGACATTTTGTCAGGCATATTTTTATGACATTTTGACAAGCAAGGTGATTGCTAAATTAATTGCTTGACCAAGGTAGGAGAGATTAGTAACATAAAGTTGAAATCCACCATGAATTGATTGGTGACCAATATCACGATTTATAACAATAAAATGGGAGACACTAATTTATAAAATAAATATAATTTTGAAATCCTCACCAATAGAAGTAAACAACAACAAGTAGGTGTTAAAGTTTCTCATCGTCTATATTTTTATTAATATGTATGAAAAGTGTTTTCTTACTTATCATGGAAATATATTTATCTCTTTATTTTAAGAATAGATTTTTGATTATCAAGTATTCGTATTAAAATGAGAGTAAAGGTACATCAATATCATAGTTATTTTTTATTCAAAAACAAAAAAATCACAGTTATTTTACAACAATTTTGGAACAAGCTTATCGAATACATATATATTACCTTTGAGTCATAAATAAATTTTAAAATGCAATTATCTAAATATTTATAAACTTGAAAGCGAATTAATTTTTTAAAACAACTATTTATAATAATTTTTAAAACAAATTTAATAAACATGTCAATATGTAATCATATTATCATAATTATTAAATGGTATAAAAATAATTAGATACCAATATTTTTTCATGAATAGAACAATTTTTTTTTTTTTTGCTCTATTGACGAAACAAATGAATATTTTTCTTATATAAAACATAATATTAATACATACACCAACGACAATCATTAATGTTAACAGTCTCAACAAAAACAAAACTTAACGGAATTCTCATAAAAATTATTATAAATAAACATTTTAATGTATAAGAATATATGTTAACAAGACTCTTAAAATAATTAATCGGATAAGCTCAACTTTATAGATGTTAGTTGTGTAGATGTCTTAATATATTATTTAATTTAGTTTTAACTTAAGAGTAATATTATAAAATTTAAAAATTTATTTAAATTTATTATCAAAATGATGTAATAAACTTATGTATATTTACTATATCGTCGATATAATATTTTAAAATTAATATAATAACTATAATAAAATTATTTTGACAAATTTTTTTTCACTATAGTATTAGTCACTTTCGAAGTAACGAGTCAACTAAAACTATCAGCAATAATGTAATATCCATCCTTTACCCGGAGATTACAAACGGTTGACATGGCAAACAATCATTAGCCAATAAATTTACCAAAAATAAACCTCAACGTGTCAACCTCCCATTGGTCCACGGACTCATATATTGACCTTCGGCTCCCTTGTCACAAAACGACCGTGCGTTTAAGAGAATCAGAGAGAGATACCGCAACCACTGCACGAAACAGAGAAAGATAGAGATAGAGAGAGAACGACAGAAAATTCGAGAGAGAAGAGAGAGATGGTCGATATCTAAAAAAGTCAAAAATCCTTTTCAAGTTTTACCCCCCAAAAATTAAAAAAAAAAAAAAAAAATCCCCAAATAAAAAAAAAAAAGGGAAAATCGAGCGATCTAAATTGTAGTCTCCCCAAAAACTCAAAAAAATCGAAAATCCAACACACAAATCCATCACTCAAACAACTCACTATGGCCTTTCACGTTGCTTGCCCAATTACATGGTACGTCTATTATTATTATTATTATTATTATCATAATTCATGTCAATCAATTCAAAAAATTAAAGAAAAAAATAACTCTCTCAAGTGTCTCTCTCAGGTTTCTCTCGTCTCCTCTCTGGCGCTGGCATTGGAATTCTGATTCCGACTAACTTGTTTTTGTGTGTTTGTTGTGGTTTCAGCAAGCGGATTTGCTTCTGCGAGCTAGGGTTTCCGCGGGGTTTGCAGGCGGCGAAGGCGAGAAGCGGATTCCTCGGGGAGGTGGTGCTGGTCGAGGAGTTTGTGAAGGATCCTTGGGGAAAGGCTAGGGTTTCGGAGAAGGAGGAGACCGTTCAAGTCGTGGTTCCTCAGGTTTTGCCGCCTCCGCCTCCACCTCCGCCTCCGGTTGTTGTTGCCGATGATGTCGTCGAGGATGCCTCCGCGCAGACCAAGCGCGTCGCCTTGCAACGCAAGGCTGCTGCTGCTATGGTCGCTGCCGAGGATTACGCTCGCCGGTTTGAGTCCGGTGATATTGCGGTGCGTTTTTATATGTAGTTTGTATGATTTGAATGATGTTACTTTGAAATGTGAGTTATCTTGTTGCTGAATTTGTATAGTTAGGTTTGAAAGTTGGTGTTTATCAAAGTAGAATCTGTTGATTTGGTTGAGTATTGCTTTTCAAGGAATTCTGGAATGTTTTATTCATTAGATGAAGAATCCTGCTTTTGTGTTGGCCATTTTTTAGAATTATATATTTGGTTTGGGTTAGAAGGATTTGGGAGTATTTATTATGTGGCCTTTGTTGGTGGAGATTTCTTTGTCATTATGTTGCTCAAGGGATTTGTATCGTTGCTGCAGTTCGTTATGATATTCCATAGGGTGTTGGTTGATTGCTTGAAATGTTTTTCTTTATTAAGGTTATTTTTTTGTCGTGTAATTAAAGAGGGTCATTGTTATTTTGGAAAACCATGTGGGAGTTGAAGACAGGTCTTTACGGCCATATGGGTTCATTATAGTGTCTGTTTATTGTTAATGCTGCAAAATCATGCTTTCCTTTTCTTTGTGCAGGTCACATCGAAAGATAATGCTGGAGAAGAGGGTCAATCCTACATGAATGTGTTTTGCCGGCTCTGTTGTGTGGGAGAGAATGAAGGAAGTGAAAGAGCTAGGAAGATGCTTTCCTGCAAAAGTTGTGGCAAGAAGTATCACAGAAACTGCTTGAAAAATTGGGCTCAAAATAGAGGTACCGTATTATGGCCCTAAAGTTGTGTTGCTGCAAGTTAATACTCTTCTAATTTGGGGAGTATATTTGCAGATTTATTTCATTGGAGTTCATGGAAGTGCCCTTCTTGCCGAATTTGTGAGGTACGCACTGATGTAGCTGCAGTGCCTTTTCATGACCTTTTTTTGATCTTCCAATCTTGTTTATAAGTTCTTTGACATCGAATGATGTACCCATTCAAGTTCTTCATTTTATCATTGTGTTGTAATTTTGAGTGTTCTATTATTCTGCATGTCTTTTGCATTTAAAATAACATCTTCTGTTTTCTTTAGATATGCCGAAGAACTGGAGACCCAAATAAGTTTGTGTTCTGTAGAAGGTGTGATGGCGCTTATCATTGTTATTGTCAACATCCTCCTCACAAGGTAGGGAGTCTGTTACTTATACCTGAGCCCCATGTCTTAATTAAAATAGTAGTGTTTATATATTCATCTTTCGATGGTGTAGAATGTGAGCTCTGGACCATATTTGTGCCCGAAGCATACAAGGTGTCACAGTTGTGGATCCAATGTCCCTGGAAATGGCCTAAGCGTGAGGTAATGACTGTTAACCTTTATTCATTTGCTTTCTTAGTGTTTGTGATTTAAGTTTCAAAACCCATACTCTGTACCCTACTTCTGTACTTTAAACTAGTAGGACACGTAAATGAAGATTACAAGTAACTTAGGCTGGGACTCGAGGCTTGCATCCTCAGCCCTTATTCAGACTATCTTAGAATTTGCAAAATGATGGCTGCACAACTTTTCATTATCTTGATCTCAATTTTCTGATAAGTCCTTTGCTATTAGCTGGTAGATTTACCTTTTGCTCTTACATCTTACAGGTGGTTTTTGGGATACACTTGTTGTGATGCTTGTGGAAGGTTGTTCGTGAAGGGTAATTATTGCCCTGTTTGCTTAAAGGTATCATCTGTTTTCGTGAGGAATGTGGCTGTATATAGGAGTTGATGTTAATGAATATCCATTATTATGTAGAAATGTAGTTTCAAATGTTCATTGGTTGCTTGGAAATCAAGTGGCCAATCTATTATTTCTCGCTTCCCTTGTGTATATGTGCTTGAGCAAGCAAGATTGTTATGGCATTTGAATTCAAAAACGCTTGATGAATGAATTTGACTAGATATTTTGGTCTAACCTTGTAGGTTTACAGAGATTCAGAATCAACACCAATGGTTTGCTGTGATGTTTGCCAGCGCTGGGTGCACTGCCAGTGTGATAGTATCAGGTTTATTGTTGCCCTTGTTTGATTGCTTTTGGTTAGAATGTTGTGACAATAATATGATCATTCTACTCTGCTATCATTTTTTCTTTTTTGATAAGAAATGAAAACTTTATTAAAAAAGGGAAAGAAGTACAAATGTGAACTAGCAGTCCACCAACACAAACAAAAACCAAAAAAGTACAAAATACAAGAAAAAAAAATAATTAACAAACAACCGTCTTCCAATCAAACAAAATAAAAAATGAAGAGAGATCTTTAAAATCATCATTAGAAAAAGACCAAAGAGAAGTCAAATAATACGTTTTATTCCCTAAAAAATTCTTCTCCTCTTCAACTTTATCAAAGATTCTTCTGTTTCTCTCTTCCCATATAACCCATAAAACGGTGAAAACTCTACAATACCATAGAGTGCTAGCCTTCTTGCCTCCTCTAAGAACTTTAAAATCTTCCAAAAGGAAGGAGCATAAAGATTTTAAGACTGGTATGATTGGAGTGATGGGGTGCTATATCATTTTGATGGGCAAATTACAGTTGTGCACTATAATTAAATTTTTTGCTGAAGTACAATTTGTTACATACAAAAGCACTATGTGTAGACCTCTTGTTATTTGATGATTATTTTTTTCTCTTCTTTTATTTCATCAACAACTTCTTGGGGATTGTTAGGCCAGAATATCTTATGCTCACAGGCCAAGGTTATTGTTCTGTAGTTAGGTTAGAATTGTTTAAGCTATGCATGAAGTAGGTTTTTTTTATCCCATTTACTTGACTTTCTTTATAGCAAGTCAATTAACCTTCGGGAAAAACAAGTTCTTCTAACTTAAATGAGGTGGTCTTATGTTTCAATTCTGTGGTTTATTGGTTGCTTGGAAATTGAGAGGCCAATCCGTTGCCTCAAATTAGTACTTTGCATGACTAACTTGTGAGCCCATTTTCTGAGCTTTAAAATACTTTTAACTGGTTATACTGCTCACATATGAGGATTATTACTCTGTAAAGAACAATAAACTGTTTTGGCAGTGATGAAAAATATCTGCAATTTCAAGTAGATGGAAATCTTCAGTACAAATGTCCTACATGTCGTGGAGAATGCTACCAGGTTTGTTTATACGTGATAGTTTTCTTCTATTCTTTCTCTCTTTGCTGCTGGGAACAGTTGTAGTACGACTCTTTTCCGTGTGTTAAATTGATTTTTGTGTGTTCTTTTCAACTAATCAAATTGACATTACCAGGTGAGAGATCTTGAGGATGCAGTTCGTGAGCTGTGGAGGAGGAAAGATATGGCTGACAGAGATCTAATTGCTAGCTTGAGGGCTGCTGCTGGGTTGCCAACTGAAGATGAAATATTTTCTATTTCACCATATTCAGATGATGATGAAAATGGTCCTATGACGTTAAAGAATGAATATGGGCGCTCTTTTAAGCTCTCGCTTAAAGGGTTGGCTGAGAAGTCACCGAAAAAGCCCAAGGAATATGGAAGGAAATTGTCAAATAAAAAGTACTCCAAGAAAAAAGGATATCAGATGTCTATAGTTAATAAAATGGAACCAGATCAGAGTTTTGAAGGACATCATGATGTTCGATCACGTGGACACAGTGATGACCTACAGTCACCTAAAAATGAAGGAGCAGATAATTCTTCTGGTGTTGCTGGAGTTGTAAGTCGTGCTGAAGGGGTTTGCTCTGTCAATCAGCCAGGGGTTTTGAAACACAAGTTTGTGGATGAGGTGATGGTCAGTGATGAAGACAATAAGTTATCTAGAGTAAAAGTGGGCAAGAGTAGTAAACCTTATGATGTGGATAGTGGAGAGGATAGTGGAAAATATAATAGCAAGTCTAAGAATGTAAAGGCAAAGAAGTTGGTTATAAATCTAGGTGCCCGAAAAATTAATGTTACCAACTCTCCTAGGTCCGATGCTTCTAGCTACCAAAAGGAAGACTTGACAACATCAAATGGTATGCCTTTTTTTAATACTGTTTATAATCTATGCCTTTTTTTAATTCTGTTTATAATCTTTAGCTCTTTAGTTTGTATATTTATTTTTTCTTATGTCCAAAAGAACTTAAATTGCTTGTCTCCATATCAGTTCGAGTTGTCTCCTGGGAGTCTGACTTTAGTTTCTGAATTCTTGATATGAGGTGCTGTTGCTTGTTCCCCTGGAATGGCTTATCTAATTTACATGTATCCATGAACAGGCATTGAAGATACAGGCCTCCAAAGAACGAATAACAAGATTGTGCTGGATAAACGTGATGGTAATTTATGCTTCAAATTAAATTATCTGGAACCTTTTCTTTTCCCTTGTGCTTCTCTTGCCTAGGCTTTACAAATGTAGGATATTTACTCTGGAGTTGCCAGTTACTAAAATTGTTTCGTTTTTCCTTTCAAATTGCAGGAGACAGATTTGATCATACTGGTCACTCAAAAGGTTTGAAAATTGCAGGAAGAGATGGAAATGTTATAAAACTTGGAAAAGTAAGGCAAGAAGTTCCTGACTTGGATGCTAAAATTGGTAGAGGGAGCAGTGTTGACGGAACTGAGGAGCATGTGCGAGTATCATTAGGGAAAAGAAGTGCTGATGGAAGCAGGGTTACTGTTGCGCCTGTGGGTCAGGTTGCTGCGTTAAGAGGTGACAAGGTGGTTTCAGGGAAGCAAATGGAGGGGAGGTGTGATGCATATGGGGAGAGCACTGATGATAATCCTGTTTTGCAATCATTGCCAAAGGATTCCAAGCCTTCACTGAAGCTGAAATTTAGGAAACCTACTCTTGAAAGTCAGAATGCTCAGGTCCCTCAGCCTGAGGAAGAAAAGAGTTCAATAAAGGGCCAAAGGTCAAAAAGAAAGAGACCGTCACCGCTCTTTGAGAAAGTATCCTTCAATGAAGATGAAGATGTCTCACAATCAAATCAAGACAGTTTAATGGATGCTAATTGGATTTTGAAAAAGTTGGGTAAAGACGCAATTGGAAAGAGAGTAGAAGTTCATCAGCCATCCGAAAATACCTGGTTAGTTTTTTCTTCGAAAATCTTCAGGGAACACCTATTCTAAATACTGGAAACTCTTTGGAATTTTTAAACATCATAAGAAAAATAACACAGGTGTCTTTTTACACTTGATTTCATATTGATATCACAAAAAAATAAATTTGATCTCTGTTGAGTTGGCTTAATTATTTACTTGTTTCGGTTTCGCTTATATTCATGATCCAGGCTCAGGGGGGTGGTCAGTGATGCTATCGAAGGCACTTCCAAGTTTTCCTACAAGCTAGATGATGGTAGAGTGAAGACCTTAGAACTTGGGAAGCAAGGGGTTCGCTTTGTTTCTCAAAAGCAAAAGAGGTCAACAAAATAAAAGCTCAACTTCTGGCTCTATGATTGATTATTTAATCCAGGGACTTTGTTTGAAAGTGCAGATAAAGAGGCTACTTCCCTGGCTGCTTGTGGTGCCCAGCCAACTCTGCGCTGCAGCCTGTTATTGGGCCAGGGCTCGTCATTTTTTACTGATGAAGAAATTTATTTTCTTCGATCTGGTTAAATTTTAGATGTAGCTGAATGCATTCTTGATTTGAAGTGCAGCTCTAATCGACTCCAAATGTAGATGATTCATATTGAAAATTGCTAGTCCTTTTATGTGAAGTGTAGTTGATAGATAGGTATTAAATATTGAGTGCGTATAGCACATTTAGTTTGTTAGAATTTGATGTGAAAATTGTAGGGTTTGAACCTTTCAAGGTGCCAAATCTTTTTGTATTATTCTTGTTATTACAGATAACAAATGCTTACTTTTTGGAATTGGCATTATCGCGATTTAATCGTTAGTGTTTACTTATATATTAGTCAAACCTGAAGGAGCAAAAAGGGTTCCCTCGTTAACATGCAAATCAATGTGCATGGAAATATCTAGAAGGCAGTAACCTTTGAAATAGTATAAATGACATAGAAATGTGTGAAGAAGAGGAACGCAGTTGAAACAAAAAGTGATATATTTAGACTCTAGATGGAATTATACAGGTGGAGGCGGCAAGTCCAGCAGAAGCCAAATTCCAACACAGTCATCTGAATCTAAGTCCTCTTGAATGGCAAGAAAGTGTAGGCCCCCACAGGTCCTCTTGGCTGCTTCCCATGCTTCAGCTTCACTTGTTGTCACTGGATTTTTGTTATATGTAGCATACACATAACGGGTAGAAATCCCAACAGATAGAATCAAGCAACCTCGGGCAGTGTCTGCCTCGATTGAACATACTTCAAGTCCATTCATCCAAGCTGAATTAGAACATGTAAAGGTTTCAATTGATCATTGATAACATAAACAACATGAACAATAAATTACATAGCTGTTATGTTTAGGATAGATAAGTATTACTACCTACCTGCCAATGGCTTCGCACGAGATGATGCAACAGCAAGTCCTGGAATCAGAGTTTTATCATCAATTTCAATCCCCAGTAAGTCCAAATCTAGACTTGCACCGAACATGAATTTCGTTTCTAAAGATAAGATTTCCTCCTTAACAGCTGATAAGAAGAGGATGTAATGTTAGTATATGCTAGAGAAATGTTTTGATGTAAAATCCAACCACTGGAAAGACAGGTTAGCTGTAAACATGGTTATTCTTTGCATTAACCAATGTTCTTCACAGGAAAAGCTGATATATCTATACACCTGCAAAGGGCAACTGGACAAATGCCCATCTCTCTCCAAATAGGTTCTCTGGAAGTTCCATAGGGAAAGGATTATCCAATGCCAGAAGTGGTTTAGATCCTTTCTGAAAACCAGGATGCTGCGTATATACTGTCTCATAGCGTTCTTCCAACCACAAAAGTAGTGATAGACACTGAAACATTACCAAGCATTCACGAATATAAACCAAGTACTGAGCATATCTAGCATGAATTGCAATGAACTTTATTCACATGATGAGGGCATTCTATCATTCTACAACATGTATGAATGATAGAATGCCCTCATCATGTGAATTCAAGTCTAATTTCCTAAGGGTGATGATACAATTAATTCTACTTTCAATATCTCTTAAGGATTCAGCTGAGTTTCTAAGTATCATTTTCAATTTCAAAAGTTTTCAAAACATTCAGCAACTTGAAAATCACATGAAATTTTCAACATTGAGGGTCTTGTAAGAGTAAAATCTTCATTCACTTCCTTAATATAAGACCAACACAAATATCGGAACACAACATACTTACTCGTTTACTTGGAATTGGCTTTATACCAAGCTCTTTACAAGCTTTTGTTATTATAGTTTGCATCTGTGACCTATAAACCACAATCAAATCAATCAAAACACTTGTAAAAAGAAAAATTTTACCCATACAATATCACCAAAACGTTATAAATTACCATAACATTCACCTGAAGAACCGGATTTTCTCCGGTAAAGGGACACCAAGATTATCACAAATGGTGACAATGGCATCCTTTAAAGTGATACTATTGATGACATTGTTAGGGAAATACTTGGTGTATTGAAGTGAAAGTGAATTATCACAAACAACAAGCTCCCACATCTTCTTCCCTCTAATATCAAGGATTGGCCTGGAGCAAAAATCGAGCTCCCACTCTGTGATGCTCTCTGGATCGGTTTCTTCATCGAGATAGCTCAGTTCCTGAGTTGGGTCGTCTTCAAAATCGTCACTTTCGGCTTCAGCTTCTTTTGGCAGAGAGAGTGAGCTTTCTGACACTGATTTTATTGGTCGAATGTGGGGGAGTTTTGGCGGGGTTTTTGTGGAGAAAGTGAATGGAACTTTGGTTGGTCTTGTGAGGGAACATGTTTTGGAGATGGGTTTGTGGTGGTGAAGTGCTTGGTTTCTGGTTCTTGTGGGATTGTTCAGGCTTAGAGTAGCCATGGAAGTGGCTTGTGAAAGTGATAATGGAAGATTGAAGTTGAAGGTGGCAGTTTGTTTGGTTACTTATCCACCACAAAATTGACACCAACAAGCTTTCCAAAAAAAAAAAAAAATTGATACCACCAACAAGTGTTGATGATGGGCCGGAGTCGGGTCGAATGATACAGCCCATTGTATAACACTATGTTACAATTGGCATTTAAAACCTGTTTGATCCGTCATTAAAAAAAACAAGAAAAAAAACTGTCTGATCCCTAGCTTTAGCAGTGCCTTGTTGGTTGAGACATTGGCTCCTGTGTCTTTGACAAAGACCACCTCATCGGCTACATCTCAACTTTTGTGCGGGTTAACCTTTCCCGTATGAAAACTGTTCCTAAACCGTGTTATTATTGTCCTATCTCGTTTGGTGGGACAATTATCCATTGAATCAGTTTCAAAACTCAAAAAAAAAAAAAAAAAACTGCTTGATCCGTTGTCTTAAGCTATTTGGAAATGATCAACTTATTATACTCGCTAGATTAGATATTTTAAACTATTAGTAAATGATTAATTCGTTAAAATAGAAAATTAAATCTCAAATCCGACCAAAAAAAAAAAAAAAAATTAAATCTCAAATATTATTATTAATTTTCAAGAATTAAATCTCAATTATGCTTCTGTGAACTGTCTCACTTCTTCTGGGCTTGCAATGAGTCTGGTGGTGGGTCAAATTGGGCACATTAAAATAAGGAAAAAATTGATAAAATGACCCATTTAGAAAGTCCAACCTAAAAAATAAC
Source organism: Dimocarpus longan (assembly GCA_022984855.1). Classification (NCBI taxonomy): domain Eukaryota; kingdom Viridiplantae; phylum Streptophyta; class Magnoliopsida; order Sapindales; family Sapindaceae; genus Dimocarpus; species Dimocarpus longan. Next base: position 24,601,574 of record CM041022.1, read on the forward strand.
CTTTGTTTTTTTTATGAAGAAAAAATCTGAACCTTAAGGTTAAGATTCCAAATGAGGATTTGAATTAATGTTATGACTCACAACCTGAAGGTTAAGATTTCGAACCTAGAGGTTGAGATTTAAAAAATAAAGGTTATTCCTCAAATGGATTATAAAAAAGGGGAAAAATCATTTTAGTCCCTAACTTTTGGGAAAGTGTCAAATTTTTAACTATGTTTTCTAAAAGGACGAAATGAACCTTAATTTTTCGAAAAAGTGTCAAATTAGTCCATCTCATCAGTCAACTAACGGTCAAACCTAATGGAAAACATGAAAATACTAATTTAACCCTGAACACTATTAAAATAGATAAAAAGATCATTATACTCTCAAATAAAGTAAAATATTACAATAATAAATAATTATCAAAATACTCTTAATGAGTTGCATATAATTTTCATAAAGTTACAATTTTACCCTTAGAAAATTTTTGACTGGACGTAATTTTATTTGAAGATCTTATGTATATTTATTAATTGTAAAATTACCATTCTACTTTTACAATTAAAAATTTTCATTAAATCTTTATTCATGGGTGTGATTTTTTTATTTTTATTTTTTTAATTTCTACTTTAGCTTGTAATTTTTGCTTTTTTTTTTTTTCAAAATTTCTGCTCTAGCTTTTTATATTTTTACAGTTTCTGCTCTTGCTCCATCTGTTTAATATTTTTGTTGCAGCTATTAATTTTTTTCAGTCTATAATATTATATATTTGAGATCTACATATTTATGGTATAATTGGTATATACTTTGAGATGATATTCATATTTAACAAAATGATTTTTTTTAAATAATTTTGTCGAAGGAGATTTTTTTTTTTGAATTTTTTTTCTCATTTGTTTTAAATGATTTTTTTTCCCTTATTTTATCTTCCTTTTACATCTTCCTTTATTATAATTAGAAATACCAAATTTACCCCCATTTAGTATGTTATCAGTTAAATTTGACCGTTAGTTGACCGATGGAATGAACTAATTTGATACTTTTCTGAAAAGTTAAGGTTCATTTCGTCTTTTTAGAAAACATAGTTAAAAAATTGACACTTTTCCAAAAGTTAGGGACTAAAATAATTTTTCCCCTATAAAAAATGAATTAGTTTTCAATAAAACCCTAAAATAAGACATTATAATGGAGACACTTGGTTATATCGGTCCAAAACTTAAATTAAAAATAAAAGGCCCAAACGGTAAATATATAATTCCACCACCCAAACCCGGCCCAAATGGGGCCCAAAAGCAATGTAAACTGCTTTATCTCCTTTCTCAGGTCTGAAAAAGCTTAATTGAGGTAACCAACTAGAGCTTCCATTTCCCGCCGCGAATCTCCTCCTCCACGTAAACCCTAATCCTCCTCTAGTTTGTTTGCTTAGATTGATACAAATGTTTTACAATTCAACTTATACGTTTTGTACATGTATGTTCGTGACTTTTTGATGTTAAAGTTTATTGCTTTTTTGTTCTTCTTCTGATTGATATATAGTTGTTTCTGGATTTGTTTTCAATTTTTTTTTTTTTTTTGGCTGTATAATTTTAGTTGCTTAAATGGGGTGTCTTTGATTTGATAAGATGTTATATGTAATCTCATGTTCTGTGAAATTTATGTTTGTTTCATGTGTTCTTTAGAGTACTTTTCTGTTAAGTTTTAATTGGAATTACATTGCATGCATTATGCATATATGTGAATGTTAAGTGCTTACTTGTATTGTTATTGAGTTATGTATTGAATTTTATATCGGGGAAATTTTTGTATGGTCTATAAAATAGTTATTAAAGCATCGTACGGGGTGGTAGCTGTTAGCTGTGCATGTGGTTGATGCTGTTAGGGAAAAATTTACCTGAGTAACAAATTTGACAGTGTGTCATGGTGTACGGAAGTAAAAGATGAGAGGCGAAGAGTCGGGTGAACATTCGTTAAAGAACTTTTAGCTAAATGTGTTTTAAGTGTCTGGTTTTTTATGTGTAGTAGACAAACTTGAAACATTGATCACCAAAAATTTTTATATCTAATAGTTAATAAATATATATCCTTTTAACTCAGACCATGCCACCTTACAACTCTGTAAATTAAATTGAATCCCCTTGTAAGGTTGGTGTGAAAGGGACTGATCCCTAGATCTCTTGCTCCGGTGTATGATTATATAATCAATTAAGTTACCTTCACGAGTTTTCGAACAATTGATGAGGTCGGTGAAAGATATACTTAATTATTTTTTTGTGGTGCTAGTGGATACTGGATACAGTTTAGTGGTGGAAATTCAAGTACATCTTTTTTGTGCTATGATGCATGTGGTTAAATTTCCAGTTAATCACCTGTGCTCCATGGACTCTTTTGGAAGCTTATACATTCAGATGCAATCCATTTCTATCTCCATAGAGACAGCAATATTCACAGATCATCTCCTGTGTTATATGTGATGTAGTTTTATTTAATGGATAGGTACCTAAAGGAGAGGCCTATGCCTGATTAGAGAGATGGTGAAGTTTGCTGGGTATTCTTTAATATCTTCATTTACTCCATTTCATTGTGTTATCCTGAAAAAACATCGCAGATTGTCAGTAAATAAACGTTACAAAAGTTCAACTAATTCAAGGAGCCTATCTACTTGTATTCAAAACGATATACCACATACAAAAGCGGAGATGGTTGCCAGACGCTATCTACCTCCTTGGTTTAGGTGGGTATCAACTTAGCCTTACTATAAATGTTATGCGCAATGACTAGTATGATCCTATGAACCTGAAATGGCTTCAGTTTTTTTATTTCCAGTGTTGCTCCAATGATGGACTGGACGGATCATCATTATAGGACTCTTGCTCGTCTCATTTCAAAACATGCGTGGCTCTACACAGAGATGCTTGCAGCTGAAACAATTGTTTATCAGAAGGGAAATTTGGTTAGTATTTGAAATTTCTGTCTTCTGAAGGAGCAAAAAGAATAATCATTAATATTTTGATCTTCTCGATTGTTCATTTTTAAACGTTTGTGGTTAGTGGTGACTATGAAGTTTGGATCCAACCATATTGTAAATTGACAACTATAGTGCCATGAACATAAAGAATTTGTTGTAATCATTGAGGCTGCAATTGGGAAATTTTGGATGATACTTTTTCTTTTTTAACTTATAAGTCTATCTTCATATATGACTTGACTTATCAATATTTCATTTCATTATAATACGATTTTATTCCATAGCATTACAAATTGAGTTATATTGATTTAAAATCTTCCTTATCAACAGTGGTCTTTTTTTCCTCGTTTAATGAATTTGCGGAACATTTGATTGGTTGGTGATATGGGTTGCTGATTTTCTATAATTTTCTGTTGTGCTGCTCAGGACAGATTTTTGGCATTTTCTCCTGAACAACATCCTATTGTCCTTCAAATTGGAGGGAGTAATTTGGAGAACTTGGCAAAAGCAACTGAACTTGCTAATGAATACGGCTATGATGAGATCAATTTCAAGTGTGCATAATTCTCGTTACCTTTTTCCTTAGGCTTCCTTTTCTCTTCCTGTCACTACTCAGGCCTCCTGTTTTTTCTTTCATTTCCTCTCCAGTTGCGGATGTCCTAGTCCAAGAGTAGCTGGACATGGGTGCTTCGGTGTTCGTCTTATGCTTGACCCAAAGGTTGGATAGCTGACTAAGTTGTCATGTTCAAAGCAGGCTATTTCATGATTTCTTTGCCAACTTAATCTCACATATGGTTATTTGGTGTATACAATGAAAGTTTGTTGGTGAGGCTATGTCAGTAATCGCTGCCAATACAAATGTCCCTGTCAGTGTTAAATGTCGAATTGGTGTCGATAATCATGATTCATATAATGAGCTCTGTAAGTCCTTTTATCAACTTTGTCTATGTCTGTATGAGGAGAAGAAATTCATATTACTATTTCACCTGCCTACATATCTTTTTAGAAGAATAGATCAGACATAAAACAGACGAGTGTGGTGAAATTGCAGCCTACCTTATCAACATATATACCCATCCTCTGCTTTCCCTTTTTTTTTCCTTATTCTTTATTGACTGCTCCATAACCGTGACGTATGTGTGTGTAGACAACTAGCTCAGACACTGCCAAATTATTAATATTTCTAATTTCTTTCTTTGTCTGGCAACTATGTCATTATCATCTCTGTTGTACGTTTTCATCTCCTGTGGATGACTTTATTCTCAAGCTAGTTGAGCGAAAACCTTCTTAAAAACCTGCTAACCTATTATCTACATCATAGTTGCTTATTTGACTTGGGAAATTGTGTGTATGATTATTTTTACTGCTAATTGCCTTATGCTGAGGTTGCTGGTGTTATATGCTAACCTCTGCTGTCCCTCATTTCAGGTGATTTCGTCTATAAGGTTTCTTCTCTATCCCCGACAAGGCATTTCATTATACATTCACGGAAGGCATTGCTTAATGGCATTAGTCCAGCTGAAAATCGAACAATTCCTCCCCTAAAGTATGTATTTGGCAATTTGACTGTTTTAGTAATTTGTACTTGAATTTACTCAAGAAGGTTGCTGAAAAGTGTTGTCTTTCTTAAGTCATTTCAGCAGCTTTACAATTTTAATGCCCATAATTTTTATATTGTACATTAGTATGGATGTGCAACTATTGGGGTAATGTACAAATAACAAATTTTATTTTACTTGCTACAGATATGAGTACTATTACGCTCTCTTGCGTGACTTTCCACACTTGACATTTACTCTGAATGGAGGCATTAATACAGTTGACGAGGTGAACTTTTGTCAAACTAATTGTTAGTTTGACTTATTATACCTCAATCTGACCTTGCTATTCCAAATTTACATAATTATTTTGATGATTCCATTTTCACTTATTATTTATTGTCATTTTTAATATAGGTAAATGCTGCACGAAGAGAAGGTGCTCACTGTGTTATGTTGGGGCGTGCTGCGTACAATAAGTATGTATAATACATTATTTTGATATAAAAAGAAAATTAATATCTTTTTTCTTTTGGTTGTCCTAATTTACTATGGAGGGAAACATGGTTTTCCTGATGTAAATGTTAAAGCATGTCAGTATTTAGTATCACACCAGTGGAATTTCTTCCTAATATATCTCACTCACCTGTCTGATTTCTCACTTTGTTCGCTCTTTGAATGATTCTCACCTGAGAGGTTGTGATTACTTTTTCCTATCTAGACATCCCTCAGTTTTGCAACTATTATCTATATTTGTTGACTAAAATTCGTTTTGAACAGCCCATGGTATACTTTGGGACATGTTGACACTGCAATATATGGTGCACCAAGCAGTGGTCTGACACGGCGTCAGGTTCATTACTTGCCTTGGCTTTGGCTTTTTAATTAATGCATCTACTTAATTTCTGTTAACTTCTTACTTCATCTTGTGGTTTGCGTTTTGTGGTTTAGGTCCTTGAACAGTATCAAGTATATGGAGATGACATTCTAGGTAGATATGGTAATAATAGACCCACTGTCCGGGATGTAATGAAGGTAGTGATCTGATTTGTGGCTTGACTGGATTGTTACTTTGTTATCATTTGTCATACATGAGAATTTTTCTCTAACAATATTATGGTACCTCCAAGTATTTTCATGTCCTTCATTCCCTGAGAGAGATGATTTAATAGTCACAAAACAGAACTCCTATCTATATGTATGAGCAGTGTTTGCATGCTGGATGGAGAGTTGATATGATTCTTCCCTCAAACCCCACATCGTTCGGCCTTATTGCATTATGCTTCCCTCATTTCCATGCCTATGAAAATATTGAATTTTAGGCTTTGTTAAGTAGAAAAGTGCAATTGTTGTGTCTATGTCATGCCATACTATAGAATTCCAATTTTTATTGGGATTAGCTTCAGTATACTTGAAAGATCTGTTTATACACACAGACTAGCATTCCGTAGACATTATGCCATGGCCATTTATAACTGATTCTACAATGGTCCAGTAAGTTTGACAGCCTAGTCACATTATATGTCACCATATGAAGCTATTGCTGTGAATAATCTTCGTGTATAATTTCCATTTTATTGTTGCACTATTTAATCTTTATTGTTGCTCATAAGGGATATATATGGTTAATGTTTGTTCAAATATATTTTTCTATTCCTCATAACAACTTTTTATGTTATCTTGTGCAGCCTTTACTCAACTTCTTTCATTCGGAGCCAGGAAATGGTGTATGGAAGCGTAAAGCTGATGCTGCTTTCCAGAATTGTACTGTATGTTAGTTAATCCAAATGTAGTTAACTCAATATTAGAAAATAGGTTCTTTTTGCTGTCTGGCAAAGTAACCAGATGAAAGATCTTGACGACAAAGCTCTATTCAAATCTGGTTTCTTTCAAGATTTTATACAATGCCCATTAGCTTTATTGGAATTTTATCTTTTGACCCTTCACTCAAAATTTAACATGCCATTATTGTTGCTGCATGATCTGTGTGCTTGCAGTTTTTAGTCTTTGTGATTATTTTGAATTTGTTGGATGATACATGCAATCAACAATCTATAAATTTGAAAGTTTGAGCTAATGAAGGATAATGCTACTACATGTGGGTGGTCATGGTGACATCCCAATCCCAAAGCTTAGGCTGAAAGTTTAAGTCTTTCATTATGCTATTTTCTTCTGTAATCTCCCATGAAACTTGCATTTGTTGCTTAGTAGCGGTGCAATATTTTTCACATAGGTTTGGATGTTGCAGACTGTCAAATCCTTTCTTGAGGAAACCATCGTAGCAATTCCTGACTCTGTCTTGGATTCACCTATTCAAGAGGCGCCATCTAGCCGTGAGGATCTTTTTGCTGACATTTGTAATTTGCTGCCTCCTCCATATGATACAAGAGAACAAGAGCTACTGTATGCTTAACTTCCTTCAGGTATATCCGAAATTTGTGATGGCAATAACTTTATACTCATCTTCATGTGTATTCTTTACAATTTTTTGAATACAGCCTAATTGGTCAGTTGTAACAGTATGTATCAAACACATTAGGGAAATAGTTTCAAATTTTTTGGTCACAAGTGATGATACAAACATTTTGGACAATCTGATTGTAAAATGCATCTGAATCTGAAATGCAAAGACTGAAATACAATTTTGACATATATCGGGTCTTTATTCCTTGAGCCTGAGCCTGATGACATCTCAAAGTGATTGAAAATTTTGTTTTGTCGGTGATAATGAGATCATGTTTTAGGTGTGTTGAGTGTGTATACAGGCCCTTGATTGTCTCTACTCTCAAATCTTGTGAATCTGTAATACATTTTCTGGAACCAACATCTGTGTGTCTGGATACGGGGAAAAGGTTCTATGCTATCAGAAAGCAATTCAACCAAGACATTGGATTGGAGTCTTGCCCGAACTTCTCATGATCTAGTTTTTCTTTTCCTTTCAAATGAGGGATGTTTCTACAAAATTTGATGGCCCATTGTTTTGCCCCTATGAGTCGAAAACCTATCTTTCTCAAATACAGATGGTCATTCGTCGAATTTATTTCAATTTTATTTATATGTCAAATCTTAATCATGTAATGTAAGTTAATTCCAAATCCTCAATTTTTTAGCTAAAACTATTTAAGAGCAGCATAGCAAAGATATCAAGCAAGAGAACCACTAGTTTACACTTGGATAATACAATATTATGTGGCAATATCCAATTGGTCCAAACTTATCTTGAAATCTGATGGTTGATGCTCCTCCAACCACCTCTCTTGCCACTTCACTTCATTCTTCAATACTTTTAACCAACTTTTGAACCATAAACTAAAACAACAACTAAACCACCCCAACAACACACACGAGAAAACACAACACTTTGCAGAGATGGCCTCAATGACCATGACATGCTCCTTCCTCGGCACTGCCACCACCACTGTGGCCAGCCCCTCTCCGGCCACTTCTCGCCGGAGACTTGTTGTTGTTGCAAGTGCGTCAAGTGGGGCTGAAGGGGAGAAAATTAAGTTGCACTTGGATGCCAAAAAGGAGTGCAAAAATGGGAGGAGGGACTTGATGTTTGCTGCAGCTGCGGCTGCCATTTGCTCTGCTGCTGGGATTGCTGTGGCGGAGCCACCAAAAGCAGGCACCCCAGAAGCCAGGAAATTCTATGCCCCAGTTTGTGTCACCATGCCCACTGCTAAAGTCTGCCGCAAGTGAAGAAGCTCTATGGTTCATTTCATTGCTTGTGGCTTTTGTGGGTTGATTTTTCCGTTAAAACATAAAAAAAAAAAAATATGTTGTAATGTACAAGTTTTATCTTATTTTCTAATGCAAAACTTCGTTTTAAATTGTTGCTTTATTTTTGTTAGGACAAAGGCTGCATTTTTCTTCATGTTCATGCTCAATTTCATTAGTCTACCTTGTTGATAAAAAATTAGTGGATACAGCACTTCTGATAGAGAAAGAGGAAGACTTGAGACTTAATGGGAAAGGTGAAGCAACACAGTCACATGCAATTCGAATCAACCAAAAATTATATTGATTGAAAGTGACTAATCCAATGAAAATTAACATCAAAATCAAAAGTTGTAAAAAGTGACGAAACATGGACTTAGCCACACGACCAATTATTAGAATTACAAGATGAGATAAAAAGGTACACACTACATTTATTGTTATAGTGATTGAGTCTGCATTCAAACAATGGACTCAATTTTTCAATTTTTATAAAGTTAGGATTATCTCCTAACTTTATTTTCTTACACTGATTTTCAAAAAATTAATATAATAATAGTATTTTTTATTAATAGGTCACTCAATTAGAAAAAATTTACGAAAAAAAGAGTAAGAATATTTTAACTCAGGTGTATGTTGATGGATAAACTATATTTATTATTTTAATACCTGATCCGTACCATCAGCATCGAAAAAACAAGAAAGTTAATTAAACCTTTTTTTACTTTTACCCTTTGGTCTTTTACAAAATTGTTCGCTTTTTAGTGCTTTTCTTATTGTCACTTTCTTTCCTCCGCTAACAAGTGGTCTAGCATTTGATAACCAATAACCAGGCAACACGTCATCTGATCATAATTCCAAAAATCTCCCCACTCTTGCTCTTGAATTTCCATTTTGCCACTCACTTTCCTCTGCTAAAAAAGCGCTCCTTCATATCAGTCGTCGGTCAAAAACAATGTAAGAAGCAGCAGCACCAAAGGAACCAAACAACAGTAGCAAACAGTGAACACAACCCAGTTCATGGAGCTTTTCAACGAAACCGGACCGTCTCCTGTGCCTGTCTAGTAAATTCAGGTTACTTTACCATCAAATTATCATGATTTGATCACAACTTACAAATAAGTCTTAGAAGTCCTCCTAATTCTTATTTGAAGTTGGCACTTTAAATGATCAAAATTTCGTTTGAATATATCTCATATGCTTGATTTTGTCGAATTGGTGTCTTATTGTTTAGATTCTGTGAATATTTTCAGTTTTTTTTTTTTTTTTTGCTACTGTTGAAGTGACTGTATAGATACACATAGTTGCAACTTATATATTTAATTACCGGACCTGTAATGTTACCAGATCACATTCATGCTACTAAATGCTTTGAATTTGAGACATTTTTTGCTTTTGATTTCAATCTAATGGATATAAACTGTTCAGGACTCGGATATGGACAATTTTGTATTTGTCACTAGTAACACTTGCAATGCCAGTAAAAGACACAAGTCTCTGAGACTTGTGTCAAAAGCAAGAATAAAAGCTAGAAGCAGAATTCGGAAGAGGAGTGATTCAGTGTCAACCAAGAAGCGAAAAGCGGACACACAGGAAAAATTGGGGCTGAACCCAAATCACCCCAGGTTGAGGCAGGTCCCAATGCCAGATGGTGAAAAAAACAAACCAAGGGATGGTGTTGAAAAGGTCCTGGAACAGCTTGTTTCCAGCCTGACGAGAGTAGAGGACCGCGTTTCGAGTGTTGAAGAGCTTGTGAAGAACCCCACAAGCAGCATTGAAGCAAGACTGAAGGAAATACAGCAGCAACTCGAGAAGATCATGTCCCTGGAGAATAATCGTTCAGCTTCAGGATTTTGGTTTCGAAAATCGGATGACCATGATCATGATCATGATCACTTCACAACTAACAAGCAAAGCAATGTGTTTGGCTCCGATGGCTTCAAGTGTGGAGAAAATGCTGATTGTAGTAGTAGTGCTCCCCCAGGTTTCATAGTCACTGCTCCAGAATTTTCAGATAATGATGATGTTGCTTCTCCTGGAAGTAATTGAGTTGTTGATAAATGTGAGACAGTGAACAACTTCCCTGAAAATCATGTTAATGGTGGGGTTGAATCGTTTGATACTAATGCCCCCAATGGTCCTGGAAAGAGACGTTATGCAAAAATTTCTCGGATTTTCACTTGCTTTAGCTTCTGCGGTGGAACCAAAAATTCTGGATGTACATATTAGCTTCTCAGGAAAGCACTTTTTTACAGTTATAATGCTAGAGGTATCTAAGTTGTAGTGGCCGTAGGTGTATTTCTAATGAGATGCTCTTTTGTTTTAAGTAGTTTTCTTTTTGTGGTGTCAATGTGGGGTTACATTACATATTACGTAACAAAATATAATAATAGCAAACTTTTTTAGCAATCTATGATTTTTGGATTTCGAGACAACCTCGAGACGTGTTTGTCTCAATTTCGAGACAGTCTTTGCCTTGATAACAAGATAGCTCGAAGATGACCTTGAGATGAGTATGTGAGTTTTGCTAACTTACTAATTAGATATGGTCATTCATTAATAACAATCATTGAATTAGTTTTAAGGATGATTATTAAAGAATATCCAAGAATTATTACTGATAAATAATCTTATTCAACCAGTAAGGTAGTCAAACCACTGAGTATTTGTGTATAACTCCAAGATTACCTTGGATGGGTGCGAGAGAAGTTTGAAACGATCATCTCGAGATTTGAGAAGACACAAGTTTGAGACAATCCCTAGACAAGATTGAGATAGCATCATAATGGGATCAAGATGGCATCATGATGGGATCAAGATGGTATCGCCACAAGATACCGATGACCACAGGATGGGATCGTGATGACCTCATATCGGGATAGATGACATCATGGTAGGATCGCGATGGGATTGAGACGAGCTCCGGATGGACTTTGACCCAATGTTTAGGTGGCCCAAGCCCAAAAGACATAGAAGGGTGATGACGTGACAGTCCACATTAACCGTTAACTGGGCCACCCGGTCATCATTGATAACCCCATAACCAGTCCAAGGAACCTGACTAAACAATCCAGAGGCCCAGGCCCAGGACAGGCCCAATAGATAAGGAATGTGGTGAACACAATCCATCAACTGGGCCACTGGTAAACCCATAGGCCATAACCTCTAAACAAAGCAAAATACCATAAATCTCCCCGCTCATGCCCTCAATTCACGAAATTGCCACTCCCACCCTCTGCGAGACTTCTCTCCTCGCCTCTCCTCTCCCGCGCCACCAGACACCAACAACGCAACCGAAATAGATGGAAGAAGAACCGAAAAACGACACCAACACCATCCAGTACGACACCTCCTTTACCTACACGTCCAACTGGACCGTCGCCGACGGCTGCTCTCTCTCAGATTCAATCATTTTCGACTCCGGCACTGACGACTCCACTTCTCATACATCTCCTCTTATCTTGCTCCCTCCCTCACTCGATCCCGAACCCTGTGAAATCACTAGTAAGTCCTCTTAACCCTCCATATATATATATTTTTTTATGATTCGTTGTTCAATTTTAGTGATTTTGTTGCTTATGAGATCGATTATCGAGAAAAACATATACAATTTTGATGTTAATTTTTATAATCTTGCACCAAATGATTGTATTGTCTTGTATTTACTTGAAAAAAGTGATTTTGACGTTGGATACCAGTTATAAGTGATTGGATTATCATGTATTTACTTGACAGAAGCGATTTTGATATCGGATACGAGTTCTAATTGATTGGATTGTCTTGTCATTACTAAAAAGAAGTGATTTTGGTCTTGGATACAAGTTATAGTTGATTGGATTGTGTTGTAATTACTAAAATGGAGTGATTTTGACCTTGGATATGAGTTATTGATGATGGAAACACCTTGTGCTGTAGCAGTTAATTTTGGGCGGAAGCATGAGGTGAGGCAGGTTTATGTTCGGAGTACTGCTCGAGTGTATGAGATATATTACTGTGCAACTGAGCTTGGTGGAGGCAATGAGTATCTTTGTACTGTCCGTTGCGGTGTTGCTACTACAGATGAGGAAGTGCTTTGTGCAAGGAATGTTGAGGAAGCTGGTTCGGGGAATTTGAAGGGAGGTGTTGAAGAAGGGGATGGAAAGAAGAGTAGGAGTGATAGTACTTCGAGTACGAATGAAGATGGATGGGTTGAAGTGAAAGCGGTTCATTCTCCTCAGTGTGATGGTGGAAACAGTTCTGTGCCTTCTTGTTTTAGTGCGAGGCAAGAGGGGAGTGCTCAGGTAATGGATTTGTTATCGTGTAAATTTGTGTGTTTGGAGGATGTTTCGTGCTTTTTATGATGTTTTGTTACTGTTTTTGGATTAATGGTAGTTGGGTTTGTTTATTTTTCTGTTTCGAGAGTCTTTTATGATTTGTTACTGATTTAAGAAGGTTTCAGGATCTGTATGAGGCTACAGCGGAGATCAGTGATGCAGAGCCTTGCATGTCTATTACTCTCAGGCTGCTTTCACTTCAGAATCAAGGATGTGTTTTTGTTGATGAAATCTTTGTGTTTGGCGATCCTGTTGAGCTAGATGATTCAGAGAACCAAGTGGGTCAGATGGAAAACCAAGCTGGAAGTTCACTTATGGCCATGTTTATGCCTACCCTTTTGCAGTTATCTAGAACAAGAAACACAGGCCAAATGCGAGATGATCGCAGCTGTGAGACCAGTGAAAAAGAGAAGTCTCAGGGAATTGCGTCAGAGGCAACTGATTCAACTTATGTTGCAAACAACGTTCAGCAGGTAGGACAATCTGGTTTAGCTGATAAGCAGAAAGTTGAGATGCAGGAAACAGTGGCCAGTTCTTCCATTCCATCCAAGGTTGAGATGCCTCCTCAAGTTCCTGGTACAGAAAGCAAGCCCAATCCATCTTCCAGTTGCATTGAAAAAGTGATGGACCAGCTTGTTTCTCGAGTGAGCAGAGTGGAATATCTCTTTTCGAGGTTTGAAGAATGCATGGTGAAGCCCATAAGCAGCATTGAAGCAAGGCTTCAGAAAATAGAACAGCAACTTGAAGAACTCACTAAGAAACCGCAGAATTCTGGGTTGCTACATGGCACAAGAATTTCTGCACCAGAATTTTTTTGCCATGAATCAGATGACAACTTCATGTATAACAATGAAAACGCTGCAGCTGAATCACATGATGTGAAGGAGTGTCATTCCTCTATTCCACCCGATGTTGCTGCTGATTTGGGAAATGCTTATCAGTCTTGCTCATGTCTCATAGTCACTGCTCCGGAGTTTTCAAATGCTGATGATGAGAAAAATGATGCACTGGATGAGAAAGAAAATGATGTACCAGAACATAAAACAAAAAAGGCTTTGTCAGTTGATGATGCTTTAGCATCAGCACTTGCAGGATTCTTGTCCTCAGCATCGCCTGAACCACAGAAATATACTCAAGCGCTTGCTATCAAAGCTCCTGACTTTTCAGGTGAAGAAGATAGCTTCCACAGTGGGAAAGTAGCTTCAACAGAAGTCGAAGGTGGAAGAGTTAACAGTCCTCCAGTCTGTTCAAATGCTACTGAAGAATCAGAATTCATAAACAATAATTCGTCAGCTTCCACTGATACTTTCTGTTTAGAGAGTAAAGTCGAAGCGACAACGTCTGATGATCTCCTTTCTGAGAAAACCGGTGAAGGAGTTGATGACCTATGCCACAATGAGGAAGGAAACGATGATTCACAGGACAGTGGCATTCACTATATGGTTGCTCCAGCTGTGCAGAAGGTGGTAGAAACTGATTTATATCAGCAGATAATAAAGGATAAAACAATTGTTGAGCCTAGTGATGAAGTGAGCAACTGTTCTGTGATTGGTAAATGTGAGATGCCAAACCCTTTTCCTGAAAGTCAGACCAATGATGGCTCTGATACTACCCAGGAAGGAGCTGTTGTGAGTTTTGAATTCAGTGCTGCTACAGAAGTGACGGAAGAAAAATCCAACAGAGATGTTCTCGAATATCGACATACTTCTTCTGCTGTGAATTTTGAAATGCAAATCTTGGATGTGAAATTTAATTCTCTGGAAAGCTCCCATTCCAGTTATCTCCTCGAAGACCTTTTGGACGAACTAACCAAGAGTGATACAGTTGAATCAAATGTCGAAACTCCATGTGCGAAGGAAAATAGTGATGGTTCTCAAATTGGTCAGCAGCATAACTTGATTTCAGTGGATGATTTAGATCCAGCAAGCGCTAGAAGTGGTAACTGTTTCTCTGTGGACATGGATTACTGCAGTTTAGTAGAGCTGCCCTTAAATGTGGAGGGTAATGAACTTCAGGATTGCTGTTCATGCGATGGCAAGGAGGCAGGCACGGAAAGTCTCATATAAACTGCCTCTGTCTAACCAAATTGGTTTTGGATACCATGCGTTTGGAGTCTGATAATGGTATGGAAATTCAATAACAGGAACATTCAAGTTTGTACATAATCCGGTTTAGACAAAGCAAACTTTTGCATTGTAAGTAGTTTTTGGTGGATCAACTTTTTATTTTGATCTGCTCAAAGTAGCTTATAAATGGCAAACAATTTGCGACTATGATTTTGCACTCTGATTACTTGAAAATTCCTGTTGATTTCAATCTTAGCTTTGAATTATCTTGTTCATTGACTACTAATTACGTCTCTAATTAGCGACGGATCATCTTCGACAAAGAAAGCACAATTGCAATTGTATTCTTGGTTTATTGTACACATAAATGACAAAATCTAGCGATCCAAGTCAATTGAAGTCATAATAGTAGTAGTAAGATTGTAACAGAGCCACCATAGTAAAATTTAGAGCAGGTCAAGGATGATTAATAATAATTGTCTTTGTAGTCTGTATAATGGATCATGGGGTTCATCCTTGGTGGAGGCTTTGACTGTAAAGAGCCATACAGAAGAGGTGGTGGTAGTCGTGGCAGCATTGACCCGTAACCATATCCATAAACCTGAGGGGGTCGAATCAGCCCTGGGGACATCATGGTCGGGTACTGGTTCATATACTGTGGTCTTCCAGCAAGAAATGGTGGTGCACCAAATGGCCCTGGTCGTCGATATGCAGGCATAGATGTTTGCGGAAAATGCCATTTGGCACCATTTTTGTTGTCTATCTTCCTTGGCTCCGCTTCCTTCTTGCCAAATAGCCTATCGAAGAACCCCTTACTTTTCTTTTTTGTAGTTTGCATGTTCACTGGACTTGCTTCTTGTGGTGGTGGTGAGTTCTTCACTAGACTTGGATGTTGCCAGCTGATGTTCCTCGCACTGTGTTTCTTGGGTGCATATACATCATCAAAGCTTTCGCCATGATCATGATCATCATCAGACTCAGAAGAACCATCCAACTCTTTATCGTGAATCTCCTCCCTCCTTGAACTACTCACATGGTCATTTTGGAAGGAATATAGCTCAGCCTTTTTGCCCCATGCTGCAAACTTTTTTATCAGCACCATTGGGTCTATGTTACCATTTCCTGAAACTATTAACATCTTTTTTTCTGCATCATAGCTCACAGAATCCACTCCTAGTCAAACGGTAAAAAGGGACCATAAGAACAAAAAATACGATAAAACAATCAACAGTCATTGTGTAGTTCGAAAACTAGACGTATACGTACCTCCATAACAGTTTGATTTACTCTACAAAATATCATAATACCAAGGGACGATATATGTGCTTTCCTTAAAATACAAGTAACATTGATGACTTGAAATAATAAACTTACCATCCATTTTTTTCAACTTCTTCATTGCTTTCTCAGGACAATTAGTGCAACAGTTGATATTAACTTTCAATGCACAAGTCTGCAAATATTTAAGAAAAAAAAAAAACAATAAATCAAGACTCTTTATAATAAATAAATCAACCAAAAGAAGCCATTGAAGTAAAAGAAAAAAAAAAGATATGTACCGTGTTGGGTACTTTAGGAGAAGCCATTGAAGTAATGCAAAGGCAAAAATGAATTTATTTGTTGATAAAGACAAAGAGAAAACAAGTGATTTTGCAGAGGGAACAACAAAGTTAATAAGGGGACTTGTGACTATAGTTACAGAGAAAAATAAAGTTTGATTATTTTGGGAAGTGAGAGAATTATTAGGATGAGAAAATCTTTATACTTCCATAAATAATGTATGATGAATCTTGTGAGATATGAAAGGTTTTTGATTCATTATGCATTTAATAGGAATAATTAAGATTTTTATCTATCTTTAATAAGCAGATGACATGTCATTCATCTTATATGTGCTCATTATTAATGTTAAATGTGGTTTACAGTTAGCAAAACTTCACTTTTTTTTTTGACAAAGAAATATGGATTACACTTTTGCAAAACTTCACTTTGAAAATTATGAATTATGATAATAAAATGACATATCATCATCATCATCATCATCATCATCTAAGTAGAAATAACATAGGGTGAGGCTATTGCCATCCAAGAAACTGCTTATAACATTCATTTTTTAAATAATTTTTTAGTTATGATATTTAAAATTATTTATAAGGACATGATAATTTAAGGAAATAAGAATAAGATTACTTTCCAATCTTATAGATTTTATAATTCATATAGTAGCTTATCTTATTGTGTAACAATCTTTATAGACAACTGAAGATTTTTCTATCAATTTAAATTCATATTGTATTGACTAAAATTTAAATTATATGTTACTTAAATAAATACAGATGGTAAAGTTTCATATTCATTTATTTATTTGCTCTGTTTTGATATTAGGTTGACATATTGTATTTTTGGAAGAAACTTACCTTGATTATACATAGATAAACATTTTGATCCAATTTAAAAAAAATAAAAAAGAGATCTATGTCTTAAAAATGTATAAACACAAACATGTGTGAAGAACAATAATATATATATATAATTAACATATTTTAAAACCATTGATGAGAAAAAAAATAAATAATGAAGGAGGAGATTGAACGAAAAAAAAAGAAAAGAAAAAAAAACGAATAATACAAGATGATGGATTGGAGAATAATGAAAGAAAAAAAATAGAAAAGAAAAGTGCTAGAGAAGGATAGCAAGAAAAAGAAAGAATATTTATAAATGTGAATTTAATAACTTACATATAAAAATTGTTTTAGAGTTTTTTTTTTGGATATTTGAAAAGGTTGACAAAGAAAAAAAAAATTAAATCTTGGATGCAAAAAATAAATGAGCGTGAGAAGTAAATTTTTGGATGACAATAAAATCACCAATAACATATATTTGATGAAATTATTTAAACTTAGAGTTATATAAATATATTTCCACTTAAAAAGGTCTTTATACTTGATGTGTAGATATAAATTCCAAGCACTCCAAGCTATTGTGCCAAGATAGCATAACGTTCCTGCACCCATATGAGAGAGCACAGATTCAAGCATTGTTCGTATAATACTGACAAGTGCTGTATGTATAATGTTGACAGTTTCTGTTAGATCCTTCCTATATGGACGAGTAAATTATGAAAAAAATCTTTTAGAATTATAAAGATAATTTTTTCCTTAAATATAGATATTTGATTCAGACTATATCATAATATCCATCATAGTAAACCTCGTAAATATAATCAAGTAAATATATATATATATATATATTCCAAACTTTTATACCATTTGAAAGGAAAATTTTCACATTCCTTTTTTTTTTCCTCCAGTTTTTAAATTTAACATACGATAAAGCAAATAATTTGTAAAAAGGTTTGTTTACATTCTAATTTATTATGGTTTTATTTTTATTTTATTTTTATAAACTAAATTTTAATTATTTAAATTTAAATTAAAGTATATATGCACAATTAATCAACACAAAAACAGATTTCAAAAAACAGAGCAGAGCCCGCTAAGGAAGAAGAAGCAGTGCAAGTCTCTCTACACATGAATCCAACTTAATCAAATCTAGGGTTTTTGGTGGCTTCTTCAAACTTTGTATTGAATCTAGGGTTTTGGGTTTTGGTCAAATGGAGGCTGCAGTGGTGGATGCTGGCTCGAAGGTTCTCAAAGCAGGACCCGCCAGTCCAGATCAAGCTCCCGCCATGGTAAATACCCTTCAAACTCTCTTTTTGTTTGGTTGCCGAGAAAATTACGATTCAGTGAGGTAGAAAGGTTGAAACTTGATGTATTTTTTGCTTCCAAGAATGTGTTTTTAGGTGAACCTGAGACTTGATTGAAGCAAAACGTATGAAACTTTAATGGATTTTTGCTTCCAAGTTTGTGTTTTTAGATGGAATCGAGACGTTTTTGGTTCCAAGGTTGTGTTTTCAGATGAAGGGTATGTTTAATTTTGTTTGTAAAATGTGATTAGGTGATTCCTACCCAGATGAAACGGACGCTCGAAGATGGCTCCTCTGGTGATAATTCTCTTGTTGAGGATGTCACGGTGGACCCTGTTGTTCGCGGTTTTGTTAGAGATTGGGATGCTATGGAGGACTTGTTGCACCATGTTCTCTACACTGGACTTGGATGGGAAGAGGGCAATGAGGGACAGATATTGTTCACGGATCCGCTTTGCACTCCTAAGGTAAAAGAAGGAACTTTTGTTTTCAAGCTCTTTGAGTTTTGATTATCAGTCTTTTATGTGCATTTGCTTGAGAATTATGTCAGTCTATGCTTGAGGATGCAGACTAATTGTTTATAATGCTTGTCGTT
This sequence comes from Dimocarpus longan, assembly GCA_022984855.1. Classification (NCBI taxonomy): domain Eukaryota; kingdom Viridiplantae; phylum Streptophyta; class Magnoliopsida; order Sapindales; family Sapindaceae; genus Dimocarpus; species Dimocarpus longan. The sequence goes on from CM041022.1 coordinate 24,620,456, forward strand.
GTCATTGTTAGTGCATAGGTGGGATGCTTTTGTAGGAGCTTCTTCTTTATTTCTGAATGTCATTAGTTGTTGCAGTATTCTATTGTTAACTGGTGTTAGTTGAGTGTAAGGGACTGAATAACTGTGACTATTCTTTGTATTTCAATGATAGAGATTGGGGTGCCTTCATTTTGCTGTTCTTAACAATAGTTGAGGTGGAAGAAGGATGGATATTGTTTAGCTGTTTTATAGAAATTTTTGTGCGGTGTTAAATCAGTGTTTGTGTATTCAATAATACATCTTTAATGTACTTCTAAGTTTCTTTTTTATGAATTGATATATTATTTTTTCCAGGCTGTCAGAGAACAACTGGTGCAGATGATGTTTGAAACATTTAATATATCAGGATTTTATGCTTCAGAACAAGCAGTGTTATCTCTCTATGCCGTTGGCCGTATCTCAGGATGCACTGTCGATATTGGCCATGGGAAAATTGGTACGTATTATCCATGCCTCTCTGCTAATTAGGTTATATCTTTTATCTGTGTGTGTAACTTGTCATGCACTGTTGCCTGCACCTATCAGATTGTCATGGTATAACAAATTCTGAATAAAGCTTGTATGTACCTTTTTGCCCCAGCATGTGTCAAGTGAGTTGAGCTTTTTTCTTTTTTCTTTTGAGTGACGACAAAATTTGAGTTCATTTGCTCTTGTCAGTTGAATGGTTCACACATTTAAACTTTTTAATTATGCAACAAGGATTCATCATTAGTTTGATAAGAGATTTAGAATGTGACAAACTGTTGCAACTTGCGAAGCAATCAGGGTGCAGTAAATTAACTCTGTCTACAGCCACTGACTCTAGGTTATTTAATTCTGGTTGAGAGTAAACCGTAATGCTAAATAAAGATCTAATTCCTGTGTAAAATTCCCATTTCCCTATGTCGAAAATAAAGACGGAAATCCAAAAGGAACTCGAATTTTTCGAGATAATCCAACTCAACTAATATTTTTGAGAGGCTTCCTTCAATTTGTTGAGGTTAGCATGACAGAAAATGTTGTATAGATAAGACAAGTTTAATCGTCAGGGGCAAACTCTCTTTAAGACATGGCACTCAGCTAGTTTCCTAAGAGTCTGTCCTTGCCTTGAGGTGAACTTTTGTAGCATGTTCATAAGCCTAAATAGCCTCAGAATTTATGCAAGTTAAGTGGCGGTTTCATGCTTTAATGCCCAACTCCAGTGTTAGTTTTCCTTTTAAAGACTCGGACGTTTCCAGGCTCCAGCTGCCAAAGTTTTCTCATGTCAAATTTAACCCTTGAGATTGTTTACCCAATCACGATATTTCCTCTCATGGTGTTTCTCTCTATAGCTAAAATTGATAAGCTGTTACCATACAGCCTTATGTGCAATCCAACTGGTGGATTGAAAATGGGTTGTGATTCTCCATGATTGCAATTGCAGCCTATAATTTGGTTCTCAGTTACGTGCAAATTTTGTCTCTTTATCAACAGATATTGCTCCAGTAATTGAAGGTGCAGTTCAGCACATTGCCTCAAGGAGGTTTGAGATTGGAGGCAGTGATTTGACTAAGTTACTTGCTCAAGAACTTGGTAAATCTAATCCTTTGGTGAATCTCAGCATCTTCGATGTTGAGAAATTAAAAGAGGAGTACTCGTGTTGTGCTGAAGATGAACTCGCTTATGAGAAAACAAAGCAGTCATGTGACATAGAGCAGCATACCCTACCTGATGGACAGGTTTGTAATTTTGCTATGGTTGATTTCTAACTTAATCCTATCTTACTCAAATGCAAAAATGCACAGATCCTGAATTTTGAAAGGCCTCAGAAACTAGTTAGAAACCATTACTATGTGTTACTAGGTTTTTGTCTGTTTAAGCCTATAGTCTACGCATGCAACCCAGCAATTTGTATTCACTTTGCCCTGTATTCTGTGGTGAGTCTTTTTGCATGCAGAATCTTTGAACATGTTAGGTGTTTGAAGACTTACTGTTTTCTAAATGTGGTTTCAGGTGATAAGAATTGGAAGAGAAAGATATACTGTTGGTGAGGCTCTATTCCAGCCATCTATATTGGGTTTAGAGGCACATGGAATTGTTGAGCAGCTTGTCCGTTGTATTTCAACGGTTTCTTCTGAGAATCATCGGCAATTGCTAGAAAATACTGTACTATGTGGTGCCACTACTTCTATGACTGGTGAGATTTATGACCTAAAATTGTCTTCCTCAGTTATTTTGCATTAAAATTTAGTTCTTTCTCCTATAGTAAGCCCTACTTATCCCCTGTGAGTTTAATTTTTTGTTTGTAATTTGATCATCCACTTCATGTAAATGAAACATTTGAGGAATGGAAGACATTAATGGTTAAAGATTAACAGGTTATTATGCTTCCTACTGCAGGGTTCGAAGATAGGTTCCAGAAAGAAGCTGGCTTGTGTTCATCTGCTATTCGTCCTGCGTTAGTAAAGGTAATCTTTTCTCTCCCTGGATTTGTGATTCTCCAAATATTTAGAAATATTTGTGAAATTTTAGTTTTATAAGATAATTTATTGATTTTTATACGAAATGGGAAACTCTTGTTTTTCAGCAAAGATGTATTTCCATTTAGACTTGAGTTAATTGGTACATGACAATTTGGTTGACAGCATATAGTTGTGGCCTATCAATAAATTTGTTCATTCCAACATAGTTGATAAGTAGCCAATCATGCCATAAGTCATCAGTCGACAATCTGACATATTTGATACAATGCATTAATGCTTGAAAATGATGCTGATCTCTTTTCTTCCTTTTCTGAAAGTTTAATATCATTTCTCTACCTATTATATAGAGTTTCTAGGAATACTATAAGTTCTGCTTTTGAATCATTACAGCCACCAGAATATATGCCAGAGAATCTGTCCCTTTATTCAGCATGGATTGGAGGAGCAATACTCGCCAAAGTTGTGTTCCCCCAAAATCAGCATGTTACTAAGGCAGACTATGATGAAACTGGACCCTCTGTTGTTCACCGGAAATGCTTCTGACAGTTCCGATTTGAGTGAGCTCTTAAATGTATGGGCTGGCTGTTCCTACTTGTATAATAGCATGGTTTTGGCAGTAGAAACCATAACTTAAATTCTTTCAGTGCCAAAAGAAAGTTGCTCACTGACTTTAACTATATCACTATAATTGACTTGTATTGTATCTGTTCCGCCTTTTTGTATCCCATCACCAGACTGGATCAAATGATTGATTGGAAATTCGTGTTTCCTGTATGTTGGTGGTCCTATATGATCTACTTGTGTTTTATTTTCTTCTTTCAACCGGTAGCCATGCCACTCAGAAATTGAGCAATGAACTTGGGCAAATTTCTGTGTGGATTGATAGAATGCTGTTACTTCTATTTCATTTCTCTGTAACTAGCATGGTTCTCAATCTTTCTGCCTGGCTGCTACAGCAGTGAATTGGCCTCAATTCATCATATAAATTAAGTGAAGCCAAAAGTTGTTGGCTACAAAGACCTGATATTGTATTGATCTAAACTACATTGAGCTTTGAAGGATCTTGTGACATGTGCACCTTGCCGCCACAGCAGGAAAATGGCCTAAATTCATCTTATGAATCAAGTTGAGCTTTAAGCGATCTTTTGACATGGCCTAAATTCATCTTATGAATCAAGTGAATTGGCCTCCGAATTCATTTTATGAATCAAGTGAAGCTGAAAGTTATTGATAGTATGGACTTGATATTTTATTGATATAAACTATGTCGAATTTTGAAGGATCTTGTGACATGTCAATATCCACAATAGTATACAAGAGTTCATTTTCATTCATGCATGTATTATTAACTACCAATCTCAAGCTTCACTTTTGTTCGTCCAAAATTTAGATTTTTTAGACTATAAGTGAATCGATCAACATGTTAACATCATGTGGTCCATGGTTGATAAACCATCCATAATCATACTTTTGTTATGATGTATAGTGATATAATAACAGGAGATAATGATCAATTGTTGACACATCAAAAAAAAAAAAAAAAAAAAATTGATGTGCTACCTTTTCCTTTTCAAACTAAAGCATGGAAGCAACTAGAAAAGTGAGATGAATCATGGCTGGGGTTACTTTTGGTGAAATGGAAACAAGAAAACATTTCAACTTTGTGATGACTTAAAAAGAGATTTGGCTGCACTTTTCAAATTGTGAAGGACATAACAAAGGCAGACACACTAAGGAACAAAGGGTCAATTATAGAGTGGGGTTCCAACCCCACAGTGGCTCAGTGAACAACCAAGCCAAAATCCAAAGGCTCCAATCCATGCCTGAGAGGACATTTTTTGCCCCACACATAAAAAAATAATAATAATAATAACGTGGCAAGTAGAAAAATCTCTTTGCCTCCTCTTGACTCCTAACCCCAAATATGAAAAATTAAATAAAATAATCCCCCGTAAGGCCAACCATCTATCTCTTCCTCCTCTTTTGCCCACCCCACCTTGTCTCAAGTCACATTCCATGCTTATTTTGACATGGTCAATGACCATCGATGACAAAAGAGAGAGAACGAGAGAGAGTTTTGAGGAATCCTTAAATATTGATTATTGATTCACAACATACATATATGTCATCATGAATATACAAATGAGTGATTAAGATTTGGGATCTTGGGAGTTGGAAATTTGTCACTTCAAAACTTAAAGAGAGAGTGAGAGATCTTTAGCTGTCCTTTTCTTTTGATCATTAAAATGGGAATTAATCAACTACATCAAATATATATATGTTTATAAATTTTTTTTAATTATTGATGATTAAGATCTAAAGATCTTAAGGTTCCCCACTTCTAGCAGGCCCTAATAATTGGTCCACTTCCCAACTTTCTGTGGGTGCAACCTTGCCATGAACTGGTGCATACTCCTGCAAATATACAATAAAAAAAATAACAACATGAAATCATTATTTCTCTGCCTCAATTTGCCTATACAAACTTTGCTTTGTCATGATCCTATCCAATAATTTAGCAACCTACTCTCTTTCATTATTTTATCTGTAGTATTATAATGATCTTTAGTTATTTTACTTCCAACATTGATCATCAAATAATTATATATAATTAAAATGTCTCATTAATTACCTCCATTTTCTTGATGAGCTCTTCTGCATTGTCTGCCATAACCACAATATTTCTTGCAGAATCATCAATGAATCCTTCTTCCACTCCCTTGTCAAATAACGCAAGCAAGCTGTTGTAGTATCCATCTACATTCAACAATCCCACCTGTTCCAAAAAGCCAGAAAATAAAATCCAACAAACACATCCATTATATCTTATATACAGCGTTTCTCTAGTCAGGACTGATTTTTTCGTAAGAGCAGAAGTTTTACAATGTTAAATCATGACTAGAGAATTATTAATCTTTTATATACATACATAATTGAATCTAAAAAATGGCCAAAAATATTAATCTTACTGGTTTCTCATGTATGCCTAACTGGGACCAAGTTATCACCTCTAGCAATTCTTCCATGGTACCATAACCACCTTAAACAAAGTTAAAAAAAAAAAAAATGTTAAGATGAGTAAATATATTATAAGGCACATACTATATATGAATCAACCCCAAGAAAAAAATTAAAATGAAAAAAAACAAATATACATTTTTTTTTTCAAAAGTGGAAAAAACAAGAAGTTAATATAACAAAGTTAGTGTTTGTTTGTTGTTGGAAAGATATAATATATATATATACCAGGAAGTGCAATGAATGCATCAGCTTGTTTTGCCATTTCAGACTTCCTTTGATGCATGTCTGCTACAGTTTTCAGTTCTCCAATGGTCTCTCCTGATATCTGCAATTAGTGTTATATATATGTGTATATATACTTCAAAACTTGTCTCATTTACAATAGTAAAAAGAAAAAATATTATATATATATTGAACAGTGGATATTTTATATAACAGTACCTCATGAGACATGAGAGCTTTAGGAATCACTCTATAAAAATAAAACACATATGAGAATACATGTAAATATATTTCATATAACTTTATATATATATACACAAAAGATGGTTTTTATTTATATGTACCCTAAGACATGACAACCTCCATTAAACACAGTGTGAGAGATCAAGCCCATTAGACCTACACTTCCTCCTCCATATACCAAATCAATCTTTCTCTCCACCTAATAATAAAATACACAAAGAAATTAAAAATAGTTTAAAGTACATGCAGAAGCTTCAATGAAAGATGATACCCAAAAAAGGTCGGATATTCTATATTTCAATGATACATGTATAGATGCATGATATATATATATATATAATTACCAGTTGTTTACCAAGCTGGAAAGCAGCCTCACCAAAAGAAGATTTGTAACCAGCTCTACTACCACAGAAGACGCATATTCTTTTGAATAACCTTCTTTTCTTATCATGTTTTGCTGATGAAGATGTCCCTTGATCTCCTCCTTCCATTGTATTTTGAGAGAGAGAGAGAACAAAATAGTAGCTAGAAGAACAGATATGTCTTTCCTTTTGAATATGTTTGAACCACACCTCCTTTTGTCTTCTGGTTAAACAAAGTACTCAGTGTTGGAGAAGACCCCAGCAGCACCCCATCTCCATCTCTCCTTTTATCTTCGCTGTCTCTCTCTCTCTCCAATAACATTGTGAATATTCGTCTTTGTTGAATTCTAGGAGTGACCCCATAACCCTACCTATTTAGTCTAAGTGACCATCAACTTTTCTGTTATCAGTTTCTGTCCTCTCTTTCCTCCTCTAGTATCGTCAATAGGCCTAGAACCTATATAATAAAAAATATATATATATATATACCCTTTCCATTTCAATAATTTGTCACCTTAATGTGCCTTATAGCAATACTAATTACTGGATTATATATACAAGATCACGCATTAATTGTTGTTGCACGTGCCTTGTTAACAACAAAGACTGTGAATCTGTGATTTCCAAGTCAACTTTCATGCATGGACTTAAGAAATCATGGTGAAACATGCTGAAGAAAAAAACAACACTCTTTTTTGCCATTTCATGGGTGTGATGGGTCCGTAAAACAGTTGTATGATGCCCTATGTACATCTTATTTTGTACCTCAAGAAATTCTTTTGTCAAAATCACCCATACAATTTTTGTCCCGACAGAAAACTTGTGCATATCTGCATTATGTAGAGGTTGATCTCCATGATCCCCTAGATCTTAATTTGATAAGACTAGAACGTTATAATTTAAAAATATCAGCTTTTAGAGTTTTAGTTGAATGTTTATTCTAGTTTTGATGCAAAATAAGCTAATTATAATTTGTTCTAGTAGCTAGTTTGAAAACATGCAATTCAACCATATTACTTTTTTTTGTTGATTTACTTATTTTGTGAAGTTGAATTCTTAATTTATTAATACGAGTTTATTTAAGTTTTGAAGAATGTAAAACACATGCAAACTATTAGTCATCTATTCTTGAGAATTATTTTATTGGTTAATTTTCTGTTTTACTTTAAATTTGAGTAACAATATATAAGTGCAAACCAAGAATAATTAAGCTTGATAAAGATGGATTCTTACACCGATTCATCATCAATGGTTCTTAGGTTCTCGGGTCGGCGGAACACCATCAACTAAATACTCAACGAGTAGTGAAACCTACTTATCGATTTTTACAACACTACATAACCGTATGAAAATTTTGCAATGGTTATTTAGTCAAAAATGTACAATAGATGATCAAATTAGATAAAAACATATGAAAATTGAGAAGACTTAGAGGTAAATTCCTCACATCTATATATATGAATTTATGCGTTTGAGTCATTTCTCATAAAATTTATAATTTTATAATTAATAACTTAAAAAATAGGTATGAACAAAAATTCATTCTTTGAATTAAGACTTTTTTTCCAATGAAGTTAATTCCTTTAGATCATGATCCCCATTTTTACTTTTTTTTTTTTTTTAACTTCATATGTGACAAATCATGGACGTGATCGATCTTCTCCATATAATTATTAATATTCTTGATTTAAAAAATAAAAATAAAAAATCCCATCATTTTCCCACCCACCCTTATAGTTATAGCATCGTCAACCATTAATCTACTCTCAACTGCTTTAATCAAGTGATTGGCTTGGCAGTGGAAGGGTACTCTTGAATATAATAAATTAATAACGTTTAAGATTACTTAAGTTTTGTTTGATAAATATATCAATTAGTAATCAGTTCATCAGATCTTCAAATCTAACCGTATCCAAATGATTCTGATACATCCATATTTATAAATGTAAAATTGGTAAAAAAAAAAATCTAATTGGGACATATCCAATGCATTTTTACACTTGGGAAATTGAAAATTGAAAAATATTATATTTATAAGAAGACAAGATATAAGTCAATTAAAATTCTCCAGCTAGCTGCACTTAATTAATTGGGTATAGCTTCTCATTAAAACGACTAATTTTTTTTTTAATCGAATTTTTAATTTGCATAGTTAGCATTTTATTTTTCGAAAAGTTAGTTAATAATTATTATGTATATAAACGAAAGAATCTTAAGTTCTTGCTCAAGCTTGTTTGTTTGTATTGGGAGAGAGTTAAATTTTAAACCTTTCAAAAGAAACAATATCTACTAATCATTTTTATTGTAAATATTGTTCTTATAAAAAATAGTAACAATATTACGTATCCAAACATTACTCAAATGGTTGTTAATTTATTTATATATATAGTGATGCTTCAACAAAACTATTGAATCCAAACAAGTCATCAACATATAGTTCTATTACTAACAAAAACCAAGCCATTAACATGTGAATCCAAATTATGATAAAGATAATTAACACATATAACTGTGTGTGTTGACACAAAGAATGCTTTTGATTCTGATCTAAATAAAAGCTCAAACCAAAGAGGCATAGAAGACTAGCTGAGTAGCGGAAAGATTACTTTGTTCAATAATCATAAGGTCCCATACCTCTTTATTTATCTACAAATTAAGCATTCAATTTCGAGACAAAATATGGGAAGGGCAACTATAATAGGTTTTGACTAGTTATTAGTTTTATGAAATTTTCATCTTAATTTTCACTATAAAATGATGGGTAAATTTTTTTCTTGCACTTGTCTTCTTCCAAAACGTACTATGTACAAAGGGACACTTTAACCACTATTTGACAGTACTTAACAATATGTCATGACAATGGAAATTAACACATTGGAAGTATAATTAAAAAAGAACTCTAGACTCAGTACGTTTGATCTACTATAGAGATTTCAATTAAATTACACCAATTAAGTCATCATTTTTTGTCAGTTTCATTGTAATATATTGAAGATTGGGAGCGAATGCTTATAAAAGATATTTACAAATTAGTTCGGTTATTGTCAAATATCCAATATATTATTTTAATAACATTCATTGCATGAAAAAAAAAAAACAAAAATTAGTCACTTCAATTTTCGTCCATATTCTCCACATAATTACAAGAATAGTTACTCTTCATCATCGGATGCAAAAAGCATCATCTATACAGACTTTGCCATATGACTTTTTACTGCATAGGAAGATTTGAATGAAATGTATATACACTATACATATAACATAATACACTCAAGTTTAGAAATAAGTCCTATTTTATTCTTTTACATCCGATTTATTTTTTTAAAAATATTATATCTGATATTGTAAACCCAAAAATAAACCATAAGAATTGTACGTTTGAAATGAATATAAATATATATACGAGATCATAATGGTTTCAAAATGGATCCAAGCAATTCTTAGAACCTAAAAATAGATATAAGCCAGCTGACCTCAACCTGCAAAGGAGCTTGGTCCATCTTGCAAAATCAAAGCAATTTTGTTGTCAATCCAACTGTTTCACATATAATTTTTTTTTTCTTTTGGGGATTGGCATGTCTAATGATACAAGAATATCATCATTTGTAGAAGCTTTTGCAAATTATGATATTGTTTAGCATGCATGCACTTTAAATTCAAAATGTAATGTATGACACAGTAGCGGTGGTTAGACATTAAACAAAAAGGTTCAGGAATTTATAATTGTCAAATTGGTTTGGTCTTCAATTTTCAAAGTATCTTCAATGCTAATGTGAATTGTAGAAAAATAAAATGCCACATAGGATTGTATGAAAAATGATCTCTCCAATGCAGATATCAATCTCCACTATCAAGTTGAGTTGACAAAAAAAAAAGTAGACATTGTGAAGATGACCCTCTATTTGTTGAGGGTCTGATAGATAGATCTCTACTAGTTGACTCAGCAAATCATTAAATATAACTTCTCTTCTCTCTCTCTCAACTTACCTCTTATTCTCTACATCTCTAAATCCATCTCTCATCTTGAGTGGAAGCATTGGAAAATATTTTGTAACTTCAATGTCTATCAATTACTATTTAATGCTACCTAGGAAACAAGTCATTGAACATTGACAACATGATAATAGATTGTGAAAAACAATCTACATTTGTATTGGAGATGCTCAAACATTTTGGTCAAGTTTTTTGAAGTAAAAGCTAGGCATTCTTATATATTAATGTAAGTTTTAAGGTTGGATGACATGTTAGCAAATAATAAACTATAAACTACACTTAATAATTATATTTAGTTTTATTTAATGTAAATTTTTTCAACATTTAAAATAATATAGTAGGTGTTTCTTCGAGGAGATTGGAAGATGCAAATTATATATAAATTTCTCGTTCAACAGAAAGATTATATGATTGAACATGCAATTTTCGTAAGCAAGTGATTTAAATGAAAAATTTATATACAATATGAGTGCCAATAAACATATCAAGAAATTAAAACAAAAAGGTAGTTTAATAGCGAAATTTTATTATCAATTTAACTCTGAACAGTTGTTTGTTAATAAGCAAAAGATCCTTTAATCATTCCATCATTTAATACGCTTTAAATGAACAATAATTGTTTTTCATTTTTTTTAAATAAACAATAAATTATATTAAAATTTAGAGTAATGTTAGGTTTCCCAAATATTTTATTTAAATTTAAATCCAAATTATATGACATGTGAATTATTAAAATCTTATAAATTATGAGATGATATGATAATTAATAGGATCTTGATTACTCATATACTATATTATTTGGATATAAATTTGGATAAATTTAAGAAATCTAGCATTATTCTCAAATTTATCATAGAATTTGATTGATGGTGTACCGTCGTTTCGTGTTATTGGATTGTGAATTATTTGGGTTGTCTCATCTGGGACCAATCTACAAAATAATGGGTCCTTGGTTGAAAAATCCAACCATTAATTGGGCCTCATAAAGCCCTCTCTCCATTATATACGGATTATGGACTTTGTCAGACCTTTTAATTGCACAATAAGTCCCCACTGCCAGTTAGATTAATTAGCAGTTTAACACTAGTTTCTGATTACATATCCTCGAAAATAGATGGATACCAAACTTATTTTTGATGTCAAAATTTTAAGTTATAGTCTAACCCAATTAGGAGAAAAATATAGTGGTCTGGTGGTAAGCCATCTCCTATCTACCCCACCACTCAAGTGACAGGTTCAATTCTTAGTAGTCTTTTCATTTTTGTGGGTAGCTGTCTCCTAATATTTGAAAGTAAAAATTCTGAGTCATATTATTAGAGTCTCATCTAAGTTGGTCTCAATAGTAGTCTGACCCATATAAGATATATATGATAATAATTAAAAAAAAAAGAAAGTCTAATCCATTTAGAATTTAAAAATTGCTATAATAAAACAATATAGAAATTAAAAGTTGGGAAAACAAAAGCTGTTTGCATTGCCGATAGAAGAAAATTCAATGCCAAAGTTTCATTTGTGGGGCACTTGCAATCTAAAATAACCGATATATACAAGTCATGGACATAATCACTAATAATCCATGAAGATTTCTACAATACTACTACTCTCACAGCCAAGATGTTGATCGAATCAAATTTTGCATCAACGAGAATAATAATACTACCAATATATGATAATATATCATTTTCGTTTTTCTTCTTTTTTTTTTTTTTTCTCCTTATGAGCAACGTGGCGAGAAACTCCCCACAGTGTGTAACTTGACGTTGACACAAGAAGCTTGGGCAGATGATTCATCCCCAAAAGGAGCTAGGTTGACATCTTGCACCAAAATCCCTTGACAACTGAAGCTCTTGGAGCAATCAAATTTGATGGCCAATTCAGAAGCACTTGTGCCTTTAATGTTCTTGTATGCAATATCGCTTATTTTCACAGCTGAACCCTGCCAATATTTGACCATGATCATGGTTGATATGCGTATATTTGATTAGTTACATCGAAGGTTATGATTATTAATTGTTAGGACCAACTAAAATAAGATTTAAAGTACAGTTCAAATCTTTATTTTCAAAAAGCAGGACAGAACTACCATACAAAGATGGAAGAATTGTTCACATCATGGTAGAAAAGGTGAGTCCAACCCATCACTTTGAAGTGTGTGATAAGTGGGCAAGATCTTACTATTGGACCAAGCCACTTTCCTTAGGGTTATGATTATGTTGGAAGGTCAAGATCCTGGTGGTCTATTGTATTGATTGATAAAAATTTACCTTTTCTGGGCATGGATCATCTTGATCACAATAGTTTTGATCAATTATTATAGGATTGCTCACGTTCTGCATTGCAATGTTTTGGAAAACTATGTTCTTGGCATAACCAGATCCACCCTGCAAATCAAATTTAAAAAAAAAAAAAAATCAGTGTTTACATATATAAAAATTAGAATTCGAGAATTGACACATGCAACGTAGGTGTAAATAGGATTTATTTTCTAGACTTACAAATTGTAAAAATGTCTTATCATCTCAATTAATTAGTATAGTTATAGTTGATAGGTTCGGTTGGTTTACTCTGTCGCGGAAATAGCTATCTTAGTCTAGCGGCAGTTTCCACCGTTAAAAAAATGAAAATCAATTTTCAAACTTAATGTAAACATATTAAAAAAAAATTAACTGATCTTATGGAGACAATCAAGACATTAATTAATATCGCTATCATTGCATGTGAACTTCATGATGCCTCTTTCAACCTTTCTTTTACCAGTGAGACTTCATGTGTATGTATGTATGTATTTTTCAAAATTTTACATAATTCATCAAAATTAAGTGCATACTTTGCGGCTGTGATTTTGGCAAATTATATAGTGCAAAAGTCTCACCAAGCATTTACTTTTTCAAAGAGACTATTTTTAATTAATTTGGTAAATTAAGTATAACAAATCAAAGTGACTAGATGATTTTCAGTTGATCTATTTTTCCCTCTAGTATATAATTAAAATTTATAAAGTTGGTAAACTAAAATAGATCATGTATATATTTATTTATATATTACATATACATCATTTTCAATTTGGTCAGGTAGTATATTAAGTCAAACTTTTCTCATATGATCTCACCTGCCAAGTCTTTATTCTAACACCATTGGAGGTTCCTGATAGTCTTGCTCTATTCACTACCACATTTGACACTTCTGCTTCTTGATTGTCAGATCCTAAGCTTCCAATGCTGCCCCAACAAAAATATATATATATATATATATTGTATCTTTTTAGACACTTTGATGTTACACATACCTAATTATGATCAGAAATTATATAGTTGTAATTAATCAATTTAGAAAAAAAGTTGTTTATGGTTGAATTAAGCATACCTGATACCATGACCAGGACCGCAAGTTATATCTGTTGCTCGGACATTTTTTGACCCGCTTACTATCGAAATACAGTCATCCCCTTCATTACGTACAAGATCGAAAAGGTTAGAATTAATCGATAGGTTTGTATAATTAGTATGTATCAATTAATAGTGATGTTGAAATTAATTATGGATTTATAGATTTAATATGGTGATTTACCTGTCCTGATGACACAGTTCTTGATCAGAATATCTTGGGTTTCAGTGACATGAATGCCGTCAGTGTTGGGGCTATTTCCTGGTGCAATCACCAGGAGATTCAAAGCTCTAACATTGGTACACTTTTGAAATGTGAGATGCATTTGTTGTGAATTTTTGAACCTCAGGCTAGTCACCACTAAATTATTGCATTCATGGAATGTCACTGCCTGTAATACAGTAGTTTCAATACAATCAATTACGAGAATATATTTGTTAAATAATAATAATAAAGTTAATTAGCCTTAAAGAAATGTATATGTCAAACTCATGCACACTCCGAACTTTATAGTATAAATAAATTTCAAGGATCATGAATAAATGAGAGTTTTATTCATTACCAATGATCATTTAAAAAAAAAATGACATTGAATATGTTAGAGCGCTGTTGAAACCTGACAAGATCAATAATTAATTGTCTAAACTCATAAACGGTAGACAATTACTTCACAACAAAATAATAAAATTATCCACAATATTTTTTGCAAAATGTGATTGTTATGAATTGAAACCCCACTACGTTAGTGAACGAAGAGATATAAAATTATTGGTACAAAAGGTAATATGCAGTCATTCTATCAGTAATTATTCATGATCTTTGAGTTTCAAATATTGTGTATGTAGATTTTAAAAACCCTATTTATTCACAAACTCGTGTTTTGGTATGTGACATAATAGGAGCAAGAGTTGGAGCCCACCGTTGGTCCATGCTGACAAGGCTGTAAAATAATTTAGAAAAAAAAAAAAAAAGGAGACAAATTAGTACAATGTCATTGGAAAAAAATTGTGGTACCAAGAAAAATGAAGAACTAATAGATTAATATGGAAACTGATATAGATAGATTGACCTACAAGGTTTTTGTTGATTTTGCAAGATTTTTGCCACCAAATTTTGCCATTGCCATTGATGGTGCCGCCACCATCCACTCTGAAATTGCTAACGCTTTCAAACTGTAGCCAATGGAGTCGATCTTTTTTATAGTCCGACAGCTGATTTGATGCCATTATTGTTCCGTAAATCTGTCACATTTTAATGTTAAAAATAAACTGTTAGATACATTCGATGAATATAAAAATATATATATATATATTACTTTTTCTATAAATTTTTCACATAAAAATGAACTTTTATGTTAAAACATTAAATTCAAATGTACATACGTAAGTAAACCCACCATCATTGTAAGAGAAGATTTGCACGGGCCTGAGAATTGAACAGGCTTGAGGTGATAAACTCTGTTCTTGGGGACAACCAAAACAGAATCATCTGAAGAAGAACAAGCTTCCTCCCAAGCTTTTTCAAATGCCTAACAGGAACAAAATGACAACAAACAAAAAACCAATATCACACCCACTCCAAAGCTAATAAATTGGTATATCAAATTAAGTTCATGATTACAAGTCAAAACTGAAAATATTATAAATTTCGTTTTAATTAAAAGTAATTAATTGATAACTCTTTGTCTACCTGAGAATCATCTGATCCGTCAGCTTTAGCTCCAAAACTGTCCACATTCACAACCTTTGCAGGTGATGAAGAAGCCGAAAGAGGTTTCGTCTTGAAAAAACTCCTGGAAGTTCTGGAATTTGACTTGAACATTGCAGGGTTTGGATTATAATAACGATGAATCTGCCGAGGATTTTTTATATGATCAAAAGGGTAATGTTGGTACCTCCCAAAAGTGGAGGAAAATGAGACAAGAATGATGAAAAGAGCTAGACAGTATCTGCTTTTTGAAAACATGTTTTCTCTTTGTAGTGCTTGCGTGAAAAAATGTTAATGAAACCTATATCTATATGTTGTGGAGGGGATTGAACTTGGGCGTATATTTATAGCAGAAAAGTGGGGTTTGATTTTGGCAAGAAATAGAGAAAATGTTTTGTCACAAAGAGAGAGAGAGAGAGAGGTATGGAGATTTGGGTACAAGAGACTGAGACGAAATGATCCCTTGAGTTTTCGAAATTCTCTCTCCGTTGAAGTTAAAAACCAAAGCTTATTATTATAATTATGATCAGTTTTTAATTTTTTTTCCGGTGCCGATCTACCAAAACATGCATGCATGCACAACAGCTTTGATCTGCCTTTTTGTTTTCATATGCAGTATAATGCTATATTATCCAAAAATTTATTCAAATGATGTAATAAATTTATGTATAATTACTTCCTAAAATTAATGTAGTAATCTTAACTCAACTTCTCACATTACTTTCCAAAAATTTTGCCTAAGTAATATGAGAAGTTGAGTTGTGACTACTACATTAATTTTAGGATGATGTATTGATGACGTGATAATTATATATAAGTTTATCATATTATTTGAGTAATGAATTTGGATAAATTTTCTTTATAGTACATCACTATTATATACATATATACACATTTTATAATATACTTGCACTTGACCAAAAAAATATGAGTTATTACATTTTAAAATTATTGATTGTAATTTATTATACTAACTCATTTAATTATAATCAAATATAATAAAAATATAATAAATTACAACCAATAATTTTAAAATATAATCTCTCATTTTTTTTGTTAAGTATATCAATACCTCATGTGTACATAAGGGGATCCTATATATACATCAAATGTATGGTGCGACTTTCCTCCCTTTCCACACATGCGATTTCTCACATATACCATGCAAATTCTCCATAAATGCCCGCATTCACCCATATGCATCGTCTGCAACTTTTTTTCCTATTTTGCTTCAATAAATACATGGATTCTAGAGATGCATGATAACTGTTTATCTTTAAAAGATATAAAGAAGAAGTTTGTCGTCACATATTCTTTCCAGTTTCACATTTTTTTTCTAAATTAATAAGCCTGTTCTGACTTTTAATAGCTTTAATTAAGTTACAAAGATATATAAACCGTTTTCTAAATTCATTCTTATTTTTTCTGTTTTGGATATTTAACATGGCCTACGTTAGATCAACAAATGGAAACAGTATGTAATAAAAAAAAAAAAAAGAAGAAAAAGAAACAAATGGAAACAATATAATATTAAAATGTCAAAACATTTTCACATCATCAATCAACACATAAGTTAGCATATACATAAACATACACCTGCACGTGTGTGTTAGGTAAAATTTGGTTTTTCTTTTTTCATTTTTTTGTAAGTTTGATTATAATTTCTGGTAATAAATCACCTCCATACAATTTTAGTTGAAAATATTCCAATTGAAATGATAATTATAATTTAATAATTTTCAAGTCAAAGTATTTGCAGCCTAAGACGGGCAAGTCATTTTTTTTTTTGGATTTGTAGTGTTAAAAGAAATATAAATAAATGAAAAAATATGTATTGTTAATAATAATGATGATTGCCAAAATGGAAGATGTGATCCCACTTTGAACCCACTAAAAGAATAAATTAATTAAAATTCATTTTGATCTGGTCATCTGTAAGTGATAAACTGGATCTAGTCAGTAAAAGTTTGATTTATTTTAGATAAGTTGCCGATTGATCTCAGACCCAGTTTGGATCCATAATAAACATAAATTAGTCAGTGTATTTCCATTTGTGTACGTTAAAAGATATACAATAATAATAAACAAATAAAATCTTCTATAAATTTCATATTGATTTTGTTAGCATCCTTTAAAAAATCCAATAAAATTTTAAAAATAATGATAAGATTTGTAATAAACTTTTTTCTTTTTAAAAAATCATTTTAAAATCTATTCAAATTCATCACGTACTTAAATGAAATCTATAAAGTTAATGATTTTTTTCATTACATTTAAATTTTATTGGATTCAATATAAGTATAAATTGAATATACTTAGATTTTAATGGATTTCATACATATTTGGATTAAATACACCTAAATTTCAATGAAATATGGATTAAATACATCCAAACTTTTAAAATATTTTAAAATCCAGTAAATTATAGATTGAATACATCCCTCTTAAATTTCATCCAAATTTATTATTTAAATGAAATTTATGAAGTCAATAATTTTTAATGCATCTAAATTTTATTGAATTCCATACAAATCTAAATTGAATATACATAAATTTTATTGAATTTCATACACATCAGAATTACCTAGATTTTAATGGATTTCATACAAATTTAGATTGAATATACTTAGATTTCAATATTCCATTAAAATATTTGGATTGAATACACTCAAATTTTTAAAATCTTTTAAATTTTAATAAAATCTTAAATTGAATATACTCTCTTAGATGAACCAAGCAACCTATTACGTACAAATAAATTATTGTCCTATTTAGCTATTTTATCTTTTATAAATATTTCCAAAATAAGAATAAAAACTTGGATTGCTGGATTCTTACACATATATAACATCATGATGACATTATCAAGAGTTGACATATATATTTTTAACAATAGTCTTGAATGTCAAATTTCAATTTTCATTGTCACATACAAAATTTGGGATGTTACAATGCTGAACCCTTTAGATCTCAATCTCGTATCAATGAGATTACAAATTTAAATTATGTTCTCTCCTAACTAGCAGATAAACAACCATAAATTTAAAGCTGTAATTTTAATTTAACATAATATAAGCATGCAGTCTCATAAGTTTTCGCGTCAAATGTATATACGTAAAGTTAACAGTCATGTAAGTATATATGTAGATGATGTAAAGGAGAGAAATTTTGGGGGGCTGCGAGTTTGGCAATTTTGGAGGGCTGTGAGTTTGGTAAAAGTGACATGATGATGAGTTAGGGAAGTTAGCAGAATTGCAGGTGACTTTAGGAGAATGTGTGAAGGAAAATAGAAGGTGAGATTATGGTAAAGAGAATGAGAATTGCGTGTATGCTTTTGTGGGTTAGTGAAAATGAAGAAACACAAGCAAGTGATAATAGCATCATCATCCACGTCTTACAAGAATCGCAGAGATGGGGCTTTGGATTGGGGTATGGGGTTAGAAAGTGGTGTTTTGATTTGTGACTTTTTGGTTTTTTGCCACTTTAAGAAGACTTTCTTGTCTTATTGACATAAACCACAAAACTTATATGACATGATCAATGACTTCTTGTCATGCCTTTGTTTGAAAAATTGGATTGGATTGTTCGATTGGTTTTCATCTCAATTGTACTAGATTGAATTAGATTAAAATAATCTTGATATATTTTGATTATAATGAGTTGATAGAATAGTTCGATTCAATTCTTAAGCATTAATAGTTATAATAAAATTAAAATAATCTAGATATATTTTGATTATAATGAGTTAACAAAAATTCTTAAGTGCATTAAATATAATAAGATTGATTCTAATATATCATAAGAGTTCTTTCGATATTTGAATAAATTAGTAAAGGAGTTTCACAAATATTCAAATAATCGAAATTATGTAGCTTTTGTGGATGCTTTTTGGCTCAATTGATTAAGTTTGTTGTTATTGACTTATTCAAGAGGATCATTCACTCCCAACGCCATGTAACTCACATATTTAATCATAATAAGACTCTAAATTTGATTGATATTAGTCTTCCTATCATTTACAGTTTAATCAAGATTTTTCTTTATTATGTCTTGATTGATAGTGAATATCTCAACGTTACTTACAAGAGTTAGATTTCTCATTGATCATAGGAAGATATATAAGAGTTTCTTCCAACTTTTAAACAAATTACTACAAGAATTTAATAAGTATATACAATCAATCTATAATATTTGTGAGTACTAATCAACTTAACTAATAAGTTTAATATTGTTGACTTGTTTTTCAAAAAAGTTTATATGTTATCGTCTCTTACATATCCAATTATAATAAACCCTTAATATAATCTAGTCGTATTGACATAATTTTTTATAGTCTACCATCAAGATTTTTCTACTTTCGTAAGTAAAGGTTCGGTTTCTCATTAATCCTTGAACAGTCTAAAACCATTGTATATCAAATTTGAAATTGCTGCGTAGTGGTTAACGGAGCTGATTGAGATTTGACTATACAATCTTTGTTATCATTATTTTAACTTTTCAGTTAGGTTAGTTGGATTAGTCTATGTTAGTTGGAGCACTAGTCCTGGTTATATTAACAAAATTTTGACATTCTTTCAACAGATTACTTTGACAATTGTCTACCTCTCGACAAGACTTAATGAGTTTGCTCAGATAAACACTAGCAAAGTATGCAAAGTAAGTCCATTCTTGTTGTTCATCATAGCTTCTCATGATTCTCAAACCAAACCCACTCCCACAAATTAAGGCAAAGTTGACTCAATTTTTCCTTCTAGTGGTCAATTGATTTTAAACTAATTTACATTAATTTCGCATCACCCTCTTCTATTATTATTATTATATCATAACTTCAAGTTTTATATATTTTAGTTACACATTTTTTCTTATTAACTTAAGTTTTTGGATTTAACGGTAATTAACATGATATAAGAGTATGAAAGTTGTTGATTCATAAAATAATAGTTACCAAAATAATGATATTATAAAATAATGAAACAAAATCATAAATCTCTCCCCTGCTTCCAAATTTATAATAGTTACCAAAATAATTAAATATCATAAGAACAAAAAAGAGTACAAATATATATAGTATTTCTTTGGCATGGAAAGTAGATTTAAATGTTTCGAATCTACAAAAATATATATAATAATAAATAAATAAAAATTGTGTGAGATTTGGGAAAATATACACATCAGATTAATTCAACGGCTGATATTCGTTTTCCTTTATCCGATCGTCATTTATGTGTCATATCACAGGCCAGAGTACTCCGACCAACTTCTTGGGCTGGGCTTATGTTAGAAAGGACATATTCTCATGAGCCCAATCTGAACACATATTGAGCCTCAAGCCCGTCTAATTTTGGCGGGGTCTTTTGTATACAGTTTGGACCCGCCAACTCGGATTGCTCAACTGATGGACACGTGTACACTCTATCATCGTCTTCTTCGACAGCCACAGACACTTCGACACTCCATAGCTGATACCAGCTTCACGTTACAGTTCACGATGATGACGACGACAAATCATTTCACCAGAATCCAGTGTCCGGCGGCGAGACGACAGTCCGATAATCACCGTCCAGTTTTCTCCACCCATTCGGACCGTCACCGCTCCAGCCGATCACTCAGAGTAGTACAAGACAGAGCGGCAGCGGAGTCGGCGGAGGCGGAGGATAAGAAGAAGGAGAAATTCGTCGGCGGTGGGATAGTGGCGGTGAATCCAGAACCACGGAGAGGATTGGCGGCCAAAGCGATTGATTTAGTGGAAGAAGTGATAGTGAAGTTGATGTACAACTCTTCGCAGCCTCTTCACTATCTCTCCGGCAACTTCGCTCCGCTTTTCCACGAATCTCCTCCCACCTCTAACCTACCCGTCACTGGCCATCTTCCGGTAACTAACCGAATTAATATTTCTCTCTCTCATATATATATATATATATATATATGTGACATGTAATTGAATGTTTATGTGTATTTCAGGAGTGCTTGAATGGTGAATTTGTTAGAGTTGGTCCAAACTCGAAGTTTGCACCAGTAGCTGGATATCATTGGTGTGTTGTTTTTTGAATTATATGTTTAAATGAAGAAAATTTTGATTGTTTCCAGGTGTTAATTGGGAGCAATGTTTTAAAAGGCTTTGGTTGATTGTTGTGCAGGTTTGATGGAGATGGGTGAGTAGCTTATGGTAGAATATGCTAGAACATTGTTCTTCAATTACGGTATTCAAATGCTTTATGTATTCTGTTGGCGGAATTGAATGATCATAGAGTGATGTTTTGATCACTTGCGCTAGTTAAGTGATGTGGATTTTTGGTGTTTAGCTTGTTGCATTGTGTTACTGATGTGATGTTTATTGCGGTGTCAATGAGTTTATTGTATGGATTTGTAGCTTAATTCATGGCCTACGGATTAAAGATGGAAATGCTACATATGTTTCCCATTTTGTGAGGACGTCTCGTTTTAAACAGGAAGAGTCTTTTGGAGGTGCGAAATTTATAAAGGTATACCGAAGGATTACATGGCTTAATAAAAATTTCTTTGTCTAATTCAAATGAGAAAAGTTTTTAGTTAATTCGTGTTATCATCTTCTTTGGGATCGCTTTGCAGTTTGGAGATCTTAAGGGGCTGTTTGGATTATTCATGGTTAACATGCAAATTCTGAGACAGAGCTTGAAAGTGTTGGATGTTTCATATGGAGTTGGGCAGGGTAGGTGTCTTATAAATGGAAGTTCCACTTTGATGCAAAAGCATTCTGCATATTAGTCAGATTCGTTCATGTGCAGCTCTAGAAACATAATTCCCACATATTAAGCTTTTGCACAATAATGCTGCATGGAGTCTCGTATGCTTGTTCTGCTGTTGTTTGTATAGCATCTGAGTTGGACTTAGGTTAGTTTCTTTATGTACCTTTCCAGAAAACATCCGTGGGGAGTTCAGGCAAATTGGAACTGCCTTAGCTTCCTTCATTTGATACATCCATTGCACATGCATCTATGTGTAAGCGTTAGCAATATATATCAGGTTACATACCATGTCATGTCTTCTGTTTTTGTCAACGAAATAAAAATTGAAACCGAAACCTTGTCCTACCTTACTCATGTTACATCTTTTCTGTTATGGGTACTTGACACATTTTGTATGTTTTTCAGAATTTATAGTGATAAGTTTTACTATTTGTCTGGCACCTTCTTGCAGGTAATACAGCTCTCGTCTATCATGATGGTAAACTTCTAGCACTATCGGAGGCAGATAAACCTTGTAAGCTTACTTTATTTCTCTGTTTTAACTTTGAAAAGAGAAAAGAGGATCTAATGTAGACCAAAAATGATGAGAAACTTCCTCGATTTGGTCATTTGTTTCAATTTTGTCATTTGTTTCAATTTTTTCTCTTGGAACTGCTTCTCGTATGCAGTAAGTGGAAATTAAATTTGTATTACTGTTGCACTATGCAGATGTCCTAAAAGTTCTGGACGATGGAGATCTGCAAACTCTTGGCTTGTTGGATTATGGCAAGAGACTACAACATCCATTCACTGCTCATCCAAAGATTGACCCATGCACTGGTAAAATCTGGTTTCTTGAAATGAACTCAGAAAAGTAAAAATATATGATTTACACGGTATGGTACATGCAGGTGAGATGTTTACTTTTGGCTATTCACAAAGTCCACCATACCTCACCTACCGAGTTGTTTCAAAGGATGGCTTCATGCATGATCCGGTACCTATAACAATATCTGAGCCCATGATGATGCATGACTTTGCAATCACTGAAAATTATGCAGTTTTCATGGATCTTCCTATGTATTTTAGACAAAAGGTATCTTAACTTTCTAGTTCTGGCAGTTTTAAATTTTCACATGATAAAAAAAAAGCGCTAAGTAATTATTAAGCATCTATGAAATTCCATGGCTTTCAAAAGACAAGAAAAAAGAAAATGGAATTGTAAGCGTTAATGTTTTGAGTAATCTTTTTAGTGATCACCTTCCATGTGGCTTGTGACACGTACACAACATTTTCAATATGTAGGAAATGGTGAATAAAAATAAGCTGATATACTCATTTGATCCAACAAAGAAAGCTCGTTTTGGTGTACTTCCACGGTATGCGAAGGATGATATTCAAATCAAATGGTTTGAACTTCCAAATTGCTATATCTTCCACAATGGTGTGTCTAACTTGCTCTCATAAGTTTCTTATGCAAAGCTTTTCCACTGGAAATGATTGTGTTCTGATTTCCTTTTATGACCATCCCTTTTCAGCCAATGCTTGGGAGGAGGACGATGAAGTTGTTTTGATAACTTGCAGAGTAGCGAATCCAGATCTTGAAAAGCTCAATGGACCTCTCAAAGAGAATCCTGAAGATCTCACAATTGAGCTGTAGGAAATCTGTGACCAATTCTTTGTAAAAGTTCTTTCTGCTACAAAGGCGATCCTGACTTTTTTTTTTCCTTCTATTATGATCAGGTATGAGATGAAATTCAATATGAAAACCGGTCTAGCTTCACAAAAGAAATTGTCCGCACCTTGTGTTGATTTTCCTAGAGTGCACGACTGTTACATTGGCAGGTATATATCTTCAATCAATGTTGACAACTGAATCGATCAGGGATTCGTTATGCATATTTATGTCTGAACTAAAACCATTGTAGAAGTGGCAAGGTAAGTGACAAACTTGCATAAATGAGTTGACTGCAACATTGGCTTGACTGTTGAGTTCAAGGTGGTGTCCAGCTCATGTTTATGCTGGCCCATGTAGGGGCTACATTTTGTTAGAAAAGGTCTTGAATAAGTGATATGATCTTCTGCTGTATTATTTAACTGAGAATCTTGATGCTCACAAGAATTTTTTGCATATTGATTATGTTGTCTGAATATAGGAAGCAGAGATATGTGTATGGAGCTATTCTAGACAGCATTGTAAAGGTTGCAGGTTATATCAAATTCGACCTGCACATGGAACCAGAGGCAGGAAAAACAAAGCTTGAAGTTGGAGGAAATGTTATAGGCATCTTTGACTTAGGTCCTGGTAGGTTTGGTTCGGAAGCTGTGTTTATCCCTCGAGAACCTACCGTTGCTGCTGCTGCTGAAGAAGATGATGGCTACTTAATATTCTTTGTACATGACGAAAATACTGGGTACAGCTCTCCCTACCTCAAGCTAATCAGTAATATTATTCCAAATGGCTACCGTTTATATACATTAGTAATTACTTATTCATCTACTCTTCGACCACGTAGGAAATCATCAGTAAATGTAATCGATGCAAAAACAATGTCGGCTGATCCTGTTGCGGTGGTGGAATTACCCCATAGGGTTCCATACGGGTTTCATGGCTTCTTTGTGAGAGAGGTTAGTATTTCTGCATTTGTTTTTTTTAACTTCTATATATGGTCATTTTGAGCTTCAACTTCTATTTTTTTTTAAATATCTACTTTTATGGATTATTGAACAGGAACAACTTCAAGAACTTGCTAAATTGTGATCAGTACAACGAGAACATGTGATCGAAGACTTCGAATCCAATCATTTAAGTGACTCAGATATGCATAACACACACCAACATTAACAACTGTATATAAATTATATATCTGTTACCTGTATCTAAACATGTGCGCATAATCTGTTTTTGTAAACTACGACAGTCTATTACAATCTGTATGTAACCTTCAGAGATACAAGTGACCGCTGGGACTAATATTGTCATGAAGTACCCATAAAATTTCGCAAACTTTTCGAGTTAAGAATATGAATTGATGATTGCCATGATTCTCTTGATTGAAGAGTGAGTCATTGAGTGTGCAGATTAGAGCTTTGTAACACCCCTCACCTCGATTTCCCGTCGACGCGAGATTCGAGGCGAAGAGCGTTACGGTTCCAAACTGAAAATTCATTTATTCATTTAGTTGAAAATTTCTTATTAAAGGAAATGGAATCTGTAACACCCTTTACCTCGATTTCCTGTCGACGCGAGATTCAAGGCGAAGAGCATTACGGTTCCGAACTAAAAATTCATTTATTCATTTGTTTGAAAATTTCTCATTTAAAAGAAATGGAATCACCACTAAAAGTTTTACGACATAAAAAAATTTAATATCATTTTCTCATATATAATTTTTAGAAAATTCGGCAGAGTCTCCTCTATTTTTTTGAAAATCCAAAATTTAACCTGTAAAGAAAAAGATAACACTTCTATAAAATTTATTCCTCAACTCCAATTCGGACCTCCCGTCCAATTCCAAAATCCAGAAATCACTTCAACACACAACCAATTAAAATCAATATTTAATCAAAATTTAAAATCCATCACCATAAAACTTTTCACTACATAATTATCAAATAATATACATAACTTACAAATTATTTAAAACTTTAATACAAATTGTACTTTACAAACTTTTTAAATTTAGAAACTTATACACATACATGATGATGCCCATACATATATACATATGATGCAAAATGAATATTACTCAAAAATTTATGTCGGGATGTGACTCGTAGAGTATCTGCAGGAGCTTCGTCTTTGTCTCAACAATAAGCCCAAATTCGATTACCTGCGCGTGGAAATTCCAACGCGCTAAGTATTTCTACTTAGTGGGTGTACACTTAATTTAAAAATCATAAAACTTTATTACCCTATAACATAATTTCACAAAATCTTTCGACAATATTAGAAAGTTCAGAAAAATAATAAAATAAAACGTTCACCATATTTTACTATATATATATTTCTAAAACACAATTCGTGAGATACATAAAAATTGTATTTCAAGTATGACTGTACAGTATTCAGTTTTCCTATTCTCTCCAATTTCAAATCAACCTTACATAACACATTAATATTTATTATTAACTGTTAAATAGATATAACCATAATGTTTCTTTTGACGGCATTTTGAATTGATTTTCATCAAATATTTTTCGTTATTCCAATTTCACAATCAAATCTATTTACTAATAAATATATACATAAAATACATACAGATTATAATTAGATATATCAATCAGTTCTGTAAACATTCTACTACACATCACTATACTTATGCACATCACATAATTATATTTATTAAATACTTAGCAATCATTATTCTGATATATATATATACCTTAAATATATATATATTAATATAACGCCATTACATTTAATACTTTTTGTTTCTCAAAATTTCAATCACAATTAATATATTACGCAATCTCAACCCTTTATCAATTTCGCTAATTATTCCTTTTACTAACAATTTCGAATATAAAACATATAAAATTCCGTATATTCCTTTACAACTCACACAACTCGTCTAATTAATTTTATTAACGTCATTATCAAACTTTTGTCTAAAAGTTACTAATCGATTATTTCATTACCTAGATAAAGTACATAACTCATTTCTTTTCGATTTTAAATCAGATTATCATCATAAATGATTTTCCCTTTTTTCCCAAAACTTAAGTCATAAATTCAGATTTCATAATCTTTAAATATTTATTTTATAACATAATTCATTTCATTTCAATCATGTTTAACACTGTAACTCAACTTAAATTTTACAATAATGAAATCAAGCGAAATATATATAACAATCAGTTTTTCGAAAACATATATATATATATATATCAAACCTAAATCTATATAAACTACAATTCACATAAACTTTTTCAAAGATCCATTGTCAACCACACCTACAATATATCCTTTCAACCAATTTCTATATTATAATCATCACTGTATTTCCGAAAATAATACGTTATCATTAATTAGAAACCAAAACACAATATACGAATTTTAACGATATATTCGTAATACATTAACTAATCTTTTAAAAATTTTAACCAATCGTACAGTTCATGGCATTATGTCAATTAATAAATAAAATATCAACATTCATCATGTCAAATCTTACTTGTCATATCTAATTACGATAATGCTCTTTTTCTCATATCATTTCTCTTTTCAATATATTTCGCATATTTTACTTTATCAATTAACATTTATCAAATATTTTTGCGATTCTACCATTTTTCTTTAATTAGAGCCCTTTGTAAAATTCTATCACGATACCATGGATCGGTAACGGGTTTACTGGCATCAGCCAGACTAAACGGCAACCCCGGCAACGGCCGCTCGGTGTTTATCCACCGGGTTGCATATCACAATCTGTTTTCGTTTCAGGACCGGGCATCACGCATACCAATAAATAACCAAAAATAAATAATAATATCAACTTAATAATTCAAACTCCTAAAATAATTTCAAATACATGTCTATGGATGTATTTATCACACTTTTAAACATAATTAAACATAATTAATCCTAAAATCACACACCCATACCCATTTATTTAATTAAATCCCATTAAACCCGAAATTAAACTTAACAAATAGATGGGTTTTAGGAATTTTAAACTTAGAAATAGGTAGATCATGAAAAAAATTAAGAGATTAAAGGGATTAATTGAAAAATAAAATAAAACAAAATGAAGAAAATTGAAAAAGAAACTCACGACGGTAGCAGAGAAGGGGAGAGAAGCTGAAGCAGAAAACACCGACTGAAAAATCTGGAATCAGCCAGTTTTTTATATTTATAAATTGACCCCAAAACTTTTTAATTTTTGTACTTACACCCCTGCTCGTATACTAACATCCCATTTGACATTTTGGACACCCCACTCTTCCACTAACTTATTCAAATTTATTCATAACCTTATTTTATCCACAAATACATAACTTATTTTAATGGAAAATAATAATAATAACAATAACCATAATAATATTAATAATTATATAATAAATCATTTATTTAATCCAAAAATTATTCTCTATAATACAATCTAATTACACTATCCTAACTTTCCCATTCTGCTATTTAGTTTATTTAAACTCAAAAATAATTCTTTACGGGGCAAAAACGTTTTCGAAAATATTAAATTTTACTAATTAACAATCAAAACATTTTACCACCGCGCGAATTTCATAAAATTCAAATTTGTTTCCATTTAATAAATTACTTATTAAATCAACAAATATAAATCGGACGGAAATAATTATTGGGGCGTTACAGAATCACCACTAAAAGTTTTACGATATTGAAAAACTTTAATATCATTTTCTCGTGTATATTTTTAGAAAATTCGGCAGAGTTTCCCTTATTTTTCTGATAATCAAAAATTTAAAAACCTGTAAAGAAAATGATAACACTTCTATAAAATTTATTTCTCAACTTCAATTTGAACCTCCCGTCCGATTTCAAAAATCACTTCAACACGCAAATAATTAAAATCTGATATTTAATCAAAATCCACCACCATAACATTTCATACTTTATACTCATTAAATTATATACATAACTTACAAATGATTTCTTATTAAACCTATCAATTCGATTTGTAAGGATTTTATTACAAATCCCGATAAAGAACATATTATTACTAATAACGCTTATTAATTACATAATAATCATTTTTCATATATCTATATATATATCTTTAATATATTTTTCTTATTAAATATAACACAATTTCATTTAATAATCTTTAATTCTCGAAATACCAGTTGCCAATTTATGTTTTATAAAATTTCAAACTATCATCAGTTTCGCTGATGATCTAAGTTACTAAAAATTCTAAATGCAAAACATATAAATAAGTTATATCTATTGATAATTCACATATTTTCTCAATTAATATTTTTTTACGTCATTTTTAAACTTTCGTTTGAAAATTACTAATCAATCGCTTGATCATAATTACACAGACAAAATCAATAAGTCATTTCCTTTCAGCTTTTCATCAGCTTATAATCAGATCAAATGAAATACATAAACGATCAATTTCTTAAAAATACGTCTATCCAATAAGGTTAAATATAAACACAATATTTATTCCAATATGATTCAATATAAACACAATATTTATCAATATAAATTCTAATCACATAAACATTTCTGAAATCCGTTATTAAACACATTTACATTTTTGTTCTTTCAATTCAATGTCCTATCATATTTCAATTATATTTTCGAGACCAACATATTATCGTCAAATAAAAATCAAAACACACTATACAAATTTCAATAATATTTGCGTAATATATATAAACTAATCATTTAAAAATTATAATAAATCGGAGAATTCATCACATAATATTAGTTAATAACTAAAAATCTCAACATTAATATTTTCAGATCTCATTTGTCACACAAAATTACAATATTGCCCTTTTTATTTAATTAGAGCCCTTTGTAAAATTCTATCACGATACCATGGATCGGTAACGGGTTTACTGGCATCAGCCAGACTAAACGGCAACCCCGGCAACGGCCGCTCGGTGTTTATCCACCGGATTGCATATCACAATCTGTTTCCGTTTCAGGACCGGGCACTCGGTGCCTCTTAAAGTCCGTCATACAACGTCTGATATTAATCGTAACGGTGCAGTACTGCTAAAATTCACCCTATTGGCTAGCCAACTACCAATCCCCATCTACCGGTGATTAGTTTTACGCGGGCCCTTTAATTTTTATTAATCACAAATTTCATATTTTGATGACTTTTATTTCTATATAAAGATTTCATTCGGAGAGCAATAAATACAATTTGAGACACGCATTTTCCTATATATATATATATAATCAAATTATCAATATGAACATCGAAAAATTTTATTTTTCATTCCAGGAACTCATCAAATCCTTCCCAAAATGTTCGTGTCTTTCTTCCGATATCCACTCGGTCAAGACACTGAACTTATCTGTTTCTTTTCTCGTTTTTATTTAAAATCCATTAAAATCATATTCAAATAATCCTTTATTCCAATTCACCGAGATAATTTCATATATTTCATAATCAAACAAAATTTCAATTTAAATTCTATTATAACATCATTCGAAATATATCCAATTGACATAAAATCAAAGACCCATCAGAATTAATATATATTATTTCAATCAAATTTATAATCTTTCACAAACTTATAAATACTGATTTTTCAAAGGAAATGTACATAGATATTTTTGGGCTTGAGTTTGAGATATCATCTCAAACGCCTACGTACCCATTCTATCATTGGGATCAAAGCCCTCGTAGTTCAAATAAACTTTTATTATACTTATTATTATCACAATAATTTCACAATATGCTCGATTTCTATTTTCAGTCAAGCATATATAGTTCTCAAACTTTTTATTTTTCATTACATAATGTCACAAAATTATTTATACTATGATTTCACATAAACATGAAATTAATTCAATTAAAAATAACAATATTACATAAGTTACGAAATAATTAATTTGTTTTCAATACATAATACACACTGAAATATACATAAATATACTAAAAAAAATTTCACTTTAATCATTTTCAAATCTTAAATCATTTATATGCAAAATTATTATAACTCGATTTCTAAATATAAACATAATTATCAAAATACATATTCTATACTCAAATACTAAATTCTAATACCTAATCATTAAATTAATAAACTAATTAAATAATTTTCTTCGAATAACACTTAAATAAATAAAATCTGAAACATATATAAACTTTTATTTTAATCGTAAAACATAATTTATAACCCTAACTCAATCAATTAAAAATAAATCTATCTACTTACATAATTCTCTTAGTTATTTATTTATTTATTTATTATCTTAAGATTTTATTATTCTCTCTTTCCACTAACTTCTGTATGTATATATTTTTATTTCTCTCGGCCTTCAATTGCCGATCTTCAACATATATATATATTTTTATCCAACAAATCCCACTGTTAATAACAAGTAAAACTACATCTATTTCTATATATTTTTCAAGTAGATCTCACCACTAACATGTATATATAAGTATATATATATAAAAATCACACTTATAAACAAAAATCATCACCAAAATCACACACCCATGCCATATATTTCATTAAATCTCTTCAAGCCCGAAATTAAACTTGACAAATAAATGGGTTTTTGAAATTTTGAGCTTAGAAATATGTAGATTATGAAAAAATTAAGAGATTAAAGGAATTAGTTGAAAAATAAAATAAAACAAAATGAAGAAAATAGAAAAAGAAACTCACGGCGGCAGCAGAGCAGAGGAGGGAGTCGGCTGAAGCTGAAGCAGAAAACAGCGATGAAAAATCTGGAAGTAGTCAGTTTTTATAATAATCAACTTTTAAAAATTATACTTTTGCCCAAAAGTTTTGATATTTACAAGTTGACCCCAAACGGTTTTACTTTATGCATTTACACCCCTACTCACATATTAACATCCTATTTGACATTTTTGACACCCCACTCTTCCACTAACTTATTCAAATTTATTCATAACCTTATTTTACCCACAAATACATAATTTATTTTAATGAAAAAAAATAATAATAACAATAATTATAAAAATACTAATAATTATATAATAAATCATTTATTGAATTCAAAAATTATTCTCTATAATACAATCTAATTACTCTATCCTAACCTTCTCAGTTTACTACTTATTTTATTTAAACTCAAAAACAATTCTTTACGGGGTAAAAACGTTTTCGAAAATATTAAATTTCATAAATTAACAATTAAAACATTTTACAATCACGCAAATTTCATCAAATCCAAATTTATTCTCATTTAATAAATTACTTTTGAAATCAACGAATATAAATCGGACAGAAATAATTATCGGGGCGTTACATTCTTGCCCTGTAATTCGTCTCTTGCATCAAATATTCCATAGTGACAATGCCCATTGGCCATGATGTGGATTGCTTCTTATCTTTTGTGTTTCCAAAAGACATCGCAATGGTACAAGCGATATTTGTTGGTTTGTCCCAACCCACCATTTGAAGGCAAAATAATTATAACCAAGTACAAATGAAGCGTATAGTATTTCTCTTATGCAGAAAGTAGATTTGGATTTTCCTCAGAAATTAAAAAAAAAAAAAAAAGAGTCTGTGAGATCTGAAACTGTCACTTTCTTTGCAGCCTCGGGTTCAAGTTTCACCTTCTACCAATGTGTGGGTCTCTATTTGTGTCATTTTTCCACTAATGGGTTCCTCCTAGTTTTTAACATTATTTCAAGTCGTGCACTCTTCAAAAGGTCCTAACTATAGTAACTGTATTTATTTTATTAACTATATATTAGAAAAATAACTTATATTTAAAATCTGAATATCCATATCACATGATGATCATTTTTCTTATGTGTTGTATGACATACCAGACTGCTCCTACTCCAACAAATCATTTCAGACAAGCTATTCGTTGGAAAAAACCTATTAGGAGGCCCATTCGGAAAACAGATTGGGCCTCAAACCCATGGCTAGTTCGTTCGTGTACAACTTGGACCGGCCAACTCGGAGTGCTCACCTGATCCGCTGATCGACATGTGTGCAGTCTATCATTGGCTTCTTCAACAACCATGGTATACTGTATAGCGGAGTCAATATTTTTATTTTGGTGGATGACATCAAATATATATATAACCAAATACAAATGAAGCGTATAGTATTTCTCTTATGCAGAAAGTAGACTTGGATTTTCCTCCAAAAAAAAAACGTGTGAGATCCGAAGCTATCATTTCTTTTGAAATGTCAAGTTCAACCTTCAGCTCCCACCAATACAGAAGTCTTTGTTTGTGTCATTTTCCTATTACTATATGGGTCCCCAACTTTTTGATAGTGTTATTTCAGATCGTACACTTTTCAGAAGGTTTCGACTATAGTAATGTATTTATATTATTAATTATGTAAAAAAATGATGTCAGATCCTTGAAAATTAAAATATATATTAGAATAATAACTTACATATAAAATCTGAATATTCACATCGATCATTTTATTAAATCAGAATTTTATTTTGGAGGCTGACATCAATAAATAAATAAATATATATGACCTCGTAACATTAAATTAATCAACAATCAAGATATAATTGGTATAGGACGCAATAAGTTGAAATAAGACACTATCAGGAAGAGGTCTACCATTAGTGTATTTACATAGGGAAATGCAACTGGTCAACATGAAGGCCAATCTCATTGGCTAGAAACGGCACGCCATGGTTGATTACTTGTGGCAAGCAACAATTTTTTATATATATATATATACATAAATTGAAAGACGGTGAATCTGATCGGTTGTATTTGCCTATAGATATGCTACTTTGCTTTCGCATATTACGTGTAAAAATTAAATTGATTTCTTTTTATCATTTTTTATTTAATAGATTTAAATTATACATATTAATTAGTTTTTATTTATTTTTTAAAATAATTAAATCATTTAAAACCATCCAAAAATCACTAATAAAAAAACTATAATTTTTAACTTTTATCTTAATATCAAATATATTTTCAAATTTATCCTAATTTTATATTATATATATTTCATTTAAATATAATTAATAAAATATTACAATGATTAAATTATATATTACATTACAATTTTAATTTTAATTTTCATTACGGTAGTAATTCAACTTAAAAATATTTTATTTATTTTTATTTAAATATACAAATTTAATTTATTTTACTATAATAATTTATTTATATATATAATTTTTTTAAAAAAATTATTTTATTATAATAATTAATCATATTTTAATTATAAATAAAAATATTATTACTACATTCATAAAAATATTTTAATGTTTGTTAAATAATTTATTATAATTGTTTATATTATATTATATTAAATGAAGTTACATAACAACTAATTGAAAAAGGATATAAATGTCAAATTGCTAGTTTTTGAATAATTTTAATTTTAAAAAATAAACAATATTACTATACATTCAGAGTAAAAAAAAAAATATGTAATTTAGATTTCAAATTTTATTAACTATTCAGTTTTCAATTTTCAGCAATACTGATAAGTCTTTAGACAAAAAAAAATAAATAATCTCTGAGTTTCTTTCTCGTCAGTACCTCTGTATTTTCTTCCTTTCACATTTATTACTTTAGTTGTTGTTATATTGCATATATTACCAAGTTTATATATTCTTCTACTCCTACTCCTACTCCTCCCCTATTTTATTTTATTAATTTTACAACATAGATTATATTATTAAAATGACAATAAAATTTTGGGAATTTTGCAAAAATGCCTCGAATACACAGATCATAATTACATAAGTACCCTTGAGAGTAAATAAATTTCAAAACTACCTCTAATTTACTAAAATACCCTTCAAACCATTTTGGCCACTTTTCTTCATTTCATTCTTTTAGCAGCCACACCAAGCCCACCGACTGTGCCTCCATCTTTGATAAGATTTTACTGTTCGTTTGATGGTTTGATTTGGAAAGCGTGTCGATTGTACTTTGTGAGGCGCCTGATTCTGGCCTACCGTGCTTCCATCTTTTAAATATTGATTATTTTCCTTTTGGTAATTTGTTTTGTGCAATATTTTGTTTTGATTTTACATTTTTAAGTATATTCAGTTGTGTGGGTTGAGGACTGTGATTACAAAGAGACAAATTTGAATGAGATCAAATTGTTAATATCAAAAAATCTCAGTTCAATTTTGTTGGATAAGAAGCAAATCATTTCTCTTTTTCCCCTTTTTGATCTGGGGTTTTTTGGTTCATGATGATAGATTTGTAAATTATTTTACATGTGTTATGAGCCATTATTTTCAAAAGGAAAAAAAATTGTATTTGTTTTTGTGGGTGTTTTGTTTTGCACTTGTTGTATTTGTTGCGAGACAGTAGTTCTGGTTTTTGGCTTCAACTACAGTGCGACAGATAAAGTCTGATCACTTAACTTGCTTTCTGAAAATAGATTTTCTGTTTTCTGGAAATAGAGGTTATGGTTAGGCAGCGACCAGACAATTGTGGGATGGTATCCACTGATGACGGGTTTATTCAATCCCGCTTGTCTACTGATTCCATCTCACATTCTGTTATTGAAATCAATGCTTTTGTGTTTGCACGGTTTTTTGGGAAGTGTTGGATGAAATGCATATAGGAAGAAACAACAGAAACATTTCTTCTCATAAACATTTCATCGAATATTTGGCATTCATTCTAGCAATTGTAACTTATAATAGGTGAATGAAATTTGAAATGTGCGAGTGATAGAAATGAATAGTGTGGGGACTTTGGAATGGAAACAAGTTTATGATTTAAATGAGAACATTTTGTTAGTTGGAAGTATAAAGATATTTTTTTTTTAAAGGAGTTGGATGCATAAAGTTGTTAGTACTTAGTAATCATATTTCTATAAAATCAATCTAAATGTGGAAGCAATTTTTATTACGGGGTCCTTGATACGAAGTTTTTTTAATTCATCGAACATTTGGCATTCATTCTGTCAA
The DNA here is from genome assembly GCA_022984855.1 of Dimocarpus longan. NCBI lineage: Eukaryota > Viridiplantae > Streptophyta > Magnoliopsida > Sapindales > Sapindaceae > Dimocarpus > Dimocarpus longan. The sequence continues at coordinate 24,656,151 of CM041022.1, forward strand.
TTATACTTATAAAAGGTGAATGAAATTTGAAATGTGTGAGTGACAAAAATGAAGAGTGTGAGGACTTTGGAATGAAAATAAGATTATGATTTAAATGAGAAGATTTTGGTGGTCGGAAGCATAAAGTTGCTGGTGGTCATATTTCTTTAAAATCAATCTAAATGTGGAGGCATTTTCTATCATGTGGTTCTTTAAATGAGAAGATTTTGGTAGTTTGAAGTATAAAGTTGTTGGTGGTCATATTTCTGTGAAATCAATCTAAATGTGGAGTCATTTTCCATTATGGGGTTTTTGATATGAAGTTTTCTATTTCATCGAACAGTTGGCATTCATTTAACTTATAAGAGGTGAATGACATTTGAAACGTGTGAGTGACAGAAATTAAGAGTGTAGGGACTTCAGAATGAAAATAAGATTATGATTTAAATGAGAACATTTTGGTAGTTGGAAGTACAATGTTGTTTGTAACGTCCCGATAATTATTTCCGTCCGATTTATATTTGTTGATTTAATAAGTAATTTATTAAATGGAAACAAAATTGAATTTTATGAAATTCGCGCGGTGGTAAAATGTTTTGATTGTTAATTAGTAAAATTTAATATTTTCGAAAACGTTTTTGCCCCGTAAAAAATTATTTTTGAGTTTAAATAAACTAAATAGCAGAATGGGAAAGTTAGGATAGTGTAATTAGATTGTATTATAGAGAATAATTTTTGGATTAAATAAATGATTTATTATATAATTATTGTTATTATTATTATTTTCCATTAAAATAAGTTATGTATTTGTGGATAAAATAAGGTTATGAATAAATTTGAATAAGTTAGTGGAAGAGTGGGGTGTCAAAAATGTCAAATGGGATGTTAGTATACGAGCAGGGGTGTAAGTGCACAAATTATAAATATAAAAAATTTTGGGGCAAAAACGCAATTATGAAAAGTTGATTATTATAAAAACTGGCTGATTCCAGATTTTTCAGTCGATGTTTTCTGCTTCAGCTTCAGCCGGTTCTCTCCTCTTCTCTGCTGCCGCCGTGAGTTTCTTTTTCAATTTTCTTCATTTTCTTTATTTTATTTTTCAATTAATCCCTTTAATCTCTTAATTTTTCCATGATCTACCTATTTCTAAGTTTAAAATTCCTAAAACCCATCTATTTGTTAAGTTTAATTTCGGGTTTAATGGGATTTAATTAAATAAATGGGTATGGGTGTGTGATTTTAGGATTAATTATGTTTAATTATGTTTAAAAGTGTGATAAATACATCCATAGACATGTATTTGAAATTATTTTAGGAGTTTGAATTATTAAGTTGATATTATTATTTATTTTTGGTTATTTTTGAACTCTAAGGTGAGGATTGGTATGCGTGATGCCTTGGGGAAGGCTAGAGAGGCGTAAAAACCTCCCATTGGGTGAGTGAAAAATTATTGGAAAGCCCAAATAGGTTGGTGTACACTTATTTTTAAACTGTTAATTTTATTAGTTTTGAATAATTATATATATAACCTCCTGAAACTTGTTTTTATTATTTATTTGAGATATTAAATAGTTTTAAATGTTATTTGGATGTTAATTGTATGTTCCTGGATGAGTTATTTGATGAAAAACGAATTCGAAAAATAAATTCGGAAATAATATACCCTATGGTCGAAATTAATGTGTAGCGTACTCTAGGGGAAATTTTGTCATTCTATACCATCTGTATATTATTAGAATGATGTTTGACTGATGGATGGTTAAAAACAAAGAAATTTAACCAATAGATTTAAATAAGTATTCATATATATATGAGATTTAAATTTTGTTGTGTTTTGAAGTGCGTGTCTGATAAATTATTCTGAAAGATTGTTTAAATATAATTTAACTGAATTTTGAACGTAAACGAAAAAAGAAAACGAAATGAAACGGAAAGAAACGAATAAGTTGAGTACCTTGACCGAATATATATATATATCGGAATAAAGGTATGAATATCTGAAAAATAGTTGATGGATTAATTGAATATATAATTGTGTTTTATATCGTTTATATTGATAATTCTCAAATATGAGAAAAATCATGGATGAAATTGTGTTTGTTGGTGTTTAAATGAAATTTTTATTAAAAGATAACAGTTGTATATATATGTGAAGATTTTTAGTGATTAATAAATAAATTATAAGGGCCCGCGTAAATCTAATCACCGGTAGGTGGGGATTGGTAGTTGGCTAGCCAATAGGGTGATTTTTAGCAGTACTGCACCGTTATGATTGCTTATAGACGTTGTATGACGGACTTTGAGAGGCACTAAATGCCCGGTCCTGAAACGGAAACAGATTGTGATATGCGACCCGGTGGATAGACACCGAGTGGCCGTTGCCGGGGTTGCCGTTTAGTCTGGCTGATGCCAGTAAACCCGTTACCGATCCATGGTATCGTGATAGAATTTTACAAATGGCTCTAATTAAAGAAAAATGGTAGAATCGCAAAAATATTTGATAAATGTTAATTGATAAAGTAAAATATGCGAAATATGTTGAAAAGAGAAATGATATGAGAAAAAGAGCATTATCGTAATTAGATATGACAAGTAAGATTTGACATGATGAATGTTGATATTTTATTTATTAATTGATATAATGCCATGAACTGTACGATTGGTTAAAATTTTTAAAAGATTAGTTAATGTATTACGAATATATCGTTAAAATTCGTATATTGTGTTTTGGTTTCTAATTAATGATAACGTATTATTTTCGAAAATACAGTGATGATTATAATATAGAAATTGAGTTGAAATGATATATTGTAGGTGTGGTTGACAATGGATCTTTGAAAAAGTTTATGTGAATTGTAGTTTATATAGATTTAGGTTTAATATATATATATATATATATATATATATATATGTTTTCGAAAAACTGATTGTTATATATATTTCGTTTAATTTCATTATTGTAAAATTTAAGTTGAGTTACCGTGTTAAACATGATTGAAATGAAATGGATTATGTTATAAAATAAATATTTAAAGATTATGAAATCTGAATTTATGACTTAAGTTTTGGGAAAAAAAGGGAAAATCATTTGTGATGATAATCTGATTTAAAATCGAAAAGAAATGAGTTATGTACTTTATCTAGGTAATGAAATAATCGATTAGTAACTTTTAGACAAAAGTTTGATAATGACGTTAATAAAATTAATTAAACGAGTTGTGTGAGTTGTAAAGGAATATACGGAATTTTATATGTTTTATATTCGAAATTATTAGTAAAAGGAATAATTAGCGAAATTGATAAAGGGTTGAGATTGTGTAATATATTAATTGTGAATGAAATTTTGAGAAACAAAAAGTATTAAATGTAATGGCGTTATATTAATATATATATATTTAAGGTATATATATATATCAGAATAATGATTGCTAAGTATTTAATAAATATAATTATGTGATGTGCATAAGTATAGTGATGTGTAGTAGAATGTTTACAGAACTGATTGATATAGCTAATTATAATCTGTATGTATTTTATGTATATATTTATTAGTAAATAGATTTGATTGTGAAATTGGAATAACGAAAAATATTTTATGAAAATCAATTCAAAATGCCGTCAAAAGAAACATTATGGTTATATCTATTTAGCAGTTAATAATAAATATTAATGTGTTATGTAAGGTTGATTTGAAATTGGAGAGAATAGGAAAACTGAATACTGTACAGTCATACTTGAAATACAATTTTTATGTATCTCACGAATTGTGTTTTAGAAATATATATATAGTAAAATATGGTGAACGTTTTATTTTATTATTTTTCTGAACTTTCTAATATTGTCGAAAGATTTTGTGAAATTATGTTATAGGGTAATAAAGTTTTATGATTTTTAAATTAAGTGTACACCCACTAAGTAGAAATACTTAGCGCGTTAGAATTTCCACGCGCAGGTAATCGAATTTGGGCTTATTGTTGAGACAAAGACGAAGCTCCTGCAGATACTCTACGAGTCACATCCCGACATAAATTTTTGAGTAATATTCATTTTGCATCATATGTATATATGTATGGGCACCATCATGTATGTGTATAAGTTTCTAAATTTAAAAAGTTTGTAAAGTACAATTTGTATTAAAGTTTTAAATAATTTGTAAGTTATGTATATTATTTGATAATTATGTAGTGAAAAGTTTTATGGTGATGGATTTTAAATTTTGATTAAATATTGATTTTAATTGGTTGCGTGTTGAAGTGATTTCTTGATTTTGGAATTGTCATGGGTATTTTTGGATTCCTCAAATGGGCTGGCGAAAGCCCATATAAATGGTGGCCCAAATCACCATAGGCCCGTGAGAGGTACTGTGTATCAGGTCGCGAGATCGAGCTCGAGCAAGACAATTACAGGTTCACCTGCTATGATGATAGCGACGTCAAGGTCGCTAGACCGTTGCAGCGACGTCAAGGTCGCCAGATCGTTGCTGAGTCCAGATCGTCACGACGGAGTTTCAGCCCGTTCTCTACTTCAGTTCGCCCAGTATCAGTGTAAGACAGTAAGATGGCGTGTCTTGCACGGTAAGTAAGGTTATCTCACCGAATTGCAGCTTAATTTCCGGAAGTCTCACCAAACCAGCATGGGCTTGCAGTCGGCCCACGTTTTGCCAGAGTTGACATGTCAGAAGTCAGAAGCATTTAAAGCTCTCCAGTAGCATTTATTACGACAAGATCAGTCCTTTTTGTCCGTTTGTTCTCTTTGTAGCCTCTTCTCCTCTATAAATAGAGAGAGGCATTTATTGTAAACGGATCCAGAAATTGAGAGTTTGGAGAGGCTGTTACTCTGTAAAAACGTAGGGAGAGCAACCATTTTGTGAGAGATCAACAGTAATAACAGAACAAGTGGACGTAGGCCCTTCCAGAGCAGGGCCGAACCACTTCAAACCTCCTGTCTTCTGTCTTCTGTCTTCTGTCTTCTGTCTTCTTTCTTCTTTCTTCTTTCTTTCTCTTCTTCGCCATTATTCGGTCTGTTCATTGCAGGTCTCCTTATCAGCGCGGCATTGGGCTCAAGAATCTGGTTGGCTGGTTTACCACGTCGACATTTTGGCGCTAGAAGGAGGGCCCAACTGCGAAGTGGAGTTCTGTAATCGCCATGGCTAAGGGGAGGACGACCAGAAACTCAGTAGACGAGAGAGCCGAAGAGACCGAGCTGCGGCGTCAGCCTCAGATGACAGATATGGGTGCAGGACCGTCTCAGGGAGGACGGGACGTCGTGCATGACTTGGCCCAACGTCAGGAGAGGATAGAAGCTACAATGGCCCAGATGGCGGATACGTTAAGGGCGATGGCACGAGGTCGTGATCAGAACGTGCCAAGGACGACGATGATCCCACCTCCTGTAGCAGAGGTCGCAAGGGGAATACGAAAAGACGCAGGCATTCAAACACAAACACAAGAACAAAATGCCAGAAACCAAGAAGCAAACAAATCATCACCAGAAGTAAAAGAAAGCAGTAAAGTGCTGAAAAACGAAGAATCGACAGGGATAATGAACTCACCGGTGATCGTAAGCGGAGGACTGGCCGGAAGATGGACGCCTGAGAACCTGGACTGAGGATAGACTGAAGAAGAAGAAGACAGCGAGAGCTCTGGAAGCTTGAAAATGACGGATAGGAAGCGAAAGGACAGACTGGCCCGCTTTATATAGCCAGTCCCGAGGTCATATCGCTGACCGTTGGATCTGGTGGCAGACCAACCGCCTCAGATCCAACGGTGCAGCGCGATCTAGGGTGCGTGACCCGAGGAGACGCTATCAGATGAAAAGACGTGCATTTAATGACCGTTGCAGAAGACGAACCGCCTCAGGAAATGTTGCCACGCGTCCGAGAAAAAGGAGGGAAAAATTTAGCTTTTCAAGATCTCATATCGATGAAAAGGTTCTCAGTCCGCTTCAGATATCAGTGCGCTGATCGAAATTCTCAGTACGCTGAGAATTCTTCAATTCGGATAAATTTTCAGTTCAAACAATCAGACCGTTGGAGCCTCTCAAGGGCGGCATGAAGATTTCAGTTCGCTACAGAAGTCAGATCGCCGTTTAAAGACTCAGTTCGCCACAAAGATCTTAGTTGACTATTAAGTTCTCAGGCCGCAGGAAACGACCTAAGAACTGGGGGGTTGATGTCATGGGTATTTTTGGATTCCTCAAATGGGCTGGCGAAAGCCCATATAAATGGTGGCCCAAATCACCATAGGCCCGTGAGAGGTACTGTGTATCAGGTCGCGAGATCGAGCTCGAGCAAGACAATTACAGGTTCACCTGCTATGATGATAGCGACGTCAAGGTCGCTAGACCGTTGCAGCGACGTTAAGGTCGCCAGATCGTTGCTGAGTCCAGATCGTCACGACGGAGTTTCAGCCCGTTCTCTACTTCAGTTCGCCTAGTATCAGTGTAAGACAGTAAGATGGCGTGTCTTGCACGGTAAGTAAGGTTATCTCACCGAATTGCAGCTTAATTTCCGGAAGTCTCACCAAACCAGCATGGGCTTGCAGTCGGCCCACGTTTTGCCAGAGTTGACATGTCAGAAGTCAGAAGCATTTAAAGCTCTCCAGTAGCATTTATTACGACAAGATCAGTCCTTTTTGTCCGTTTGTTCTCTTTGTAGCCTCTTCTCCTCTATAAATAGAGAGAGGCATTTATTGTAAACGGATCCAGAAATTGAGAGTTTGGAGAGGCTATTACTCTGTAAAAACGTAGGGAGAGCAACCATTTTGTGAGAGATCAACAGTAATAACAGAACAAGTGGACGTAGGCCCTTCCAGAGCAGGGCCGAACCACTTCAAACCTCCTGTCTTCTGTCTTCTGTCTTCTGTCTTCTGTCTTCTGTCTTCTTTCTTCTTTCTTCTTTCTTTCTCTTCTTCGCCATTATTCGGTCTGTTCATTGCAGGTCTCCTTATTAGCGCGGCATTGGGCTCAAGAATCTGGTTGGCTGGTTTACCACGTCGACAGGAATCGGACGGGAGGTCCGAATTGGAATTGAGGAATAAATTTTATAGAAGTGTTATCTTTTTCTTTACAGGTTAAATTTTGGATTTTCAGAAAAACAGAGGAGACTCTGCCGAATTTTCTAAAAACTATATATGAGAAAATGATATTAAATTTTTTTATGTCATAAAACTTTTAGTGGTGATTCCATTTCTTTTAAATGAAAAATTTTCAAACAAATGAATAAATGAATTTTTAGTTCGGAACCGTAATGCTCTTCGCCTCGAATCTCGCGTCGACGGGAAATCGAGGTAAAGGGTGTTACATTGTTAGTGGTCATATTTCTATAAAATTAATCTAAATGTGGAGGCATTTTTTATTACAATTTTTTTTTTAATATTTGGGATAAGCTCGGGAATTAATCGGGACCAATCAAAGTTTGACTTTATGATATGATCTAAAGAGCGGCTCTCAGGAGAAGCAACCTATATATAGGTGAGGAGAAGAGCCTATATAAGATGAGAGGATAACTCACACATTTATATATGATGAGAGAGAGGTTACTTATATTGAGAGTCAAACGTGAGACATTAAACCACAAAGGCCAGTGGTTGACCAATCAAGCCACTAACCGACTCTCTATTACAGGGTGTTTGACTCGAAAGAGGGAGGAAAGAGAAACCCATGCAGAAAAGGGAAAAACTGCCACTTTTGCCTAGTGGCATAAAGGTTTGAACCATGCACTTAGCCCTTTGTTGGAAAAAGTGTTGTCACCATTAAAGCAATGCGTCAAATATGGTTCTTGATATGAAGTTTATGACATAAAAAGCTAGAAAAACAAAAAGAGAACTATGTTTTTTATTCATATATTTTTAGGAAACATTTCGTTTTTAAATATGAATATATTTATAGTGTATATGATCCGTTATGTTTCAAACTTATCAAATTAGTCATTCTGACATGATTTTTTATTGTTAACTTTAACAAAAAATGATAAAAGATTGTTTTGCCCTTAACCTTATTTATACTTTTAATTATTGTTTTTATTTTTTATTTTTTTAAAAAAAATCCATTTGACACATGACTTGTGTTGTCAAGTAATATTTAAAGACGAAATTATCCCCATATTTATAACATTTGATTGTCTGTTAACTAACAGTAGAGACTAATTTAATAAGTTTTGAAATGTAAAAGATCATGAATGCCATAAACAAATTTGCATTTGAAAACAAGAAGTTTTTCAAAAATATAAAATCTAAAATGAAGTTCTCCCAAAAAATAGAAGTTAAAAGCATTGAGTTCTTCCTAATTTCATAGATCTAGTATGAAATTGATGACATGAAACATTAAAGAACATTGAGATCTTATGACTTAGCTTGATTGAATGGATTCTAATTATTGGACTTGAAACCATTATTGAATATTTGGTTGGACACACCAAGTGCTCGACGATTTGTCACAACAACAATTATTAAATGTAATAATGAACTAGTCTACATATAAGGGAAATAGAACTAGAACTTTTATAGGATTTTAAAAGTTTTTTTTTTAAAAAAAAATAATGAAAAAAAGAGAGGGAGAGAAAAGAAAAATCTTTTGAGTTAACCTTTAAACCGATTCAAGTTAATTACTAAGAAAAAAAAATTATAACTTCGAATCAATCTACCTGAATCGGGTCACAAAGTTGAACCAAAGTGAAATTATCATTTCAGTCAAAAGCTAACCCGATTTGGGTTAAAATCTAACCTAAAATAAAATTAAGACTTCGGGGTTAACTTTTTGACCCAAATTAGGTTATAACCCAACCCAGAGTGTTAATTCTACTTCGGATCAAAGATAAAATTTCGGGTTAGCATGTGATGTAATATCATGTTAATTCAACATCGAGTTATGTACTAATTTAAAGTTATAATTTTGACCCCAATCAAGTCATTCCATAATTATTGATCTTTTGAGTTAAAAATATAACTTCGGGTTAGTATATGACTTAGTATTAGATCAGCCTGATATCAGATCATTTATGAATATGAAATTATAATTTTGACCTAAATCGAATAATTTCATAATTGCTAACCTGATTTAGGTTAGCAATGACCTGATATCGAGTCATATGCTAACTCAAAGTTCAATTTTTTCAATTTATTTTCTTCAAATTATTACCATCTAATTTCTCAAACTCAATTATACTAAACGCTAACCTTTATCAGCATCCAAATTTCTTCAAGTTTTCTTCAACTCAAAAGTAAACTTTGAAGTAAAATTTTATTTTGTTAGAGTAAAGTTGTGATGGAATTGAAGTGGGTTGATGGTATTATTTGATGATATGTTTTATTTATTTTATTATAATTAGATTTTTGGTTGGTAAATAATTAATGATTTGTTTTAATGATATGGTTATAATTTATTAGGGGTATTTTGGGTAATTTAGGTATTTTTGTAATTTTTTTAAGTGAGAGGATAATTATGTCAATAAGGTGCAAAAAAAGGGTAGTGTTGGTAAATTCCTTAAAATTTTAAGAAAAACGTGAAAAATATTTGGAAATAATTGCGGGTGAAGCTTGGTTTGTTTGCAAGTGTGCATGCCACTGCCGGCCGTACACACTTAAGTACATAACACCCTCCAGAGCTAGCAGCGGATTCACATTACAGCTTCACGATCACGATGACGACGATCAATCATTTCGCGAGAATTCAGTGTCCGGTGGCGAGACCAGATTTCTCCAGAGATTCGAGCCGTCACCGCTCCAGCCGATCACTCCGAGTAGTACAACAAGACAGAGAGGCGGCGGCGGCGGAAAAGGATGAGAAGAAAAAGGTGAAGTTCGGCGGGGGGATAGTGGTGGTGAATCCAGAGCCACGGAGAGGATTGGCGGCCAAAGCGATCGACTTTGTGGAAGAAATGATCGTGAAGTTGATGTACAATACTTCCCAGCCTCTTTACTATCTGTCCAGCAACTTCGCTCCCGTTATCCACGAATCTCCTCCCACCACCAACCTCCCTGTCACCGGCCATCTTCCGGTAGCCTACCAAACTAAACCAAAAAACATAATTCAATTATATATATATATATATATATATACAAGAAATTAATATATATTTACTATATATATTAATTATATTTTTGCATATATATAGTATATTTACTCTATAGTATAGTGTGGTATAGTACAGTACAGTATATTATATTATATACAATATAATATATTTATTATATAGTATAGTATAATTATTATATAATATAATATACGATACTATGCTATACTATATAATAAATATAGTATATATAATTTGTATATTTAGTATATATATATTATATAGTATATATATACTATACTATATAATAAATATAGTATAGTATATTATATTATATAGTAAATATACTATACTATATAATAGACATACTATGTCGTATATAATATACTATACTATACTATATATAGATACGAAAATATAATTAATATATATATAGTAAATATATATATATACAAAAATACAAATAAAAAAATATATAATTTGTATATTTAGTATATATATATTTTAAATATATAGTTACTATATATATTTAAATATATATATAAATATAATATTGTTGCGGTATCAAGATCAATCTTTGTAGGAAGGGAGATTTTTTCGGAATATTAGTTTATCTTTGTACAACCATTTCAAACTCCAACAATTGGCGCACGGATAACATCTTTGTTAAGGTGATCCGGAGATTATCTCCAAAAACACCCTTATAAGTTTAAATCAATTTATCTCTCTAGAACGGGTTTATCTTACTAGAATTGCTTGCAAAAACATATATTACTTTTTCTATTCATGCAAGTTTTTTCATTTGAGAATTTTAATATTTATAACAATTTATAAAAGTGAAGTGGTCTGCTGAGTAAATCTCTATATTTTTTCATGTAAAAATCTTAATGCATATTATACAAATGGAATTTACTTTAATTTACTGCCATATAAATAAAAGTATATTGAGATTCAGAAAAAGTGTGAGAGTTAGCCACAGTGACATGTAATTGGATATTTGTGGGTAGGAGTGCTTGAACCGTGAATTTGTTAGAGTTGGTCCAAACTCAAAATTTGCACCAGTAGCTGGATGTCATTGGTGTGTTCTTGTTTGGATTATATGTATAGTTGATTGTCTGTGGAGGAAATTTTGCTTGTTTCTAGGTGTTAAATTTGGTGTAATGTTTTGTGATTTGGCTTTGGTTGGTTGGGTTGCAGGTTTGATGGAGACGGGTGAGTTGATATTTGATCTCTTGTGGTAGAATATGCTCTAACATAGTTCTTTCAATTACAGTGTTCAAATAAGTAAAATGATAAAACCAAGTTCATCCACCCTTTACTTTCAAATAGTGGATTCGAATCACCAAAGTCCTATTAATATGTAGACAATTTTTCTACCTTTATATGGATAAACCTCATCCATCTTCTAGAAATGGAGATCCGGGTCACGCTTTAAAATCCTATTTCAGAATATTCCAACAGTAATTAAGCTTAGTGCCAGCTAGTCAGAAAAAAAAAAAAAAAATTATGGTATTCGAATGTTATGTATTTTGGCGGCGAAAGTGTAAGTTCGAAGAGTGATGATTTGATCGCTTGCTCTAGTTAAGTGGTGTATTTCTTGTGTTTGGCTTGTTGCATTATGTTACTGATGTGACGTTTAGTGCAGTGTCAATGAGTTTATTCTATGAATTTGTAGCTTGATTCATGGCCTGCGCACTAAAGATGGAAAGGCTACGTATGTTTCTCGTTTTGTGAGGACATCTCGTTTTAAACAGGAAGAGTTTTTGGAGGTGCGAAATTTAGAAAGGTATACCGATGGATGACAATGGTTAATAAAGATTTCTTTGTCTAATTCAAATGAGTGGAGTTGTTAGATAATTCGTGTTGTCTTTTTGTTACCTTGTTTTGAGATGTGTTTTAATTTGCAGTTCGGAGATCTTAAGGGGCTGTTTGGATTATTGATGGTTAGTTTACAAATTCTCAGAATGAGCTTGAAAGTACCGGATGTCTCATATGGAACCGGGCCAGGTAGGTGTCTTTTGAATGGAAGTTCTGCTTTGATGCAAAAAATGTCCTGATCAGCTGAAGTACATGCACTTTCGTTAGATCCATTCATGTGCTCCAAAAACATAATTTCCATGTATCATGCACGATAATGTTGTATGGAGTTTTGTATGCTCGTTCTTATAGCATCAGAGTTAGACTTGGGTTGGTACCTGTCCAGAAACCTGGCAAAATTGGAACTGCCCCTCGCTTCCTTAATTTGACACATCCATTGCACATGCATCGATGTGTAAGCAGTAGCAATATCTATCAGGTACCACGTCATGTCTTCTGTTTTTGTCAACAAAATAAAAGTTGAAACTTGTCGGCTTGTCCTACCTTACTCATGTAACATCTTTATTTATTTGTTTTTGAAAGTTCATGCTACACATATTATAGGTACTTGTCACATTTTTTATGTGTTCAGATATCATAGCGATAAGTTTTAACTGTCTGTCCGGTACCTGCTTGCAGGTAATACAGCTTTCGTATATCATGACGATAAACTTCTAGCACTATCAGAGAAAGATAAACCTCTTGTAAGCTTACTCTCTCTATGTGTATTAACATTTTAGAAAATAAAAGAGGGTCTAATGGAGACCAAAAATCATGACAAGTTTCCTCCATTTTATCATTTATTTCAATATTTTCTCTGGGAACTACTTCTTGTGTGCTTTAAGTGGAAATTAAATTTATTTTACTTGTTCCACTACGCAGATGTCCTAAAAGTTCTGGAAGATGGAGATCTGCAAACTCTTGGCTTGCTGGATTATGACAAGAGACTACAACATGCCTTCACTTATCATCCAAAGATCGATCCATACACTGGTAAAATCCGTCCTCTTGAAATGAACTCAGGGAACTAGCTTCACCACAACAGTAAAAAAGTACGATTTACATGCTATATGTACATTACATGCAGGTGACATGTTTACTTTTGGCTATTCACAAAGCCCACCATATCTCACCTACAGAGTTATTTCAAAGAATGGCTTCATGCATGACCCAGTACATATAACAATATCAGAGCCAATTATGATAAATGACTTTGCAATCACTGAAAATTAAACAATTTTCATGGATCTTCCTTTGCATCTTAGACTTAAGGTATCTTAACTTTCTAGTTCTGACAGTTCCAAAATTTTTTACATGGTAAAAGTATGTGCCAAGTATGTATGTAACTGAGTTCAAGCATTGGCTTCTGATTTCATATCAATCATTATACTTGAGATCACCTGTCATGTGGATTGACACATGCATAACATTTTTAACATTTAGGAAATGGTGAAAGAAAATAAGCTGATATACTCATTTGATCCAACGAAAAAAGCTCGTTTTGGTGTACTTCCGCGGTATGCAAAAGATGATCTTCAAATCAAATGGTTTGAACTTCCAAATTGCTATATCTTCCACAATGGTATGTTTAATTTGCTCTCTTAACTTTCTTACCTAAAGCTTTTCATGGTTCTGTTCTGATTTCCTTTATGACTATCTCATTCCAGCCAACGCTTGGGAGGAGGACGATGAAGTTGTTTTGATAACTTGCAGAATAGTAAATCCAGATCTCGATAATGGACCTCTCAAAGAAAATCCTGAAGATGTCACAATTGAGCTGTAGGATATCTCTGACCAATTCTAAGTGAAAGTTCTCTGCGCTACAAAGGTGTTCCTGATTTTTTTTTTTTCCTTTTGTTTTCAGGTATGAGATGAAATTCAATATGAAAAAGGGTCTAGCTTCACAAAAGAAACAATCAGCACCTTGTGTTGATATTCCTAGAGTACATGAGTGTTACACTGGCAGGTATATATCTTCCATCAATCTTAACAACTGAATTGTAGGAAATATAAAATTCCGAATACAGTAATACGAAAAAATAAATTGAATCTGGTGGTTGTTCAACCGGTCGATGTCAAATCACCAAAACTGGAATCCGAAATTCTTCCCACAGCGTAAGAATCCTGCCTTCACTTTTCAAGAAAAAGAGAGATACCAATATTTTTCTTTTCTAATTGAACGTTCGTTTTGTTTTCTTTTTTCAAGGTATGTTATTGTTTTTCTAAAAAAACAAAACTATTAGAGATCAGGAGTTTAATTTTGTTATGGAGGAATTAGCGATCAGAATAATCGAGCCCAGCCGAATCTACAGTGCAGGCCCAGCGGCCCAGAAGCCCAATTATCCGCCATCCATCCAGTCCATTCTCCTGGAGACGGGGCCCATTAGTGGGCACTTATCGTGACCGCTGTTCGCTATCGCTCAGCCTGACCGCTCATTCTGACCGCAGACCGCCTACTCTGAAAGCTGACCGTGACCGCTATCTTCTCCGCCATTCAGATCGTTGAATTATCCGTCAGCTTTATTCGCCCAGTTTGACCGCTAGTCTTGGTCGTTGATCGATGGCTTTTATCCCTCAAACTTGCCGCTGGCCGCCATCCTTGACAGCTAAGCCAGCTCGCCAAATTGTCCACCACAATCGGCCACCTGCCTCTCCGTCAATTCGGCCCAGACAGAAATATTCCCCAAGAGGAGCCATCCGTCAGAAATGTCCAACAAGTCCTCCTCGTCCAAGATTATCTGACTGAGTTGATCGTTAATCTCTGAGCATGGCCGCATGCTGACTCTTCCACTCGCGATGTCACCCGCCTCGCTGCCATGACCAGCTGCGGACTCGCCGACTTATAATCAGCCTCTTCGACTCTCGAAGTAGCCAGACCTATCAGAGATCCTCTTATTCTCCCACCTGACTCGGTATTCGATCTATTGGAAGATCCGTCTCCGCCTTGCTTCTGAAAGTCTCGAGTCAGAAGAAGTCAACAGCGCCATGCAGAGTACAGTTCCAAGGCTTGTCATGTACACTACATCCGCCAGAAGCTGTGATCTCCACCTCGACAACCATCATTGCACATCCGACCTAGTCATCAGAAATCTCCCTTGGGCAGACCTTGGATGCGACGGATTCGGCCGCATTTAATGCGCTGTCAGCCTCATTAATTGAGATTCCGACGCATTAAATGCTGTCTGTCAGTAACTGTAGTTAACTGTTTACTTTTGTCTTATTATGTTTTACTGTAGCATGTCTCATTCCTCTATAAATAGGGGGCAACTTTTACTGTAAAAATGATCCAATTTCTGAGTGTTGTTATTCTGCCAAAATAGTGAGAGAGTGAACAATGGACGTAGGCATCTTTTTGGGCCGAACCACTCTAAAAATCCTTTGTGTTTCCTCCTCCTCACCTCTAACCTCCCTTTCTGATTCTCATTGTTTTGCATGCATTCCATTGACTGTCCGAAACTGTAGCTTGGGCCCGAAAACAACCTCGTTGACTAAAGAAACTATTTTTCGACGTTAACAAATTTCATGTTAAACTTTAATTTTACATGGGATAACTGTCAATTTAAAATAAAGTGGATAACTACCAAATAATTGTAGCAGTTATTTGGTTTTATCCAATACTATGGATCTTGAGTTTTGGATCATCTTGGGTGAACCCGGCCCATGACCCATAATTATATATATATATACCCAACATGAATCAATCAGGACACTCAGTATGCATATACGTAGGTGTGAACTAAAAGCATGTAAAAGTACACAAGCGATATACTTGCATGTACGAATGAACGGCAACCTATTGACTTGACTGTTGAGTTCTTGGTGGTGTCTTGCTCATGTTTACGTACTGATTATCTTGTCCAAATGTAGGAAGCATAGATATGTGTATGGAGCTATTCTAGACAACATTGTAAAGATTGCAGGGTATATCAAATTCGACCTGCAAGCAGAACCAGAGGCAGCAAAAACAAAGCTTGAAGTTGGAGGAAATGTTAAAGGCATCTTTGACTTAGGTCTTGGTAGGTTTGGTTCAGAGGCTGTATTTGTTCCTCGAGAGCCTAGCGTTGCTGCTGCAAAAGATGATGGCTACTTAATCTTCTTTGTACATGATGAGAATACTGGGTATGACTCTCCTTTTCTCAAACTAGTCCATAACAATGTCAATAAGTGCAATGCCGCAGTGGCGGCTGCACAACTCGGGATCTTTCTAGTCTCGGGTTCAACATCCCATGGCCACTAAACGTGGTTGGCTTCCCTCATCTTCGTATGGACCGACCCCCCACTCTTATGTGGGTCATTCCTCCACTTTCGTGTAGGCAATGACCCACTTTCGTGTAGGCCGATTCCTCCCGTATGGAATATGTTCCTCGGACCACGTTACTAATATCCTATTCTGTTTGGTTCTGGTAGTTCATTGGACCAATCTCAATAATCAAGAATTAAAAATTGAAAAACTAGCCCATAACAATATTCAAAATCACTACCATTTGTATATTTGTGTTGATAATTGCTTATTTGTATACTCTTTGACCACACAGAAAATCATCTGTAAATGTAATTGATGCAGAAACAATGTCGGCTGGTCCTGTTGCTATGGTGGAATTGCCTCATAGGGTTCCATACGGTTTTCGTGGCTTCTTTGTGAGAGAGTTTAGTACAACTAAATTGTATTCTGCATTAGTTGATTTTCCAACTTCTATGGTCATTTTGAGCTTCAACTTTCATTTTCCTTAAATATCTACTTTTACGGATTATTGAACAGGAACAACTTCAAGAACAAGCCAAATTATGATCTGCACAACAAGAATCTATGATCTAAGACTTCGAATTTGATCATTCAAGTGATTTAGATATGTGTAAAATGAACCAACATCAACAACTTTATGTAGATTATATATCAGTTACCCTATATATAAACTTTTAATCTTGTGTACATAACATAATCTGTTATTGTAAACTACAATGGCCTAATTACAAGTCTCTCAAAGATACATATGATCGCAGGGCCTAATATTATCGTGAAGTACATGTAAAATTTCTTAAAATTTTCACTTAATGAGTATGTATTTAGTATTATCATCGTACTCTTGATTGAACAGTTAATTACTGTATACACATTAAACTTTTTAGTTTTCTAAGTATTAGTATTAGTATTAGTTAAGGAAACAATCGAAATTAAATGAGATCAAATTCTAGTGATATGGTCTGAAAAATGGCTTCCAATGGGAGATCCACGTATAACGGGGATATATATATATATATTAACTATGCCCGTGATGTGGGTTGCTTCTTATCTTCTGTTTCTGATGACAGGACAATGATACAACCGACAATTGTAGGTTTGTCTCAGCACAGCAATCAAATGTCAAAAATAAAATTACCACCAAATCCAAATTAATGTATCTGGATGTCAACTTTTAATTGTTGAATTGTATTGGATGATATCATCAGGAATTTAAGATGCAGTTCTAAAAACCGTATTTTGAGAAATGTACATGTGAACACAATGACAATTTTGTTGTAGAATAGTCCTTGGAAATAAGATGATAAAGTTTCTTCGTTAAGCAACGGAAGTGTTGCATTGGTGACTCTTCTGTTGCACATGCGTGGACGAAACATAAGAGCGTATATCTACCTTGTCCTTGTGGATAGTATTCTTTCTTTTCCACGAGGATGAATATCTATTAATATTATGGAAAGTAAGTTTTCAAACCATAATTTTAATTTTGATAAGTGTCGAATAAATTGCTATTAGTCAAATAAATAATAAATCTATATACTTAAAAAATAATATATTCATTAAAATTTAGCAGTTTTCTTTAAGAAATTCTAAATCCGTTTGTTTGGAAAAATATATATACAAAAATTCTTCTACCTCTATTTTAAAAAAGAAAAAAGGGAAAATCTTCAACCTCATGAATATAATCATTTGAACCATTTGATTTAAGCATGTTTCAAATTTGAACTTAAATAATACTATATTGTTGTGAAGTAGCTCTCCAATTTTGTATGGATCATAATATATACATTTTATCAATTTGAATTCTCATTTATTAAATTTTTGTAATGCGGTAAAGTAACCAATCAAGTAAAATTTTTTTACCACATATTATGAATTAAATAAATAAGCTATATACGTTATGATACGTCCAAAACTTTATTTTGAAAGAAGTAAAAAAACAGAACTGAAAATAACAGAAATCTTATTATATATAACTTTTATAATCAATCCGTTCTAACTTTCTGGTTGATAAGATAGCATATACTGTGAATTTTCAATTTTATGCACTCGAAGTCCTATCTTACGTAATTGTTGCTTTAATAAAAAAGACACGTGGCAATATATTCTTCACCAAAGCAGCTAGACAACACGACAAATACTACAACGCTCACCACCACACCATCCAGTTCACTCAACTCTCCACTGAGCGACACAGAGAGAGAAAGAGAGGAACACATGGCCGAGGAGAAGAAGTCGGACAAGGCCGGCGGCGACGGCGGAGTGGTGGTGGTGAATCCGAAGCCGCAGAAAGGTCTAACTTCGAAAGCGATCGACTTGGTTGAGAAAGTAATCGTCAAGTTGATGTACGACTCTTCTCTGCCTCACCACTACCTCTCTGGCAACTTCGCTCCCGTTTGTGACGAGACTCCTCCAACTAATGACCTCCACGTCATCGGTCATCTTCCGGTATGTCACCTGCGCGCCATTTCCCGCTAAAATTTAACAATTTCAACGACCTAGCTGACTACTTTGATTTTGCTGTCAAACACTGATTAGATTCATATTCAAATTACAATAATAATAATAATAATAATCATATCTTTTAGATTTTTTAAGCTTTTGTAGAGTAAACATGGAGTCTTTATTTATAAAAGTTAAATAATTGTCTTTTTTTTTTTTTTTTTAAATTTTATTTGTACAAGCTCATCTAATGAAAAAAGAAAAAAAAAAGGGCCAATTACAGAAGAAGAAATGAATAGTGCAACAATTTTGATATTGTGAGTTTGAGTGTAGTGTGGGAATTGAATGTGAATTGTTGTGTGTGTGTGTTTTTCAGGAGTGCTTGAATGGTGAGTTTGTGAGGGTTGGTCCCAATCCGAAGTTTGCTCCAGTGGCTGGATATCATTGGTATGATGTTTGTGTGCTGATAGAGAGGTTTTTGTTTTTATTGATTGAGAGATTAGATATTGTGTTTTGACTCTCTTTGTTGTGTGTTTTGCAGGTTTGATGGAGATGGGTGGGTGAATATGTGTGTTTGTTTCTTTGGTTTAGAGTAGATAGTGTGATGTTTAGTTAGTTTTTGAGTTTTGTGTTGGAAAAAGGGAAGTGGAACCTTTTTTTTTTAACTTAAGTGCATGATTGTCTAACTGTTGTTTGTTGTGAATTTGCAGTATGATTCATGGTCTGCGTATTAAGGATGGAAAAGCGAAATATGTTTCCCGCTATGTGAAAACATCACGTCTTAAACAGGAAGAGTTTTTTGCAGGTTCTAAATTTATGAAGGTAGACAGGCTAGGCAAACTCTTGTGTAATGATTTGTCTTTTAATTAAATGTTGAGTTTGCTTCCCAAAATTCTTCATTTAGTCATAATGTTAAAATTTTTCGTTACTGATGGATTGTACTGCAGTTTAGATATGTGATTTAGTAAATGAGAATAAGAAATTTTAATTTTTTTGGGGGTTGTTTTTGTAGATTGGAGACCTTAAGGGGCTGTTTGGATTATTCATGGTTTACATGCAAATTGTTAGAGCAAAATTGAAAGTGTTGGATCTTTCATATGGGCATGGGACAGGTATGTATGTTATGTACGTGATTACTGCAAAAAGTCTTATGTTCTCTTCTAAGCTGATGAGACGTGCATCTTTGGGAAATCTTTAGATGTGGTTCTAGAAGCATCTGTTCATGTGTAGACTTCATGCATAATATTACATTACATGTGTGTTGGGGTGTAAACCCATATAATCTTTTAGATGTTACAAAGCAAAGGCAATGGGTAAAGAATGTCTAAAAAGAATGAATTGAACAGTCTTTATTCAATTTGATGCATTTAGGCATTTAGTATTATACTTATCCAAAATCATCCTTCAAGTTCCTAGTAGATTAGAACAATGTCCTCCCTTCATCGGATGCATCAATTGCGTATATATATCTGACTAAAAATTTAAGTAGAAAATTACTAATTATCTCTCACCCTCTTCTAGCTAACACAGCTCTCATCTATCACCATGGGAAACTTCTAGCACTTTCAGAGGCTGACAAACCATGTAAGACTATCTTATCTCTATGTTTTTAGCTTTAAAAATAGAGTGAGAGTGCAATATATGTGTGTGTGTGTGTGTATATATGAAGGTGCTTCAATATTTGCATATTCTTAGTTGCATTAGAGGGTGACACCTAATGATACAGCAGTGAGTGCTATAAAGTTGACTATTTTCCGTGGTTTTGCAAACAAAATAAACAAATAAAGTTACTGTAATACAATTTGGTAATTTTCTGTTGAATCTTTTTCATCCTATTTAATCATGCAGATGTCATCAAAGTACTGGAAGATGGAGATCTGCAGACACTTGGCTTGCTGGATTATGACAAGAGACTAAAGCATTCCTTTACTGCCCATCCGAAGGTTGATCCATACACTGGTAATGTCTTCCTTTTGGAAAAAACTCAAATAACTAGTTTCATAAAGGGAGGAAAATCCTTCTGATTTATGTGATTTCTGCATGCAGGCGAGATGTTTACCTTTGGCTATGCACATGAACCGCCATATATCACATACCGAGTTATTTCGAAGGATGGTTTCATGCATGACCCAGTACCCATAACAGTACCAAACCCCATCATGATGCATGATTTCGCTATTACTGAAAATTATGCAATTATCATGGATCTTCCTCTATATTTCAGACCAAAGGTATGATAATTCTTAAAATTTTCATATGGTTTTGCCCTCAAATATTCATTGCATGCTGCAACATGAACTTAATAAATAAAAAATAAAAAATAAACCTCATATTGGTAAATGGCCTTCAATCTTTTTTTCTCTTTTCTTGGTGGGGTATATATTCAAGAAGTTAAAATTTTCAGGAAATGGTGAAGGAAAACACGCTGATTTTCACATTTGATGCTACACAAAAAGCTCGTTTTGGTATACTTCCCCGATACGCAAAGAATGAGGCTCAAATTAGATGGTTTGAACTTCCAAATTGCTTTATATTCCATAATGGTGCGCCAACCTTGCTTTTCTTATCATTAATGTCTAATCAAATGTCAATATTCTTTGTCCTTCGATTTTATTCTTTTTTATAGACCAGTTTCACCCAGAAGTTCTTAGTCATACACTTGACATTACGTGCCAGAATATAACATGTGTATGACAAATTTGATCACATGTACTGCCAGGTTTTAAAATTAACCCATTATTTTCACTGATACGTAATAAGGTAGTATTGTTTGAAATTAAAACGCAACCAGGCCTATAAGGGCCAACACGTGCATGCATGTTACATTTAAATGTACAAGTTTGTCCTCAGATTATGATATTTGGGGTATTCGGGAAACTTCTGAAGACAACTGCACCTATTTATCTGCCTTATAAACGAGAGAGAAAACCTAAGTGATAAATATAACTCTTTGAGATTCATCAGAAATCTAGAAATTTTCAGCTGTGTGTTCTTGTTTTATAAATCTAAAAAATTCTCCATCATGCAAGTATCTGGTCTCTTTCTTTATGGTGATTTGTACATATGTTTGCAATATTGCTTATGAATCCAATGCTCAAAGTTTGTTCTGTCTTCATACATTGTGACTGCTTTAATGACTATTTTTTATTAGCTAATGCTTGGGAGGAGGGAGACAATGTTGTTTTGATCACTTGTCGCCTCGAGAATCCAGATCTAGACATGGTTAACGGGACTGTCAAAGAAAAGCTAGAGAATTTCACAAATGAGTTGTATGAGATCTCTCAACAATTTCTTAATTCGAAAAAGTTTTTTTGCACTACACAGGTGTTTCTGACTGTTGTTTTCATAATCAGGTATGAGATGAAGTTCAACATGAAAACTGGTCTGGCTTCACAGAAGAAATTATCAGCACCTGCTGTTGATTTTCCCAGGGTAAATGAGAGCTACACTGGCAGGTATATCATCGATGCTATTAATTGGACTGAAGTGAAGGATTAAATTTTGGAAACAAATGTGTTGAATTGCGTTGTTTTCCTTTGTTCAAATCATTTCTAAATCCATGGTACTTTTGTCATTCTATTAGGGTTGTTAAATGCGTTAAAACTCAAAATCTAGTTCTTTCTCCAGGAAATTCACTCACTAATTATCTCTTGTGAGTTTAGGAAACAAAGGTACGTCTATGGAACCATTCTGGACAGCATTGCAAAGGTCACAGGAATTATCAAATTTGATCTGCATGCTGAACCAGAGGCAGGAAAAACAAAGCTCGAAGTTGGAGGAAACATTAAAGGTATCTTTGACCTGGGTCCAAAAAGATTTGGTTCGGAAGCTATTTATGTCCCCCGAGAGGCTGGTACCTCTTCCGAAGAAGATGATGGCTACCTAATATTCTTTGTCCATAATGAGGAGACTGGGTAAGTCTCTTCCTTTCTCATACTGATTGGGATTGTGTCCCAAGACCACCATAATTGATTGACAATTTGACATGAATTGAGCTAGAGCCATAGAAGCACTAGCTTATGCTATGGTGCCATTGCAGAATGCATTATGGTATACCTGTCCTCTAACTGAGGATCATCCTTTAGGCTTAATTATAATTTAGATAATATTATCAAGGCACAATTGTGTACTTGTCCTCTCTGATGTTAGTGTGTTTATCTTTTTCATTTCAAAAGCTTGAATAGGCTGTGCTAATCACTATAAAACACCCCATTTCAACTCTTCCTTAATATCTAGCCATTCTAATGACTCTAAAACTTAGCGCACTCATTCTTGATTTGCAGAAAGTCAGCAGTGAACGTAATCGATGCAAAAACAATGTCAGCAGATCCCGTTGCAGTCGTGGAATTACCGCACAGGGTTCCATACGGGTTCCACGCCTTCTTTGTAACAGAGGTCAGTTTCCATGTCAAAATTTTTTCTATCCATTCACTTCTTTTCCAAAGATGCATCTTGATGAACATAGCATTAGCATACATAAAATATTTGTGAACAAACTTTAAATGGTCATTACCTTCAAGCTTATCTTGTAATTGAATCCTTCGAGTTCAAGTTTCTCATCAAAATACATGGATCATTGACCAGGAGCAACTCCAAGAACAAGCAAAATTGTGATCACAGGATGGCATTTTGGAACAACACAACTGCCTTAGGCAGGTCAATATGGAGATATAAATCTCTTTTTTTCTTTTATGTAATAATAGATGACTGGTTGTATCACATAGCGTGTCATACGTATTATAATATATGTTGGTCTAATAAAACCTCTCTGTTATTACAATAATTTTCCATATTATTCTTCTTAATTATTTTAGTTTACATCCAAAGTATAACTTTCATGAACAATCTTACAAAAATCAACATGCTCAACCTTCAATTATTTTGCATTACATTATCAGATAAAAGCTTTTTTCTCATAAATCTCACCTTCAAATCCTCCGTCAAAATTCGTTCTGCCCTGGAGGTTACAAACTCATGAGTTTGTATTCAAAGGCAGGGTTCGAACTTTGACACTAATGACAAAAAAACCAAAAATCAAAAAATCAAATCTTCAAAAATCAACTGTGTAAAAAATTTTCAACAATTTAAAAAATCAAGATTCATGAACTTAATATTTTAAAAGAACTAATGAGAAAGCAATTTTTTTTTTTAAAAAAAAAAAAAAAACAACCATTGATATTTTTCATATTTTGAAAGTCGATATAGAAAATATTCTCAACATATATAAATTTAAATCTATACTTTGATCGAAATTAATATTTTTTATAATAATTTCCTTCCACTGAAAAGGAAATAAAAATTCAATAATCTAAACTCCGAAAAAAAAAAATCATAAATATAAGGGGAAAAAAATAAAAAAGAAACTTAGAAGCTATAAAAATCCCTCAAAAACGCCGAGTATCAACCTTTGCATGAAAAACCATGGTTGGTTCCTCAACCTTGTTTGAAAAACACAAAAGAGGGAGCACCGTATGTACATCACCATGGTTGCTACTTCATGCACAGTTTCAGATTACTAAACTTTTCATCATGGGGATGTTCAAAATCACCATCAAAACGATCGAAATCAATCGCTTCTTTTTTTTTTTTTTGGGAAATCCTGGAACTAAAAAGCAGAAATGCCTGCGACAGAGAGAGAGAGAGAGAGGGATAGGGCTTGTGTGAGATGGCATTTAAGAAAATGTATAGATATAGGAGGCATTTTCAACTCTATATTGGACCTGGGCTGTGTTTGATTTGATGGGCTGGGCTTTGTGAAATGTGTGCGACGAAGTAAATATGGAAACTATTTTTTTCTATATTTCAAGGTAGTCGAAACATTCATGAATCATGATACTTGGAGAAAATTATTGATTTTTTGATATTTTAACTGATGGTTTTAATAACTTAGATCTTGACGTTTTCATCAAAACTGATATTTACTTCATTGACTGTGAAGTATCATATCTTACATCAAGCTATGAGACAAGGCAACCATAAAACAGACAATCAATTTATGAAACCAAACACATTGCCAACAATTTCAAATCTTTCATTTTTATCTACCAACTAATGTGACCACAACTTTTAGTGATTTTGATTGGCAACTAATGTAACCGAATTTCGTTGAAACTTGACTTTGATTAGTTAGGTTGCAAAAAATTACTATAAATGAGAGTAACAACTCATAAAAGCAACAAAAACAATCAAATCCAAGCCGCTCATACTTTGTATGCAATCAATAAGAACATAAATAGATAAAGGATCAAAGACTGGCTCCACACATTGCGTGCAAGCCACTCACATCACAAGACCACAAAATAATTAGAAAGAGAAGAGTAGAAACCCCTCAAAACATTTGACATTATTTTAACATGGTTGCAAGCAACAAGAGTTTCTTCACACTTTTTGCAGACTATTCAAATGTTTTAATGGTTCTTTCAAGAAAAACTTCCCACCTTCACAACTAAAATCCCCTACTTGATTGATGGGTACACAGTATATAAAACTATAGCTATTCCTTTTTTTACAAATGAGGTTGAAATGAATGGAAGAGTGAAGATGGCATGGCGATATCCATGCATGTAAATGTCCTCCTTCCTCATCTAAACCCCAGCAAAGATAGGTTTCTTAAGCCAAGAATGATTTGCCTGAGGACAGCCCCACACTTGTGAGCATATCCCCAACCTCCAAGTTCGGAGGAGCAACCGTCTCTTACTTTGCCTGTTTCAAGACAAGCTTCGAGTCAGCAACGCATAGTTGTAGTAGATGTGTGGGTGCGTGTGTGTTTGTGTACGTGTATGCATGATAAAAAGTGGATAAAATCAAACCGGTAGAGCAATGCTGGAGAGGCCCCTCCACGTCAAGGAGGAATTTCACTTAACGGGAAGGGCCCCTCGTGGTGCCCCATTCCCCTGCATGCTTTCCCTCTGCTGACCCAACAAGTCACCTTTGATGCCATCAGTGGATGACGAATTATAAATTGATAACAGACCATGTCCGTTGCTGTTGCCATTGGTGGAAGACTGCGCTCTCTGCATGTTTCCAGCCACCAAACCTACTTGCTGATCAATGGAGGATGCCGTATTTCCACTACCATTGTTGGGCAAGCTTTCAGAACCAGATAAGCTGGCAGACTCTGCTGAAAGGTTTGAACCGGTATTTGTGCTCTCTCCCGAAGTGGATTTTGCACCATTGTTGTCCAGCTTCTTCATATTAAGAAAGCGGCCTCCACAACCTCTGGCTCTTCTCATGGCATGTTGGTGCCTCGACTCATGAAGATAAGGCTGTAAAGAAATGAGAATACAAGATAATATATCTTGACCTTGCTAAATTCTTTTTTCATGGGAAAATGTTATTCATTCCAAAGTATGAAAATGTAATAAATACAAATTCTACCTTTCTAACTTTTATCACTTTCTTTTCAAGCTCAGCCTTAGCACGTGACTGCCTGCGTCTCAGAATACCATGATACTGCTTTGCGTTTACATAAACAGGCTCCTCTTCCATTTCAAGGGGCAGAGGCATCCTAGCATGATGCATGCCATATAACTGAGGAGGTATCTGGCACCAAATCAAGAGTGAGTGTGAGAAGATTTTCTAATCCTGAAACATCAATTTGAAGGAACACTTAACCCTAAGTTGAATAATCCTCCTGGTATGGTAGAAGATATACTAACACACAGCAATGAACCTGGAACCTAAGCAGTTTAAGAGAACGATCTCCCTCCCACATCATTCCTACACTAAATTTACATACGTATGTTTACCGAGGATAGATCACAATGACACTTCATTAATACAACAAAATGAAATTGCATTCAACGATCCATACAAAAGCATTTGACCGCAAGAAACAAGGTTCTATCAGTGGTAACCTTCATGTGAATTACTAATTACTTTTCACATGAGTTACAACTCAATAGAGCAGTGGATGGTAAAAAACTCAATCAGATTAAGAAGTTGATTCTCTGTCCAAGATTGACAAATGAATGAAATTACCAGAGGCTTTTCAAATTTACTAAAGATGCTGGTTGTTAAGCTTAAAACTGACGCAAAGAAATAATCTATTTAAGCTCATACAATCCAAATATAAATTCTGATAAAATTAGTAAACATTATCCTATTCTAACTACCATGCAAAGTGAAACCCTTCCAAAGCAATCCACCCTTTTATAGACAATATAGTCATGTCAAGTAGTATTTTGACTACCTTTTCTTGTTCAAACACTGAACATATACAAAAGGACAACAAAAGCATACCATAGCTTGTGGCCCATATGGAGTCAATACACCACCATACTGTGGATCTGTATAAGGATATGACGTCAAAACCTGAAAATTTTACACAACTTAGAATCATCACTGTTACACTACAATTAAAATGGCCAAGTCCTAGAAACTTATCTAGATGCACAGCAAAAAGTACTCACAACTGTGTGCTTGTGTGTGAGTGTGTGTAAAGAGGGAAAGATGTCTCACAATTGAGTGACCAACTAGCTCCATTTGCGAATTTGGTTCAAGGTGTTCACCCATAGCAAGGGGAGTTGAGGATGGAATATGCTTGAGATTTCCATGTTCTGGTCCACGACTCCCATCTGCTTTACCGAAAAAGAATTCTATTACTATCACACTCTAAGTAAAGCTGACAAGAAAAAGTTGCTCATACATATTGGTAGAATACCACATTAACATACATATACAGACCTGTTAAATTAACACTTACAACCTGATCAAGCCCCACTGTAGAAATCTAGAATCATCTCCAGAGTAACTATTACCTTGTGAATGGGTAGCTTCATTAGAGGCAGAACCATTTGGTTTTTCACTTGATGTTTTGGAAGCAGTTTCACTCAAGGAGCCACCAGTCCCGACCCCATGCCACCAAGGCTGGGAATAGATGGTTGATTGCAACACATTACGAGCACCGTGGTCTAACTGCCTATCTTCATCAGGCTTTGCCGGCATTATTCACAACCTAATCCTCAAAGAATGTCAATAGCCTAATCCCCAAACAAATTGACCCACAAGAAAATCGAGAGCTAAAGAGAAAACAGATCAAAACAGCTGGTTAGCCATTGCGATGCACATAAATACAAATAAGATACTGAACAAAACCTTCAAAAAAAAAGATAAATACACAGAACTCTTGTCGAACTTCTACGCATGCTTTATGTTGTCAAAAGCAAGAGCAACGAAGTACAAAATTGTTCAATTCAGTATCCAGGCTCCACAATTTAGACAGGAAGAATCAAATTTCAAAAAGAGAGCATACAAACAGTTGAAAAAATAGAATATCAAATGCCATGCATAGTTACAAATATGTCCATCTTCCTACTGTCAACTTCAATACCCAATAGAACAAATTCAATCTCCACTCACATAAAAACCTCCTGCACAAAATTCAGCTTCAAAAAGAAAAAATCCAAACCAAAACTCTCCATTGAATTAGCTAGTAAAATGCAAACAAAACAACAACCAAAAAACATAAAAATCAAAACTTCACATGATTCAAGAAAAAAAAAAACACAAAACCCCCACCTCAGCTGAACCTAAAACAAGGTACTAAGTCCCAATTAAACAAATATCATCACCTGGTTATTGCTAATTCCACTCCAAATTCTACTATATCCACCCTTCTCACTCCAAAACCCCAACAAGAAAGTCCAAAGCTTCAAACTTTTTCTTCTCTAACAACTTTCTCATCAACCAAACACAAAACCCTTGTCTTAGAATCCAAAAAAACCAACTTTCAACAACCCAGAAACCAAAAAAAAAAAGAAAAACCATAATCAGAAGTCCATCAAAGAACCTGAGTTTGATATCCAATCAAAATTTCACAAAGAGCAAACCAGTGAGAGAGGGAGAGAGGCTTACAGTTGGATGCGAAGCAGAGAAAAGAAACGTCAAACGCTAGACGGAAGTCATGGAGTTGGGTTCATTTTCCATTTCTCTCTGCAACCTTAAAGAGAGACACAGACACAGTGACATTTTGTGATGGAGAAAGACAGATTTTATATTGGAGACTAATTTATTTATCGTTGAGAACAGAAAATAAATATAAATATATTATATAAACTGAAAAAAAAAATGATGTTTTTGTTTTTATCTATTTTTTGGGTGGATATACCAGGGAAAAAGAGGTGTTAAATTATAGTATGTAAATGTGAGATGACGATATTGACCTCGGTATTTACTTTGATTTTCCCCTTTTAGATAAGTGAATGCGTTTGCTTTGTAACAAGAAATAAAGAAGATTTTATACATTATAATAGAACCTGAAAAGAAGAACAAAACAAAGTGGTTGCTAATTATGATTTAACAGTATTAATGAGACAATTAAGTATTTATTGTCAAGTGGTTTAGTTTAGATAATGTTTATATATGTGTGAGGTAAAAGAAACGTTTGAAATATTCTCTAATTTGATAACAAGATTCATGATAGATTTCTTTCCAAAAAAATCCATTATAGACTTTCTTTTTCTTTTTATTGTCACATGTTTTTTCCGATCTCAATCCATTTATTTTGTACAAACTTTTTCTCATTAAATGACGTCCTTTTTTAACAAGCTCTTATTTTCTTTTTAGTGAGTGTCCTTCTTAGCAATTGTCCATTATTTATCAGTAGCAGTTTTTTTCAGCTAGCATTCAATTTTTTTGCACATATTATTTCTACTCAATGAGCGCCCATTCTTAGGATGCACAAATTTTTTTCACAGTGGATATTTTTATCAGCGAACGCCCGATATTTTTCTCGTGGATGCCCTTCTCATTTGACACCCACTAAAAATTGTTAGCCACTCAATTCATTTTAAATTAATATTTAGTTACACTTAATGAGTAGTTTACAATAGGTTATTAATATCAGTACCCATTTAGGAGAAATTTATTATAACAACTTAAAGTATTTAAAGTATTATATCCACTCAATAATAATTAGTATATATCTTCTTCACATTGGTGATAGGATTCAAATCCTACCATGCATAGTTAACAATATGGCTAGTAAATTCCTCATTTATCGTGGGAATACGTTTCTTCCAATATTATAAGAATAAATTTTCAAATATAATATATAATTTCAATAGATTCCAACAAATTTCTAATCATTATTATTACATTGGCATATAATAATAATAATAATAGTACAAATAAAATAAATTTTTAATTGTTTATGAAAATATTTCTATAAATTATTGGATAACTATTTTTTGACAAAAGGAACTTTTTAACATTTGATCTTAGACAGTACTTGGACATGTATACATTCAAAGCATAAATTTACTTGAAATCACTTTTCGTTTTAACAAAAAAGTACTGAAAAATAAAAAGCACTTGTACAGTCCAAAAGTATAGGGTACTAGATAAGCACTTTTCTGCTATTGAGATCTAACTTATAATGTACAAACTCATAGAGTCATAGTACATAGTCTGGTTGTGTACTACATGCAAAGTATTGTGATTGTATGAAGTAATTTGTTAATGTTATCACTTTTCTTCCAAAAGCTATGGAGACTTTTTTAAAAATGCTTTTGGAGGAATTTGCTTGAGCAACAATCTTGATTGATTATTATGATCAAGTAAAATCATAATCATAGAACATTGGTTGAGGAGTAACTATCATGACCTATTTCAATAAAGAAAACAAGTCCATTTCATTACATTTCCTTTTCATCTTCCTAGGTTGCTTGCAACTCCAATGCTCATTTCTGCTTTTTCTTCACCAAAACCCTTGCCTCTACCATTAAAATACCATTTGTCGTGTTCCCTCATGTGTTTCAACACATTTGTTTTATAAATGTCTAAAGAAATCATTCCATAATAGGTAGATTTGCAATTGAATATAAAATTTAAGTCTAGACATTACTTTTAAGGGTTCAACTATTACATTAGAATAATAAATTTGACAAAAGCTACTTACGAGAAGTAGTGAACAATCAATTTGACAAAAGCTACTTACGAGAAGTAGTGAATAATGTTCTACGTTATAAATTTTTAATTCGTCTTTAATTCGTGTGGACCACTAAATTAAAATTTAATAACTAATAAACTATCCATATAATTGCAAATATAATAGTTAAAATTTAATTTTTTTATTGAAATTACACGTGTTTACATCACAAAATTACTAGAATATATTATATCTACATGACTACTTAAATACACGTATCATATTGTTATTCATATTGACCCAGTTAACCTTAAGTCCATTATATTTAGAATAGCCCTTTATTTCATAATCCAAATCACCACTTTTAAAAGGGAAGTTATATTTTCAAAACTAGTCCTGAGATTATTAATATGAATAAAAACATACCAATTCGAACCAATGTAAAACGTAAAATACTAATGAAAAATTTTAGAATCAGATATGACGAAAGAATTATTTATATTATTATTGTAAATAATTTTAATTGGAAATATTGGAGAAAAGTAAGGGCAATTTGGGAAATGAGTGCTCAAACCGAAGACAGGTTAAAAGTTGAAACATTGCATGAAATTTTATACATACATATAATTTAATTTATTTAAACAAAAAACAAATAATATAATTTATTTAAAAAAAATTAAGAAATAAATAAGGAAGAAAAGTTTGGTGTGGGTGAAGATGCTAGCGCTGACACATGTGCGAGAAGCAGGACGTGGCAGGATCACAAGGAAAACGGTGGGGCCCAGACCGTCTGAGATTGACACGTCGTTGGAGCCCATGATTCTCTCTCTTTGTTAGTCAACTTTTCGAGGTGGTTAGTTGGCATTCTAACGCCGTCATCACGCCAACTCTCCGTCTCATGACGTCGGCATTGTCCTCATCCTAGGTAACACCCATATTAATCATCACTACAAGAAGCATCATAATTAATTCTTTGTTTTATTTTTTTTTTTTGAGAGATAATTAATTCTTTGTTTTTAATCCTCATCCATATATTAATTAGACAACATCATCAATATTTCCTTTGAATATGTTCAATTATGAACAAAATAACACACCCCAACAAGAAGATTTTTATCCTTCAAAAAAATTATTACAAGTTTTTTTTTTTCTAACTAATTTTCAATATTTGACAACACAATATGTAGAATATAATCATCACTTTAACCTTCTTTCCCTTTCCATTTCTTTTCTTTTTTTTTTTCCTCAATTTGATTTATAAAGCTTAATTCAAAAAAAGTAATTTTTTATAATCGAAACAATGATATATTTAAAATAAGTTATTTACCATATTATTTAAATTAAGTTTTATATTGTTATCTTATTATATAATATATTCTTAATTAAAAAATTAAGAAAACATGTTCTTAACAATATCATTGATATGTGTACAATGATGATTAAATAACATATCACTCATATCAACGATAATTAGATAACTTTCTTCCTTTATTATATAAATTATTATTTTTTAATTATACGATCATATAAATAATAATCGATCTTAATTAAAAAAAAAAAAAAAAGAACTTTTTTCCTTAAAGAAAAAAATGATGACTAGATAAAGAAAATGATGGAATTGATTGTTAAAAGAAACAATTAAATGATCAATTTACTTCAAGATTAATCTTATCATATTTATTTATTAACCACTTCAAGTTGACATACATGTAATCATTGTTGAAAGTTTGTAACTTGCAATATTAATACTCGTATGATCCAAATTTTCCAATTTTCTTTTTGACCTCGTCAAATAAAAAAGTTGATGAGAGAGAGGTTGATTAATGGGTAATTTGTGTAAATAATTATAATAATAATACAAAAGAAAATCAGCAAAGACTTTTGCTAGCAGAAAGATGCAAATATTGCATGAGGTAACGGAGGAAAACAGATACCTTTCGGTGAGTCACGTACGTGTGGACCAGGCTGGCATCTTGAGCCACCCCACGCAGAGACACGTGGAAGCAAATCGAGGCTCCATGCACAGCTCAGACCGGCCAGGCGGCTGCAACTACAAAAACGTTAGTGGTGACCGTGTCCGTACCTGACAAAGCTTGGATCAAACAACAATGTCTGTCTCTGACCACAATTCTATCAATGGTTTTAATATGCACATGCATTGCATTCAATTGTCATGTAACTCAGTCAACGGTGAGCACAAAAATTACAAAGCCAGTGAAGCATCACGGAAACATTCCCTCAAGAAATTCGTCGAAGTTATCATCGTTATTGTCAATGTTCCGATTGGCGGACGAACTGGACGCCTTTTTCCCTGCACAAACACAATTTAAATACGTAAACCATGTTGTTGATGATCAAAACATGAGCTTACAATAAAGAACCATTTGAAACAGTTGATGACGAGCATTCAAGCTATGGCCTGACTGCCAAGAACTAAACTATGATTGATACTCTTGTAGTCACTTCATATTAATTACTACTCCAGTGCAGTACAGTATCAGTTTCGGATGAGTGGACCTGTCTCTAGTTTTTCTCTCATCTTTCGACCACTAAATTTTTGTTAACACTGTCATTCTGATGTATCTGTAATATGTACTGAAATAATGGATGATCTTGAACGACACTCTTCGGCTAGTAATAGTCTCATCTTTCGACTACTAATTTTTTGTCAACATTGTCATTCTGTTGTATGTGTAATATGTGGTAAAATAATGGATGATCTTTAATGACCCTCTTAGACTACTAATAGTCTCATCTTTTGACTACTAATTTTTAGTCAACATTGTTGTTCTGATGTATGTGCAATAGGTACCAAAAATAACGGATGATCTTGACTGACCCTCTTCCTCTGAGTCTTTGATTCAGGTTGGGGCAATGGCAAAAAGAGCTTTAAAAATATTATCTATGAACTCAAATTCAGAATTTGAAGTTTTGAACCAATGGGAGTGATGAAAAATGTATTTTTTTTTACGAGAAGGAAAATTGGCTGTTATTATTTCATAAGTAAACAAGAACTAACAGCATCAGACTCCAAACCTTTTGTCTTCTCCTTGCTGCCCATATACACCTTGTCTTTATCATCATCATCACTGGATCTGTCCCTGTAAGTAGAACAGGAATGTCAGCTACCAAACAGCAAAAATTGTTGGGGAACCCCATGGAAAATATTTGAACACAAGTCAGGCACCTATTTCTTTCGTGGACTTCCTTTTCTCTTCTTTCTAAACCTTTTCTTCTCTCATACTCCTCATCTGTGTCAATGTCGTCACTCCATGATCGTTCCCTGAAAGAAGTTTGAATCAGCTCCAAAACAGAAGAAAATATTAACAGATTCATACTTCACTGGGTTTGACAATAGGTTCCAAATGCATAGCTCTTGGCCTTAAGTTAACACCTCTTCCTTTTGTGATCTTCTTTCCGTTTTTTTCCTGAACTTCTCTTCCTCTCTTTGCCCTCCTCATAATCATCATCCGAATCATGGTCACTTCTCGATTCATCCCTGAAATACTGTCAGTCAGCTACTAAACAGCAAAATCAATTCAGGCACTCACAATTTAACCGATACAGAAAGTTTCAAAGTGACTCTGCACTCAAATTAGCACCTCATGCTTTTATTATAGTCTTTCTCTTTACTTCCTAGTATCTCCTTCTCTTTCCGTCGTTTGTAATGAAGCTTCTCAGCACATCTACAAAAATAACAAAGAAGGATGCACTTAAAAAAACATCATACTTCAAATTCAACATGTTAAATCATTGCACTATTGGTAAAAGTCCACTCACCTCTCACAAGTTACTAACTTCACTAGTGCTTGTTTGTTCTCTCCAGCTTCAACATAAGAAAAGTTCACCTGGTAATATATTGACCGCATGAGCAGTTAGGGAATTGTTGAATAATAACGCAATAGAAATACTAAAACATTCAAACTTCTTATATAGGAGGTTTAGCAATGAAGAAACTTTGATATAAATTCCACTACAGCTTTCACATAAAAGAAAAATGCTGATAATCTTTTGGTATCCTCTATAATTTTAATAGAGTAAAACGTTGCCATAGATTCCAGTCACCAATCAAAGTGCAACACTTGCCTCATAACTTGCTAAGCCATTGTTTTCATTGCAATGTTTGCTACCACATATGAACTGCCCTGACAGGAAAGGAAAATAAGTTAATTTTAAAACATCAATAGCATTTCAAATAATAAGACATTCTTAGTTTTCAAAATAATAATAATAATAAGACATTCTTTAAAAGATGGATATAACAGATATTACAGTCATTGGAGAAACCGGTATAGCAGGGAGAAACGAGTACAGCGGGGAGAACAAGTTTTCCTAAATTCTGTTGGTATGTCTACATATATGCCTTTCCTTTGTTTAGACAGAGTAGAAAAACAAACATTTTTCATTTTTTCTATTTTTCCCTTTGCTCTTAGGCATATGTACTGCCACAGCAGGAAGAAATAAAAAGAAACAGAGGAACTGACATCTTACACATTTGAAAGCCCAAATTCAAACCAATATGTTCTACCAATATTCCCATGGTTAGTAACTCTTGATGATGTATACATCTTACAAAAGGTTAGAAGACAATGGTGTCTAAATTGATATGATGTACAGCAACAATAATCCAAACTATCAAAGGCATGAGCCTCAATCAGTTGTGTTGATGGAAACAGGGGAAAAACATTTTGCCAGATGACATGAAAGTTGGAAGGGGCACAAACACAGAAAGAAAAATTATGCATTCACTCAATAATTTGCCAAAACAAGATGAGAAAATTAGAAAGAGGAAGACAGATGGGGTTTTATTCTATGTAAATGCATAATCAACAAAATAATACAGAACAAATATTTACTTGATAATCTGAGGAAGTTAGAGATAACCCCAAAGAAGTCACTATGGGGCAAAAGCATCTTAACCCAAATAGTCAATCAAGGGTCTAATAATTTTACCTTTTCCAGACATGACTTCCTTCTCTGTCCTCCATCTCAAACCAATCTACAAATAAAAATTAAAAATATCTGAAGAGAACAGCATCAGAGTTAAAGGTTCAAGTGGTAAAAAGAACATTACATACCTTGCCACTTTTGTAATGTGACATGTCAGCTATGCAGTATCTTGAGTAAGTTTTAAGGCAATGAACAAGGAACAATAAACATATTCATATACTTAATGTTCAAAAGCTTAACAATGTTGGTTGGGATATGCTAACAGAAAGAACCAAATCAATGTTGCTCAAGGACTGTGAGTTGTTAGGCAAGTTCAGAATGGAACCGATCAATTTAAGGCTAAGTGGGTAAGAATCAGATAAAACAAGTAAAAAGACAGTTCAAAGGGCAGTGAAATTAAACAAAAGTTAATTTCCAGAACTCATGACAAGTGTATTTCAGAGAACATATATTTACTATAATTTACATCTCTTCCAGCATCAGATTAGCAGCAAACTATCAATTAACATCATCTCAGATATTCCTAATATGCACAGGATACTCTTTAAAAAGCTTGTCATAATAACGCTTCACTAGCCTTTGCTCCCAAGATGAATCTTTGTCATCTTCTTCAGAACGTATGAACCTTAAAAATATTGAAAAAAAGAAAGAAAGTAATACCCTAGATTAGGAAAGCAAACTTTACAAATATATTTTTTCAGAATACATAGAAAAGTAGAACATGCAAAATATAAGTTCCCATGATTAATATCATATCCCCTTTAAGTTGAAATATAGGATGCCAGCTCTTGGATCAGATACCAATGAATATTTCAGCAATTTGTAAGAATTCATAAGTCAGAGAATATATTGAAACTGCAAGAAATGAGATGACAACCAATGTATAAGGTAATTATGCAAAAGAAACAGAACTGAAAAATACAATGCAGAGATTATTTGTGCATCGGATAAAATGTACCAGACAAATAATAAATGAGCCTGTACAACATTTCATGGAATTGTATAAAGATAAAACATACCGATATCCTTCTCTTAAAGTATCTAGATCAGTTTTAACAGGCAACTTTGTGGTAGTAGGATTTTCTTTTCCATAGAAGGCAACTGCAAAACAAACAAAAACAGGAATTTTCAAAAGAACTTCAAACTCCAAAAGAAAATGTTGTGTTCTTTGATGTTTAACTGAAGCTTAAATAAAATCTTAGCAAAACACCCATATCTTTTCTGTTTCTACTTAAAATAACAACAAGACAATCAAAATTTCTCACACAACAAGACCATAGAGTAAGTAAACAGTGTATCCAGAAGGTTCTGCAACAGCATATTAAAAGTAGTTGGGCGGAAGGCCCCATTGACAATTCCGTGGTCATCAACCCTCAGAACTCATAACATTAACCTATCTAAATTTCCAATCATGCCTTAGGTCACCAAATCCACAAGGACCACAACCAAGAAAAAACAAAAGTTTACCACAATCATTTTTACGAGAAAACAAAAATGAAATAATCAACATGCTCCCATACAAAATTTGTCAAATCCAAACCGAGACTCCACATATTTCTCCAATATCACACTATGCTCACTTAGACACCTATATTACATAAACGACAACAACACTTTTGTGGATAATGAAAAATGTAAGTATGACTGTAGCCTCCTTCCTTCCTTGACACAGGAGAGTGTTCGTCAACCATTAGATTTCAGGACACCAAGTATCAGCAAATAAAACACTCTCTATTCGCACTATCCTTCATGTTCCATTTTTCATCATCAAAATCAAACACCGAAAAGCATCCTAAATAAAACTATACAAGTCAAATAGCACACATCCCCTCCAGTACCACAATTTGGTCACTTAATACAGCTATATTATTGCACTTAAACAAGAAAAACAACACTTTTGTGGAAGAAAATAAAGTGTAAGGATGACTGTAGCCTCCTTCTTTACTCGACAGAGGAGATTGTTCGTCAACCATTTGATTTCAGGACACTAAGTATTGGCAAATAAATTACTCACTATTTGCCCTTTCCTTCATGTCCCGTTTCCCCATCAACAAAAAATCAAACAACACAAAACTATCCTAAACAACAGTCCAATAGCACATATCCCCTCTAGTACCACACTTTCATCTCTTACACTGCTACATTAGTGCACATAAACGATAACAACAGTACGTCCAGACAACGAAAATAGAACGTAAACGTCAACCATTCGATTTCAGGAAAGCAAGCATCAGCAAATAAAACACTCACTATTTGCACCTTCCTTCACGTCTCATTCTTATCAACTACCAAAAAACCAATCATCCTATTCTACAAACTTCTATGACCTAAAATGACCACAACGATATTCAAATTTTCAAACTTTTTAAATTAATACATCAAACGACTGCGAAGCTAGCTCACCGTAATCGTTCAAGAACTTCTTGTGACGATCGTACGCGTTGAGTCCTCGAATGTGCGCTTGGTACTGCCTGTAAACAATCGAATTCATGAATTATCAACAAATTTAAACAAAACAGAACAGAAAGAGAATCAAAACATTACTGTTTTCTCTCTTCTCTATCGAAGATTCTCGATTTGATAGCGCTAAAAGAAGCCATAGCTCTTCGTCTTTGATCAATTAAATTACACAGGAAGCTCTCTCTCTCTCTCTCTCTCGCGGCGGCGCCAGCGAATTTCGCGGAAAAGCTTCAAGATTTTTTCATCGATTGAAAAAAAAGGGGTTTTGTCGGTTTTTTAACTTTTTACTGGCTGGTTGGTTCATTGTAAAAAGTCGTTAAAAGTGAAAACGAAAAAAATAATTAAACATGTACTAAACATGATTAAATAAGAGATATCTTTTTGAAGAATATTTTAATTAACAAGTGATGTTTATACAATATGGACACCGACACTAACTTTGCTAACGAACCTTTTTTTTTTTTTTTTAACAAATAATTGGAAGATTTATATAAATGTTTAACGAGCATTCTTAATCAATTTTGCGTGTTGTATGTTGGAGATATTAAATAAATTCGGTACAAAATACACTAAATATAAAGTGTAACCATTTTATTCTTATCTAATATGATATTAATTGTTGTCATATGTCATTGATCTAAACATTTTAGTGTGTTAAGAGTGGTTTTGTCATCTAAATTCTAACCAACTTGAAAAAGAAATATAACCATTCTTGTAATTCATTATTGAAATATAATTCATTAACTCCATATTAATGTCCTAGCTTCATTTTGTTCATAAAAAACAAGGGCAATAGATGGGTTAATTGTACAAGGACTTTAATCAAATTTTATTTATAAGTTTAATGTCGATGCATCTCAATAATGTATCGAATTAAAACCATACACACCCTTTTTTGAATCGAATAATTGAAAAAAAAAATTGTCAATTTTGTCAAAATAACAGAATTAGTCAAGATATTTATGATTCTAGTATATATAAGACACCGTATCAATATTCACCTGCTTCGTTACGCGAGGTTACTACACCCTGGATTTTCCCTAACAACAGGCTTCAAAGATTCTGAAAGACAAATGGCACAATTTGATTGGTAATATGAACCACAGTTAAAAACCCTTCTTTGAGTTCTTGTCCAAGAAAATTCACTGTCTCTCCAGCTGTTGGCATCTCAAACAAAATAAAAAATAAAAAGGAAAGAGACTGTCTAACAAATTATTAATAAAATGAAGAAAGAAATAATTGATTGCGTCTAGTTTTTGTACGCTCTCACACTGTCGGTGGTGGTGTTGTTTGGAGTCTAAAAGACCTGTAGAGAGCGTCTTCTCTGTAATGGTTGATGTGTCGTTTTCGATCTTTTCAAGTCATCTCTCTATAATTTCCAGCTAATTCTTTTACATATATATAAAAAAAAAAATCTTCTTTTTATCTTAATAATATTGTTATTATAATTTATAAATACTACAACACGAACAAATAAAGAGAGAGAGAGAGAGCAGTAGCTGTTACTTTGCAGTGCATTGCTCGTCTGCCTCTCATCGATCGATCGGTCTTCGATTTTCAGGTTTGTCATTTCGTGTTTTCGATCTCGTCTTCTTGTTATTGTTGTTTGATTCTCT
Source organism: Dimocarpus longan (assembly GCA_022984855.1). Taxonomy (NCBI): domain Eukaryota; kingdom Viridiplantae; phylum Streptophyta; class Magnoliopsida; order Sapindales; family Sapindaceae; genus Dimocarpus; species Dimocarpus longan. The sequence goes on from CM041022.1 coordinate 24,695,570, forward strand.
GCTTAATTTGTGCGTCGTTGATGATCGCTCCACTGAGATCTGATTTGCATTTTTATATTTGGAGGATTTTGAATCGGTTTTGATAATGTTATGTTTTGATTTTTGTGTTGAAAATCGAGTTTTGATTTGATTTTCTGGTCTCTCATTTTTGTTTGTTTTTGTTTTTAAGTGGATTTCACTCTACCGGTGAGCAAACGAAGGCAAAGTCAACTTATTTGACTAAATTATGTGACTGTCATTTCGATTTTTATGTAAAAAAACTAGTCTTTATTATCTTCTTTTGCTGCAATTTGAATTATTAGGAGAAATTATATCGATAGAGACGATCTGATTTGTCACTGTCTTTTGCAGATCTAAGCTTTCACTTGGGACGGTGTATGAGAACCACAAGGTTTCGGTTTTAGACTTGTTTGAATATTAGGGATGCAGAGATCTTGTTGAGACGGAATTGGAAGTAATATTGCTTGATTTGGGAGGAATAGAAGCAAGTGAGCATGGAATCAGAGGGAGAGTCAGGGGTAATTGTTATATTACTTTGTTTGAAGTTTGAAGTTTATGGTTTGTAATTGTTTGTTTATTTATTGGAATATTGAGAAAATGATGTATTGAAGGAATTGAGTTACATATTTTCGGTTATATATTGTCAAATGTAGCATCCCCGTCTAGGCAGTGAGTGTGCGAAGACTAAAGGATTAGATTTGTCTTGAGAAACCAAGTGGGGAATTGGGTATATTTACTGCCTGTATTTTGAGTGTTTCGGTAGTTTGTGCATGTGTATGATGTTGGAGGTGGCAGTTTGGTTTAGATTGTTTTTGTGTTGAATTAATAGGGGTTGCTTTATAGGGTCACTGAGTTTGGTGAGTTTTAATGATTGATTGCTCAGGGAAAGTTGATGAAGAACTTGGGTGGGCAGGTTTGCCAGATCTGTGGCGATAGTGTTGGCAAAACTGTGGATGGTGAACCGTTTGTTGCTTGCGATGTTTGTGCTTTTCCTGTTTGCAGGCCTTGCTATGAATATGAGAGGAAGGATGGCAATCAATCTTGCCCTCAATGCAAAACCAGATACAAGAGGCACAAAGGTTTGTTAAACTGTATACTGCTCTATGTTTATAAAAGAGCACTTTAGGGCATTCAGATTTCCTTTTTCTGTGGCATTGTTTCATTAGGTTTATGTCTATTCATTACTCACAGTATTTATCTATTTTTGGAATCTTCTATGAATATTTCTGAAGTACTAATGTGGGTTCAAAAGCATTGCCAAATGACCAACTTTTTTAAACATCATAGAATGTAATCAGATGAGACTTTTCTCTTGTTTATTTATATTATGTCTTATTGGGTTGTTTGTTATTAATTTGTAACAAACTTCTTTCCATGGTTCCTGACTGAACAATTTTATAAATCTTGAAGTGGATGGTTCAATATCACACTTGATATTTAGTGTCTGGTGATTTCAGGTAGCCCTGCCATTCTAGGTGACCGAGAAGAAGATGTGGGTGGTGATGATAATGCTAGTGACTTCAACTACCCTTCAGAAGAACAAAATCAGAAGCAGAAAGTTTCTGAGCGTGTGTTGAGCTGGCATATGACATACGGACGAGGGGAGGATACTGGGGCTCCAAAGTATGATAATGAAGTTCCCCACAATCATATTCCTCTGCTCACTAATGGACAGGAGGTAATTAATAAGGCTATAGTATGCTGTTAATCTTTTTCACAGAATATTGAAGTCAAATTAATTTCTTTTCTACCAATGTTAAATCCTAGGTTTCCGGAGAATTATCTGCTGCATCACCTGAACGTCTCTCTATGGCATCACCTGGAACTAATATTGGCAAACGTATCCATACCATCCCATATTCAGGCGATGTCAATCAGTCACGTATGTTTCTCCCTTCTCATATAACAACCTACTTTTTCTGTTTCATAGAAGTGTTCCTATTTGATATTGATTTAGGTCTTTGGCAACGATCAATTTGCAGCTAATATTAGGGTTGTGGATCCAGTAAGAGAGTTTGGATCGCCTGGTTTAGGTAATGTGGCCTGGAAAGAGAGAGTTGATGGCTGGAAGATGAAGCAAGAGAAGAATGTTGTTCCCATGAGCACTGGTCAAGCTACTTCTGAAAGGGGTGGTGGAGATATTGATGCCAGCACAGATGTGCTCGTAGATGACTCTTTACTGTGAGTTCCTAGCTGATTAAATTCTGTTAACTTTTTGTTCCTGTTCCTTTGAGCAGTGTATCAACTAAGGCTGACTGCAAATAAGTGTCTACCAAATTTAATATTTTTCTAGTTATCTTTTTCTAAATTCCAGTTCAGTGAGGGGCTATGTTTTTCATGTCTAATCACTTTTGTCTTGCAGGAATGATGAAGCTCGGCAACCTCTCTCAAGGAAGGTTTCCATTCCATCATCTAGGATAAATCCTTACAGGATGGTCATTGTTCTCCGACTCGCTATTCTCTGCATTTTCTTGCACTACCGAATAACAAATCCTGTGCCCAATGCCTATGCTCTGTGGCTGATTTCTGTGATATGTGAGATCTGGTTTGCAATATCCTGGATATTGGATCAGTTCCCTAAGTGGCTTCCAGTAAATAGGGAGACATATCTTGACAGGCTTTCTTTAAGGTACTAGTCCATTCTATCCAGCTTTATAAATCTTGCTGAGTTTTAGATCGGCATTCACATGTTTTAAGGAGCTGTGTCAAAAAATATTGATAAGTTCCTTCTACTTGGAGTTTAATATTTAATCAAATGAAAAACAGGTATGATCGTGAAGGAGAACCATCACAGTTAGCTGCTGTCGACATTTTTGTCAGTACTGTTGACCCATTAAAGGAGCCTCCTCTTGTGACAGCCAATACTGTGCTATCCATTCTTGCGGTTGACTACCCAGTTGACAAGGTCTCTTGCTATGTCTCTGATGATGGTGCGGCTATGTTGACGTTTGAAGCTCTATCTGAAACATCAGAATTTGCAAGAAAATGGGTTCCTTTCTGCAAGAAGTACAACATTGAGCCTCGGGCTCCAGAATGGTACTTTGCTCAAAAAATCGACTACTTGAAGGATAAGGTTCAACCATCATTTGTTAAAGATCGTAGAGCTATGAAGGTATGGGTTTAAAGCACAAGTGTACTTTGCTTCTTCATTCTTCCACTTACTGAAGATCGCTTATGTTTCTTCTGGTGTTGCAGAGAGAATATGAAGAATTTAAAATTCGTGTTAATGGGCTTGTTGCTAAGGCGCAAAAGGTTCCTGAAGAAGGCTGGGTAATGCAAGATGGTACCCCGTGGCCTGGAAATAACACCAGAGACCATCCAGGAATGATTCAGGTAACTACATTTCTTGTATGCAGTTCTGTTTGTAATGAACATGACTTGCTAGGGGCTCTTAAAATGCATTGTTGCTTATGTTTTTCTTGGTTGCAGGTTTTCTTAGGGCAAAGCGGAGGGCTTGATGCTGACGGTAATGAGCTTCCACGGTTGGTTTATGTTTCTCGTGAAAAGCGACCAGGCTTCCAACATCATAAGAAAGCCGGTGCTATGAATGCTCTGGTAAGTGGTTAACAACAAGCTGTCGTAATTTGTCCTTATGTTTGGGCCTTATCTTACCTCTTATGGCCCATTTAACTCTTATACAGGTTCGGGTGTCAGCTGTCCTTACTAATGGCCCTTTCTTGTTGAATCTTGATTGTGATCACTACATTAACAACAGCAAGGCCTTAAGGGAAGCTATGTGTTTTCTGATGGATCCCAATCTAGGGAAAAATGTTTGTTATGTTCAGTTTCCTCAGAGATTTGATGGTATCGATAGGAATGATCGATATGCCAATCGCAATACTGTTTTCTTTGATGTAAGTCAGACATTCTTTTATTAGGCATTTCATTATCCTTCCATAATTTTACTGAATGACTTGCATGTTGCATGTGTTTGTAAGCATCTGTTATAAGTGGTAGTGGTTACAAGCATAAAAGAAAATGCCTTACAAAACAAGCATGAAAGAAAATGTCTTATAAAACTAAATGTCTTATAAAACTATCTGTTATCTTTTTTTCACTGTTATTGATGCACATATTTTTCTTGTTGACTATAGATAAACTTGAGAGGTTTGGATGGCATTCAAGGTCCTGTATACGTCGGTACTGGATGTGTCTTCAACAGAACAGCTTTGTATGGTTATGAACCTCCAGTCAAACCCAAGCATAAGAAACCTGGAGTTTTATCTTCACTCTGTGGTGGTTCACGAAAGAAGGGTTCAAAATCAAGTAAAAAGGGCTCGGACAAGAAGAAGTCTAGCAAGCATGTGGACCCCACTGTGCCAATATTTAGTCTAGAGGACATAGAGGAGGGGGTGGAAGGTACATTTCTTAATTTCTTTCTTTTCAATACAACCAGTACACGGTTGAAATGCTGTCTTACTGTGCCTTGACTTTACATGAAGTTTAATTTGTTTACCAATATACTCTCTTCTTTTTTCCTTCTCCCTTCTCCTTTGTGTTGCTTTTGTACATTGTAACCTTAATGATATTCAAAGTTAGTCGAGGCAGCTATTGCTTTTTTCATTCCAAATTTCTTCACCTTTATCTAGAATCGATATTGTCCAGTTACGTAGCTAATAAGTCTTTAGTTGCACTAAAGGTTTATTATCTGCTATTCTCATCTTCCCTCTCAACCTCCGTAAAATCAGGTGCTGGATTTGATGATGAGAAGTCACTGCTCATGTCACAAATGAGCCTGGAGAAGCGATTTGGTCAATCAGCTGTTTTTGTTGCCTCTACGCTTATGGAGAATGGCGGTGTTCCACAGTCTGCAACACCAGAAACTCTTCTTAAAGAGGCTATTCATGTTATCAGTTGTGGATATGAGGACAAAACAGATTGGGGAACAGAGGTATGTTGGTTCACTAAAAAGACACATTTAAGTTTGCATGGGTAAAGCGTGATTTTATGTTTTCATACCTACGTAACTAAAATGACTCCTTGTTCATATAAACAATATCTATTAGTCAACTTGTTGAGAGGGAAGAAATTTGAAGCATGGAGTATTGTCTCCATACTAGTTCATTGGATTTTCTGTCATACTTTCGGCTTCTCATTTTATAACTTCAATTTTTGTCTCATGCTTTGCAGATAGGATGGATTTATGGTTCAGTTACAGAAGATATTCTTACAGGATTCAAGATGCATGCCCGTGGTTGGCGGTCAATTTACTGCATGCCGAAGCGCGCAGCCTTCAAGGGGTCTGCACCTATTAATCTTTCAGATCGTCTGAATCAAGTGCTTCGGTGGGCTCTAGGTTCTGTTGAAATTCTTCTCAGTCGGCATTGTCCTATGTGGTATGGATATAGTGGTAGATTGAAATGGCTTGAGAGGTTTGCCTATGTGAACACCACCATTTATCCAATTACTTCCATTCCTCTTCTCATGTATTGCACACTGCCAGCCGTATGTCTACTGACTAACAAGTTCATTATTCCACAGGTTTGTTGTATATCCACATACATAGTATCTCGACCTCCATTTCTCCATCTAGTACTTAGACAATACCCTAAAATCTTTTCTGTTGGCTCATTGTGTTGTTGCAGATTAGTAATATTGCCAGTATATGGTTTATTTCTCTCTTTCTTTCCATTTTCGCAACCGGTATTCTAGAGATGAGGTGGAGTGGTGTCGGAATCGATGAGTGGTGGAGAAATGAACAATTTTGGGTCATTGGTGGTGTCTCAGCCCATCTTTTCGCTGTCTTCCAAGGTCTTCTCAAAGTACTTGCTGGAATCGACACCAACTTTACTGTCACCTCCAAGGCATCCGATGAAGAGGGAGATTTTGCTGAACTCTACATGTTCAAATGGACAACTCTCCTTATCCCACCAACAACTCTTCTCATCATAAACTTGGTGGGAGTCGTTGCAGGAATCTCATATGCCATTAACAGCGGTTATCAGTCATGGGGTCCACTCTTTGGTAAGCTGTTCTTCGCCTTTTGGGTGATCATCCATCTTTACCCCTTCCTCAAAGGTTTGATGGGTCGCCAGAACCGAACACCCACCATAGTTGTGGTGTGGTCAATTCTCCTCGCCTCCATTTTCTCTTTATTGTGGGTACGAGTTGATCCATTCACCACCAGAGTCACCGGTCCTGATGTTGAGCAATGTGGAATCAACTGTTAGACACATTTGCGAATTCTAAAACTTCATTTTGGTCCGAGCAAACCAAAATCCTGAGAGGTGGGAAACACATAAGAATTGTGATGATTTTGCCTTATTTTTTTGTTTGATCTGTGAACTTGTTGTGTATGTGAATTCACATAATGTGCAGATTATAGTGAAAACTAGAAAATCCATGTTGCTGTTCCAATGTAACTTGTGGAAACTAGACTACTGCTGGAATATTTCATTCATTGTAAGTTAATATATGTAATTTATGGAGATTATGGCAACTTCTTCAGATTTTTTCAAGGTTTCAATGTGCCAAATTGGCCAACACAATCTTGTATGATTCATTTATATCTACACTTTGTAACTCTCGATTTGCAATTCAATTGTCTTTCTGTTATGGTAATTCTGCAAGATTAAACATAAACAACAACTTGTCTTAGTTTGATCAAATTTATACAATTAGCAAGAGAATCTGCTCTTGCATTTTATGGTTAAGAGCTTGGGATTGGTTCGCCCTATCAACACAACCAACATAACCGTGATTCTATTTCAATATTTAAAAATAAAATTAAAATAATTTTTTTTTTTTTTTAAAAAAAATACCCATAACCCTCATTCGGCAATCTGGGTTAATAATAACAGAACTTATCGTTATAAAAAAAATTAATAAAAAAAAAAATGTAAAACTAATCCATAGTGGGCTAAGCGGGATGGTCTAATAATTACAAACTATATGGTGCGGTTTTGGTAATTTTAAGTAATGCAGGGGACCATTTGAGTAATTTAAAAGCTAAGAGAACAGCATTTAGTTGGCTCGTTATCAACTTTTGTTGTGCGTCGCAATAAGGCTACTTCAGAGTCGGTGTTGGCAGAAATACATTGTTGGTTTGGTTGGCTTGAAAAGATGCCTCTGAAACTGTCGGATGCAACCGTTTCAACCTTCGACAAGGTGTTCGACAAGTTCAGATCAGAAGCACCCCAACGCAAAGCCAACTTCATTCTCTTCTTGGCTGACAAAGATCCCTCCACTTCTCTTAGCTGGTGCCCCGGTACTCTTTTACCCTTTTCACATTGCTTATCAAGTTTTCATTTTTTCCAATTTTCTGGTCATGTTTCATTGATTGTATGCTCCTGCTCATGTCTGATTCTGGGTTGCTACTGCTTTTTTGCATATGGGTTTCTTTTGTTTGATATTTGGTTATCAAGTGCCTTTTTTTTTTTCTTCTTTTTTTTTTTAAACAAAAAAACAAATTGCTGCTTTTTCGTATTTTTTTACTGTTTATGAAGTGGTGATTACGTTGGAAAATGGAGACATACTTGTGATAAAAATTGTGTGATTTCTGATTTAGATTTTGTAGTTATTTGTGGAGTTTTTATTATTATTTGAAGCATGTAAATTGTAGCATTGCAGATCTTTGTTGAATTTGTTTTATTTGCATTTTAAGTTTTGTGCTCCTTTTTTTTTTTTTTTTTCTCTTCCCTTTTTCTTGTATAAATCCTACTTGTTGAAGTGTAATTTTATAATGTTCTTGAGTTTCAATCAAAGTTGTTTTTGCTTGAGTATAGACATGAATGAGAAGAATCAGTAAAATTGTACTTGATTGAAAGAATGTGAAATTATTGTCTAGTTGAATTCGTTGGAGTGTTGGGTAGTGCAGTGTAAACTGTAATGGATTATGGAATCAACTTTGAAATTCTTTTAATGAGAGTATTAATAGAACGATTTTGCGGAAATAACGTGACAAAGTTTAGTGCGGCTCACAAGTAATGATTGTTCATTTGTTTTTAAAGAAATTTGTGGAACAGATAAGGTGGAGATTGGTTTATCGATTACAGAATTAAGTTGGCAAGTAGTTGCTGAAAAAATGACTCTGGATTGTAAACAACCATGTTGAGTTTTCTAACTGGTACTTTTGTACAAATTAACTCAAGGGAACAAGAATGGCTCCCCGGTTCCTTGTTTGGTTTGTTGAGTTGTGGGGCAACGTGAGTGGAAAGTATAGAGCTGAAACAATAGATTCAAACTTGACAAGGGGAAGTATTTAATTGAAACTGTTTGTAGAACATTTGTTTTCTTGCTGCTTTTGTTATTGGCGTTATCAAAAATGAATTCATTTGAGAAAATAGAAAAGGCATCCGCTTGGAGCAGTGTATGAATGCATAACTGCATTACCCTACAGGCCAACAACTTGTATATTGTACAAAAGGTCCATTTGACTGTAGAGACTTGACAAGTGAAAACAATAATCCTAGCTGCAGTTCTGTACTTCTGTTAATGCTTCAACTTTTAGCGGTAAACTTATATATTCTCATTTAACTTCTGCAATGTTGTTAGACTGTGTGAGAGCTGAACCGGCTATATACAAAACTCTGGAAACATCATCGGATGATATTGCGCTTCTGCAAGCTTACGTTGGAGATAGACCAACATGGAGGAATCCCCAGCACCCATGGAGGGTTGACTCAAGGTTCAAGCTTACAGGAGTTCCGACTCTGATCCGCTGGGAGAACGATACAGTCAAAGGTCGTCTTGAAGATCATGAAGCCCACCTTCAACACAAAATCAATGGCCTTCTTTCCTCCAATTAAGTTTCAATAGTTTCACATATGTAAGATTGATGAGAAGCCGATATGAATCAAGTCAAACTTAACAATATGCCTGTTTGTTATGAATTCAAGGCTGGCAAATAATGTTGCATTTAGCAGACAATGAAATGAAGTGTCTATTTGTAGTCTCTTGATGATTGCAAAATAAGGCAAAGCCAAGAAGCCACATTGTAGATGCTAATTGATTTGCTTGAACTTTAAATTGATTTGCTTCAGTTGAGATTCTAGCACTAAGACCATTAACATCCAAGACAAACACAATAACACATGAGAAGAAAACACTAATAATCTTGTAACTTTAAAATACTAATCTAGAAAGAAACCAAAGAAAGAGTTGATAATCACAATAATTCAGAACCACCTAGTTGAGTACATTAGTACATTAAACTAGCATCGCCTCTGGGAATCTAAATATTTACAGTGGCTACAAAAATGTTTCCCACCACCACTAACTTCAACTCCATAATTACCAATGGCATCTAGCAGTTGTTACACATATTTGATACATAGCTGCGCTTCAGATTTTCAAAAAACCTGCTCAACAGAGGGTGTTCAAAATAAAATTTTTTTTTCTTTGCTACCTGCAAAACCTGTGTTGGTGCTGCCAACAAACCCGACTATATATAGTCTTTAGTTTCACTAGCAAAACTGCATTTCATTAAAAAACTATGATTAGTCCGAGGAATAAACATGACTTTGAATTTCTCAACAAACAGGATTTGTGATCCATAATGTTTGGGAGAGTTCATAGGAACCCAACTCTCACAATAACAGGATCTGGAAGCAGGTCAGATAGCATATTACATAATGGAGACTCCGATTGCAAATAAAAAGATAGTTTGTTGAAAAGGTTGTAGACAATGTTGACAGGTAGATTCGTACCTTTATGCAAAATTTAAGATCCACCAAACACATTCGATAACTTAGGTATAGCCTCAAATATGGGCTTTTGAAAGTTTTTGAGTCAACCTCAAAGTAATATCACACTGTTCTTGTTGCACATCAATGAATCCATGACTCTTCAAAACCTGTAATTGACCATGAACGTTACCTTCATCAGCATGATGATTAATAAATCTAATTTATATAATACTATGAACCCACAATGATGGATAAAGGATAAGCGTATCATCCATCTCAATCCATGCACATACTAAATACTATACAATTCACAAGAAGAGATAACTTATGAAAAAAATTCAAAACATTTCCTATTACAATTTCCCTAGAAAAAACAATTTAAATAAAATTAAATGACAGTGTTTGATGTTAAATATATCAAACAGAAAGATTAAGAAACCTACCAATGTCTCAAAAAACATACGAGCACATAACTTCCTTGTTTTTCCTGCCAAGATATTGTTCAAACTGAGATGACCAGGTGGATCCTCTGAGAGTGGGGTACTTGGAGATTGTTTTTTCAGATACTGAGCCACAGCCCTACACAACAATGATATACGATAATACATAAATTAAAAGGACCAAAAATTGACAAGCAATTATGCAAGTTTCACACAGCAAAAGATAAAATGGCATTACCTTGATCTCACAGATAACAAATCAACTCCTTGACTTACATTTGAATTTGCATGAGATCCTGCTATAATCAAATATGTTATCTATAGACCATATAGAAAACATGAATATGAATATGTTGTTCAATATACTTCCGAATTGATGCCATTGAAGAAACCAAGAAAGCAAAATCTAAATTTCACAAAATCATCCAAATTAAGCAACAGAAATTTGAAAGAATTCAGCTTACCTGGTGTACTGTTATCTATTTCCAGAAAATCAAGCTCCTACAACATGAAAGTTGTGGAGTCAGAAGGGTATTTAAGTCAGAGATTGACTTTAAGAGTAAGCTGAGCACCACAATGCCATACAAAGCATATACAAAAACAAGCAAGCACATAAAGTAAATGTGTGAATATCTATAGACAGAAGATAATATAAAATCAACATAAGCATTTGACAGAGGCAGCTTTAGAAGTGATTAAGGATGTGTTTCTACACATGATACTTATTATCTGTAATTAGCGAGGCAAGCATATGTATATGCCACGCACTTTGAATAGCCTCTTACATTAAGCTCCAAATTGTTTCATCAAGCCAACTGTGGAGTAACCCACCCAACAGCATGTGCCTCAAACAGTAGGCTGATTGTTTAAAATATTAACAGCATATTGCATTTGATATTTCTGAATTAGACAGAGGACAAATACGAGTAACCAAGCGTTCAAAACATAAGCATTAATAAACAGACAAGAACTTTTTTCCCCCTTTTTTTGTGAACTTGACAAGAACTTACTCCTGCTCCCACCGAATTTGCCGACTCAGGAATATCAGACTGCCCAGAATACTCATGGCACTGTTTATATGTTATGAGTGTCTTTGGCGTTTCAAACTCAGAATGACTTCCAGTGAATGTTCCGATATCTGGTGTGGGCAATATGACAGTTGCACCGGGGGTTCCTGTCTGAGGCATGCCATCTATCCTGGAAGGCAAAAACATAAATTTAGGTATATTATCATGTCTAATATTTCTTTCATTATATCTGAAGTCATTCAATTTCCATATCAAATTCTAGCATTGAAGAAGAAGACTGTGCAACTGCAGACCCTGGGACAACTTCATTTGTGTGACTGGGTGATTCAACAACATTTTTAGCTGTTTGACTGGGAGATTCTGCGTCGTTTTTAGTTATGTGACTGGGAGATTGTACAATATTTTCAGCTGTGCCATTGGGAGATGGAAAAATTAGCTCATCTGGGACAGCATCAGTTTCAGGAGCAGGCTCATCTGCAATCATAGGTCCTGTGTTTGCTTCCTCTAAGACAACCAAATGTGGTTTTGAAGAGATGTAGCCCTTTTCGAAAATATTACATATATCTGCAGACAATCCTGTGGATAGACAGACAACATTATTCTTGCAAAGCCAATTCCTAAACCTGGAAAGCAAGCAACGATAGAAAACTCCACAGAATGAAAGACCAACTCACCAGTTATTGAGGGTTCTTGAAAAATTCGCTCCTTTCTTAAGCTATTGTTGAACTTCCACAGACCCAAAGCAGAGTTAGGCATATTTCTCCTCTTCTGCACAAGATCACTAGCATCTTCAAGCCCCTTCTTAATTAACCTGTACACATCCTCAAATGAGTAAGAGGTACCATATGAAGTAAAAGATCAACATGAACTATATGACCGATTCATATGCATTTGACAACACTATGGACTCATTAAAAAACTCTCTTCCGCCCTCCTGGGTTCTGCTGCCATCCAGGAGACGTAGATTGTATGGCCATCTCTGAGACACCAAAATGAAGTCAAATTGCGTTTTTCATTAATTGGCAAAACAAAGATGGGCCACGGTTGACCCAGGCCAATTTATCAAATGATAAGAAACAATAACCTACCAAATGAAACATGCTTATCAAACATATCAGGATCCTCTTGCGAAACAGCAGAAGGTGGTGCTTCTCAATGTAGCTGAGATTTGAAGGACTGGCCTCCAGAAGGGGATGCATCCTATATATTTGGAGTATGAATTTCCTTCTCATTCGAAAGAGCTTGGACGATTTGCTCAGTTGCAACATCCCCATTATCCATATACAGTGGAGGAGTGTGTCCAGGACTAATGTCATCGACAGCATCAAGCCTAACTTCAACTTCTGGAACACTTTGAGGAGATGAATCTACAGTTAGCCCCATATTAACAACTTCTGTCTGATTGCTTGGACCAGGTTCTGGGAAATTCACAGTTGCAGCTCATTCTTCTGTCTGATTACTTGCACCAGGATCTTGGTTACCCACTGTATCAGTTGCTACTCTCTGATTGGTTGCTCCAGGATCTTGAGGATCCATCGTTGCATTAACCACTTCTGTCTGGTTACTTGGACCAGCTACCTCTCTCTGATTACTAACTCCTGACGGAATCTCTTCCTGATGCACTGAGCTGCCCGTCATAATATTCTACACGGTTAATTTTCCGTCAGTCAAATGGCACTGCCAATACCTCGTTAATCAAATGATAAACAGCCAAGATGAACAACAGTAAATGGGATTACTATAATAGTTAAAAACAAAATATCCAACCTCATCAAAGGTTATTGCAACATAAACATTTTCCCCAGTAGGAATTTGATCTGTACACATCCTAAAAAAAAAACAATAGTTAAGCACTTGAAGTCTAAACAAAAACCACAATATAAACAAATAACAGGCAAATAAATAACCTGTAAGTGTGACATCCTCATGACTCCGAAGATGATTATCATGCCCATCATCATTTATATAATCATCCAATTCCAAGGCATCAAGGTCAAACCTTTCAGGCAATGTAATAGAATGAACTGGCGCCTGAGCAGCGTCCTCAGGCAAATTAAGATCAGTGTTTAAAAACGCTTTACTCAAGCTGATCAAAACAACATTGGAGTCATGATGAAGATAGTCAACTTTCTTCGAATATATCCGAACCACACCAAGCAAAAGGTGCCCGGACATCCTCAACGCTATAGGCACTTCAGGGAACATGATCCGATCTTAAACGTACAAATCATCAACCATGCATCAGAAACATCCCCGACAAAAATGTACCTTTTTACGCAAAATCTTTCCTCCTATCAATTTTCAATCACTGCAAACTAAAAAAAATCTAAACTTTGCACCAAATGTTGACATTGAAACTACAAATACCAAAACTTTGATTAAATGAAAACAATCTCGGAACATTACATATATATTTAAAAAAAAAAAAAAAAAGGGAACAATAAATCAAAATAAACAAAAACAAAAACAACCCACCAAACAGCAACAAATACACGAGCAGACAAAAAGCAGTGAAATTGAGACATGAACACGTAAAACCAAACATAAAGGTAATACCTTTATTTCAAAAACAATCAAAATCAGTCACCCAAAAACACAACAAAAAGAAAACAGACCGACGGTGGAGGTGTAGTGAGACTTCTTGAGGCGGTGCTGCAAGTGAGCGGCGCGCCACACCGTCCCCAGTGGGCCCTTAGGAGCCAGAAAGGTCTGCGAATAAAACATCTTCTTCTCTCTCTCAGTCTTCACTTTCTCTCTTTCTTCATGGACGGTCTTAAATTCGGACGCTGCATGTTTATTTTTGGCACGGGAAACCAAGCTCAGGCGCCTTTTCATTTTTTTTTTTTGTTTTCTTGGGGTGGGTGCGCTTTTGGAAATGGCCTTGATGTTTTTACTATTTACGATATTTGCCACTCCAGTTAATGTAATAATATGTGACTCTTAAGGTTGATTTTTGAATTTTGGGTTATATATCTCTAATTTTTGGAAGGCATTTAATTGCTAGAGCATATTTAGAATTAAACGTCAAATTACTTTTGCTAACATCCAGCTAGAGTGAGTAAGATTAAATTTCCAAACCAAATTTTTTGTTTTTGGCAAATTATCATTTATAAAGTATTCTTACATACATGTTAACCGGTTAAGAATAATTTCATCGTCATTTGATATCAGTTGTTAGATGTCCGTCCTACCCACTGAAATTTTTTTTATTCATTTTGATATATTAATATTATGAAACTTAAATTTCTATCATAAATGACGAATATAAATAAAAAATACACTAAGAAATTGAGCTATGAGCGGTTGATAAAATGTGCTACAATCTACTAATCTTATAAGAGAAAAAAAAAAACAAATCCTCACCAATGTGACCATTGATAAAGTTTGCAAATGCTAACTAAATATATTGTTAGTTTAATATAAGATTTGGTTTATTAGTTTAATATAAGATTTGGAAGGTCCTTTTTACATCAATACAACTTAAATTACAATATATTGTTATAAAATTCTAATTAATATTGATATTCATAAGTTACTAAAAAATTTTAAGTCGATGGAAATGAGGATCTACTTTACATAATTAACTTACAGAAATATCGATGTTCATAAGATTTTTAAAAGTTTACGCAATGCTCAAACACGAAAAGAAAGTAATATGAGCCACAATAGTTTTCCAAGAATCACAGACATTTAAAATAATAATAAGACCACGGTTAGCCAAATCCAATGATTATACATGAACAAGCCCTGAAATGTCATGGTGGAAATTGAAACGGCAGGCACCATTTTTATGGCACAAGTTTTCTTGCATATCTCTTCTCTGACAGTGATAAACCAAGAATGTGTTCACATGGACAAAAAAAATATGAGAGACTGACAATATCAGTCCAGTGTGTTTTACATTTCAAATACAACGGAATAAATGGATACTACAACTACTCTCCCAACCTCTCTCTCTACATATGCTGCTGGCAAACCTTATTATGCCTTGTTTACACGAATTTGTTGACCTTCCAGCAACTGTAACGAGCAATAAGTATCGGTAAGTGATGGATAATGAAGAAACTGAAATTGTATACATATCAATGAATTGCATATGTAGTGATTTAACAACAGGATGGAAGAGTTCGAGTAAATAATAAAGCAAGGGTAGCAAACTACTTACTGAATTGTTGAAACAAACCCCAATCCACTCCATTTTGAGGTTATTCGTTTAAGTAAAGTCATTCAATATGAATCTTCAATCCACCCTTAAATTGATTATAAAATTCTTCAATAGTCACTCTTATGATCAATTTAATGGTTGTTATTAAAGAAACTGGTTTTGGGTAAACCTTATTCAAACCATAAAGTTAAACAAACCATATAATAATGATAACAAAGTATAAAATATAAATTGGAGTAAAAACACAAGTATAGTGTATATATAAGCAACAAAAACGATAAAACCGACGAAATGATTATGGCCGTTACAATATAAGAACTAGCTTATATAGGTTTGATTAGTAATCAAAATCTGATTTTGTAACGGTCCTGCCTCACGGTCTTGGCAGACCTGTCACGTCTCCTTTCGGGGGCTCGCCACGTGGCAGGTACTGTCCCCTCTCTCCAGGGGTTTTACTCGAGGAATATAAGGTGTGTACCAACTGAGCTATAAATTCTCTAAGTACTTAAACTTTCAGGTCTTGGGTTCGAGTGGGTATGAGAGGCGAGTAAAACCCTTGGAGGGAGGGGACAGTACCTGCCACGTGACGAGTCCCCGAGAAGCGACGTGGTCGGTCTGTCAAGACCGTGAGGCAGGGCTGTTATAGATTTCATAATAAAACTATGTTTAAATTAATATAAAATAGAGTAATACCACATTGGATTTACTTTTATTATACCAACTAAAAGTATTGGGTTAAGTTGTGGTGTAAGTGTAACTATATGATGTAAGCAAAGGCCCAATGCCTCAGGTGAAGGCAAGGCCACCTTGGTGTGCTTGTACATCCAAGTTGGACCTATCAAAATCCATTTTAATAGTGACAGTTTTTCCCTTCTATATGTGGATCTTCTCTCTTTCTTCTAAAAACTATTCTCTCATTCCAAGGAGTTTGTGTTCCAGACCGAGTCTTCGTTTCTAATCGCGCCTTCGTCAGCTTTATCTAGAGAGCCCGACAACACCATCTATTATAATAATAGTATATGCGTGGTAATATATATATATATATATATAGTGCGGTTTTTGTAATTTTAAATAATGCGGGAGGGCATTTGAGGAATTTAAAAAGCAAGAGAACAACAGTTGTAAGTCGTTATCAACTTGTGCTGTGCGTCGAAAAAAGGCTGCTTCAGAGTCGGTGTTGGCAGAAAGACATTGTTGGTTTGGTTGGCTTGAAAGTTGAAAAGATGCCTCTGAAACTGTCGGATGCGACCGTTTCAACCTTCGACACGGTGTTCGACATGTTCAGATCAGAAGCACCCCACCGCAAAGCCAACTTCATTCTCTTCTTGGCTGACAAAGATCCCTCCACTTCTCTTAGCTGGTGCCCCGGTACTCTTTTACCCTTTTCACATTGCTTATCAAGTTTTCATTTTTTCCAATTTTTTGGTCATGTTTCATTGATTGTATGCTCCTGCTTATGTCTGATTCTGGGTTACTGCTGCTTTTTTGCATTTGGGTTTCTTTTGTTTGATATTTGGTTATTTTTTTTTTTTTCTTTAAAAAAAAAAAAAAAAAATTGTCGCTTTTTGGTGTGTTTATTACTGTTCATGAAGTGGTGATTACGTTGGAAAATGGAAACATACTTGTGATAAAAATTGTGTGATTTCTGATTTAGATTTTGTAGTTATTTGTGGAGTTTTTATTATTATTCGAAGCATGTAAATTGTAGCATTGCAAATCTTTGTTGAATTTGTTTTATTTACATTTTAAGTTTTGTGCTTCGATCTCTCTCTCTCTCTCTCTCTTTTTTATTCTTCCTTTTTCTTGTATAAATCCTACTTGTTGAAGTGTAATTTTAAAATGTTCTCGAGTTTCAATCAAAGTTGTTTTTGCTTCTGAGTATAGACATGAATGAGAAAGAATAAGTAAAATTGTACTTGATTGAAAGGGTGTGAAGTTGTGGTCTATTTGAATTCGTTGGAGTGTCGGGTAGTGCATTATAAACTGTAATGGATTATGGAATCAACTTTGAAATTCTTTTAATGAGTGAATAGAACGATTTTGCGGAAATAAGGTGACAAAGTTTAGTGTGGCTCACAAGTAATGATTGTTCATTTGTTTTTAAAGAAGTTTGTGGAACAGATAAGGTGGAGATTGGTTTATCCATTACAGAATTAAGTTGACAAGTAGTTGCTGAAACAATGACTCTGGATTGTAAACAACTGCTGAGTTTTCTAACCGGTATTTTCGTACAAAGTAACTCAAGGGGGAAAGAATGGCTCCCCGGTTCCTTGTTTGGTTTGCTGAGTTGTGGGGCAACGTGAGTGGAAAGTATAGAGCTGAAACAATAGACTCAAACTTGATGAGGGGTAGTATTTAATTGAATCTGCTTGTAGAACATTTGTTTTCTTGCTGCTTTTGTTATTGGCATTTTCAAAAATGAATTCATTTGAGAGAATAGAAAAGGCATTCGCTTGGAGTAGTGTGTGAATGCATAACTGCATCACCCTCTAGGCCAACAACTTGTATATTGTACAAAAGGTCCATTTGATTGTGGAGACATGACAATTGAAAACAATAATCCTAGCTTCAGTTCTGTTAACATTTCAACTATTTGCGGTGAACTTATATGTTCTCATTTAACTTCTGCAATATTGTTAGATTGTGTGAGAGCTGAACCGGTTATATACAAAACTCTGGAAGCATCATCGGATGATATTGCGCTTCTGCAAGCTTACGTTGGAGATAGACCAACATGGAGGAATCCCCAGCACCCATGGAGGGTTGACTCAAGGTTCAAGCTTACAGGAGTTCCGACTCTGATCCGCTGGGAGAACGATACAATCAAAGGTCGTCTGGAAGATCATGAAGCCCACCTTCAACACAAAATCAGTGGCCTTCTTTCCTCCAATTAAGTTTCAATAGTTTCCCACATGTAAGATGGATGAGAAACCTATATGAATCAAATCAAATTTAACAATATGCCTGTTTGTTATGAATTCAAGGCTGGCTAATAATGTTGCATTTAGCAGACAATGAAATTAAGTGTCTATCTGTAGTCTCTTGATGATTGCAAAACAAGGCGAAGCCAAGAAGCCACATTGAAGATGGCTAATGTTTTTTCGCTTGAACTTTAAATTGATTTGCTTCAGTTTAGATTCTAGCACTAAGACCATTAACATCCAAGACAAACACAATAACAAATGAGAAGAAAATACTAATAATCTTGTAACTTTAAAATACTAATCTAGAAAGAAACCAAAGAAAGAGTTGATAATCACAATAATTCAGAACCACCTAGCTGAGTACATTAGTACATTAAACTAGCATCGCCTCTGGGAATCTAAATATTTACAGTGGCTACAAAAATGTTTCCCACCACCACGAACATCCACTCCATAATTACAAATGACAGCCAGCAGTTCCACATTTTTGTACATACCAGAGCTTCAGATTTTCCTAAACCTGCTCAACAGAAGGTGTTTGATCTTTCTAACTTTTTTGCCTGCAAAATCTGTATTGGTGCTGCCAACAAACCCGACTATAGAATCTTTACTTTCACTAGCAAAACTGCATTTCATAAAAAAACCTATGATTAGTTTGAGTAATAAACAGGACTTTGAATTTTACTCAACAAACAGGATTCGTGATCCATAATGTTTGGTAGAGTTCATAGGAATCCAACTCTCAGAATAACAGGATCTAAGTCACTGGCTTTGGAAGCAAGTCAGATAGCAAAATACATAATGCAGACCCAGATTGCAAATAAAAAGATAGTTTGGTGAAAAGGTTGTAGACAATGTTGACAGTTAGATTTGTACCTTTATACAAAATTTAAGATCCACCAAACACATTCGATAACTTATGTATAGCCTCATATATCGGCTTTTGAAAGTTTACGAGTCAACCTCAAAGTAATATCACCATATGGCTGTTCTTGTTGCACATCAATGAGTCCATGACTCTTCAAAACCTGTAAGTGACCATGAACGTTACCTTCATCAGCACAGTAATCAATTAATCTCATTTATACACTACTATGAACTCAGAACGATGGTAAGCGTATCATCTATCACAATCCATGCACATACTAAATACTGTACAATTCACAAGAAGAGATAATTTATAAAGACGTGAAAAAAAATTTATTGCATTTCCTATTACAATTTCCCTAAAACATACAATTTGAATAAAATTAAATGACAATGTTTGATGTTGAATATGTCAAACAGTGAGCTTAAGAAACCTACCAATGTCTCAAAAAACATCCGAGCACATAACTTCCTTGTTTTTCCTGCTAAGATATTGTTCAAACTGAGATGGCCAGGTGGATCCTCTGAGAGTTGGCAAATTGGAGATTGTCTTTTCAGATACTGAGCGACAGCCCTACACGACAGTAATATACAATAATAAATAAATTAAAAGGACCTAAAAATTGACAAGCAATTATGCAAGTTTCACACAGCAAAAAATAAGATAAAATTACCTGGATCTCACAGATAACAAATCAACTCCTTGACTTGCATTTGAATTTGCATGAGATCCTGCTATAAACAAATATGTTATCTATAGACCATGTAGAAAACATGAATATGAATACGTTGTTCAATATAATTCTGAATCGATGCCATTGAAGAAACCAAGAAAGCCAAATCTAAATTTCACAAAATCATCCAAATTAAGAAACAGAAATTTGCAAGAATTCAGCTTACCTGGTGTACTGTTATCTGCTTCCAGAAAATCAAGCTCCTACAACATGAAAGTTGTGGAGTCAGAAGGGTTTAAGTCAGAGATTGACTTTAAGAGTAAGCTGAGTACCACAATGTCATCTAAAGCATATGCAAAAACAAGCAAGCACATCAAGCAAAGGTGTGCATATCTGTAGACAGAAGATGATATAAAATCAACATAAGCATTTGACAAAGACAATTTTGGAAGTGATTAAGGATGTGTTTGTACACATAATACATATTATTTTCAATTAGAGAGGAAACATATGTATGTGTCACACACTTCGAATAGCCTCTTACATTAAACTCCAAATTGTTTCATCAAGCTAACTGCAGGGTAACCCAACCAACAGCACATGCCTCAAACAGTAAGCTGACTGTTTAAAATATTAACAGCATATTGCATTTGGTATTTTCAAAATAGATAAAGGACAAATATAAGTAACTAAGTGTTCAAAACATAAGCTTTAATACACAGGCAAGAACTTACTGCTGCTTCCACCGAATTTGCCAACTCAGGAATATCAGACAGCCCAGAATACTCATGACCCTGTTGATCCGTTAAGAGTGTCCTTGGTGTTTCAAACTCAGAATGACTTCCAGTGAATGTTCCAATATCTGGTGTGGGCAGTATGTCAGTTGCAACAGTGGTTCCTGTCCAAGGCACTGACTCGGGTTCAAAAATATTAGTTGAAAGAGGAGTCATGTCATCTCTTCTGAAAGGTAAAGACATGAATTCGGGTACATTATAATGTCTAATATTGTTTGCATTATATGTAAGTTGTTCAATTTCCATATCAAATTCTGGCACTGTAGAAGAAGACTCTGCAACTGCACGCTCTGGGATAACTTCATTTGTGTGACTGGGAGATCCAGCAACATTTTTAGCTGTTTGACTGGAAGATTCTGCATTGTTTTTAGTCATGCAACTGGGAGATTCTGCAATATTTTCAGCAATGCGATTGGGAGATTCTGCAATATTTTCAGTGGCATGAATGGGAGATTGCAAAATTCTATCATCTAGGACAGCTGCAGTTTCAGGAGTAGGCTGACCTACAATCATAGGTTCAGTGTTTACTTCCTCTAAGACAGCCAAATGTGGTTTTGAAGAGATGTAGTCCTTTTTGAAGATATTACAGATATCTGCAGACAATCCTGTGGATAGGCAGACAACATTATTCTTGTAAAGCCAATTCCTCTACCTTGAAAGCAAGCAACAATAGAAAATCCACAAAATGAAAAACCAACTCACCAGTTATTGAAGGTTCTTGAAAAACTTGCTCCTTTCTTAAGCTATTGTTGAACTTCCACAGACCCAAAGCAGAGTTAGGCATATTTCTCCTCTTCCGCACAAGATCACTAGCACCTTCAAGCCCCTTCTTAATTAACCTGTACATATCCTCAAATGAGTAAGAGGTACCACATGAAGTAAAAGATCAACATGAACTATATGATTGATTCATACGCATTTGACAACACTATGGACTCATCAAAAAACTTTCTCTTCCGCCTTCTTGGTTTCTGCTGCCGTAAAGGAGGCGTAGATTTTATGGCCAGTTGAGATGCATTCTCTGACACAACAAAATGAAGTCAAAATGCGTCTTTCATAAAATGGCAAAACAAAGATGGGCCATAGTTGACCCAGGCCAGTATATCAAATGATAAGAAAAAAGAACCTACCAAATGAAACACACATATCAGAAACCTCTTGTGAAACAGCAGAAGGTGGGGCTTCTGGCTGAAATTCAAAGGACTGGCCTCCAGAAGGGAATACATCCTCTAAAATTGGAGTATGAATTTCCTTCTCATTAAAAAAAACTTGGTTGATTGGCTCAGATGCAACATTTCCATGATCCGAACACAGTGGAGGAATGTTTCCAGGACTAATGTCATCGACAGCATCACGCCTAACTTCAACTTCTGGAACACTTTGAGGAGATGAATCTCCAGTTAGCCCCATATTGAGAACTTCTGTATGACTGCTTGGACCAGGTTCTGGGAAATCCACAGCTGCAGCTTGTTCTTCTGTCTGATTACTTGCACCAGGATCTTGGTGACCCACTGTGTCAGTAGCTACTTCTCTCTGATTGGCTGCACCAGGATCTTGAGGATCCATTGTTGCATTTAGCACTTCTGTCTGCTTACTTGGACCAGGTACCTCTCTCTGATTACTAGCACCAGGATCTTGAATATCCACATTTTCATTTAGCACTTCTGTTTCATCAGGACCAACACCTTGAAAAACCATGTCCACATCCAAAGGAGGTGCTCGTAGAATGCTGTATTAAAGAAGAAACAGATATTAAATCAGTTCCTTAACCAGATATGTAAAACTATCTGACATAATTCACAATAGAATTTCCAAAACCTAGGCAGATACTCCTCTTCAATTGGACTAATTCCTGACGGAATTTCTTCCTGATGCATTGAGCTGCCCATCATAATACCCTACACAGTTAACATTCTGTGAGTCAAATTGCATTGCCACCGCCTCATTAATCAAATGATAAACAGCCAAGACAAACAACAGTAAATGGGATTACTATAATAGTTAAAAACAAAATATTCAACCTCATCAAAGGTTATTGCAACATAAACATCTTCCCCAGTAGGAATTTGATCTGTACACGTCAAAAGAAAAATGATAGTTAAGCACTTGGGGTCTAAACAAAAGCCACAAATATAAACAAATAACAAGCAAATAAATAACCTGTAAGTGTGATATCCTCACGACTCCGAAGATGATGATCATGCCCATCATCATACATATAATCATCCAGTTCCAAGGCATCGAGGTCAAACCTTTCGGGCAATGTAACAGAATGAACCGGCGCCTGAGCAGCATCCTCAGGCAAATTAAGATCAATGTTTGAAAATGCTTTGCTCAAGCTGATCAAAACAACATTGGAGTCATGATGAAGATAGTCAACTTTCTTCGAATATATCCGAACCACACCTAGCAAAAGGTGCCCTGACATCCTCAATGCAATAGGCACTTCAGGGAACATAATCCGATCTGAAACGTACAAATCATCAACCATTCATCAGAAACATCACAAAAAAAAGGTACCTTTTTACACACAATCTTTCCTCCTATCAATTTCCAATCAATGCCAACAAAAAAAATCTAAACTTTGCACCAAATGTTGACAATGAAACTACAAATACCCAAAATTTTGATTAAATCAATAACAATAACAATCTTAGTACCCCATATATATATATATATATATATATATATATATATATCAACAGTAAATCAAAATAAATAAAAACAACCCACCAAACGCTGACAAATACACAAAGAAGACAAAAAGCAGTGAAATTGAAACATGAACATATAAACCAAACACAAAGGTAACACCTTTGCATGTAAAATCATCAATGTGCAATCCGACCGTCACCCAAAACACCAAAAAAAAAAATCTCTTTAAAAAAAAAAAAAAAAAAAAAAAAAAAAAAAAAACGAAAAGCAGTGAAATTGAAACAATAACCTCTGAAAACAAACATAAAGGCAACATCTTTATTTCAAAAACCAACAGAATACCATCAAAATCAGTCACCCAAAAACACAAAAAAATAAAAAAAACCTAAAAACAACCCACCAAACACCAACACAAATAATTGCAATAAATTATTAAAACAACACCAAAAATTAAAAATTAAAAAAAAAAAAAAAAAAAAACCGAAAAGCAGTGAAATTGAAACAATAACCTCTGAAAACAAACATAAAGGCAACATCTTTATTTCAAAAACCAACAGAATACCATCAAAATCAGTCACCCAAAAACACAAAAAAATAAAAAAAACCTAAAAACAACCCACCAAACACCAACACAAATAATTGCAATAAATTATTAAAACAACACCAAAAATTAAAAAAAAAAAAAAAAAAAAAAAAAAAACCGAAAAGCAGTGAAATTGAAACAATAACCTCTGAAAACAAACATAAAGGCAACATCTTTATTTCAAAAACCAACAGAATACCATCAAAATCAGTCACCCAAAAACACAAAAAAATAAAAAAAACCTAAAAACAACCCACCAAACACCAACACAAATAATTGCAATAAATTATTAAAACAACACCAAAAATTAAAAATTAAAAAAAAAAAAAAAAACCGAAAAGCAGTGAAATTGAAACAATAACCTCTGAAAACAAACATAAAGGCAACATCTTTATTTCAAAAACCAACAGAATACCATCAAAATCAGTCACCCAAAAACACAAAAAAATAAAAAAAACCTAAAAACAACCCACCAAACACCAACACAAATAATTGCAATAAATTATTAAAACAACACCAAAAATTAAAAATTAAAAAAAAAAAAAAAAAACCGAAAAGCAGTGAAATTGAAACAATAACCTCTGAAAACAAACATAAAGGCAACATCTTTATTTCAAAAACCAACAGAATACCATCAAAATCAGTCACCCAAAAACACAAAAAAATAAAAAGAAAGAAAACAGACCGACTGTGGAGGAGATATCGGTGGAGGTGTAGTGAGACTTCTTGAGGCGGTGCTGCAAGTGAGCGGCGCACCACACCGTCCCCAGTGGGCCCTTCCGAGCCAGAAATGTCTGCGAATAAAACATCTTCTTCTCTCTCTCACTCTCAGTCTTCACTTACTCTCTCTATTTCTTCATGGATGTTTTTTAGGGTTTTGATGTGATTGATTGGTGTTTAAATTGGGACTCTACAATTTTGTTTTTGGCGCGGGAAACCACGCTCAGGCGCCATTTTTTATTTTTTGTGCCGGGGGGAGGGGGGCGCGCTTTTAGAAATGACCTTGATTGTTTTACTATTTACGATATTTGCTTGATTTTTTACTATTTACGATATTTGCCACTCGAGTTAATATAATCAATGTTGAAAATATCGATATCGACGGAAATATCGGTACTACGATTCGGCGGAAATGTCGACGGAAATATCGATATCGACGAAAATTTACGTAAAATTTACAGAAAGTACGGAAATTTAGTTAAAAACATAATATTTTTTAATGAAACTTTTGGTAATGTTAAAATAATCATTTCTACAACCAAAAATCATATTATATTTTAAAAAAAAAAAAAAACATATTCTATCTAAAAAGTAACAACTAAAAGGTATAAATATAGATATAATATATAGAGGAGATATATGAAAATATAAAAAGTTTCCATTAAAACTTTTTAATTAATTTGCATCACATAAATCATGTAAATTTTAAAACCAAAATGAAGTCCTAGGTGGTTCATAGATTGTATAACTAGCATCTAGATTTATACAATACTGATACCATGACATATAATTTGAATGGTTTTGAATATAATCACGAACATGCCATGAATAAGCTTATTGATTTCTTCCCACCATCTGTCCATGGATAGGAAATTGTGTGTAAAGATCATTGGCGATCCCAAAACTTATATGACCATCATCACTAGACCTTAAACTCATAGATTCAAAAGTAGTTGAAATGTTATCTTCATTGGATGATGACATCCCTAACTGCATTTGATGGATTCTCCTTATATAATCCTTACTAATAGTCTCTATGTCTAGACCCGCAACTCTACACCCATGGTCTTCATCTTGTGTGCAATGAGTGTATTGTTCTTCACAAGTAAATGGGCTCAATGGCAAACCTGTATCAGTATCATTTCTTTGAGTAAAAGCATAATTATTTCCTCCATTATTATCATCATCATCATTATTGTCGTCGTCATCATTGTCATCATCATAATCATCATCATCAGCACCATTGTCTTCATTTTGAATTCCATCACTAGCAAGGGCTTAGGAGTTTTCGTTTTTAAAATAGAATAGTAATTATGAGATGTTTGAGCTTGACTACAAAATAGAATATAATAATGAAATTCCTGATGAAAATGAGATTATTCACGTGGGTTGAAAACTTATTTTATTTAGGGTTTTGTTGAAAACTAACCCATTTTTGATAACTTATTTGAAAAATAATCTTTATTATTTTAAACTTCGCACAATGTCTTTTTTTGGACGAAAATGCCCTTGACCCATCATTTTTTGTCAGTCACTCTTTCTACTAAACGATCTGGTTGAGAATCCTAACCTCGAAGTTAAGATCCCAATCTACATCCCAACTTCGAAGTTGGAAATCACAACCTCGAGATAGAGAATCTCAACCTTGATAAAACATCCAAGTTTACATTCTTAACCTTCAGGTTGAGAATCCCAACTTTTAAGTTGGGAATCCCAACTTCTAGGTTGGGAGTCCTAATCTTGATTCAAATCCACATTCGGAATCTCAACCTTAGGGTTGAGATTCCCAACCTGGATGTTAAATCAAGATTGAGAATCTCAACTTAAAGGTTGCGGCTCTCAATATAGAGGTTGAGATGCCCAACTTTAAGGTTGAGAATCCCAACAGTGATTCAAATTACTATCATTTTATTAAGAGTATTTTTATCCATCCAATATATTTTTTATAACAATAAAATAAGAAATGTTATTTTAAAGATTGTTCTTACCAAATGAGTCTTTTTTGTAATTATTCCTTTTATTTATTTAATAAAAACTTAACAAATTTTTATTTGAAAAACTTAAATTTCACTTTTATTTTATGGAAATTTAACCGATATTTCCAGGATATTTCACGGATATTCTACGGATATTTCCGAAAATTTCCTCGATATTTTGTAAAATTTGTACTACAAGCTCACGGAAAGGATATTTTACGGATATATCGTGGATATTTCCGGATATTTTCAGGATATTTTGACGGATAGGAGATTACACCCCCTATCGATATCGATACCCTTGATTTACGGAAATATCGACGGAAATATCGAGAATATCGCGGATATTTTAAACTATGAATATAATAATGTGTGGCTTTTATGGTTGATTTTTGAATTTTGGGCAATATATATCTAATTTTGGAAGGCATATAATTGCTGGAGCATACTTAGAATTAAATGTCAAGTTACAATTTTTTTTTAATTAAATGTCAAATTACAAGTTAATAATAGTGTGTTTTTTGTCACATTCAACTAAAGTAAATGAGATTAAATTTTTAAACTAAGATTTTGTTTTTGGCAAATTAATATTTATATTCCTATTCAATTATCATTTATAGCGCACTGTCTCTTAGTAGGAGTTGTTGAATACTATCATTGATCATAAGAATTTAAGGATTTAAATCTCATATTTATCTTAAAATACAATATATGAATAATTTCTCTGAATTTAATTTCTTCCTTACCTTTTAAAAAAATTATCGTTTATAAAATATTCTTACATATCTATTAACCAGTTAAGAATAATTACAATGTCATTTGACATTAATTGTTATATGCCCATCCTACTTGGTGAAGAATTTTTCAATCATATTGATATATTGGTATTATGGAACTTTTTCTTATCATGAATAATGAATATAAATAAAAAAAATGTACTTCTCAATTAAGTTATGAGTGCTTGACAAGATGTGCACACAACCTACTAAGCTTATAAGGGAAAAAAAAAAAACCACCAATATGAACATCGATAAAATTTGCTAATGCTAACTAATAAAATAATCACAAGTATGTTTTATTAGTTCAATATAAGATTTGCAAGACCCTTTGTACCTCAGCACAACTTAAATTACAATGTATTATTATAAAATTCTAACTAATATTGATATCCATAAGTTTCTTAAAAGTTTAAGCGGATGTAAAATGATTAATTTACTTTATTTTATATAATTAGCTTATAAGAATATCGATATTCATAGGATTCTTAAAAGTTTATAAAGGGCTTAAACGAGAAAAAGAAGTAATAGGAGGGCTCAAGTAATAGTTTTACAAGAATTAGTGACATTGAAAATGATAACAAGACCACGGTTAGCCAAATCCAATTATTATCATGAACAAGCCCTGAAATGTCATGGTGGAAATGAAATGGCAGGCGCCATTTTTATGGCACAAATTTTCTTGCATATCTCTTGTCTGATAGTGATAAACCAAGAATGTGTTTACAAGGACAAAAAAATATGATAGACTGATAATATCAGTCCATTATGTTTTACATTTCAAATACAATGGAATATATGGATACAACTACAACTACTCTCCCAACCTCTCTCTATATATGTTGCTGCCAAACCTTATTATGCCTTGTTTACGCGAATTCGTTGACCTTCCAGCAACTGTAACGAACAATAAGTATTGATAAGAGATAGATAATGAAGAAACTGAAATTGTATACGTATCAATGAATTGCATATGTAGTGATTTAACAATAGGATGGAAGAGTTAACGTACATAATAAAGCAAGAGTAGCAAACTACTTACCGAATTATTGAAAGTAGAGATGGCAGCTTCAATTTCCTCTTCTGAAGAGAATGAAACAAACCCAAATCCGCTTGATTTTGAGGTTCCAGGAGCCCGTGAAATCTTGGCGCTAACAACCTTTCCCTTTTCAGAGAAGAAGGTCTTCAGTGTTTCTGAGGTTACTGTCTTTGCGAGATTTCCCACATAAACTTTATAAGGGCTGTCAATGAATTGAGAGTCCTCTGCCTGGAAGAGAGATAAATCCACTGATTGCAAAGGTTTCTCTGTGACGTTTACTTTGATCTCACGTCCACCAATTTCCTGCAGGGGTAAAAACGGAAGAAAAATCAGAGTGCACCATGAAATGATGCATGCAAAACCAATGAACATTACAATTAATGTGACCTCTGCTTGCATTATGATAAAATAACATCCAATTAAGACTTACAGTGCCATTTAGTTTCTCAATTGCTGCATTTGCATCCTCAACAGTTTTCATTGTCACAAAGGCGAATCGGCGATTCCTGCCACTGTACTTATCATACATCACCTACAAAGAAAAAGAGGAAATAGTAGCTATGTCAGAAATCAAGCACACCTATAAAGTATAGCAATGAATCAAAATGCACCCTTTCTGTTCTAGCCTAATCTAACTAAGTACAGTCTCTCTAATAGGAGTATGCAAAATGTACTCAATGTTGAAGCATTAGCCAATTACTCAGATGCATAACAATTCCTTTTAGCTTCTTCATTAATCGTACAACATGAGGAAAACGTACAAAATAAAAATAGCACGTTATGTAAGTTCGTAAAGTCTGAGCGATATGAAAATGTAATACAGGAACAATGCGATACTCAAGTGGGACACTTTTTTCTTGAACCTGCATTTGAGTAATGTGCTCTCAAGCTCTCTTGATGTAACTATTTGAGGCACGCAAGTCCAAGGCACCAAGGCTTGTGCCTTGTTGAGACTACTACCATGGACTGCAGTGAGCCAACAAATTCTGAGGATGTTTGGATTGGAACCCAAATGCAATTCTGAGTTCTCAAAAACAAATAATAGAAGTGATTCTCAGTGGTTTCGAACTAAATGGTCTATCTATAGCCACTGACATTGACCCACTTAAGGTCATCATTTGTGCCAACATTATGTATCTTCTCAACTCCCTCCAAATCTGTCCATTGATCATAAGACAATCCAAAAAAAAAAACAGCTTCTTGCTTGTAGCATGTTTGCACTAAAAAATACTTAAGTCTCAGGTTCAAACCTCGAGAGGTTACCTAGCCTACGGGGCAAAAAGACAAAACCTACGTGACAAATGAGCGAGAGATTGGACTAAGGTCCCATCATTGCAAACCATTACTCACTTAACTCCTCTGCAGTACTTATAACCAAACCACCTCACATCAATAAGTCTAAAAAAACTATTATTAGAATAATAATCTGTTTAAAAGGTCCAATTTTTCACATTATCCAAACACCTCCAATCCACAGCCCACCCATACTTCACTACATTACAAAAAATTAAACTTTGTTGAGGCAAATCTATATAACTTGTATAAACCTAAAAATTAGATCAATAAGTGGATGAAAATAACCACAAGTGAATAAAAAACATAGAAAAGAGGAGGAAAAAGGACCTCAGCTTTCTCAACAGCTCCATGCTCCTCAACAATCTTTTGAAGCAGAGCATTGTCGACTGTTCTGGGGATGTTGCCTATGTAAAGCCTCCTAACAGCCTCGGAAGACGTGTCGACGGATGCTTCGTCGGCCACCGCCGCGAGGAGTCTTGTTGTGGTGTTGTTCAACTTGAGGTGGCTGAAAGAGGAGTTGGGTTTGAAGGAGATGAGAGAGGGATGTTTGGGTTGGAATGTGAGGTGGGGTTTTAATGAGAAGAGGTTTTGTGGTGAGATTATGAGAGATGATGAGATTGAAGCCATTGATTGACGTCTTCAAGAGTTGCAGAGACTAGAAGAGGGTAAACAAAGTGAACAAGTGGAGACACATATCACTTTATCCACTTATGAGTGTATGACTAGGGCTTTTATGTCTGATTATTATTATTATTATTTTTTATGACCCGAATAGAATTATATAAAGATCAAATTCAGATATTATTAATTTGTTTAAATAAATGTTATACCATAGTTACTCTCATAGATGAGATTTAACACGAAACGGAATTTGTTTTGATAATATTTAAAATTTGAATTAATTAATATATTATAATAATTATATTTTTTATAAATATTTAAATAATTACTTTTACGTCGCAAAAAAAAAAAATCTTCTTAAAAAAGGAAACTTGAATTTAATCATAAACACAATTGAAAAGCTTTTTTACAAATGAGATATTCCATCTTATTTTATGAGATTTTTTATTTTAAAAAAAAAAATTAACATTCCTACTAAAAGATGATATATCATTTTATGATAATATATATTACTCAAAACTCATCATTTTACTTTTGGTTTTTCTTTTTTTTTTAAAATTTTTGATTAAATTTAGTGTTTTAAGAATTTTTCAATTAAAAGAAATGAGAATGATTTATATAATTAATTTATTAATATTCAAACCTTTCATATATAATTAACAAATTATAAAATGTTAATAATTCATATTCTCTCACGAATTCCAACCTATTATAAATGACAAAAAGTTTATTATCGGTTGGAAATAGTTCATGTCGTCATGTGTTAATATTAGGAAATAAAATGGCTCATTCTTTGACTTCCTCGATTGTTATTTTACATTTTGATCGAATTTAGGGTGATTGTTACTCGATGTTTATTTTCAATAATGTAATAGTTTATCCTTTGAAATAAGATTTTATTCTTTCTAAAAAAAAATTGTAAATGAATAAAAAATTTATACGGCAAACCCATGATTATAAATTTATTATGGTATTTTTCATTTACTAGTATTGTTGTTGGTATTTTCCGCAATGCTCATGTGGCCTAATAAAAGCCCAACTGATTGGCCCATCTAGGCTAGGCCTAAGTTCAGCTTGTCCATTAGAATAAACCATCGTTCCGTTATAAAGACCACAACGTGCAGTATACTCAAGCATCTACAGCGAAGTGAAACCCCAGCGAAGTAAGACACAAACATACATTGTATATCATCGAGCGTAGTGCGAAGTCCGCACTTCCCACTTCGCAGGGCTGAGTCCGCTCCATATCAAGTCGAGCTTGTCTACGAGAAGCTGAGATCGTCGATCAGTTCTCCTCATCTTTATACACTCCAGTCCGCCCAGAACCTTCACTTCGCTCACCACAGTGCCAGGCCATGCTAGATCATCACTTAACTTGTCTTGCATGTCAAGCTTGTCAGAGATTACTATTCAAATTACAGATCACCATACCTAATCCGCGTGGGTTAGTCATGCCTATCTTCCACCTGTCCCCTGCATTTAATGTAATCTGATTACATTAAATGGAGGTCAGGTTCACTAACTGCTGTAATCATTCTAGTTTAACGCATTGTACCTCGCTGTAGCTCTTCTTCCTCTATAAAAATGATGAGCTTTTCTTTGTGAACATAAGAGAAAAATACTTAGTGAAAAACTGGTTGTTACTCTGTCCAGGTATTGAGAGAACAAACAGTGGACGTAGACAAACTTAGTCGAACCACTTAAACACTTAACTGTCTTGCTTGCTATCCTTGTCATCTTTATTCCTATTATTCTTTACTACATGTTGCACGTGTCGTTCATGCAGTATTGAGTCTGGAAGAACTTAGTTGACCATTTTTATACGTCAACGAGTATGATTATATACCATGTGAAAAGGACTCAAACTCATAATTTACCCCATCTACCTAGTAACTTTACCTCTCATTGGTTCAATTTTTGTTCTCAAACTTCCTACTAAATTTATTGTTTAAAAGTTCTTAAAACACCATATCATACATATCAAAACCCCTAGTAAATATAATAAACAAGTTATAATATGTTCATTACACATGCTCCGTGATTTCGATCATTTTCTATATATATGAACTGTGACATCATGTAGTAAACACTTGAAAGATTCAACATAACACAAAATCCATAACGATTGATACAAGAAGCAATGGTATTGTAATATAAATTTTAATAATTATGTTAATGATGATTACAACTGTAATCATAATAATAATAAATAAATAACAACATCACGTAACCAATAAAAAATTTCATTTTTTAATAATAATAATTATCATTATTATTTTTAAAAAGACAATGGTTACACTACGTGGGAGTAACTTCTCCGAGTTTTGAATGCTTTCCTAATTTCCCTCTCTCACTTTTCCATATTTAGCTCTTCATATCTACATGCAATTTCCTCTTTTCATTAATATTTCTCTTTACAAAAATCCTGATTTAGGGTATTATTCTGTCTTCTTCTCTCACTACTCTCCTCTGCTCACATTCTCTTTCTTTCTCCAAAAGGTAACCAACTTTTCTTGTTTTGTTTTGTTTTTTGTAGTTGTTTTTAGTGATTTCATATACTCGGTGTTCATGTTCCGATGTTGTCTTTGTTTGTTTATATTTATGGTTCTTTTTTTTTTAAAATTTTTTAATTTTTTGTTTTGTGTGTTATGTTACATAGACATTGCAAAACATGTATATACAGTACATATTGCATGTACACTGTCTTTGGTTTTTATAGTCAAGTCCTTTTCTGTTTGGTAGCTGAGAAAAATTTGGTTAATAAAAAAACAAATAGGGTAGCAGTTTGGTGTGCGGATTTCACTTTAATGTAGCTTTATTTGATTTGGGTATGTTTCCTTTTACAACTTTTTCTGTGACAAAAACGGAGTTTTTTTTTTTTCTTATCCTTTTAAGTGTCATATTCTTAATTGTCATGATCTTATTTGGGAAAAGAAGTTTTGTAAAGATTAGAGATTTGTTTACTTAATGTAGAGAGTTCAATTCAAATTATCGAAGATTTCAAGTTGAATTCTTGACGAGAGAATGCAGATATAATTGAATGTTTAAATCCAGACATTTGTAGCAGAGAACATTGAATTTTTATATACTCAATACATTGCTCAAATTACATCAGGTTAGTTTTTTTATTTTTCAGGATTTTGACGATGGCACCAGAACAAAAAGAAGACTTTTCACTCAAGGAGACCTCACCAAGCATTGGTGGAGGGAGAGTCTCTGGGAGAGAAAAACTCACTTCCTCATTTGACCTTGTTGAAGAAATGGAGTTCTTGTACGTGAAAATAGTGAGGACCAGAGATTTGCTAGGCAACAATGTGACCAACACTTGTGATCCTTATGTTGAAGTCAAGGTTGGAAACTACAAGGGAACAACTATCCACTTTGAGAAGAAACCAGACCCTGAATGGAACCAAGTGTTTGCCTTCGCCAAACCTCAAATCCAGGCCTCTACAGTAGAGATTTCGTTGAAGGACAAGATTGTTGTCAATGGTAGTGATGACATTATAGGTAAGATTATATTTGAATTGCCTGAGATCCCGAAACGGGTGCCCCCAGATAGTCCATTGGCACCACAGTGGTATAGATTAGAGGCCAGCAATGGCACTAGAGCTAGAGGGGAATTGATGCTTGCTATTTGGTGGGGGTCACAAGCAGATGAGGCCTTTTCGGATGCTTGGCATTCTGACGCAGCGGCTGTTAGTGGAGAAAGCATCATGAATTGTAGATCAAAAGTGTATGTTTCGCCTAAACTTTGGTACCTTAGAGTCAATGTGATTGAGGCTCAAGATTTGGTAACCAAAGTAAAGAACCCGAATCCTGAAATTCGAATCAAGGCTGTGCTTGGTAGTGTAATGTTGAAGACTAGAGTTTCACAGAACAAGTCTTTGAACCCAACTTGGAATGAGGACTTGATGTTTGTAGCAGCCGAGCCTTTTGATGATCCATTGATCTTGACTGTTGAAAACGAGCTTGGTCCTAACAAAGAGGAGTGTCTCGGGAGACTAGTGATGCCTTTATCAAGAGCTGAAAAGAGATTCCTGCCCATACCTGTCGCTCCCCTGTGGTACAATCTTGAGACCAACCTAGGTGATGATCCAGGGAAGAAGAATGAGAATGTGAAATTTGCTAGCAGGTTGTGTATGAGATTCTCCTTGGACGGTGGATACCATGTTTTTGATGAAGCCACTAGTTATAGTAGTGATTTGAGGTCTACAATGCAGCAGTTGTGGCCTCCTACAATAGGGGTTTTGGAGCTGGGGATTTTGAGTGCCAAAGGGTTGCTGCCAATGAAATCTAGAAATGGTAGAGGCACTACCGATGCTTACTGTGTGGCCAAATATGCTAACAAGTGGGTGAGAACTAGAACTGTTGTTGACAGTTTCGATCCAAAATGGAATGAGCAGTACACTTGGGAGGTTTATGATCCTTACACAGTCATCACATTGGTGGTGTTTGATAATTGTCATTTACATCCTGGAGGAGGAACAGATTCCAGGATTGGTAAGATAAGAATCCGGTTATCCATGCTTGAAACAGATAGGATTTACACACATTCCTATCCTCTTATAGCATTGCAACTGACTGGGGTGAAAAAAATGGGAGAAATCCAGCTGGCTGTCAGGTTTACTTGCTCAGGTTTTTTCAATCTTCTCCAAACTTATACACAACCTCTTTGGCCTAAAATGCACTACATTCACCCGTTATCGCCTTATCAGATTGATAGTTTACGACACCAGGCGACTCGTATGCTCGCCATCAGGCTTATCCGCGCTGAGCCCCCGTTGAGAAAAGAGGTTGTGGAGTACTTGCTGGATGTGGGTTCACAACTGTGGAGCCTGAGAAGAGGCAAAGCCAATGTTTCAAGGCTGATGGGGTTTTTACAAGGAATTCTGGCTGTTTGGACATGGTTTGATCAAGTCAGGCAGTGGAAGAGCCCCACAATAACACTATCGGT
Source organism: Dimocarpus longan (assembly GCA_022984855.1). NCBI lineage: Eukaryota > Viridiplantae > Streptophyta > Magnoliopsida > Sapindales > Sapindaceae > Dimocarpus > Dimocarpus longan. The sequence goes on from CM041022.1 coordinate 24,730,708, forward strand.
TTTCTTTCTCTACAGCATTGTACTTTTTTACCCACAAATGATAGCCCCTACAGTTTTGCTATTCCTATTTGGCACTGGGGTTGGCAGGTTCAGGAGCAGGCCAAGACAACCCCCACACATGGATATCAAGCTATCCTATGCGGACACAGTGCACCCCAATGACTTGGACGAAGAGTTTGACTCGTTCCCATCATCCAAACAAGGACAAATCCTGACCGCCAGATATGACAGATTGCGAGGCATAGGAGGCAAGATTGTCATTCTGATTGGTGACTTGGCAACACAACTTGAGAGAATCCAGTCTCTACTAAGCTGGAGGGACCCAAGAGCCACTTCCATGTTCCTGATGTTCTGTCTCGTGTCTGCCATTGTGATCTACCTGATTCCTCTCAGGGTTTTGTTGCTTGTTTTCGGGGGTTTCATGTTGAGACATCCGAGATTTCGCATTGACATTCCTGCTTTGCCGCAAAACTTCCTCAGAAGGTTGCCTGCAAGAGCAGATAGCTTGTTGTAATATGACTTGCATGTCATTCATCAGCAGTTTCTGTATGCATATCAGAATTTTCAAAAATGGACTAGTTCTTTTGTTATTAGTTTCATCTTCTTCCATTGCTTGTTTTGATTTGTAATATCTAGGATGGAGATTTAAAATAAGCGAACTTGAACAATAATCAACTTCTATTTGTACTCCAAGCAGAATCAAATTGTGATGATGATAAAGGCTGAAAGTTTTGTTAAATTTGACATTTTAGACAGACCTTTTGAGTACTATAATGTGTCAAGTTTTTGTTAGATTCTAACCAAGCATATTCACATTCGGTTCTCGGTGTTGGTGGCTACGATTACGAACCATAGAAGTTTGTTCACCATGTGTAGCCAACTAATGAGAATTATACTAACCATTTGAAATATGGCAAGATGATTGGATATGTTCAAGTTTAAGAAATTGATTTAATCAATTATTTCTAAATTTGAAAATTTTGACTTCAAATATATTATGATATATCAGGCTCAAATTATCAAAATTTTTCAATACTAGTCACCCATAGTTACTATGACAAACTCGATTATATTTCCAAACAAAATTTTGATATTATCACATTAATAATTTATTGATATACAGTACGTTAATTATTATTGATAATAATTAAAATATATGTAACATTATATATATATATGTGTGTGTATGTATGCATGTATGGAATCGTGATGTTGTAGTTTGATTTATGTTGGTGCAAATTACGTATATAAAGATTTTCGTAAAAACAAAATGCCGTATTCCACCTCCAATATTATTTTCCTTATACGGGCCAGGACAAAAGCAGCCCAAACAACCACTATGGGTACAAAAAGCCCAAAAACTAAAGCGAAGCCCAAAACAGCCTGAATCTGTCTAGGGTTTTTGCATTTCAAGATATAAATAAGACCACCTCTCTCCCTAGGGTTTGTTGGAGGTTACTTCTTCACACACAAAAACACCATCTCCCCACAGAGAGAGAAAGAGAGAGCATCAATCAATGGCACCAAAGCAAGGAAAGAAGCCAAGAGTGAGCAGCCGTAACCCGGAGCTGATCCGTGGAATCGGCAAGTACTCACGCTCCAAGATGTACCACAAGAGAGGTCTCTGGGCCATCAAAGCCAAGCACGGCGGCGTCTTCCCCCGCCACGACGCCAAGCCCAAGCCTGCCTCCGCCGCCGAGAAGCCTCCCAAATTCTACCCCGCCGATGACGTCAAGAAGCCGCTCGTCAACAAGCGCAAGCCCAAGCCCACCAAGATCAGGTACTCCTCCCTTCTCATTTCGATCTTCACTTAGCGAATTTTGAATTTTTATGGTATTGGGTGTTTGAAAGTTGTGTTTTTTCATTTTTATGCTGGTGTTGTTGTAGAGCTAGCATTACGCCCGGTACCGTGCTGATTATTCTTGCTGGACGCTTCAAGGGCAAGAGAGTTGTCTTCCTCAAGCAGCTTCCATCTGGGTTGCTTCTCATTACTGGTTAGTTCTATTCTGTCTACTCGTATCTTGTCGAAAATTTTGATGCTTTAGAGTGAGTGTGTGTGTGGGTGATGATGATGTATTGCTTTTATATTTGTCAAAAAATTTGATCTCTGGTGTGTAATGAAAATGTACTGTTAATTGTATGTATGGATTGATGTATGAGCTTTGATTATTTCTGTTTGTGTTATTTGCAATGTTTTAAAAAACGACCTCGCCACCTTGGAGCCTTATGCGCCTCAAGGCTGTCACCTAAGGCGGAGCACCTGAAAAACCCCCCTCTGGAGGGTTAGTTGACCGGCTCAGGTCGCCTTACGACCTGAGGCGTTCCAAAGAGAGGAGAGAGAGAGAGAGAAGAGGGGAGAGAGAGATAAAAAGTTAGAGAGATTCCGATGTACTGATTTCCTATCCTGTCGTTGGAGTGTAACTGCGAAGATCCGGTGCAGTACATCAGGTCAAAAAGGAGGGAGATCGATCGATCGAAGTTGGCTGTCAAGATCCAGCAGGTGTTCCAGGGTCTGGTGAGGAAAAGCGTGAAGAAGATCGCAGAGATAAGAGCAGAGGTGGAGGAGATAGAGAAAAGCATGTCATCGGAGGACATGGTGGAGTTGATTGGGAGGGACTCGAAGGAGAGGCTGAGAGTGGAGAGACTAAGAGTCAACGACTCTGGTGTTGAAGTGTTTATATAATTTTTTTATTTTATTAATGTTTGTTAAATGTTATACTATCACTTTTACTAAATAGCCCCTCATATATCATATAATTACAATTTTTTAATTGTTTTAATTTTTTTTGTTATGTTAACCTAATTTAGGATTTTGTATGTTTGGATATTTTTGTTGAATTTATTCCATTTGTTTGATACTTATGTTTCTAATATTGGCTTTCACTATATTTTTCAATATTATGATGGATTTTGTAAGTTAGGATTTTTTTTTTTTACTTTTTATATATATATATTTTTCATTTGAAATCGAGGCGGTTGCCTCGATTGCCTTGATGCGACCGGAGGCAACCGCCTCACCTCACCTCACCAAGACTTTATCGCCTCGCCTCGCCTCGCCTTTCATCTTTTAAAACATTGATTATTTGCAAATGGTGTTTGGTAATGTGGTTGGTTTTTGTGTATCTTTCGATTTGTTATGTTTGTGGTTGTTGATGCTATTTGAAAATGTTTTAGTGTAAGTATGCATGATTCGTTTTAATTCTATGCATAATCGTCGATTTTGGATGGTGTTTGATAGTAGTGTAGTTATGCATTACTTGTTTGAATTCTGTTTGGTGAATTGATGTATGATCGATGATTATTTCTGTTTGTGCTGTTTCGAAATGGTAACAAGTGACCTTGGTTGGTTAGTTCTTGTGTGTTGTTTGAGTTGTTTTATTATGTTGTGGGTACTGCTGTTAGTGTTTGATGGTACACGGTAGTGTAATTATGCATATTCTAATACTATGTATGGACTGTGAAGTGTTGTTTACTTTTAGAATTATGTTTTGAGATTTGGTGGAGTGTGGATGTATTTAATCTGTGGTTGATATATGTTTGTTTGTTGCTGCTACTCAGGACCATTTAAGATCAATGGTGTCCCTCTAAGACGTGTCAATCAATCATACGTGATTGCCACATCTACCAAGGTCGACATCTCTGGAGTGAATGTTGATAAGTTTGATGACAAGTACTTTGCTAAGGAAGCTGAGAAGAAGAAAAAGAAGGGAGAGACTGAGTTCTTTGAGGAACAGAAAGAGGTTAGTTCCTTACCAGTATTTGCTTTTGCTGTATATCTTGACCATTTCTGACCCTTTTATGTTTACATATTCTTGAAATTCGTAGGAGAAGAAGTCCCTTCCTCAAGAGAAAAAGGACGACCAGAAATCTGTTGACACAGTATTAATCAAATCTATTGAGGCTGTTCCAGAATTGAAGGCTTATTTGGGAGCAAGGTTTTCACTTAAAGCCGGCATGAAACCTCACGAGCTTGTCTTCTAGAGTGAACATGTGTTGCTGTTGCTACTTTTTATGTTTTGTTTGAACTTGGTTTTAGCAATTGTACTCTTTCAGTTTCATTGTTATCAGACATCAAAATTTTGGTATGGTGTTAGGCAATTTAATGTGCAAGATCTTACTTCTAATTATCAACGAGCACAAGTGAAAATTCATATATAGTATGTGACATTATATTCTTATATAGTTATGTGGGATCTTCCTTTGTGTGTTAAGTGTCGTAGTCAATTTATATTTGGTTGCTTTCGTTTGGATGCACAAGGTTATGATTTTAAGCGTTTTATTTGAATTGATATAAAAACATCTCAGCAGAGATACAATAACAAACTCTGAGTGGCATTGCCAACTATGGTGGGCAGTGTATTAAGTACAAAGTTTATTGGAAGTCACACATTAAAGAGGTCAACCTATGTGGTATGCTCTCAAAGTAACTTGATTTTGCAAAGATTAGTATCACAATAAGCTGTCTGTTCTAGTGGTCATTCTCTTGAAGAAGTTGCTGGGCACAGACGGCAGCTTGCTCCGGAACCTTGGGTGTCGTAGATAGTACAATCCGCCAAGCAGAGCCACCAACTTGAACGGTGTTGTATAAAGCACAACAGCCGCACAAAGACTGAACATAATGAAAAGAGCTGTGGCTCTGGGATCTCTCCAGCTGAGTAACGACTGAAACCTCTCACCCTGTGTTGCAATGTCGCCTACCACAGTTTGGATCCTCCCTGCGACACTTCTAAGCCTGTCGTACCTCAGTCGAACTATATCATGGGGCTTCGAAGTGGGAAATGTATCAAATTCTTCGTCTAGCTCATCTGGGTGCACTGCTTCTGCCCATGAAAGTTTAGTGTCCATGTGAGGAGGGTACCTTGGGCGGAACCTGTAGTTCCACAATCCGATGAGGAACATGTATAGAAACAGAGTTGGGAGAATCAACTCCGGATACCAAATCAATATCAGGAACAGAATGTGAACCAAAACTGATGTGATTGGGTTCCTCCAGTTGCACACGTCACTGAACCATCGGCTCACAGAAAACATGCCCGAAAGAAGCGACATTATTCGAAAGAAATTAGCTTTGCTTCTTCTCATACTCCACATATGAGAATCCACATCCAACATATACTCCACAACTTCTTTTCTTAGAGGTGGTTCAGCTCTGCCAAGCCTCACTGCCACTATATTCATGGCTTGGTACCTCAAATTGTCCACTTGGTTCACAGTGAAAGGATGGAGGTAATGCATTTTAGGCAACAAAGGATGCCCATAAACATGTATCATGTTAGCTAAAGACAGGGTAGTGAATCTAACTGCTAGTTGAAGCTCACCCATTTTCTTCACTCCAGTAGGATGAAGAACAAGAAGTGGATAGGAATGTGTGTAGATTCGATGAGCTTCAAGGGTCGATAGCCTGATTCGTACCTTTCCAATCCTCGAATCTTTTGCTCCACTGCCACCAGTCCCATTCGGTTTCTCACCTCCACCCCAGTGGCAGTTGTCGAAAACTCCCAATGTGATCACCGTGCAAGGATCGTAAACCTCCCATGTGTACTGCTCATTCCACCTAGGATTGAAGGTGTCGAGAATTGTTCTTGTTCGAACCCATTTCTGCCCGTACTTCGCGACACAATAGGCGTCAGTTCTCCCTCTATGATCTCTCATCTTCATTGGAAGAAGTCCTTGTGCACCCAAAATGCCCACTTCTAATATCCCAACAGGCGGCTTCCATAGTTGCTTTGCTGTAGGCCTCTGATCACTTATATACAGTGTTGATTCATCCAAAACATGGTATCCACCTTCAAGACAAACTCTAAGGTGAACTCTACTCGAAAACTTGAGCTCCCTCCTCCTATCAGCTTCCAGCACACCAAACCCGAACTTCTCAAGATTGAACCAACGTGAATGTACAGGCCTGTGGTCTAGCCTCTTCTCAAACATGCTAAGTGGAAGGCCTATCTTCCCCAAGACATCATCTTTTGAGTGATGAACTCGGTCCTCAATCGTTAAAAGCAGCTGCTCTTCAAAAGGCTCAGCTACCACAAACACCAAATCTTCATTCCAAAGTGGGTTTGTGGTTCGATTCGAACAAATCTTGGTTTTGAGTAGTTGACTTCCAACCTGAACTTTCACAAACAAATCAGGGAGGCGATTTCTGTCATTTGGCACCACATCTTGAGCTTCAATTACGTTCACTCGAAGATACCAAAGTTTTGGTGACACATAAACCTTTGATCTGATATTGAAAACACCCTCGCCATAGACTGAAGAAGCATCTGAGTGCCAAGCCTCTGAGAAGGCCTCATCAGCTTGAGTTCCCATCCACACTGCCACCATGACCTCCCCTCTAACCTTCCCTCCACCACGTCGGTCATCAAGCCTATACCACTGAGGAGCCAGAGGACTATCCGGTGGAACTCTAGTGGGGACTTCATTCAAATCAAAAACAACTTTACCAATATAATCATCTCTTCCCACCATCTCTTTATCCTTGACAAAAACCTCGAGCACTGATGATTGAATACGATCCTTCGAAAAGGCAAAAACCTGGTGCCATTCAGGATTCATTCTCTTGTCAAAATGCCTTGTCCTCCCCTTGTAGTTTCCCAGCTTCACTGCCACATAAGGATCACAGCTCCCAGTAATGGTACTAGGAGGTAGATTCTTGGCTTTCACGACCCGAACATACAGATAATACATCTGCTCAACAAGGTCAAAAGTGCTTGCATATCTTTCTCCACTCATCCACCCTCTCTCTCCAAATCCTCCACCATCGGGCCACCTCTCCCCCAGCTGGGGATTGGAGTCCTTTACATTGTAGTCCTCCGGATCACCTGAACCGCGTTGCAAATTGACTCCTTGCATGGTGAATGGGACCTCTTGCTGTTGAACTTTGTGCTTGTGCATGTGCTGGATTGTCTCCACTGTCACTTCAGTCTCTTGATTAGGTTCTTCAACTCTACACTCTGATGGAGAAACAGTAGAGATTTCCGTTTCAGTTTCTGAGTTTGGACGACCAAGTAAAGGTTTTTCACTATCAGAATTGGTGTTTTCCTGAACAGAACTCGGGTTTGGTTTTGCTTTTGGTGGTCTAGATTTTTCTTCAGGTTGTGTGGAAACATAGATTATTAGGCCAATCTCACCTCTAACAGCTGAAAAAAACCACTTCTTTTCTAGCTGATATCTCTGATAGACTTCCTCACCTTTCCCGACAACATTTGAGCACGGAATCCTGACTCTGCCAAGAAAATTCCTGCCAGGAACCGGCCGCCTCTCGTTGTACACAGACACTTCAATGAACAGGTGATTTTTGTTGTGTGTTGGGTCGAAATCAAAGACAAGTTTCTGGTTCCAAACAGGGTTGAGATTCTTTGGGATGGTTTTGGTTTTGCTCAACTGGTTCAGGAAATCAACTTCCACAAATGTACTGGCTGACCCTTCACCGTCTTTTGGCATAAGATCACAAGCATCCACCACCTCCACCACCAACTTCACACTGCTTTTTTGAAGCTGCATTGCACAAGAAACCTCAATAAACTCAGATTCTAAAGCAAAGAATAGTTTCCACTCAACAAGGCAGAATAATTAGGCGCCGGTTTTATTGTGCTACAAGCAAGGTATGCTTTGAAGAAGAAGCTGTGAGTGTGTGTGTAAGCTCTGTAGAGATCCAAAGATGAGCTAGAACAAAATGGAGGGAAAGTATCAACTTTTTCTCAAGTGGGAAAGTGAAGATCGGGGAGCTTCTCTAATACAAATGTCTGCATGAAAAAATTCCAGGACAACGTATTCATAGTCCAGGAAAATTCTTCTATGTATACGTTTGCATTAAATAACTTTCGGTTCATTATATTAAAGGGTTTTAATTGTTTTGTGGTTCTATATAGACCTTGCTTGGATTCTAAGAAACTGAGGGAAAAAAAAAAGATTTTTCTCTCATTTTCTATTTGGACAATATTATGATTAAACTTACTTAAGACAAATTCAACCAAGAAAATAGATACCCAAAAGGATTGGAGGTGGTAACGTTGTTACAGAATATGAAGAAATTAGATCTAAGATTCTAAGAATGTGATGTAGATTAACTGAATGAATAATTAAGGAAAGAAATTTTGTAGATGAAGATGAGACATCGACATATAAGGAGAGAAGATTAAAGAGAAAAAGGAAGGAGTTTCAACTCGTGTGAGGAAAAAAATGCAGGGATAAGAGTGGAATTAAGTGTTGGAAATGAGTTTATTAATTAAATCAAACTTTCGATTAAAAAAAAAAAAAGTCGATTTTTAATTTGTAAATTTACTGTTATTATTTCCCTTATATCATGTGATTTTCTTTTTTCTTAAGTTTTATTAATACATGTACACATATTAGTAAGTAAAAACATAGTTTTTTTTTTTTTCATATTATTGATAAATATACACATTTTATTAGACATAGGACAATCAGTGTATGCTTCTGTGTGATATCTTGTCTTTTTCTTTTTTTTCCTTCAAAGAGAAATATCATTGTAAATGGAAAAATGGTTATGAAGACTAAAATTATCTCAATTATGAATGGCTTTTATTACATTCTTTCATTTTTTAAAGATAATAAAGCTATCTTTTAAAAGAATTTAACTAATTTACTGATATAAAAATATTAAGACGAATGATAGTCATCAAATTATATTCACGAGTGCTGCCATAAAACATGTTTCTAGTTGGTTGGTTCACTTCTTTGTGGTTTGTTTCCTTTCTTTTGTTGGCAGCAACACCAATGTGAAGAAAGGAAGCCAGAAAACAAGGGACTTAAAAAGAAAAGCAAAAGCATAAGCCTAAAAGCTTCAAGGGCTTGTGAATGTGATCTATTGCCATAAGTTCTTTTCCCTCTGCTTTTCTATTCTCTTTCTTACTTTATCATGGTTGTATCTGCCTTTGCTTAGCCTGCTCAACTACTTTCTAAACCATACAATTCTTCATTTTTCCATCATAACATATATTTATTATATCACATCATAATTTATCTTTATTATCAAAGATATGTCATGATTATGACAGTTGATTGAATCCTATGATCTCATAGAAATTCATTAATATTTTCTTTTTATAAAGTAAATCAAGTTGGATTCTTGAATAGGTATGCAAATTAGTCCATAAACATTTTTGTTAATAATGTCAGACTTTGAATGACCGGAACTAATGTAATATAGCTCATTTTGATAAAAGTGTACACTATAAGTTTGTAAAAATTACAATTATGGTGAAAAGGATGAGAATGCACTAACTAGTTTTAAGTAATTATTAAAAAAGGCTTAAATTTGGGTGCATCTTAGGTTTGAAAAACATCCGTGGAAGCACTTAGCTAGCAGTTATTCTCCCACAACCACACACTAGCAATCTTCAATGTAACTTTTTGGTCAGAGATTAACTAGATTTCTTGACTTAATTAATAAATTATCTTCTAGCAATGTTTGATTATAATATTTGACATGGGTGGCCCTCTGTTAATGATATTATGCACCTATAAATGTACCAGGTGGCTTTGTGCTCGAGTTGCTCAGACCTTCATATAATTATATGTATAGTCTGTGCTTAATTCATAAATTACCTGCCATAATGATGATCCCACGGACTTGGCACCTTGTCAATCAAAAAAGTAGAGTTGTAGATAAACCACTATTTATATCAGCTAATTCGAACAATTTATGAATCCTATTAGTAGCCATCAAACTTTAAAATTTAAACAGATAGTAAAAGGTTTAACAAATAATATAAAACTCTCAAACACACTAGCCCCTCACTTCCCAAATCAACTGGTTTAGCATGTGGACCAATCCCAATTTAAATATACAACAAATTCAAATATCAAATATTCAAATTAAGATATAATCATGTAAAAGCGTATGACTTTTGGTATAAATCAAGCTCTGAAACCATATTAGTAATCATCAAAATTTAAAGTTTAAATTAATAGGAAAGAGTCTAACAAATAATATAAAACTCTCTAACATATATGACTGATTGATAGAAGTGCCTAATCCAATTTAAAGTACTGGCAGCATATATATCTTCAAGGAAAAATTCCTAATACATCAAATCTTATTTAAACAAGAAAGAGCTGTGGTGATCATCTCAGAATGCAATTCCATGTCGAGGCAACGCAACTTCTTGCAAGTCGAAAAACAACAGTGTGGCTATGTAATTTTTCAACATGGAGTGTGTTATCCACGTGCTACCTTCCGTCAAAGGTTGCAACGGACTCCTTGAGAAGTTTCTGCGCTTCTTCTCTTCATCTGGACAAATAAATGAAACAACTGTCGTAACAACTATGAACATATCAAGATAATTTACAGGCTAAAGGTTAAATTCAAATGTCTTTTACATTCACCCCAATACCATACCCTCCAATTTTTTGACTCCCCAACTTGAAGTTTGTGAAGTTGGTTAGGAACCGAGCCTAACCTACCTCAATTTAGGTAATGCTCACATTGATTTTCTTCTTTATTGATCTTGTAATGGAAAACACTGTGGTCCTAATATGTGAAACTCTGTTGGTCTACTACGCATTTTCTTTGACATGCAAGCGAAATATTTGATATCACTGGCAACACAAGTGGTTGGAATACACTTTTTTAGGTGTTTAAAGAGTCATTGTATTAAGCTGCTAATGCTACCATAAACATCAAATATTTGCTTCTGAATTCTGCTAGCAAATATAGTCTATTGTTTGGTTCTTTACAGGTGTGGTGCCCCTCTACATGGTGGGTTTGGAGCTCAATAGAATCCCGTAGTAGAAACACTTTAATACATCTATTCTATATGTTCAATCATTTATATTACATCACGTGATATGAATTTTTCATATGATTGGTTATTTATGTCACATGACATGATTTCAAATGGTTTAGAATATATAAATCAAATGCATTGAGGCACAACTCTATTCATGTAAAACAAAACCCTTTTTCATATGACCCCACAAAGACTCGTTTTACCATGCAAAATATCAGTTGAGGGATATAATTATTAGTTAGTAGTTTATAGTTAGGAAAGTTAGCATATAAACCTGTCAGAGACACTTAAAAATGGCTGGATTTTTCTGCTTTGAAGTAATGACATCAAACAAGTCCAACCATGAGTAAGAAGTTGTGGCTAAATGTGTAGAAAGAAAATTTTATATTCTACAAAAATATTCAACCAGAACAGAACATATTATTTATGCAGAGTCCAACCATACATGCAAAAAATATAAAAGAAAAACTACAAAGTTGAGGCAAACAACGCCTGAACAAAAACCAACCATACATACAAAAAATGCAAGAGAAAACTACAAAGTTGGGCCAACAATGCCTTAACAAAAGCCAAAAAAAGAAAAAAAAAAAAGACGAAAAAGTTACGACAGAAACATTGTAACATTATCTTAGTGACAAGTTATTCCTGGATGCTATAGCTTCTCTATGGCAGCAATTGACCTTTTAGGAAACGCCACGGTCCAGTTCCAGTTCCCATCCTGTAATTGTAAACGATATCTGCATTAGAGAAAATAGTATTTTGAATTTTTTTTTTAATTTTTAAGTTGAATTATTACCTCCAAACACCGGCAAATGTTCGCAAACCCATATAAATGGTTAAAGCGACCCAAATTCCAATAAAACCATTGCTTTTTGCTAGAACAAATAAAGATGCTATGCTTGCTATCGCCACCAGAACCTAAGAGTAAAGATTCCCGGCAAAGTTACAATTTATCCTAAGAAAAAGAAATGTAGGAGAAATTGAAACAGAGCTTGTACATGTACACTACTGACCATGGAGTAAGCAGAATATGCAAAATCAGAAGCACCAAAGTTTACACCATCGAAAACAAAAGCTAATGAATTGATGGGTTGAGTTGCTGCAACAAACTGGAGGAGGAGCAATAGAAAAGAAAATTTATTCATTCTAAAGCTATCCAGCAAGAATAAATGGTATAATAATTTTTTATCAGGACCATAGAAGTTCCTATAATATTATTGTATCGATAAGTAAACTAAACCTAAAAGGAAAGTGTATGGAAGAAAAATATGTAATTACCGGAATGCCAATATTTATAATGTGTATGACATTGACATCACTTGAAAAAATTCCAGATCCAAAGTACAAACCAGCTCCAACGACAACTGCAAGCCCCAAGCCTAGTACAAAACCCATCTGTAAAACAACGGAAAACTTACATTAACTTTTGAGAGTCGACTATCATATAGATAAATTTCATTGATTTTGACATTTGTAGAATTTTTTAAATAAATATTCTGAAAGTTTGTTATAGACCTGTAGCACTCGGGTTGCAGCCATTGTCGCCTTCTTGTAGTCCTTCTCAGCAAATGCACAGGCAAGAATTGCCTGAAATAGTGAGGAGAAAACATATAGTCATCACTTATATGTTCTTGTAACAAAATTAATGGTAAAATCTGGCAATGAAGATGATCATATGATATGTCATTTTATAAACTGTACCTGTCCAGCCACAGCCAGGCCATCTGCTAGAAGAGAAGATGTTAGCCAGACTTGTAAGCAAACCTGGAACGAAGCCATAGGATTTGAACCCAGCCTGGCTGCCATTGATGCTGCCAGAGTGACACATATTGTCACAGCTATTACTCTTGCTAGCAACAGAAAACCTGTGCCCAAAAACATTGTGAGCTACAAGAAGTGCAAAGTAACATATATACACTATATCAGAAATTAAAGCATTGTTACATCAATTCCCTTACCATTTTTGAGAAACCGACTAAATTGCAAATCTTTGATACTTGGAGGTAAGAGATTAACTTGTCTCATCAATCTCCATATCAGGATCAGCGAAATTAGGTACCTATATATATTGGTTACCAAATTTAGAATAGATTTCAATAAAGGGAAATTCTAATAACAAAAACAGAATCATTATAAGGATAATTAAGGCACCACTTACTGAGAAAGAACATGAGCAATGGCTGCCCCACTAACACCTAGCCTGAAGACAAATATGAATATTGGGTCCAAAATAATATTTGTTACATCTCCTGCAACTGTTTTAATCCAATGACTCAATGGGTCACTTTTAATCATGGAAAAATATGAAATTATGTTATCGTAACTTGAAATTGAACAAACTTTGGTATAAATATTAAGTTGAGTTCCTTTGCTTTTTAGAAAATGCAAAAGAAAACTTAACTTTGGTTAAAAAAAAAAAACAGATGGTCTGAATTTGATAATTTTTAAAGAACGGAAGTTAAATTATATATATAAAGAATAATATATGTACCGGTGGCATATAAAGGAGTTTTGGTATCCTTAAACCCACGAAAGACACCTTGCATTGCCAGAGAGAGAAGAACTGCAGGCGCTCCAAGTGCTCTCAGAGTCAAGTATTTCAAAGCTGGGGCCATCATCGGTGAGCCCTATTGATCAATTATCATTTAAGAGTCACGATGACTACCATATTCACCAGAAGGAAAAAAAAAATGAACAAAACAAGTTGTTAATTACTCAACATCATCAACAACTTACAGATTTGACACCCATAATTTGCAAGAGAATTTTTGCTCCAAATATTAGAAATATTGCTTGTAAGAGACCAAGAATTGACCCTATAACCAATGCTGTTGAAGCTGAAGGGATATGTCTCTTCTGCTTGCTAATACTCAATTCTGCCTTAACCGAACTGGCACCGTCTTCTGGGATTGACCCTTTTGTTTCAGGAATATTTGTCGTGGCGGCTGCTGCTGCTCCTCCTTTTTCCAAGTTGTCAAGCATGGTAGTGTTATTGTTATCTTCCGATGGTTTTGACTCTTTCATTTCACTGCTGGTCTTAGTTGCATTATTGTTATTATTATTGGTATTAACCTTTTCCAAGTTCTGTTGTTGATGATCAGGTTTTTGTTCTTCAATGTTGCTAATTCTTCCAATTGTGTCTTCTTCAGCAACAAATGATGTTGTGATACTGACTAGCGGGAATATTGTAATCCTAGATGCTTGGTTGAATATGGCTATTGAAACTCCCACAGCTGCAATCTCCACTGGCCCTATAAACATCAAACAAACAAATTTCAATATAATCATTCACTTAACTTAAAAATGAAAAAAAGATGTGACACTTCAATCTAGTATAGATATTGTACACACTAGATGGGCAGTCTTTAGAAGCGGATCCGATGTAGGATGGAATTTAAAGTTTAATTTAAATTCAATGTTTGGTGCTTATTGTATTGGATTTGCTCCAATAAGAACAATGATCTCGAATTCGTTGATTTTTTATTTGTGCAATCCATCTTCACTATGTGTTATTGTATAAATTGGATCCCTGTCTCCTCTCTCTCTTTCTCTTTCTTTTGTTTCTCCTTTCTTTTTTTTTTCTTCCTTTAATGTTGTAATTATTTTAATTTAAAATATTATGTTTTATTTTATAAATAATATTTTGAAATATTTATATATTAATTAAAATTAATTACATGTTGTCATAAAACGATTTATAATAATTTTATAATACTAATATATAATATACTTTTTATTTTATTAAAAAATTATTTTATTTTACTCAAATATACTTTAAAACATTATACATCTCAAGTTTTCATTAAAATTATTTGTAAATAATTTTCTTTTATAATAAAAATCTAATCTCATGTTACACTAACGCAATCAAGTTCAATCAAATCCTACCTCATTTAATTCAACACAATAAATTTAAAATTTAGAACGGTGAAATTAAATTGTAAACAAATATATAAAACTCAAGAAAAAAAAAAATCTTAACCTTTGACAACTACATACTACTTTTAAAAGAGCTCACATGACATACAAAACCAATTGAAAATGAGTAAGATAAGAGAGCTAGCATACCTAATCGTCCGATGAAAGCTGTGTCAATGAGAGATGCAATAGGGTCAGCAGCTAAAGCAAGGGCAGCAGGGAATGCAATCCTTAGTATCTCTAGACCGAGTGGATCCATCTTGAAAACACGTCTGAGATTTACATCAAGAAAACGTGTGTATATATATATAATTATAACCATGTATGTATAAATGCAACAAAGTAAATTGAAATAATATCAAAGTTAGTGTATATAAATACCTTGCATCTTTGAAAAAAACAAAGAGAGGCATCTTCCATAATTTGCTTTCTGAATTTGAAAAATCACCCATGATATATATTCCAATTGTGTGACCAATAACAAACAGTAGACACCCTTGATAGAAGTTCAAATTGATGATGATTTCTTCACGTTCAAATGTTGATCACGAAAGAAATAATTCACTTCTCTCAAGCTAACTGAGCTTCGAAAATTTGCAGAACAAAATTAAAAAAGTTGATTATATATGTATGATAGTATAATAAGACAGTTACTCTTTAAGTAACAATATCATTTAATCATCATCAGATCTTACATTTATATTGATAATATCAAAACATGTAAATATGAGACAAATAAAACATGGGAATGAAGATATGACAACATTAATATATGCTAAAAATGAAGAAAACATAAAGTAAGCATATTTATGCATAATTAGATTATAATAATTATGATTATGTTTCACTAAGATAAGATAAATGGTTATGCTTATGCATAACGTATATAAGGAACATAAGAACATTAGTGCATTACCTTTTGAAGCGACAAAAGAAGCTGTGATTATAACCTAACTAAAGTGCCAAAAATGTACTGGTTGAGAATCTACGAAGTATTAAAGTTCGGCTACTTATATAGAAAAGCCAAGGTAAACATATATGCACAAAATTAAGAAGTACGTGAATTTAATAAGAATAATTTCTTTGATTGAAAGCTGGTTGAACCTTCCTCAGCTGTACTTGCTATTCAAGACACAGTGAACAGATGTCCGTTTGTTGATACATTATTAAATCACGATCGTACAGGCGGACATTTTCCGAGAAATATAAGATCAGAAAAATTATAAAAACATTGTCGATTTTAACATAGGTACATTCAACAACACATTTTATAAACAAATTGAGTGATTAAACTTTAAAATTACTGATAGTGATATATTATATTTTTATTATATTCAATTATTATTAAATGAGTTAAATTATATTTACAATAACCAATAGACAGAATCATATTTACATATTGTATTCAGACATGCTTAATTGCAATCAGATATAATAAAAATATAATCAGTAATTTTAGAATACAACCATTTATTTTTTATCAAATGTATCGATACCTCATATATATCCGAGAGGACCCCTTTAACATAACGATAGAATAAAGAGTTCTCCAACTGGACCGTCCAAATATAAAATATTATTTGTTTAATTTTTATCTAGTGTAAAAATATTATACTGTATTTTATACAAATAACCGACTTAATGAAACTGGAATCAAGATGTCCTGACACTTTATAAAATAGCGTCTGCACATACATATATATATATATAATTAATAGGGTAATGTGTCAATAGTAATGTACTAGTTATACGTATACCTTCCTCAGTTCTTTACGTCCCTAATAAAATCATCGAAAAAGAGTCTTTATTTCATGCACAAACAAAGCTTATAGTTTTATAGTGTCCAATATCTTTCCATTTATATTTACAATAAAATTTAAAAATAGAAGAAATTTTGCATACGTAGTCATAGAAGTCACAATAATGTCCCGGTCTGTTTGAACCAATCTTAAAAGCAAGATTCTTTGAATCTGCCCACACAAAGTACCAATGTAACATAAGTTATATTCTATTTTAATTATTAATTAATCAAGTATATTAAAAACTCAAGACGTGTTAAATCAGCAGTCAATCTTCATGACCTCAAAACTAATTAAAGGTCAAACAATATATCAAAAACCAGTACTCATCTGTCTTTTGAATCATTTTAAATAGTTATTGTTTGGTTAAAACCTGTTCTCAGTGTAGTTCCCGTATAGAAAAGAAGGGAGATTGGCTTATTTATTTATTTTTTTATATCCATATTAATTTAAGTGAATTTAATATTTATAATTGATGGTCGATACAAAAATAAAAATAAAAATTTTATTATACGTTTTTTGAAAGTTGAGTACATCACATCATCCAATGGCAATGGCAATTTCTTGATCAATTCCAAGAACTTTCTATGCATGTGCAGAGATTCATGTTCATGTTCTCTATGACTTTATTTTATTTTTTCTTGAAAACTTAAATAAAAATTAAAAAAAATTCTTTATTAAAATAATAATAATAATAATAACCGCATGTAGAGGAATATGACCCTGAAAAAGTGACGCGTAAAATATTTTAATTTAAGCTATCAAGATTGGACATCCGTACAGGATCAGTCAATATTGTCAAATAAAATGTAAAATTAAGTAAAGTAGACCCCAACTCCCGCATTAAGGAGACATCATGTTATCACTTTTAATTTTAAGTGACTAACGATAATCAAAAGACAGAAAAAAATAAAATAAAAATTGGGGATCTCTTATCAAAGATCCTAAGTTTTGATATCACTTTTATAATTATACTACATGATGGTATTTTTTATTATTTTAAAAGTAATGTGAAACCAAACATTATATATAAACTTGTACCAGTTTCATTTTTTTATAATTATATTCAGACACACACTTTTTTATTTTTTAAACTTTCCCATAATTTATTTTCGAAAATGTGATATTGGCTTATAATGGTAATGTTTTCCGATGTCACATGACATTTAAATGAAGATGTGAAAAATCACATGTATTGCAACAAATTTTTTTTTTTTTTTTTTTTTTATTAGAGGTTTTAAACATCCAATAGCTGGAGCCACTTGCTTTCAAAAGCTTATAGATAATAATAAGATTTTACATACCATTTAATACAATATTTTCATAAAAATATAAATATGAAGATGGTATAAAGTTTCAGGAATGCATGATATCTATTATAAGTAAAATATAACATTACTGCATAATTTCAGTACACATATACGTTAAATACGTGTATAAAGAATTAATTTAACGTTCAATTCACAGATTTAATGTATTCATATATATATATATATTTGATATATATATATATATGTATAATTTATATGCTAAACGTAATACTTAACGAAATTTATTTAAGTTTTGTGAGCGAGTTACAGTAGTTGATGTATGCATTCTGGAGTAGAAGATGATGCTATGTGAGTGGTTTATTGGAATCAGAAATGCAAAAAAATAAAAAACATTAAGTCATGAGCAAAAGATCATCGAACATGACAAAGTGAGTGAATAGTGATTTAAATTGTTTTATATGTATATGATGATGACGATGATGAGTTCATGAAGCCTGAAAATGATGATGATGATGAGTTCATGAAGCCTGAAAATGATGATGAGTTTGCTTACCTTAACTTGGTGTACTAGCCGGTTTCCTTTTCTCAGTCTGAGAATGCAGAAGCCTTTTTCGTTCCACCAACGAATTCTTCTGCTTTGCTCAGCTTTGCATACAATGCCCGACTCCACTTCTCTTTAAGTACCCTTCCCCCCCTCACGTCTCCTTTACTATTCTTAAAAAATTCCATCACTTCACACAAGCACATACAATCACTTCACACGAACACACACAACCGCACGACTTTTTAACCTTTTTTAGGTCAAAAGTGTCACATTATCGTATAAAAATATGTGAATTAACTTTTTAAAATAAGATAATTAATAAACAGTTACGAGAAAGATTAAGTTTTTCTTTAGCTTGTAGAAGGGGTGAAACCAGGATTTGACAGCAGGGTGATTTAGAATAAATTTTTTAAATAAACTATAACAGTATCAAAATATTTTATAAATTAAAAAATATAGATATACTTAATTAAATGAGATATAATAAATTTTACTTCTTAAAACTCATATTATAAATAAATATATTAATAAAAATAAAAGTAAGAAGATTAAAAAACATATATAAATAATAAAATTTATCAAATATGAATTATAATTAATGTTAAGATATTAACAATTTTTCTTTAAACATAGGCAATCTATATTTTGATAATCATAATTCATAATTATGAATATATTTAAAGTTAAACAGTATGTTAGGAGAAATAATATATTATGTAACTTATGATTAAAAAGAAAAAATAAAATATGAAAAACTTAAATAAAATTTTACATTTAATGTATGAAATAAAGTTATTATAGATACAGTATAATTTTTTGAGGAGAACTAGGGTAGGCTTGAGCCTACTCTAACCCGCATAGTCCTACGTCTCTAGTTTGTAGGCTTTTCTATTATCTAGACTATTACTTATTGTTTCTAAAACTAAAAAAAAATTGTATAAAAATGTGATTTATTAAAATACTTAAACTCCAAAAAAAATGTATGTTCTATTCTAAATATACGTTTTACACATATGCACGGCACCGTTTACGATTTTGATATGCAAATATGAACTTAAATAATGAAAAGAAGTATTCGATTGGCTTCCTGGTAAATATCAAAGTATATAACTACTCTAGATTTACTTGTATAGTCAGACAATAAGATATTTTTTTTCTTTTTTTAAAGTAATGGACAATCAGATCTTATAGTTGGTCTGTTATCTTGTTTTTGATTTGTGAAAATCTAATAAAAGAATTTGAAGATTTGTTGAAGTATTGTAGAGTGGAGCTACCAATGTCAAGGTGGCACATTCAAGATTTTGAGTATGATTGTATGAAAATGTATAAACTCTAGGTTATTTTAAAAAGTTAGTGAAAAGGTGGAATTCCACCATCCATATAAGCTATGTATATAAGCAAGTTTATAATGTTCAACCTTTTGTGCTAGAAAAATAAATGCTTTTAGTAGGTGGCATTAGAGTGCTTTTTTGGAAAGTGGGCTGCGTAGGATTCCCAACACCCCATTTTTTTTCACTTCACATGACCAAATTTTTTTCAAAGTGTCATTCCTCCGGATAGAGATGCTTCTATTTTGGTTTTTAGTTTATTCTGGCTAATTATCGTTCATATTTCTTTAAAACACTGATAAAAAAAAATGATCTTTTAAGAGGTTGAGAGTGTATTTTCTATTTTACTTATGTATTTTGAAAACAGTTGGCTAGATAATATATTATTCACACGTATATTTATGAGGTCATGAGTTTTATTTATATTTTCTTCTTTAAATTATAATAACTATGAATGTAAAATAAACAAAAACAGCTTTTTCACAATGAAAACACTAAGAAAAATTGTGGGCATACTCTTAACTTAATGCTTATTTTCAAAGCACCAAAAAAAAAAAAAAAAAACATTTTTATAACATCTTTTACAATGTGAATCTTTATATTTTTGAAACTTTATATTCTCATATATGACACCACATTCCTAATAAGAGAAAATATCTCTAAATGATAGCTATTTTTAGGGTCATCATTGTTTTTGTCATCTTCCAATATTTTTCTCGTTTTGTCCAAAAATATTATTGCAAGGACCAAAATGTCCGTCTATCATTTTAAAATAAAAATTACAAAAACATTCCTCTATCTTCATCTCCATCTTCGATCGGTATCTCCATCATCGGACCTTCCACTTGTCTTTTCTACTTTTTTGGTCATCTTCTCCAATAGACGAACAAACGGTCCTCTCTTGCTTCCTCATCTTCTCTATTATTCTTCCTTCTTCTTCTTCTTCTTTAAATATGAGAATCTGCACTTGCCAATAGGTTGTAACTAATGATCGTTATAAGGGTTGTGAGTCACAACCTCTGCTAATGGAGGTTACTTCACATTCATCATATATCAACTCTCTGCAATGTTAAAAATATCGATATCGATGGAAATATCGGTATTACGATTCAGCGGAAATGTCGACGAAAATATCGATATCGACGAAAATTTACGTAAAATTTATGGAAAGTACAGAAATTTAGTTAAAAATATAATATTTTTTAATGAAACTTTTGGTAATGTTAAAATAATCATTTCTACAACCAAAAATCATATTATATTTAAAAAAAAACATATTCTATCTAAAAAGTAACAACTAAAAGGTATAAAAATAAATATAATATATTGAGGGGATATATGAAAATATAAAAAGTTTCCATTAAAACTTTTTAATTAATTTGCATAACATAAATCATGCAAATTTTAATACCAAAATGAAGTCCTAAGTGGTTCATAAATGGTATAACTAGTATCTAGATTTATATTATACTGATACTATGACATATAATTTGAATGGATTTGAATATAATCACGAACATGCTATGATTAAACTTCTTGATTTCTTTTCACCATCTGTCCATAGATAGGAAATTGTGTGTAAGGATCATTGGAGATCCCAAAACTTCTATGACCATCATTACTAGACCTTA
This sequence comes from Dimocarpus longan, assembly GCA_022984855.1. Taxonomy (NCBI): domain Eukaryota; kingdom Viridiplantae; phylum Streptophyta; class Magnoliopsida; order Sapindales; family Sapindaceae; genus Dimocarpus; species Dimocarpus longan. The sequence goes on from CM041022.1 coordinate 24,751,953, forward strand.
AACTCATAGATTCAAAAGTAGTTGAAATGTTATCTTCATTGGATGATGACATCCCTAACTGCATTTGATGGATTCTCCTTGTATAATCCTTACCAATAACCCTTATGCCTGGACCCGTAGCTCTACACCCATGGTCTTCATCTTGTGTGTAATTAGTGTATTGTTCTTTACAAGTAAATGGACTCAATAACAAACCTGTATCAATATCATTTCTTTGAGTAAAAGTATAATTATTTCCTTCATTGTCATCATTATCGTCGTCATCATTGTCATCATCATCATCATCATCATCACTATTATCACCATCGTCAACACCATTGTCTTCATTATGAATTTCATCAATAGTAAGGGCTTAGGAGTTTTTGCTTTTAAAATAGAATAGCAATTATGAGATGTTTGAGTTTGACTACAAAATGGAATATAATAATGAGATTATTTACGTGGATTGAAAACTTATTTTATTTAGGGTTTTATTGAAAATTAATCTATTTTTGATAACCTATTTGAAAAATAACTTTAATTGTTTAAATCTTTGCACAATGTTCTTTTTTGGACGAAAATGCCCTTGACCCATCACTTTTTGTCAATCACTCTTTCTACCAAACGATCTGGTTAAGAATCCCAATCTCGAAGTTAGGAATCTCAACCTCGAAATTGAGATCCCAACCTACATCCTAACTTCGAAGTTGAAAATCCCAACCTCGAGGTAAAGAATCTCAACCTTGATAAAACATCCAAGTTCACATTTTCAACCTTCAGGTTGGGAATCCCAACTTTTAGGTTAGGAGTGCTAATCTTGATTCAAATTCACATTCGAAATCTCAACCTTAGAGTTGAGATTCCCAACTTGGATGTTAAATCAAGATTGGGAATCTCAACTTAAAGGTTAGGGCTCCCAACATAAAGGTTGAGATTCCCAACTTTAAGGTTGGGAATCCCAACAATGATTCAAATTACTATCATTTTATTAAAGGCATTTTTGTCTACCCAATATCTTTTTTATAACAATAAAACAAGAAATGTTATTTTTGAGGTTATCCTTACCAAATGAGTCTTTTTTGTAATTATTCATTTTATTTATTTAATAAAAGATTAAAAGTTTAACAAATTCTTATTTGAAATGCTTAAATTTCACTTTTATTTTATGAAAATTTAATCGATATTTTCAGGATATTTCACGAATATTCTACGGATATTTTCGAAAATTTCCTTAATATTTTGTAAAATTTATACTACAAGCTCACGGAAATGATATTTTACTAAAATATCGCGGATATTTTCAGGATATTTTAACGGATAGGAGATTACACCCCCTATCGATATCGATACCCTTGATTTACGAAAATATCGATGAAAATATCGCGGAAATCACGGATGTTTTAAACTATGACTCTCTGTCATTCCAAACTCCTCACAGAGGAGCTAGCAAATCCCATTGGTTGTGGAGATTGGGTAACTTATTTATTAATTAAAGTGAAAACCATACAAACTATCACCATAAAACTGAGCACTTGTTTGATTAGCATTAAAGAATTGAGTTAAATTTTATTAACACTTACCCAATTGAAAAAACATTGATATCCTTCATTGAAAAAAAAAAAATTAATAAAAAAGGTTTCTATTTGTCATCTTCTCCATTTCCGCTACAACTTCTATTTTCAACCCACTTGTAACTAAATTTTTGCCATTTTCTTTTTTATTAAGGAGCTGTCATTTTCTTCATCAAAAATTAAGCTTCAGGTTATTCTCGTTGACCAAAGAAAAATATCTCTCGTCCTTCTTGTTCACCTTTGAGAAGGTGATGAATCTAAACTCGAAAAATGGATGTTGTACTCGAATTCAGTTCACCTTCTCAAAATCGATCATGTTGGTGACTCTTTGTTTCTTTGTCGAACTCGGTCAAACTAATTCAACTCTTGTTGAACCATCGACTATTCGTAAAAGTGAACAAAAACTAACAGATCACAAAGACATCGAATACAATGTCTTCGTGAACTAACAGTTATGATTGTTTTCGCGGTCTTTCAAGCTTTTAAAATAAAAGTAATTTTATCATTAAAATTTATGAATAGTGAAATGGTGTTAATTAAATTCATTTAAGTTTTTTGGTGCTAGTGAAACAAATTTTTAATTCTTTAGTACTATATATATATAATCCCTAATTGAAATGTAAAAATAGTAAAGAGGTAATTGTTGGGTTTGTTGAGAGAAAATTTTGTACGATAGAGACAGTAAAGTGATAGACTAATTTTATTAGTGCACTAATTTTAGGCCTATTTGTGCTCTTAAGCCTTATAGTTAAATTTATAAATAGAAAATGAATTTGAAAAAATTTAGTGAGAGATCCCTCATTTTAGTTTTGTAAGAACCTTTACGAATATTGTCAATGAATTATATAAGACGAGGTTTTTCATGTTAAGAATAATAAAAATATACTTGTGAAAAACTTATAAACAATTTCACTGGCACTGTAAAAGTATATTTTCCGACGATTTTGAATGTAACGCACACTTAAAAAAAAAAAAAGAAGATATATCCACGGTCCCAAAATATACGATGTTTTCCCAAATATATACTATTCATTTGCATTAGGATCCATACACAAAGTTTCAAAAAGGTCCTCATGAATCTTGTAATAAGCGATCCCTCACTAGGAACCTACCACCTGTAAGAATAAGAGAACAACGTATATATGTACTCTCTGTCGTACATATAAATGTCAATATATAATAATAATGATAATAATAATAATTGTGTTTGATACAGTACTTCTTTTGTTGATGAGTCATATAATGCTCAACCATTTATTTGTTTACAGAGAGAAAGAGAAGTACAAATGGTACATTTGTTAAATTCAAGGGATCATTGAGAGCGCATGGTTTCCTGAATAATAATATTCGTATATGCAAGCTGTTTGTAAAAAGCTTCCTTTTCATTAGTGACAAAAGTATATACATCCTTGCATTTTATATCATGGTACCACGGCAGCCATTCAAATAATGGAGGGACCCAAATTTCACGTTTGAATCTAGATATAACATTTGCACATACGATGATAACTTAATTTATTATGCATTTTGATTTAAATTAAACATAATGCGCTCACAACTTTTTTGCTTCTTTAGAAAACTATACATGTACCCTTAAAGGCCTCTTGTCTTCTTCTTCCTTTCTAGGAATACAAGATTTTGCCATGGAATCACTACTTGATTTTCAATGTATCGAAGTTGTTTTTTAGTCGACTCGATTCTTCAAGCCCAATACCTGCGAATATACAACAAACACAACAAAATCAAAGGAACGAGGCAAGAAAGAAGAACAATATACACAAGTTTTACACGGTTCGACTGAAACCAGACCTACATCCACGATCATCATTATCTATTTTGACAGAGTAACAGTATAGTATTTCTCTCTTTTAGTCTTTACAATGAATTTGATTTCCTATTTATAGCGAGGTGTGATACAATTTGAATTGATTTGAATTACATCCAGATAAGGTAAAAAATAATTTACATTAATTCTGACAATTATAACGCCAAGATTATCTCCACTGAATCAGTAATTGATTCCGAGAATATCGATATTTAATTTGCTGTAAAACAGGAAAGTTGAATTCTTCCCGAATTAAGCTGCTTCAGGCTTCTAGAAAGTCAACTGTGTCAATCGTAACGAGCTGATATTCTGGCGAACTGACATATCACTCATCGAGCAGATGGAGAGTCTCAAAGCACAAGCTGATGCATGAGCTGATTATAAGAAATAGTGTGCTTTTACAGTGAGATCTTTATAGCAACCAGGTCAACGAGCTCTCATATAGCGACCATATTATCGGGCTCTCATATAACGACTAGATTAATGAGTTTGCTAGGCTTCTGGCCATTAGACTTATCCCTTGGGCTTTTAGTGGCCTATATATCCAAATTGTGAAAATACCTATAACACAATGAAAACATAGAAAAGAAAAGAAAAAAAAAATTATAATTTAAAACTATCCGATTCTTCAATAAATTTTTGTATCACTACTTGATTTTCAATGAAAAAATAGAAAAGAAAAGAAAAAAAAACTATAATTTAAAACAATCAGAATCTTCAATAAATTTTTATATCTTATATAACAAAAGAAAAATAATAATTTTTTATGTAAATAATTAATTCGAATGTATATTCTCAAAATTTATATTATATTCAACGAGTTTTAGAGATGTATACAAAGTTAAATGATGATCATAATTTTGTTTCAAACCCACAATAAAGAAGCAGACAAAATGAAATGATTTAATTAAGAAGATGGAGTTCCACTTTCGTGTGGAAGCCACGATATCCCAATCTCAAGCTCAATTAAACAAAGAAGATGGAATCCACTTTCGTGTGGAAGCCACACTGTCGCGATATGTTCCTTTTAATAAAATCCTTTTCATACAAACGCACTGTATATCTTTTAATTTGTGTAGGTGGTTAGATGCACAAAATTTGGACCAAACAGGTTATATTGTTGAGAAACTTCCTAAATTACTAAATGATGACTTAATTTGTCACTTAATTGTCCGTGGGTGCTGTCTCGGCCTTTCTTAATTTGGCACATAATCTAACGTATAAACTACAAACACACCAACCAACGAATGAAAAATGTTTTGCAATGCGTCATCATGTTAGTAATGTGATAGAGTAAGTAGGGTGGCAATTATATTCATTTCTTAATGATTTGTAATTAGTGTGAACTTAATTTGATCCGTTGAATGGATTTTATTATAACCAACCCACTAAATTTGCTTTATTTTCACATTATGCTTTTTAGTTATTGTTAAAAATTACTATTTCTTTTCAATTGAGAAAGTGACTATCATATCGTGTCATTCTAAATACGATCGGATTAAATTTAAATCACTCTTAATATTATTTTTTTAATTAATTATCATATCAAACCCAGTCATAAGCCACCGCACTGAATTTGTCTCGTATTGCTGAGGCTCACGGGTCACACTAAAAACAATAGACACCCAAGTAGCTATATTAAGTGCATGCAAATGGCTATAGTTTATCTAAACTAATCTGAAGAATTAAAGTGCAACCTGAGGTAGGAGATGTTAGTGCTTCTTCATGAACAAAACCTTTGTTTATTGTCTAAACAACAGCGTCATAGAAATGTCAACATTGCTTGTAATATGATATATGATTAGTGCATGCTTATCAAAGTCTAATGGTTCTAACAGTAGAAGTTAATTAATCTTAGTGCCGGGAAATGCCTCGAGCTTCTCAATCCACTAACATCGCTTCTTTTGTTATTGATGATATATATTATTACTTTAATTTCCATATTATACTTCAAAATATTGCTGGTTAATGCTTGCTTTCTGTAGTCAATTAATCTTCCAATAGTTTTTGCACGTACAATACAAATTCAACAGCACTTGTGTCCTTTCCAAAAGAGTTGATCATGAGATTAACATATATAAATAAATGTACTCTCTGTGAAGATGTCGACAGCAATTTAATTTTCTTCCATATCCCAATCTATCGCCAATTAATTAGACCCCACAAATTTCAAGAGTTTAATATGTTAAAAAAGAAGTATTATATTGTATATAAGTAGAACTAGAGATCAACGTTCCTTTTGAAGAACCAACACAGCAAATGCTAGCCACTACATTTCATGATTATTATTTTACCTTGAACTAATTGGAAAGGAAATGCGGTGATTATGGAACAACCCACTTATGTGAATTGAATTAAGACTTAAGAGAGTTTAGAATCTACAACTGATTTATATTAATTATTAATCCAATTAAACTTTTGTTGGGGTTTGCATAACCTAGGGCTCCAACCAAAGTTTAGGTAAGAGTATTTTTTGTATTGTTTGAATAGAAATGTTTTTATATCTCAGCAAGACTCCAGTGCTCTCAGCAGTAACACACAATTGAGTCAAGAGTGCTTGAAATTATGAAATTGAAAGTGCTCTTTCTTGATGAAACATGTATATCAATTGAAACTGATCATGAATGCTTCATCAGCAAATAATTTTTCCTGCTGCCCCACCCCGACTTTCTAGTGGGTTGAATTTCATCAAGAGTGATGTAATCATTTAGGTCAGTCCTAACTCAGTAACTCCTATGAAGGATTCTAGAATTGCAAATTTGCATATTCAAATAATGAAGCACGTTGTAACAAGGCAAAAGCAATAATTACATCTTCGAATATTGAAATCTTGATGCAGCTTAATTATGTTAAAATGATCATAGAACATATGTTTGAGGAAAAACATCCAGAAATAATTTACAAAAATTTTCAAGTTTTACGAGCGTGTATTCCATTTATAAATAATTGTGTAGCATAAATAATGCCTAAGGAAAAAATCAAAACAATAAATGATTTACATCATATAAATGGATAAAAAATAAAATGACTCAACCATCATTTTTTAGTGAACATATAATGATAGAACTTGTCTCCACCGGTGGAAATTGGTATGCCTAACAAAAAATCGTATGGCATCTTGCGTACATAAAAACCATTCTTCATCTATAATGTTGAAATTAATATTTAATATCCGTGACACAGATGCAACAGAAGTCATGCATATTTATATAAGCTTAAATTGAACATGTAAGCTTAGCTAGTGATGATTTAATATACTTTCAGGAACTTGTCGGAATGTTTCTGTGTACTTCTTAAACATGCATTGATATATTTAAAGTTTCTGTAGACCTTCTACATGGTTGTTTTCTCACACTAAACGTACTCTATTTTCTTTTAGGCTCTCATTGCCTTGCAATTATACAAGCATATGCATGTTTAATTCGTGTCACCCCTTCTGCCAAATTTGCGATAACTACATGATGATAGAACCACATGACTCTATTGGAACGTGCAAGGATTTTATTTTATTTTTTTTCAAATGTGTTTGTTGGTTTTCTAACATGATATATGTACAGATGGAAGTTTAATGTGTACCAAAAATTTGTGTCTCTGGACCCTGATGGGACTTCCACTTCCATTTTGTCAGATATCTTGGCTTCCAGGAAATCAGTAAAAGATTTTTCAGTACTTCCGGGAGCATGCTCTACTTCAATTGAAGTTTTCGAATTGGTTGCCTTGGTAATGAAGATGTCGACTACATTTTTCTTCCATTTCCATCAATTCTTATCTAATGGGACCTCAAAAATTAATTAATTTAAAGATCTTATCTTGAAATTAAGGAACATTAATTATAGTGTGAGTGTTGAAGATATTTTCTTAATTGATCAGTTCCAGGCGGGATAGATTTTTAATTTTAATCCAAGGCAACTTTTGTCAAGGTTTGCATTAGGGGTCCTACCAATTTTTAGGTATGAGTTATCTTCGTATTGTTTGAATAATAGTTGTTAAATCTGATAAGACCCCGGGGCACTCAGCAGTTAAACAATGAGTCAAAGTGCTTGAATTTATTATAGGAGTGCTCTTTCTTGATGAACATTCATACATATATTAATTAACGAAACTGATGATTAATGCTTGATAAATTTTATAAATCTTTTCAAAGAAAAAAAGTACAGAATTTCAAGATTTGCATACGAATAATGAAATAGGTAACAAGGCCAAAGACATTAAAACAGTGAATATTGAGATATAATTTTATTGTTGTTAATGTTAAAATAATATTAAAACATATTTACGAGACAGAGTATCCATATAATTTGGAAAACCTTTAATTTGAGAGCTATAGGCATAGAGTGTATTTCATATTTCCATTAAAGCTTGTAACTCTCACGCATCTATTGTCTCGAACTCTGTTTTTTAAATACAAATTTGAGACTTGAGAGCGTGATGTACGATTTGAACTTATGACTTCAATATATGAACGTGAAAAACTTATACAGAAGTCAGATGTGCGCCTGAACTAATAAATAAGCCTAGCATATGATGATTTGACATGCTTCTGAAACGAGCACTGATCTGCAATTAAGTTTCAATGCGCTTTATCTATATTTATCTCTAAAGTTTCTTCAGATATATTATTCACACTACTTTCTTTTAGGTTCTCAATGCCTTTGCAACTAATAAGTTTGATCGTGGGAGCTTGATATGCTTGTTCGATTCGTGTCCTGTCAGCTATATTTTCAATAAATACTTAATACTAACAGAAGCATTTATATAATACAAAATCTGTTGGACTATACTAGCATTTATTTGACATAGAATCTATTGGACCAACTAATAAGTATAGGTCTTCTCAAGTGTGCATCTGTTGGTTTTCTAGCTAACATTATATGTAACAACTGATCATAGGAGTCTAAAATGTGTTTTTAAATCCCTTCGGTTTAAGTTTGTTATACGTATTTTCGGGGGACTGCACTAAATGAGCTGGTAAAAGTCCAATAAAATAACCCAATAGACTGGTTCAGCAGATTAGCGTGCCAAATCTCAACCCACAAGAGCGATCTCTTGGAGTTCTAGACAAGCAGCTCGTATAAGCGAGCTCTCATATGACGAGCAACTCATTGATGCAGGTCTTCAGCTCAGACACAATCTCAAATCGGGTAGACAAGTTCTCAGGTCACTTGTCATAATTATAACAATCTTAACGAGCTCTAGCTCACCCAAAATAAAGTTGAGCTCGCTACTTAGAATGATGTGCACAATAAAACTTCCTAGAATGGTAGCAGCGCAGCACAGATAAAGGAACATGCAACTACTAAATTAAGACCCGGATTTTGTGGGATTTGACCATGTACTCAATGGATGTCAATATTGAAAAACATAATTAATTATTTCTTATTTGTATTCAACTGTAGCACCACATTATTCTCTATAAATAGTGACAAAATTACTTGTAAAAGGGGTGGGGCTTTTGATCTCTCTCTCTCACTAGAACACAATCAATAACAGTGACAATCTCTCTCTACAAAAGAGGAGGCACCGTGGAAGTAAGCCCTTTCCTTGGCCGAACCACGTAAAATATCTTGTGTATCGTTCTTCCTCTCTGTCACTTCTCTCTCTTTTCTGCTTTGTTTTTATGTTGATCTGTAGTTCTAGGCTTAAAAAAACTTAGTTGACTGATTTTTAAAGTCAACATTTTGGCGCTAGAAAGAAGACCCAACTGCAGATTTTTTCAAATCTTCTCCGATTGCTATGGCAAGAGGAAAGGCAACCAAAAGTGGTGGTGCAGGAGCTGCTCGACCAGAAGGACATATAGAGCGACAACAACATGACACATCCCAGGCCTTCGTAGACGAAGTTGTTGAAGGAGAGCCTCCACCGGCCCTTCGTTAGCTAGCATCGATGGTCTCAGCTGTCGGGGGGCTACAGAAGTGACACCAATGGCAGGAGGCACTGGAAAACTTGATGCAGCAACTTGCTAATGCAGTCAGATCGTTGGCTCACACTCAGGCACAGAACGCAGGGGAGCTGTGACCTCCCACCTTAGCTCACCCTTCCAAGTCTCATTCAAGAGCTGAATGCCACCAAGCTCCTGAAGAGGAAAAGATAGGTTATCAAAATGTGGATTCGCACCAAGTTTTCAACTCGTGAAGGCCAACTCAAGGATACCTATCAGAGTGCCATTTTCTAGGCCGCGAGCATATGAGAGAATATGTCTCAAGATCTAATAGTAGAATAACTTCTTCAAAGGGTCCGCCAGCTTGAGGCACGACATGAAGCTCGGGAGCAGAGGGGTTGGTACAATGAAAGGAACCCATTCACCTTGAAAATCTAGTTGGAGCCACTTCCTCCCAGGTTCAAGATTCTCAATATCCCACAGTATAATAGGGACGCTGACCTGTATGATTATCTCAATGCATTTAATATTCAGAAGGATCTACAAACTATTAGCTCACTGGTCAAGTGTCGTGTCTTCTCGGTAACATTTTGGGACATTCCACGGACTTGGTTCAAAAATCTCTCTACTCGCAGTATAGACAGTTGGGAAGAATTCCAAAGAAAGTTCATTAGTCAATACAACGCCCTCAAGAAGCAGCTCGCATCTCCCTGTCACCTCGCCACTATCTTCTAGCATCATAATGAATCGTTAAAGGACTACCTTGTCAAGTTTAAGAACGAGGTGAACAATGTGAAAAGCTCTACGGATGAATATATTTTAACAGTCATCTCGACAAGTTTAAGGAAAAACAGGAAGCTGTATGAAAATTATACAAGTCTCCAATGAAGAACCTGAGCGAGTTCTATGAGTGAGCTGCTAAGAAGATACAATAGGAGGAACTCTTCGGCTCAAAGCAGCCCAGCCAGGAGAGCAAAACCAGTAGTTCCAACCAATCAAAGAAAATAGATCATGGTGGGAACAAAAATGGAAGCCAGGATAATGGCTCACACTATCAGGTCGCTAAAAAGGCCAGAAAAGAGCCCAAGAATGAGCGACCTTAGCATCAAAGTCACCATAACAGCTATAGTGTTCTGTCAGACACAAAGGACAAGATCTACACGACAAAGAAGGACAAGGAAGACTTTGGGAAAGCCAATCCCATGAAATCCTCCATCCATCGCAGGAACCAGAGCAAGTTTTGTAATTATCACGATGAGGTCGAGCACGACACCTCAAACTATAGGTAACTAAGGGATGCCATCGAAGACCTCATCAAGCGAGGTCACTTGAAGGACTATGTGATATAGCTAGTAGATTAGCGACCTCAACAGCGTCAATAGCTAGCACAACAATCCAAACGAGCTATTGATCAAGAGCATAAATCTAAGGCATAAGTCATCTTCACAATTCATGGTGACCTCCACCTCGCAGATGCATTCCCATACTTGGTGGTAACTTTATTTTTGAGCACATGCCTCCAATGATAGCATAAATATTAATGAATGTGTTAAAATTTCCATATTGTTGTGTTATGATTATTTATTGTGCTCATTGAAATGCTTTCGCCTTGGCTAAAAATGCAAATAATCGAGTTATGTTATCGGGTGACGACTCCCTGGACATAGCTCGCGATTTATTATGTTGTTATCTAGTGACGACCCCCAGGACAATTCAGCCAACTATGCTATATAAGTTCAAGTTCTAACTCTGTGAGCGCAGCTGAGGTTCCAACCTCTACAACTCTCACTATGCAGCTTAGGTTCCGATCCTATAAGCGTAGCTCGAGAGGTAATTATGCTATACAGCTCAGGTTCCAACCCTATAAGCGTAGCTAAAGTTTCGACCTTCTCAACTCTCGCTATGTCGTTGGGTTCCAAGACCCTTTGTGCATAGCTCAAGAGGTAACTATGTTGTATAGCTTGGGTTTCGACCCTGTGAGCTCAGCTAAGGTTTTGACCTTCTTAACTCTCACTCTGTCATCGGGTTCCAACACCCCTTGAGTATAACTCGAAAGGTTTATTATTGCTAATTCATGAATTTATTTTTCAATTTATAGAAAAATTCCAGGACTTAATGGGACAAAGACACAAAACCAATACTGAAAAGAATCGAGCGGACGTCAAATGAGCCTCACAAACGAGCTGCATAAAGACCTTATTCACAAGCCAAAGCGACAAGGCAGAAGTTTAAGGGAAAGCATATCGACTCTAGACGAACTGGCTTTTACCAATAAGCTCAAGTTCCCACTTCGTAGACGCATTAGGATCTTGGAGGCTTAATGTTATTCATATTTTCGGGGGGCTACACTAAATGGGCTAGTAAAAGTCCAATGAAATAACTCAATAGATTGACCCAGCAGACAAAGGCTCAGCTTGCCAAGTCTCAACTCATAAGAGCGACCTCTTAGAATTGTAGACAAGTAGCTCGTATAAGCGAGCTCTCATATGATGTGCAACTCATTAATGCAAGCCTTCAACTCAGACACGACCTCAAATCTGGTAGACAAGTTCTCAGGTCACTGGTCATAATCATAATCATAAGTAGACAATTTTTTTTTTTTTTTGTTTTTTAAAACAAAAAATTATAATTACAAGTATAATATCTTTATTTGGTTTCACGAATAATACGTATCCTATACATATAAGCAAACATTTAATCACTGTACATATCAAAACCCATAGCACTTAAGCAAAACGTGTATCCTTATCTCTCTCTTTATATATGGTTTCTAAAAATAAAACGTATTTTTATACATACAAGCAAACATTTAATCACTGTGCATATCAAAACCCATAGCACTTAAGCAAAGCTTGTATACTTATCTCTCTCTTTATATATGGTTTTACAAATAAAACGTATCCTGTACATACAAGCAAACATTGAATCACTGTATAAATATCAAAACCCATAACACTTACTTCAGCAAAGTTTGTATACTTATCTTTCTCTTATATATATATATATATATATGTATATATTGCCATCTATAATGGGACATCTGCATGAAAAAGGTTTAGGTCAGAGATTTAATTTGTATCGTTACAAATTCACTATCCTGAAAATTTTTCTCACAGATTATACACAGCAGAAAATTTTCGTACATATATTACTCTTCTTAACAACATACAAAGTTAAGAAGTAATAGTGCAAGTGCTATTATAAGATTGGGTTCGATGTTTCTTGTCATATTTGCTATGGAGGACTATTAAACACTCCGCTTCATGGTGGAACTTGGGCTTTATCAGGCCCCAAACAATTCTGTAAGTGGATCTCAAGCTCATCCGAATCATCAATGGTAGTCCCATCCCCGACTCTAGCATGTCCTGCATGTTCCTCCCAGCTCCATACATCGGCTTATTCGTCGTCCCCACAAATAGCTGGAATGTTGTTGAACCATGGCTCTCAGCATATAGTTTTGGTCCCTGATGTAGCATGATCAAAATCAAATAGTTGTGATCTCAATGAAGGTACAAATTGACCAAAAATAATAACAAGAACATCAATAAAAATGATAAGAGGGATCCCATATTACTTTTCGAAAATGACTTCTCTTGTTAGGTAATTTTTCAAAAAACATAATAACTCCATAAATTGTGATGAACTTCGAAACTATTCGAGTTTGTTTGCATTTTAACTACTTAAGGGATATAAAAAGTCATCATTAAAATGAAAAGAATCCAATAGTACGATTCCACATATATAAAAATAATAATAATATAAACAAAGTGTTCTTAGTCTTACACGGGACAATGCAAAAGGGAGGCGCCCGAAGGACATTTCCATGATTGGAGGGTAAATATGAAGGCCAAAAAGCCTAGACTTGTTGTCTATTAAGAGATCGATAGAGCAATTGCAGGTGAGGATTTTGGTTGTCACACCTGTTCCATCCACTCCTTCTCCTAATCCAAATTGTCGAACTCCTGCCATCTGCCACAATTATTATGTAAATTTAGAAGGAATATATTGATTAGAATTAGAATTTGCAATTCAGTGATGTAAAAATTGTACAATATTTAATTATTGGAACTATCACTCCTCTCACAAAAGTGGTACGATTAGAAACAGAAATGAATTTTTGTATTTAGGGGACAGTCTAATCGGTGGTATCAAATTCGAAGCCCATTTTGAAACATTAGTCTTTGTGTACAGCCCAATACGGTTACTGGAGTGAAAATTTCATCCCCATGCCGGGCCCAAAAAACCCATCCATGAAATCAAAGCAGGTAGATTGTTTTATTATTATTATTTTAATTATTATAAATTTTAGGGTTCGATGCTTAGAAGAGGGAAAATGATTTGAATTAATGACTCCATTAATGTGAGTATAAGAATATATTATTGTGTCAATTTCATCTTCTTAAATGTAAATAGATTAGAAATTTGTATCGCCAAGTCAAAAATAATTTTGATATGGTCATTATTCAAAAGTTGATGAAAAATACTAGCAAACAATAAGCCACACAAACCAATGTAAAAGGTTAAATAACTTCTGTTTCAAAATATAATTTATCGGTTCTATGCATGCTTGTATGTATATATTTATATTAGAAATTATGAGGTTTAAGATGGAGAAGAGAGTACCTTGATAGAAAGCTTTGGTGGTGGAGGCTTAGTAGCGATGTAGAATACAAGCAATGAAACTCCCAAGCTCAAGAAAAGTCTCCAACTGATTTGCAAAGAAATCCAAGCACAAGAATTCGACCTTTTAAAAGAAAAATACCTCCACCACAACCCCTTTTTACCACTACCATAATACCAATCCTCATCATCATCCTCATCATCATCGTCATCATCATCCTTATCCTGATCGTCATGACGATGATCAACGATAATCAGACGGTTCTGGCCACTCTCCGACACTGCGGAGCCATCATGATCAGTGCTGCCAACCTTCTTGTTCTCATGCACGAAAGAGTTGTTGGATCCACGAGAAGAAGAGTAACGAGAGAGAGTGATTCTTGACACTTCAAGGCTGCTTTTGTTGAGAAAGGTGGTGGTGGTGGTGGTGGCGGTAGTTTCGGACCGAGTTGGGGAGTGGAAATCGGATTCTATGGTGTTGTTGATGTTGCGGATATCGGTGGCGCTGTCTGCAAGAGAGAGGGTGGAGGGGCTTTGAACGAAGTAGGCGCAAGGGTAGGAGTGGAACATGAGAGTGTCTTGGTCCTCACAGTCCATTGATGAGGATCTTCGAATGTGAGTGGAAGACAATATTTGGGTTTGGAGAGGTATTTCAAATTGGATAAAGAGAGATGTTGCTTTCTTTTCTCTAGAGGAGGGAATCTGATGTAGGTTGGTTTGGTTTGGATTTTGGCTTAAGCTTCTTATATATGATCACAAGATGGGAGTCATGAGATAAAGAGTTGGAATATATATTTTTTAAAAAGCAATTATAAGGTTATCTAATATCAAGATTTTTCAAGACTAAGCTAGCTACATAAGTAATTTCAAAATTTAATATAATAACACTATAAAATATCGACTCCCACAACATAGAGAGAAGAATGTTATAATTAATGCTATATAATCAGACATATTATATATTATATAAGAGTACTAATATCATACAAAATTTAGATAAATTGTGATTTTTAGTTGGGATAATTAATGTTTACCATGTATCATTAAAACAAATATTAGGAAGACTAAAAATTTGTTACATATAATCTAACAAGTTGAAAATTAGTAAAAACTATGAATGATGAAATTGGATATGGGAATTCAAGCCCATAAGTGAATATTAAAGTCCGATCATGTGGGTATGAAAATATCTGAGATTTATATATCAAATGATTTCTCCCTAAATGAAGGATTTTTCTTAGCACAAAATGCCTTCCAAAACTTATGGGCAATGCGAGCCGAGAAACACGAAATATAATTAAAAAAAAACTTGAACCGAGAATTACGGGAGAGCCCTTCTCGAGGGTATCAAAAACCTAGCATTTGAGCTAGCTTTACACCGAATTGTCTTTCATCTTTTTACATCTAGGAATGATAGCAAAGTAAGCACGCTTTAGCATTTGCATTCTCCCTTTAATTTAATTTTTCCTTTTATTTCTCTTTTAATTGGAAAAGTTTCTGATCTTGGCCAAAAAAGAATCAAAAAGATATTTTTATCAATAAAAGCATATGCTGTACAGTGCATAAAGTGCCCCCACACATTATTATATGCTTAGTGATATATAATATACTAATTACATGTGATATAGAGTATCCTAATTACTTGTAATCGATCATAAACGCTCATAAAAATGTTATATCTATAATATGATTTTAAACTCTGTGAGATCTCAACGATCTATTTGTTGATATCCATTAGTTTAATTAGTATAATGTATTAGAAAAATATAAAACTATTTTAAATTAAATCAAGTCGTTTTATAAATAATAACACGGGAAAAAAAAGTTTATATGAAATTTTTATAAAATATTTGTAAGTACTAATTAGTTTAGTTGATGAGATACAATTTTTTACTAATATTTCAATGTCTTATAATTTAATCTATCTAACGTAAATATATATATAACAAAAAAAAAAAAAAAAGCAACACCACAAAAACATAGAGAGAATGCTAAGTTGATTTTCTTATGAGAGGTTTGAAGTTGGAATTTTTGGCATAAAGAAAACATGTTGTCATGACTTTTTGAATGGGTGAACATGAAGGCAATCCCAAGATCGATCAAAGTTATTGATTAAAATCAATCACATGATTACGAAGGTAGGTTTTAGTAAATGTATGTCAGAAGCATAATAATAAATAATTCTGCTAATTGCATGCCTTAATTTAATTGCTTTTATGATGTATGTATTTTTTAAAATGAATATTGCTTGCTTTTGAAGGAGATGATTGATTGAAATAGAAGAGACTACTTCATATATCGTAATGATTAAAAGTATTCATTTATATAGTTGGAAAATAAATAAAATTACACGCTACCCTTTGATAAGAGTGATTGAGTATCCATATTAATCCTAAGAGGTTAAGAGTTTAAGTTTTACTTTTATCTTTTAAAATACAAAATGTCAAGTTGTCATCTTTCTGGTTGTAAGAAAAGTCAGTTAGACCTTACTATTAATGATTTATCTCTGTAAATCTTGACAGTTTTCTTACTCATACAGTGTTAATTAATATTAAAAAAAAAATTAATAAATAAAAGTAATCAAATGGGAACAACTTTTGCTTTTATACAAAGACATAATGAATTGCACTTCTCACTATGATCATCATTACCAAATATTATACCAGACATAATGAATGCGCTTCTCACTACGATCATCATTACCAAATATTATACAAGCTAGTCTCTCTTTTCACTTGCTCGATATTAGATCCGACCATGAAATGAGGCTCCAGTAATTTTACAGTCCTTTATGATCTTACTGATTATATAAACATATCAAAATCAAATCCTCACCTTTTACTCTAAAAGGTATGGGACTTGCATAGACTTCACATCGCCATATATAAACAAATTAACCCACATCTACTTTCTTCAAGTTTGATGTATGTACAAGTTAGTTTTTATGAGAACTACAGTTGCTTTTTCCTCTTCATTCAAAATATATATCCCTGTCTGATTTTACATTCATGAAAAACTTGTCGACTAAGGATCGAGTATAGTGATTCTTACCTTAATTAATAACAATAACTGCTTTCTTTGGGTGATTAATTTGCATTGTTATAGTGTACGATGTGAAGGAACAAAGATAGTTTACAAATTTACTTATAAAGGTTGTCGTAAAATGCTAAATGGTGCCACGAGGATAGGGTTATAACAAGTCATAACCCAAGATAGAAATATATGTAACCTAAGATATATATATAGTAATTATACAATCAGTGTTTCCTAATTTTTTAAATTTATAATAAATCAATCAAATTTATTCGTTGTATTCGAATTAAATAGGAGAGTAAATTTATTTTAAGAGATAAAATGCAATAAATAAATTTAATTAGTTCGTCATAACCTTTTAAAGTCATGAGATATTGATGGTGAAATCAATATATATATCTATATATCTTTTGATTTTCTAAACCATATTTTTTTAACACACCAAAGCTCCTAATTGATTTGGTTATCCTCCTTTGAGAATTAACTAGTATGGTTAAGTCTGTGGTTTTTTCCCACAAGATTTTGGGGTTCGAATCTTCTTAGTTATCTATACAATCAAAAATCTATAATTTCCTCGTTCTTAAAGATTGTAAGGTTTGGTGGTGGCTTTAATTTCAAACTCCAAATTCGTAAGTGAGTTTGGGCAAAATCTAATGGTAAAAAGAAATTTGATTATATATCTCTCCATCTACCTTGGTAAAAAGAGATTTGTGTTCTACCTTGCACGTAATAAAGCAAGTACATGAAAATTATCTCTCTATTATTGGTGAATGATGATAGCCATTCAAGTTTGTAGTTTTCAATCCAATCAAGTTCCGAAATAAAAAGACACTATATTTTCAGGTTGGTCCACGATGCACGAATCCAGCCCAAAATGCTACAATACTGAAATATTGGTTTAAATAAGATAATCTCGAACCTTCCTGCAACTGCGACGCTTTGGCCGAGTGGTTAAGGCGTGTGCCTGCTAAGTACATGGGGTTTCCCCGCGAGAGTTCGAATCTCTCAGGCGTCGCTCTCTATCTTTTTTATTTTTTGTTTTTCCTTTTTTATTTATTTCATTTTGCTATGGCTCTTTCTTCAAAGACAAGATATTGTATTTATTATTTCGAATTGGATTCTTGTGTGAAGTTACTAGTCTTAAAGATGGTTATTAACTAGCCAAAATTGCATGAAGTGATTGGTGGACTTTTCATATTGCCCCCAATAATGGCCACAGTAATTGCTTTAATGTTTGTTAGCTCAAACCTCATTGTCTTTGAACCCAAAACACTTGACATGTCCTCTCTTTTGGTCATCAAAAGAGATTGAACATAAAAGGTTATGCTATATTGATGTAACCATAACTCAGCAACTTCAAGATTATTCAGCTTGTTGTTTAATCTACTTCTTGATTGATTCTGATCAATGAATATTGTGTTAGTAAATTAATATATTTACTATAGGTACAAATTTATGATAATTAAAGAAATATTATGAAGGAAAATATTTAGGCTTTTAACTTTTCAAGATTTATTAAGGTTCAAATTCTTTTGATTATAAATGTTCATGAATTCGTGTCTATATATATATATATATATATTTATATGTGAATGTTAAAAATTTTAGATGCTCATATTATAAAAACATTCACAGTACATTCTCATTTAACAACGAATATACATCTCTTAATTTATTAAGTGGATGTTTGATTTCTATCGTTCCTTACATTGAAAGTAAATAAAAACAAAATCGGAAGGAAGTGCATACATAAATTTTCTGCATGTACGTATACATATATATATATATGTATATATAACACGTATTGCTTTTTATTGACATGCACTTGCTTACAGAAAATTTCTTGTACGTCTATCCTTCTCAATTCCCACTAATAATAACAACCACCACCTCCAAATTATCCCATTTAGTACATGAAAAACTACAGCTCACCAACTGATCTTCATTTGATTTTCTAAACTTGATCTTCTACATATTTCTTGATGGATTCTGATAAATGAATATTGTATTAATAAATTAATATATTCACTACACATATTATTTAACAATTTTACAATAATTAAAGAAATATTTTGAATGGAAATGTTTAGGCTTTTAGCTTTTCAAGATTTACTAATATTCAAATTCTCTTGGTTATAAAATGCATTATAATGCTTATGAATTCGTATACCTATGAATGTTAAAATGTTAGATGCTCATATGATCATAAAAACACTCCCAACATGTTATCATTTAATAATGAATATATATATATATATTAATTTGTTATGTAGATGTTTAATTTCTACCCTTCCTTACATTGAAAGTAAATCAAAACCAGAAAGAAGTGCATATATAAAATTTCTGCATAAAGAGAGAGAGAAAGAGCTAGAGACAGAAACATAATTTGAATTTGCTTTTTATTGACATGCACTGGTTTACACAAAATGTGTTGTACATCTATCCTTCTCAATTCCAACTAATAACAACCCCCACCTCCAAATTATTCCATTTTGTACATAAAAAACTACAACTCACCAACTAATATCTTTATTTGATTCTCTACACTTTATCTTCTATACCACTATTCACATTTCTCTTTCAGGAAACTATACTACTAATTTGCACCAACCTGTCCCCGAAAAAAATTTACCAACATCGAGGCCTTACAATGAAATGAATTACATACATGAAATCAAATCTCCCACTGATGATCCAATTGCAATATTTATTGCTGAGGCTCTTCAAGTGTGTGTTATGCAGTATTTCTCTTGACTAGAAGAAACAAAAGGGTTTTGAGAGAGCCAAAATAATTCAGAAGACAAAGGCCAAGAAGATAGTGCTCTCCAAGTACAAAGAAGAAGCATAGCAAAACTAGAAAAAAATTTTCGAAAATGCTTTTGAAAAGTATACTTGCCCAAAATTTCCTAGGACATGACTTTGGGTAGGTTTTTGTGTGGAAGAGATCAAAGAGAGAGATAGAGATGGAGAGAGGGAGAGAGAGAGTCAAAGGATTTGGCTAAGTTATTCAACTTGAAAATCAAGAAAAGGAAAGGAGGAAATATTGTCCATGAAACCGTCGAAATCCCATTCTCCAACTCTTAAGTTTTCTCCATGCCAATGATTATTTTCTATCCCAAACATGTCCCCCACTTTAAATCCCTGAAGATCCTCAGCTGTATTATTAAAGCAAGAATTATTATTGTAGTGGTTGTTATTGCTTTTCATTTGATCAATACCTTTGTTGTTGTTAATGTTGGAACCATTAATGTTCTCCTCAACAGTACTTCTACTACTCTCGAATGGCGGCAGAGAAAAATCTCCTTCTAACCCCATTTTACTTGGCTCCAGAACCCCATAATCTCCATAAAACAACCCATCTCCCACATCAACTTGATGATGAGACAAACATGCGGGCACATTATTGTTGAACAGACAAGGGACACCTGTCATGTCGAAGCGGTTTTCGAGCATTGAGAAAGGGTGGTGGTGGTCAGGTAATATCTGGCCAGTTGCACTACTACTGTTGCCTGCAGTAGTGACCATGGTTTGCATGGATGCTGACACTGATGACGATGATGATGAGTCCACATTGCACATTGTCATGATGTGATGATGATCATGATCATGCATGGGCATAATCCCTCCAATGTTACTTACATGACGACCTCTATTGATGATGTGCTCCGATGAATCACTATCGTTTGGTGAAGATGTGGCATTTGCTGTGTTGTTTTTCAACCTTTTCTTCAATGTGGAGTTCCAGAAATTTTTTATTTCATTGTCTGTTCTTCCAGGAAGACGAGCCGCAATTTGAGACCACCTGAAACATCGTTTGATACAGGTAATGAATTAGACATATATGTATGTATATGTTGTGTACATATATATATATTAGATGTCAAGAAAAAATATATATATATTTATATATTTGAAATATAATTAATTTATATATAAATCAACTTAAAGGGTAGTTGTCTTATATAATATTACATAATAATATATATGCATGCTTTGCATGGATGATTGAATTCTACAACTGAAAAATAAGTTTTTATTTTTTTAATTACATTATATAATTGGGACTAGCCCATAAAACAACCAAAATCGAGCAAGATTGAACATTGAAAGTGCGGCCTAGAGAGCGACTCTTATATGGAGGTCGAATCGACCTAGGTGAAGGATTGCCGTCACATAAGAGGGAGAAGCAGGCGCAGCACATGCTGCCACATTTTTGAACTTCCCAGGTGTAGAACCATGCCAATTTCCATGGCGTGGGGCAGCTGGCGCCTATACCAACGGCGCCAGCTGCCAACTACAACTGAAAAACAAGTTTGCCTCGGGACAAAGAAAGAGGACACCTGGGCTTTTAAATGTTTCATATATTGTGTGAATGAAAAAGATTCAGTAAGGAAAATTTCCTTTTTAGACCAAGAAGGAGATAATACTCTTCAAAGCGAACTTTCCCTATTAGATACAGAAGAATATTTTAAAAAATTAAATAAAAAACAAAAGCATATTGTTAAGCGGTCTGAGATTATCATGCAGTAAATATGCCATGAACTTCATTGCCTGAAAGTTCAAAGCTTGGACCATCTAGAAGGACACGAATTTTTTAAATGCAGACATTTTGGTTCATGGATCCCATTAATGACAATTGCTTGGTAGTCAATTGTAGGGCCAAAGATTTTAAGAGAATATGGAAGACTTTGTATAAAATTTTTGGAAATTTGAGGCTAAAACTACAAAACATCTTGTCCGAAATTTCCTGAATCAAGAAGTCAAAACAACAATAAAAGAATTACCAGTGCTGGGCCAAAATCCAGCTGCCAAGTCGTCGATCGAAAATCAATGCCTCATGCAGATTAGAGGAAATGTCTCTTGCAATGACAATGTGCATTATCTTATATGCATAAGATATGCATAGCAAATAGAGATTAATTATTCTGATTACTGCATATATATATATATATATATAAATCATCTCAGAAAATATTTCTTCAAAAAAAGAAAAAAAAAAAATCATCTCAGAAATTATATATTTTCATGGTCTTTCATTATCATTCCGACAACTTTTGATAACTTATAAAAAGTAGTGTTTTTAAGGGTATTTGTTCCATCATAGTAAATACATAAATTACCTGTTACCGAGGATGGAATGCAAATGGATGATGAGCTCCTCCTCTTGAGGCGAGAATGCACCACGTTTGAGGTCAGGTCTCAAGTAATTGATCCAACGAAGACGACAACTCTTGCCACATCTCTGAAGGCCAGCATTTCTGGCAATGTCACTCCAACAGCCCTGTCCATTGGTGAGCATGTATTTGATGAGCTTCTCATCTTCTTCTGGAGACCACAAGCCCTTTCTAAGCTTATTGATGATCTTGGTGTTATTGTTATTGTTGACTAGTACTCTATCTTTGCCCATTAGATCCGGCTTCCTCATTTGCTTTTTTTGGATCAAAATGGATTGTATCGGATCTAAGTGGAGCCTTTCTTCTTTTAACTGGTTTGATGGGGATAACTAGAGAATGCTATATAGGTAAATGATGTTTGTTTATTAGAGAGAGAATGAGAGAGAAGGCTTCATGGGGTGGTAATGGTGATGATGATAGTGATGGTTGTGGGGTTTGCTTAGAATATGAACTAGAGAGAGAGAGGGCTATAGATCAATGTGTTTTTGTTGGTTGATGGGTAGAGTGGAAAACGGATTGGAGGGGGACCTCCATGGAGAGAGACAGAGAGGGATGGTTGGTCTTCTTGTCTTTGACTCTATCTTGTCTTTTTCGATGCATTTTTCTTCACTCACAAGGTAATCATCATATGTCTATGAGACACAAGTATTTTGCTTCCACTTCACATAATACTCTCTCTCTCTCTCTCTTTTCTCTCAAACCACACGTGTTTTAGAAGAATAAACCTAGCTAGAGATAGAGAGAGTGATCATGGAAGAGTGCCAAAGTACTTTCAATTGGTACATTTGCAATAACAAAAGCTAATGTTACAGGTTTAAATAAATGAAATATGTGGAATATGGTTCTTGTTCTAGCTAGGGCGGCATTGTGTTATTTGGATGAAAATTGCTTAACATTTTATGTCCGGTAGCATTGCACTACATGTATGCTTTATCAAGCAATTCAATGGAGATTAAAAAAACATAAAACATATATGAAACCAAAAACAACAAAACCTTTTTCTCTTTAGGTCAAATTAATGCATTCTTTTTCCTCAAGTTATGATTCTGTTAAAGATAATTGATTAACTATATATACATCCGTAACTAATGGAAAATATTATCACTCCTTGAATTTATCTAACTTAAAGTATAATTGTATTATTCACCAGAAACTGAAGAATCATTCTTGTTAGAAACGAAAAGGACTTCTCATGCAAACGAGAAGATCGGAGTTTGTGATGTAATTGGAATAAGTACAGGAAGAAAAAATTGTACAGCTAAGAGAATGAAGCACATATATCAGCAAATTTTACTAGAAGTAAAAAAATGTGAGACAAATTAACGGTTGAAAACGATGAATATCAGTAGCTAATAAATCAGATTAAGATCACATAATTTTATGTATCAAATTATCCCAAATATATGTGATTCTTGAAAGTCATTGAACTTTAAAACTAAGACTTGTCTATATCAGTCTTTGTATATATTCTTATCCATAAACCATTACTTTTTTTCATGTTTATCTATTATCTGCTTATTTTGTCTTCAATATTTGGAAAGATTCTCCTCATTTGCATATCAATAGAACAACTTCTCTTCTCTTTATTTTATATAGTTTCATCAATATTCCGAAAACTTTTTTCAGTTCTGATATGCTAAGCTTTTCTTTTCTTCCCCCTTTTTTTTCTACAATATTTCCCAGAATTCTAAATCATTCTTACAAGTCTATCACAACAGTTGGTCATCATGAATTATGTAATCTGGTTCTGAGAGAGAGGTTTTTTACTAGATAATATTCCCTATAAATTATTGCAGATGAAATTCAAATAAATATTGGTTTCGATACATGTATCAAGATCCAAATTTATAACCAAACTTACACAAACTTATGTGGTTCAAACTTTCTACATAAGCATAAGCATCTATCAATCAAATTTAGCATTTCATAAAAATTCATTCTTAGTATGAATGGACATTTGCTCCTTTATTTTTTTAATAAGATGTGGTCATGCTTAGTGGCATAAAATGACTACAATATTTGTTTCACATTTATTCAATGCCCTTTAGGTAACTAATTACAACTACAATAACTTATTTCATAACTACTAATTGATTAAGGATTTGACTACTTTACTGGTCGGATAAAGTTATCTATCAATAATAACCCTTTGATTGGTTGTTGAAGAATATCCAAGGATTATTATTGATCAGTAAAGTACCCAATCAGTAAGATAGCCAAATTGATAATGATGGGTTTCAGAGAAACAATATCCTAATAGAGAAAAGATATAAATATCTGTCCGCGCATGAGAATTTTTTAATACTATAAATGTACATCTTTAGTTTATTTGGCAGCACCCTGGTAGCAGGTCCACCGGCCATAGCATATTATATTTCTTTCAAACAATGTAATGGGGTAGTGTTTAGATTTTGCAAAGATCAACGTTCCACAAAAATAGCAAAGTAGCTTTCAGGGGAACACTATCCACATACCCCACACAGAGTTTTCGTTGTCTAATGCGCTGTCATAGTTATCTTTCTGTTGCAATTCATTTTCTTTCACCTAATTCTTCTCTATGTGTACATGCCAAACAAGAATTCACGTACAAAAAAAAAACAAAACCGTAGCCAATTCTCAGTCATTGTCCAATCAAATATCAGTTTTACAACGGAGAGTCATAGTCAATTCATTAAAATATATACATATATTAATAAAATAGTCAGAGGAGGGGAGGCTTGGGGCTTGTATGTTAATATGTGTTGAAAAGGACTGCCGCAAATTTCTGTGAAAAAAAAATGTGATGAGTGGGAAACTCTCAAGCTACTCAAATGCTACAAAAGCATTCTCCTTTTGTCAACAGCTGTCCCAGGAGTTGTGAGGCTGAACCAAGCAACAGGGGGGTACTTGGTTAAAAAGACAAGAAAAACCAACTGAGACCAAACAGTTGTTGCACATAACAGTACTAGATTCTACAATGTTTTTAGCAGGTTTTATGGGTTTTGTCTGTTCTGTTGTAGGATAGGTGTTCACATTGGGTATAATTTATATGTGAAGTTAGTGTTTATCTTTTAACTCTAAATTTGTGAGGTTGAATGTTGAATTTTAGTATTAATTTTAATGCGAAATGTGTAATAAGAAAGATGTCTTTATTTTTTGGTCACATAATAGAGCAAACCTCTGTATATACTGGGCTAACTGAACAAAATAGCGAAGCAGTGGTTCAAGAAATAATGACATCAAAAGTGGGCACTATCAAATTCATGGAATACAAGGCGAGATGTTCAACAATGCAATAGGGCCCCTTTTTATCCAGAACCATGAACAAAGAATCAATACCACAGGTGGGTCAATGTTGGTGTACAAATTCTGCACGATTATAAGGATGGTTGTCAATTATTGATTCTAAAAATTACAATTATTTAGAGTTCAAGAGAAATGACATGTCTCGAAGCCACGACTCAGTGCCATATGCATGAGGAACAACCTCATCTTATCACTAGGTATATTACTTGTGGAAGTGAAACTTGTCCTTTACCTTTTATCAATACAATAGCATTAGACATACAGTGAAGTTTGACATTCTCTCAGATTTCAGTTTACACATAGTGTTTCTTAGTACAATATTTGTTCCCACTCATTTTCATAGTTCATTCAATTGAAGCAAAAATTTGATTCATGTCCTAGATATTTCCATGGCCTCTTGCTGCCTTGCACAATCTTTACATGAGAACATTGAAAACTAACCATGTAAACTACGAAATGAGCATTTGTCCAAAAAACTGTCTTGATTCATGTGCAGCACCAAAAAGTACTTATTCCAATGGTAATCGAACAAATTCTGATCTCAACTGTAACATAAAACACAAATCCATACAAAAAAGGTGGAGGTCTATTGGTATTGTTTGCCCTTAAAGCAAATGTGAACAATAAGTAAACATTTTATTTGCCAATCGATGCATTCCATCGCAGGAAAAGGCAGAGCACGAGCGAACAGAACCAAACATGAACTTAAAATACTTCTTTTTCTTCTTGATGCAAGTCAATTTGAAGCAGAAGTAACCTAAAAATCCAGGACTTGGAGGTGTGACACCATTTAGAGAGTGCCAAGGTTAGCAGGCTCACGCAGGAACCTCTCCATTTGCTGTGCCCTGGTCTTAATGGACATGTCAAAAACCTTTTGTGAAAATTCTACCACAAGCCCACCAAGAATACTAGGATCAATCTGGCATAAATGAGAAAAATTAAGATTAGATGTGCTTCCCCTGTAAAACAGGTTTAACATCATATTTGGCCATCATGGGAGATAATGATTACCTTTTGTTCAAGCTTCACGGTTTTCCCTTCTCCACCAAGTATTTCTTGAAGTATCTCCCTCAATTCTTTCTCCTCTTGGGGAGGAAGAGGCTGGTGCAATATTATATCAGTCAAAAAGGGGAAAGTATTAAGTCATGACAACTTTCAAGCAAGTCAAGAAAATTTTCAAATTCAAGAAGCAAACAAGTGGATGTCAAATATACTAGATGATAAGATTTTACATAGGATTAAACAATGGAAGATAGTATACCATAGTCTACAACATGGCAGATTACACCAAGCCCATGGCAGTTTTATGTGAAAAACAGTCCACATTCTAGATATATTGACCAGTCATATTGAGTCATGACAATGCCTTAATTGATATGGTACGCGAAAGCAATTGTACAAATCCCATACTACACATTGACAAGCTTGTCAAATAAGCAAGCAAACCAGAGTAACAAAACTTATGAAAATCTTCTGAAGACACAATTTGAAAGTTCCAATTCCTCGAACAGAAGAGGAATAAAAGTAATTGAAAGTCCCATATCGTAAGAATAAAAAGAAAATGATTAGACCACTTCCAAGCGATGCTCTCCACAAAAGTTAAGACAAGAGGACCTGTTTCATGACACAGAAACATCTAGAAATCCTGTAATAGATTTACCTAATCAGATTTTATTAATTAAACAAGCTCCATTTTAACAAACAGCACAAGTTTAAGCAAAAAAGAGTAACTGCATAAGTAAAAAACCAGGGTGATACCCTTCCAAAAAGAGAGTTTGCAACTGAAGTACTTACAATGACAGTTGTAACAATTGCTTTAACTTCACCCCTATGAGCCATTGTCAACTGCACGAACCTCCTTGCTATCATGTCTATGTATTTCAATCTCCCTTTCTCAGCCAATAAAGCTGGTAAAAAATTCCAAGCATTTACACTTAGTTAATATCTTTTAACAATGTAGTTAATGCCAAACTCTTACACATGTACCAGCGTTAAACCTTTTAGAGAAAAAAAAAATGCACTAAAATTAAACGACCAACAATAATAGAATAAACAAATGTCTGAGCAACAAAAATATCGATCAGGAGGATGACAACAGGCTATACAAATAACAAGCTCTGAAGCGTGTACTGATTATGTCACACTAACTGATAATTCTACATAATGGGACATCATCCCATATCTAAGCAATTCAGTAATCATAACAAATCTAAGACTATAAGGTGACAATATAAAGCCTCAACTCTTTTCTTTTAAACAAAACATAATAAGTTTTATTGCTGAAGAAGAAGAGAAAGATGCAATGGTGAAGCACAAGTCCACAAGAATCAGGAAACAGCACTGATGTAAAATAGCTCAAGGCCATACAAAAAGAATCAGACAGCTCCTATACCACTCACTACTGCCGGTGACCTATAAAAATAATAAAATGTAATAGCATATCCTTGTAAAATTACCCAAACCAACCATATGGAAACTTACATAACAATTATAACATATTGACAATTGCAGTAAAATAACATAATAAAAATAGATATAGTAACAACATCATGCAAACTATCCTAATAAATCAAAACTCCTAAGATTGTAATCTGCATGAATCATAATTGACCATATAGATACTCTCATGAAACAGGTCAAAACCACCTCACCATATAATGAAATTACTCATGTGAGCTTGAATAAGGATTAGTGACCCAAACGAATGCTCCAAATTTATCTTTATAAAATCTTAATCAACCTAAACCTCCACCCTTAAATTTTGATCTTAATATAAGGCTATGAACTTGATTTTCTAGCTTCACTTTGACAATGAAAACAACTACAGGGAAGCCAAGATGTTGCACGAAACTTGAAAGTTTTATGTACCAAATAATATAACTTTACGAATTGCTTTGAAGCTGTCAATCTCATATAACTCAACTCAGGACCACAACATCCAAGCTTTCCACAAACCAAAAGGGAAAAGGCCAACGAGAAACTCGCACTACAGTAATGGAGGTTCAAAGCAAATATATGCATAAGAATGTAAGAGTAATTTATCAATGTTCAACGCGAAGTTTGAGACATATAACAGGAACAGTTTCCAATTCTCATACATCAAATCTCAATTAGCACCATACCCAAGAAGTTCTTTGTAATATCTGAAAATTTGGCCTCTGCGGAAATTTCATTGATGGCCTTAACTCTCGTTGCTGCAGGCACAGACAAGTCCTTTGTAAACTGAGAAAACATAGGAGCCCTCTTCCAGGCCTCAACAAGACCAAGCAGCTCAGCCTCGACCTTATCCAATGTATTAGCTTTCACCGCCGCGATATACAATGCCGAAGCAAAGTTCCCAGAACCCCCATACAACACCAAAGGCACCTAAAACAAAACAAAAAAGGAAAGCCCTCAATGTTAAATTCCTACATCCATCAAAACTCCAACACAATCAACAAAACCAACACTGCTCACTTCATCAAATAACTTCACAAACAACAAATATCACATCATCTCAACCACATACCTTAACTTTTTTCTCCTTCTGCCCTGATGCAGTAGCCAAATCCCTCAACGACTGCAATGAAGAACAAAACAAAAAAGTAAAAATTTATTCAAAAAGGAACAACTTTGAACACTTCATCAATAAACTTTGTATCAAAATATCCTATCTCAACAACATTTTATCACCGATAAAATAAAAAATTAGGTCAAAAATCAATAACATTACATTAAAAAACTTCAAAAATCAACAATTTTTACTATCAATACACTCTCAGTCAATAACATTTCATCACAGACAATGAAGTTTCAATATTTCCTTCACAATACTTCTAAACAACCAAACATCGATACAAAAACAGCATGAAACATCAATTCTCGGATCTGATTTGTAAAACATTGAATAGACGGCAACCATTTTTTTTTTTTAGTAGGTACCTGTATGCGAGGAGTGGGTCTGTGAGCGGTAGTGTGGGATCTGAGAGAATTGGAGAGGAGAGAGAGGCTCGATCTGAGACGACCTGTCGCTGCCGCCATTTTGGTTTGATTTCGCAAGCCTTTCAAAACCCTAATTTTGCTTTTGGTTTTAGAAGAGACTGAATATGAGAACCAGAAGAGAGAGAGAGAGGAAGAAGAGAGAATTTAGAGGGAGATTTGTTCGGATGTTTGAGTGGTTCACTGGGTTGTTCGCGAGACCGTGGCTGGATGTTCGACGTGTGTGGTTAAGGCAAATTTGTGAATAGGGGAAAGATTGTGGGCACATATAAGAATTGTGAGAATAAATGAGATGCTATTAATGTGCTCACTGCTCAGATCTTGACATGTGCGGACTGGCAAATTTGTGAATAGGTAAAAGATTGCGGGCTCATGTTAAGAATTTCAAATATTTATAAAAAGGTTTTTTTTTTTAAGTATAGAAACTATATCTGGGATGGATCCAGAGGACTGCCGTAACAAATCAAGATAGGACACTAATGGCACGGTTTGGGGTACAACTCATAATGGGGAGGGATCCACCCATACAGAGGTGGGGAAGAGACCCACACAAAGGTGAAAAATCAACTCACACTAATGATGGAAGACCAATAATTAGTATTAATATTATTAATTATATTACTATTATATAATATATGATATATATACTGTTTGGATTTTTAGGGGTTGGGGTGTCGAACCCATGCCTTTTACAAAAGAAGGTATGGAGGTTGCTGGCGTCAATCCCAAAAACAAATATTTATAAAAAAAGTTCGATTTAGGTTTTTTTTTTTTTTTTTAACTAATTATACTAAGAAGCTTGCTTGTCGGGACGTATAGAAATCAATTATTACATGTAAGGATCGTTTGTTTTCTTTACTTAAAATTTAATAGTATTGAATTGTATCTATTAAATTATTTCTATTTATTTTTTTTTAAGTCATCAAATCACTTAAAATTATAAAAAATTAAAAAATTAAATAAAAATTTTTAAATTTTCACTTAATTAAAAATCACTTAATGACATTAAAAATTTTATTCCAAATCTATCATTCAAAAATAACATAATTTCGAATTCATCCTATTTTATATTACTTAAATTTTCTTTTTTTTACTTGATATTTATAAAAAAATATATTTGAAAAGAAAATTTTAAGTACATCTCATCCCAAATTATCTTATAATTAAACTAATATATTTTAATTTATAATTTATATATTTATTTTTTAATTATTCTCTTAAATATATTAATATATTTAAATATATACATATGGTTAATACTATTATAGTTTTTAATCATATTTTAATTATAAATAAAATATTATTAATATGCACATAAAAATGTTTTAGAATTTATTAAATTATTTATTTTAAGATGTTTGTATTCAATTACTTAAAATTACATAACAACAAATAATAAAAATGTTATAAATATCAACTTACTAATTTTCAGATAATTTTA
The DNA here is from genome assembly GCA_022984855.1 of Dimocarpus longan. Lineage (NCBI taxonomy): Eukaryota > Viridiplantae > Streptophyta > Magnoliopsida > Sapindales > Sapindaceae > Dimocarpus > Dimocarpus longan. The sequence continues at coordinate 24,782,737 of CM041022.1, forward strand.
AATTTAAAATAATAATAATAATAATAATAAGTTTACAACGTATTTAGAGGTAAGATAAAAAAAAACAAACATGTTATTCAAATTTAAGGTTTTAATCACTATTCATTTTCAATCTTCAGTAATACTATTCAGTATTCAGATTAAAAAAAAAAAAACAAAAACAAAACCCTGTAATGTTTGATTGTTTTTTTCTCGTAACTTTGAGATACTATCCCTATAAAATTAAATTAGGAAAAAAAAAAAAGAACTTCATATACATACTTATAAAATACATAAGGTAAAGCTAAATTTTTAAAACAAGATTTATAGGTAAATTATTTGTTTTGCTTTGCTGCATTTTATATTTATTATGAAAAATAATTAGGACATAATCTAAGATTTTCATTTTATTATTTTTTTATGCTATTAATATCTTCTATATAATTTATTCTTAAACTAAAATGAAATAAACAAAAAACCTTAATTATGCATATTTCATCTTATTTTCTTGTAGTGTGCATTCTTTTTAAGAAAAGTTTAAGTCTGACATTTTGTATAAATCATATGTATGAAGAATTTTGATCTCGGGTCTTATATATTATCAGTAATTCTCTGTGGTATCATTGAAGTAAATATTCATGGAGACATAGGCTGCATGTACTATAGTGTATTAGAAGATTTATTTTACATATTGTGAAAATAAATATTTGGGCTACGCATGTGGTGTCATGAAATATTATCTTTGGATGTCTAGGGAGTAAATATTTACAAATATACGATACATAGAGTGTGTGAAAAATATATTTTTAATATTGTAAACTATTTACTTGATGCTAGTTATTGCAACCCGACTAAATAAAAAATAATTATAATAATAAGTCAACTTATTTATCCTTGTCACTAGTGTCAAACTCCTTCAAATTCCAAAACCTCCAGAAATCTCAATCTGTGAAGTTGTCACACCAACCTCCATTAATTTAGATTATTGCTTATCTAAGCTAAGCAAATCAATACTAGATGCAGATAGTGTCCTCATCCAAACCATATTAAGTTTGAGTAATACAATCCTCATCAACACAAAATGTTCTAATGTAATAGACATACCATAGCATACATTTTAATAGATATATATATATATATATTTACGCACATAATTTAACGTCAAAATCACCATGTTATATTTTTGTTTTTTGTTTTTCCAGAAAGGAATGCATATAAGTTATTTAATAACATGAACTCAGAATTATATTTTATCAATTGGAATGAAAATTCTTGAAAGAGTGAGCAGCAGCATCATATTATTGAATGAATCTGAAGATCACTAACTTTATTTAATTGATTGTCTATGATTTTGGGATGGCAAACTTCACATTTTATTCAATTGAATGTTCCAATTCCATACAAGGGCAAGTTTTTGTTTTTGCCTAAATTATTACAAACTAATGTCCAAAATCCTTTCTATCCAAATATGAAACAACCAATCTTGTTGAGGTCTGTAAATTTTGCTCAACCAACTGTCACATGAAAAGTCAACATTCCTCTTGCAAATAACACGTGAAAGGTAATTAGGTGAAATAGAGATGTTGAATGCGAGGGGAAAAAATTGCTGTGGGCGGTACACCATAATACCTAGTTTATTCACTGCTTGCATTGCATGTCACCAGTATAATCTATAATTAATAACAATCACAATGAAAATCATATCACTTAACATATTATAAATTTATCATTACTTCGCAGTATATCTTAATTTTTTAACTCGATCGTCACAACTATATCACTTATCATTTACAAAACAAATAACATAAATACCATATTACTTGAGATTTTTTAAATTTACGTAAATCGTTATAAAATATCAACCATCCTTGATTTGTAGGATGTTGATAGATAATATGTTATTTTTTAAAAACATATATATATATGTTTATGTATATTTTTGTTGTTAGTCTAGGCTCATGTAAAACTTCCGAGGAATTTCATTGGCGGTTTGAAAAGACTATAAGAGAAATAGACAGTAGATGAAGTTGATCTGATCTGAAGAAGAGTCGTAGCCCCACAACACAACTACCAGTCTTCCACTGATACGTTGCACCATAGTAAATAACAAGAACTCTCTTCAAGTCTTCCACTGGTTTCTCTAGTTTCCAGAACCTTTCATACTCTCTCTCTCTCTCTCTCTTTCTCATCCTGTTTGTTTTCTCTTTTCTTGAAACTTTCTCCCTACCAAATCCAAAACGCACCTCTTTATATTACCAATTTCATTTCTCTCAAAATCTTCCATTACCACTCAAGAGGAAACAAAAACAAAAATGATCAAGAGCCCCTTTTTTTTTCGTTGAACTAGTATCAGAATCATTAAAAAGTTGAAGACTTGGGAGTTTGGATTTGAAGAAATCTCATCTGGGGTTGGTGAGGCTTGGCTTGTTGATCATATAAAAATGGTGCTGCAGCTGTTATGTGCAGTTGCTTTCTCTGCAGCTCCATTGACTCTGTATGTTCCTCCAGTTAGAAGCTTGAATCTGTTTGTGCAGACCATGGAAAACCTTCTAAGAGAATCAAGTGTGTACACCGCTAGGATCTATCCACGTGTGCGGCAACTTTGGTCTAGGCTCTTGGATTGCATGCTTTGCAACCTCAGACTAGACTAGATTGGATTGGATTGAATTTGTTAGCAATAAAGTTACATCTTTGTTTGTATTATGTTGTTAGATTTTTGTCTCAATAAATGGGAGGTGACATGTTCCTGTTTGTTATTGTAGCGGGCACTATGTAAGGAATTTTGTTACATGTTGAGTCCTGATTTATGCAAGGTTGATCATTTTTAACTCTCTATTTGAATTCTGGACTGAAAATGAATGTTAGTTTTTTGTAATCTGCGTTTGCTTTGATTATAAAGATGAGAAGAATTTAGAATTCTAGTCTGTTTTCGACTTGTGTGAGAAGATATATTTTATGTTTTTTATCTTATCTTTTGTTATCTATCTTTATCATTGCCTGGATTGATAAGGCCAGAAAGCAAAGAGCTTGTGCCATCTGCATTTACAAAACAGGCTCCACGGTGCTCATGTGTGAAAGAGTAAAATGACATTTTTCTTGAAAAAGTAATGGCTGACACTAGCCTTTTCTATTGTATCTCCAGCAGGGTAGGTACACAATTAAAGATGGATATCTGACATTTTAATTCATAGGACCCAAGTATCTGAAAAAGAAAAATGAGGATAAACGTTAGTACATTTGAGTATTGAATAATTGGATAGTATAGTTTGGCGGTCTGTTAATGTTTGGTGGTTCCTGTCTAGAATTCCGTTCAACCCCATCTGGAAAAATTGTCTTTTGTATACTAGCATTATCAAATTGGAAAGAGAGACAAAAAGTAGCATTACTCTTTGCAACATTTTTATATAAAAAAATGTCTTGTGTTCGGAAATATTACATCATTTGTCTTACCTCGTGGTTCTTATGAAACAAAAAATAATAGTATTACTATGATTCACATGCTTTGATGAGCATAAAATTGACTCTGAACTATTGGTTCGGATGTCTAGATTTTAACAACCTCGGAGGCTTTGAAGTCTTTAGTAGAGGGTGTTCAAGTCCAATAGTTTACAATTAACAGCCGAGTGAGTTCAGGTTCCATGAATCTTACTACATTTGTGTATTGAAAGGATGGTGAGATGAATAAAATAACAAGTATGATATAATGGTGTTGTAGTTTCTGTATTCATCTCACCAGCCTTTCAATACACAAATGACAACCATTTTATTAACATGTTTTGCTTCACTCCAAAACAACAATGGAGGCAAAAAGAATACAGAAACTTACTCACTGAAAATGGATTTCAGTACAACGAATGAATACTTAATTACAGTTTGTTTGGTGAGAACAAACGAATCAATTAAATAATAAAGACTACTATTTCAATAAATGGAAGTATGATCTCTCTGCCACACACTGTTCCAACCATTTCAACTAGATAGTGTGCAAGGCTTCAGGAACCAAAATACATCAAGGGTCCTTGTTGCAGGTTCTCCTCTTCCATCAACAATATTTGAAACACTTTTTCCTTTCTCTGTAGGTTCTTCCTTTCTTACCACCTCCTCCTTGTTCTGCTCCATTTCTTGAAAGATTTTCCTCTCCTGCTCATCATCATCACTTTAGTGTAACAATCATCAATCAAGCAATGATAAACAAGCAAGTAGCCTTGTTTATCATCATAATAGAGTTATGTGAAATTAGACTAGAATTTGTCATATAGTCCTACTATGGATGGATTTCAATGGTGTTAAACAAATCAAGCATCTAGCTAGATACATACCATTGGCCTGGATACAGATGCCTTAAAAGGGGATGCCTTTGAAGGGGTGGTTTTAGGGGTTGCACCAGTGGTGGAAAAGCATTGAGGAGAGGGAGGATTAGTTCGAATTTGTAGAAGGCGTTCATCTACTTTATGCTTTACATTCTCCAATTTCAGAGGGATCGGCGTGTTCTCAGCCTCATCATCAAATCTCCTGCACGAAATTGCTGTCACACTTCTGTCACTGACTCAACAGTTGTTATCATATTGTGCGAACTCAAACCAAGAAGTCCGCAATTAAACATTCATCATGACCTAAATTCTAATGTGCATTGTTAAACAAGACCAACATTGGAAAATCTCTATGCAACCTTAAAAATGAAGCCTATTCATAGATTTGGCATCACAAAATTCTTTCAAGAGAATCAAATGAACATAAAAAAAGAATCAATCGACTTACTTCTTCCTTTGCTTGTCCTTGCCACTACCCTTCTCAATACCTTCACATTTCTCCTTGTCAACCTCAAGCAATGGCTTCCTTTCTTTCTCTTTTCCCTCCAACTCATCCAAAACTGCGCAATTACTCCCACTCACCACCACCTCCTCTTTCTTCACACCCACTTCACTCTTCTTCTCATTCAACTTCTCCACATTCTCCCTCTCCCTCGCCCTTGAAGCCAGTTTCTTCAACTCATTGCAGACCTCAGTTATATGTCCCAATAAATTTTGGCCCGCGAACAAATTCTTCGCTGATAGTGTGCTTTTCAGCCTAGGCAGCACCCGATCATCATTTTGTGAAGTGTCATGGATCAATCTGTTCTTTTCACTGCTCGATTTGATAGCCGCTTTCATGGACTTAGAATGAAGATTGCTGCTGTTTGGATTTGGTGAATTGGGGTTCTGATTTTCACCATCTTCATTGAATTTGATTCTCTCATTTGGTGAAAACGAAAATTGGTTCGGTCCTCTTCTCTTCAATCTTGCATCTCTACACACCCCAACAAAATTAACAAAAGAATCACAATCATCAATATACCCAATTGGCCTCATAAAACAAACAATTCAAAACTAAAAAAGATTGAAACTTTGAATTGGTGGTGGTGGTAGTAGTAGTAGTACCTTTGACTCCTATCTCCAAATGGAAGCCTCTCAATCAATCTTGGAATCTTCACCAAAACAAAACAGGAATGAGAAAACCCTCAGAAACAATACAAAATTATTGAATTCATCGAAGAAAGAAAGTAAAAAACCTTAGAAGTTGGTGGTGTTTTAAGGAAATCCTCCACTGTCTTTGGATGCTTACAATCTATATAACACCAAAACAACACATAATCGAATCACAATGTAAATTCATAGAGAGAAAAAAAAATGTAAAAAACCAGAAAAGAGAGAGAGAGAGAGAGAGAGAGAGAGAGAAAGAATGGAAAGCACTAACCAGGTCTGCAAAACCAAGCATCATCATCAGTAGAGTGGTCTTCAGGAGACAGGAAATCGACCCATTTGGGGGCATTGATGTTCTCGTAGAGTTTGTCTTCTTCAAAGACAGACTCTATTCTCTTCCAGTCAATCTTGGCTGGTTCCATTTACTAACACAGAGAGAGAGAGAGAGAGAGATAGTTTGGACAAAAGAAGAGAAACGCAGAAGTGGAGCTTTGATTCGTTGGAGACACAAAGAGAGTGAGACAGAGAGAGAGAACCACCAAGACCCAGAAATGGAGCTAAGCTGTAATGTTGAGAAGAAGCAAATGGAGAGAGAGAGAGAGAGAGAGTGTGTGTGTGATGTAACGGTCAGTAGACAGAGAGAGTGACCGTTTATGAGCTGTGAAGTCGTATGTGACCGTTGGAGGATTTGGAAATTTATTTATTAACCCATCAATTGATTAATGGGAAATACTTGAGAGCATCCTATGCAATGATAATCACCTGCGCCCTCCCCACTGGTTTTTCAATAATTTTTATATCATTGGGTGCTACATTCATAATAATTCATAAATATAGTGTCCTTATTATCGAAAATTATACACCAACGCTCACAACATTTCTCATCCTATAAGAGCTTGGGTGTTTAATTCCTACCAAGCATTGACCTGTTGGCTATTTGTCTTCCATTAGTAGACTTTTGACCATTTGTCCTTAGTTTTCATAAAAATACAAACTTTATTATATATATAATTATAATGTAATTGAAAATTTACTTATATTAATCACCAATGTTATATAAGTACACGGTTATTTGTTAAAATTAAATATTATGTATGATCCTAGTACTTACAATTTGAAAGCACTCCAAAAACCTACCATTGCTTGATAGGTGCAAGGATCTCTTTATTATTTGTTTAACTTATTTTTAGTATTTAGAGCATACATCAACATTATTCCTTTAAAACTATCTTTCTATTATGAACAAAGTCAAGTAATATTAATAAAACAAATAGTTTTTACCATATCAAAATAATTGTATAAAATTTCATCTCATTTTCAAAATTTGATACAAATTTGCATTTTTAAAAAATTGCTTCAAATTAGAAAAATTACTTTGAATTAGATTTATCTTAATAAGAATAAATTTTCTACGTAAAATTTTATTTTTATTGCAAGTCACATTTTTCTGTTTAGATGGATCCAAAGAATGAAATATCCCCATATAAAATCTACGAGATCCAAATTGACATTCACATTCTCTGAAACTATTGAAAGGAGGACGATAAGACGATTTTCTACTCAACAAAACGTATATAAACCAGGAAATATTACCATACCATAGTTCTTGATCTGCTCTATGTGTACAAAAATTAAAAGGAAAGAAGAAGGTGAGAAGTTGAAATGAAAGAAGAGAAAAAGAACTTTTGGAGAAGACAAGAGAGACACTGATTCTTTTAAAACTTTGTTAAGCTTTTTTATGCTCTAATGCCTTGCTTCCTCCCCAAATACTTCATTGTTGCAGATCGGGCATATCTGAGGTAACAAAACGTTAAGATCAGTTATCGAATGGGGAAACTGACGAATGGAAATGAGAGTTTGAAGAGACTGTATCATGGACTAACCTTGTTGATGCTAAGCCATTTGGTGATGCATTTCGAATGGTAGACATGCTTGCACGGTAGTTTCATCAGTCGCTCTCCTCTTTTGTACCTCATTTGGCAGATCACACACCTATTTCGTAAACAATACAAAATTATTATCACTAAAATAAGTTGCAAATCATTGCATCGCTTATTAGAAAGCAATAATAGAATATACAGATCGTAAAAGGAAAACACAAGGCCATGAATACTCCAGTTAGAAACCAAATTCTCAAAATATTGTATTTTCTCTCACATATATTTCTACCTCTTTTTAATCAATTTTCTTCAACAAAAACTTCTTGCTTAGTTAAAACAGGTTATACAAACCATGCCCTTATATATGACTTGAGAAAAAGCAGTACAAGCATACGGTATAACCGTAAGTTTGTGATTGAACACGACATGAAAACTGTAAAAGCACATAATCAGACTGGTCAAGCAGTCTCTAATGATAATCCCTCACATTGTCTTCTCCAACCTTAAAGTGGGATAGAAACCACATAAAATCTCCAGATGAGCGAAAAGCAGACAATGTCTAATTTTTATTTTATAGTGGGAGAAGTTAAAAGATATCAACATGAAGACAAGAAAAGCAAAATGGAAAGTTGGGTCAGAATGACAGGTTACAGTCATCGCTGAAGTAGGCATTATTTAATAACATTTTCACAAGCCAGAATATTACCTCTCCCCTGATTTTTTTCTTGAGAAAAGGTTTCCAAACTTGTATTTTGAAGTCGGAAGCAAATTAATTTCTTCCTGAGAAAGACCTCGACTTTGAGTTCCAACTGTCTCACCCAAGTCTAGTAATTCCTGCATAAGAAAATAACACAAAAATCAATATCATGTGTGACAATGTCCTCCCTAGACAAAATAACCAAAAGACAACCCCAGGTTTAAGGGGAACTGGACAATATTGTTTGTTTCCTACTTTTAATTACAAAATTCATGTGTTTGAGGCAACTTTAGACAAGTCAATTCTCTTAACAATGGTGTATATCAGTTCTCTTTCTTCACTTGAAAAATCAGCTTATTTATAACTGAATGGTCGCTAAAAATAGAAAATCCTAGTGTTACATAATATAGCATAGATCGTCAATGCTGCACAAGAAATAAGTAATGTATAATATTTTTGACAATTGCCTGGATCTGAACAAAAAATAAAATAGTTATAAGAAGTTTATCTGATATATGACACAAGGTCAACATCAAAAAGAAATGTGAAAGACACTCTGTGGGTCATGGTGAAGTGAAAATTTGAAAATGCACTACTTTGTAAGCAATAAAATAGGATAAGCCACATAATGCAAACCTCATAGGTCATGTTATCCAGGTCAACATTGTCTTGCCAAACGACCTGCCACAATAAAACATAGATCATCGTCATCAGCAAACAATGTACATCCCGCCACTAAAATTAGCAACACCAATTTTATGTGTGCGAATATGATGCCAAAATGTGAAGCAGATGATATTCATAAATATCCTCTTGAAAATGTATCTCATATTCAGAGATTAGTAGACAAAAAACATAGGAGTCCATGAAGAAATAGGACAAATAGCCCCCCCCATGAGTGAATTTTCAGCTTTCCAAATTAGAAAAAATCAACAGAAGGATTAGATCATGTTCAAGACATTTGCAGTATCGTGTTGCTTGTGTATGGATACAATTCTTTGAAACTGGAATTTAGAAATTTACAGCTCAAAGTAAACCACCACCAATGGGGTGCAACCGCAAGTACCTGAGCACTGTTAGTATTTTGATGATTTGGACTGCCTGCAGAAGCAAAAGAAAATTATCCATGAGTATGATCTCTGAAGGGACAGAAGTTCACAACAATTGAACAACACAAATCACACTCAGAGATCAAATGAACTGTTGAGAAAAGACCACATAAAATGCAAGAACAAAACATCTTTAGCAACTCCTATCCGTTACTACATTCTAAACAGGAAAAATTCTTGAAAGACAAAAAACTTTACTAACATTCTTCAGGTACAGCTTGCACTCCCGTGACTGCTTCTCCTTCAGGTTGTGCATCTGCGGTTGCAGGCTCTTCATCGTTCATCGTTGTTGCATAGTCCCAAGTCCTCCTGCTCACATCCATTCTTGGTAAATGGTCATCTACCTCATACGGACCATAGTAATACATACTCTCCTGACCCGAAAATCCAAACTTGTATGGATTCATATTCATTGACCAGTACGCATTTTCCTGGCAGTAAGAACATAGATATATGTGTGTAAAGACATCGTAATAAACTATGTAGCAAATTGCTTATATTAAAAATCCCATATTGAAACTGAAAGATATAAATAAATCATACATTACAATGTATACGTTTTTTAAAACATGTTGTACAATAATCAACGCAGAAAAAGGAGTTCATTTCGACGCAGAATGACTCTCAAGATAGTTTTCCCTTCCAATTTTCGAAGAGACACATAAATAAAGTCATACATGTAACAGTGCAATTAACCACAACCACCATTCATGACAAGAACGGATCTAAATTGTGCGATAACCCTTTATATCCAATAGACGAAAATTTCATTTTGGAGGATAAAACGAGAAACTACCTGATCATGAATGGGTGTTGGCTGGGGGTAAACCATGGGAACATGTGTTAGACCTTCGAAGAAATCCATGAAACTTTCCGTAACAGTGTAAGGAAAGCCAGTGTCTATATAATGCACCTCCATTTGTCTATTCCCGTTCATTTCGAACCAAAAAACACAATTCAAATTCCAAATCTAAAACAACAAGCTACACAAATTAGAACCTACCACCAGACACCAACAAAATAAAGCTAACAAAAACATATAAAGCTCCATATTTGTTTAAATTACCGCGAATTCAAGCTCATCCAATGCCAATGCAAATGCAAGCTAATCTAAACATAACTGCAAAAAAAACAACACAAAGAGAAACCAACTGTTAAAGCATCAGACAACACACTAGTTTCCAAATCCACAACGCACAAACACAATCACATCATCAAATTCAATAAAAATTGGATCTTTAAAAACAATTACAAGCAAAAAACTCAAAAACTAGAAATTGGAGGTACAGTAAACAACAAAAGCAGCTAAATTTATAGGAAAAAAAAAAAATGAGAAACAAATGCTCAACTACTTGAAATAGCAACAAAGCAGAGCTTCTTCACTGAACATTTAATTAGACAAATAAACAAGTAAATAAAAAGGCAACTACGAAACGACAGCGTTTTCAAATTGTGATTCTCAGTTTCTTCTATCACACTAACAAATTTCAACGAAGAAGAAGAGAGAGAGAGAGAGAGAGAACCGACATGGAAGAGCGAAATAATGAAGAAGCTGGGAAGAGACAATGAAGAAGAAGAAGAAGAAGAGAGAGAGATATTGTGAATGTGAAAGTGACAGTGAAAGAGAGTGGAGTGAGTGTGTTTTGGTTTTTGTTTGTTTACCAGACAATTCTCTCTCTCTCTCTCTCTCTCTCTCTCTCTCTACTCCATTGTTTTAGTTTTGTTTTCTTCTTTGCATCTGTCTTTGGTTTCGTCTTTGTGCCGCTTTTGATGCTCGTCTTGTTTTATTTTATTAATTATAATATAATAAAAAAATTTTATCGTAATTTAACAATAATTATACAGTTCAAGAATTTGGTGTCATAATACCTGAAATATTTAAAAGCATTGGAAAATGTATTGATATTTGCTATGAGTGAATGTTTATTTTATTTTTATTTTATATATTATTTTGAGATTCCCGTAAATTTTAAGTATTGTCCATGCGTATATAGCTTTTGAAACTTAAAAGAATTGTGTTACGTAGTTTACACTACAGTGTCAATCGAGTGGAACCTCTTAAATATATGGATAGAATTTGTATTAAAATGTACTAATTCATCTTCTACAATGGGCATGTTCGAAAATTTTTCCAATCAATCAATATTTATTTATGTAAAACTTTATGTTATGTTTAAATTATATAAATTTTTATATCCAGGTTGCTTAAGTGATTGTAGCAAACTGATATAATTATATTAAATGAAAAGAAAATTGGCATTGAATTAATGTTTTAGTCTCTCCAGTTTTGCTGCTATCCATTACGAACAAAATTGATATTGAAAGATGTTTTACGTTTCTCCAATTTCAATTTTACTCTAATCCATTTTAAAGTTATTAATTTCATTTCAAAAAATTTTAACATTTAATATTCTTGCTTCTTATATAATATAATATCAATCGACTAAAACTTCTTTAATGCAAAAAAAATCTGTAATAAAATCATAAATTTCATCTTCTATAACTCTCATGTTTGATATACTTTCGATCGATGCACATATATTCGTGCAAAATTTTATATCATGACTGGAAGAGAATTTGAAATTTTATTGTACAAAAAGAGAATTGAGATTGAATTAAAAGCTTTAACTATGAAAATGAAGTTTGAGTTAAAATAAGAAAAAAAAAAAAGCCAATTCAACAGCTGGTGAAATCAGTGGCAGCCGCATTGACCAAAGATATGTCTGCGCAAATCTTTATCGTACATCTGTAACTTCTGAAATCTGAACCTGATGGACCTGATATCTACTATTTGTTCAACTAATGATAATAAAATAAAAGTTGGTCCCCAAGCTAGTGGCTTTAAAGTGAAAAAACAAGATAAAGATTTATCTGTACAATAAGACCAAACCAAACAAAATGAACCTGTTACAACAGTCGATCATTCTCTCATCAGGATAGTTAGGATGAGTTGATATATAACCGTAAATATTGACTTTTATTCTTATAAACCGATAATAGAATCATTTCTGAATAAAGTTTTATTATTATGATGAATTAATTAAATTTTAAAAGAAATTAAGACTCTAAAATATAAATTTGTGAGTTTTAATAGTTTGTATCGGTTTTATTTTAATGTTTGGATGCACTTAACAACTTTTTTTTCTTGGCACACGTAGGGGAAATTAATTATGTTTTGCAAAGCAATGATGATCATGTGACAAGAAAATGAGTTTGATATTTAATGTTGTAAAGTTAAATAACTGATAACCAACTTGATTATAGTTGAAAAATTAGATTCAAGTGGTTAGCGTTAAGTAACCAAACAAACAACTTCAAAGACCCTAATTAGTAATTGGGATCCACCAGAAATGAACAAACAAAAACTCAGTAGGTATTAGCTGTCTCACCAAAGCTTTGTACAGGGAAATCATGGAGACAATAATGGTACTGAACCACCTGGATGCATTGCAAGTTTTACACACAAAAAATGGCCCAATTCAGATTTGTTCACATTTAGGATAATCACATACAATAAAAGTTTGAGAGAAACTGCCAAGGTTTCTTTATTTTTATATTGTCAGTATTTGTCATTTTTTATATATCAGAAAGAACTGTGCTCTTGGGCATGTAGTAGTGCTTGAAATGTGTGCAAGAACTCTGGAAAATTTTTGGGTAAGTTTCCAAATTCAATTCTTGTTAGTAGTAATTGCTACAGTTTGAAAAACAGATCACCAAACAAGGTTGACAACTTAAGAGGAATTTTAAGGAGTTTTGGTTAGGTTACAAGTTGAGAACTTGCCGTTTGATGTTCATTTAAAGAGTCATGAATTTGACACAGCGTAGTGAACTAAAAGTTATTGCTTTTATCTGTAAACATTTCTCTCTTTATCAAAGTAGATAAGTCATTATTCTATAATGTGATATTTGATGTTACATATTTTTACTGAGACATCAAACCTTAAACATTTGATATATTCAATATTGATAGCCTGAATGTTCGTATTACTGGTTCTCTAAGTAGTAAGAGTATAATAATTAATACGTCCACGTATAATTATTCTCATTTTAAGAGGAAATACCTGGTATTATTAAGTATTTTTTTCAAGTCATGCATCATATTTAATCTTAATAGGTTCAGACCCCTAATCGTTGTGTTAATAAATTTTAGATTATCAATATATATAGCATTTTAAATTGGAATACCATGAGAACAGTGTTTGAATATTGGGTTAATAAAGTAGATGAAATACTCATAAACTAGTGTGAGATAATGTACCATTAGGGACCACAAAAAAAAAAAAAAAAAAAAAAAAAGTTAAAAAATGAACAATAAAGAAACTCTGCTCAGATACTCACTTTGAATAAAACCTCTTTAATTAAGAGATTATAAGAATCCGTCCAATTGGATGGCGTAGATGCCACTAATGTCATAAGATTTAGGGGACCAAAGAAGCCCTTCTTAGAAGCAAGGAATTGAATTTTTTTCTCTCACGTACACACAAATGACAAACCCACATCGCATGAGTCAAGAGTAAAGAAATAAATATTAATTTATATGAAAATATTAAGAGTTTAAATATATATATATAATTATTCTAAATACTACAAATATCAAAATATTTAAAAATATTTTTGATATAGATCGCTTTAAAATATGAAAAATATCCAAATATATCGTCTACCATATCAATATTTGCTTCATAACTTAAGAATATATAATAGGTAAGCAGTTATAAATTAAAAAATAATAATAAGTGTAAATTATAAAAGAGAGTCAAAAATGAGCAAAAGGTGGATGATTAAGGGCATCTCATAAAATTTGATCTGTTATCAGTCAACTACATTAAAGCAAGGATTAGTTATTTATTTGTTTATCTAACAGGAATAAAATGATAAAAATTCCACCACCTTATGTGGGCCACATACAGCCACTACAAAAGCACATCATTTATCATCATCATCACCTTCTTTTATGCAGAGATTCAATCACAAAAAATAAAGGACAGAGAGAGTGACTCAGAACTAACCCGAAAGCACATGAAAGTGCAAAATTTGGATTCCATTTGGCTGGAAAATTTTCAAGTCTTGAGTGACCACAAGTAGAAAAGCTAGCAGATTAATTTTACCAAACTGTAATGACTAATAACCAAACAAACATGCATGATTCTCTAGAGGTTGGTGATTTTTATATGTTATATTCAAAAATTCGAGAAAGGAATTGTTTAATTTTCAACTTTTGAGTCGTGTTTCGAATTGATGAAATTAGAATAAAAAGAAAGATTTTGTTATAATGGCGATTAATCCAAATTTTGCCTTTAATGGAGAGTTGGGCTTTAAGGGTTATTTTTTTCTTTAAAAAAACATTACAATAATTTGAGGTTAATATATATATATATATATTTCAAATTCTTAATCTTACAAGTATAAATGTGAGAGGTAAAATAGTAAGCAATGTGAGTATTAAGAATATTTAATTTACATAACATAAATGCATATCACTCTTTAGTAGGAGTGGTTGAGCATTTCATGTGACAATTGGAACTTGTCTAGTTTTGTGTTTGATATATGTTATTTGTTATCCAACAAATAACCTACTTTTAAATATAAAAGTCTTCATATTCATACAAGTTTTAAGTGTTAAAAACTCAATTTAAGCTCTTAACTAAAATTAAAAAATGCTAACTTACGCTAACCAAAATCATATGAAATTTGGAATTTATGTAGTTTTATATCTTATATATGTTATTTGATTGTAAATTATGTCCTATTTTAAATTCAATGGAAATCCTACTTGTACTAATAAAAACCCAACATTCAAAAAACTTCGGGCTATAAAAATTTCATTGTTTTAAAATTCAATGGTCATCTTACTTATAACAATAAAGACCTAATATTCTCATAAGTTTCGAACATTAAAAATTTTGTTTGACCTCTTCAACTAAAATTAAAAGACGCAAACTTTACAGGCCAAAATCGTGTGAAAAGTGAAATTTTGATAGTTTTATATTTGACATATGTTGTTCGTTTTTAGAAGCCAATTGGATTTCTACTTTATAATGATGAAGTTTCGATATTCATCTAAGTTTCAAGTGCAAAAAAATTTATTTGACCTATCAATTAAAACTTAGAGACACTAGCTTATATTGATTTATGCTTACCGAAATCATGTACATCAAAATTTGTCTAGTTTTTTGTTAGATATATGTCGGTTTTTAAATCCTATAGAGATTCTACTTGTAATTATAAAGAATTGATATATGTGTAAGTTTCGAGTGTTAAAAACTTCATTTGACTCAATTAAAACTAAAAAAAGTTAACTTACATTGTCCTCCAAAATTGTGTAAGAATTGGAATTTTTCTTGTTTTATGCTTGATTTAATGTTTCATATTTTTATATCCAACTAAGAATTTATTTAGAATGATAAAACTCTAATATTCGCAAGTTTCCGAGTATTAAAATCTTCATATGATCCCTCATCCTAAACTAAAAGTTCATCTATATAATTGGTATTAACCAAAATCGTGTGAAACTAGAATTTCTTTAGTTTTATGGTTTATGTTACCCCTTTTTAACTCTAATTAAGATCCTACTCAAAATAATAAAAATTCAATATTTTCGTAAATTTACGTGTACTAAAACTTTACCTAAGCTTTCAGCTAACATTAAAATACACTGATGGTGCGTTTACTTCACTTGGAGGAATCGGAATAGGAATCGGAATGATCTGGAATCGGAATGAAGTATCGGAATCATATAAATTGTTTACTTCAACTACAGGAATCGGAATCGGAATCAATATTATTTTCATTAAACTGTTTACTTTACTTTGGAATCAGAATGAATTAATTATAAGTTACAAAAATACCCTTAATTAAAATTATAGATTAATTATAATAATGTGTAGTTTTTTATTATAATATGCTCTTTTTTTTAATATCAAATAAAAAACTACATATTATAATAAAAAACTTAATATTAATTTAATAGTTTACTAACTTGGTGTGTAGTTTTTTATTATAATATGTAATTTTTTTAATATTAAATAAAAAACTACATATAATAATAAAAAAAAATTACATATTATTTTATTAGTCCATCATGATAATTAAGAAATTGGTGATGAAAAATTAATAGTGCGTAATTTTTTATTACAATATATATATATAATTTTTTTTAACATCAAATAAATAGATTTTTTTTTATTTTTTTAAAAAGAGATATAAAGGACATTTTATTTTGACAAAGGGAATGAGAATGAGATTTTCAAGTGGGTTGAGGGAAATAGGATTCTCATTCCACAACCCCAAATTGATATGAGACCCACATTTTTATTTCCATTACGGAATGAATTTTAAACAAGTAAACAACATCAATCAATCACATTTCTCGTTCCGTTTGTTTAATCCATAAAGTAAACACACTATGAATGACCATTCCAAAACCACGTGAGAACTAAATTTTTTTTAGTTTTATATTTAATTTATATCGTGTGTTTTTAAATTCATTTACGATCTTACTCATAATGATAAAACTTTAGTATTCACAGACTCCGCGTTGAAAACGTCATTTTACCCTTGAACAAACACTTAACACTGACCCGGGACATGTTACCCAACCTGCAACTTAATGTATGATGGCAAACTTTTCACTGGGACCATAATTTGACGGGATCAACAACTTATTCACAAGGGGCACTATACCTATTTCACTGGGACCATAATTTGACAAAAATATGTAATAACTAATAAGCAATGATCGATGTCATGCATCATAAAAGTTAACTAACCAAAACCAAAAGAATTACTGGTACAAGGAAAATATCCTTCGAATCATATAATTGAACTCCTTGAGTGACCGTGGTATTTACCACGTCCCTTATAAATTTGGTTTACGAAATCAAAACTTCCATCCAAAAATAAATGTCGGTTCAGGGAGTGCCTCCCTCAAAAAGTGAATTATTAAGAAAAACTCCGCCGATGATAAATTCTCAAAATCGGATTTTCATCACCATCTAAAGCTAAAACAGCGAAATGAATACCAATTAAGCACCACCAGAACCGTATTTCTTGCCGAAGACGATCAGCTGCAACTTGTCGTAACCGGCAAGCACACCAGCACCAGCAACGGCACGGAGGATGTTGGCACCAGCACCCTTGAAGAGAGACCTGGCACCCTCATTCTTCAGGATCTGAGAGAATGCATCCAATGAGCTCTTGTACTTGACTGCTTCTCCAGATGTCATCATCATTCTTCTACGGACAGTGTCAATTGGATAGGAAGCAAGACCAGCACCGTTGGTGATGAGCCAACCGAGGGCAAAGCTAGCAAAGAAACTATCCTGAAATAACCAAAATCCAGAAAACCAGATGTCACCAAGATGATCCAGTGCTGAAATCACTCATACGAAGGTTATCTAAATTCGGAAAAATATCCACCATGCATCTCCAAAACAAAAATCGGAGAAATAGCAGCAAACAAACTCAAGAAACCTAGATCCGTAAATTGTGAATAGATATTGCATGCATGGAAAATTGAACTTCAATGGATCTAATATAATAAAATCTGTGCCTCTGTCCGAGTACGAACAAAAGTTGGATTGCTAGCAATCACAATTACAGACATATATAAATGAAAAAAACTATAGCACATTACAGTGACCCGCTTAAAGAAAAAAACAAGTCCAAAAAACCATTAGTCGTTTAAGGAGAGGTTGCACACACATTCAAAAACCATTGGTGCAACAAATCTGTCAGTCATATCAGATTACACATGTTCAAACAAAGTCACAATCATCAATAGCATGTAATAAAACACCACGCACAATCCATATTTGCTACCACATGATCATCATTAATTCATGAACAAATGACATCTAAATAATATACTGACCTGCAACGATCCGGTCAGGACCACTGGCTTCAAAGAATCGTACATTCCAAAGTAAAGCCCACGGTAGACAATGATTCCAACACAAGAAATGTTGAATCCACGGTAAAGCCCAGCAACACCATCGGATTTCAATGTCTTCCTGTAAACATCAACCAGACCATTGAACTGCCTCTCTCCTCCTTTCTTCGCAGCCTTGGCATCATTGGCCAAACGGGTACGAGCATAGTCCAAGGAGTACACAAAGAGGAGGGATGAGGCGCCAGCAGCACCACCAGATGCCAAGTTGCCACCAAACCATTTCCAGTACCCGTCCTTGTCCTTCTTGAAGTTGAAAAGCCTCTTGAAGTAATCCTTGAATGCAAAGTTCAGGGCCTGAAAAAATTTGAAATAACAATAAGCATATGACAAATCCAATATACATTCTAACAAACAATCTAAGAAACAAAGTGTAAACTAACCTGAGTGGGGAAGTAACGGATGACATTAGCAGTATTCCCTCTCCACAATGAAACAACTCCCTCGTCCTTCATTGTACGCTTAAAACAATCTCCAATGCCCTTGTAGGGTTCAGACAGCCTGCCAGTCTTGATCATCTCATCCTGGTTCTGAATCAAGAGCTTCACACGCTCAATGGGAGCAGCAGCAGTTTTGGATACAGCAGCAGAAACTCCTCCCATAAGGAAATCAATGGCAAAGCTAGCAAACCCTTTCTCTGCTGGGGCTTGCACAAAAACAGGAGATGCAGTTGATGCTACCATAGACATATCACTTGTAGCTCCACATGCACGAACTACAGGGTACTGAAATGCAGCATTGGAGTAATTCCCGTATACACGCCTCTGGTACAGGACAGGCCTGTTGAAGGCTCCATCACAGCCCTGAACATCACGGGTAATACTGGAATGAAGGAGCTGGCCAGCCACCTTCTGGATTACAGATGGGTGTTGAGCCTGATCCATTGCAACTTTCCCTACAAAATAGCATGCTTTTTAAGTCAGCTTATAGTAACAGAAAACACATCAAATAACCTTCGTGTAAGTTAATCGAAGACAGATACACAAGTAAAACAAACACTCACATATGCACAGCCAGTTCAAGAAACTAACTATGTACGAGAATGCAAGATAAATGCCACATGAATAAGACCTCATCATTTCAAAAATTAGTAAAACTAACATGCCATAAGATGACAGAGAAACCAGCACAAACAGCATCATAACCAGTTATATATATACATAATACAAACAAAAGCAACACAAAAGCAACACAACAACTAACACTAGAACAAATAGTATTCTATTCAACATGCAAAATGCGAAACTTATTTTACAATAAGCCCGACATTGATAGCCTAACTCAAAAGACGTTACTTCTATAGTCACAAATTGCAAACTCAAACACCAGATATTCGAAAACACAAAACAAATTGGACAGCACAAGCCCCAAACAACTTAAACACTACAACAGCAGAATTCTTTCAACACTCGAAATGCAACATTTCTTTCATAATAAAACTGAAATCAATAGTCTAACTCGAAAGCACTGACTCCTACAGTCAGGAATCGCAAGTCCAAACAACAGATATTCGAACAAAACAAACTAATTGGAACACACAAAGCCCAACAATAACTTAACACTCAAACAGCAGTATGCAACACGCGAAATGCATCATTTTCGTTGACATCAACAGTGTAACTCGAAAGTCATGATTCCTATAGTAAATAGCGTGAATCGCAAGTCCAAACAGTAGATATTCGAAAACAGAGACTGATTGGACAAACACGAGGCCAAACAACAACTTAATACAAAAACGACAGCATTCAACAAGCGAAACGCTAGATTTCATTTCACATCAATAGTGTAAGTCAAATGTCCAGACTCCTACACTCGATTGGCGCGAATCGCAAGTCCTAACAGTAGATATTAAAAACCAAAAAATCTCAAGTCAAACTAAGTCAACCGCATGCATATTTACTTAAAAACGATATATATCTAAAAAATCATACAATAGCTTCAAAATGAATCCAAAACCAACACAAAAAATGTATATTTCAACAAACATAAACAGATCTAGAGACCAAAAAAAATCTAAAAATCAGATCCGATGAAGGTTGACGAAACAAACAGATCTAACGAGTCAGATCTGAGAAAGAAACGATTCGAAACCACCAGATCTGATTGAGATCAAAACGAAAACGAATCGGACGGTGGAGACATGATATTACCTGAAAAAGCGAGAGAAGTGAGATTGGTGGCAGCGAGTAATTGGCTGGTCGGTCTGCCTCCGCCTTTCGCTCTGCTTTGAAATGAAAAGCGAAGGCGAGAGAGAGAGGGAGGAATATGTGGAGGAAGACGGCGTGCGTTGAATTTGAGCGAAGCGAAACTTGCTTTTCATTGGCATTATATGGCGAATCACATGTGGGCAGGTTGGTGTGAGTGTGGGGGTGTGATTCGGTGTGGTGGCAGGCGTACAGGTCACTTTGCAGGTGCGTTGAATCTGATTGCCGCTGGCGCTGAGTGCTTATTCGCCGTAGATCTTGACGATATTCGTTGCACGGCAAAAACGGTGGCGTTTTGGTTGGCGATAATTTTGGAATTTTGATGAGCCACTTCTGTGAGTTAATATTTAGCTGTTCCGGGATTCGTCAGCTTATGTCCGAAAATTGAAATCGAAATTTGTTGATCAGAATCGGGCCCGATTGGAGCCCATTTTGGTTACCTTGGCCCAATAGATTCTTTCGCTGCAGCTGCCCGCCTACTTTTTTTTTTTTTAACCGAAAAAAAATCTGGACCATCAAGGCCGGAGACTGGTTGAGATCAAGTAATGCTAGGGCAGTTTCCATATATAGTTTATTTAATTGATTTTTTTAGTACCAATACATATCCGGATAATAGTCGATATCAACTAAGATATAACTATAAAATAGCAGTCGAAACCAACTAAGATATGACTATAAGGTATGACTTGAGAATCACCTCCCCAAAGTTGGAGAACGCAATCCATAATGTGCGGAAAAAATTATCCTTAAATGGAGTGACGTGAGATTGAATCCACGACTTCTTAGAAAATCTATGGATGGGCAAAGCTTTCACCACCAAACCAGACTATAATTCTGGAAAGTTTCCATAGTTGTACTTACAAGTTATTGGAGAAATTATAAATGAATAATATTATATTTATTAGTAACCATCAAACCAAAAAGTTTAAACTGATAGGAGATGACTCAATTATAATATTTAAAACTTGAGGTTGATATGTGATACGTCTTTTTACGTGTAACGTGAACAGATGATAGATGACGGACATATACTACACGCCCCCTACCGTATAACATATGTAACAATATAATTTTTATAAAAAGGGGGATAGAGAATGTTTGAACCAATGGCTTCCAAGTTCCGATACTATGTTAATAACTATCAAACTCAAAAGTTAAAACTAATAAAAAGAAAACTCAACTATAATATTTAAGACTTAAAGTTAACACGTGATAGTATTATCTAAAAATTTATTTAAATTCATCACTCAAATGATGTGGTAAACTTATGTGTAATTATCAGATCGTCAATATATCATCATAAAATTAATGTGGTAGATACAAATTAACTTATCATATTATTAGGATAATTTTTGGAAAATATAACATTATTTATAATAACTACATTCTTTTAAGATACTCTTTATTCAATACAAAATATATGTACAAAATATATATATTAATATATACATGTGTGTGTGTAAGTTTCATGTCCAAAAAATGAAATTTACGATAAAGTTTTATGTTCAAAGGGTACACTTTATACTTGTATCGTACTTTAAATAGAAAGTATCTTAATAGAGTGTATTTAGCACTACTTCAAGTTATAATACTAGAGAGACCTCGTCAAACTGCTCCTTTTGCTGAGCTAGATAGGATTTGGATGTCTAACACCAACCCCTCCCATTCCTTTTAGCGTAGAAAAGGAGTTCAAGTTTCATATTATATATATACAGACACGTATATTACAAGCATGTGTTGTGCTTTTTCTCATCTTATCGTAGGAGTAAGTGTTTTTCCATTATAAAAATGAATTTGCAGATAATGTAAATAACAATTAATCTCGTTAGGCTATTAGCAAATATGTCTCCAAATTATGGGAGTACATACGGGGTAGTGTAAATAATAATTAATGTCATTAGCTTACGATAAATTTCCAACCTTTTCGACGACAACAATACAATTGTCATAATTATAGTGAGTTAGCTAATAGTAATTTGGTGATTAAAAATAGGAAACGAAAGGTGAATCATTATAGAAAAGATATACATGTGCTAACTAGAGATAAACTGCTGTATAAGGTCCAGGATCAATTAGTTTAACATTTGTCATAAAAGTAGAGTATGTACAACTATTTACAGTGATTTTTCTTGACAAACGGTATTGTATTCCTTCAAGCAAATTCTTTATGTTTTTTTTCGAAACTCCTTGAAACAAGTTTTGACAGATTCAAAATTCGACCGACTTCTCATTCATTTCTTGTACAATCATAAGTTGTGACGCATTAAAGAATCGCTTTTCAAATACAAAGGCCTGGTTCAGATAATACTGGATCCAACATTGGACTATCAGTTTTCTTGGGGGTTTCATGGGCCATAGCTTTAACACACAAAAGCCCAAAACGTGTCCACTCAGATTTCAATGAAGAGGATGGTAAAAAGCTGTATAAATGGAGATGCGGGGGATCGAACCCCGTGCCTCTCGCATGCAAAGCGAGCGCTCTACCATTTGAGCTACATCCCCATTTGGTCCGTACTTTCCTCAGGTCTTTACTTGTTGAAATTGTCTGTTTTGTTAAGTCTTCCGGCCTTGGTATACTGTAGAATTCAAATGCACCGCTATACTTCATATTCACATACGTACAACATGAAATAAATTGAACGCAATAGGTATAGTGCATCAAATATACCCTAAACTTATTATCTATATTGACTGACATTTTCTATTTGGTGCTGACCTATATCTTGTTATGGTTTTAGATCTTCATTAAAATTGAATAGAAAGAAGTCATCCCTAGTTCTTCTTAATGTACCATGCAATCCTCCATATCAAAGATAAAAAAATACAAGGGATAGAATGCATTATGCATTTCTCATTAAGTTTATACTACATGGTATATTTCGTCACGTGATAAGATCTCAATAGGAATACATGCGCAAGCTCTTCTCCTCCCATTTTTCACATTCATTTACTATTTGAAGATCAATATGAGAAGAATTGGAAGTTTTAGCAAAAAAAAAACTTGAAAATGAGCACCACATATAAAACTGGAAAAAACTGGTCAAGGTTTGCCCTTATTTGCTGAGGAAATCCATTATTGCTCTCGTATAGGGAAAACATGTTCATCAATTCACATTGTATTTGTCTCTTTCTCAAAAGCGAAGTTGAAGAAAACAACAATGTTTTCTGCTTAATATTTCTCATTTTTTATTATGATGTCTGTGTATATATTATTTAAACAGAAAAGTTAAGTAAATGAGTCCACAAAAGGAGTCTGCATCATTAAAATTAATTTTTGCTTTTTTCCACTGTTAATTCACCATAGCTAAAACTGTTAGATTGATATTTTTTTTCAATTAATTAAAAGAGGAGAGTGTCAGAGTGGTTGTCTTGAACTTGTTCTCTTAAAGCACTATATCAGCACTTCTGTCCGATTTGCTAGGAAGTTCAAACAATCTCCCCCAATTCTGCACAATTTCGTAATCAGCAAAAACGTTGTTTTGTTCTGTTACATCATATAGGGGTATAAATACAGGCATACCAACAGAAAATACACAACCAAGATTGAGAAGACCCTTTTTCTTCAACATTTTTATTTTTTACTACCAAAGAGAAATCAGATGGGTATAAAAAAAATACTGTTAAACATGTTAATGGTGCAAGTATTTACAACAGGAATGCAACTTCTTTTGAAATGATTCTCAATGAAGGTTCATTGAGAATCATTTCAAAAGAAGTTGCATTTGCGTATATGTATGCACGGGCGAACCAAAGAAGTTGACATAAATGGTCTGTGTTTTGTGGCTCTTCATCAATGCCTCATTTGGGTACGCCACTATGAATATCATCAAGTCAAATCAAATAGAAAATGTATTTTTGATTATCCTCTTTAACCTGTAAACAGGTTTTGCATTGTATATATATATACAATAAAGAAAACCATATTCATCACTATATCTATCACAGTATCAAAGCTATGACTGTTTTAGTTCTCTGTATTTTTTTGTCTAATTTATCTATCAGTTTCTTGGATTCTTTATGTGTACATATATATCTAACAGTAACATTTGTCTAATTTATCTATCAGGCCGTTGAAGTAATTCATCCATGATTTGATCCTGCTAATTAAGTCATACTATGTAGCCATTAGTTTTAGTGGATGCATCAATGGGCAGTTTCTTGTTTTTACCATGATTTTGCACTTATTTTCTTTTTCATTATTTAATAAAAGAGAATCACTTTTTTACTTCAAGTCATTTCAACCAATTAGTTTACTTTTAACAATCTTATAATGCTGTTCAATTGTCTTTGATGGTGAGAACTTATGAGAAGTAGTGTAGTGATCATTTGCGAAATGAAAATGACACGATGTTCATATAATTTTGATAGACAAATAAATATATATAACCTTATAATCACTTTTCATCATATTATTTAAATAAAATATATGATATAAAATATGATATTTTACTTCGTTCAACGTTTTGTAGGCTGACAAGGATCTTATTGTTGTATTACGTACCTATGGTATTCGAAATACCTCAGCTACATACGTTGTCAATTTCCTTAATTTAATTCGAATTGTCACATTCTTTTTCTCCATTATTGGTTGGTACAAATAAATTCTTGTTCATTTTTGTTTTTCAAAATTACAATCGACGTATCATTAGTTTATAGCTAGTTTAACTAGAGAATACTAAATTTAAATCCTCCACATAACTGAATTTCTATTCTATGATTAGGGTAATAGTACAAGCTTTGGGTTCTATAGTAACTTAATAGCATGAACGAATAAAAAATTAAGGTTGGATACTGTAAAAGGTAAATTTAAGACATTGGAAGGTATCTTATGTGTGGGAGGAGCATTGATCGTAGGTCTTTATAAAGATAGTGAATTGATCCAATATTTCCTCATCGTAGACTACATCATTACGCTAGTACCACAGTCAAACTATCTAAGCACCACTAACCACGTGACACTTTTATGTTGGTGGGCAATGTGCTTAGATAGTTTGACAGTGGTACTAGAGTAATGATAAAGTCTTGGATGAGAGAAATGTATCAATTCACTCTCTTTATAAAGACCATACGATCAATGCTCCTCCCATACATAAAATACCCCCCAATGTCTTAAATTTGCCTTCTGCAGTTCCAACCTTAATTTTTCTTATCTGTTAACGGTATTAAGTTACTATAGAACCTACAAACTTTTACAAGCACCCTAATCATAGAAAAGAAATTCAGTCATGCGGAGGATTTGAATTTAATATTTTCTAGTTAGACTAGCTCTAAACTAATGATATATTGATTATAATTTTCAAAAACCAAAAAAATTACCATAGTAATAACGAAAAGACCCCTGTAAGCCTACAAAACATTGAATGAAGTAAAACATCAGATTTTATATCAAAATTATATGAACATCATGCCATTTTCATCTTCATTTTGCAAATGATCACCGCAATACTTTTCATAAGTTCTCACCATCAAAAGCTATTGAACAGCATAAGATTGTAGGAACTAAACTAATTGGGAGAAATGACTTGAAGTAAAAAAGTGATCTCTTTTATTAAGGAATGAAAAAGATATTTAGGTACAAAATCACTGTAAAACAAGAAATTGCCCATTGATGCATCTAGCAAAATTAATGGCTATATAGTATGACTTAATTAGCATGATCAAATCATGGATGAATTATTACTGTCTGATTTAATCAAAGAGCAGTTATATATATGAACACATAAAGAACCTAAGAAATAGATAGATAAATTAGACAAAAAAATTAATATACAGAAAACTAGAACAAACATAGCTTTAATACTATGACAGATATAGTGATGAGTATGGATTTTTTACCGTATATTACAATACTTGATGCAAAAATTATTTACAGATTAAGAGGATAATCAAAAATACATTTTCTATTTGATTTGATATGATAATATATTCAAAGTGGCATACCTAGTTGAGGCATTGATGAAGAGCCAGAAAAGCACAGACCACGTCAACTTCTTCTTTGGTTCGCCTTTGCATACGTATACACAAAATCAGATGAGTATAAAAGTAGCGTTAATCAGGTTAATGGTGCAAGTCTTTACAACGGGAATTCTCAGTTTCAAAAGAAGTTGAAAGACTTGCACCATTAACATGCTTAACACTACTCTGATTTCTCATATGATTTCTCTTTGGTAGCAAAAAATAAAAATGTTGAAGAAAAAGTATCCTCTCAATCTGCGTTGTGTATTGGCTGTTGGTATGCTTGTATTTATAACCCTATATGATGTAAGACGTTTTTTGTCATTTCCATCTCTCACCCTCTCCTTCTCCTCGCCAGAGCTGTCGCTGGCTGCTCCAACCACCACACCAAACCCCAACCCCCGAACACGACAACGAGAAAGACGACGATCCATCAAACAACAAAAAAACAGACAAGAATAAGAGTAAGAGACGAGAACTTTCCCAGCACCATCGTCCACAGCAACTCATCAGAGCGTTTCACAGAGAAAAGAGAGGCTTTGAGAGACAAAGAGAGTGAGGCAGATGAACTAAGCACTAACGCTCGAGTGAAAGAGAGGCTGAGCCTTGCAGGAGAAATCTGAAAGAAATCTTTTAATTTTTTTTTATTTAACGTTTCTTGATTAATTTGGCCCTAGCTGATACATCTAATCTATTATTTTTTTAATTAATTAATTATTAAAAATTAATTTAAGTAAACTTGGTTGCATTGACCAGGGTGCACTTAGACATCCAAAATTATTTAACCCTCATCGAAGAAGACAAATTAAAGTTTGATTATAATAAAATAATTAATCTAAAATCTCAAATATTAATTCACTTAATGCAAAAAAATCCCCTTAGTCCAAATCACAATGAAAAACTTATACTTATCCTTTTCACTAACTTGGGTTCTGCATAACATGGAAGAAATATATTAACCCGTTTTCAGATGGAGGCTAGATCTAATCTAAGTGAAGACTGATTGAATCCAATTTTTATTTTTTTAAAAAAAATCATGAATATTGAAATTTTTATTTAATTTAGGCCATGTTTGGTTTTTTATTTGGACGGCGTTTGATTTAATGATGATTGATTGATTTGAGTGATATTGGTTTAATGAAAATGATCGAGACAATGATTTTGATAAAAGATGAGAAAATTGACTATGGATATAGAATATAAAGATTTTTTTATTTTTGAAAAAATTATTATATTAATTTATTTTAAATTTTTAAAAAATTAAATTAAAATTTGACTTTAAATTTTATTTTTATTATATATTTTTTATTTTTTAAAAAATATATATATCTTTATTTTTTATATTTAAGATTATTTATTTTGATTTTTTATATTTAAAATAATTTTTTATTGCACTTCCCTTTTTGCCTCTTAAGTTAACGGTCAATCAAATCAACTTCACGAAATTTATAACGGTTAGGGGTATCATTGTTCTTTACATATTTTTAGAGAATATTTTAAATGTTTTTATTAATATTAAAGGATGATTTTGGACACAAATAGGGTAAATTTTTTGAACGTTTGTCAAAAAACTGGAGTATGTACTGCTATTTACAATGATTTTTCATGACAAACGATATTGTATTCCTTGAAACAAGTTCTACTTGTACTAATTTGACACATTCAAAACTCTACCAAATGCATCACCAACTTCTCATTGACTTTTTCTTCATAGTCATGTTTTTTATTTTGTACGTTTTGTTTTTTATTACTTGTATGCGCAGAAGTTGTGACGCGTTAAAGAAGCACATGTCAATTAAAAAGGCCTGGTCCAGATAATACTAGATCCAACTCTGTGGGCTATCAGTTGTCTTGCGGGTTTCATGGGAAGTAGCTTTAACACACACAAAAGCCCAAAACATGTTCACTCAGATTTCAATGAAGAAGATGGAAAAAACTGCGGCATAAATGGAGATGCGGGGGATCGAACCCCGTGCCTCTCGCATGCAAAGCGAGCGCTCTACCATTTGAGCTACATCCCCGATTGATCTGTAGTTTCCTCATGCAATTACTTGTTGGAACTTTTCTGTTTTTTTAAGTCTTCCATCCTGATAAAATGTAAAATTCAGATGCACCATTGATATTCATATTTACATACGTACACCATCAAATAAATTGAAGTCATTAAATGCTTTGCCATAATAATTTTTTTTTTTTTGGTAAAAAAAAGTCTCAAGATCTTTTAAATATTGGGTTTGACACCCACACTAACGTGATTGTCTTCTCTTATCTTCGTGTGGACAAACCTTTCACCATAATATGAGCTATTTCCTCACTTTTATATAGGTCGAGCTCTTCTGTATGGAAGCTGCTTATTAAGTCGCACCATCGATGTCTTGTCCTACTTAATCCCGATAGTCTACTGGATCAATTTCAATAATAAAAAATAAAATAAAATAATTGAAATATGTATAGTGCATCAAATATCCCCTAAACTTATTATTTGTATCGCCTGACATTTTCTATGTGGTATTGACTATCTTGTTATGGTTTTAGATCTTCATTAAAATTGACTTTTATATTCTCTTTTCCCTCTTTTAAATTTTGTACTTTCTAAGTGAAGTGAACCAACCAGCTCAGTAGTAGTAAATAATCCTGTAATATATGTGTGTAGCTTTTAATTTGAATAGAAAGAACTCACTAGTTCTCCTTAATGTACCATGCAATCCACCATCTAAGAAAAAAAAATACAATGTATAGAAATGCACTATGCATTTCTCATTAAGTTTGTACTACATAACATATATATTTCGTCACGTCATAAGGTCTCAATAGGAATACATGTGCAAGCTCTTATTCTCCCACTTTTCACATCCATTTACTATTTGAAGATCAATGAGAAGAATTGGAAGTCTCAGCTAGACTGAAGAGGATCACATAAAAAAGAAGAAACTTCAAAATAAGCACCACATATAAAATTAAAAAAATATTTGATCATAATTTGCCCGTATTTGCTGAGGAAATCCGTTGCTCTCATATAGAGAAAACATGTACTCATCAATTCACTTTGGATTTGTCTCTTTCTCAAAAGCGAAGTCGAAGAAAGCAACCATGTTTGTTGCGTAACAGTTCTCATTTTCTATTATGATGTCGTGTACATATTATTTCAACAGGAGAATTTTCCAAAAGAGGAGTCTGTATCATTGAAATTAATTTTTGCTTTTTTACACAGTTAATCCATGATAGATGTGTACATGAATATGATGTGCACAATTCTTGTA
This sequence comes from Dimocarpus longan, assembly GCA_022984855.1. Lineage (NCBI taxonomy): Eukaryota > Viridiplantae > Streptophyta > Magnoliopsida > Sapindales > Sapindaceae > Dimocarpus > Dimocarpus longan. The sequence goes on from CM041022.1 coordinate 24,812,227, forward strand.
GGGGCCAGCTATTTTTTTGTCATAATGTACACAAAATAATATCTTTCTCTCACAGTTAGTACTGTGTGTAGTTTACTTCTACGCACCACCAATAATATTTACCAAATGGGTTTTGTCTCTTGCAATCTCTTAGTTGAGTAGTGACTAGTGATTGTGTATCTCCATTTCTGTATTGATTATTGAGATTTAAACCATATCTTACTCATAAAGAATAAATGTGAAAATATCTCTTTTTGTATTGCAAAATTAATATTTGATTTCAACTAATTCTAACAATCTCTAATTCTGGTAATTTCTTGCCGTAATATTGACGTCATTTTATGAAAAAAATAAAAACATAAAGCTAGAGCAATCTAAATTTCTCTTTCTTGCTAGTCATATGGAATCTTTCCCCTTTCCCTTGTCAAATTCCAGGCCTCATGTGCACAATTTAAACAATTTATTTTATAAATTAGGGTTCTTTTTTCTCTTTCTTTTTTTTTTTTTAAAGAAACTTGTACGGTTTTTAAGTGTTTCACATCATTGTCCAAATCAAATGATACCTTATATGTCATTGATCCTTGGAAAAGTTTAGATAAAAAAACAGTCAATATATATATATGTATATATAGGTAAATATAGTGTTGTTATACATATCACATGCCAATCATCACAGTGCAACAAATGTGAATGTAAATCTATGATATGATTTCTCGAGTCTCTTGCATGATTTTACCAACCTATCTAGTCATAGAAATCTCTAAACAAACATATGTTGTAGCTTGTAACATACTAACACTAATTTTGAGGGTTAATATATCAGCTAATTTTTATAAAATGATTAGTAAAAACAGTGTCCAGAATTCACTTAGAAGTTTTCTCTTTTAACTTTCTCATACTTTCTCTTGTTTTCTCGCCGAATTAACAAACCGACAAAGCTTCAATTAAACTTGTACAGCAACACTCTATTTATTGGCGGTGAGACAGTTTTGCTAGAAATCCGGGGTGATAATCAAGCAAGGGCCAAGGTGCCATAATGGGGTTTGGTTAACAAGCACTCAGTATATGGTCATGCATGGATCAAAAGCAGTCTCTATCAGCATTTTGTATGTATATGTATAGATCAATGGATAGATATATTCGGTGCTCGTGCTGTGAGAGGTCAATTTTCTGCCACACTATGCTTCTGCTTGATCCCTTAATCTAGCTAGCTACTTGCTGTGACAGTAATTAGGCACATATAGCAATGCTGTCTGCTTTGTAAGAGATCCTGCAGTCGCTGTCCAGTTCGTTTTGCCAAATATTATGTCTTCATTATCTTTTGGAATTTTGATGCAGAGAACACCATTCATTCATTATTGCTCATCGATGTCCTCATGTTACTTTTCAGAGGCAGAAGAAAATTGATAGTTAGCTAGACTGCAATTCATCAGGACATTTATGCAAAACTAAAGAATCTTATCAACTGTGGACTATAAGTATCAACTCAGTTACGTTTTACGATTCAGAATATAAGAATGCTTAATTTGCATTACGTTATGTTTTGTGTATTTTTCATAAAACGTTGAAGTTTTTGTATAAATAGTCTGCACCTGAATGTAGTGCATGGTTTAGGCTAGGACTGCATTTGTATTGTATAGTAATCAAGTGTAAATAACGTAAACAAGTATATATATATATATATATATACACTCCAGATAATTTAATTTAGATTAAAGTGTTGTAGTTTTAACAATCACACCTCTCTATTAAATGGAGGTCCCCATAAGTTCAAATCATTCCCTTCTCTAAATTAAAAGTAAACTTAAGAGAAAAGTGTCACAGAGTACTAGAATTGATGACGGAGTTTTATATATGTATTTATATACACTAATCAAAATAAGAGAAAACAAATTTTCCAAAAAAAAAGAGAAAATAACTATTCAAAAGAAAACAAGGTAAATCAAAAGTGCCGTAGGCTAGAATTGATGACAAGTTTTGCTCTTTCCTGGACTCAAATTTTTTTTTTTTTCTCACAGAAGGGCATTCAATAATTGTACGACCGAAGAGAACTGACTTTCTCGGTTCTTTATGATGGCAGATTGAGAACCATAGATTTGTGTAGCTCATTGGACCGTATACTTGTACGTTCAGGACCATTAATTGAACTGCGCTTGATCAGCCAAAACCCAACTGTGCCACACACGCACACACCAATTTGAACAGAAATTTATTATTATTATTATTTTTTGAAATTAGTAGAAATTTGATTTACTGATACCCTGTTATATATATATATAGTCTAACTTCAGGGAATTCTTCTGTTAAGTCTACTTTATATATATATATATATATTAGAGCAGTTTACAGTATGCTTAGATATTGATGTACTTATAATCTTTTGACCTTTTAATTTTTGATAAATCGGATCTAATAAATTAATATTTCTAGATTTAGCTCATTAAAAATTAAATAATCAATATTACAAATATATCCATATATACTTAGATGCGCTGTACATATAATTGCTATGATGTGATATCAAGTAAATCATATTTTACCAAAAACACAAAAGCATGAAAATGATGATCATATATAGGGTTTTTGCACATAAAAGTTTTGTGAAGAATATATGCTTCAAGATGAAGCTGAAATATATGATAGATGTTGAGTGGACGATAGTGGTGGGTGTGGGTTTCCAAACAGATCCAAAGATAATAAGCATATTTCGCTATCATCCAGAGAGGAAGCATACAAGCAAACAGTATCTTGGTTATGAAGGATGACGTCGAGTTGGTATGTGAACAGTGAGTTCCAATCATCAACACTCATGTGGCCTTTTAACTTATCCTTTCGAGTTGTTGCATTCCATGCAGGTCACTCATGATCCTGTCACCCCCCACATGTACCTTCTATTCAAAAATTTTAGAATCATCTGATTAAAATACGTTGATGATAATTCTATTTTTCCTTCATCAAATATATTGAGTTTTTATCAGATAATGTGTTTTAATCTAATAGTGTACAGATGACATGGTGTGATGATATCATTCTAGAATTTCTCCCAAATTTGCTGTTTTTCACTCTATCACTTCCAAATTTATTAAGATAATTTGTCTTATAGTTACAATACCAACCCTATTTTATGTTCATGTATAACTTGTATACTCTCATAATCTGATAACATTTACTCTTATAAAGAGGAGAAAAGTCCTCACATATTTTATAAAAAAAGGTCCAATCAAACTATACACTAATACTGAGATTGAATGGGTCAATACACAACCATATGATGTGTGATACATATATATATATATATATATATATTTATGACCTTAATTAATGGATCAAGATAATCGAATTTAGAGGAAAGAACCGTTGACATTGTATTTTTTATAGGGTTTGATTACCTTAGCCAATCATTAATATTATCTCTCGATTAGAGTTTTTACATTGGTTATTAAGGTGGCTATTAAAACTAATACAAGAGTTTTAATTGAGAGGTAAAGTTAGTAGTTGGATAAGATAGTTAAATTTTTTTTATGATTGTTTTTCTTATAATTGGAAAGCATTAATATTAAATTTTTTTTATGATTGTTTTTCTTATAATTGGAAAGCATTAATATTAATACTTTCTAGCTCTGGAGCGGGCCTGTTTGTTAGCTTAGGTAAAGAACAGAAAACAATTTGGAAAAGTTAAAAAACAAAAACAATCAAGCCTTTATGGGAGTTCCAATTCGGGAGGCAGAATAGTTGGGAAAAACCAAAGCAAGTCTTTGACTCAAAAATGGTCCTCAACAACTCCCAATCTCTCAAAAGCTCAATTCCCAAACACACGCTCGTGCAATCTTGGAAACATTGAAATAAAATTAAATTACGGGGAATGGATCGTGGTCAAAAAGGAACACTCCAACTCTCCGTCATAGATAAGTACTATAAATGACCTAGTGAAATAAATTATGGGGATTAATGCATGGAGTCAGAAGATATTAAAGACTCTTTAATGTATGGTCATGAATAGCATATGTAATATGTTATATATGGCTACTCTAATCTCGTATTATTTATAGGAGTAATAAAGAATTAAGCTCTTTCGTTTAAGGGTGGATTGATGAGAAACATCAGTAATAAAGAAACCACATAAATTGATAGAAACTGAGGTAGCATGATAAGTCTCTTGTATTCACTTCAGTAAGATTATAAAATTCAAGTTATTCTTCCTCTTTTGAACTTTAAATTTGTAATGTACATAAAAAAAAAAAAAAATAGATAAAACGAAGTCTTTTACATTCAAGTCGGTAAAATCATAAATTCTTTCTTTTTTTAAAAAAAAAAATTCAAAATTTGAAATATAGATAAAAAATAATAGATAAAATTAATATTTATAAATCTTAGATATTACTGTGAGTTTAATCTTTGTATAATGTTTAATAAATTCCTCTTTTGAGTTTTGCCTTTTAGGAGATCTTGTGATGTCTGACAATTATCATTAACACATCGTTAAAATCGTTTTATATTAGTTTACAGTATTAAACTAATCACAATTAGTTTACAGTATTTGTTAAGAAAAAATAAAGTGAAAATCCTTGTTCATTTGGGATTTTTTTTTTTTTATTATTGAAAATACAATCAGAAAATCACTGTCACAAAAGGGGGAAAAAATACATAACATATCTTTTTAATATTTAGGATTCGAAATGCTCATGATCAAAACACGCAATTCCAACACAAAGTGATGTGTAATTAAATTGTGAAGTAATGGACTTCTCACATAATTATGTGATATCTTATAAGTTCGAGAATGAAATCTCCAAAGTGTAGATGCATTTAATCGTCCCATAACCAAGTTCCTTGCATATATTGAAAACATGAATAATATTTTTGGAGATGTGAAATTAATATTATATTTTTAATTGTTCCCATAATTCCTTTGTTAGAAACTAGGTTTTTCAATTTTTTCAATGGAGTTTTGGTGGGTGTAAATGGCTTTTGATGGTCAACAAAAACTCACACTAGCTTGCAGTGGTACTAGTACGTCCAGCACTATATATATATATAGTAGTTATTATGGTTTGAGCAAAACTAAAAGCTTGTTTCCACTAGAATATTTTTTTTTAATATTCTAACATTAATAAAAAGGGTTTCAAACCCAGAGATATATGTAATTTAAATCATATTATTGTAAAGATTCCCATATATGCTCTTTTATACTTGTTGCAAGAATACTCGTTTGTTAAATTCTACCTCACCTGTGTTGAATTGTATGATTTTTATTCATTTATTTTTTAAAATGAACACACACACACACATATAGAGAGAGAGAGTACTCTTAATTGATCAGTCTTGGAATTTTATTTTTATTTGAAACAATTCAAAGTACATATTATTATTTTTCAATTTTATCAAACCAAAAATCGAGAAATTTAGGGATAAGTTATTTCATTAAAAATAAGAACACATCAAAATTTAATATGATTGAACTTGTACATGACAAATATGTCAGTCAAAAGATCATGTGTTTCAATGTGTGATTTGTAGCAAAAATCTTAATATATATGTCTATAAACAATGTTTCTGTTTCCCTTTTGTATTTAGTAGGAAAGAAATTTCAAATGGATTTAAGATTTTCATATTTTTATCATGCTATGTGGGTTGATTGTAAAATAAATAAATAAATAAAAATAAACTCTTTCCACTTAGTAATGATTTAAGTTTAAGTTGCCCTCTGTAGGTGGTATGTCAAAAAGATGTAAGAAATGTTAAAACGAAAGATTCTTACTTTCTTTTTTTGACAAGAGTACTTCTGAATATATGGATCAAATACAAGACTGCACCAAATAATGTCATAATATATACAGCAAATATTGAACAGTAGAAGATATAATAAAAAGGGTCTAATAATTATTTATCTACTTTTGTTATATTCTTTTGTATGTGTTCGTAGAAGACACCAATAATTCAAATTGTCTCTAACTTTGCCTTCATTGCCGTTTGCCTCTCCAAATCGTTCAAAATGATCCCTTCTCTCTCCATTTTTTCAGAGATTCAAGAGGGCCCTATCTCCCTCTCTCTCTCTGTGAAAATGCCATGCAAAAATGACCTGGAAGGACCTAGGTTCCACCATATATATATAAGTTGCTAAGATACAATTAATAAGTTTGTAGGACGATTTTTCGTATACGTTGAAGCTGTTACATATTCTTAGATATGTTTGGAAGTCCAGATTTTGTAACAATTGGCAAGAATTATGACAGAGAAATCATAATGAAATTAAATAAATTATTTAAAATTTTACTACATTCAATAAATGAGGTTTTAACTTCAATTTTAACATTGGCTATATATAAAACCACCACTGAATGTCATTAATTTAATGGGAAAAAGCACTCTTTCGGCGTGGCAAAATGACTTAAGTTTGAACCACCCTTACAAATGGTATATATCTTAAAAAAAATCCAAGTAAAAGAAAAGTAAAATCAGAACATGCATATATACATACATCCTCCATTCATACAAAAAATTTGGAAACCTTAATATTGGTTTTTTTTTTAAAACACCAATGTTTCTTAAAACGCTAGACGTTAAGCGGTACTACGAATACACAACAAACACCAAGAGAAGTGTTTGTTCTGGAGGAGTGTTGGATTTTTAATACGGTGTAATGTCGATCTTTCTTTATACGTTATAGTGTCGATATTGAGTGGCTTTTGTCTATCATTGTCCATGCCGGTTTGAGTCATTGCCATCGATTTCGATCCCCACCACTTTTAGCGATTTTTCCTTATCAGTCTTCTATTTTCGGTTCCACGCGGCGAAATTTTTTCTTCATTTTTTGTGTTATTGTTAATGCATGCCGACATGGTACCAGAATTATAAAAATTAAACTCCACTTGCCGTGTTTCTTGATTTTGGTGTTTGATTTTATTTCCCACGTGTCGATCATCTCATGTTAGTACTCGAACCTTCTCCATGTTATTTGGACAAGAAGGAGATCAATGGAATCTGATATGTCATTGTCTAATATTATATGATTATATTGGAGTTAAAATTAAAAACACGTTGTAATATCCCTTAAAAAAAAAGGACATGTTGTAAAGTTTGTGTAGATTGATAAACCCATTGATTCACATCAAATTATGATTTCGATGTTATAGTTAAGTTTTTATATGCTAACTTGAATTTTTTTTTTTAAGTCTAATATACAGGTTATTGATCAAATATATAATAGTGCAATCAAAAGATCTCATGTTTAATTGATTTATAATTTTTGTTCAAAGCAGCATTGGGAAATTAGCTTCTAAAAAGCTCAATCTATTAGGTCATCTCTAATGATTTTACACCATTTTGGTACATTTTTACGCTCCAATATGAACACTATTTTTATTATTTCAAGACAAATTTTTGGTGTAATTAAACAGTACAACGTTAAATTTGGTGTTACACCGGCCATTACACTAATTTGATACTTATTTATAAATTAATTTAATTAAAAATATATATATTAAATTATTATAAAAAATATTTTATTTAAAATATTTTATCAAGATCTTTATTATGAATATAATATTAAATATATTTTTAAATTTTTAATATATATTAATTAAAAAAATTATATATAAAATATTATTCAACGATGTTATTTATATTAATTTAATATAAAATACATTGAAGCGCAGAAAAATTTAATGTAAAAAATTTTGGTGTTGACGTCCGCACGTTGCAGATGGCTTTAGGCGTGATCAGTTGATGACTAAATTGCAAAATTGTAACTAGATGATGTGACTGACTGACTGACTAAAAGCAAACCTGTCGGTGTCAATTAATTAGTCAACTGATATATATACACATACACCCACAATAAATGTGAAAATCATTTTACCAGTAGAGGGAGGAAAGAGAGATTGAGTGAAAAACTCTCATCAATAATACTCATGAAATAATGGAAAAGTTCACGTGGTTCATAAATCTCAAATGGTCAGAGTAATAGAATTATAAGTTTAAAAACCATCTTATTTTCTGCACCCTAATTTGTAATAGTTCAAATGTATTGGTTTAAATTTATATTATTCTGTCATCAAATAGATTTTGATTTTTTTTTTTTCCAAAATCAAACAATTTCCACTGGTGAGGATCAAATTATCATAAATGAAAATTCAATTTCTATAGCTAAAAATAGATTGATCCAAAAATACAATAATAAAAATCAATCGTGTTATGATATTATGGAAGTAAATTTTCGATCACAAATATAATATTTAATCTTAATACATCTCAATAAATTTCTAATCATTAGCTTTAACTTACTTTATAATTATTCAAAAAAATTATATGCGTGGTTGTTAGATTCTATTGGTGATTAAATTGGTTAACTTATCATCAAAATAACAATTTATTTGAAGATAGTTTTGTTGAGTGTAGAAGCAAGCGAAGGAAATGAACAGAAAGGTGGATGAAGTAAGAATTAAACACTGTCCAGAAGAATGTGCATGAAAAATGGAACATTGAACACACCCACCAAAGCAAATGCTGGAGATTGGACTTAGACTGAAAACTGCTTGTTTCTTCAAGCAATTGCGAACGAAAATATAATATAAAAGTAACTCAAAAATATATATATATATAATATAATATAAAAGGTTTTCTCTCTCTCTCTCTCTGTCTCTGTGTACCTCTTAATGTGAGTGCAACAATCTCTTGGGAGACAACCTGCAAATCTAGTCTCTGACTTTCTCTTTGGCTTTTACTTTCTTCTCTTTATTATTATGATCTTCCATCAACTCTATTCATTTCTCTCTTTTTCTTTGTTTGCAGGAGGGTAATTTCTTGACTTTCCAATCCCTATTATATTACCTAATAACTTTTTCTTTCCTTTTGTCTTTTATAAATTTACCCTATACTAGCTATACAGCTATCCTCTCAAACACCTAATAATAACTTTTTTTACCAATACTAGTTAATGTGTTATATTATGTTTTTTTTTTTCAACATTTTAAATGAATATTTTAAAATATATATTAAGAAGATATCTAGTGTTATAAATTAAAAAAAAATAAATAAAAATTACACAAACTCTAGTTCTTCAGAAGAATAAACGAAAGTTTTATCTATATTTGGATACTTATATAATGTTACACACTAATAGAACCCTTCATATATTACCATATACCTGATCATAAGAATTTATTAGATGGACTAATGTATGCATAAGACATATGAATATACGGTCTCGCCCTTACTATACCATCTTCTCTTTCTCTCTACATATTCAGATGCATGTATATGTAAGTATGCTTATATATAGAGAGACTGGTGGGTGCCCAACTAGGTAGCCAGCAAACCATATCTGCCTGTAGCTAATTGAGTAGAGCTATAACCTGTTCTTTGTTCGCAGGCTTTTGATATGGCAGATCCCTACTCAAATCTCTTCACTAGTTTCTTCAACTTCAAGGCTAGTCTCCATCCTCACTATAGCTCTCCAACGCTTGTTCAATCGCCACATATTTACACAAACAACTACAACAACAATAATTCTAATTTCATCCAATATTTTCAAAACTACCCGTCGCCTCATCTTCCTCCTCCTCCTCCATCTCCTCCTCTCAAAGAAGCTCTTCCTCTAATCAACTGCTTGAGCCCTAGAAGAGTACAACAAGCTCATGATGAAGAAGATCATCAGCACGAGCCCTCCAGTACAACCAGTTCAACAGAATTAGAGGCTGCAGACAAGAACATCAACATGAACAAAGATCATGAGAGTCTAGTAGTGTTATGTCCTAGCAGTAGTAGTACTATAGTTGATCATGATCATGATCATGGTGGTGATGAAAGTGTAACTGTAGCCCTACACATAGGCCTCCCTCGACATAAGTCTCCTGATCTGGGCTCCTCTAGGCAGCTCTCTTCATCTACGGACGTGTCAGACAAGGAATTTACAGGATTAAGCGTGGTTTCTGAGTACCCTTTAGAGAGATTAAACAAGGGTCAGTACTGGATTCCAACCCCTTCTCAGATTCTCATTGGCCCTACTCAGTTTCCATGTCCTGTTTGCTTCAAGAACTTCAACAGATACAACAACTTGCAGGTATGTTTACACACACACACATATGCCCCATTAATGGAGTACAAAAACCACCTTCTAGTCCCTTTCTCTCTCTCTCACTCACTTTTATTTGGATTTTGAACCTCATTTATAGTTTTTTAATAATTATAAATAGCCAAGAGAAGTTCTTGATTGTATATGATTTATCTTTTTGTTGCTTATTAAATGATTTTGAGCTTATTAGTTCGTTTTTTCATTACTTCAAAAATTGAACTATATATATACCTGTGCTGCAAAATGAAATACAATCACAAGCGATTCATTTTCAAGTCATGATGAGTTAAAAAGAAATTAAAAAAAATCTGAATTCAGATGTTTTTGCTAATAGAAATAGACAATTTTCTATCTGACACATCCCAGCCTGTAAAAAGGGCTCTACACAGTAGTGGGGCATGCAAAGACATCATTTCATTTCCTAAGATTCCAACACAATCTATCTTTGCATTTTGACAACCCAGATTTTCGCTCACAGAAACAGTTTAAAGACATATCGTACATGTTCTTGAGACTTGGATATTTGCAAAAAGATAGATTTTCCCAGCATATGTTGTCAGATTGTTACATCGCTCTTCTTCATCTGTTCATTGAATTTTAAGATTAGTTTACATTTTTGGATATCTGTGTTTTCATGTGTGAATTATTCATGACCTTTATATATATGTGAGTAATTTTATCTATTTAATCATCAAGTTACAACTTTTGATGCAAGCACATATCTGATATCTCTCTCTTACTCTCTTTATTTCTCGTCTTTTTGTTATCGTTAATTAGGCTTGAACAATGATATTAACTTATTAACATAACAAATTCTTGTTAGCTGTCATGTTTATATTAAATAATTGCTAGACTCAACTTAAAATAGCAGCTTAATTAGTTAATGATTTTGTATAAAAGATGTGCGTCCAGATTTAATCAGCTTTAACAATAATATCTATAAACTCTTTAAAAGTACAAATTTATATTTGATATCATGCTTATGTTAATTAATTGCTAAATTCAAAAACTTAAACTAGTAACTTAAATTAACAGTTTCACTTAAAAAATGGCAGATGCACATGTGGGGGCATGGTTCTCAGTACAGAAAAGGGCCAGACTCATTAAGAGGGACGCAGCCAACAGCCATGCTGAGACTCCCATGCTATTGTTGTGCAGTGGGATGCAAGCACAACATAGACCACCCAAGAGCAAGGCCACTCAAGGACTTCAGGACTCTCCAAACACACTACAAGAGAAAGCATGGGATCAAGCCCTTCATGTGCAGGAAATGTGGCAAAACATTTGCTGTCAAAGGTGATTGGAGAACTCATGAGAAGAACTGTGGGAGGATTTGGTATTGCACTTGTGGATCTGATTTTAAGCACAAAAGGTCCCTAAAAGACCACATCAGAGCCTTTGGATATGGCCATGCATATTTGAGTACTGGTACCGGTGGTGGTGGTGATAATTGCTGCTTTGAAGAAGAAGATGAAGCAGCTTCTGAAATTGAACATGATGATGATCATGACTCCTCAATGTAGTATATATATGCAAAAATATTGGCTTTGATCACTTGATGAATTAACTTCAATTCAAAGTGATCTTCACGCTGTTTAATTGTTTGATATTTAACTTTTTAAGAGTAGTGGTTTAGTTATGGTCCATCTTTGATAATTAAGGTTGTTGTAAGAGCTAGTGCAAATTCATGCAATTGAAGCTATCAAGTAATGAAATGCAAAGTTTTGTTAAAGAAGTGCCTTGATAATGTGAACAACGACTTTTTATTTTTAAAAGCTTTTTTATGAACAAATTGAATAAGTTTTTTTTTTTTTTCCCTTTTATTCTTATATGGATTAGGACTATGCTGAATTTTGTCTTAAAGTTAATATCGAACCGATTATAAAAGTTTGTTGAAATCAGGTGAGATCAAATAATATTTATACAATTTAAATATCTACTTAGAAACAACCACCACACAAACAATAATATATATTTGATGGAAATTGAACCTCAATCTTTTGAAGGATAGAGAAATACATAACCATATATGTTAAGAAAAATGTGCAAATTCTACATCCGAACCTCAACCTTTTGAAGAATGGATATACCGTTTTAGAATTTTTAATATTAATATCTGTCACCAGCCAATCGGTTTTGGTCGAATGAAACCAACTCTTAGATCGAAATTAAAGAAAAAATGCAATTAGATATAGAGTCTTTACATATAAATGAGAGATGAAAGTATAAAATTCCAAATAACAAATCCATTAGAGTTCAATACACGATGGAAAATGAAAACAATTGGTTTATTAATGTGTGACACTGAAACCTGAAAATCTCTGAAAATATTGTTTTCACAATTTACATCTCTTATTAGCCTTAATAAGTTTCATTAAATGATGAGTTACATCATATACCGAGGGTCGTGATTTAAAAGCAACTTACAATTTTTGATATAATGTATATGTCTTAAAATATATATTTTTTTGGACAAAATGTTACCAGAACATGACAACTAAAATAATATTTTTCTTTTTTCCTTGCAATTTTGAAATAAATTTTCAAAATTGTATCCTTAACTTTTAGGGATCGTTTGCTTTTTTATCTGAAGATTGAAAATTACTACTGAAGACTAAAGACTAAATAGTGACTAAAACATAAAATCTGAATAACATGTTTTTTTTTTTTTCTTACATTTGTAAACTTGTTTTTTTTTTTTTAAATTAAAATTATCTGAAAACTAATATTTTGATATTTATACCATTTTAACTATTTGTTGTTATTTAATTTTAATTAATTTAATACAAACATGTGAAAATAAATAATTTAATAAGTTTTAAAATATTTTTTATAAACGTATTAATAATATTTTATTCATAATTAAAATATGATTAAAAAATATAGTAATATTAATCATATTTATATATTTAAATATATTAATGTATTTAAGAAAATAATAAAAAAATAAATGTTTAAATTATAAATTAAAATATATTAATTTAATTTTAAGACAATTTAAGATAAAGTGTATTTAAACTTTTTTTTAAAAAAAATATATTTTTTGTAAGTATTAAAAAAAAAAATTGAGTAATATAAAATTAGGATAAATTTAAAATTATATTATTTTAGAGATGATAGATTTAAAATATAAACTTTAAATGTCATTAAGTGATTTATAATTATATAAAAAATTAAAAATTCTTACTTAATTTTTTATTGTTTTTGGATAGTTTTAAGTGGTTTAATTATTTATAAAAACAAACGAAAACAACTTAATAATTACAATTTAATACTATTAAATCTTAAGTGATAGATACAATTTAGTAATATTATATCTTAAGTGATAAAAGACATAAAAGCCCTTAGCTATGTACAATTGATAACTTTATATTTATAGAGTTATTTTATCTTTTTAAATTTGAATTCTTGCTTAGTTCTTAATATTTTTATTATTATTAAGTAAATTATTTCATATTTCTTTTATTTTTATTTTCAGAATAAAATTGGTTAAAAATGCACATGTGGACCCCACCAAGTAATATTGTTCAAGACAAGATCATCGCTACAAAATGAATATCATTCACAGCAAGTTCATCGCCTCAAGAATTACTCGAGTCGGAAATCGCATAAAGAAATTATCGCGGTTTAAAGATAGGGTATTCTAGAAATAAATATTATGTCATGCTGATGTAAGAAATGATGTAATCAAAATTATGATGTAAGCAATGATGTAATAGAAGTTGACTTGACTGGGGTAGGTGAACGATGATGTAAGCAATGATGCAATTTGAAAGTTGACTTTGAATGGGGTAGGTGAAAGATGATGCAAGCGATGATGCAAAATGGTGGAAAATCAGGAAACGATGATGCAATCGATGATGTAATTGGAGGTGAATTTGGCCTATAAATAGGCCTTAGAATCACCATTCTAAGCATTCCATCACAAACCAAAACAATAAGTAGTTTAGAGAAAGAGAGAGAGAGCTTGGAGAGGAGGAGCAAAGCAGAGGAAGAAATTCTACGGTGAAGCTTCAATCCACTAAGTTTTCCTATCTCTTGTTATGTTTAATTTTCTAGTTTTTGTAAATTCTATTATGGAGTAGATTTGTTTTCTAAGGTTATGATGTAGCCTAACTTTGATGTTCCAAACCTTTGTTCAATTCAATTAATGATTTTCTATCTTGGTTGATGCATTTAATATTGTTCTTAATGCTTCTAAATAATTGGCCACTATTTAGTTGAATTGTTAATCATAATGATAGCGGAAGCTGATTTATGTGTCTAGTTCATTATATTTAATGTCATAAATTACATGTAGGATAGGAATATACCTGCATGGTTTGTGTAGTCTATAAAAGAGATCCATAAATCTTAATGAATCCTTTAATGTTTTGACTTGCATGGGAACATAGCAGTTAATCTTTATAGGGTATTTTCCTTAGACCTCGGGAGGGGCTATGTGAATAATTCAGGGAATCTCGACTAGCAACTGGATAGTTAATTTTTGTTAAAAAGAACAAAGGGGAGGAACAGATTAGTTATGGTGAAATCATAATCTTAGAATTTTTATTCATTGAATTAATTTTCATTTATTTTCAATTACAATTAAATTTAATCATAGTTATCAACTCATTCACTCAAATTTCATCTACCAAATAAAAGTTGAGTTATTTTAATTTTGGGCATTAATTAACAACAATCCTCGTGGGACGATACTTATCTCATCACTTTATTACTTGTTCGACTCGTTCACTTGCGATTTTGCACAACAACAATCTAACAAAAGAAAACCGTTTTTTGAGTTGTTATGTCCTCTCCGGTTTCTAGTGAGAGAAACAGAGTAGAGGGAGAGTGTCCTGAGGACAAAGGGTCTTTCTTCTGGAAAGGTTGGGGTGGGTTTTCTTCTCCTTCCTCGGCCTCGTTAGGAGATCTGGGGTGGAGTGGAGACGTTGTGGAAATCAATGGACACAAAGGAGATTGCAAAGCTGTGTCAAACTCTTTCCTTATCAGAGGAGGAGGGTAGGATCTATAGGATAGAGGGGGAGGATCGGAAGGTGGGGATTGAAGAAGTGGACCATTGCCTGGTTGAGAAAGTGTTATTGGGGAAAAAAGTAAATAGGGAAGCGTTTAAGATAGTGATAGAACAAATCTGGGATGCTTATGGAAAGGTGGAAGTGGAGTTTGTGGGATTCAACACATTTATGTTTTTCTTCGAACAAAAAGAGGTTAGAGCTAGAGTGTGGAATAGGGGCCCATGACACTTTGAACATAGTGATAGAACAAATCTGGGATAGTGATAGAACAAATCTGGGATGCTTATGGAAAGGTGGAAGTGGAGTTTGTGGGATTCAACACATTTATGTTTTTCTTCGAACAAAAAGAGGTTAGAGCTAGAGTGTGGAATAGGGGCCCATAACACTTTGAACATAGTCTGATAGTGCTAAAAATCCCTAGCGAAATGGGGAATATCTCAAAGTTAGGTTTTAGCAAGGTGGATATATGGGTACAGATACATGACATTCCTCTAATGTGTATGAACAGGAGGGTGGCGTCTGTGCTGGCAGGGCAGATAAGGGAGATAGTGGCAATCCCGGATGACCCAAAGGAGTACAGAGGGAAGTATTTGAGAGTTAGAGTGACGATTGATATAAAGAAACCGTTGAGAAGAGGGTTGATGGTAGATGGGGGAGGGGAAGATCGGGCCTCATGGGTGACTCTCCATTATGAACGGTTACCAGAATTCTGTTTCTCGTGTGGTAGAATTGGGCACGTAAGCAAGGACTGTGATGATGCAAAAGCGAGAGAGGAAGCGAGGAAGGGGGGAGCTCTCAAATTTGGAGCATGGTTGAGGGCAGCACCGTCTGAAGAAAATAGAGCTAAAGGGGGTGGTATTTATACTAATCTTTACTCGAGGGTAAAGAAAGTAGATGGAAAAGGATTTTTGGGGGAACCGATAGGGAATCAGGTGGGGACAGAAGGGGGCAGTAGAGGCAGTGATACAGACTATAGTGAGCATCAGGGAAATAGTGGAGGAAGGGAGTTGGCAAAGGGTAGTGGAATTGAAGATGTTGGAATGAAGGGGACCACAAGGGAACGGGTGGCGTATGAAGGGGTCCCACATGGGGAGCCAGGAAGTGGGGAAGGGAGTGACCAAAATGCATCACAGGGGGGAGGACTATCTTAGTCTAATAAAGAAGGTATAGAGGGGATAAAGGAACCAATCAGTGGCATTTTAGTAAAGGGAATGGACTCAAAAATAGAAGAGCCAGTGAGGGAGTCACATGGCCTTTATGCAGAGGAAGGAGCTAAGTTGGATGGGGCAGAAGCAATGATTACGAGCCCGTTTAGAAGCTCTACAAGAAAATGGAAAAGGGCAGCGAGGGAATTGAAATTAGTCGGTAAAGCAAGGAGTCCGATAGGGAAAATTTTGTCGGTTAAGGAAGGGATAAGGAAAGGAGGGAGATGTAGTAGTCGTTGGCCGACTTATCCGAGTAAGTCTCCTAAAGGGAGTAAATTAAAGGGATGCTTAAAGGTAAAGGGAGAAAGAGAGGATGTCATTGGAATGGAAGGAGGGATAGGTGAGTTAGAAAAGAGGAAAAGGAAATTGGATTTCAATGAAGACCAGAGAGGTGAGAAGAAGAAGTTTAGAGCTGGGAATGGGGAGAAAGGGGAAAGTGGGAATGCAACGGCGGCGCCTGAGGTCCAGGCCCGCCGAGATCAATGATAGTGTTAGCTTGGAATGTGCGGGGATTGGGGAATACCCGCGCATTCTCTGCCCTCAAAAGGGTAATCCGAAAACACTCCCCGGATTTGGTTTTTGTGTCTGAAACCAAACTAATGAATAATGCTGTAGATAGGATAAAGTAAGTTGTGGTTTTGTTGGGGGATTTATGGTTAGTTGCTCTGGGAAGAGTGGAGGGTTAGGCTTATTCTGAAAGGAAGGGGTGGACATTTCTATTCTATCCTTTTCGGTTGGGTATATAGATGCTAGGATTCGTATGGAAGATGGTGTCCTGTGGAGATTTACCGATTCTTATGGTAACTCGGATTCGGTTAAGAGGAGCAGCTCGTGGGAGTTGGTTAGGAGATTGAGAGATGTAGATGATCTACCTTGGATTTTGGGGGGTGACTTTAATGAATTGTTGAGTAAAAATGAGAAGTGTGGAGGCTCTGAGAAAGGGGTAGGGGGAATGATAAATTTCAGGAAGCTGCTGTCTGATTGTGATTTAACTGATTTGGGTTTCTTTGGGCCGAGATTTACATGGACGAACAGAAGGGATGACAAGTATAATGTGCAGGAGAGACTTGATCGATTTCTGGCCAATACAAAATGGAGAGATGGGTTTGAAAATGCTTCGGTGGAGAATTTGAATTTTAGTTCCTCTGATCATATACCAGTGATTTTAAGAATTCAGAAAAGGATAAATCGGAAAGGAATGGGTCGAAGTAACTTCAGGTTTGAACCTTTTTGGTTTAAGGAGGAAAATTTTCAACCTGTTATTAAGGAATCTTGGGAAAGAGGGGGAAGTGCTCAGAATGCTCATGACCTACAAATAAAGTTGAAGGAATGTGCTGGAGTCTGCTCGGAATGGAGTCGCGAGAGATTTGGATCTTTAAGGAGACAGATAGAGTCCAAGCAAAGGCTGATTGAAAACTTGTACTGTAAAGCGTCGGTTGGAGGGGTAATGGAGGAAATTAAGAAGCAGGAGAAGGAGCTGGAGGAATGGTTGGCTAAGGAAGAGCTCTATTGGCGTCAAAGGTGGAGAGCGGATTGGTTGATGGCAGGAGACCGGAACACAAGGTTCTTCCATGCTAGGGCCACAGCGCGAAGGAAAAAGAACACAATCTCTAAGTTGATAGGGAAGGATGGTGGAGTGGCGGTTTCTGATGAGGATATTAGAAGAATAATGTGTGATTACTTTGGTAAGTTGTTTTCGTCTTCTTCTCCTTCCTCTGTCGAGATCGAAGTAGCCTGTAGGGGTATTAAAAATGGACTGGGTGAAGACCAGAAGAGAGGCTTGCTGTTACCGTTAAGGGAAGAAGAGATTAAAAAGGCTGTCTTTGCTCTGGGCCCGACAAAGGCTCCGGGACCGGATGGTTTCCAGGCGTTATTCTTCCAGAAAATGTGGGATGTTGTAGGAAAGGATGTAGCTGCTGTTTGTCTGAAGATCTTAGAGGGGGAAGTTTCCGTTAGAGCCCTTAACAGCACAAACGTGGTTCTGATTCCAAAGACTAAGAATCCGGAAAGAGTTAAGGACTTTAGACCGATTAGCCTCAGCTCGGTGTTGTATAAGGTTGTTGCTAAAGTGTTGGCCCACAGAATGAAAGAAGTCCTTCCAGGTGTGATCTCGGATAACCAGTCTACTTTCATTCCAGGGAGGCAGATTTTTGACAATGTCCTTGCCTCTTTTGAAATGATTCATACTATAAACAGCCGTAAAAAAGGGAAGAATGGATTGATGGCAATCAAGTTGGACTTAAGTAAGGCGTATGACAGGGTGGAGTGGGTCTTTCTGGAGTCGGTTATGCGGAAAATGGGGTTCCCTACAAAGTGGGTTAAGCTAGTAATTGATTGCGTCTCCACATTGGAAATCAACCTTCTCATTAATGGTCAGCCGGCGGGGAGTTTTTCTCCATCTAGGGGAATCAGGCAGGGGTGTCCCTTGTCCCCGTACCTGTTCCTGCTGTGTGCCGAAGCATTCTCTAGAGGGGTGAAGCTCGCTGAAAGGGGGGGGAGAGGTTTGGGTATTAGAAGTGGCAGGGCGGGGCCGATCGTTAGCCACCTTCTCTTCGTTGACGATAGTATTCTCTTTTGTAAGGCCTCGGTGGCTAACTGCCTTTTAATCAAGAAGGTTCTGGGTTCGTATAGTAGAGGCTCAGGTCAGTAAATAAATATGGAGAAGTCAGTGCTCTGTTTTAGTGGGAATGTGGATGGCAACCTGAGAAAGGAGATTTTCAAGGCTCTGGGCATAGATAATGCTGGTAATCACAGGCAGTACCTGGGGCTTCTGTCTTTGGTGGGCAGAAATAGATCCAAAGCTTTTGCTGAGATTGTTGACAGGGTCGGGAGTAGGCTGAAGGGCTGGAAGTGTCATCTCTTCTCGCAAGGGGGGAAAGAGATCCTGATTAAAGCCGTTTTGCAAGCCATCCCAACATACACGATGATCATCTTTCGTCTTCCCTCTTCTCTGTGTAAGGAGTTAGGTTCTCTGGCGTCCAGGTTTTGGTGGGGTATGAAGGATGGTAAAAAGAAAGTGAGCTGGGTTAGTTGGGATAGGATGTGTAAGCCGAAGTCGCTAGGAGGGTTGGGGTTTAAAGACCTCTCGTTGTTTAATAAGTCTTTGCTAGCCAAGCAGGCGTGGAGGGTCGTTGTTAGTCAGCACTCCCTGGCAGCGCGAGTGTTAAAAGCCAAGTACTTTCCGAATTGTGATTTCATGCAAGCTCCAGTGAGGCAAGGCGCGTCTTATGCGTGGAAGAGTCTCTTGTGGGGTAGAGAGCTGCTAAAAAAGGGGTGGATTTGGCAGGTGGGGAATGGGGAGGACATAGATGTTTTTGAGGACCAGTGGATTCCTAGACTGAATTCCTTTGCGGTGGTGTCGCCTCGTCGAGGGGCCCCCATGAAAGTGGCAGAATTGATAGATCAGGATAGGCACAAATGGGACATCCAAAAGATCAATGAGGCGCTGCTCCCGGTTGACAGGGATCAGATTCTAGCCATCCCTCTGAGTTGTAGAGATGTCAAGGACAGCAGGTGGTGGTTTTTTGATAAACGAGGTCTGTTTTCGGTCAAAAGTGGGTACGGGGTAGCTTTTGAAGAGCGGGTTAAAGAGGAGGCTTCGTCCAGCTTTCCGTCTGACATTCAGAAGTGGTGGGTAACCCTCTGGAATTTAAATATCCCTCCCAAGGTTAAGATTTTCGTCTGGAGGGCTTGTCAGGAGGCCCTCCCAACAAAGGCGAATCTGCTGGTCAGGAATATATCTCGAGATGGGATTTGCGAGGGTTGCTTGAGGGGGGTTGAGACAGGTTTCCATGCGTTGTTTGTTTGTAAAGAAGCCGAGCAGGTTTCGGGTTCCTGTGATGTGCCTCTAAGAGGTCTATTTGTTGAAAGTAGAAATATTCTGGATTTACTGATGGCTGTGCTGAGATTGTATGGGAGGAATCGACTGGCTGGTATGTGCATGGTGATGTGGGGCTTATGGGGGAGGCGTAATTTTAAAATGCATAATTCTGGGAAGATAGCTTTTGAGGACGTTTATGGCAAGGTGATGGGCCTGTTGGACGAGTTCCAGCATACTAGCAAGGCCCTGTCCCCTCAGTCTCTCCAAAAGACGTGTGACAAATTAGTGAGTTGGAGCCCTCCTCCAGTTGGTTTGTTGAAGCTTAATTCGAACGTGGCGATCAGGAAGGGTAAAGGTTTGGTGGGACTGGGAGCTGCTGTCAGAGACAATTCGGGAGCTGTCATTTTGGCTGTTGCAAAAGTCTGGCAGGGGTTTTTCTCTCCAGAGGTGGGGGAGCTGCTTGCTGTTAGAGAAGAATTGAGGGAAGCTTTTGCTGCGGGCTTGAATGTGGATATTGTGGAAGTAGATTCCATTAATGTAGCCTCGATGCTTAATTCTTGTGATTTATTTAGAGGGGTTTCTAGTTGTTTAGTTGATGATATTAAGGCGTTCTGTGGGGAGGTGGGGTTTAGTATTTGTCAAGCCGTTTCTAGAAATGAGAACCGCTTGACTCATAGACTCGCCTCTTTGACCTTATCCTCTTTGAAGGTCCTGCGTTGGTCCAACGTTCATCCTTGTAATATTTTCCCCTTGGGGGTTGGTTTATAATATGTTTTTCTGAATTTCAAAAAAAAAAAAAGAAAACCGTTTTCGTTTTCGAAAAGCAATCATTCAAAAGAATTGATCTTATTTTCAACCAATAATTACTAAAGACAGGAATTTATTTAATTTGCTTGAGGGGTTTAGGTATGGCGGCGTGATGTCATCCTGAGCTAAAACATTTCTGATCACAAGTACTTCTCGCTCCCAGTGCTTTTCCATCTCAAACAGTGTTTCTATAAATTTAACCAAACATCATAATACACGCATCAAAGTGCTTTTAACTATTTGAAAGCTAGTCCAACGATATCGAAGGAATTCCAAACTCACTCGGACTATAGCTTTTACATCTTTTAACTCGAATCTTTCGTGCATAAGGGATCACACTTAATGAGTTAATTCCAGACAAAAAGTGTATTTTCTACTAAAAGAAAACAATCAGCAAGAAATAATCTTTTCCAAAATTGCAGTTGACTGGTAAAATTGTCCAACAGAAAATGGTTATGCACAAAAAATCTTATCAATAATCGCACTGACATTTCCTATAAAATGTTTAAACCAGTCTCGAGAGAAAGGGCAATATTAGCTAAAGTATCGAAATGCCTGGAGCCCTTCGAAACCAAGGAACAATGAATGGCCAGAGATTCTCAACATCATCAACAAGAAGCTAGGAGCGTGACTAAACAATTGAGAAACCCGAAAATTAGGACAATCAATGAATTATATATTCACATACATGACAGTTGCATTCCGGCATGCATGCTAGAAATGCTTTATGGCAAAGGCACCAGTAGTCTTTGTATGGAATGAACATCCATGGCATAGTTGAAGGGAGTTTGGTCCCCAATGTGGTTGCAATTCTGAAAAATTATCAGAGTGAATGAAATTAAGTTTAATATCCTTCTCTATGCGCATGAGGGAACATACACATATAAGTAAACGTAAAGAAGTAGAGCAGTTTAACAGATCCGAAACACTACAGACTCACCTTTTACCGGTGAGAATCCCATAAGCTGATCTAGCAACAAATGATCTAGGAATCTCGGAAAAAACTTTTCTATATTGGGGCACGACTATTTGTCCTAAATGACAACTGAAAATTAGCACAAAATCACAAAGTAAAATAATGGAAGAGTACGTAAATTATTTGCTCAAGAAATCACCTATACTCAGAAAGTTGCTGTGCAGAATTGAAACAAGAACGTTAGAGCTTCCAATTGAATTGTCTTCTTGCGGTGAATTCTTAGATGGTGAACTGTGACACAATTTAATTTCAAACCATATCCCAGAGGGAAATCTTCTTTGCCTCACCAACCAAAGGAGAATATTGATATACGGTGTGGCATGGATGACTGATATAGTGACTTCAATCAGTATACAAATGAGGCTGATGGATAGGTTCATCATGGTGAAGAAAATGTAGAAAACAGAAGTTGTTGGTAACAGAAGTAGAAGTGGTGTAAACACAAGAGATCCAACTATATGCTGTTTCACAGTGTAGTCATAGCTATCTAATCTTTGTCGAAGAGGATTCCACTTGCGACCCCTGCCAATAATTCAGCAACTATATGAATAACATGAAACAAAGAAACAATGCAATTTGGGATCTCACAAAAAATCATTTTTAAATTTTCTGGCTATCCAGCAAACAACCAATGATATAACATTCATATGCCTTCAAGTTTCTCTTCTGTAGGATATTGTACAGGAGCCACTTGCAAATAATAACTTAAAAATTGGATGTACAATTCAACAAGGTGCATTTGTTGCATGGGATCGGACTGGATTATTTTTAAGAGAAGATTACGATAAAGGAACGCAAGAGACAATGAAACCCCGTCTCTGCTGATGGTCAACACCACAGCTTTGATAAATTTGATAAAGTTATTTGACAACAACAAAAGTTTATCAGCAAGACCAAATCAGATTCTTGAAAACTTTAATTAGAAACATTGTTTTGTGAACTTCTACCTGAAAAGGCGCCACAATGCTGCTAATGCCTGTATTTGTTGTGAATACACGAGTGAGATCATCCAATGAAGAGTTGAAATATGTAAGGTCACTACTGTAAACATGTCTATAACCAAGGCAGCTGGTACAGTTATCCCAAAAAGTATTCCCAACATAGCAAGTCCTTTCACCAAATAAATACAGAGGGAACCCGCAATGATCCAGAAGGTAGACCATATCTGGATGGCATTAAGGGAAATCAAGCCGAGAATCTCTGCCAATTCCGTATTCAACTTGAAACCTGCTGGCACTCCCATCAACCATACACAACCTGAACGCAACAACTCATTTGTACTGGCACTGGCAAAGTTCATAACCCATAAACAAACTGATTCAGCATTAACTAACAGTGTTGAACAAATCAAGTTTCCCAAAAGAACATCAACAGCTAAGCTTGACCACATGGAATGCTGATGTAATGCAGCTTTCTCCTCATATTCCACACATGAATGAGACCTTACAGAACAAAAAATTCAGATTAATGAGGAAAGAGATGATAGGAACTGTTCTCAGAATTGAAGACAACAATAAATAAAATATAATGGGCTTAAGATCAACTCAGTTGGGGCAAAAAATCTAATAATTCAACTAATTAACCTTACCTCTTCAAATAATTCAAGTAGAATATTATATAAAGCTAGTGAGCAAAAATGAAATAGTGTTCATTCCCTCCTCCCTAAACAACCTAGAACATCCTATCAAAAAAAAAAAAAATCACCTGGAACAGAAAATTCAAAAAGTAAATTTTTTTCTTTATTTAAGCAATCCAAAAATCCTATTGTATATGTGAAAACAAGAAATTAAAATGACTTTTTAAAATGGCTTTGAAAAAAAACTTCAATTTTCATTACAAAGGATACCATGACAATAAAAAAGTCCTTAATACGAAAACCCACCTGAAATTGTTGTTGTGAAGAAGGACTGGCCAATACAAGACCTGACAACAGCGGATTTGGATATTTATCCATGTAGTTTTGAATATCCTTGCCAATGTGGTGTATATCCATGTTTGTGACCCGAAACTCAAAAGGCAATGGAGAAACTGAAGAAAAATATATAGTATAGTCGACAATGATGCCACAACCACAGCCGATAGTTGGCATACCAGGGCAATAAACCTACAACAACAACACATGCCATTAGAAAGTGCAGTTGACAACAAGGTAAGTATAAGCACCAAACTCTTGAAGATCGTACTTGAAAATAAGAGAAAACTTAGCAAAAGATCTCTTGGAGTCCACATGTCTCTCAAAGACTGTTTTGGAAGCAGTGGCACTGTTGATTGCCAGAATGACTGCATCCTGTATTTGAAAAAAGGCAAATTTCAGAGGGAAAAAAAAAAGAAAATAAAAAATCTGAACAAAAAGAAATCGTTCTAATTGTTCACCAAGTCATTGAGAGGTTGCTTCTGGTGAAGTTCATTGACCCACTTGGGTTTACTGGAAGGTTTCAGAAGTTTAGCAGAATCCCAAAAGCCTATGGAGAAATGGTGTGCGCCATGTCTGGGAGCATCATAAATTACTACCTAAATTGTCCAAACAAAAATGAGGAGACTGACCACCACTTAAAAATGCAACTAAATAAAATCATGCAGTATAGTAATCATGACTTACATACGTGGGCATCACATTGAGACACTATTTTCCCATTCCAGTGAATGAGATGCAATTTAGGGATCCAATGAATATCTCTGCCATAAATTTCACGAGAATCACACATCACCTGGATCCAGTGGTTGCTTTCACCTGCAGTTTGCCTATGCTTTTCTAGTGAGCCACTGAGTTTTTCGCATCCACAGCTCCATTGTTCATTTCTCTCTCTACACGTACCCTGCCTGTTCCGCACACAAGCAGTTCCATGATTGCAGAACTTCCTTTGGGCGTCATCTTCTGTTTTAACTTTCAACAACTGACCATTCCCACTAGGACATGCAGCACACTGACCCAGTAAAGAAAACACCGATTTGTCCTGTAAAAATACAGACATCCTCCCATTTGTCTCACAGAGGATATCCTGATAACAAGACACAATGCACACACTATCAAGATATAGTAAAAACATAAAACCCATTTATCTACTTAACTCAAAATGCAAGCATATACTCTTCAAAGACGCATTTTAACTCACATGACAACAATACCAAACTTCCATTACTTCATAGAAGTATATATGTGATGTAATTGAGATAGTCGACATGGCATTGCTTGTAATCAATTTCTGTTCAGCTTGTAGACTAAGACTACTAATTGGTTGTAATCACTCTACTGTAAACACAAAGCTAGCTAAGCTCCAGTTGTTAACCCGAACATTTGTATTCTCTTATTATCTTCTAGTCTTCCCTCTCTCCAATCACCATACACAGAACCCTCTAGCATCACTTCAATCTTCTCAATCTCTTTGTTTAATCACATTACAAATACGGCAAAAGAACTATAAATAAACAAATTCAATTCTCTCTTTACAATAAACATTTCGAATTTATACCTCAAGACCGGACTGGCAACGACAAACTACAGCTTCGTCACACGCAAAAGCCACCACGACATCAAGAGAAGCCGGCGCAGAGGACACAAACCACCCGAACAAGAAAGAACACAAAGGCGGTTCGATCAACGAGAGCTGTTTCGGCCACCAAATCCTACATTGTCTTCTCATCATCTTCACATCTCATGATCGTCTCACAACATCAAAACATGAACTTGACCATCAGACCCCTCCTATACACAAAATGCATACATATTGACTTTAAGCATCAATTTTACTTGGCTGCTAAGAAAATCTAAAATAAAATTTAAAAGAAGAAAGAAATAAGTTTTTAGATCCCTAATCTGATCATTTTCTCTATCTTTTGACGGAGAATTTCTCGGCGTCCAAACAGAGTGAGTTAATCAGAGAATTGCAGTCACTTTTAAACAATCTGCGAGATTTTTAAATAACATAATAGTAAAAATTACGACTATAGAGAGAGAGAGCTGACCGGTTGAAGAAACCAACACCATTTCTGGATTCGGCGAAAAGTGAGTCAGAGAAAACATATAAAAATCCAGATTCGAAACGGCGCGTGTCGGTTCAAGAGTTGTAGATCATGTTTGAGTTTCAAATCCCAGCTGAGAGAAGGGCGATGAGAGTTGATGGTAAGTGGCAACCTTTCGCTTTTGAAGTGGCTTTTGCTTTTGGGCTGAGCACTTAAAAGCCCGGCCCATTAGAGCAGTAGACGACCGATTTGTTCTCCGTCTGGGGGGGACTATTGCCTTCGCCTCCGCGTGTTGTGTATCAATAATCAATGATGGCTTTGGCTTGCAATATTTCTTCTCACTGTCGTCTTCTCAGCAAACAATCAAACCCTCTTCCAATCAAAGCGTCTCAAATCCAAACAAGGAAGCTATGCTTGAGGTGCAATACCCTTTATCTAGACAAGGAAAATTCACCTATTGCTTGCTCTTTTCATGGACACATCACTGGTATTTCCATCGGTTTATTCTCTCTTTTGAATGGAATTGAGATTCTTCTATGTTGATACTTTGTTTTGAACATATATAATATGCAGGAGACAAAGGGTTGTTTTCGCTTGCGCCACCCCACCAGGGGATCGATGGAGAGTGGAGCGACCGTTCTGGAGTGATCGTGTACAAGTGGAATGAGAAGGGTGACCGACCAAACACTGGGAGAGTTAATTGGAAGAAGAGATGGAGTTGCTGCGCTGAGTATGATGAGAATGCGCCTCCTTGTCGACGTGGATGGCATGTTTGCTATGATGATGGCTTCACTCTCTACTAGCCAGTTATGAATTCGATTGGATTAAATTAGTTTTTCTAAATTATGTATAAAATAATAAACTATGATGCTTATAGATTGTAGTGTGCACTTATGTCTTGGATTGGCAATAAGAAGAGGCAAATTTGTGTCGTTTCTCATTTGTGGTACAATTTTTGTGGGGTTGGTTGTGCTGTCGGTGGAAAACAGGCAATAGAGGAGCATCAAGAGTAGAACTTCACATGTTCTGCATTATTATAATTATCACAACATGATCATCTAGTGTAGTTATGAATCGTTTGCATGAATCGCATGGACGTTGTACCTGACGAGTTTCCAATGTAAAGTTCCCTACTGTACTTCAGATTTGATCCCATTTGGCCTGTTGAAGAGCTTCAAGAATTAAGCTGAGTTTCAATCAATCAAAACCATATCACATATTCACATTTAACTATCAAATTGCATCAATCCAATTGAACTATAGTAGCCAACTCAACCATAAGACAATAAAGCTTCAAAATATAACTCAAACGAACATATCTAGTTACAACAAAATCTCCCTTCAAATCCATATTTGAAGGTCAAAATACCCTCAATATAGAATACAATTATTAACATCTATCTTGTTGAAGAGAAAACATAAATGCAAGTACAGTGCTCCATTTTAAAACGACCCAACCGTCTTAAACGACTCGTGAAGGTGCCTCAACGTCTCCTCATCGCGACTCCACTCCGGCGTCGGCGCGTTGACAAAATGCGCGTAGAGCTTGTTCTTAGCACAAGTAACAGTGATCAAACTATGTGCCCCGACACCGTCAATCTCGTACACATAATAAAGCTGTCCATTGTCGTCCTTCTTTTCCTCGGACACCAACTTGTCGGCGCTGGCTATCAGGTCTTGCAAGTCGACGTCACTGAGGGCCAGGTTGTTCAGGACGGCGTCTTTTGGCGCCAGTTGCCGGAACCCAGCAAGAAAAGTCAAGTACTCCTTCTCGGTCCTCTTTTTCGGATTGTAGAACTCGCTGTCGGTCCCGTTGGTTCCCTTCTCGACCTTCGAGACCAGCCGCTCCTTCCACCCGTCCGGGACGTCGTAGATGTACTCGGCCGAGGCTTTCTTGTCGGAGTTACCTCCGTACCCGCCGTAGTTTGCTGCGCTGGCGGCGGTGCCGTAGTAGACGTGGAAGGTGTCGGCCGCCAAGGAAGGAGAGGCAGTCAGGACGGTGGTGGCTGCTAAGGTGGTGGTTATGAGGGTGGTCAGAGGTGGTTTGGGGGAGGAAATGAGTAGTGGGTGTGGTTGTTTTGGTGCGGTTTTGGTGGTGGTGGTGTTGGCGGCGGTAGCTGTGGCGGAGGAGGAAGGGATGGCTGGCGGCGAGAACATGGTGGCCATTGGATCGTTGTAAGTGGATGTGGTTTCTTGATTGCGTGATTTTAGTGGATACGATGATGGCAAGGTTTTCCCTTATCCAATACCGTTGGAGGGAAAAGGCTTGGATGCCATTGTTGGACCAATCGAAACCTGCCATGACATGATATCATTCGAGAGCTTTATTACATTATGTGGAAATTATCACAGACACTTGAAAAAGGGTCGATTTTTTTTTTTTTCAGAAAATCTTCGACACGTTCGAGTATATACGAAATCATCCCACATTACATGAACCATTTATATCAACGGCACTCTTGATTTTAATCCTCAATCATACGAAGGATTAACCATTAACCGTTGTCCTGAATGATACAGTTGGAATGGTTACACATTGAATTTAATATATATATATGTGTGTGTGCGAACTAAAAGTAGACATTTGATTCGTGTATACATTGTTAGAAAATGGTCATAAATAATCATTTTCATGGTTGATTAAATGAATGAGAAATTGAATCTCAAATTGCACTCTTTGATGCAAGGAATGGTCATTAATCCCATATTTGAAAATGAAAAGGGATTTGGGTTGTTTTCCATTCAAATTCTTTGTTTCAATTTAAATTAAATTGTCATTAACTGTTTTTAATAATTTTCAGTTGACAAATCAAAAGTTTAATGATTTTGTAACTGAATTATGAGTTAATGGATATGTTTAAATTTTGATTTTAAATTAAAATTGTAACAACCATGTCTTAATGATTTTCAATTATCAAATCAATTTTAATGGCAAATTAATTTAAATAAATTTTGTAACCATTAATAAAATAATGGATGGAATTGAATGGAGACATTTAAATTCTGATTTTAAATCAGAATTGTAACCGCCATGAGTAATGACCATAATTGTTAGAATATAATTCTAATTTATGGTGAGTAAATTCTGATTTTAAAATCAGAGTTGTAACGGTTAAAAGAATGACCATAATTGAGAGCTTTAATTCCCCAAAAGTTGAATGTTATATATTGACATCCAAGTTGAAGAAAGGAGTGAGTTTTGAGAAATAATCTTCTTTGTTTTCTTACACTTTCAACTCTAGTTTAGGCTTCCAGTGTGATAGAGATCAGATTCAACTCGGTTCGCCGGACGGTTTCAGCCGCTGTATCCTGGGAGACGAACGCAAGTAATACACCGCGAATTCGTTTTAAGGAGACTGTAATTCTTACAGGCCTCGGCTGCATCAAGTTAGATTCAGAAGTTTATTGTAATTTTCATGTAATTTGTTGTTTAGTTTTTCTTTTGTATTGTTTGTTTCTTTTTCCTTTATTCTGCGTATGTGCAGAAACATAATCTTGTAATCTGTAACTGACTTCCAACATACATTATTTCATCTTTGTATATCATGTCAAACTCCTTTATCTTTGTTTTAAGAAGTTGTAATATCGAAGTCTCTTGTATAGTAGTTGGGAGAAAGCATTTTTTTGTCATCCATTGTTTTGCTAGGTTTTTATCAATCTAGTGACAAGACTTGAAAAGCAATGGATGTCCAAAATTATTACACTTTTTATCTCTCAATTATCACTCAGATTTGAACTCACATCATAAAAAACTTAACAAAAATAAGAATTTATGGTTTGTTTACTTGATGAATAGAATAATGAAAATGATCGATTGTGTTTACTTACCATAAAATAATTTCGTAATAGGAATAAAATAAAGAATCTCACACAAATTTGAGGTTGTGGAATAATAATTTAATTTTCACACTCTATTTGGAAATTTCATTCTCATTCTTATTTTGAAATTAAAAATATTTTTATACCCCTTATTAAAATGACTTTTTGAAGAGATTAGTAACAATTTACTAATCTAAAGTTAATGCATGATTTGAAATTACATTATAAATTATTTTTTCATTGTCATTAAATAAAAATTTTATAATATTATATTATTTCTCAAATAAGAATACGATGGCCATTTTTGTCATATATATACATACACACACATACATACATACATACATACATATATGAAAAACAAAAATGACCATTATATTATTTTTTGAGGAAGAATGTAATATTATGGAATTTTTGTTTAAAAATAATGAAAAAATAAATATTAATGTGTTTTCATGTATTATAGATAGTTTATGATTCATTACCATGAATAAAAATAAAAAGTAAAATATAGATACATAATATATTTACAATAATATTGTTAATTTTTTTTTATGGAGTATAAAATGTTGTTAATTAAAACAATTTTGTAACTTGTAATTAATTTATTTTGATTTTAAAATAAAGTAAACAGCTCAATGATAATAATACTGATTTCGATTCCTATTTATACAATTAAAATAAATAACTCATTTTGATTTCAATACGATATTTTAATTTCAAGTCATTCTGATTCCAAATAGTTTTGATTTTTATAGTTGAAGTAAATGCACAGTAAAGAATCGTTGCTCCCTCGTTTGATATTTATTTCATAAATTTAAAATTATAATAATTTTATTTGTATATAAAATAATAATTTAGTAGACTATTCAAAAGAAGTATGTACTTTAATGTTATGGGAGTTACTTTTTTGCGTACCATTCCACGCGTGACAAAATAAAATAAAAACACTTAGTTGTATTTTTTTAACATCACATTTACATTTATACAGTCACATCAATATAATTAATTTTCATAATTCATACTATTTTACACGAACATAAATCATGCATGATTAATGAATATCGGATATTTGTTACATTTTCCTAAAAATAATTAAAAAAAGATTTTATAAAATCATGAAGTTGGTCAAAGAATATGTCTACCATACTTATGTAACTAAGTTTTTTGAAATTTCAAATCATGTGAAAAATTAAAATTATTTTTTAAAATTATAAAACTTAAATGTTTTTAAATCGAACAACTGGCATAGTTATAACAGATATAATAAATCAATTTTAACTCTAAAATAAAGTGGCACCACTTTCATCTAACCGGTTTTTTTTCAATCAAATGGTTGCCTTCGAGTATGATTATCCTAATTAATGAACAATTTCCTCTAAGTTCATACTTATATAGGCAAATTTTTAATAAACTCTTTCTATTGATAAACAGTTTTTTTACCTGACGTGGGCCGCTTTTCTCCCTCGTTGGGATTAAAGAGTAAGTCATATCAAAGATTCATGATCATCTGGAGGTTCAGCAAGGCACAGTCATCGTAAAATATAGTTGTAATGTCAGGAAAAATATATATCCATTTTAAACTCCACAAAAGTAAACAAAACAATGTTGCACCAAGTAAAGTGGAGGGGTAAATGAGTAATTTAAAATCCCTAGAAACCGCCAAAAACCCTACCTCTTGTTCGTGTTTTTCTTACAGAGAAAATGAAATCAATAATTGAAATTCACGTGCCTCCTTTATTTTCGCTGTGTCTCTCCCTCTTTCGTTCTCTTTAGATTCTCGTTGAAACTATCGATCAACCAAATCACAACCGTTCGAGGGTTTCAATTTATATTCTCGCAACCAAAAATCAAAAACAAAAAACGAAGCTAAATATCCTCTCATGTCCAAAAGGTGATTTTCGATGTTCTCTCTTTTGATTTCGATTCCCGTTTTTTGTCATCGTAATTCACTTGTTGCGCCTTTGATTTTGTTTTCGTTTCTTTTATTATTTACTGCTGTCATGTTATGGTTTGGATTGATTGCGGTTTTGTGATCCTAAATTGGCTGCTGTTTTCAGTGGATTTGGTGTTTTCTACTATCGATGTGCCGTAGTTTATATAAAGTTCGTTGATTTTTGTGAAATTCGTGTTTCGAAGTTCGTTTTGATGCATTCGATGCAATGTAATTGTGAAATTTTGTTTTTTCGGAGTGTGTTATGGATCAGGTTTGTTGATTTTTGTGACTTTTGAATGTTAATTATGGAATTTATGTTTCCAAGTTGATGTCGCTGCGTTTGATGAAATGGAGTTGGGGAGTTATGTCATTTTGAAGTGTATTGTGGATCGAGTTTGTTGATTCTTGGTTTTTGAGATGCATGTTTGATATTAATGATGTTTTTGCATCGTGGTTCTGTTCTGTTTTGCTTGGTTTTCTTCGTTTACAATATTGTTGTGGTTATGATCATCTTTTTTTGGATTCTTACAGGGTCCTTTGCAAGTTCTTTGCTCATGGAGCATGCCTAAAGGGCGAGCATTGTGAGTTTTCTCACGATTGGAAGGATACATCGAATAATGTAAGACATATTGGTTCTATGGGGTTCTTGTATTATCAGTTATGTTTGTAGAAGTTATTCATTTGGTTTTGTTGTATTGGTTTGTTATTGTAGATATGCACTTACTATCAGAAAGGAGTCTGCTCTTATGGTAGTCGATGCAGATATGAACATGTCAAACCTTCTCGATCTGAGTCATCTGGTTCATCATCCTCAATGGTTTTGCATCCTTCAAGAGCTGAATCAAGTGTTGGGGTAACTACGGTTCCCAGTGCGTTGCCGGAGCTTTCTTCATTGAGTAGACCTTTTCTGCCTTCCGATAAACCAGCATGGAATTTGGAGTGTGGGCATAATGGTTCTTTAGAGGATGGTGATTTTGGGGAGCTTAGGGATCTTAAACCAGCTGACCGTCCTATATGTTCTTTTGCTGCTGCTGGTAATTGCCCCCGTGGGGAAAAATGCCCTCACATTCATGGGGAATTGTGTTCTACTTGTGGGAAACATTGCTTGCATCCTTTCAGACCCGAAGAAAGAGAAGATCACATTAAAACATGTGAGAAAAAGCAAAAGCACCTCGAAGCTTTAAGACGCAGCCAAGAAATAGAATGTAGTGTGTGCCTGGATCGTGTATTGTCGAAGCCCACAGCTGCTGAACGAAAGTTTGGGTTGCTGTCAGAATGTGATCATCCGTTCTGTATATCCTGTATCAGGAACTGGCGTAGCAGTTCTCCTACCTCTGGAGTGGATGTCAATACTGCATTGAGGGCTTGTCCAATTTGCCGTAAGCTATCATACTTTGTCATTCCAAGTGTCATATGGTATTACTCACCAGAAGAGAAGAAGGAAATTGTTGATAGCTACAAGGCAAAACTCAGGTGAATTACTAGTTAAACTATTGACATATGCTGTCCACTAGATCTTCAATTGAATTGTTGATATTATTATATTAGTAAATTTCTCAACATGCATGTATAGTGAGAATAAGAGGTTTATTTATTTCAATCGCTTTGAATCATAGGAAGCTAGAGTCTTTTGAGTCTTTTTCTGTGATAAAATAAAAGAAAAACAGAATTGTAGGAATCTGGATAAACTTTGAGAAAGTTGATTTTGGATTCTATAAAGTTGTTATTTTGGAAAATTCATTCTAGACTTAAGTTATAGGTCAATGATTTAGATATCTGAAGAACCTAAAATTTCTGAAAATGTTAAGGTTTTGGTAGAATAGAAGTTGTATGTATTGATTTGGAACTTAGATGTTAGGTTGTAATTTTTAACATATGTGGAGAAAAACAAGTAATCTGTTTCTAATCAGTCCTTGTTGTTGGAGATAATTCACCGGGAAGGACCTTGGGACTTGCAATGGGATGCTATAAATCATATAGAAGAGTTTGTGATAGTCTGGGTTCTGGAAATAATTTCCCTTTTGTGCAGGTCAATTGATTGCAAGCACTTCAACTTTGGTAATGGGAACTGTCCATTTGGAACTAGTTGCTTTTACAAGGTAAATTTCACTGTCAATATGTATTGCTATTGCTTGATTATGTATTTCTTGTTTTTTTTCCTAAGTTGTATGAAGCTGGTTATGTTGAGATCTTTTACTGAATGTCTTTGATTCTATTATATATGGTTTCTTGTTGAAGGCTATGCAACTACGGCAGCTCTTCATTTTCTGGGCCGTGTTTTCCTTTTCTGTTTAGTGGTGAATGTGATGTTTATTATCTTGACTTACTGAAATATATCCTGTTATCTGTTCGAAATAGACAATTGTTGCTTGTGGAGGGAGGGCAAATTGTGAGCACCTTATGATGGTTAGTTAATATCAGAATTTTGCTTGAATTGAAATAATGAAAAATCAACAAGTTTTTTTTTTGATAGGAAACATGGAAAATCAACAAGTAAATACGTCTAAACATGAAATCCAGAAGTTCATTACATATCATCAGATAATCGAAGGATGACAAGTATAGATAAACTTTCAAGATAATAGAAAAAAGAAAAGAGCATATATATACCAAGCTTTTGGGTTAAAAATGCCAGATGACAATCTTTGCAAAATGTAACTATCAAACATATACGGAGAATCATTTATTTTAATTTATTTTTTTGGAACTATATATGGAGAATTATTGAGTATTTGATCTTTAGGTGTTTGCGTTAGCTTATCGTGTCAAGATTGAAGATCAACACATGGATTTGGTGGTGTTCCTAGAAATACTGTTGAAATGGATATTATGAATACTGTGTCTATTCTGTTCGAAGTATTGTGCACCTTTTTTATGTGATGTACTTTCATAGTTCATAGAGGAGAGCGTTGGCTTTTTGACTCCTTTAATGGATGCAATTTTGTTGTGTTCCAGCATATGGTCAAGCCAGGCTCATACATGTGGAAATATCACAGGCCACCTCCGCGCAGGCCATCTGCTCGCAGATCCAATTTTGTTGATATGGATTCTTTCCTCGATGCATTCGAGCACTTAATTAGGGATGATGAGCCGGATATGTTTGATGTTGATTTTGATACCGATAATGATGTTAGAATGTCTTTGGATTTGGAGTTGGCTTTGTTGCTTACACAACTGGATTTTGAATCTAGTGATTCGAGTGATAATGAGAGTTACCCCTTTTAAATTAATAGATCTACCTATGCTATCACAAGTCCAGTCTGTGTTGGACTTTACGACTTGTAGTCATTGTGGCTTTTTGTTAGACATTTTGCACCCTGGAAAAAGATGACACTTGTGGTTTTTCGACAGACATTTGGCTTTTAGTATGTGTAAATGCTGTCTGTTATAATGAAACATAGATTAATATGGCTTCGATTTCCTTTTTCCTTCGAGGTTCAGCGGCATTATGCAACATCGGCATTGTCCAGCCTGGAAGAGTTCTCTATTGGTCGACATGGATTTTGGAGAGCTGAAAATAGAATGTTATTCTGTAGGCGGATTAAAATAAATATTTTCTTACAAAGTTGATTTTGTTGTTGATTTGTATGTCGTCATTATTTTGTCTCTGGAATTTGCTGTATTGTTTGCAAAGATGGGCTGTTGCAGATGGCACATCTGTTGGTTTTGGTGCCCTTAGTTTGAAACAAAATGTTATTGTATATGATCCTGTGATGCTTGTTCCTATAAATCTGTTAATTATTGTGTTCTGGTTAACTATAGGCTGTTATTAGGTTTGTGTTTATCGGTGTTTCATCTTTGCAGCATGCATTCAGAGATGGTCGGTTGGAGGAAGTAGTTCTGCGTCACCTTGGCGCTGAAGATGGAGACACTGTGATAGCTAAAGATATCAGGTTTTACTGTGTACCATTAAGTACTAACAGCAATATTTTTCGTTGGTCTATTAAAAGATATCTAACTGAAATTTGGGTTCCATTCAGGCTGTCGGACTTTCTTAGTAATTTGAACATCCGGTGAAGGAGCTCTTTAAGTAATCCAGTGTAAGTTTCAAGTAATAACTCTGCTTTAGGTTTTTCAGCAATTTATTATTTATAAATTGTAACACAAGCACACATGCACATCCATATCACTATATCAGGCACACGTATTCACATGTGCATTAAATCCCAAAAAAGTACATAATTGACACGATGCGACACTGATATTGTTGTTTGAATGGAACTTGGTTCTCTAGTTCTTCACTATTAGAGTTTTCTAGGTTATAATGCTAGTGTGTGTCAATGTGAAGAAGATGCTATGTAGTTTCACCTGGAAAAACAAGAACGCCCTCTCATTTTGATGAGTTGATTTGGGCAAATGGTCCAGTTATGTTCTGATATAGATGTCTTAACCATAGCGACTGGATGGCATCTTATCCCTCTCTATGAGTAGTCTCTTTCGATAGTAATGCATCAGTGGCTTATTGCTTGCTTACCCCATATTCATCTATACAGGATATCCAATAATGTCGAGATATATTTGCTACTTTGTTGTGGAAGTTCTCTTCTTTTGTGAGTTTCATGCTCTTGTTATTTGTGAGGTAAGGTGCTATAATCTGAGATCTCATGTGTTTATCCTGCAATAATGTACAACAGTTGGATTCAAATATTTGCAATCAGACTCAAATCTTCCCTGTCCAAATCCTCAGTTATTTTTATGGTCTACTCAAATGCTTCCGGTTCTGCAGGAAACATTGCCATCTTTGTTGCTAGTTTCTTTTCAATAGCATGAAAATGCGCACTGATCTCTTAAACATTTTTCGTCTTTGCTTTTGTCAAGTTGTGTTTTGCCGATTCGAAATAAGAATTGACAAATAAAACCAAATAAATTAATAATAGTGAACAATAGTGTGAATGAATGAGTGCAGTGATGACCCAAGTGTTCTACACTAGTTTTGAGTTCTCAGGATTTTCCTACCGTATCTAAACTTGTCGATTTTGCCAAATGCAGGGTTGTTTGCCAGATGGGGATATACTACAAAACGCTGGAGTATATTGGGTTTGCTAATAAAATGCATTTAATATATTTCAGAACTAAAATAAGATTGATGGATGGATGCTATATTTGAGGATTTCCAATAATTCAATACTTGCCCAGAAACAAGTATTTTGTGTCGATCACAGTTTTTGTAACCCACTTGGCTTCTGTCCCCAAAAATGAGTAACTGAGAATTGTATATATTTAGCCACTAACTTCTAGTGTGATTTATTACACCAAATACTGCGGTGGATTTAGGAGACATATACATACATTCTCAGGCTTGATTTTTGAATACAATGCAGAAATTTGAATGTTGTGCGTAATAATGAGTTTATTTCTATTAGCACTAACATTCCTTCCCAGTGTTGGTTGCTTATAAAAGATTTGAGAGGTATCTTCAGTCTAAAATTTATTAGAATATAAGAGGTTTAATGATCGGATATATTTAATATATGACTCTCAAAAGTGTTTATGAAAGTGTAGATGTATTCAATCTTGATTTCTACAACTTTCATTAAAATTCAAATGTATTTAGTTCAGATTTTTGAAAATTTCATTAATAATATGAGCAGGTAGAATTGAATTTAAACAGTTAAAACATTTAAATAAATTGAGGTTATATGAAATTGATTATTGATTTGTTAAATGATTTTAAAATGAAATCTTAAATAAAAGGTTATATGATTAATTTTATCCTACTTCCATGAATTTCCAATAGAACTTGTTCTAGTTCTATGCGAAGGTCGTTTACTCTATCAAAGTCTATTATTTACAAAAATTTTATTAAACTTCAAAGATACTCAAAAATATCCTCCAGTCAAACTTCATGGAATGTTCATAATCCTAAAAATTTTTAAATTGTTGCACAAGGAAATACAGGTTAGAAAAGTTGAATTCCAAGAAAGTTAATTTGTATGGTCACGTTTGTATGCTTCCATGTGGGTTTTGTTAGTTCAACAACTACTTTCCTTATTTGGACCATTGAACCTTGCTCAATATGAAAGCTCATCAAAGCTTAAAGGATTATTTTATTTTATTTTATTTTTTTGAGGTTAAAAGTAGCTTGGCCACATGTCATGATAACAATTTGGAGTTTAATATGATTTCTTGGTTTAATTCATATTCAATGATGAAATTAGGTGATGAATGTGGACTAACTTGTGTTTGCTTAATGTTTATGCCACATCAAGCATCCTTGTTATATCATTGAAAAAATTGGCATTAATTAATTAATTATGAACTTTCTAACAACTGACGTCGAATGAGTCAATCTTAATTAAAATAAGGTAACACTACACAACTCCACGCAAGCCCCTCCTATAATGTAGAGATAGATTGTCTACTATTCTTCCAAAACATATACATGGCCACCAATATTTGGCCTTAAATCTTCTTGTTGAACAAATCAATCACCATAAAAACTTTGATGAAGAAAAGGATTGGGAAGTCAATCATCATGGGGCTAGTTAAGTAACTAAAATCTCTAAATACATCATATAATTATGGACCTTTATCAGCAATGAATAATAATCAATGCTTACATATATCAAACCATTAATTTTCAGCTTTTTATCTTCAAGATTGTTTTTTCTAAAAGCCCATCTTGATCATCAGATTTTCAGTTGTAT
This sequence comes from Dimocarpus longan, assembly GCA_022984855.1. Lineage (NCBI taxonomy): Eukaryota > Viridiplantae > Streptophyta > Magnoliopsida > Sapindales > Sapindaceae > Dimocarpus > Dimocarpus longan. The sequence continues at coordinate 24,850,463 of CM041022.1, forward strand.
CAAATGGAAAGTGATTGATAATGGTGATTTGACACCAAATTGCTCCTAACAAATTTGTACACTTCAATTAATTAACCAAGAACATATTAAAAAAAAAAAATCCAAATTAAAGAGACAAAGATATATATATATATAAACAGACAATAAATCTCTTTTATTCCACTGTATAAAACGAACAAATATTTATAACAATACAATGATCAATGAATACAAATAATAAATATCCTCTCAAGGTACTCAATAATCCATCAAAAAATAGCTCTCAAAACAACGTATACATAATAAAAAACATGTATGTATGATAATAATATGTCCCTCCAACTGTATTATTATAAAACAAAGCCACCAACGAAGGAAAGATCAGAGCCGTTCATTGGATAAAGATCTAGTGCTTGAACAAGGCAAGCATGGAGAAGAACAAAGAAGAGCAAATGACAGCGGTAGACATGCCCAAAGAGTACCCATCTCCGGTATTGGGTGCCGGCACCGGAGAAATGTCTTGCGCTGAAACACTGCTCAAAAGGGCAGCTGCCATTATGGTTGCCAAGACAAGAGCGTATGATGATGATGATGCCATTGTTTTCACAACAAAAAAAAGCTTAGAAATACAAGTATTTTGGATTGCAAACAAGAGAGAATGCGAATGAGAATGTGTTTGTGATGCAAATGGAAGGTGTTTAGTGGGGTATATATATGGAGGTGGTGGTGGGTGGGTGCGCGTGGACCCAGCCAGAACGTGGACAGCTGGTGGTGGGAACTGGCCATGTTGAGACGGACATGACACGGCACTTTGAGAGAGTTTAAATCCAACAAGAAATTAAACGGCTGCTGCTAGCTGCTGTGTTTTCTTTTGTTTTGTCCAAACAAACGTTATTGTTGTTGGTACTTTTCCTGATATTGCATTTGACACGCTTCTTTTGACCATTGGTACCTATTGAGTTTAACCGTTAACCTAGCTCTTACTTGGTCCTTCTGGTTTCTGTCATTTCGTGGAAAGTGACATCCCACACCGACAAATTTTCGAACCTAACAGTTGACATCGACTTAGGTGACAGATAATAATAGACTAATCTACCGGTTGAATAAAGTTATCATTAATAATAATATATAGATAATTATTTTTACGATCAATCCAATAATTATTGTTATTATTAATATGTAATCTTATTCATCCGTTAATAACTTAAAGTCAAATGTAAGAGGTTTTGTCGTAGTTAACTATTAATGTGGTTGGAAAATAGATAGTAAAACCTAAATTCATGCATGATGTAATGATAATGTTAGAGGGGGTGTATATGGTTATTTTGGTATTTCAGTCATATTTAAACACATTCATTGAAGGTTGTTATGCGCAACTCAATTCAAGAACGAAGATTCTATAGACTTGTAAGTTAATGGCTTCTAGACCATTACCAGGTCAAGCAATCAAAGTAACGACAAAGTCGGTGGAGTAGTAATTGGAGCTTAGTTTTGGATGGGCAGCATAGGCCTATGAATATCGAAAGGGCTTGAACTTATGTGGAAATGTGTTTTGGGTCGATGAAAGCTTATTCGGGCCGATATTGGGTCGATGAAAGCTTATTCGGGCCGATATTGGGTCGATGAAAGCTTATTCGGGCCGATATTGGGTTCCGTTTTTTCGTACTCGACTTGATCCCTGAACCATGATTTAATCTAGCACATGATATTTCTTGAGTTTCCACCCCTCCAAAATCGTATGTACACCCCAAATCATTAATTTTTTTTTGAAATTCCAATATTATCCTAAAATAACATCATAAAGAATTAATTTAACTAAACTTACTATACTGGGATTTATCAAAGGAGGATTGCTCCTACGAGCTATCAGTGTAAAGCGGGACCTTTGCCTTCCATTAGCCAAGTCTGACTCTACGGGGAGTAATGTGAATGTAGGAAAATGTAAAGTCAAATGCAGGCTTATTGGAAAATATAAATAAATAAGTGTAAAATAATTGCAAATGGCTGATATTTGTTGTGACTCAACGATTGTGTTGGATAGCAGGCGGCTAAGCGCACTTCTTTTTCTTTCAACCAAACCTTGAATGAAATAATGAAATCTCTAAGTGAACAAACCTTGAATCAAACCAGAGCGCCGTTGCAGCAGAAGCAGAAGCCTACGAGGAAGACGAATGCGAAGTTGTTGCCTCTTGATCTATCCTTGTAAGTGAAAAATAAATAATTAAGAGTAACTACACATGCTGTTTTTATTTTAATTATATATTGTTATATTTATAATATTTATTCATAAGTAAAAGAAAGGATATATTGATAATATGTGGGTTTTTTACAAGATATAATACTTTTTTAAAAAAAATCATAATGGAGTGCATATAAATTAAAAAAATAAAAAATAAAAAAAAGGGGGTGCACATACCCTTTTTTAGGGGTGTAAACTTCATCACTCATATTTCTTTCGGGAAACATGGAATCTCTCATGTTTTGACTGAATATAGTGATAAATCATAGGAAAATGAAAGGAGGTGTTTTACAAAACCAACGATATTGACTTCACAATATTTATGATCATATTGAATCAAAATCTTAACATGCAGAAACCATTTTTCCTTCTTTTTTTTTAAACTTCAAAGTTGGGCTATTCGTCGGGCATTAATGGAGGTATACTCTATAGACTATAGCTCGTTATTGGCACATTCGCTGTATCACGCTGAATTTGCGTTAGATTATATTGGATTACATTGTATCATATTAATACAATCTTCTAATTGGTGATAATATAATTTGTACAACAGTTTACTGTTTTGATATATATCCAATATTATTCAAAAGAGTAACTTCCAAGATTAAAGGTTGTTTACTTCAAAAAAAAATATTAAATTTTGTTACATTTGCAACCTAGACATTAAAATTTACACGGTAACAATGTCTGTATATATACTTGCACACTATGAGGAATAGCTAAAAAAATATGCATGATCAAACACCAGTACCATATGAAATAAACATCTATTTCCACATATAATACAATATAGGTAGAAAAAAAAATGGAAATAATATATATTACAATTAATAAATACACACGATAGAAATCCAATCTCAACCACAAATACGAAAAAATAATTACACACTAACCACTTGATGTGCATATTATCACTCAAAATATTACAGTGAAAGAATATAATTAATTTATGTACACTTTCTAGTAGCTATGATCATGAGTAGAAGGGGAGATTTGCCTTTTGGCATGATATATTTAAAATAAGAATGAAAAATCTATTGTGAAACATCTGGATGGATCATTATAATAATATAATAATATAAAATATTTTGTAAGTCGGTTAACCGACTTAACTTTACCTATATATACATGTGTAACCTCAGCAATAAAATACATATATTTTCTGCTTTCTTTTTGTTTGCCTCCTTTCTATCTCTCTCTCTTTTATTAAATATTTTGTTTATTTTATTGTTTTGCTTTTCTGCCGCCTTTTTCTCTCTCCTGCTGCCTCTCCTGCTGCCATTATTTTGTTTGTCAAATATCAGCTCAAGTCCCTGGTAAATTATCTTTAAGCCCCTGATAACTATTAATTTTATTATATTCATTTATTTTAATTTTATAACACGTTATCAGCACGATCTTGAACCTGAAGTTCTTGATATTCTGATTCAATATATGTACGGCTCTGCCGACTCAATCAATGTACGGCTTTGCCGACTCAATTAATGTACAGCTCTGCCGACTCAATCTATGTACGGCTCTGCCGACTCAACCAATGTACGGCCCTGCCGACTCAATTATTATTATCATGCATTACAAATCTAACTATTTAATTTTATTTATTTACTTATTGTTACATACTACATGTGCAGCTCTGTTATTATTATTTACTATTTTTATTATGTATTTCATGCACAGCTATGCCGGCTCAATATATTATTAATTAATTGATTTGTTATCTCTGTTATATCTTTATATTTTATGTATTTTATTCTCTTAAATTTATAATGTACTAGAACCTGAAGTTCTGGATTTTAATCAATGGAATCTGAAGTTCTAAATATTTATTGTTAAAACTTGAAGTTATTATTTTTGACCTGAAGTTCTAAAAATATAAATGAAATTTTTGGCAACCTGAAGTTTCAAATATATCATTTTGATTATGTCACTAATTGTGATATTTTATGTGTATAGTCATGTCAAATATCGCAAAACCAGAATTTGTTCTACTGGATATATCAGGAAATAATTATCTTTCATGGATCCTTGATGTAGAGCTGTATCTGCAGTCCAAGGGCTTAGCTGATACAATTAGAGATAATAATGAAACATCTCTACAGGATAAAGCAACTGCAATGATCTTTATCCGCCGTCATTTACATGAGAGCCTGAAGACTCAATACCTCACAATTAGAGATCCACTGACTCTGTAGAAAAATCTAAAAGATAGGTATGACCATCAGAAAACCGTCGTCCTCCCCAGAGCCCGGCATGAGTGGAGTAATTTAAGACTCCAAGATTTCAAATCAGTCACTGATTATAATTCTGCCCTGTTTAAGATAACCTCACAGCTGAACTTGTGTGGTGAAATACTGACTGATGCAGATCTGTTGGAAAAGACATATACTACTTTCCATGCATCTAATGTGCTCCTGCAGCAGCAATATAGAGAACGCAGGTTTACAAAATACTCTGAATTAATCTCATGTCTCTTAGTGGCAGAACAAAATAATGAGCTTCTGATGAAAAATCATGAACTCCGCCCAGCTGGCGCAGTTGCACTTCCAGAAGCAAATGCTAGCACAAGTAAAGGCCGTGGACGTGGACATGGACGCGAACGTGGTAATCATTGTCGTGGTGGGTATAAATTTTCAAGTAATCGAAACCAGAAAAACATCTCTCAAAAGTTGAATGTTTATAATGCTAAACATAACAAGGGCAAAAATGTAGAGAAACATGCCCCTAAAAATTATGAAGATGTTTGTTTCAGATGTGGTATGTCTGGACACTGGTCTCGTACCTGTCGTACGACTAAGCATTTGGTTGATCTGTATCAAGCGTCTGTAAAGGGGAAGGAAAAGAAAATTGATACAAATTTTGCAGATCAAAGTGATGATCCTGTAGATATCACAAGCCTGGACTTATCAAATTTTCTTGATAATGCGGATAGAAAAGTGGATTACTCAATTGGTAATGGAGATATCCATACCAATTAGAAAGTTGCTTAGTTAATATAGTCATATTAACTTTTGTTATGTTAGTACATATTTTTGTAATCTTCCAGCAGTAAGATAACTTATTTTGCTTTATATTTTGTTATCAATGATGTACTAACATATGGTTTATCTGATGAAAGACGGATATGGATGAATTATCTATTCTCAAAAAGGAAGGTGCAGATATATGTATTGTCGACAGTGCAACAACACATACTATTCTTCAGAATAAGAAATATTTCTCAAATTTGACAGTAGCCAAAGCCAAGGTAAATACTATATCAGGTCCTGCAGATCTGGTTGAAGGTTCTGGAAGAGCCATAATCTTATTGACAAATGGTACTAAATTATATATAAATGGTGCATTATACTCTAGTAGATCTAGAAGAAATCTACTCAGTTTCAAAGATATACGTAGTAACGGATATCATATTGAAACTACAAATGAGAAGAATGTTGAATATTTATGCATTACTAAAATTATCTCAGGCCAGAAGCTAATTGTAGAAAAACTCAAAGCTTTCTCATCTGGGTTGTATTATACAATTATGAGATCAATTGAAATTTATGTAGTTTCAAGCCAGAAGCTGTTTAAACCAATAATATTTCGACTTTGGCATGATCGTCTTGGTCATCCAGGATCTACGATGATGCGTAGAATCATTGAAAATTCTCATGGGCACCCATTAAAGAACCTGAAGATTCTATTATCCAATGACAATATATGCACTGTTTGTTCACAAGGAAAATTGGTAATTAAACCATCTATTTCTAAGGTTGGTTTTGAATCTCCATCTTTCCTGCAAAGAATACAATGAGATATATGTGGACCCATTCATCCACCCAGTGGACCATTCCGTTATTTTATGGTATTAATTGATGCATCAGCAAGGTGGTCACATGTATGTTTATTATCCAGTCGTAACATTGCTTTTGTTAGATTGCTTGCTCAAATCATTAGACTTCGAGCACAATTTCCAGATTATCCAATCAAGAGTATATGACTAGATAATGCTGGTCCCTATTGCTCCTCCTCAAAGAACCAAAATAGGACCCCAACGTCGTTTGGGAATATATGTTGGTTTTAATTCACCTTCAATTATCAGATATCTTGAACCACTGACAGGTGATCTTTTTACTGCTCGTTTTGCAGATTGTCATTTTGACGAAACAACTTTCCCACCATTAGGGGGAGGAAAAATTTCTCCTGAAGAGAAGCACAAGAAAAATGTCACTATTGGAGAGAAAAATGAGCTATCATGGAATGTGACAACAATATCTCATCTGGATCCTCGTACTACTCAATGTGAAAGTGAGGTACGAAGAATAGTTAATCTTCAGATGATTGCGAATCAGTTGCCAGATGCATTTACTGATGCTGCTAAAGTGACAAAATCACACATATCAGCTGCTAATACACCAGCTAGAATAATTGTTCCTGTAGAACAATGTAATCAGAACGCAGCAAATGAATCATCTACTACACGCCAGAAGCGTGGTAGACCAATGGGCTCAAAAGATAGTATTCCCCGGAAACGGAGAATGAAAAATTCTGATTCTTCTGAAAATAATACTCAAGTTACAAAATCCATTATCTCTGAAAGATCAACTCCAGGAGAGTTGCCAATCCCTGAAGAGACTAAAACCCCCAATGAGGTACAAACAATTGATGAGTCACAAAATTCTGGAAATCAAGAAATTTCAATCAATTATGCCGAATATATGTGGAATCGTAATAAAATAATCATCGATGATTTATTTTCATATACAGTAGCTTTGACAGTTATGAACGATGATTATGAACCACATACTGTTAATGAATGTAAACAAAGACACGATTGGCTTGAATGGAAAAATGCAATTCAAGCAGAATTAAGTTCCTTAGCCAAACGTAAAGTCTTTGGACCTGTAGTCCAAACGCCTGAAAATGTCAAACCTGTTGGATACAAATGGGTATTTGTACGGAAACGTAATGAAAAGAATGAAATTGTAAGACATAAAGCAAGGCTTGTTGCACAAGGTTTCTCGCAGAGACCAGGGATTGATTATGATGAGACGTATTCACCAGTGATGGATACAATTACTTTTAGATTCTTGATCAGTTTAGCAGTCTCAGAAGGACTCGAAATGCAGCTTATGGACGTAGTGACAGCATATTTATATGGGTCACTTGATACTAATATCTATATGAAAATTCCTGAAGGATTTAAAATGTCTGAAGCATTTCTCAGGGGGAGTATATTAAATCAATGTGGACATATGTGCACTGCACTCTTTTTTCCTTCGATCAGGTTTTATCCCACTGGGTTTTCCTAACAAGGTTTTTAATGAGGCAGTCATTTTAAGCACATCCAAATATTATTAAATCCAGAAGATTATAATATTTTAGATCCAGCAGATCATAAAATATCATTTGTTTAGATTTTGAAGTTTTTATTGATAGAAACTTTTAAATATATTATAATGATATCATCCAAGAGGGAGTATTGTGAAACATCTGGATGCATCATTATAATAATATAATAATATAAAATATTTTGTAAGTCGGTTAACCGACTTAACTTTGCCTATATATACATGTGTAACCTCAGCAATAAAATACATATATTTTCTGCTTTCTTTTTGTTTGCCTCCTTTCTATCTCTCTCTCTTTTATTAAATATTTTGTTTATTTTATTGTTTTGCTTTTCTGCCGCCTTTTTCTCTCTCCTGCTGCCATTATTTTGTTTGTCAAATATCAGCTCAAGTCCCTGATAAATTATCTTTAAACCCCTGATAACTATTAATTTTATTATATTCATTTATTTTAATTTTATAACAAAATCGTAGTATTATGGGGTTCTCTCTTTCTTTTTTATTAGTTTGCGCTGATGTCATGGAGTTGTTTATTTTGATCATTTCATTATAAATTATCAACACCAAACAACAAGACTCTAACCAAACCTTGTATTAAAAGAACTATTTTAATCTTAGATTGTCCAAAAACGAAAGGAAAACATCAAAAGATTGTGGTTCATGAAGTGAAGATTTTCATGTCTCTGAAATGTTAAAATCTCATGAATGATTGAAACGATAATGACAAAAACATAATAATCTTGTCGTCTATCATTACAACCCCACACATAAAGAAGATGCCCATCTCCCTGAATAAACGTAACATCACTGATAGATGCTGTCCAACCACTGTCTATTGTCTCACTCTTTCACTTTAGCTCCTGGTAACTTATTTTTAGAAGCTGATAAGGGTTAGATAAGTTATAGATACTTTAGAATCAATTATTATTTATACTCTTCTAAGAATTTATTATCATAATTAAAAGATATTTACTTCATAAAAGAAAATGTTCTATATATATTTATAAAGTATGTATTATGGGTTTAAACCCCTCTACTAAATGGATGAGACAAATACACATCATCTGAAGACAATATACCCAGTTCAATCATATTTCACGTAATAATTTTAAGTAAATGAAAGTTCTATAAAATATATAAATGTACATGTGTTTCAAATCTGTATATAAATGTGTTTCAAGTCTATAATCACAACCTTATTTATGGGGTTTTTATTAGTGGAATTAGGGAAATAGAATAATTATATGTGTTTATATACTTTAAATGAGAATGAAAAATGTAGATATGATATGTGTCAACTTCTTTTTTGGCATTTAATAATTTTGTTAGAGTTGAATTATTCAAAAATAAGTTAAGTAGGTCTAGATATTAGGAAATGATTGTTATCTTTCCTACTTTTGTAGAACTAGTGCAGATGTCGTGGGATTTCTATTTATATAAATCATTTTGAATAAAGAACAGAGAAGGGGTTTTCTCATATTAAAAAAGTTACATTCTTCTATTGGAGGTACAGGGCTCCCTCAAATGATCTTGAAGTATTGTTATTAGTTGTGTATTTTTTTTAATATTTACAATAGGCAAAACAAGAAATAACTCATCTAGCTCGACTGTACCAAGATCCATTTAAATTTGAGATTATAAAATAAGATTATCATTTTCTCTCATCTTTCTTAGGTTTTTCATTTTCATTATCTTTTAAATATTATAAAGTTTTTTAAGACCCTATCTAGTAGCCACGATAAAATTAGAAAGTGAGAAAAAAGTAATTTATATTTATCAATGTTGTAGTAAAAAACATTAAATTATTATTAAAAAACCATTATTATTATTAAAAACTAGTTTAATGAGCATAATATTATTATAATAAAAATACATATTTCTTGAGGATAAAAAAAAATAATGTTCTTTAAAAAATATTAAAAGAATGTATATTTTTAATCAATGGTATTTTGGTTACTCGAAAATAATTCATTTCGATTTTAAGTTAAAAATAAATATCTTTAAAGGAATTATTATTAATTCCAATTATGATTTATATAATTAAAGTAAATATCTTAATATGATTCCGAAATATCAATTTGATTTCAGATAAATTTAATTTTTCATCAATTCAATTTTAAGTTATCTCGATTACGTAAAAGTAAATACACATTTTTCTCTTAAAAAAACAAAAAATCAATAACTATCCATTTTACTACTCATGAAAAGGATGAAGAAAGTACTACACTTGATGGAGGAGCTTAAGAAAGTACTACACTCGATGTAGGAGCTTAAGACCTTCATTGAAGTGAGAAACAAAAGCATCCATGCGGGGTCTAGGTAGAACCAACCCTACTTCAATGCCTCCTTCAAAATCTCTACTTCCAGTCAATGAAAACCCTCTATTTTTATCAATTGAAACTTCCTCTATTTTCTTAGGCCTACCCCACCCAAAATTAGTCTTGTAGAGATCCACTTTCGGTGACCCAGAAATCATAACATGGGCATCCGACCCGACCATCACCTCCCAATCCGAGATCCACCTCTCTGCTCCTCCAAACAAGTCCTTATCCAACGTCTTGATTGTGTTCCCTAATGCATGGGCCGCCACAACAATCCCATCTTCACCCAATAACTCCTCCCTGACCGCCTTGCACCGCCCGAACCCGACACAGTTCCCAAAGTACGAAGCCGGCACCAGGTAGTGCAACCGGTTAACCCCGCCCGCATTGAACCCAAAATAAGTCGGACCCTCACGAAAATTTGTCCCATTTTGGTCGGATTTTTGAAACATCGTTTTCGCCAAACAAACCCACATAAAAGAACAAGTTAGAACATAAGGTGATAAATGCACTGGTTGGGCCAGATTTTTTTTTGTGCATTGAGTCACTATCCATTTTTCAATCTGGTCCATGTGGGTCGAACGCACAACGAAAGTGGCCCGAACCATACCCGAAAAATCTCCATCAGTCACTGAACCGACAACCATCTTTTCTTCTTCACATTTACATTTCCTTTTAAACCACTCATTCAAGAAAACCTCTTCAAGCCCATGCCGGTCAACGATCACTGTCCGGTCAAACGACGGCAATGTCTTGATCATGAGAGGACCATGATGACCATCACGAGATTCTCTACACAAAGACGACCATGTCTTGATGAAGCTGTTGAACGTCCTCAAGTCAGCAGCCACATGGTGGTACGCGAATCCGAGGCAGAAACCAGAGCTTGGAAAGACTGTGATTTGTATGGAGAGGAGAGGGAGGTCACGTTTGGGGCCGGAGACGCTGGTTTTCAAGAGGGGTACAAGGGAGTGGAAGTGGGAGACGTCTCGGGGGTGATATTGAGTGAGGAGGTGGAAGTCGTCGGCAGCGGTGGACTCGGCGACGGTGAGGGAAACGTGGTCGTTTTGGGTGGAGCGGAATTGGGGTTTGTGGGGTGGTGGAGGGAGGGAGAGGTGGGATGAGAAGGGGAAGAAGAGATGGAGAGTGAGAGAGAGAGAGTGTTTTAGGGTTGGGAGAGAATGGAAGAGGAAGTGAGAGGTGGGGTGGTGGTATTCGTAGAAGAAGAGTGGTTGGTTTGGAGAGATGAAGAGCCATGGAAGGTCGAAGAATGTTAAGGGAATGGTGGTGGTAGTGGTTTGGGGTGGTAGAGGAGAGCTGTTTGATGGTTGACTACTGCACGGAGAGACTTTGCAGTGTTCAAGAACCTTGACTGCGGAGAGTAAAGCCATTGAGAGAAAGACAGAGACACAGAGAGAATGAGATATTGAATTTAATGTAGTGATGATGATTATATGAAATGTGCTATTTATTTATATGAATGTTGAAGACAGGAGCATGCGCAGGAGTGGTAGATCTCAAGAGCAAAAATTAACACAAACTCTATATTCAATCTTCAGACGTCTAATTATTAGAAATTCTTAAGTGCAGTGCAAATCACCCTTTAATTAGTCTGGTAGTGCTCTTCGGAGTTCGATCTTTATTATCAAATGCAATTTTAAATCTATGTAAGTGAATTTTTTCTCTTTTTGCAAGCTGTTATTATATTTTAATTATATGATAGATATTCGGATCATAAAAAAATAATTTTTTTTCTAAATGTGACAGTTATTATTTTTTTATAATAAGATTAGATATTCGGATCATTTAAGTAGTAATTAATAAGGATTAATTAATCTCCCATCAATTCAACGTCAACTTAAAACATATAAAATCGTAGAAAATGTGTCCACGTGACACGACATTGTACTAGAGTGCCACAATATAGATAGATTTATGCATCAGGATGCGCCTAATATTAATTTTTGGGAGATTTATATACACGCTATCATGAGATTTGATCATATTTTTAAGAGAATTATAATTTAGTTATCCAATTGAAACATATATACAGACGGAACAATAGTTCTACTTTTATTACCATTGATCTCTCTACCGTTAATGGATCTTCATTAGTCTTAACCATTGTTTAAAAACTCAGCCGAGTCGACCGAGTACTCGCCGCTCGGTCGGGTGCTGAGCCGAGAACCCCTAGATCGGGGGTTTCAAATCGACTACTGTAGAAAATCGGTCTGAATCGAACCCAACTCGGGCCGACTCGACCCAGCTCGGATTGATCGAGTCAGTCTTTTTTTTTTAATTCTTTTTTTGCCAAAACGGCGTCATTTTGGCACACCAAAACGACGCCGTTTTGGTATCATATATAATATATTTCACTCAGATCTGGCTGCTTCTTCTTTCACTCAGATCTGGCTGCTTCTGCGTTTTGCACTTCTGCTTCAACCCGCTGTTCTGCTTCTGTCCGCCGTGCTGCTTATGAGTTCTGCTACCGCCGGTTGGTGTGCTCAAGTCTGGTCCTGCTGCCGCTGTCGTCCTTTGGGTGCATATCTTCTGCTGTGTTGCTGCCGTTGTCGTCCGTTGGTGTGTGATGTCTGCTGCGTTGCTGCCGCTTTCGTCGATGCCCAGTGGGGTGCGACTTCTGCTACCGGTGTCGTTCGTCGCTCCTCCTACTGCAGTGGCCGTCGCTGTGAGTCCAGTCATTTTGTTTGTTTTCAATTTTTTTTTTTTTGTTTTTTGCTTTCACAATTTCACCGGTAATTTTGTGTTTTTTTTTTCACATATATTTGTTTAGGATTGATAATTGATGGATTTGTGATTTATTTGTTGCATTGATGGAAATGAGATTATAATATAGAATTGGAAATATATTGTGTGATTTATATTATATTATCAATTTAGAAGCAATAATTGGTATGCTCGTTGGAACAAACACTCCTTTTGAAACGATTACTTTTTTTAAATACCATGTACAATGCAAAGACTCGAACTTTGAATATTGTAAGGTTGAATTAATGAGTACTAATTCTAAGTGTGGCAGTGACAATGACAATGACATATATACAAAGGTGGTATGATAATATAATACATATATATATACACCTTATATTATAATTTAAATATTTAATTGATTGATTATAAAATGTAGTGAAATTTTTGGGAGGACTTGAAATTGTGATAGTCACTAGCAATCATTTTAGAAGGAAATGTTGGTACCATGGGAGTAGGGGAGAGTAACCCTCTTTTGTATGTCTTTGCTTTAAAATCTCTCCACATCATTATGGATCATACATTTAAAGATAAATTTGTTTGATAATTGATGTTTGTTGTATAAAAATTTCTATGCTCAAAGCTATATTTAATGATTAGGTTTAACCTGATTTGACTGTGGGTCAACAGTTTGACCATTGACCGATGGTCAAACTGAGTACTCCCCGAGTACTCGCTGCTTACTGCCTCTCCAGTTGAGTCCCGAGTAGCGAGTTTTGGAACACTGGTCTTAACTGGTTTAGAGGTAAAATTATCATTTGATGTTATATTTTATTTTTTAAAAAATTTAAAATAAATCAGTTTCTCTATTCCTCTCTCTCTCTCTCTTTCTTCACCTTCGCTGTCACTGTCCCTATCTCTCCTTTCTTCTTTTTCTTCTCAATTCATTGCCTCTCTCCGCCGCCCTCATCTCCTCGTCCCTCCTCCATCCGGCGTGCTCATTTGCTCTCCTCTCCCTTCTCCGCTGTTGCTCTCCTTTTCGTCGATGTTCTCTTCCTTTTTTTTTTTTCTTGTCTCTCCTCTCCTTTCTTCTCATCGCCATTTTCTTCTCCTTCATCATCTGGGTTCATTGTCGAACCCAGATGAAGGTTCATCTAGGTTCGAATTGTTGATGATTGTGAGGTTTTTTTCTTTTTTTCTTTTTTCTAGTTCGATTGACAGTTTTGTGGGAGATTGATTATATTGGGTTTTATCGATTATGGTTGATGATGTTTGAGATGATTTTTTGGGTTTTCAGGAGCGGATTGATGATGATTGATGATGTTTGAGATCATTTTTTGGTTTTCCAAACTCTGAGTTTCCATACGACAGAAAACCCAAATTTTGGGTTTTCAGAACTTGAGAATAAAAAGGGAAAGAGACAAGGGGTAGAAAGAAGACTAATGCTTTTGAACTGAAAAAAGATTGATGTTGAAGAAGATTGATGATTGATGATTTCGAAGGGGAAGAAGGTTGATGGTTGAATGTTTAATTTTTATTTATTTTATTTTATTTTTTTAATATGTATTTTTAAATTTTTTTCTAATTAATTAATTTTAAAGGTATTTTAATCTTTTTGTTATTTTATACTGTTTATTGTTAGATTTAATGAAAAATTACTAACAGGAGAAGGGGAAACGAACAGCTGCTCCGTCTATAAATATGTTTCAATTGAATAACTAAATTGTAATTTGTTTTGTTTTAAAAATGACTCTCTTCGTATTAATTTAGATTAAAAACTGTGAAAGGGGTTTTAGACACGCAATTAAAAGGTTTTTTATAATTAAGTTTTAAAAGTTTAAAGTGATGTTAATTATAATAAGAAGTTTTCAATTCAAATTTACAATTAGGGAATTATTTTTAGAAAGTAATCAAAACGCAGGGGAGCTGCTGAAAATCCCCCGTAATTTTGTTTTTTCAAAGGGAGCGCAGCAAGATCACGTGTTATCTCCAAATAAAAACAAAAGTACAATTATTGTCAAAGTGCAATTATTGATTACTCTTTAGTACTGCAAGTTTTTTTTTATTATTATTTAGGATTGCAGTAAATATACCATTTACTGCAGTGAAAAATATCAAAAATAACAAATTAAATATCATAAAAATTTTTGACCCCTAACCTTTAAAAAATTCTATTTTAACCTCCCAAACAAATAATTTACATCATATATCCAAGATACCCAAATTGTCCCTAACCTAAAATTATGAAATTGCCACTACATTTCAAAATTTAAAAAATAAAGAAAAACGAAAAGCTAAAATTACTGAACTACCCTCACCATATAAGTTGGAAAATTTGTGTGAAAATGGGAAAAAATCGGTCTTTGTCAAGTGACGCACCCCGACTACCAATTTCCACAATCACCGACCATCTCACGCCGTCGTCGTCGTTCTGTTACCACTGTACATAGCCAGCGAGCACATTGTCCTCATCCACCGTTGAATGTACACCGATTCAACATAATTTTGTTACTTTTTGAATTTTTTGTTATTTATAAAGTTGATTTATATTTTTATATGTTAGATATTGATGGTAAGGTAGAGATTATGTTGTATTTGGTTAGGATGTGATTGGATTTACACTCAATATGTTGGTTTGGTAGAGTCCATATTGTGAGACACCGATTGACTTATGTGTGACAACATAGGTCGATGTCAGTTTATGTATACCAATAAATATCAAATCGGTTTATGTTAAATGACTTACATCGACACGACTTAAGTTGACAAACAAGAGCCGGTAAGCTTTTTGTGTTTATTGAGTATTGATGGTTAGGGTAAAATTATGTTGTATTTTATTTAGGATATAGTCCAAATTGAACTGAAAATGCAGGTTTGATTGAGTGATCGGCTTGTGTTTTGAAACATAGGGCAATGTCAGATGAAGTGAACCAACAAATATCGATTCGACGTATGTTTAAAAACGTAGGCCAACGTCGGTTCAAGTGGACAAACAAATGTCAAGTCGACTTATGTTTCAAAATGTAGACCAATGTCGGTTCAAGTGGACAAACAAATGTTGATTCTGTTTAGGTCCGTTAACGTAGGCCAATGTCGGTTCAAGTATATCAACATATGCCGATTCGGCTTATGTTTTACAACTTAGCACAACGTCGGTTTATGTTTAGTATCATATATCGACGTCGATTTAAGTGTATCAAATAAATCAACATATTTCGATTCAGCTTACATTGTATAACTTAGCGCGAAATCGGTTTATTTTTAGTATCATCTACCAACGTCGATTTAAGTATATGAACATAAGCCGATCAGCTTATTTTATCAATTATTATTTTAATTTGTTTAATTTGGCTTATTTATTTATTTTTTGCGTTGCTTTTCAGATGTAATTTAATTATAGGCACCCGGTATAACATGTTTCAGAAGGAACGTTGGGGAGTATACACAATAATTTGAGGAATATTAGTTATCTAAATGAATTTCTACAGCAGAGGTGACTTCTAAACAGGTTTAAGATAGAGAATTCGATCGCACATTTTATAGAAATGCGTGGCCAACAGCTACTAGTCGCTTCCTTTATACTAGCTATTATTGCTAGAGAGTTAGTATATCCTAATTCACACCCTAATGAGATATGGTTCGAAATCGGGGAAATGTCACTATAATTTTTTTTTTTAATTATATATATATCATGAGTATATTACATATTGTATAGTCTATTGAACACTCTTGATCAGAGTCTTTGAGGTATAGTTCGGAATTAAAACTCTCAAAAGCGGGAGAAAATGGTCACATTGTGTTGAAAAATTATCTTTAACTCAAGGATCCTTGAATCATGGACGTTTGATTTAAATAGACCAAACTCTCAGAGCTTAGATGTCATTGACACCAAAGTCATCCGCCAAATATCAATATTCTATGTTCATACATTGTTTGAATAAAAATATATTTATTTTTTTATAAAGCGTCAATACACACATATTTTCACTGATTTAGTTGTTTCTAATTTTGGAATGCATCCAATAGCAAAATATTCTTACCAAAATCAATACATATATATATATATATATTTTTTCAACTTAAAAAATAGAAAAGATTAAAAAAGGTCTAGTTGAAGGTGTTTTTAATATTATATCGCAAATCAGACAATCCATATGAATACGTCCAATACAATTCCTATAATATAATTTTGTCAAAATTTATAATTGAAAAATATTTTAGAGTAATAATCACTATCCAGTAATTTGGTGATAAAAAATACTCATTCAGGTTAATAATAACTAGTTTCAATTCACACTCACTATCAAATTATGTATATTTAAACAATGTGATATATGAGTTTCATATACCACGTTAATTACCACACCATCCTATGGTTTGTTAACGCTGTAGTTGAATCTGATGGTCTTTGCTCATAATGAGCATGATGAGATAGCTCCTTCTCCTGGGACGGAGATAGTGACAAGGTCGGCTCGGCTCTTACTGCTTCTTCAGCTTCACTGGCCTGTTACAGCCAGGATTGCTCCTGTTTTATGCTTATGGTGTTTTCATATACTAGGTTTTGTAGTGATTTATTTTTATCATTTCTTTGAAGAAATCTAAATGCGTTGTATGCTCAAGACTGGGAACTTTGAAGAATATATCCTCCGTTAAAAAATATGCATGCGAAACCTTTTTCATTGGAGAATACAAAATAAGGCATTCTAGAATGATTGAATTATGTCAGGCCCACTTGAAAATTTCCAGTCTTTCAATTGAACAACTCTTGTTGTTATTCAAGTTTGAGAAGTACATTAAATGAAAAGTTGTAATCAATGCTTTTGAAGATCATAAATTGCAAGTCCCAAATATGTGACTCTGCGCACCGAGCGAGGAAATGCAGACGAAAGTGAAAATTACAACTTTCAGGTTCACCCAGACTTTTAACTCGAATCTAGTTACTATCAAACTAACTAAACGATATGTAGATAGTCAAGGTATATATTTTAAAGAAAAACTGTGAGTTGATTATAGCTGTTGATTAAATCAACTCGATTAAACTGATACAATTTCATATGAGCACATAATAACTAGTCCTTCTATCGGCTCCATAGCAAGATCATTAGAGACAGACCAAGATAAATGCCACAAATTTAGTCAATAACTAAAATCTCTTAAAATTAATAGCTCTAGTAAATTTAAACAATTCCACAACTTCATTACAGATTGTATCTAAAGTTGAAGCACCATTTAGTACATAGAAAGTGAGATCACAATCACATCTGGCTTCATAAGAAATCCAAAAAAGCGCACACGAAATCAGTATCATGAAACTAAAAGACAACCCTGCTGTGCACAGGTAACAGATTCAAATTCTCAGCAATCTCTCAAGTGTTAAAATACAGAATTTGCAACCTACCTTGTTCTTCCATCTTAAAGGAATATTAAAATCACCTCAACATAAACGCCAATGCAAACATGGAAAGCAGAAGACTACAAAACTCTGCTAGGCCTAATTGTAATAGACCCAGGAGAACGACTACCCTGCTAAGACCATACATCTTCTCCATCATATGTTCAAGAACTTCATCAAACAAAGCTGAGATATAATGTAAACCAGTCTCTCCTTTGTGTTGGCAATCAGGGCATTGGCTAGGGTAGTCACCAAGACATTTTTGCGGTTTCTCCGAATCAGAACTTGAAAACAACCCTGGATAAGCGGTTGAAGAAATAACAGCTTCTGGGTTTAGTACAATAACTTGGGTATGATCTAATAAGATTTTGGGAAATACAAGTGGTGTAGGGCAAACAAAATGAAGAAGAAGAAGATAAGAGTCTGTTTAAGTAGTCTAAAAGCCGATCTACTAAAAATAACAGCTACCATTCTGGTGTCTTCTAAATTCGATTCTGCTTCAAAGCAGAAGAAGAATTGAGAACGGTTTAAAAAAAAAAAAAGTAAGATGACCGAAAAGTATTAACCATTTTACAATCTTAAGCCAACTCTAACTAAGTAAACAATAATTCCCGTATCTCCTACATACAGCTACAGTAAACAGTATTAACCATTTTACAATAACAGCAAAGACATGCTAGTTTCCATGATCCAACATTCCATCTTCAGTAATCATATACCAAGCTCAAATCCAATTCCACCAAATGCAACAACTTTATTATACTCATACAATATCAAAAATCAGTAAATATACTAATTCCTTATTAAACTAAAAGCACCATTTAATAGTGCATATAGAAAGTGAGTGGCAAAATCGAAACTCGTTCAAGTCATCTATCTAGACAGCAAAGTATACAACAACGCAAAAGACATGCCAGCAGTGCACAAATAAGAGACTCCACGAAGCCGAACGAAAAGGAGATTCAAATTCTTAGCAACCTGAACACTCAAAGTGAGAATCTGGAGGCGACCTTGCTCCTCCATCTTCTTGAAGAAGTACATTGGCTTCAAAGACCGCCTCAGCAGCAGTGCGAGCGTGAATGGGAAGCCGAAAGCGACGACGCTCTGTATGGAGAGCTCCGTTATAGGTGATGAGGTTGTAATGTAGGAAATCCAAGCTCCTAGGCCTAGTTGGAAGAGACCCAGAAGAGCAAGAGCTCTGCTGAGACTATATATCGTCTTCATCATGTCATCGAGAACCTGCCTACTCTCGTTGGCGAGAGGAGAGAGGTCGCGCTCAACAGTGGGTCCTTCGATTTCTTGGTGCTTGAAGTCGGTGTTTGGACTAGGGGGCACATGTTGCTCTTGCTCATGTTTAGAAGACTCAGAGGTTGAAAGAAATCTGGGGGTTTGGAAACCAAAGCCAAGAGGGTTCAAAAGATGGAAATTAGAGATGGGGTTTGCGTGGACAAGTTGAGAAGTGGAGGAGAGGTTGGAGATATTGGAATTGAAGGAGCTGATGGAGGATAGACAACAAGGAGAAGAAGATTGAAACTGCTTGACGACTCTAAAAAGGGATCGGCGGCAAATTGCAGTTGCCATTTGTCTGATTTCAGAAAAAGATGGAAGCGTTTTTTTTTTTTTTGTTTATTAGGGTTTTCTTATTCTCTAATTTACAATCAAGTCATCCATAGTCAACTTTACTATATTCCCACTCTTATATTACCTTATGTCAACCAATCTTATACTACCTTATATTAGGTTATGTCACGTATTATTCTCTTTTCTATAGTATTGTTATTATTTTTTTGACGTATTTCTTCCTACCGATTACAAATTCATGTATCATTATCGAATTTCTTTGATTAGGAAACACTAAAGAATGATCCGAAACTATATCTCTCAAAAACGGAAAGAGAGTGCCACGAAACGGGGAAGAAAGTTAACCCACAATATAGTGGGAAAAGTACCACTGCATTTTGGTAGCCTCTAAGCATCATACTTGGCACAGACCAAGGAAATCATACCAAGAGAAATTGACACTATTGAGACAACCAACTATGCTCTTTTCTATAATATTAATTTTACATTACATATTATTGTCATAATTACATAATATATCTATTTAGCATAGAAATTATATCATAAACTGTCACTGATCCCATATTTTAAATGTGAAATTGTAATATCCTATAAAGTTGAATCTAAATGAATGTTAAAATGTGAAATCTGTTAGTATCTGGCTTTACATTTCGATGTTAAAAAAAAATGAATAAATTTGGTTTATGTAATTACGTCGTCCGAATAGAAACACAAAACAAATGACAGCCAAGAAATCTCAACATTATAGCTACAAGAGTCCGCCTTGGTACACAACTGCAATTTCATTTTTCTCAAATATGTAAGAAATAAAACCATAAAAAACAAAAAGCTTAATCTATACTACAATAAATATACGAGGCAACTAAACAAGTTCTCTTCATTTTCTTTTTCATTTTTCTATTTTTTTTTTGTTATTTTCTTCTGTTTCATTCTCTTTTTCTCCTTCCTCATTAAACAATAAGAAACCAACCAAAAAAACAGAAAAAAAAACATAAGAAATCCCTCAAAAGTTAAAAAAAAGAAGCCAACTATCCATCCTCCCTATTCACAAGTTATAATCTAACAGTATTTATATAACTTTGGGGGCAGGCAAGGAAACACAGTGCAAAAAGAGGAATCATCCCCTTTTCCCCCTCTCTCTTTCAAGTTTTCTTCTTCCATAGGAGAACCAGAATAGACAAAATGCTAACAAAAACCTTCCACTCTATCACTACAGATCTTCTAATATTTCCCTCATTCTGGAACATGTCCCCCACATGTACAGAAAAAAATCATATACTCATTCGATGATGATAACTGAGAGAATTTCTGATATTTGCCTGCCCACAAGCAACATGATGCTTGTTGCTGTCCTCCTGCAGACCAGGGTGATGGATGGGTATATAAAGGAAACGACTATAACTGTTGGACTAAGTGGCACCTGGATTCCCATCTGTTTTGGGTTCTGCTCGAACATAGGTGAGGCTACGAGCAGCGGGTGAAAGAACAGTGTTCCCAGGAATTTGAGCACCGATCTCGGCTGGGGTAGGCTGAGCATCCCGCTTCCACTGCAAACTCCTAGCACCAGGCTTGATAGGTAACCGAGGTCTAAATGTGCCCTGAAGGCCTCTAGGAAAAGGAGCTCTGGTAAACCTAGCTGCAACATACGGAGAACCCCTTGCAACACGAGGCCAGGACATAAGAGGAGCAGCATCTTGATGACCAGCGTTTCTCTTTACAACCTGAAAGAAAAAAGAAAAAAATCGGAAACAAAGTTCAGGTCCACTAGCTACGTCGTAGTAAAATAATTAATAAAATAAATAAACGCTGCTCAAGTTGCAGAGAATTTTAAAACATAACCAACTTGTGCCCCGAGCAAGTATATAAAAAGGACTACCTCAAGACAATATAAATCTATTTCTAAACTAATACCTTAAGAATTCGAGACATGAAGGAGGTGCCATCAAGAGTTAAAGCATTGTCCGCTGCCTCTTTACGCATGAACTCCACATATGCTGACCTGGTAAGCCGTCAAAATTTGGTAGATTTGTAAACAATTTCTCAAATTAAAATAACAATTAAGAGAAATTGACAAAATCTTTGCCAGATACGGATTTGCAAGCATAGCCAAAAAAATTATTGTAGGTGACAAATCACAGCAGAATCAACATATAAAACACCATACCCTATTGGTTGCCCAGTTGCAGCATCAGTAACTATAATCACTTTTAGAACTTCACCAAACTTATTAAAATGCCGAGAAAGACTGTCCTTTGTTGCAGCAAAATGAACCTGTGCAAGAACAGACAACGGTGTCACAAATAGAAACAATATTACATTTCATATCCATATAGAGACAAGTATAAGCTATTACATTGCTAACAAAAATCGTTCGAGAATCAGCATCATCAGAAGGACGACCAGCGGTGTATATACCTGCAAATGCCATTCAAAACAATATTTTACAAAATATTACCAAGAAAAAGATATCACAACTCAACCAAGTCAACCATGTGTTGAGGAATAGGAAAACCGTAAACAGCATCATAAGACAGATCAAAACCCACCAGGAGCAGATGGAAGAGCCTTCTCAGATTCCGTTTGAGTATCAGCAGCAGGTTTTGCCTGTTCACAATCACCAGCACTACTTTAATTTCCACAAGAAAAAACAAAGATAATTGATGGGTGATGACGCAATGATTTAACAAGCACACAAGTTAAGATATATTACATTCCCATTGCCAACAGTAGTAGGGTTGCTATTCTCCTTCATTAATTGGACAACAGATTTTCCAGCTCGTGCCTCACTATCTTGATTAGAAGTTCGACTATCCAATGCTGTGTTTTCTCTTGTCTCCTGATAATGGGGAGGTTTCCAGGTATTCACATTCACAGAAATGTTAACTACCTTACGAGAAGAGCTCGTTGGTGCAACAGGTTGACGTTGATCTTTGTTCCATGATGTTTGCATTATGCCATCAGCATTCTTAGCCGCACTGTACTGCACCAGTGAATCCTCGCCCTTGTTTCCAACAGATGATCTGGACTGAGAAACATCTGTGACTCTGAGGCCTGTATCCTCATACCCTTCATCATCAGACATACAGTCAAAAGGCAACACAGTTTCACTATCCAACATTGACATGTCCCCATCATATTGTCTGCGGTAGCCATGTCTATCAAGATACTGTGGAGTGGTTTGGTCCTGAATTTGGTTAAAATTTTCATATTCTTCATCTACAGCAGTTTCTCTAAATTCCGCAGATCCATCATCCACCATCCCTGTCACATCCATACCACGACCAAGTCGATCAAACACATTTCCTCCAGATTTGACTCTTGTTACATCTTCAGCAGCTTCTGCCACAGCTTTGATTACAGTTGCCAAAGGATTTGGCACTGTTGCAATTGATCGAATCCTTCGAGGACATTCAACCAATTCTGAGTTTCCAGTTGACGTGGATACAACAGAACGAAGACGCTTCAACGAGGGCTCTTTTCCTGAACTAGATGGCCTTGTAGTTCCAACTGCATCTCGAACTGCAAATTGAAGAATCCGTCGAGGTGCATCGATGGTTTTTTGACCCACCTCCCTCTGCCAGAAGGTTCATTAATGGATTAGGAAAACCATGCCTTACGTTGATTCACAAGGAATGACTACGATATTATATTTAAACATATTAAAATAATAAAAAGAAGTATTCTAGTTCAGCAATTGCAGCTCTTCACTGTATAAGGGACCAACAGACTAAATAATCAACTTCACATCAAAAAATAAACCAAATTAGTTTTACAAACAAGAAATGATGAATGCTATCTAAACCACAAACCAATGCAAACTTAAAGTTATTCAGCTGGGTTAAGTGATATTGATTGGAATTGCAAATACCGGTTCTAGCATAAAATAGAAAAACGTCAAAGCAGAAGCAGTTGCAGATATTCTGTAATTCCAGAAATGAGTTACAAGACAGCTTAAGTACGCTAAATCTTCTGGACTAACCACAAAAAATAAAAAATTAAAAAAAGAAGAAGAAAAGAACTAATAACTACTACCAAAACTACATAGACTACATCACATCACAATTTAACTTGATCTAAAAAATTATATTCTGGCTATCCACCTACAAGAGTAGTAGGTAGTTTGTTTTTATAATACATTAGATGCGTGATTCTTTCCCAATCGATAAAGAACAATAATTTGGAGATTCAAACCTTCACATGCTGTCGCTCTTCGGTCCTGCTTCTTTTCTTTTGACCTTTAGGTCGACGAGGAGAAGGAGATCTTCGGCTACGTCCAACTTCTCGATGTATCTTTTTCTCAAAATCATCAACTTCAGAGCTCAGTAAGGGTGGAGGTTCAGCTGCATCCCTCGCTAATCCTTTCCATTCCCTATTGTGCCGACTCTTAGATAACTTATTTGACTTACCTCCTTCAGATTCAGAATCCCAGTGAGGAGAGTCATTGCTCCCAGCCTTGTCAACTGACGTAGGTTTCACTTTTGCTGCTTCATCCGTGTCAGATCCCTGAGGGTGAACATACAAAATTAAATTTGAAGCCAGATGATCCCATAGCCTGTTCAAAAAAAATGTCAAGAAATAAACAAAAGATCAGCAACAAATGTGACTTATAGCTAAACTATAAATACTATAGCCTCAATTTCTCTGATTAAAATTATGTAAGAATCAAAATACCAGGAAACAAAAGAATCGCTGTCATCCCCCAAAAAGACATTCAGCTCATTCCTTGCTTCTTCTTTGCGCCTACCATTTCTCAGTAGGACAATAACATATTCCTACCAATGCAAATCAAAAAGTAGAGATTATTCATAGCATTAACAAATTCAAACAATTCTTACACCAAATGAAAACAAAATCTTCCAAACTTTGTTTGATAATGTAAAATCATCACATCCAAAACTAAATTCAATATTGCAACATCAACTTGCATTACACAACTCTATTAACATAGAAAACAGGAAAGTAAAACTTATCATAATCCCCGGTACAAAAGGAAGAAATAATACACTGACAGTAAGCAAGCTAGAACTACACCCAATTACTAGAGCCCTATCCCCTATTACCTTGGCAACCAACCAAAGGCTATATACTTTATCAAGGCACCACCATATCCCAAAAAGAAAATTTCCATCTGCATAACTAAACGCACAATCCAAAAGCAAATAATTCACTCGTCCCCATACAGACAAATACTCTTCCACATAAAAATTCCACCCACAATCCAGGCATTCCAATGAAGTATCCCACCTAAGAATTCTATGCAATTCCTGTTGCTCTCTCATCTCAACAATAAAATAAATAGCCCGAAAGCAACATCATATACGATACAAATACCACACTGGATGTCATTAGGGCATACTGCAAATTAATATCTAGATTCTACTACTTCATCCATTAGTTCCATGCACAATACCGACATGACAGCAAGTGTCTTAATAATCAAATTCGAGTTAGAACTCCATCACATCAGTTCAAGAAATCCCCTCTTGTTTTATTCAAGATAGCCTAAAATCACTCCTGCCTGCATACATTTCAGGCATTGAGCCGTTAAAACCAATTTCTCTCCCAAGTGAATTTACGATTTAATGAAACAAAGCTGAAAACTGCTGCACTCAATCCTGCGTGCCATTGTACACAATGCTCGTCGGTTAAAATTTCCAAAGACTTCACACGTGCCAATTTCAGTAACAACAGCTTTTCCAGTTTCTAATAAAAAACAATAACAATTCTAAACAACTAACATCTCCCACTACCCATACATCTAAACTGAACAAACCTCAAGCAGGTCTGCGAAGCTTCAACTTCCAAAAGGCTTCAACTTCACAAAGTTTAACGTCTATCACCAAATCCACATTCAACAGCAACCACACAAATAAACATAAATCCAATAAACACACACAAAACTCTCCAACTAGTAAATAAATAAACAAACTAAAAACCCAACAAGTAAATAAATTTTATAAAGAAAGAGTACCACAAGAGTGTCATCGGTGTAATCGCCCATGAACTCCTTCAACTTATCTTTGACTCTCTCTCTCAATTTCAACACTCCATCGCCGCTGAAATTGGCCTTGAATGTACGATCATCCACGCTCCCCATCCCCTCCTCCCAAAAACCCTAATTCCAAAATCCCACCGAAACCCTAATTTCAAAACCCTAATGTGGGTGGAGAAGATTTACTTCACGAAGACCAGAATTGAGGGCAAATCACTCGTCGCGGACTCGAATTGGAACTTGTTGATTGGGTTTCGAGTTTCATGGAAAATAAAAATATATTCAAAAATTAAAAACCCCACCGGATTTTTTGATTGTCCGGGCCGACAAGGTAAGTGACGAATGAGAGAGAATGGAGAATCTCGCAGAGTCGATTCAGCTTCTCCAGTTTATCAATTTTGGGTTCAAAATGTGATTTTTGTGAACCCAATAGGGAGAAAAACTGGGGTTTTTTTCCTTTTATAGGATAAATTAAAAAATAGATTAATATCTAATTTGTTTTTATTGAATTTTAAAATAATATCTAACTTTATTTAATAATAATAATAATAATAACTAACTTGTTACATTTTTCTTTTTACACTCTTTTTCTTTCTATATTTTATTTTATTTATTTATGTAAAGGTTTTATGAGAATTAAATAATCTTAAGATGAGATTGGTATAAAAATATTCTTAATTAATTGTTTGATTATTTAAAGTATTATTACTTTAAATTAGCATAATATTGAAAAGTTCATTCTCAAAATATCGAAATATCTATATTCACAATATACTTTATAGAAAAAACTTCTCACAATTAATATACATTAGGATTCAAACTGATTATTTGAATTATAACTTGATATGATAATTCTAAATAATTCGAGTAATGTAAAAAGGAAGAATTGATGACTATATTTTGTGTAATGTTCATGTATATTAATTGATAATATGATGAATTTAAATCGATAATTTTTTGTTATTATATTGCCCATGCTAATGTTGGAAAATCCAAATCACGTGCTTCTCAATAAATTCATGCAATCAAAAAATTGAATCACTAAAATCATTGAGGGTTTTTTTTTTTTTTTTTTCAAGGAAAATCTATTAAGGTTTTCATTTCGAGTTAAATTATTGTTTTCTCTCGGCTTCCAAATTTATAATCATAACAAAAATATTAGAAAAAATATTATCAGATGATACTTTTAAATATTGGATTGACAATATTATCTCATTTTAATAAAGTTAGCAATTGAGTCTCAAACTTTTTTTTTTTTACATAAATACTCTTAATAAAACTAGTGAGAGGACTACATTTTTTGAAAAATGACTCAATTGTTACATTTATTATAAGGATATTTTGGTGTTTTTACATATAATTTAGGACTCAATTATTATATTTTTTGAAAAATAATATAAATGTTGAATCATTAATATAATGCGTTATTTTTATACTTTTTTTCAAAAGAACATGAATTAAAAAGTTAAAAACCAAAACAAATGGGCTGGGTACAAGGACAAACCATTGCTGGCCTACAATGTTGTATAGTGGCTGCGCTGTGCTGTACTGGACTGGCAGCCGGCCCAACCAAAAATTGGAGCGGAAGTATTCAGCGGAGTCGGACTGTGTTATTTTGACTTTCTGCTTCCATGTTATCGATAGGAAACCATATATTTGCATAAAATTATTTACATGATCGATTAACATTATACAAGTTCATCAAAAGTTTTACTTTCATACATTCTCACACTTTTAAGTTGTTAGTGAACACAACGCCCTTTAGTGCGAGGTGGTCACATAACTTTCCATTCACTAAGATAGAGAGTATTTAATTTTTCCCAACCTAAATTGACTTTTTTTTTTCTTTTTTCATTTTATCATGAAACTAATTCTTTATTGATTATGAAAATAGATCTTTGATTTGTCTCTCTACTATGTGAGTATAATTATAAGTCAGCTTGATTTATTTAGTGTCACTTTTAATTCGTTCTTCGATTATGAAAGTACCTGTTCGAATAAAGTAAATATAAAATTTTAAAATTTGTTGTGTTCACGATATAATTGAAATCGTATCATCTAGAACTACATTTGTCTGTGTGTGTGAGGGGGGTCGTCACTTTCTTTTATAATTTTTCCCGTATTACGATCATACATGTTCATGGCACCTAGAACAAGAACCACGTGAAACTTCAGTTGATCTCGTCAACTCGGTTTCAACACCGATTCCCATAAACACAAGTTTCAACTTGAAAGGAATCATGTCACATCAGATGTCATTTTTACATGAGTCACGATTTTAAAACAAATAATAATAATAATAATAAAAGAGCAAAATCACACACGTACATGGAGTGGAATGGACCCATAATCGTAAAATGTCAAATTGATTTTGACGAAAGCGAAATCTCGTTAGTGGGGGATTGTTATGTGTGGCCGACCCTATCATTCCATTCTGTGTCCTACGCTGCACATTCGCCACGTACCATCTCGGTTCGGGGTCGGAGTCGGTCGGTCTGATATATTCCTCTGACTCTCACCCCCGTTTTGACTTTCTGATAAAAAGTCACATCTTCCGAATCGGACCCAGTCAAGTGGTGGACCCATCACTGACCGTCCACTAAAATGATCCACCACGGACAGAGACCCTTTTTTCAGGCTGTCAGGCGTGTTTTATAAGAAATTTTATTAAATCGAGAACAAGTTGACAGTGGAAAAGTTTCATGGGCCGGACAAATTTATGTGTTCTTATTTAAAGTGTGTGTGTATATATATATATATATATATATATGGATACTAATTTTTTTTTTTTTTTGTATAATTACATATAATCTAACGTCAATTATTAAGAATTAGTCAATACTTATCTATAGGTATCGGAAAACAACTGATAATATAATTTGTTGCCCGAAAATGTGTATTAAATAATGGGATGCGTGGACAACATGATATGATCATCAATTAAAGGTTAAATTCAGAATTTTTTTTAAAATAATATTACTTTTTTAAAAAATTTATTTAAATAATATAATAAAATGATTTATAACTATCATGATATACCGATGATGTATCAATTATACTTAATTACGTGGGTAATGAATTTAAGTAAACTTTTTTATAGTATAACGTTACTAATTTTTAAATAGAGCAATCAATATGAAGCAACAATTAGTCAGTTAGGGTATGAATTATCTAGTATGTGCGAACACAATATTATTGAAGTACAAAAATAACTTTTGTCATACTATACATAAATATGTAACATTATAATTTATTAAATTTTAAGCATAGTATATTCTAAATTAAAATGGTTTCACTTTTAATTGAAATGTTATTCCATTTTTCTTTTTACATGTTTTTATTAGGGTGATTCATTTCTCTCTATATATTTCACTTTTAATCTACTTGTTATTGATCTATCTTTATATATTGGCGACTAAATTAGAATTTCGAGTTATTATTTATTTTCTTTGTATATTTGTGATTAAGTTAGGTTTTTAAGTGAGTTTAATGAGTTGTTACAGTAGTGACAACCATCTTGTCCTTACTTATCAAGTTTAAAAGTTCGACTCACGGACCACAATAAATGTGACAATTTTTCCCCTTTTCTATAAGGGCTTCCTTCTTCTTTTAGGATTCTTTCTTCTGTGTCTAAAAGTTTAATTCCGGATCGTTCCTCTAATCCAAAGAGTCCTACGGTATTATAAGTACTTATATAGGGTATTCCTAACATGTTAAAAAACAAAAATTTTGAGTTTTATAGTAATAAAATTTCTATCAAAAATAATTAAACAAAATTATTAATATTATTATTAATTTATGATTTAAAGAGAAATAATATGATTTAAATTCACAATCCCATTGCCAATTTATCAGTTAACAGCATTTATCAAACGAATTTATCATAACAACGGTCGTGTTTGTACTACCTGGAAAAATGTAGAATCAAATGTAGGAAACGAACGTAGAAGTGTTGAGGCTGGCTTTTGGAAAGTACGGAGCAGGAACAGGCGTCGGAATAAAAAAGAGACACGTGTAGGGAACACGTGTACGTCACGGCGAGAGGAGAGGTGAGAAAGCGACGTCGTAGAAAAGGAAAGGTTGGTCCGCGCGATGCGAGAGTGGAAGGAGGGCAGTCAGATTGGGCGGCTTAAAGCTTTCCCCTCTCGTCGCCAGCACTACCGCCTGTGGGGCATCTCTAACTGCTGAAATTCCAATATTGCCCCTACATTCTCCCTATTCTTACAACCCATTAAATTTGCCTTTTTTTTTTCCACGTTTTTCTCATACAAACGAATGTCGTGATCATAAACTCCGTAGGACGACAGCCTTTTCCACTGCCAATATTATTCATGCAATTTATAAATTTTGATTAAATATAAAAATCTCCTTATATCGGTTCAAGGATTCTTCAAGTTATGTGACACTTGTTCTCTCACTCTTATGAGATATAATTTCTCCTAAATATATGAATGTTATTTATGGACTCTACATATAATGTTTATTATTTAATTTTAGTAAATCTTATAAATTTAAGAGTTCAAATTTTATCGTTGTCTCAAAACATAAAGCGTGTATAATTTTAATTTAAATATTATCTCACACAAAAAAATAAAAAAAACAACAATCGTAATTAATAAATAACTTACATGTCAAAACCATTGGATTTTAACGTATAGATTGCTCTTTGAATAAGTTAATAAAATCATATCAATCAATTTAAAATCATGCATATAAATACAATATATAGTGGGTGTTGACGATCGGAATCAATCAACCTTGAAACGATTTGAAGCACTCGTAGGTCATTGTCGAAATCGTTTAATCATTTGACTGAGCAAAGTAGGTGTGGGGATAGCTCGTGATCTGAAATTACCTTATTCAAGGTCTCTTACCTCCACTCGATCGCGTCCGGAGTCGAACTCCTAACCTTATAGGTATTCCCGAGGAAAGACTCCTACCCACAGTACCTGCCAGAAGAATCGCACGGTCGAGACAGGATAACGGGACTGGCCAGACGATCGCTGGATAAGATGGGGCCGTTCGTTACACCCACATTTTTATTTTCATTACATTATGATTTTAGAGTAAATAAACATCATTAATTATTCTCATTTTATATTTTCATTCTCTAATTGATTAAGTAAACACATTTGTGAGTGAGACAGGACATCGGGTTAAGAAGGAAAATCTTAAAAATGTCTAGTTGTACGCGAACTAAGTCCAAGTTTTCGGCAAAAGTTGGTGTTATGTTCAAGTAAACAGGAGATTCTGCTGGGATTTAATGATACAACTAATGGTGAAAATTTGGCACACGAAATGCAACCACCAAGTAATCTTACAAGAACAAGATCGCTTGAATTCGAGGCTATCTAGATTTTTTCACTTTTCGACCTCTAATGTAGCTTTAAAAATGTGCAACTAGGCTCTTGATTGTCTTGAGGTACTTTTCATGGATTTTATACGAACAGTAGTTTTTTTTCCTATAAAATAATAGCCCTAGTTCTTAATTTTGCGCGCATATATATATATATGTATATATATATTCTCTTTACAAGTTTTATAACTTCTGATATTTAATATAATCAAATATGGTTGACGTGGAGAATAATTCTTATGAAAAGGGAAACCATACATAAAAATACAACCAGCCATGAATAACTGGCTCACTAACAATACATCGCCAATCAGATCGAATTTGAATATTTTCAAATTCATTGAAAAGATTCACAAAATTGAATCATGCCAAAGTTTTAAATCGGCAATCACAATATGTTAATACAATGCACAAACAACAAATCATCTAACATAAATGATTACACGTACTTTTATATATATATTTTTTGAAAAAAACTCATCCTTCTGCACTTTTGTTTTCACAAATCACACTAGATTATTCATATTACATTATTTTTTTTCTTTTTACATCCATACATAAAAAATCTATTGCCGACTCCAATATTTCACTCTACAAGAGCATAGAGTATAGTACTCCAATATTACAAATGAAAAGTTCTCCCTCTTTTCAACCTAGAAAGGAAACCAAAGCCCACATTTGCGTTGATCCTTGTAAATTTTCAGATCAGGATCACTAGCTTGATTTTAGTTTGATTCTATGACATACCAATTAACCTTAAATTTTAAATTGAATCATGTTCTCATAGTGTCAATTTATGTATACCCTCATTCATCAATAAATTTGATTCTTTCCAGATATGTATTCATTCTCCTCATATTACTCTCATAGATGTAATCATTAATCTTAATAAATTTCGATCGAATTGTAATTCTTTTTGATATAATTTTTATTACGGAGTCGATTCAAATTTAGATTATTATCAATTTAAATAAACATATTCTTAACATTGGACATTGACACAAATAGATCAATCTTAATCGAGTAATCATATATTTTCTTCTCATATCTCTCATAAAAAATAGCCATGATATTAATATTTGATGTTGATTAATAAAGATGGAGCCGTAATCTGTTCCCAGATACGATTTTATAAAATGGAAAGGATCATTCGACGCATGGGATGGGCGGGCAGTATCGTGATGACGCGTGTAGGGGACCCACAATGAAAAAACTAAAATAAGCTCATGGACATTGTACACTTTATCGATAATGACGATTAACACGTCAGATTCAATCCAGAGCAAGCAAGAAACACCGAAAAGGCCAGGCACAGTAAAATCCGAAAATTTGCAAGGGCAATTGAGTAAAATCACAGCAACCAAAATGGTTTGATACGCGTCTCTATGAGGTCCATATTCCATCGCCATTACCGACCTCTCAATCCCTTCAAAATCCCCCACTCACCTCTCTCCAACCCCCTCTCAAACAAAAAAACAGAGAAACACCCACCACCTCTCTCTCTATAGAACTTTTTGTTAAAACTTTCTCTCTCTAGAAATCGAAATCGGAGAGAAAAAAGAAGAAGAAAAAATGGCACAGAAAACGGAAAAGGAAGAGACGGAGTTCAAGGTGGTACCTGAGACGTTGTCGCTTTGCGTTAACAATTGTGGTTTCACGGGGAATCCCGCGACCAATAATATGTGCCAGAAATGTTTCAACGCCACGACGGCTGCTACGTCGAGCAGCGGGGCAGTTGCAGTATCGAGCACGAGCGGTGGAGGTGGAGGGATGATGAAGTTTTCTAGCGAGAAGGCGTCCAGATCTCGGAGTCTGGAGCGGGCGACGGACGCGGAGGCAGCGAGCGGCGGGAGCAAGCCAACGGATCGGGGAGAGAACGAGGCGGCGGTGGAGAAGAGAGTGGTGAACCGATGCTCAGGATGCAGGAGGAAAGTCGGTTTGACCGGGTTCCGATGTCGGTGCGGAGAGCTGTTCTGTGGCGAGCATCGGTACTCCGATCGTCACGACTGCAGTTACGATTACAAGTCGGCTGGTCGCGATGCGATCGCTAGGGAGAATCCGGTTGTCAAAGCAGCCAAGATCGTTAGAGTCTGAGTCCGATTTCAAAAACAAAAAAAAAAGGGAGGGGTGGGGGAAACAAAATGGTTCCCAAACAAATATCCAAATTCGAAACTTTTCGCGGTTTCATTGACGTCAGATCTCATCCTCAGAAATATTGGTGACCGATCGATCGATCGAACGAGAGACTTTAGAGAGAGAACATGAAGAAATTTATGCGTTTCAATCAATCAATCTATAATTTTACTTTTTTTTTTTTTTTTTAATTTTTAGAGTTGTTTGATGAGAAATGAAAAATTATTATTGTGTTTTAAGATAAATTTGTATGTGGATTATTTTTAATGGTTTTTAGTTTTTATTTGATTGTTGTGTAGAGAATTATAATCGAATTCTTTTGGGTTTTTTTTTTTTTTTTTCCAATTTTGTTTGAAGTTGTCTCGTCGATGGCGTGTCAATGTAAATTCGATGAATGTTTTTGGGTATTATCGTCATATCAGTGGGCATATGCAACTGGAAAATTCTGTTGGAAAAAAAAGGTTTACCAAAGTGGAAGGGACCCAAAATGGAAACGGCATCTGATTTTATTTTATCGTGAGAAGGTTTTTTGTAAAGTAAGGGTTGCAAAATATCGCTGGTATAGTATAGTGCAATAGGATGGCGCCACGTGTGGGATGGTGTGTTTGAAAAAAGGGAGGCTCGAATTGGGTGTGTAACGGGAACATTTGCGTATGGTAATTGGTTGCTTTTCGTTGAGGACAGCGGTGGAGATCTCAAGAACTGGGAGATTGATCCAACGGGTGGTAAGAGGGAGTTGGGGAGGGATGACGTACTAGTGGCGCGTGTTACAGGTTGTCAAAGTGTATGAGGGAGACATCGTTGTGTCCTTTCAACTCTTGAAAAGCTGTCAGAGATAAGTTAACTAATTAGAGGAAGCCGAGTGGACGCAGCTGAGTTAGCCAAAATAATTTCGCACCCTTTTTTCTTTTAATTAAAAATTTATTATTAAAATTGATGTTGGTGGGTAAGTTACCAAATGTTATTGAACCAATTTATATAATTGCATTAATTGTTAAATTAAATGCTAAATATCTGGTCATGTTAATTTTATAAAGGCGAGGTAATCAATTTTTTGTTCGCTGTGGTCAGGATAAGAACATAAATCGTTGATGATACGAAAGATTCATGTAATTAAATAAAATATTTATATATCATGATTTTAAACGATGAAAACATATATATTTGATATATTGAAGTGTTTCTCACTCTTATCACATTATATATGTCGGTGAATCAGGTTTGAATTATTTTTTATATAATTATTATTACTTTTATATTAGGCAATGGGTTTGAATTATTTTTTATATAATTATTATTTTTATATTAGGCAACAGTGTATTTAACTTGTTGAGAGTTGGATTCAGATGGTATTAATTGGCACGTACAATCGGAATTTTGATGGCATTAAAGGGAATGCAAGTGTAATTGCATCACACTTGCAAGCTAGGAGGGGAAATGATAGAAAACAAGTGAAATTGAATTCCCACCCACACCCCCCGCTTAATTATGTTTCTGCTAAAAAATTGAAGAACCAATTTCATTTGTTTGGTCACCTAATTGAAAATGAATGAAAACATAAGTGGCATCCTGTAATGAATACCATAACTTATGAAACATATAAATCATGAGTGACTATTGAATGTTCCATATGATAAAATGAGTAAAATTTCTATACCTTGTAGGCATAAAATCCAAGATAGAAAAATAATAAAAAGGTGACACCATATCATATACTATAATATTGCCACATCACAAAAGTTGTAAAAATGGAATCTAGAAATGGAAATATGGATAATATGGGGTTGGAATTGAAATTAATAAATAATTTAATTATATTCCAAGCACAATAAAGAATATTTACATTCCTTTTGGGTATGTTATTATTAACACATCAGACTGGGACCACAGTACAATGGTTTTACTTTAAATAAGGATAAAAAAAGGTTGAGTATGATAGCCATCCCAATTCCAGGAATCCACCTCATTAGTCATTAGTGGCATAAATAAATAATTAAGAATTGGTTTTTATTAAAGACGACATTATTCCTGTCAACCGGCAACGTATAATTGTATAATTAAGAATTTTGACTACACATTTTTTGACATTATAATTACAATTGCAAATGTCGGACCGAACGGGATAGAACTCTAAAGCTTAGCTTAAAACTCTACTTCCAATTGATGGAAGAGAGCTAACAACAAAACATGAAAAAATTGTCCATATATTAATAGGACTTAGGCGCTGCACATTTTAAGTGTCGACGTTGGGATTTAGTCAATAAGGTTCTTCAAGTCCAAGACTGCGGATCAATGAAAAATAGAGCAAAAGCAAGAGAATGGAGCAGAGAGGAAGAAAAATACACAGATTTTACGTGGTTCGGCTAAAGGGAAGGCCTACGTCCACGGTGCCTGCTCTGGTGGAGGAGAGACAGTCACTATTATTGCTATATTTTCTGGTTATAGAGAAAGAGAGCAGAGAGAACTCTTTTTACAATAATTCTCACCTCTATTTATAGAGAGGGGGAGGTGCTACAGTGGCGTCTAATAAGTTAAAATACAGTGATGATGACAGTTAATGTCTGGGTTGCATTAAATACGTCTGACAGCTGTTAAAGCAAGTTGTTTAGGCGGCTGATCCAAGTGGGCCAACTCAAGTGGGCTAAATAAGATCTTCGTAATCCAGACTGTAATATCTGAGATGGTTGGTCGTGCACTACATTTCATCGCGTGAGCTGGTTCTGATCTGGACGAGGCGGAGCTTAAAAACGAGATCATGAGGTCGTTTTGGGCGAGCTAATGAGCCGGAAGCTGATGAGCTGATAAGCTGCGAGCTAATGAGTTGGAAGCTGATAAGTTGGAAATTGATGAGTTGGAAGCTGATGAGCTGGAAG
Source organism: Dimocarpus longan (assembly GCA_022984855.1). Lineage (NCBI taxonomy): Eukaryota > Viridiplantae > Streptophyta > Magnoliopsida > Sapindales > Sapindaceae > Dimocarpus > Dimocarpus longan. The sequence goes on from CM041022.1 coordinate 24,886,365, forward strand.
CTGATTGCTTATGCCTGCGAGCTAGAGTTGGGTGCTCATATTTGGAGCTGATGAACTGGGAGCCGATCAGCTGGGAGCTGATAAGCTGGAGAGCTTATGAGTTGGGAGGCTAATCTGGGTGAGCTGGAGCCTGATAAATTGGGCCCATATCTGCTAGGTTTTTGGACTTTTACCAACTCATTTGGGGTATTCCAAAATACACACAACATTAAACCCCTCAGCTCCTAGTCCGTTTACGAGCTGGGAGCTTGAATTTAGTTGGAAAAAGCTGGTGTGCATGAGCGTGCTGCCTTGATGAGATGCAGAAGTACTGGAAACATGTTGCCGATCTGCCCCGTGGTGAGGTATATTAGGTATTTGCTTCATCTGAGTTTCCTGTGGACTCAAAAGTAAAAATATCAATAACAACAAACATCTCGCGCTGTGTCCATGGGGCGTAGGAGTCTATAGCATGGCGAGAGTATAACATATAGGCCTATAAACTCCAGCTGCGCTCAAAAGGTCGTAATCTGAGCTCTACAGCTTAGTTCTTCTCGAGCTATGGTCAGGTAGGTCGTAACCTTAGCAGACATAGCGAGAGTTAAGGAGATAGGAGCCACGACTGCGCTCACAAAGCTGTAACCTGAGCATCTACAGTAAGCTGCGCTCACAGGGCGTACACGAGAATTTACAGCGAGCTGCGCTCACAAGGTTACATCTCGAGCGTTTACAGCACTACGTTCCTTCTCAAACTGTTCTAGGTGGACAACATATCGTAAAACCTCTCGAACTATGGCAATGAGAGTTAAAGAGGTCATGGAACCTTGGCTGCGCTCACAAAGTTATAACCTGAGTATTTACAGCAAACTGCGCTCGCAAGGTTGCATCTTGAGCATCTACAACGCAACGTCCTCCTTGTACAATGTTCCTCTCAAGCTATGCTCAAAGAGTCGGAACCCGAGCTCTATAGCGAGAGTTATGGAGGTCGTAACCTCAACTGTGCTTTAAGGGTCATGGCTCGAGCTGTATAGCGTAATCTTGACCAGGCTGACCGATTAGGTCGTTTGGAGACTTGCTGAGCTGCACACTTTTTGGCCATGTGGCATGGCAATTCATAAATATTGATCCGGACCCCAATGGCCTTTAACCCTTCCAAGGGGACCTGTAGGCGTAGGCAGGGCGCGAATGCTCGAGACTGGACCCGAGTGGCCTTTAAACCCTCTAGGGGGACCTGTAGACATAGACAGGGCACTAATACATGAGACTGGACTCCAGTGGCCTGTAACTCTTCTAGGGGGACCCGTAGGCGTAGGCAGGACGTCCACGACTCGGATCAATAAAAAGCATAAAATATATGATATAATAGCCTAGAGATGTAATTCATTAATATTCAAAAAATTAAATCGAAACATTAAGAGCTTTGGCTCAGAAAGTTACCAAATATAAAGATGTTCTTTTGTGCTGAAGTCATCAAATGGCATGTTCATGTCTGTTGTTCGGGAGCTCGTTATTGAGGTAGTTGTCGAGCTTATTGAGGTTGAGAGCTTGAACTGAGAGCTCGAGCTGAGCATCTTGGGAGTTGGGAGCTCATGCTTGCGAGCTAGAAGCTGAGAGCTGCTCTGAGCTTGCTAGAGCTCATTCCTGCGAGCTGGAAGCTGAGAGCTGTTCTGGGTTTGCTGGAGCTCATGCCAACGAGCTGGAAGCTTAGAGCTACTCTAGGTTTGCTGGAGCTCATTCCTGCGATCTGGAAGCTGGTGAGCTACTCTGGACTTACTGGAGCTTATGCCAGTGAGCTGGAAGCTGAGAGCTACTCTGGGTTTGCTGGAGCTCATGCCAGCGAGCTAGAAGTTGAGAGCTGCTCTGGGCTTGTTGGAGCTCATGCCAGCGAGCTGGAAGCTGAGAGTTGCTCTCAGTTTATTGGAGCTCATTCATGCGAGTTAGAAGCTGATGAGCTATTCTGGGCTTGCTGGAGCTCATGCTAGCAAGCTGAAAGCTGAGAGCTGTTCTAGGTTTGTTGGAGCTTATTCCTGCAAGCTGGAAGCTGGTGAGCTATTGGAAGTTGAGCATCCTGTCGTTGATGCAGCTCTTGAAACCTCTGGCCGCTGGGACTGCCGAAGCTAGCTGATGGGAGGCTAAAGCGAGCTGACTTTTAGTAGCATCGCCTAAGAATTATGGTTGACCTGCAATTGCTGTGCTAGAGCTCCTAGTCTTTCTTCCCTTTGCCATGGCTGCCTGAAAACTGGAAAGAGATGCAATTTGGGCCCTTCCTCTAACGTCAAAATGTCGAAGTTGGGATCTAGTCAACAAGGTTATTCAAACCCAAGACTGCAGATCAATGAAAAATAGAACAAAAGCAAGAGAATTAAGGTAGAGAGTAAGAAAAATACGCAGATTTTACGTGGTTCGACTAAAGGGAAGACTTACGTCCACGGCGCCTGCTCTGGTGGAGGAGAGACAGTCACTATTATTGCTATATTTCTGGTTATAGAGAGAGAGAGAGAGCAGAGAGAACTCTTTTTACAATAATTCTTACCCCTATTTATAGAGAGGGGGAGGTGGTACAGTGACGCCTAATAAGTTAAAATACAATGATGATGATAGTTAATGTCTGGATTGTATTAAATACGTCTGACAACTGTTAAAACAAGTTGCTTAAGCGGTTGATCCAAGTGGGCTAGTTCAAGTGGGCTAGATAAGATCTTCGTAATCCAGGCTGTAATATCAGACATGGTTGGTCGTGCACGTCATGTCATCGCGTGAGCCGGTTCTGATCTGGACGGGGCGGAGCTTAAAAACGAGCTCATGAGGTCGTTTTGGGCGAGCTAATGAGCCGAAAGCTGATGAGTTGGAAGTTGATGAGTTGGAAGCTGATTGCTCATGCTTACGAGCTCGAGCTGGAAGCTTATCCTGGGAGCTGATGAACTGTGAGCTGATCAGCTGAGAGATGGGGAACTGATGAGCTGGAAGGCTGATCTGGGTGGGCTGGAGCCTGGTAAATTGGGCCCATGTTTGCTAGGCCTTTGAGCTTTTATCAGCTCATTTGGAGTATTTCAAAATACACACAATATTAAGAAATAAAAAAACATAATAAATTGTATTTTATTAGATCATAGTAATGGCAACTGTATATAATTTTTTTAGATCTTGAAATATTTGAAGGTTACGTAGTAAACTGTTCTTTTTTTTTTTTTTTTTTTTAATGGATTTAGATTCTTTTTTATGTTGACTATTTTTTTTTTTTTGGGACATAATGTTGACTATTTTGTTGGTCTCTAATATTTAAGAATAATGTCTTGTATTTAGTGATAAGGAATTACATATGTCAGTAGATTTGCGGTTAGAAAAAAAAGGGGCATATGATGCATTCATTTATAACTTAATGGTCAATGCATCTTCCTCCGAACTTGTGATAAAGATTCGAGTTACACCACACGTATTTACCGGTAAGTAAGTAAAGTTTTCCTTTATCATTGTAAAAGAAATTATCTTACAATATTATGAGATGCATATATAGTATTTAGTATGTTTCGATAAGTCCTAGATAGATCTTTCATCATAGATGTTAATGTATTTTCAATTACTTCACAATTATAATCATAGGAAAAACAATGGAAAAAAAAAAAACTCAACCACTTTTTAAAACAATTCAATCAAATATCTTTGACAATCCTATTGGAATTAGGAATAAAAATGGTAGGTACTTAATAATGTTGTTAAAATCATATCGATTACAATTTTTTTTTAAAAGAGATCAATCCAATGACTCGTCCCTCACATCTATATAATTAAAGTTATGATTTATAATTAAACCTCCAACTTATTGTGATAAAAAATAGGGATAATCCTAAAAAATCTCCTCTAGATTGAGAAAATATCAATTTTACCACCCATGATTTCATTTTTATCCAAAATCCCCCTAATGTTAAGTAAAATACTCAAAATACCCCTTAAAAGTATGTAAATGGACGATAAGATCCTTAACAGTCACAGATTCCGTTAGCTTGACTTGATTGACCGGTTAACTCTAGGGGTAAAATGGAAAATACCATAAAAAATTAATTAAAATGTAAAAAATTAAAGTAAATAAAATAATATACTATTATTAAATATAAAAATATTATACTAAAATTCATAAATAAAATAAATAAAATAACATTATAATAAAAAAAACAAAATTAAAAAACCAAAAACCCATCCATTTGCCGTTCATCATCATCATTCCCATCTCTTATTCTTATTCTTCCACTCATCTCGTCCCCACCGCCACCGATCTCCACCATCGATGACCGTGACACACTCATCTCCACCCACGCTTTTAAAACCAAGTTTGGACCCACTCATCTCCTCTGTCGATTTTGATATACCCATCGCACTTTATCGCTCTCTCTCTCTCTCTCTCCCTTTACCGTGCTCTCTCTCTCATCTTCTTTCACATTTTCCATCAACCTTAACTTCTTTTCTGCTCAGATTTTCAACCCCACCGCGTCGAGTGATGTGTGGTTTAGGTTTGATTGGGGTTGATAGTGGTGGTGGTGGGGTTTGGTTAGGTCTGACAACAGCCGTCGTGGTGGTCGTGTTGGGGTTTGATGACTGAATTTCTGGGTTTGATAGGGTTTGTTGTCGTGAATTGGTGGTGGTTGTGGTGTCGGGGTTTGACAGCTAGGTTTCTGGGTTTGATTGGGTATCTAGGTTTGTTATCTAGGTTTGTTGTTATGATTGAGTTTTTGAGATTGATGATGATAATTGGGATATTGGGTTTGTGATTCCTGGGATTGGAGTTGATGGTGGTGGTGGTAGGTGTGATTGGGTTTGACGACAGTGGTGACACTGATGATGTTGGGGTTTGGGTTTGTTGCTGTGAATCAGTGGTGTAGTGTTGGGGTTTGATGGCTGGATATAGGTTTGATTGAGTTTCTGGATTTGTTGTAGTAATTGAGTTGCTGGGATTGATAATGATAACTAAGATATTGAGTTTGTGAATCTGGGTTTCTAGTAGCTCGAATACCTAGAAAATTTGTCAATCACAAAATTAACTTTCCGAAATAATGCTGATGGATGACCAACACATTGGGCATTGGATTTTTTTTTTTCTATTTTTGGATAAATTTTTCTTCAACGCCAGTTTACAATGTTTTGATTTTTTTTAATATTATTTATTTTAAATTTTAAATGTTATATTATATTATTTAAATCAAGGGTAAATTTGACATTTTAACTTTTTCTAACATTTTCATTAAAAAATTGAAGGTAGAGGATATTTTGGACAAAAATGAATTCTTAGTGAAAAAATTGACATTTTTCAAGTTAGAATAGATTTTTTTGGATTATCCCTAAAAAAAAATAAGGTCTTAATTTCTCATCATAAAGCTTTTGCATTGCATTTCCACAAGCATTGGATTTATAGTTGGGGTTTTGACGGGTCTGCATCAAGTGAAAGAACCTCATAACTTAACAGGATACTCATCAATTTTCATCATAAAATATAGGTCCATTTGATATGCCCACTACTGCCACTCTTGATTTAGACCCAATAAAAAGGAGTTCAAAGAATCAAAATCCAGTCACTTTCTGCTGTTTTGGCACAACATGCCACTCAAAAAAGACAAATTATGGGTGTTTTTAGGGTGGCTTTTTCATTTAAAAGTACTTGATTTGATGGTATTTCCGCCTCCAAAATACATATACAAAATTATTAATAGACACAATGCAATACTTACATATGTATTCCATCAATAAAATATTTCGTATATTCGTTTTTTCAAAACTTATCAATTATAATGGGTATTTTTAATTTAAATTCATTCGTAGATGTAATACAAAAGTATGCTTTTACGTATAATAATGTATTAATTTTTTTTTAATATTGAATAGTGATTTTACTGTTTGTTTAGTTCGCGATTGGAACCTGACAAGTATGAGGTCATAATTATTATTATCCATCAACTTTCGAGTTGCCGACTCGTTATCTATCAAATATATTTCGAGATATTGTCACTGTTTTGGGTATCGGCGTGTTAAAAGAAAAACAAATAATTGGCCTAAACCGAGTAGCAAAGGAAGAGAATTTTCTTTCTTAGGTCACAAAGCACATTTCAAAATCTTATAAATATCTTCTAAGCATAAAATATTTATGGATTCCCAAAATCTTATAAATTTTATTTGGTCATGTGACCTCATAATATGTCATTTTATAATCATATTAGTGAGATTATGAAATCATATCAGATTAGAGTTATATATCTCTCTTATAACTCTCAAATAATTATGTATTATGCAATTATAAGTTTGAGCCATACTTTTAATTTTGTTATCTGAACTCTTAAACGACTATGCATTACCAAAAAAATATTGAAAACGTTTTTAACAATGTGAAAATAAAAAAAAAAAAAAGTAGTTTTGCTATTCTAAAAAGTCAGCTAACCAAGACAAATTCAGGCACATCAACAACAAATAAAATAATTTATATTCTCATTAATTCAACAGATAAATACGAGGGTTTGGGAAATTGGATGATTAATTTATTTGGGATTTTTGTCATTACCGAGCTGATTATCCATCCAATAATTTGGACCATTTCTTGATTCTTGCATGTGACTCTTTGCGCATAAACCCGATGCCTCTCAACAAACCCACAAAAGCCAAGGAGACAATCGGCTAGTGAATTGCAAACATTATTTATTGAAAAATAAAAGTCAAATTTAATTTAATTAACAACACCATTTTAAAATATTAATTCCATCAAACTCTACCAAGTTTGGTCCAATTATAAACAGATTAGTTTGATTTTATTTATTTTTAATTATAATCAAGAAATCATCTTAAAATTCGGAGTTCAAAACATGGGAACTCTATATTTTTTAAGAAGTTAGAAACCATGACTTTTGCCCACATAGATGTCTATGTGCAAATTGGAACCCATATCTTGTGGGAATAAATTAGAGGTTCGACCCATATCTTAATAGAAAATGAGATGATTTAATGATAAATCTTTCATATCTACAACCATAGAGTTTCGATTGCAACTTATATCCCATTTTCCCACCTCTAAAGTTTGTTATACTTTCAAAATGAAAAAGTTTTTGACAGTTTTAATCCCAAAAATAAGTTTATAAACCTTTAAAATGACTGAAGGCTTGAAGGAGTAGAATAGGAACCGAATGTATAATTTCAACAATGTAAATACGAGAAACTTAGCACCTTAATTCCCATCAAAATATTATATTTTAACCCAACAATAAATCAGATTCATGGATTCCGCTTAATTTATTTTTCCAAGAAAGAAAGTAATGAAGTAAATGTCTATAAAAGTAGGCACAGAAGAGTTGCGCACAACAATTCTTAATTGCGAAAAACCAGCTGTCAATGGACCTAAAGTGAGCATCAAGACAGAATCCTTCGCCAACTTGAAACACCCTCTTAGATGCATATATAAATTATTAGCGGCTTACCATAAAAAATTATTGCAAATGTTTCCCTTACTTTAGCCTCTAAATTGTATTTGTATTCTTCAATGTCAATTATTTTGCAGCAATCCCTCCTCTCCACAAAAAGAAACGAGCTTAAAGAAATAAACTTTTCAGTCTTAATGGTTATTAGTACGTATCAATGATTATTCAGAATATAATGTGACTCGTCACCATGCTGTATAATAGTGAAAATTTAAGGCCATATTTGATAAATTATCGGATTAGATCAAATAGGATATGATTGGATTACAATACAGATGGGCAATTACATCTAATTCTTAGGCTTTCAGGTGTAAAAGCTACAAAAAATGTTCTTTATTATGAATTGCACCAAATCATTCATAGATGATATCAGGGAGAAATCAGCACTGGTGTTTTTGTGTCAGCTAGGCACAATACAATGATTTCTCATTCAATGAAGCATTTTTGACATGATGGGACTCAAGTCTATGTAAAATACAAGAGGACTGAAATCCCACATGAAGTTGTATCGCCACAAGCATCAATAGAAGAAAAACATTGCAAGTCTACAATTTTATTGGTTTAGTTCATAAATAGTAAGATACAAATGCTAAGAGTAGATCAAAACCAATCTCATAAAGTTGGCGAAGAGATAGACAAGGGCAGCATAGTGATTAAAGTCAGCAATTTGGAAAGGAAAAGAGATTGAAGTTACATTATGCTCCATCTGGTTGGGTGAAAGGGTTGGCAATCTCGTCTGTGCCATCAGTTGGTGACACGAGCATCACAGCGGTTCCCCTACATACCTGTAATAAGATAATGCGCTGCCAAGTTGTCGTCAATATGAAAAAATATTTTTATTGTTTCCTAGTTAATATTTGGTATTACACAAGATTACAAACCCTATGAAAGTGTAATGTGACACCTTTGTCAATAAATATCAGAATTATAGATCAGCCATATAGTATGAGAATGAGATAGGACAGGATCACTTTGGTAAAGGACTTTTCATAGTTACAACTGTCGATAAGCTATAGAACTGCGAAAAAAATTTACGTTACAGATTTTGCTTTAGATGGTATTTGCCAAGGATTATTTATAAAAAAAAGCATGCCAGATTGATTCGTAGATAATTGACCAATAGATCAAGCAATGACACACTATGCCCCATTACATTCACAAACTCCTGTCCAAGTTTGAAACCCATGCACCAATTGCCCCCATCTCTAGAAAAATATATTAAATAAAAGTACTCAAACCTAGGAAAAGGAAAAAGAAGAAACATACTATTAGGCCGAGTCGCCTGGTCTGATCAGTAGTCTTCAATGGATCATCAGGATCTGCAGCATGTTTTAACAATTCCCAGGTCAATACTCAATAGCTATACTTTACAAAAATGATAAAGAATGATATCAAAAGATTTTTCTAGGGGTTTGACCAATCTAGAGTTACTTGCAAACACTGAAAGCATTTCCATATAAACCCTCGTCAAAGGAGAATTTCAGAAGCAAAAAGAAGGCAAATTTATATGGTGATTAAATTCCACCATAGTCAAAGATAATTGTTCATAGTAGTCAAATTAACACATAGAAACAATTGGTTTTGGAGCACGATCAACTTTAGGATCCATTTTACCTACTATGATCTATCAAACACCCATTCAGACATCCGTTTGCCAAAATAGTTGACAATATATCAGCTACAACTAGCAATGAAGACTGCCTAATCAGAATGCCTGATCAATGAAAAACACGTTCAAAGTGCAGTGTCTTTCTTTTCTTTTGATCACAACAGGTATAACACTCAATTAGCTCATTGTCCTTCACCTGGCATTACTGTTTAGTACACAAATCCGCAATCTCATATTCATGGAGGGCAGAATATAAGCATATAGACTGATTCATTATTTCTGTTGTATAAATTAGTCTTGAATGAATGATTCAATTGCAAATCTTAGGGCTTTCGAGCAACTGTTAGGAGAAGTTTCGATTCCATCATCCAAACATAAAAGGCATGCAAGACTACTGCCACGTGATGGTATTCTAACAGGCATAACGAATACATTAGCTATCTTTTCAGTTAGGATCTTTGAGACATACGATGATTTATACGAGCAAAGACTAACATGTTCGTACACAATAGCAAGATAATAAGACAGCAAGATATAGTAAATCCATTATTCTTTTAAGAGCAACTGTATCAAACCTAATGCTTTTATTGGTATCAAAGAACACAGAGAGGATCAAGACAAAACCAAAACTAGATAACTGTAGTTCCATATTGGAATAAAACAAAACAAACATAAACAGATGCCATAATCATGACTACCTCTCAAAAATTCTATAGCTTCATCTAGTACAAGATTTAGCAGCTGGTCATATCCTTTTAGAGTCCCTGTCACTGTAACGGAAATGAAAAAAGTCATGTCATTCCACTAAACCAACAAAAACACAAGAACAATACAGTTCCACTAAAAAGACCCTCAACCTAGGAACGACAAATTTAAGTTTCAACACTCACAAAAACCAACATCAAAACACAAGCTGATGCAAACCAATTCAAGATAAATCGAAATTACAGCATTGCACGTAAGATATATATAGTCTTAACGACCTACTTACTCTTTTTGCGTATCTTGATTTTTTGATATCAAACATGTTTACACACAGACACAAAATAATCAAACATGTTCACACACACACACACACACACACACACACATCTCTTTCTGTTTGAAGAGGTTTTAGCTAATACAATTCAACACAAAGTTTAAGCTTGAACTAAATAAGAAATTAGCAATACATTAACCATAATAAACCAAAAAAACAGGCAACAAATGTGTGAAGTAACAGTACTAGACCTTGTCTGCCACCAGTGAGTTTGACTTGAACACCCTTGTCTACAAACTTTGCCAAATCCAAAACTGTTTCTTTTCTTCCTGACTGTAAAAACACACACAAAAAAACACTACTTGCAATCAAAGAACGACTAATATCGATGAAAAGAGACGAGAAATCAAATAAAGATCCAATCTTATTATCTTGGTAGGTCAATTTTAGCAAGAACACAAGTTTATGAGTGGAATTTTACCATCTTTTTATGATCTTTTTTGCATCACCGGGGCTGAATTTTGCTTGAAGAACCCTGTATTGAAGGAAGAAGGAGACGAAGGGAAGCGTTGATTTGGGCCTCGGAGCCAGCCCAATTTAGATTAAAGATGGTTGGGTCAGAATTGGGCTTCAAGTTTTAAATGGAGCCCAACTATTTGTAGTAGTTGCCATCCCAATTTATCTGAGCTATAGTAAAGTTTCTTTTTTGTTTTGATATCTAAAACTGAATTGGTTAGCTATGGATAGGGAAATACCGAGATCAAACACTTTATATGGAACTTGAATATCAATTACCATAATAAGTAATATCTACGAGAAGTTCTTACAAATATTGAGACTTGAATCCCTCTACATAATCAACTATACCAATACAAACGTGTGCATCTTGTCCTAAGTTCTTTTTTTAATATTTAATATTGATTTCGAGCTTGGAGAAAAAAGACATGACTTAAATTTATAATTTAAATAATACAAGTGTAAACGATAAATTATTACACTAATCCCATATTGTTATCTAGAGTTTTGATAAAAAAAAAATCAAATCAAATTATTATGTTTTATTTTTTTTTTTAAAGAATTTCATAAACCTGATTTGTTAAACAGAAGATAATAAAACCTAGAATTATCTATCTTCATTGTATTTAAAGTATAGGAAAATAAAAACTCTTAAACAAAAATTAAAAATATAAAATTAGTATAGTAATATGTATCACAAATGCACCAAAAAAAAAAAAAAAGAACAAATTCCTAAAATGACAAAAAAAGCCTCGACCCGGAAGGCATGTTGGTAAATTTGTGGAAAAGGGAGGGTCATTATATGATAAAAGAGAGAAACCCTATATTAATCGCAGTTTGGGAAACTAGGGTTTGCTTTAGAAGCTGCCGCGCACCATAGCGAAGGAGAAGGTGGTAGGAGAGAGAGAGAGAGAGAGATCAGAGACCGAAAATGGTGGAGAAGGGCAGCAAGGGCAGGAAGGAGGAGGTTGTCACTCGCGAGTACACAATTAACTTACACAAGAGACTTCATGGCTGGTATATATTCACTTTCTCTATTCGCATGCCTATAGGTAGATAGATAGATACACAGTCGAATGGTGATTGGTCTAGATCTCGATCAAGGGGGCTGAAGCTATAATCTCTCTGTATTATGTTGTGTTGAATTTGCCTTACTTGTTGAAACCTTGTGTGATTTGATTGATGATTGGTTACCTGTACTCTGATATAGAAATCGCTGTTTTTGCTTGTAGTGATTAGTGTTTATTTGTGATAATCTTTTATATTATTGAAATATGTCAAGTTTCTGGTAGTGTTTCATGTGCTGTGTACTTGGTTTCGCACTTGTATGACTCCAGTGAGTTATTTGATGAAATATCAAGTATTTGAAGAAAACACTGTGTGGTGAAGAAAACTTGGATTTTGGCAAGTAAAACAATAAATGAATAGCATGTTGTAATACATTTATGACTAGCAAAATTAATTATGCAAGGTTCTTTAGATTTGTTGCGGCACACTGTGGTATTGGTTTATTGGTTATTCTGTAGTGTTATATGCCCCTTTTTATGAATGAATCTTTATATTTTGTGTAAAGGGTGGTGCTTTATGAATTAGAATTTCTGATTTTTCCAAACTCATTTGTCTTGTGGTAAATGGTACTGTAACTCTGAGTTAATTATATTTGTTTCGTGTTTCTGTTATGTTTATCTGTGCAAGCTCCGAGGGGAACGGTATTTGGTATTTGGGATGTTGTTGGCACATGAAGCGATATGCCGATATATGAATTATTGGTTCTAGTTTAGTTTTATGGACTTACTCAATGTGTTTTAGGAACCATTTTTTTAATAATTGGTGATTGCCTGGAGCTTGAACGTCTGAGTTATATTGTGCATACAAATGATTTCAACTTTGCCCCATTGTGTTTGATTCAATGAATGTTGTTGGATTCTGCATAATTATGGTTTTTAAATTGTTTGCAGCACCTTCAAGAAGAAGGCCCCTAAAGCCATAAAAGAGATCAGGAAGTTTGCCCAAAAGGCTATGGGAACAACAGATGTGAGAGTTGATGTTAAGCTCAACAAACATGTTTGGAGTCGTGGAATTCGCAGCGTTCCAAGGCGAGTCCGTGTCAGAATCGCCAGAAAGAGAAACGATGAGGAGGATGCAAAAGAAGAATTCTACTCTCTTGTCACTGTTTCTGAACTTCCTCCCGAAGGATTCAAGGGACTCGGGACAAGGGTCATTGACGAGGAGGAAGATTGAGTTTCTGCTTAGTTAAAGAAGTTCAAATATTGGTTATATTTTGATTTACATTTTTGTTTCCATTTTGTCTTCGTTTTAGGAACATCTTTGGATGACAAAGTATGTTGAGAACTTATTTTAATTTCTACATTTAATCTTTGTTTAAGATATCTGATTGTTCATGGATGCATCAAATTGTTTGTTTTTGTGATAGCATTTGCATCCTGGCCTGCCCATTCTTTCGCTTATAAATTGGACATGAACAGTAATCAAGTCAAATTTCTCGATTTTAAACGGGAAATGAGTATTGCAACTTTGCAAGTTTGTGTCATTACATTTGCCAAGCAATGGTCGTTTCATTTCAAGTTCTTAATTAGACCAATGTGGCTATTGTTCATGATGGTGTGTGTGTAAATAAATTTCTCTGGACCTGATTAAACCAGAAGTAGAAATTGAATTGATATTTCTGGCGATACGCCTTTTGGTTTTCCTCAATTTTTGGTTATTGTCATCGATCTTTGATTGTTGAACTAGTTGAAGTAAATCAATCGATAATCCGAAATCATATGCAAGTCCTATAACTTTCACAATTGAAGCAACTAAAGCTAGAAGATGTTAACTTAAGGTGATTGATACTAATCGAAATCATATGAGAACTTGTACTAATAAATAGGTATTGGGAATTTAAATTTTTTTCATGGACGTAAATAGAAATACATTGACCATTATTTATAAAAAAAATACAAAATCGTAGAACGAAATACTAAGTGGACCTGGTGCATGTTTATCCGGCCCAATAGGAAGTCCAGCTAAAATAGATTATTAATAGGTCCGGCCTACTACAGCCCACAACACACGACGAGAAGCTTGCCCGGGAAGTTGCTTTGTAAAAGCTGGAAATTACGAAATCGGCGGGAAGTTTATCAAAACTAGAAGAAGACGATTAAGACTCCTAGAAAGGTTTGTTCGACGAATGCGTAAGCCATCTCTCTCTCTCTCTCTCATTTTCTGTTTATTTCTCGAGAAATTGATTTCATTTTCATATACTCGTAGATCATCACTATATTGCTTTTTTTTTTAATACATGTAATTTCAATATTCAACTGTTGAGCTCTCTATCGTTCGATATCAGCTTGAAAATTGAGTTTGTTTGATTTGAATGTATGATTGGATTAGATAAAGCTCTCTTGTTTTATTGTATCTACCTGGTTTTATCTACATTGCAATTTGAGTTCTGTTGTTGTTATTGATTGATAGGCAGAATGGGAAAATTAGGGTTTGCTTGTGAATTTTGACGATTTTGGCTGCAGTTATCACGGTTTTTTCCGATTCTAGTATCTATTTTATTTTATAGATATAGTGAATTGTGTTTACAGCAATTTGTGAATCTGCTGGTTTCGTTAGTGCAATTAGGCGTGAAGTAGTTTCTGGTGTTGTAATATATAGTCCTGTGAAGTTATAGTTGAGTTGAAACTTTGAAGCTAATGTAATTTTCTTGTCTCAAAAGCTAGGGAAGTGATCATGGATAGAGGTGTTAGATATGAGTTGTAGTTGAAAGTCTCAGTTTGGGTTCATTTTATATGGCTACTTACCATACTCAACGATACTAGATAGATGATATGATACTTGCTGTTTTGTTGAAATCCAATGACATCAATGCATTGGTTAATTTGCACCTGGGTGCTGTCTGTTTTTCTTTATTTTAGATATGGAGGGGAACCTTCAAAATTCTTCGAAGCTAGGGTGTCCTGGTGACAACTTTGATGCAAAGTACATTTCTGGGCTAGGTACTATACTGGTTGCCACAATTCAGGAAGCGAAAGACAGGATTTCTCAGATAGAGTACATTTTCTGCTGCTAAATCTACCCAATTTTTCAAGCGCAATCAAAAAGCTTGCAGAAAATTTATTCTGAGGCGGGAAAAGATGCAGAGGATGTGTGGAAAGAAAAGGAAAATGATCTCTTACTTGAAATAAAACAGCTTCGCCTGGAAAAGTAGCAGGTTCTTGAAGAGAACCAGTCTCTCAGGCTGGACAAGGTGACACCAGCAAAGGTGCAAGATGAGAAGACGAGTTAACTATGTGCCAAACTAGAAAGTCAGCAGTTAAAGATTATGAGCTTCAGCGGGAGCTTATAGAGAAGTCTAAAGAAGTTGATGAGGTAATGGAGTTGCAGAATAAATTACTCCATTTAGTTCAGTCAAAAATGTCCGTGTTAGTGGATAAAGAGAAACAAATAAAAGAACAGGAAGAAAAGAACACCAAACTTGTAGCTGCACTGAATGGTTGGAAGAATTTGTTTGATGAGCTCCAACAGGAGGTCAGACAAAAGAATGAAGAAATAGCGAGGAGAAATGAGTTGACAGAGGATCTAGCGCGAAAAAATGAAATCCTAATGTTGGATATTTCGAATCCTAGACAGCTAAATTGGAGGGTTTGGAAGAGAATGTCAGTAGACTGCAAGAGGAGGTCAAGAAAAAGACAGAAGAAGTTGCAGAGGGATGAAAATTGCAGGAAGAATTGCTTCAAAACGTTGATTTGAACTCCTTTGATATGCTGAAGTATCAACAGCAAATGGAGGAGTGTGAAAAAGAGAAGAAACTGCTTCTGGGTAAAGTAGACGTTTTGGAGGAGAATATTATTAAGCTACGGATGGATCTCAGAGAAAGAACAGACGAGTCAGTTGAAGGAAGGGATACAAATAAAAAGTTACTTCAACAGATTGAACTGAAAACCGCATGAAGTTTGATCTTACAGCGGAGAATATACTTCGCCAAAACAAATTAGAAGATGAAAGCGATTTATTTGGGCATCATCTGTAGCCAATAACTTCTCCTGGTAAGAATTTTTTGGCTGCTTTCGTTACTTTTGGCATTCCTTGTACAATGGACACCCAAGCATTATTATGATTGAGATTGGGTTTGCATAGATATGTCCTGGCTTGGGTCAAATTGATGATTATACTTGAATTGAACTACTAACCCCAGGCCAGCTCATTTCTAACAGTTTTTCTGTGTTCTGGTGTTGCAGACCTTGAAGACAAAAATTCAAATTCTTCTGCGATTGATTGTGACACAAGTAAAGTGAAGCTTGAAATAAATTTTAGTGATGACTTGGATGATGAGAAGGGAGTCGAATCAAATCAGAACTCGAGTTTCCACTTTCCTACTTCCAAGATTATTGTTGCAGCAAAGTGTCCCTCAAATGGTTGAGGTGAAGTCTGCCCCAGCAGCTGGTTCAAAGCGGCCTGCATCATCTTGGAGAGATACTAGCTCTCGTCAATCTCCTGGTGGTGCTGACCCTCATGACGATTTTCTTGATACTCCCTTGGAGAATATCAGGGGAAACCTGAATAAAGCCATGGAGGAAGAAGTTAACGATCTTCCAGTTGCAGCTCTGAATGACGTGAATGTTGATAATTCGGATGACGAAACACAGGATGTGAATGTTGTTTCTGGTCCTCAAATTTGCTTAGTTAATATCTGATATCCAATGTAGACTCTCTAATTTACCAATAAAAAAAAATTACGAAGGGATAACAATAAAGCTGTCAGATATATATTAATATGGCCATAACATCTGACAAGTCAACCACTAAAAACCATCGCATTAACACAATTATACATGAAAATTAGACTAAGCAATATAAGTCCTAATAATGTTACACACGTATTGTAAGCTAAGGCCATCAACCAACAGAGTAGATTGTCATCTATGGCGTCACCATAACTAGATATGATTCCCACATCGTCTTACTTTAACGTTCTCTAATAAAGTAACTCTTCTGTAATTTTGATTTTATTCTTCACCTTGACTTTCTTTAATCAAGCTACGCACAACGTATAAATTTCTTATTAGGAATTCTGTGGAGTCATAAATGGATTATCTACAACATCTGAAGGTTTATTCCTATAACTAAAGAGAAAACTTCATATATATATATATATGAAAACTTTCACAATTAAAACAATTAGTGTAAATAGTCTAAAAATATTTCCACAATTAAAGTAACCAAAATCAAGTTCTTATGAGATAGTCTAACACAATGGTAAGGAATTTGTTAAAACCTACTAAGGTTATTTACATAGGCGAATTAAAAGACTATTATTCACCATAACACCAAGAGATAATAAATAGGTATTGGGAATTCAAACCTTCAACACGAATGTGAATAGAAATACATCGACCATTGTTTATAAAAGAATACAAAATCCTAGAATGAAATACTGACTGGACCTGGGCTGTGTTATCCAGTCCAATAGGATGCCCAGCAAAAATAGATTATTAATAGGTCCGGCCCACTTCAACCCACAACACATGACGAGAAGCTTGCCCGGGAAGCTGCTTTGTAAAGCTACAAATTTCAAAATCGGCGGGAATTTTATCAAAACTAGAAGAAGGCGATTTGTTCGACGAATGCGTAAGCCATCCCTCTCTCTCATTTTCTGTTTGTTTCTCGAGAAATCGATATCATTTTCATATACTCGTAGATCATCTCTATATATTGCTTTTTTATATACAAGTAATTTCAATATTCAACCGTTGAGCTCTCTATTGTTCGATATCAGCTTGAAAATATTGTGTTTTTTTTATTTGAATGTATGATTGGATTAGCTAAAGTTCTCTTGTTTCATTGTGTCTACCTGGTTTTATCTACATTGCAATTTGAGTTCAGTTGTTGTCATTGATAGGCAGGTTGTGAAAATTAGGGTTTGCTTGTGAATTTTGACGCTATTGTGCAGCAGTTTTCGAGGTTTTTTCCGATTCTGGTGCTATAATTAGGTGTATTTTAGCTTATAGATATAGTGAATTGTGTTTACTGCAATTTGTGGATCTTCAGGCTTCGTTAGTGCAATTAGGCGTAAAGTAGTTTCTGGTTTTTTAATATATAGTCCTGTGAAGTTATAGTTGGTTAGAAACTTTGAAGCTAATGTAATCTTTTTGTCTCAAAAGCTAGGGAAGTGATAATGGATAGAGGTGTTAGATATGGATTGTAGTTGAAAGTCTCAAGTTAGGTTTATTTTATATGGCTACTATACGCAATGATACTAGACAGATGATATAATACTTGGACACTGTTTTGTTAAAATCCAATGACGTCAATGCATTGGTTAATTTACACCTGGGTGCTGTTTGTTTTTCTTGATTTTAGATATGGAGGGGAAACTTCAAAATTCCCCGAAGCTAGGGTGTCCTGGTGACAACTTTGATGCGAAGTACATTTCTGGGCTTAGTACTATACTGGTTGCCACGATTCAGGAAGCGAAAGACAGGATTTCACAGATAGAGTACATTTTCTGCAGCCAAATCTACCCAAATTTTCAAGCAAAATCAAAAAGCTTGCAGAAAATTTATTCTGTGGCGAGAAAAGATGCGGAAGATGTGTGGAATGAAAGGGAAAATGATCTCTTACTGGAAATAAAACAGCTTCGGCTAGAAAAGCAGCAGGTTCTTGAAGAGAACCAGTCTCTCAGGCTAGACAAGGCGACACCAGCAAAGGTGCAAGATGAGAAGATGAGTCAATTACTTGCCAAACTAGAAAGTCAGCAATTCAAGATTAATGAGCTTCAGCGGGAGCTTATAGAGAAGTCTAAAGAAGTTGATGAGGGAATGGAGTTGCAGAATAAATTACTCCATTTAGTTCAGTCAAAAGCGTCTGCATTAGTGGATAAAGAGAAACAAGTAAAAGAACAGGAAGAAAAGAAAACCAAACTTGTAGCTGAACTGAATGGTTGGAAGGAAAAGTTTGATGAGCTCCAACGGGAGGTCAGACAAAAGAATGAAGAAATAGCGAGGAGAAATGAGTTGACAGAGGATCTAGCGCGAAAAAATGAAATGCTAATGTTGGATATTTCCAATAGTAGACAGCTACTGACTGAACAAAAACACGAGAAGAAATTACTTGCAGCTAAATTGGAGGGTTTGGAAGAGAACGTCAGTAGACTGCAAGAGGAGGTCAGGAAAAAGACAGAAGAAGTTGCAGAGGGAAGAAAATTGCAGGAACAGTTGCTTCAAAACGTTGATTTGAACTCCTTTGAGGTGCTGAAGTATCAACAGCAAATGGAGGAGCGTGAAAAAGAGAAGAAACTGCTTCTGGGTAAAGTAGACATTTTGGAGGAGAATATTATTAAGCTACAGATGGATCTCAGAGAAAGAAGCGATGAGTCAGCTGGGGGGAGGGATACGAATAAAAAGTTACTTCAACAGATTGAACTGAAAACCGCTGAGTTAATGGCTGAGAAGAAGAGAAAAAGGGATGCTATAGATGCTTACAAGAGGCTGAAATCTCAATACAATTATCTCTGCATGAAGTTTGGCCTTACAACGGAGAATATGCTTCCCCAAAACAAATTAGAAGATGAAAGCGAGTTATCGGGGCATCATCAGAGGCCAATAACTTCTCCTGGTAAAAATTTTTCGGTTGCTTTTGTTACTTTTGGCATTCCTTGTACAATGGACAGTTAAGCATTATTATGATTCAGATTGGGTTTGCATAGATATGTCCTGGTTTTGGTCAAATTGATGATTATACTTGAATTGAACTGCTAAACCCAGGCCAGATGTGCATCGGGATTGCATCTGCTACTATGCTCAGTTCTAACAGTTTTTCTCTGTTCTGGTGTTGCAGACCTTGACGACAAAAATTCAAATAATACTTCTGCTATTGACAGTGACACAAGTAAAGTGAAGTTTGAAATAAATTTTAGTGATGAGCTGGATGATGAGAAGGGAGTCGAATCAAATCAGAACTCGAGTTTCCACTCCCCTACTTCCAAGATTTTTGTTGCACCAAAGTGTCCCTCAAATGTGAAGTCTGCCCCAGCAGCTGGTTCAAAGCGGCCTGCATCGTCTTGGAGAGACACTAGGTCTCGTCAATCCCCAGGTGTTGCAGACCCTCATGATGATTTTCTTAATACACCCTTGGAGAATATCAGGGGAAACTTGAATAAAGCCATGAAGGAAGAAGTTAACGATCTTCCAGTTGCAGCTCTGAATGACGTGAATGTTGATAATTCAGATGACGAAACACAGGATGTGAATGTTGTTTCTGGTCCTCAAAAGCAGCAGATGCCAGGGCCGATGGCTGGAAAAAGAGGTTTCAAGTATGTGGAACCCGTAAGAAAGAAAGCTGAGCGGGAAAATTTGAAAGGAGTTGAATGCAAGCAATGCAAGAAATTCTATGATGCAGTTCTTCCCGATAATGGAGGTCAGAGCAATGATGGCAAAAAGCAAAACCTCCGCTGTGAACATCATGAGGGTGTTTCTAGGCATCGGTATAAGTATATCCCTCCTCTGACTCCTGAGGGTTTTTGGAATATTGGATTTGAATCTGAAATGTGACCTGTTTTGAGATTGAAGTTGAATTTTGTCAATAATATTGCAGTGTGTTTGATATTTAATTTCATCTAACTACTTCTTAGTCTTAAGTCAACCACAATTGTAAACATTATAAACATTATAAAATTGGTGGAATAATAGTAATCTTTCAACTACTATGCATCATCCTTCAAGCATCTACAAATGACTTAATCATATTTTAATTACTTATTGTAGGATAAGTTATATTAAAATTTTACATTGTGTGGTTAATGTCCTGCATCGAAGATTCGCTGTTATTCATTAGTGATTACTACACTGCTGTTTTTGATTTCTTGGGTTGCGAAGGTGCATGATAGGCAGATAGTCCAGAGGCTGATCTAATCTGTAGCATTCTCTAGGTTTTTATTTATTTTTTTTTATGTTGAGCACCTGTTTAAACTGATTGGAAATTCTCCTATGCTACACAATTATGCAGCTATCAAGTAGGAACTAGACACTGGAGGAGAAATTTGTCTGCCTATCAAGTTTTTAATTTTTCTCACTTTATCAGGTTATGCAAATGATTCGTTTGATTGAAGATTAAGTTGACATCCTGATTTCTACTCCAGTCGTATGTAGGGATAATTATACATCACCGCTTGTCGTATGTATCTCTTGTTTTTTTTCTTTTTTCCTTTACCCTTGTAATTGTAGATCATATGAGGCTGTGCTCAACCTCAGTTCACATCCATCTCTGCACATGATCGCTTGTCATCTTACATACACATAAACAGGTGCGTGCGTATTAATTAAAGAAGTAGCTGCATTGTATCCGCTTCGCACCTATCCTATCATTGGTGATTTTAGATATAGCTGTTCCTTCAGTTGTATCAATTTTTACACATAATAATAGAGTTTCAACTTCCATCTCATCTTGAACTTGCCAACTTGTATTGTACTTCGCATGTTCTTTCCAAAACTCCCGTTCAACTATCAACCTTTATAATCTGGTGAAATGGTAGATTTACATATTTTGGTTCCTTAGATGCTGGAAGACAGGTTTTGTACAATTTCTACTGAAACCAATTACACTTCAGTTTTAAGCAATCTGACCATGCCTTAACTAGTGAAAAAGCCTGGTCGTTCAACCACATGTTTTTTTTTTTTATTTCGAACACTGGTTGTTCAACCACATGTTTTGTTCTCTTAGAAAAGACAAGATTGATATTCCTTTACTGTAGTACCTACCTTCAAATTTAAATAATGCAAATAAATTATTACATTTCACTTCTTGATCAAAGTAGTTTTGCGTTGGTACTTGCAAAATTATCTCTTAGTTGGCTCCACATCTCATTAGAATATAATGCAATTTATCTCTTCCTCTACTTGCTGTTGCATGTGTCAGTTTATCAAAAGTAGGACCATAGCACATTTTGATAAGCCAAGTAATTTTTGAAGATGAATCTGAGTACCCAGCTTAGGACTCATTAACTATTTAGAGCTTGGAATATCTGTGCTAATTCTTTAACATCTGGTAGGTGTGTGACTTGAATTTTATTGACTCAAGACAATTGACAGGACCTGCTTGGCATATCAGTTATCAGATAAACTGAAAACAAGCGGGGAGATGTGTGATTTAGAGTAAGTCCCGGTTGGTGAATTTATTGAGGGACCACCAACAGGCTGCACGGTCTGTTACTTATTGAAGCATCGGTCATCCTCCAATTATGGTTTCGAGAATCAGAAAACTGCATGTTTTTGCTACTATACGGGTAAGTTATTGAATAGATAATCGAGTTTTTATTTATGTATTTTAGTTTTAAACTATTATTATAAATTATTGGTTTTTGCTGAATTATACCACTTGTTAGATAAATCTTTAATAGGTATAAACCTATACCGTAATCTAGAAACTCATATTAAATCATTAAGAATTAATTATAGAGAAAACATACCTGAATCCATGTTGATATTCTTGAGTAGGATTGGATCTTCCACAATCAAATCTCCTTAGTTGCTCTGTAGTTTTTCTTCTTGAATGGGGAAAGAGAAAGAGAGCAAAATATATTGATTTGACTTGGGGACCATAACCCTTTATAATATTCTTTATATACTAAACCAATTAGGTTCCCATTAACCCTAATCCTATTAGTATTAGGTTTCTACACATTAAAGCCCATACCCATTAGATATTTCTAGAGCCCAATTAATAGATCACTTATTTAACCCTAGTAAAATAGATAGCCCATAATATAATTGTTATAAAAAATATGTAAGCCCACAATAAGAAATATAAAATATCCTAACAATCTCCCACTTGAGCTACATATGTTTCTTGAGACAATTATATTATCTATAATCTTAAGTGCGCACTGAAAAGCTATCCGTCCTGAAATATCCCTTTAGTTACAATCTGGTCCATCTACTATATTAGTATGAGATCAAAGCGACCTTTGTTACATTTATTCGTAACTAGACCCATCAATGGTCACCATATCAATATATTTAATGACATAGATCGAGTATGGATGCGTAGCATGAAAATTACATGCAATGTGATCTCAAACATGCCTATTTCCAACTGGTCCTACTTTAATCTTTAATGAGGTCAAACACAAATAACATTCAGAGTTTATAACTTAACCATATACTTTATTCTGCAGAAAATCAATATAGAATATGTCAATTACAAAGAACATCAAAATACTAACTCCCACTAAACATGCACATCATCAGCTAAAATAACACCCATATGAGCAATGTGCTCATGAAAGACCTTGGGTGGTAATCCCTTAGTAAGCGGATCCGCAATCATGGAGTTTGTCCCAATATGTTCTATAGTCACCTGACGACTCTGAACTCTTTCTTTAACAACAAGAAACTTGATGTCTATGTGCTTAGACTTCATAGAGCTTCTATTGTTGTTGGAATAAAGCACAGCTGAATTATTGTCACAATATATCTTTAATGGTCTTTCAATAGAATCCACAACTTGCAGCCCCGTGACAAAATTTCGCAGCCATATCCCATGATTAGATGCCTCATAACAGGCTATGAACTCAGCTGTCATGGTGGAAGAAGCTATGAGTGTCTGCTTAGCACTTTTCCAGGAAATAGCTCCACCAGCTAGCAGGTAAATATAGCCCGACGTGGATCTTTTACTGTTTTGGCATCCAGCAAAATCGGAATCAGAATACCCAATGATCTCTAAATGTTCTGATCTCCGATATGTGAGCATGTGATCTTTTGTTCTCTGTAGATAACGCATAACCCTTTTGGCTGCTTTCCAATGATCCATCCCTGGGTTACTTAAATATCTGCCCAACATTCCCACTATGAACGCAATATCTGGACGCGTGCATACTTGAGCATACATTAGACTTCCTACAGCTGATGCATAAGGAATCTTTTGCATTTCTTTTCGTTCCAACTCATTTTTAGGGCACTGACTGAGACTGAACTTGTCTCCTTTAGCTACAGGGGTGTCTCCTGGTGCACAATCTTTCATGCCGAATCTATCAAGGACTCTTTCGATATAGCTCTTTTGTGATAATCCAAGGATACCTCGAGAGCGATCTCGTTGTATCTGTATGCTTAATACAAAAGAGGCGTCCCCAAGATCTTTCATGTCAAAATTCTTTGTCAGAAATCTCTTGGTTTCGTGCAATAAGCCTATATTGCTGCTGGCAAACAGTATGTCATCGACATATAACACCAAAAATATGTATTTACTCCCACTGAACTTATGATATACACAATCTTCAACTTTATTTACCTCAAATCCATATGAGATAATAACTTGATGAAATTTGTGATACCATTGACGGGAAGCTTGTTTGAGACCATAGATGGATTTCTTCAATTTGCAAACCACTTTCTTTGGATCACCGGATACAAAGTTTTCTGGTTGCATCATATATATTGTTTCGTCAATGCCACCATTGAGAAACGCAGTCTTTACATCCATCTGATGTAGCTCTAAATCAAAATGAGCCACAAGTGCCATTATAATCCTAAAAGAGTCTTTCGTAGAAACTGGAGAGAAAGTCTCTTTATAATCAATGCCTTCCTTTTGAGTGAAACTCTTGACAACTAGACGAGCTTTATATCTCTCAACATTGCCTTTTCAATCCTTTTTGGTCTTAAATATCCATTTGCAACCAATAGGTTTCGCACCTTCAGGCAATTCGACGAGATCCCAAACGTCATTGTTCTTCATGGAATTCATCTCATCATTCATGACATCAATCCATTTTTGAGAATTAGAACTTTGTATGGCTTGATGAAAGTTGATTGGATCATCTTCCATCATTCCTATATCAACCTCATGTTCTTGGAGATAAATAACATAGTCATCCGGAATGGCACATAATTATTGGTTTTTTTTTTATAGAAAAACTGGTAGTATGTATTCTTCTGCTTTGCGTTCCAAAGAAGAAACGGATTTGCTTGAACGGAGTACAAAAAAATCAAAGATGGATGGGGTCGGTATGCCTTCTGAATCTGTGGAAGTGGTGATGGAAACTGTACCGACTGAGGCACCGAACGTAAATCCTGTTCTGCACATGGAAGGTAGTCAGGTTCCATGGAAGAGTTTCAAGGATTCTCTCCTTGGAACAGAGTATGCCAATGAGTCCTCATACTATGCAGATGAGGATAGTATTATTTCAGATGATGAGGAAGTGTGTGGAGAAAATGAAGAGGAAGATTGTCCCACCATCCCTTTGTCCAGGGAAGAGAAAATCCGATTACGAGCTCCATGGCGTCAAACTCTCATTGTTAAGGTCCTGGGGAGAAATATTGGATACAATTATCTCTTTAGGAAGATTAAAGCGCTTTGGCGCCCGAAATCTCATATTGAAATGGTTGCAATTGATAATGATTATTTTATTGTGAGATTTGCTTCGTTTGAAGATTATAGTTTTGCCAAATTTGAAGGACCTTGGATGATCTTGGATCATTATTTGATCGTTAAGGAGTGGACACCAAATTTTGATCCTTTCTCGGACATTACTGAAAAAGTTTTGGTGTGGGTGCGCTTTCCTTGCCTTCTTATTGAATATTATGATAAAGATTTTTTGATGAATATAGGAGAAAAGATTGGTAGGCCAATTCGTGTTGATCAGGCTACGAGTTTGGTTTCGAGGGGCAAATTTGCACGGATTTGCGTTGAGGTGGATATTTCTAAGCCACTTCTTGCCAAGTTTAAACTTCGAGGGAGAGTGAGGCGCATAGAGTATGAGGGAATTCATCTCATTTGCTTCCAATGTGGAGTTTATGGACACCGGAGGGAAACGTGTCCAACATTTGCTAAGTCGGATAATCATGAAGGTTTGGTTATGGCGGATGTGGGAGGACAGGCAACCGAGGTTGCTGGTGACAAGAAAGGAAGACAGGTGAACAACGACATTAATATCAACCCGGAAATCTTTGAGAATTTTGGGCCATGGATGTTGACTTCCCGAAGACCACGCAAAGGTGATAAAAAAGGCAGTGGACGTGATAACAAGGGTAATTTGCATGAGAATAGGAAAGACACTATGCGGGTTACCAATTTAAATCCGGCAAATCATACTCGTTATGCTGCTTTGGAATCTCTTGAAGAACAAAGCGTTGACTTAGTTAATAATGGGCCAAAAGAGAGGGTTGTGAATAATGACAAGGATATGTCTAGCAGGCTTGAAGGTCAGGGTAAAAGGCCTAATGTTTGGATCAATGAGAAACAGATTAATGATGACAGGCCCAATAATATGGCAACCACTTCTGGTGTTGTCGCTACTGTGGAAAGAGGTAATGAACTCAAACAGAAGTTGGCGTCCTCTATTAAGTCCAAACAAGCAGCAGTAGAGACAGAACATGTGATAGTTAGAGGGTCTCAACATGGTAATGTTATTGTTCGAAGAACAGTTGCTAATAATTCAGATGAGGAGGCTCTGAACAGATCCATTATGCAGGGACAATTCTACAATGAGCATCATCAAGACCCTCTTGGCTTACCAAATAATGTGGGTGATGTCGTCCCTATGGAAGGTGACAATATTGGTAATGGAATGGAGAGTTATAGTCAGAGCTCTGATACGTGCCTTGTGACTCGTCGTTCAGGTTGATTATGGATATGTTCCTATCCTTATCTTTATTTTTTGTCATGAATTTTTTAATTTGGAATTGTCAGGGAGCTGCGTCTAAGGAATTTCGCAGGGTCCTGAAGGATATGATGACTCGTTTGAAGCCTGATGTTCTAGGATTATTAGAACCTAGAGTTTCTGGTCATCAGGCGGATGGAATCTGTTCAAAGTTGGGTTTCCAAGATTGGATTAGAGTTGAAGCAGTGGGTTTTAGTGGTGGCATATGGGTCTTCTGGAAGGAGAAGTTGCACATTGATGTTCTCTTTACTCACCACCAGTTTATTCCCATACAGGTTCAGTGTGATAATGCGAAGCCTTGGTATTTCTCAGTTGTGTATGGGAGTCCGAATTATGCTTTACGTCGAAAACTTTGGTCGGACCTTTGCTTACAGAATCTTAACCTGACAGGACCTTGGCTTTCAGTGGTGGATTATAACTCTGTTGTTTCTCTAGAAGAGGTTAGTTCTATGGCTCATTTAGCTTCTCACAGGGTCGCTGGCTTTACCGAGTGGATTTCTGATCAGGGACTCATTGATTTGGGTTTTATTGGTAATAAATTTACCTGGATGAGAGGGTTAGATAATAATACTTTCAGAGCAGCAAGACTTGATCGGGCTTTATGTACAGTGGAATGGAGAGAATTTTTTTCAGAAGCAAAAGTGTTGCATCTTCCTAGAGCTCAATCTGATCATTCACCTTTACTTATTCAAGTTCAGGGAAAGGTTTATTTACCTAGACGGTCATTCTTTAAATTTCAAGCTGCATGGCTTACACATCCTGATTTTTGCAGAGTTGTTAAATCTGACTGGAATGATGATGCTCCTCTCGTTGATAATACGAGTAAGCTGGCAAATACTTTAGTGGATTGGAATGTCTCCACATTTGGGAATATCCATAAGAAGAAACGGGTGCTGTGGTCACGCATTGATGGAATTCAACGGTGCCTTGCGACATGCCAAAGTCGGGGACTTATAAAACTTGATCTAAAGCTTCGCAAGGAACTTGATATGGTGTTGCATCAAGAAGAAATCTTTTGGTTTCAAAAGTCACGTGAGGATTGGATTACTTCAGGGGATCGCAATACCCGTTTTTATCATGCCTCTACAATGGTGAAACGAAACAGAAACCGGATTGAGGCTTTAAAGAATGATGCTGGTGAGTGGATTACGGACAATAGCTCTCTTCAAACTCTCGTACATAATTTTATCTGAAGTTGTTCCAGAATGATGCGAGTTGTGATAATTCTGTTGCTTTTCCGGGATACTTCCCTCCTTTGTCTGATGCGGATTTGAATTTACTCCATTCTCCTTTTACTAGTGATAATATTAAGGAAGCTTTGTTTGATATGTCCCCTTTTAAGGCCCCTGGACCTGATGGTATTCATGCTGGTTTCTATCAACGGATGTGGCAAATTGTTGAAAAATCTGTATGTGACTTTGCTCTTAATTTCTTTGAATCTGGTATTATTCCTGAGGGGGTGAACGATACTTTTTTATCTTTAATTCCAAAGGTTCAACATCCTGAGTTTATAAATCAGTTTCGTCCTATAGGGTTATGTAATGTTTCCTATAAAATTATCACTAAAGCCATGACAAATCGTTTGAAGAGGGTTATGCCAGATATTGTGGGTCCTTATCAAAGCAGCTTTGTGCCTGGACGGCAGATCTCTGATAATATTCTTATCTATCAAGAGGTATTGCATTCGATGAAGAAGAGAAGAGGTGGAGTTAGCTATATGGCTATAAAGATTGATTTGGAAAAGGCTTATGATCGCCTATCTTGGGACTTTATTCGTGATACTCTACAGGAAGTTGGTTTTAATCAGATTTGGGTCCGTAATATTATGAGTTGTCTTGAAACCTCTCGCATGGCTGTGCTTTGGAATGGGGAGCATCGAGATTGGTTCAAGCCAACAAGAGGAATTAGACAAGGAGATGCGATTTCTCCATATATTTTTGTGCTTTGTATGGAACGCTTAAGCCATTTGATTTGTAAGTCTGTTTCTGAAGGAGAGTGGAAAGCTATTAAACTGGCGAGACATGGTCCACAGCTATCTCATTTGTTTTTTGCAGATGATATGGTGCTATTTACAGAGGCTTCTACTGAATAGATGAGTGTAGTTTTGGATTGTCTTAATAAATTTTGTCTTCATTCAGGGCAACGAGTTAATTATCAGAAATCTCAGCTCTTTGTCTCTGCTAATGTTGATTCTGATTTAGCAGCAAACTTGTCTTCTATGTCCGGTATTCCAGTAACTACAAATTTGGGGAGGTACCTTGGTGTTCCTTCTATTCATAGGCGGGTTACAAGTGGCATGTATCAAGGTATTGTGGATAGAGTTTCCTCTCGTTTAGAAGGCTGGAAGAGTAAGTATTTATCCTTTGCAGGGAGACAGGTTCTTGCTCAATCAGTCTTAAATTTGATCCCTTTATATACCATGCAAACCACCCTCCTTCCTATGGGAATTTGTTCCAAAATTGAAAAGATTATTCGTAGCTTCATTTGGGGAGGTAAACATGGTGAGCGCACTTGTAACCTTGTTAGATGGGATATTATAACTCGTCCTAAAAGGATGGGAGGCTTGGGTCTTCGAAGCTTGCATCAAATGAATTTGGCTTTCTTGGCTAAGCTTGGCTGGAGATTAATGCAGTATGAGGATGCTTTATGGTCTCGTGTGATCTGTACTAAATATGTCAAAAGAGAGGTAGATATTCACTGTTTTCAGCCTAAAAATGGTGTTTCTAATGCTTGGCAGGGCATTGTACGTGCAGCTCTAATTATTGTTAAAGGAACGAGAACTCTTATTCGGAATGGTCATGACACTAATTTTTGGCTCACTCCTTGGTTAGAGGAATTATCTCTTTCTCATTTTCTGCTTCGAGAAATTAGTGCGACGGAGTTTTATAGGAGAGTTAGTGATTATTGGATCCATGGTGAAGGTTGGAAATGGGATTGTTTGGAAGATTTGCTTCCCGCTAATATCAAAGATAAGTTGGCTGCTACTATTCTTACGGATGATGATGAGGCTGAGGATGGTGTCTATTGGCGTGCAAGTAAATCTGGGTTGTTTACTATTTCATTAGCTTATGAGATTGCTTGTGATAATGTGCATCATGAGCAGGATGAAATTTGGAAGAAAATTTGGAGTCTACAAGTTCCGAATCGGATTCGAGCCTTTATTTGGCTATTGCAACATGGGCATATTATGTGCAATGCGGAAAGGATGAAAAGAGGTTTTACCTCGAATGGTGATTGTGGGTGTTGTCCTGGTCTATTGGAAGATGTGGATCATATTTTTAGGAGATGTACTAGTGCGGTTAATTTTTGGCGAACTTTCTTACCTACTTCTGAGATGCAGATTCAGGATGGTAAAAATTTTAAAGATTGGCTTAAGCGAAATTTGGTTGGGAAAGTTCAATGTAAGATTGATGTGGAATGGAGTATTGCTTTTTCTGTTTCCCTTTGGTGGCTATGGCGTTGGAGGAATGGACGAGTTTTTAACGAGGAACAACAGTCTTTGGAGTATAAAATTGGTTGGATTAAGGCTCAGGTTGCAGAAATTTCCAACGCTTTTGTTTCTCATTCAAGTATTTTAGGAGCAAATAGAGAATATATTACAAAGCATATTTGTTGGTTGCCTCCATCTCAGAATTGGGTTACTTTGAATACGAACGGCTGCTGCAAAGGAAGTTCTAACATGGCGGGTGGCGGTGGATTATTACGGGATATGCATGGGATGTGGTTAATGGGATTTTCTTATAATATTGGCTCGTGTGGTGTTATTGAAGCTGAGCTCTGGGCCTGTCTCCAGGGGTTGATTCTCGCATGGAATGGAGGTTATCGGCAAATACGAGTTGAGATGGACTCTGCTTTACTGGTAAGGTGGCTAACAGATAATGTTATGCCTCATTTACTTTTATCTAATTTAATTGATTCTTGCAAGAAGCTTATCAAGAGGGATTGGGAGATACAGCTTTTACATGTCTACAGAGAGGCGAACCAGGCGGCGGATTTTCTTGCTTCTGCAGCATTGCAGTTTGATAGGGGATTGATTATCCACTCACAGCCACCAATAGCTCTCCATCAGATTCTTCTGGCTGATCGTCTAGGTACTTCTACTCCTAGAAAAGTCCCTGTCCTAAGGGATTAATAGTTTTGTTTTTCTCGTTAGGTTTTCCCCACTTTCAGATCAAAAAAAATATATATAAGAGATATTTATAAATTATTTCGTATAATTTAAAATTCATTAGTGTAAAGTGTAAACACCCATAAAAAAATATAAATTGCTAAAAGATAAAAATTCATTTGTTGAGATTTGTTTCTGTACTAGAGAAGTTCTTGGAATATAAATCTTGGTTATATATTAGCAAGAAAGTAAATATTTAGTAGATACCGGATATATTTCATATATATATTTTTTATATTTTGAGATAATGATGTCTACTATTTTATTTTTTTTTAATATTTAATACCTACTTTGCGAGTTTGTCATGTGAAGGACTGGCAACGTCTCTACTAGAATAAATGTGGGTCAGTGGGTGGGTATCAGTGAAGTGGGGCCGCGAGAACATGCATGCATTAGCTGTATTGGTCTCTTAGACCTCTGTTTTTACTCCAACATATAATTAAATATAATAAATGCCAGCAACATTTTTCAGAATTATAAATGCAAACAAGAAAAGCGTGGGTTCAAGTTCAAAAAAAAAAAAGAAAAGAAAGAAAGTGTAGGTTCATCCCTATCTTGCTATTTGTAATAAATTATTGTTAGCTGATATTAAGACTATGGAAAATTTTTCAGACAGTCTTGTATTTTATTTAGAATTGTACCTTGAATGGAGTTTGAAATTTTGTATATTATCCAATCTAATTAAAATTTAATTTTATCATAATCCATTAGATGGAAAGATATATTTTTGAGTTGTGGAAAAGGATTTAAACTTAGATTTCTACTTTCCCAATAGGTGTGATGAACACCCAATTCATCATAATATGAGTAGATCTAAACCGTTCTTTTGATTCGTGTTTTAACGTGGGGATCAACACATAATCCAACCAAAAGCATTCGGTCCTTTCAATAGAGATGGACGCTGTGGCCTGTGCACCGACACCGATACATGAAAAGAAAAACAAATAAAACATTAATTGGGTTTGTTTATTACGTGTATGCCACCTCTATTGTTTGTCCATTTCAAGTCATAACTACCTTCTAAATTATCATATTCCCATTTCAATTTTCATGATACAGAGTTTTGTATCTTAGCAATTTTCTCTTCTTTTTTTATAATTGTAAGAAAGAAAAACACATTTGAATTTACAATCTAAAGTATAAGTGCAATTATGTATCACCCCTGAGGATTTAAAAATTAAAAGTTTTCACCATCCCAAGAAGAAATCACACTCTTAGTGGTATGTATATTAATATTAGATATAAAATAAAGTTCTTGCTTTTGTTATATCATGGCATAGAATCTCTATCGAGCTTACACTTTGTTTCATGTGCATGCAAGTTGCCATTGCATATGCTCGAAGTTTGTTCAATTCAACTATATTATATATAAATATATATAATATTTTTATAATTAGGTATACCTAATTTTAAAATATAAAAACCAATAAATTAAGAAGAGATAATATAATAGATGAATTTGATTGATTGATTATAACTTTTTAAAATCATGCATATTCGATTATAAAAATCATATAAGAGATCAAACATTAAATTTATATAATTTAATACAAAATTTATTACTGTAAAGTCGATATTCTTAAAGTATGTCACGAGAACCTAACATTACAAATGCAAATAATATATTTATAAATTAGAAAACATTACGTACAAGAACAACACTTACATCCACTCTTACAAGTTTAAACATAATGTCAAAGTAAATAGTACGTGCCGAGCTTACATATGGGAAACACGAACGGAAATCAATGATCTAGCCGATATTACTAGTAGATTTGACTAACAAGTCCTCAATGGGTTGCCACATAAGCAATCGTTGTTAACAAATGACGATGCTTCAAGGTGATCGAACGGTGATCCGATGGGTATGGCCCCACAAAGATGGTTATGACTCAAGTCAAGATGTCCGACATAAGCCGCTGATGAAAGCGAACCAGGCACCGGGCCTTTCAAATTGTTGTAAGACAGATCCAATGCCATAAAGTAGGACTTGGAGTTGAAAACATCCGGTATATTACCCTCCAACGAGTTTCGGCTCAAGTTTAGGATACCCATACCCGTGTTGCTCAACAATGCGGGTGGTATTTGACCCGACAACGAGTTGCTATCCAAATTAAGAGTTGACAAGACCCGCATTTTCCCTAACTGCTCCGGAACGGACCGGGAGAGTTGGTTCATGGATAAATCCAAGTCCGCAAGGCGATACATGTTCCCTATAGAAGCCGGTATGGACCCGGTTAGCTTGTTTCGTGCTAGCAAAGCACGACTAAGCGCTTTTAGTTTCCCGAAATCTTGCGGGATTTGACCGGAAAGTTGGTTATTACTCAAATCTAAATGCTTCAAACTCGAAAGCTGAACCAAAGATCCGGGTAAACCACCAGAAATGGCATTATCGGCCAGGTTCAAAACGGTGAGTTTTTGAAGATTTCCGATATTTTCGGGGATCTGTCCAGATATTTTATTACCGACAACATCCAAAACACGTAGAGAGGAAATCGACGTCAAACACGGCGGCAGCTGGCCGGAGATGCCTTTCCAGTCGGCAATGACTAGATTGCTGAGACGGTCGAGCTGGCAGATGGCCGGGTTGATGGAGCCCGTCATGTAGCCGGACCGGCCTGCTTTTTCGAAGATGGGGTCCTCCGATTCACCTCGGAGAGAGATATCGGTGACACGTTGAGTGGTGGGGTCGCAGCTCACACCGTACCACTGGCAGCATTTGTCGCCTGACCAGGTGTTGAAGATGCCCAAGTAGGGTTCGTGCAGGGAGGACCTGAACTCCAGCAGCGCCGACTTGTCCGACTGCGAGCAGGCGCTGACGCCCCAGACCAAGGCGAGAAACGTTAACAGCACGACCTCCATCACTGTGTGTGTGAATATAGTGTGTTTTGTGTTTGTGGGTGACAATAGATTGATCTGATGAAGAAGAAGATATATATGTATAAATATTATGTGAGTGAGAGAACAGAAGTGGGTGTATGGTTGTAAACAAGTGGAGTTTGGTTTGGCTTGGTTTTATACACACTATGTTTTGGGACGAGTAAGGCCTTTGCTTTCCGCTACGTTGTATTTTTTATTACAAGCGTGTCTTATGAGTCATGAACAATTATCCATATCAGTAATTGACATACATTTTTCTTATAACATATAACTAATTTATTATACAGGAATTAATCTATATAGATTAATTATCATTGATTGATGGCAATATATATTCTTAGAATACAGGAAAGGTATATGAGGAAAATCTTTATAAATATTCTCACTTGTTGTCTTTAGTTATTAAAGTGTTGCACTCCATTTACTGAAGATTTTTTTCATTAAGGAATTTTATTAATGTGTATTTCAATAAGATGTAATATATTAGATAATATTATACTAAGGTCTATTGAAGATGAATTGTTTCTGTCTTTAGTATCTAAGTGTTAAAATGGATAGAAAACGAATGTCTCGATACTTGTTCTTCTCTTTTGCTAATATTTGCTGGGATTTGAATGATTAGAGTATTGTAATGTAATGTACTTATTAATTACTATACCTATACGAATTTGTTTATGGTCATAAATTTCATGTGATTCAAATTAATCTTAGCATGTCTATTTAATTCGAAGAATTCAGGGCTTACATATTTAATACATTATATTACTCATTAAGGTATGAAATGCTAATATGACATACTCTATATTTATACATTTAGCCACTGATTCTAATTATATGTCATATAGATATGCGTGACTGAATATCAGCTTGAATTTTTGTTTTAACGTTCAATTATTAATTAATTTGATTTATAAACTAAAAGTAAATGAAGACTCCAAAGTTAAATTAAAAATTTTAAAAAGTTAAAATATGGTTTTAATTTCCTTGCAAGGCTCCATTAGTTTTTAACCTTTGACGTGATCTTCCTCCTTTCTAATGACTTTTACAACTCATAGCTAGGTTCATATATGCATTTCCGGTCCAAACTTTTGTCTTCATATGAGAACAAAATAACGTTGACATGACATGAAGTTAATTTTTTTCTTTTCAATAACGTGAATTTAAAGTTGAAAATAAGATCATGTCAAGATTTCGTCAATTATGACAATAAAGATTGCCCCAAGTTTAATTTCCTTGTAGTTACTATAAAATCTATTTCAAATTTTCAATCAAAATCAAACAATAATCAAGTGTTATTATATGAAATAATACTGTTAGAAATCATGCATGGTTTTGCTCTTAATTATTAAGATGATTTTGGAGTGGAAAACGTGAGCGGTGGGGTTGATCATGGATGGATAGCTCTGAAGTGCATGATCAATGGTGACCCTACCGTGATCCTCTTGCATGTCTGCCATGTGATTTCGAGATCAAAAAGTAAAAAAGAAACATCATAGTTTCATCAAGTGGATTTCCATACTTTTCTTCACAAAATTCCCTATCATTTCTTCTTTTGCTCTTAATCTAAGCTTGGCAAGCTTCAAGGAGATATCACGTCATCCATACATAAATTGTACAAAGAAACAACATAATTTTCATATATTGTATACTATTTACATATCATCTATGAAATTTTATTCTTCAACATTAAAAAATTATTAGAAGATATATTTATCTTTTCAGATAGAAGATAAAAAATTTAAATAGTTCTCTTGGACAAGAAAACTAAAACGTGTGAAATTATTAGCTAATAAATTATATATATATATATATATGAATTTAATTTTAAATAAAAATTTTAGTAAATATATAAATTTTTATCTTTTATTGATTTATACAGTTACAATTTTTTAGTGTAGACCATCTACACTAAAGAATTTTCATATACAGAGCAACAGTTTATATTACAAATTTATGAATTTTTTTATTCAGGGGGTTTTCAAAGAAAGAATATATACTGAATACTTATACATCACTCCTAGTAAGCATCGTCTTCATATGTTAGAGTATGATCACAAAAAAAAGCTATGACTCGTTAAATTCTTAGAAACGACTAATTATTTGATCAACTTTCTTGAGGCAAATGATTGACAAAATATCGTGCACCCAAAGAAGAAAAACAACATTCAACGGTATTGTAATAGTAAGAATAATTATAATCTCGACTTTAAGTACTGGCAGCCATATTAACTCTTACGTTAATTAATTATATGTTATATATATAATTATCATTATCACATAACTTTTCTTCAAAATTTATATTAATGAGCAGTTCCAGAATCATTATTGAACAAGAGAATGAATGTGGGTTTTATAATTAATTAAGATTTGAAGGAGAAAAAGCTTTGATCGGACATAATTACAGAAAATATTTTAGTCTATCGAACTTACACATCTGACTCATTTAAATAATATCATCAATAGGATTAATCAACAATTACATTTATTTTAACTATTTTTTGTAATTGCATTAAAGAAATATGACTAATAATTATTTGTGGATCGTGGGAGATCCATGGCTCTGGCCAAACGGCAAGGTCTTTGGCCTAACCACTGACAAATTGGTCAAGATGTAACATGGGGTTGTGTTTCTTCATTAGAACATCATTCCAAGCCATCACATGAAAAGAGTCCTACACAATTTATTAAATTGAGGTCTCCCTCTAAGACAAGAGACCCATCAAGATTAGTTAATTATTACACATATTATAATTTCGAACATGTACAAGTCAGTTGTAACAGTTGACAGTTGTTTGGATAATTTTCAAAACCATATCACTTATATTTATTTATTTAATTAGGATTAAGATTAAGGGTCCCAATTTTTCTAGGCATAAGTTACTTGATTGTTTGATTGATGTGCTTTCCTTTCAATGACTGAATTTACATTAAATATATAATGTTATTCTGACTGTTAGTCATGAAGTATATTCTGGCATCCTATAACTCTCAGGACCAGACTGCGCAGATTTTTATTGGGTCCAACATCTTAAATGAGCCCACTACTCCTACCAGACCGTGTTAATAATTGGTCAATCGGCTTACAACAATCTCTGTTTTATTATCAGACAGAAGTTGGAAGTAATTTAATGATAAACTTTTAATATTACCACCTGATAAATAATATTTATCTAATATAAAAATATGCTTTAAGATCCAAATCATCCGTCCATGGATGGTATGTACAAATAAATAAATAAAATGAAAAAAAAAAAATTTAATGTCATGTTATCCCCCTTCAACTCTAAAATGTGTAACGATTCAACAAAATAAAAAACCACTTCTACGGTTTTGTATGCACAATCATAAAATTCCATGGATACATTCATATGCAATAAATCATGAATTTTGACATTAATTTTGAAATTGAATTCATCCATACATACACGTACACTATTAAAATTTATTAGACCGACATAAATTATCTCATTGATGCTTTTCTTCTAACAAATCTTGTCAACCAGTAGGTGCTAGACTTGCACAGAAGATCATTTCGGGTTTGTAAGACATCAACAACATAAGCTGGTTTAATAGAAAATGCGGTAACTTTTGATGTTTATATTATTCATTACCTATAAGATGCGATTAAACAATAATACAATCATGAATATGAGTCCTGTGGTATAAATTATTGTCCAAAAAACCTCTAATTCTGCTCTTACAGGTTGAAATTGCACTCAACTACAAATGCTACTGAATTAAGAAAAAATATCTTCAGCAATGAATAATTGTTCTCTTTCGATACAAGTTTCCGATGGGATTTTAAGCTGCTCATAGTTTAGCTGTCTGGCAGCTTCATACAATGCGATACCAACACTGACAGAGAGATTCAGACATCTAACATAAGTTTCTACCATTGGAATGCGAATACTCCCACCACCAAGTGTTTCGCTTGTGCAGTCTACCAATGCTTCGGGAGGTAGACCACAGGTTTCTGAGCCAAATACAAGATAATCCCCTTTTTTGTAGGAAAATTCCTGCAAGTATCAAAGCCGATTTTGAAGACTGTTTATTAAGTTTTCGAAGAGGGGATGTGTCATGAATACAATGATAACATATATAAATCAGGAATAGGTGTTGAACACCAAAAGGAGATAAAAGGGTCGGCAACTTACCGAGTGAGTTTCCGTCCCTCTTTTAGTAAATGCCAGCAGACGTTTTGCCCCCTCCTGCATCAAAGGATTCAAAGTCACATGGAGTTAAAGAAGAAGAGGCCGAGTGGGGAAAGATGGGATGGGGAGGGGTTGAAGATGATGGTCTTGAAATCAATCATGGGAAATGACAGATACCTGTTGCCTGTAATAGTCTCGAAACTCAGCCCACGAATCATGAACTTTGACAACCACATATCTAATTTTGAGAATTAGTTTTGAAAACGTGAAACATCTTCAAACAAAGTTCAAAGAACAATAAAAATTGATAATTTAAAATGGATGTCATAAATGTGTAAAACGAAAGGGAGAACTGACAAGTTTATAGTATATTAAAGTTCTGCTAATACAGATCACTTTGGTCTGGTGTTAATGTTGTGTAAAGCATCAAATCTGATTTGACCACCAACAACTGAAAACCTATGCAAACCCACAAGAAAACAGAGAGAGTATAATAAAAGGTAATATAAGTAAAAGTATATGCTGTGTTTTTCTCTAGTCTCCTGTTAAATATAAATATGAAAGGCCTTAAACAATGTCTTTGTATCTTTACTTGCATCATGCATGATACACTTGAAAGCTGATAATGAATGTAAGCCTGTGATAAAGAGAGAATTGACTGAAGAAAATTAATGGAGAAATCCACAAACGGAACATATATGCTTGGATACGGCCAGTAATCCAGTCCAGCACGCTTCAGCTTTGCATCATCAACTTGGAATCCTAATGGCTGAAAGCATGTTTAATGACAAGAGTTAGCAGATAATTAGAAAAGGTGGTAGAATATCTTGGAAAATAATTGATTTATATAACTGGTCATATCACCCCAACTAAGTGTAGCCCAACAGCTGATGCAGCACATGTTCTAGCTATGCAACCTGTGTTTCCAGGAATCTGCCAAGGACAACAGAAATCTCAGAGCCAGCATTGAGAAATTGAGGTTGTCTGCAACCCAAAAGAAACATAAAAGAAGTCATGATTTTAGAGTAACAAGTTCTATAATGCATGACATATTGTTGTTCTATACTAGGGAAAGTTTAAGATATGAAGCAAAATGGCTAAATAGTTTTTAAATTCTCATGTAATGAAACATTCAAGAGGAAATCAAGATCCAAACAGCCAAACCCAACCAACATTTTGTGAATCGTTGTGGACCGATAAGCACAAAGTTTAAGCAATTCATACTTCCACATCCAAATAGAAAATCATATTCTGTTACACAAAAGGATACACTTACAGATAGTTTATTAATCAACTCCGACCTTTAAGAATAACAAATATTGAGCTCATTAACCATAGCTGGCATCCAATCCAGCAAAAAACAAATATACCCTGAATTTTCTATCAATCACATGCTTCTAGCTTTTAACATTGCATAATTCACAGTTCTAACCCCACAAAGTGCAAACCAGACGGAATGACAGAGAGTACTTATTTATTATTGTATCATATTCATCTTCTACTACATCCCAACTTGCGCACATCTCATAATACACACTTCTGTGGACACATATATGTCTAACATATTTGCTTAAGTGATTTAAAACCTGGATTTTACCAAATGGTTTCACTAATCAGCTTTCTGAAACTGAACACAGGTACTTGTTTAATATCACAATCACAGCTGTGCCAACTCAATCTCTTCATTGCGTTGAAATTTTTTCATTAACAAGTAAATGTCTTAATCTTGAACATTTCTCTTCAGAAACTAATGATTGATGTTAATGTCCCTTTGGAGAATACTTGAGTGGATTGAATCCAAAACTAACGGCCTTTAGCACCACTTTGCCATCTCTTGTAATCCAACCAAAAGCTGAATTCATACCACATCCCTCCGTACTACAAAAAAAGTTGCATGAAATAGACGGGAGGCACAAATCACATTTGTGCATTTACAAAATTTACTCTTTTTCATGTTTAGCAGCACTTGGACTCATAACTGATCCCATCAATGAAAATATCTACTCATTCTATTAACATGACAAATAATCTGGAAACTCGAATGCTAGATAAACTATTTATTGACAGTTTTAATCTATACCACCACAAACAAATTTATCAAAAAGAGTGTTCTTTCTACATAATTTACATAACAAACTGCCAAAAACAAGTATCAACATATCTAAACAAGTTGAATTATAGAATACCAACATCACATTTGGCATTAAACATCAAGCAAGAAACCAAACACCACCCATTAAGCGCCATATATAACACTCAACAAGACTGAAACAAGTTGATAACTTGATAGTTGTTCCCATGTTATCATTTTACCTGAGGAGAAACCAAAACAACTTGCAGGAACTTGTTTTGGGAGAAACCATTGAGAGCCTCACCAACCCCACTTGGCAGAGAGCCTCCATTTTCTCTATCAGCTGCACGCACATGACAAAAGTCAAGAAAAAGCTAAACTTCACATTGAAAACATCAAGAACACAACCCAAAACGTGTAAACAAAAGTAGCACTTGAAGGAAAAGAGAGAGAAGAATTACAGAGAGAGCGGAGAGGAGAAGTAGAGAAGCGCAATGAAGAGGAGGAGAAAGAGAGCTTTTTCTTGAACTTAGTGAAACAACAAAAAGGACTAAAGACAGAGACCCTTGAACGTAAATGAATATGCAAAGGTGATATTGCGTTCAAAGTTCGAAGACGAGTAGAATCCATCGACTTTATCTGCTGAAATTGAATTGCAGAGGAGCACAAGAGGTCTCACTTGGTTGAACTTGGAGTCGATGTGGTTTTGGTTTTTGTCCTATTGGACCCAAGTTCTTTAACTATAGTTTATTACACTTCGCTTTGGTGGCTTTTACATGAGCGGAGAGGTTAATTTGATAAATAATTTGCGTGAATGACCCTGTAATTTAAGAGTTGTCCATGTAAGTGGTATGATATAGGTTAAATACGGATATTATGATTTTTAATTTAAACAATATAATTGTTTAGTAAAAAATATTGAATATTTTTATAATATATGATACTATAATGATAATATTCTAATGATAAAATAATATTTTAATTATTATAAATAATTTAGTATCAATAAAAATGAGATGAAAATATGTTTTATTCACTAAATATAAACAAAAATATTAATAACAATAATTTTATTTAATAAATAATAATTAGGTTTAATAATTCATTATTTATGATTTTTCATTAAAATGGTGTGAATTTTAAAAATTTTAGATAAAAAAAATTATCTAATTAGTTTAAATAAATGTTGAAAATGTGAAATTGTTAAACAACACAACACAATTAAAAGAAACTCAGGGGCGGAAAACCAATATCACTTAAGAGGAAGCCCACAATCGCAAAAACAAAAAACGGAGTTGTTGAATTGAAAAGAGAGAACCCTAAAAAGAAGGCCACGTGTCCCCCGCCTTTATATATGTAAAAGGTTCTCCTCGGATTCAATTTCTCGTACCAACAAACCAACGACATTTTCTCCATCTCGTCTCGTTAAATCACGATTTTATCACCCCATATCTATATATATATATATACACACACATATTTATCTCTCTGCGTGTGTGTGTATGTATATATGTATTTTTGACCTATCCAATCAGTCCCGATTTCGATCAATCTCTGTTCAGGTAACAAATTATAATTTTTTTGTGTTATTGATTCTCTGATTAATTTTTGTTGTTGTTGTGGCATGATTTTAATTTTTATTGGTTTAGATTTGTGGTTTCTGGTGAGTTGTGATCTAATTGTGTTTTAGGGTTTTAATTTTTTTTTTGGTGGATTCATTTGTTTTAGGGTTTTGATTAGGATTTTAGCTGTAGTTTATTAATTGATAGAATTTTTGTTCGATTAAGATAGTGAAAACCCTAAAGATTGGATTTTTTTTTTTTTTTTTTATGTTTTTGGGATGAGGGTTTCTTTTAATTAATTTTATGGGTGAGTGGTTTGATGCTTGTATTTGTAGTATTCTAGATGATGGTTTTATT
This sequence comes from Dimocarpus longan, assembly GCA_022984855.1. Classification (NCBI taxonomy): domain Eukaryota; kingdom Viridiplantae; phylum Streptophyta; class Magnoliopsida; order Sapindales; family Sapindaceae; genus Dimocarpus; species Dimocarpus longan. Next base: position 24,927,746 of record CM041022.1, read on the forward strand.
GTAATGTATTAGATTGTGAAGTTTAAAGTAGGGATTCGGAGGTGTTGTAGGTTTCGATTCATTTGGTTCTGTATGAATGGAATTATGTTCTGGATGAATTGTACTGCGGGAGATGATAGTGTTTCTTATTTTAAGATATTGGTGTTTGATTTTGTGGTCTGTCTTAAGATATTGCGGGTTTTTTTTTTTTTGATTGATTGGTGTTTGCTTGATTGATTATCTAGATCGATGTATAGATCAATTTTAATGTCTAAATAGCATGGAAGCTTGCTTTTTGAACAGTGGTATCTTCTAGAACAGTCTAAGTACTTTGGTTCGTAGATAATGGAGAAAGGAACGCGTTCTAGCCTTTTTGTGAATGATGGGTCATTTATGGAGAGGTTTAAACAGCTTCAACAAGACAAAGATAAGGAAAAGGAGAAGGAGAAGGGCTCCACATTTGTAGAGGAGTCTAAACCTATCAAGATTGTATCGGGGAATTTGACTCCTAAACTGTCCATGAAAAAGCCAACTTTGGAAGCTCAAAAGACAAATTTGGCAATTTCTGGTGGCAAACTTGCGTTCAGCTTGAAACAGAAATCGAAACTTGTAGCACCTCCTGTGAAATTGGGTGCAGACGAGGATGAAGATGAAACAGATGCTGAGAATGGCTCAGCTGATGTGCCAGTGAAAAGGCAGAAGTTAGGTCAACCAGATGCATCTGAGCAATCAGCAAGACAAGTTGGCGTTGGTAATTACTGTTTATATATGAACATTATCTCAATTAATTGGGTTTTAGTGGGTAATGTGGATTTTCTAGTATTTTGTTTTATAAGGAAACAGATATGTTGGAAAGATATTCAACGTATGCATCTAGTTTTGATGGATTAATAGCAGTTAATACCATTAAACAAAACTCCTTTTTTTACTTTGTTCTCTATGACTAATTTATTGTCAAACATTTTTAGCTGTCTTGTTATGCTTACTTTTAAGTAATCATTGATGTTAAAACTATCATACCATTTATGTAGAATGAGATCCTTTTACTAGTTCGAATTAATATTTGTCCCTTCATCGAGTGCACTACATTAGAAGAAATGAACTAGGCATATGTCTTCAATGATCTTGAACTGGTGGATGAAAAGGACAAAACATTCTTGAATATTTCTGTCTCATGAATGCAGCTTATACCTTAAGTACCAATCAACATTGGTGGAAAGAGATGTTCAATGAAAGATTTGGAATATGTGGCAGGCCTGCTACAAGAGTAATTTGCATTCCCTTGTTCATGCTCTTGGTATTAATCAGTTTTATAAGTGATATGCAGCACCACCTTCCCCAAGCGATCCTACTGTGAAGAAAGTTGCAGACAAACTAGCAAGTTTTGTTGCCAAAAATGGAAGGCAGTTTGAGCATATTACTCGTCAAAAGAATCCTGGAGACACACCATTTCAGTAAGTTGTCAGTGTAGGCGTGAACTACCTTTGGGGGATTATTTATTAGCATATTATGTTTTCTACCTGCTTGGTTCTTTTTCCTTCCTCTGCGTTTTGTGTGTGTGTGTTTTTCTTTTGGGTTGGTTGGATTGTGAGCATAGTTGGACAAAATTAAGTTACACACTATGTAGGCTTTCTTGTTTCACTACCATATAAGCTTCTTAGTTTTAAGGGTTAATATATGTTGCTTTATATTTGATCTGCAGATTTCTTTTCAATGAGAGTTGTGCAGACTACAAGTATTATGAATATCGGCTTGCCGAAGAGGAGAAAGTTCTTTCACAGAGCAAGGAGGTTCAAACACCTCATAGTGGTGAGAACTTGAAAATCTGCATTTCTGCTGTGTTGATGTAGATTAGTAGATTTTTTGAAGGAAAAAAATGCTCACTCTTGACATGAGATGCTATATATGTTAGTTAGCATTTTGAATTCTGTGTTCCAATTTGCCTTGTTGCTTTACTTCTTATCTTGCAAATCATGATCTCATCTTGGAAATGTTGGTGTTATGTCGGGTATATTGTTCCCTTAGGTGGCATGAGCAGCACTTCAATCCCCAAATCAACCAGTGCTCCTCAAAGATCAATGCAACAGCAAAATTATCAAACCCCTGCATCAGCTTTATATGAATATGCTGAAGAGCCTGGATCTTCTGCAGCTTCAGGTCCAGCGGCATCTGCGGGAATGGCTGGTATCATTATACCTTTGTTTTATTTTATCATGGGATTTTATATCAGAGTTTAGTTTTAATTCTTTTCTTTCCTTTTTTGCCCATACACAGATTTCTTGTTTTCATCTGTATTGAGAATAATGGAATAACAGAAGTGGTCCTTTTGTACAATCTGCAGTATTTTTTTCAGACCGAGCCTCATATTATTGTCGACATTGTTGTAGAAGTATTTTTTGTTGTAGAAGGAGTTGTACATTATGCTAGAGTTTCTTATGTTCAGTGTCAATTTGTCACTTTGTTTTGGGACCCTATTGAATTAACAAATTTATGATATAACATTTATTGGTACTTTGTATTTGCTGCTGTATTTTATTTTTGTTGCTTAAATTGCAGGTGAATCAAGTGGACGAACTGGTGCAGATCCCATAGCTATGATGGAGTTTTACATGAAAAAAGCTGCTCAGGAAGAGAGGAGGAGGCAGCCTAAACAGTCAAAGGATGAGATGCCTCCGCCTCCTTCCCTTCAAGGTTGGTATCTGATCCCAATTGAAGCAAATTTCCATTGGGTAGGCTACAATTTTGCTGAAGTCTTTGTGCAGGAATTAGATTTTTTATGTCTTCCTTGATTTACTTTTTTATACAATGAAAGTATGTCAACAATTCTTTAATCACAGGGGGGTCATCTGCAAAAAGAGGACATCACATGGGTGATTACATTCCGCAAGAAGAGCTCGAAAAGTTTTTGGCTACCTGTAATGATGCAGCTGCACAGAAAGCTGCAAAAGAGGCTGCAGATAGGGCAAGAATCCAGGCAGACAACATTGGGCATAGACTCCTGTCTAAAATGGGTTGGAAAGAAGGTGTTTTTTCTTTTCTTCCTTCTGCATGTTAAATTTGACTATGGTAGCATGAAAAGATAAAGCGAGTAAATCAAGATAGACAGAAATATTACAAAATCCAATTATGTTATTGAACTCACAAGTACTCTTCGATTACTGCTATGCTAGTAAAGACTATCAGCATAATTGCCCTCGCTTAGATGATATTATTGTAAATTCTGTGACCCTGTCAAGAAGTCTCGTGATTTAAGCTAGTGCTTTTTGGGTGGATGTTGTGCATGGAATGTACTAAAATATTTCTGCTCGATTGATTTAATTCAGCAGTTTTGAAACAAACATTTAAGTTTTATCATTTTCTGTTTGCTTCTTCTGATGCCTGGCTGTTTGGATTGCAGGTGAGGGTCTCGGGAGCTCGAAAAGTGGTATTGCAGATCCGATTGCAGCTGGCGATGTAAAGAAGGACAACTTGGGGGTTGGTGCAGAAAAACCCGGCGAGGTGACTGCTGATGATGATATATACGAGCAATATAAGAAGCGGATGATGCTTGGTTACAAATACAGACCCAATCCTCTGGTATTTATCTGTTCCGGATACTGATGTTGGCGACATGATTAACAGTTTGCTATATCCTCTTTTGGAACCTCATGATCATGTTTATTTCTTGCAGAACAATCCCCGAAAGGCATACTACTGACTGGGCCTTGGCTCAAGTATAGGATCTGTCTTCCTGTTAGAGATTGGCTTCAAGGAATAAAATTTCTGTTTGGTGAAAAGGCAAATCAGAGTGGTGTTTTTGTGATAGAATGAACCTTTTTCTACAGACAGTTTGGTTATTTTAGTAAAATTCAGTCAGTGCTTTTTGTGTCATTATCATCATTTAAAGTCTTTTTCGAACAATCTGGTTTTTGCATTTTACGAACTACAAGGCAAAGCAGCTCCTTCTTCATCACTGTTCACTCAATTACTTTAATGAGATTAATTTATTGGGCAAATGTGAAAATTTCTGAACGAATCTTGATGAGAGAAAAATCCTAATCTGTGATATGTTTGGACTTGGAAAACATCTTCGACGTGTCCGCGCAACACTGGCAATATTTTGAAGGCTTCGTGACCATTTTATGCCTCCACGATTCTTCATATTTTAAAGAATAAATTATATCGATCAAGAAACTTTTGTTTTTTTTTTTTCCTTTAATAGAGGAAAGAGAAGAAACTCTTAGAATGTCTATCACAATGAATATGTACTGTTTATGCAAGTAGCAAAACTGATTTAATGTTATCTTCTTCGGGTACTACAAAGTTCTCCAATCTTTTTAAGTTGAAGGTCGATTAGATTTCCTTTGAACCAATAATGTTCATAAAAACAACGTACTGTCTTTTATATTTTGAAAGGTAAACATGATTCTTTTTATAAACCTTTTACTTCTTTGACTTATGCTCTATACATTTGATTTTATATGTAAAAAAATATTAAATTTTGTTAAAACGTTTTTAAAATTATTGATAACACTTTTTAAATTATCAAATGTCATCGAAATTATCCTTAAAATTTTTTAAACTAAGTATATATTTTTGTTCTTGGCTAAATATTTATGCATCACTTCTTTATTTTGTAAAAGTAATTATCTTAACGACATTCGATTTGTTTGATATTAATCTCAACAAGTGGCACAATTTTCACTCTTGATTGAGTGTTTATGTATCTCTTCTAAAAGAGCTATTCAGAGAGAGTTGTGCTTGATCTCTCTAAACAGCATAAATTGTGCTCGTTATTGATATGTCTCAACAAACCCTTATCCCCGACATCATTTAACTTTTTTTATTTTTACTTCTATTATTTATTTTCCTTATCTCAGTCAACCACCCATCCAGTAACTATACAATTAACTAATCTCATGACTCTAAAAGGTGAAGCTAAATCTGAAAAGGCCACCAATAAAGGGTCCTGCCAGGAGATTAGCTTACGTATGTTGAGATTTCTTAATAACTTTATTCCTTTTGGTTTGTTATTTATTATACAATGTTTAGTAAAGTCATTGCTACTTTAATAAATCATCTCATGATTCCACTGTTGCAACATGTCTTCTAGTGGAATTTGCCCACCAAAGTCCCTTCACCAAAATGCCCCTTCAATTGCATTCATGCTAGCCAAACACAATCCACAACCCACCACTTAGCTTCTTGTTATGGTGGTTACAGCTAATCAGCTTATCACAAAAGCACTTACTAAAGATTCATAAAATCGATAAAATCAAAACTTTTGATTGGGACTTGTGTCTCTCTTTTGGCAAGATCTATGGCGTGCCCAATTTCTGGCCTTTAAAGCTTAGGCCTATAAAGCCCAAAAAAAATGAAAAGAAAAGTGCTTATCAGATACAAGAATATTAATGGCTTTTTATCTACTTATAATGTGCTTTTGCTTCCATCAATATGGTGTATCCGGAAACAATACATCTAGCATAATTACAAACTTGATTTCTGTTTTTTTTCTCTTAATGATTCTCTGTATGGAGTACAAAATACATAAGGTTCGCTCTTTTAAACTGGAATATAGTTACATATGATTATAAAATCAAATATCTTGATTGTAATCGAAAAATCGTAAATAATTATATAAAAAGGAGGTGGATACATTTCCCTATTCGAATATGATCATGTGTGACTACAGAATGAAATGTCTTGATCGTATGAAAAATCATAAACAACTATATAATAAATAAAAAAAATTGTAAATGATAAAGGAAGAAGTTATCGGAGATGTAATCACCATCATATCACTCAAAACCATGTACATATAATAAATAAAGTGACGAGAACATCTACACTAAACTACTGTTTTTGCATTATAATCGACAGACTTTCTATCCTTAAAAAAAAGGCTTAACTTTTCATTAAGAGGAGCCAACCTCATCGGATGAAAAGATTTTTAATTATAATATTAAGTGCATGCGATGAATTCTCCAATCACCAGTATGCTAAATGCCGCTATTAGGTGTGTCTGTTTTTTTTTCAAAATGACTATTAGGTAAGTTTTGGTGAGAACAATTCTCATATATATTATATTTGTAAGTCTCCTAACAATTGGCTTTTTTTGTGCTATTGCTTTGGAACAGTGGCGTCGAGTTCTCGCCTACTAACCATTTGGCAGTTGTTCCAGCAAATCCCCCCCGAATAGGGGACCCAATTTGGTCGAGTTCTTGAGCTAGGCCGAGAACTCAGGGCTCAGCATTAAAAAAAACGTTGTTTTAGTGTTTGAAAACTTTTTTTTCCTTTTTTAAAAAAGTTGTAATAGCAACCTTTTTTCACCCAATTCGCATGCCGCTAAATCACCCCCAACCCACCCTTTTTTTGCAACCCTTCTGCCTCTATCGTGCCATGTCATCACTGCTGCTGGCCGTCGTTGTTATCGTTGTGCTAGCAAGTTTTCTTATTTATTTTTTTCTTTATATTAATTATTAACTTGTTATTTTCTTTATATTATATAACTAATTATGTTGATTGTTTATGTCAAAGTAGTTTTTGAAATTGCATGAGACCAGGTTTAATGATGTTTTATAGCTACGTGATTATATTTTGCCTATATAAAAATTATTTTTTTGGAAATATTTTAATTTAGTTTCTAACGTTTAGTAAAATATTATTTTTTTTACAAACGTTTGCATTTCGAATTCCTGTCATCCCTACCGTTTCAGAAATATATCAATTTACTCATTTTGTTAGTCAAATGTTAGTAAATCTTAACAGGGAAAGGGTTAATTTGGTCATTTTGATTTGAATATATTTAATATAATATATATTTTTAATTTAATATATAAAAATATTTGTAAGTTTTTTTTTTTTTTTAAAAAAAAGATCTCCATGGGAGATTGGAACTGGTCTCTCATAAAGATCATTCTCCGTATGCAAAAAGAGATTAGAAAACTGGTCTCCATCGCCAGAGTAGAAACCAAACTAAAGACCAGAATTGGTCTACAGCGAAAGAGACCAACACTGGTCTCCATCGTCGAATATCAAATCTGGTCTCCGGTGATGAAGATCAAAGGGTCTCTATCGTCGAAGACTAGTCTCCGATAATGGAGACTGATTGGAGATGACAATGTCATCTCTAATTTTTTTTTTCCTTAAAAATTTACATAAACATTTTTTTTTTCCAAATTTGGGAGATGTTTAGTTTAATGTTGATGTTTAATTTGGATGATGTTGGTTTGATGAAAATGATGATGGAGATGATGATTTTGATGAATGTAGAAGATAAAATTAGAGATTAGGAAGATGATGAGAGGTAAAAGATGAAGAATTTTTTTTTTTAATTTTATATTAAAAATATTTTTTAATTAAAATATTTATTAACAATAAATTGAATTAAAAAAAATTGATTCAATGATGTGTCACAAGTTAATTGGAAGGTGGTCAATGATAATTTTGTAATAATAGATATTATTATTTTACAATTATCAATTTTTAAAAGGATAATTTCGTCATTTTATCTATTTTGACTGTCTTTTTTTTGTCAGAGGGACTAAATTGATACATTTTTGAAACGTTAAGAATAACAGAAATTCGAAATGCAAACGTTAGTAAAAAATTAATATTTTGCCAAACGTTAGGAACTAAATTAAAATTTTTCCTATTTTTTTTAATGGGTTTAATCAAATATGACCGTTTATCGATGATCAAACCCCTAGGTGCTTGCCTAACCTAGAACTAGAAATGCCAAGCAGGCGATCGCTTGACGTATAGTGAATTCTTAAACACCGGTTTGGAGAGTGATTTCATTTGTTTCTCTTTTAAAAAAGCAAATAGGTTTGAAAAGGTTATGATCTTTGATGTAAATTATAAATGTGTTTTTAATTTCTAATTAAATTATTAAGAGTGTCCAATCATTTTTTTTCTACTGTGTCCAATCATTTGTTGTTGTATATATTAAAAAAAAAAATCATAATTACAAGTTTTCGATTTCAAATTTTAACTTTGACATAAATTACATTTGTTTTATAAAAAAGGAAAGGTATGATCTTGTGACCTAGTATTAGTCTAAGAAGTTTAACAAAGTCATTCATCTAGATCTTATAATTATCTTAAACAAAGTGATAATTAAGTAGAAGTAGGTAAAGAATGATTTTTCTCTTTTTTTTTTTTTTTAAAGAAAAAGGATGACATGGGCGGCAAGTGGGAGGCACAAAAGCATATTATGATTTATGGCTTTTTATCCAGTGGAATAGTATTGTATCCTTTCATTAAGGGTCTCTTTGGGACGCTAATAGAAGAGTTTTTTTTTTTTTAACTTCTTAAAGTCAGAAGTTATTTTAGGAGATGTTTGGATTGATACTAAAAATGACTTTTTGCTTTGAAAAACTCTTCCAATGATAGTTAATAATTATGGTTTCTAATAGAAGAGCTTTTTGTGCGAAAACACGCGAAGCCTAAAATGTTATTAATGTTTGTCGAAAAACAAATGTTATTAAGGATAACAAAAGCGAGAGTAATTATTGTATAACAAATTGCTTATGCATCCCAAAAGGAATACTTTTCAAAAGCAAATTAGAGCAAAAAATAATTCACCTTAAATTGTTGGGGGAATATAGTTATGGAATTAGTAGTATCAAGTTAGTTAAACCTTGACCTAACTAAATGGCTTGCAAGCACATGTTCAATTTTGAATCGAATAGCCTGACCTAATTGAATTAGGTTTGAATTCTATTCAACAATCATTTATATAAGATGATTGTACAAATTAAGGTAGAATTTGTCAATCCAAACTTTCATTGGAATGGATTAATTACTCAACATAAAGTAAAATAAGAAAATTGGATTGAATTATATGTAAAATGGGAAATCGCCTTCTCTCTCCTTTTTTTTTTTTTAATGTAAAATATATAAAAAGAATTGATACATTGAACTAATTAAGGAAAATACTGGATGTTTGTTCATAAAGTGATTAATGTATTTCTCTTTCGTATTTGTGATTAAGGTTATTTATTAATATTGGGAGTTTTCTCCATACTATATTAGTAAATATCTTTAAAAATGAAAGTAGATTTATCGATTGCAAATATAGTGTTAATATTGATAAATCTCAATAGATTGTCATCATTGGTATTAGATTGTTTTGTAACTATATAAAGAAAAAAAATAAACCTCCATCATCGGTGTTAGATGGTTATATATATATATATATATGAGAAGATCTGAATTCCAAACCTTCACTTTACGAAGAAATGTAATTACTATCAAGTTATACCACCAACTACATGAAAGAAGATCTTATGTAGATTAAAAAGAAAATATTTAGTCGAAATTATATTGGGCAATTGAATTTAGGAAGAAAATGTATAGGCATGTGATTTCTTTAGTCATTAAAATTTCAAACTTGAATTTAATTATTAGTGGTTAGACAATTCAGAGGGCTTCCCACTTGTATTAACATTTCATTTGTTGTTGAAGATATCTACGTGTGAATTGCCTTAAATTATTAGTTGAGGTAATCAAGTTAAAATTCAAGCACATGCCAAATTGTCTTTTAATTTTAATAAAAGAAAATTTGTAAACCAATTATTTAGATTGTTGAAGTACTGTTAAGTGGTCAATAATAGTAGCTTCCTTGTAGAAGAGTTGACCAAAACCATTGACTTGGAATGATAAAGATGGTCAAGAGGCCAGAGCTTACTCAAAAATAGTGTTGACATTTTTTCATGAATTATGATTTTGAATTTATGGAAAGTCAACTCATTAGAAGCTGAAAATGAAACATCAAATTCACAAGTGCATTAAATATCACGATTAGGAGATAATCTTGTATGAAGTAATATCATGCTATCATTTGTGTGATCATCAGTTAAATGTGTATCAATTAAGAAGGTATGGTGTATCAATTCCAATATAAATTTGTCCTTATATAATTAGGGCATGACATTGCTTTAAAAGATCAAAGAGACAACGATTATTTGTTAATCCAATCTTCTTAAGTTTCTGAATTATTATATTATTAATTTATAATCAATCATCACTTTCGTTAACTTAAAATTTATATTTACATAAGTAAAATTCATATTGATGGAGAATTATTATCATATTCATTACATATTAAACCATTGGTATCATATGAGTTACACATCAAAGCCACAAGAATTAGAATAATTATTTATTAATCAAGGCCCACAGTCATTAATGAAACAGCTAAGAACACTGTTTTGATAATTTCATGACTAGATGAGTATTAACTTTATTTAGTTTCCTGACCATAGAACTAATCTTCTTTTGTCCTTTCTCGCTTTCTTCATTAAATGTCTTTGTAGCTCCTAATATAATTAATCGCCATCTATAATAATTAATCAAGCTCAAAGGGTCAACACGTAACAACCATTTATTAATATAATACGGATTAACAAAATTAAAATATGATTTCAAATTCATTAAAATTTCAAAGAATTCTAGGTAAAAAGTGGATATATGAATATGATTTAATAATACTGTTCCTTTATCGGCTAGAAATTAGTCAAAATAATGACATATCACAATTAATTCACATCACATATATATTGTGATAATTTCATTGTTACCCTAATAATCTAATTATTCTACTAATTAATGATTAATATGAAAATCTCCACATTTGTCCTGGATGTATAGAGAGTTACTCATGAGTGTATTTTTGAAGAGATCCAGTTGTTTATTCAAACATTAGATTGAAATCAATAAATATTAGCTGACATAATAATGTTAATAGATATATAAATATAGAGATCATAAAAATGGTACATGTTCTATATTTTTTTCTATCTATGATAATTTTCTTAAATATGCATATTATTGGATTAATATATCGATTTAGGATTAATTTATATAAACCAGTAGTTGACTTTTATTCATGCAACAATATTGGAAACTTCATGCTATTCGTACATCAATATGTAAACAAATAACCACGTGTGTGGTTTTGACAAAAGTGGTAAGTAGGGTATAGTCAAAATGACTCCATTGAATTGTCAAAATGATTTTCGAACCACAATAAGAAACATTAATCCAATTCAATATAATTGTTTGTATCTATCTTCAACATGAAGGGATTTCAATATTCTATATTATTTTCCATCTAAATCTTTATATATATATATCATATTATTACATTCTTAATAACAGTTAATATCAAAACCATCAAACTTATTACTTGCAAAACATTAATTTAAAATCTTTCCCAAAAAAAAAAAAAAAAAAAATTTAAACGAAACAAACTAGCATAATCCTGCAATTCAAACCAGCCATTTAAAATAAGATTAGATTTTAAATCAACTTTCGATGGGAACACACAAATTAATCTTCTTTTATAAATAAAGTGATAAAGACATGAAAAAGCTCATACGAAGAAGACAAATATATTTATCAAAATTATTAAAACTATAAGAGTAGGTTAGTGACCTAGGTAATAGGTCAATTGACTTTGGTGCTTTCATGGTACAGGTTCGAATTCTCATCAGAAATAAAATAAGTTTTTTTTATAATTTAAAATATTTATATTGTTTATTTATTTTGTGTGAATTATTTTTTTTTTATTGGAAGTTATTTTTTGAATAATATCATAAAATTAAATCTTATTTGATCCTGATTAATTTTTGAATCAACCCCGATCTTAAAATAATAATAATAATAATAAAACTATGAAGTTGATACATGAGCTGCAGCTAGCGGCTACGACTAGGTAGCAAATATTAAAATACTAAAAAGAAGTTAAAACTAAAATAATGACCAAAAGAAGTCTCATTGAAGAAAACATAAAAATAACAATGCAATGCACCTAGCAATGGTTGCCTCTTCAATGGAGCCGAAGAGCAGCACCACCACAGCCACCGCGGCCAGTACTACCACCCGACACGCTACGTTTTTTTGTAGTCCCCACACACACACATTCAACTCTCCACGTTGGACGAAAGACACTTGACCCAGAAGCAAAGCATCATTAATTGAATCTTACATATGCTTTCAAGCTTGGATAAGGTTGTTTTATAAAATATAAAAAGACAAAAACATTAATTTCACTCTTTCGTTCCCCACACACACATGTGATATATATAGAACATTAACTAAAAGTTAAAACACTCCCAACATATTCATTTATAAATCAAGTATTAGTACATGTTGGAAGATTTTGGCATTTTTACTATCTAATTCTGTAATCATAATGGGAATCGATTTCTCCTTATATCACGATATAAATTTATATTTAAAACTTGAAACTGAAACGTGATCCGTTCATAGTATATCAAACATACGTTAAATATTTTCTACTGTGTAATATTATAACAAAAATTCAAAATAAATGAGAGAGAGAGTTTGAATAAAAGACTTCTAAACTCAAATATCATATTACTTACTATCAGATTCAAAAGTTTAAATTGATAGAAAATTATCCAATTACGATACTTAAGATTTGAGATTAGCTCATTATAAAGATGCATGAGAATTGATGTCCATACCCCTAAAAAGTTAAGATGAACTTGACTAATATTATTTTATTCCAATAGATTCCTGGCCATCAATGCCAACACCACTAAGAAGCTAAGACAATCCAGTTTTAAACCTTTCATATTTTCGTTAATAAAATTGAATTTGAGTTAATTTCCCCTCATTCAACTAATATCTCTGTAATTTTATTACTAATTCCAGGTTAACCTCTGGTAATTACAAGATGGGTAATATCTCACGATCTTTATTATTCATTTGCAAAACTAAGACTGTTTATAAAATAATACCTCCTTTCCTTTTCTCTAATGCAAACGTTTGTATTCACTATATATTTTTGTCCCAATATAAATTCTCAACCATGGTACAGTACAATTCAACATGTCGGCAATATAAAATCGTTGTTTTATCGATAGATGTATTTTGCTTAGGTAAGCAGGTGAAATTAAGGACCTCCAAGTGAATTTCCATAGCCGAATTATAGGGTAGTTTAGTCAATTCACAGGATGAGTGACATGTAACTTGTCATGGTCTTTGGACCACATCACATCATCATAAATGGCAAGTCTATAATTAGTTGCAACATCAAGGGTGTTTGTGAAACTACATGCTTAGATATATGGCCTTATGGAGGGACAATTTTGTTGGGCTGCTGTGAGACTCTCCCCCTCTCTCTCTCCCTCTCTCTCTTTCTCTGAGTCTTCTCTCTCTCGTCTTTGCTTTGTTTTGGCTGTTTCTTAATTTCAGTGTTTTGATTTAGAAGCCAAAAAGAAACTGTGGGTTGGATTTGGAATTTGGATTCAGACCCCGCGCTACCGCACACCCACCCACACACCACCCTCCCCCGCCCCCAAAGTTAGTTTCGATAGAGCGAGGTACTACATGATTCATCAAAACATGTTTTGATGATGATGATGATAAATATGTTATTTTGGTGTTAAAAACTATACTGCATGTGAATATATATGTCTGTTTTTTTCCCTGTCTTGAACCTACTTTTCATGGCAAAGGAACAAAAAACGACAAAGATTCTAGGCTTGGTTGTCTTTAAGTTTTGTCGTCATGAGCTGATTTTGAGATGTGTTTTAGGCTCGTGAGTAGTCACAAATATAGCAAGTTCAATTTTTTGTGATCTCGGGTGTTCCGTTCCTGAAACATCTTTTTTTTTTGGCAGGTTTTGTGTGAAGGAAAAGGAATCTATATTGACCCTTTTGAGCAAACTGTGAAGGACAAGTTATTGATTGTTGAAGTTGAAGCAACGTTTAGAGGTCAATATCACAACTAGGATTTAGTACAATCGAGCATATCTTTCTCAGGTATGTAACATTCATGATTATATAGTCAAAAAAGTTGGAAATAAAATTATAAGATTGATATGATATACGTATGTTTTTGATGGTTTTCAGGATTCTTCAGAAGATATGAGCCTTTTGTATTCTACTAGTTTCAGATATCCTGAGGGAGATCACTTGAGGAAGAACCAGGAAATGTTCATGGATTCAAGTCCTCGTTATAACCCTCATCATCATCAACAACAACAACAACAAAACAATAACCACCAGCACCAGCAGAATAATTCTGGCCTAATGCGGTATAGTTCAGCTCCAAGCTCTTTCTTAGAGAGCCTTGTCAATGTTAGCAGCAGTGGTGGTGAGGACTATCGATATTTTCGATCCTCAAGTCCTGAAATCGACACCTTTCTTGCAAAATATATGCTGCCAGGTAACAATTCTGGTGATTCGAGTTCTCATGATTTGCAACAATTTGGAGAGAAATCTATGAAGCAAGAAGAGGCAGAGACTACTACTACTACTACTAATATCCCTCCACAGAATGGATACTCTAACGGCTCATCCTCCCACATAATCTACCAAAGTCTGCAAGTTGAGAGTCTGCAGAGAAATAATGATAACAATAACAACAATAATACAATGGACACTTCATTTGGTGTTACCAATTCTATGGTCTTGGAGTCAAAAATGGCTACCGGAAATGGCTCCAATCTTATCAGGCAAAGCAGCTCCCCAGCTGGACTTTTCTCCAACCTAGGCGTTGACAATGGTATATTTTACTTTCTTTGGTGCCATAACCAGTTTTTGTGTTCCATATTGTTTTTTATGTCAACTTGTGTTCACATATGTCCTGAAATTGTGATTGAATCTAATGATTTATGTCTGTTCAACCATGTGTGAACTCAAGTTGCAATAGATGAAAATTTTATGGTCAGAAGTACAATAATAATAGTAATATATAATATATAAATTAAAGAGATGTATTGTTTTTCAATACTTTTTAAGCAATCAAAGATATTGAATATCTTCCTTTGTAAACATATGCTTTAGATTGATGTGTGTGGGGCTAGCTGTTTTTTATGTGGAGAGAGTTGACTAATTGATAAACTTTTTGGTTCCCTTTCTACTTCAATTATTTTCTGATAAAGATTGTTGTTTCTTGAGAATATAGAATGGAAGAATAAGAGAAAATATCTATATAGAGAAAAGGAGAAGAATTTTGGAAGATGAAACAACAAAATTCTTACTTTTGTAGTACAATTTGAACTCTTAGAATCTTAACTTGCATGATGACAATTTGAGTTGCTCAAGCTATTATTGAAATACTAATTAAGTGTTAATTTGATGTGCTTATATATTAATGAACAGGATTTGCTGTGATGCGAGATGTGGGATGTTTTAGAGGTGGGAATGGTACTAATGGAGAATCCGGTGGATCAACTAGTAGGTTGAATAATCATATAAACTTTTCGACTGGACCTTCTTCAAGACTTAATATGCCGCAGATTGGTGAAATTGGAAACCAAAACCTGGGGACTCGTAGCCCGGAAAAAGGATCGGGGAGCAATAATAGACAGTACATGTCCAATTTTGCTAGTGATTCTTGGGATGACACTTCATTCAATGGCCTGAAGGGAGCAAGAGGAAATGATGGCAACGTGTATTTTGGTTTGAACACTTTGGAAACAAGTCAGGTAGCAACATTGATTTGCATTATATTTCGCTTTGTTCTTGTTTAATGTGTGTCTAGTTACTGATTATGGTATGGCGATTCATCAGAATAAGAATGCTGGAAGCCGGTCTAATGGCCTGACTCGCCATTTGAGCTTGCCTAACCCTTCTTCTGAGATAGCTACTGCGGAGAAGTTTTTGCACTTTCAAGGTTACATTCCTTGCAAGATTCGCGCCAAGAGAGGTTTCGCTACTCATCCGCGTAGCATTGCTGAGAGGGTAATTAAATCTCATCCGTTACTTTGATTATTTAATTTGTTTCTGTCTCTATATCATCATGTTTGACAAGTACTTCAATTGGGGTGTGTAAATTTCAGGTGAGAAGAACAAGGATCAGTGAAAGAATGAGGAAATTGCAAGATCTTTTTCCAAACATGGACAAGGTAGTTGAGACTGTAGAGCTCTCACTCACTTATTTTAGTCCAAAATTGTTGTTACTTGAAACTCAAATTTTGCAATATTTTCCTCTTGGCAGCAAACAAACACAGCTGATATGTTAGATTTGGCAGTTGAATGCATCAAAGATCTTCAAAAGCAAGTCAAGGTGACATTAAAAAAATTACCGCCCTTTGATCAAACTCACATATGTCTCTAACAAACGCCATCTTCCCTCACCAAAAACTTTATTTTTTTTTCTTTTCTTGCAGACTCTCACGGATACGAAAGCGAAGTGCATGTGTTCACATAAACAGAAACAATAATGAATAATTCAGAGATCATGCTACCTGATTTGTTTCTGTACAGATAATAGGAGTAGGAAGTTGGGAAAACGATGAAAAGGAAAGCTAACTCCTCATTTTCAAATTCTCTTTAAAAAAATAATGTGTGAGAGAGGTTGGTTATTGAGTTGAGAAAAATGATGTTGTATTTTTATTGTAAGTTTCAATTTATGTGTATCATGTATCAGTAGCCTATTGTCTTATTAATATCTCAGTTGGTGCCAAAAAAAAAAACAAAATGCTCTCATTTTTCCGTGAAGTGTATAGTTTTTTCAATTCATGATTTCTTGCATGCAAATCATAGTTTTAGCTGTTGGCCAAGAAATAATAGAATTGTGCTGGTTTTGATGTTCAAGAAACATGGCTAGTTAAAAACATTAGTTTCACATTTGTAAATTTTTATTAATTGCGGTAAGATACTTTGGGAAACCCTACCAACATGTTTTGTTAAAGCCAAGAGATGTAAAGACGAAGTATTTTAAAAATATTATTTTTGATGTATATTGTCAAATAAACAAAGACTAGTTTATTCAACTTTTTGGTATGTGTAAAAGCTTCCAAAAATCCTTTAAAATACCCACTAAGGTCCTTCCAAGTTTGATGAAAAATAAAATAGAAGGAGAAGGGGAAAAAAAAAAAAACAGTTTCAAGAACTAGAACAAACATGCAACTTATTCATTGAACATTTAACTTAAAAATATTTGTATTTTAACTTTGTTAATATGAATATATATATAACAAAAAAAAAGAAATAAATCATTCATTATAATGATCCTAATTATCATACTTATATAATGAGTCATGATAATAATTACACAAGATGTTATCAACAATCTGTCCCATAAGCAATTATAACAACAATCACAATCGATCAACTATTACATTTTTTAAATAATATTAAATTTTAAAAATACATAATTTCATATATGCTTATTTTAAAGTTTCCAAAAAAATATAAAAAACTGATAATTATATGATCTTCTTTGATGCAAATATGTAAAAAATATAAAATCATAATCTAGATTATAGACAACCACTCTACCTCGATTCATTATATTAAGTGATAATCTCAAAAAACTCATTGTAGTTTATAAAAATATATATTTTACTATTTATATTTTATTTTTGTTCAAAATCAAAATATATATTTTACTATTTATATTTTATTTTTGTTCAAAATCACCCTAATGTTAAGAAATTAATATAAAATATTAATTTTATCCTTCATGGTTTTATTATTAATTTATATCTATCGGAGGTATTTTCGTTCTTTTATATATCTTTAAGGGTATTTTAAGTGTTTTTATTAATATCAAGATAGATTTTGAATAAAAATAAAATCATAAAAGATAAAATAGATATTTTTATAAAGAATACGGAATTTGTTGAGACTGTCGCTTGTATTAAATGTTGTGTAATTTTTATTTTCTTTTTATGCCAACAAGAGGTAGAAGTCAAATACCCATTTTCCACGAACAGTAACTAAGACGAAAACAGTTTGACGAGTCCACGCAGCCGTTGGTGTTTGTGTTTCAGACGCGGGTGTTTAGTCTCTGTTCATGTCCGAAACCATCTCTAAATCTCACGAACGCAAAAACCCTTCTCTGATTTCTCCATACAACCATCAAAATCCTCTCAAAAACCAATCTTTTATTCAAAGTTTTCATTTTTTTAATTAAAAATTTGTTGGCTTTTTTGTACGTGAAAACGTACATAGAGTGTTTTAAAAAAAAAAAAGAAAAAGAAAAAAGCTAGCTTGAAGGATATGTCGAGCTATCAAGGCAACTTCAATGGCAAAATCGATTACGTATTCAAAATAGTGTTGATCGGTGACTCTGCGGTTGGAAAATCTCAGCTTCTGGCTCGTTTTGCGAGGGACGAGTTCAATTTGGATTCCAAGGCCACGATCGGCGTTGAGTTTCAGACTAAAACTGTTAACATAGACCACAAAACTATCAAAGCTCAGGTGTGGGACACTGCTGGTCAAGAAAGGTGTGTTTTATGGAATCTTTAGAGGTTTTGCTGATTTGGGTTTGTTTTGGATTTTGATGATTTGCATGTTAGAGAGATCTTAGATTCTGTGAAGCTCCTGTTACGTGTGTTGTTGCTGTTGACATGTTCGTGTATGGAATTGTTTAGAAGACTTATATTTGATTTGGTTTAACTTGAGGTAATCTAGTCAAGTTAAGGAATTTTTGGTTTCTGAATTGTAAAACTTGTTGTTTGGATTCATTGGATGATTTTGAGTTTGGTTTGTTTTGATGAAGAACACAAAAAAGCTAAAGTGCATTTTTCCTCTCTTGTTTACAGTGAGAAACTTGTAATCTTTTGTTGATTGTTAAGACTAAGAGTAATGTTTAAAACTAGAACTATGGATCCCTTGGATTTTTGCAGATTGGTAACTTGGTAAGAGACCAATTTGAATGTGGTGGCTGAGCTAATACTGTATGAGACTACTCAGTGCGAGCTTAGAATCATGGTCATGAGTTATGCATCCTTCGGAGAAAATGAGTCTTATTTAGTGATTATATTATGAGTGATGAATTCATCACTATAACTTGATTCAAGGAAAGCATGCTGTGATGAAAGGAGCTTTTAGTCGTGATGCATTAGATATGGATATCATAATAATCCCTTTGGAAGTGAAGTGATGTTAGCTATGGATTTTGGGTAAACCTATAATGTATTGCAAGAAAGAGGGCCATGGTGTTGAAGAAAATGTAGCTGGATCAGGGTAGATGATATTGGATTATTGTTGTGATATGTAGATTTCTCCATCTTTCTACTTGCTGTTAATACTAGTAGTACTTATCAATAAACAATAAAAGTCGGATAAGGTGATCTGAACTCAATAATTATTTACAGGTGTTGAAAACTTGCTACAATTTTTTGGAGTACCATATGTACTGGACGGAGATTGTTACTAAAATTCGTATAAATAATGCTTGAGTTCTCACTTTTTTCATTGTTCCTTTTTTCCATCGGTAGTTTTAAATTTTCATTCTGGCTTTCTTGGCACCATGTTTTAACAACTAGTATGTTTATGTTTGTGTTGCTATGTGTACTCTGCTGGTGGTGATCTCAGGTATCGGGCTGTCACAAGTGCTTACTACAGAGGTGCAGTGGGTGCTATGCTGGTCTATGACATAAGTAAGCGTCAGTCTTTTGATCATGTGGCAAAGTGGTTGGAAGAATTGCGGGAACATGCGGATAAAAATATCACCATTATGCTTGTAGGCAACAAGTTCGATCTAGGGAACCTTCGAGCTGTACCCACTGAGGATGCAAAAGAGTTTGCCGAAAGGGAAAGCCTGTTCTTTATGGAGACATCAGCCCTCGATTCTACTAATGTTGAATCAGCTTTTCTCACAGTCTTGACAGAGATTTATCGAATTGTTAGCAAAAAGTCTCTTATGGCCAATGATGAACCTGAATCTGGTGGAAGCTCATCTCTTCTCAAGGGAACCAAGCTTGTTGTCCCGGGGCAGGAGCCAGTATCTGGAGGAAGGAGCTACTACTGTTGCACTTCATCATAGGAATTTTTCTGGTTTCACCTGTTGCCTCATGGATTGCTGCTGTTTATATCTTTTTGTAAATGTCTGCCTTCGTATTAATAGCCATACCCGTCTTCAATTTTACATGATCAACCTGACTTTACATGTTCTCTCTTGACAAAAAAATTTGTCTATCAGGAGATCATTCTATCACACCTTTTGTGGGTTAATGGCATATCATTTTCTTCCTCTACAAGAAGTTGGTTGGGTTGGAACACAATGTGCTGAATTTTCTGCAGAAATACTCATTCATACAACAAAACTAACTGATCTTGGCAATGATATTTAGCCACATTATGCAATGGAGAACATAAAATGTCTTTCTCATTTGTACCGGAATGCTTGTCAGAATGCAAAATTTTCTGAAAATTGAATAGCCTTTTAGCAGCAAAACAAACTTCTGGGCAGCATTTTCGTTGAATGAACAGCAATATTGATCTGATGGAATGCATTGCTTGTGTGGCCTTGTATTATGGTCATATGTTACTTTGTTTTGCATTATGCTTGTTTTCTGTTGCACGTTTGTTTATAGATGTTTACATCTTGTGTCATGGTTTTATATTTTAGAGCTGAATGGCAAAAATGTGAACTGAATATGATATCTTGATGCTTTATTCCATTTACATTGACAATCATCGATGCTCATATTTGCATGAACTTCAACAAAATCTAATAAAGTAATTAGCTCCTTTGCATGTAAAAGTGCTTGTGGCATCACCATATGCATAACTATATGCTGCTGGACAAGAAGCTTTGAACACTATAGAGTAATTTGTTGGCTTGCATGTATTAGGACTTCCATAAGTGCCGGTGCAACAATATTCAGGCTTATTGAATGCCAAGCATGCACTTTTACAACCTACAACATGGTGTCTCCGTTTTACTTGCACGTAATGCTCTTGCATTGTCCGGAACCTCTGGAAGGGATTATAGAAACCGGCAGGTTGCATCCATCAACAAGACAAACCTCATAATAATCAATGGGGCTATCAAGTGTGAACTCTGCCAGTGTTGCTGGTGGTGCTCCTCCGGCACCAGCACATAGTAGGACACCACCATAGTCACCCGTCACACACGTTCCCTTGACAGAACTATCGAATGAGCAGCCACGATGAGCCCAAACCCGACCTGACCACCCTTTTGGTTCATCAATGTTAATGCTTTGTCCTGGTCTTAGACTAAGTCCTCCATTCATGAGTAGAGGTTTTCCTGACATTGCTAGGATCCCTGGCCAGATTGTGTTCCTACATTTGTTTTGCAGCATAAAACTAGTGCCATCCGTGCCTGAAAATAATACCAAGATTGTTTATACAAATTACAAACAATGTTTATGGTGAAATCAAATCAAAGAATACAATTCTTGGTGCCTAAGACTGAGAATAGTACCAAAAGAAAATGTAAATTCCAGTGCCATGGTTGAATAGGCTTTGATATTAGTATAGTTTATTTGAGTGGGGTGGTCAGAGTGGGGTGGTTTATTTGAGTTGTGACAAGTGTTGATTGATAGAGGTAACAGATTACCAAATTCTTGTTTATCAGACCAAACCACCCTGATTTTTCTGACCAGAATTTTACCATATGCCACCAATTGATAAAATAACAATTTTAAAAATGGAATTGTTGCATATTTATGTGTGTGTGTGTGTGTGTGCGTGATGATTTTTTTGCCATATATGTCAGCTGTTGAATTCTATATTATACCTGAGAATTGACAAAAAATGTTGCATTGATGTGTTGAAAAATAAGGTTGATGAAGAAGGACACAATGACATTGACATGAATAATTTCATATTAAAATTCATTTAGCTCCCATTAGATTGTGTTTAACTACAAGGAGACCTTAGGTTTGAAAATAGGAGACAATCTTGTAAAAGAGGCTTATGACAACTTTCAGGATTTTGAAGGGTTGGGGCGTTTCAATTCTTTGAACTCTTCGATAAATTTCAAAATTAATAAGGTCTGTCTATATTTTAACAAAATGTGAAGAGAAGCAAACCGGAATTCTCTCAAATCTATTTAAAATATAATCTCTTTATTATGACTACTTACTAAATTGTTCATAATGTTAACCTGATGAGATTGCAGTCAATCTCACCACACAATCTCTAAATTTGGTACGTGGTGAACACGGATGCAAATTACATAGATGTACACTAGAATATCGTTCAAGAACATGTGTCTGTTTATGTTCTCATGCAGCAAATGGGTTGAAGTCAACGACAGGTTGACACAAGAGTGGCTCCACCATACTCAATGACACGCCTGATCCAGGTTGCATATTAACTTTGTCTCCACCAACCTTCCAATCAAAGCATTGAACGATGGCTGCAACCACAGTGTTCATCACGGCAAAGGCTAGCATTTTCGCCAGACAAACTCTCCTCCTGGCATGAAAGGAACAAAATTGAATAAATTTTGTTCTTGATCTCTAGAAGGAATCAGAAACCTTTCGGGACAAAATTCTTCCGGATTATCCCATGCATCAGGATCCCTCATTATGGCATATAGACTGATTGAAACAGCAGTTTTTTCAGGTATATCAAAGCCTTTGATCCTACAGTTTTGTCTGCATTCTCTGGTTGTCACTGGCGCTATCGGGTATAGTCCAAGTGTTTCCCCGACAACAGCTTGTAAATAGGGCAGGCTTGGGATATCAGATTCTTCAACAAGTCTAGTTGTTCCAACCACTGATTCTATCTCCTGTCTGACCTTCTTGAATGCATCAGGATGGTTGAGGAGCTCTGCATTTGTCCATTGCATGCCTTCAGCTGTGGTGTCAGTACCTGCAATGAAAAGATCCTGCAAACACCAGGAATAAGTAAAATTATAGGATAATATGTTGACTAGTTCTTTTCTAGAGAAAACGTCTAATCCTTTTCTCTTAGCACGTAAATCCTAGAGATTGTGCTCATGATAACTTGTTTTACAAGCATTCAAAATAATGCAACCATAACAACTTGTTTCAAAACCACAATTTATCAAATTCTACTAGAAAATAATATGTAGATGTTCGCACTTGAGAGATCACATCCATTAAATATTACAGAGATGGATATTATTTGTAAAGCCTTTGTGCTATATGAATAATGATAAAAAGAGAAACATGGGAACATTATATCTACTGATTAAAACATTGGTAATTCATAGAATTTAAATTTGCCCTTCTAATATATAGTCATCTTGTATTTGACATATCTTTGAAAATGTTTTTTATGTTGTTGCCGGCCATTGAAGCATTATCAAACAGTTTTGATACCAGTTCATTTTTTCAGTTAAGAAAAGCAATTGGGGTATATATGTGTTCATTATAAGAAGACTGAAAATTGAGTGCATTGAAGGAATTAGATAGAGTTACCGGTAATAGGCCTTGATGTGAGTCCTGGTCATTTTGACCTTAGCTTTCTCATCCTTGTAAACCTTCAACAGAATATCCATCACATCTTCATTCACTCTTTCACCATCTCTTTCTGCTCTTTCTTCATGCTCCTTCAAGACCCTTTCCAACAACTCATCATACCTCTTGCTTGCATCCACGGCCTGTTTTCCATAAATCCAGAAACCTAACTTCTTCAAAGGCCCCGGGACATCACTAAAACACAACTTTGCAGCCAACTCAAAGGACTCCCTCACCAGCTTTATGTATTTCTTGGACTCCTCATCGTCTCCTGAACACCTTGTGCTCATCACCATCCTGCAGGTCAGACTGTTTGTCAGCTTCAATAGCTCACCACCCACATTAAGAACCTCATTTTTGCTGGCTTTTTCCATCACTTTCACAATAAGTTTCTGTGGAGGACAAGTTTACAATTCCTCATTAGTTTAGAATTATTAAGTCTTTTAGTTTAGATTTAATCTTTAAGTTATAATTCCTATTTCTATAAGATTAGGATTAGAATTATTATAAATAGACTTATATTGTTTATGTTTTATAAATTGTTTAATTTTGCTTTTAGTAATAAAATTTGAGAGTTTTTTATGGTTATCTGAGTTTATTTGTTTCGTTTTGAAACAAATTTTTCGCTACACTAAAATTGGTATTAGAGCGTAGTCTTGCCTCGATTAAAATTGGTTCATATGGACAACAAACCCCCAACAATCAACTGCTGTTCACGATTGTCAAGCAATGGCTCGACAGAATCGAAGAAAAACTTCGAAGTCTTCAGCAGACCCTTACTGCATTGACTCTCAAAGAAAGATAAGTTGTCGGTGCCGGATGGCGACCACCGGCTGTGATGCCGGAGACAACAACGGGCAATAGAGAGGCCAGAATTTGGATGGGCGTGACTCGCAAGAACCAGATCTGGGCAGAAGAGACCTGCAAAATCCATGCAATCTATGTGACCCGCGAGACCTAGGACTAACACCTCCAGATTCGCACACAGGTGCGATCGTCGTTCCAGACCACCAGAATCCAGATGACTAAGACCCTTGCTACTTGAATAAACCAACAGCACCTGTGCAACTCGCTTTTCAACCCGATCGCGACCTCACCTTCCTTACCCACTGGATCAACAAGGTTCGCTCATCGCTCCACTTCAAAATCTCTTATTTGCACGACCCGTTGTGCAACCCTAAGCACGTAGAACCACGTGACCCGACCTAAATCAGAGCTCGCATAGCTTGGAACAGAAACAATAAAGGCTAGTAACCTGAGATCGGCGGTGACAGAGGTCAGCCCGGTGACAGCAGGGACAGATTCGAAGGGACCCGACCATACCCACACCAACCCGACCCAGTTCATGTGTACCAAAGGGTAACCAGGTGTTTTCGGGTGACACGCTCTATGGGATCCAACGTTATGAAAATCTTTGAGTATTTTCTTTGGATCTATTATCTTTGCAACCATAAAAGTCGTAACAAAACTCAAGAACGAGTTTTTTCAAAAGGAGGGGATTTGATGTAGACAAGATTAGAAAATAGAGTTCTTAAGAATAAAATTTAAATTTTCTTAAAATTAAGTTTTTAAATTTTAATTAGTTTTAAATTATGATGTTAAGAATTAATTAGGATTCCTAATTCTAGTAGTTTTAGGACTAGAATCATTATAAAATGATTTGATTTGTTTTAGTTTAGAATGTTATTGATTAATTTCTTTATTGATAATAAAGTTTATGATTTAATTTTATCGTTTCTTTACTGTTATTCATAGCTCTACCTGTTAAGGGTTCAATTACAACTGAAGTGGATATTCACCCAACAATACATCTAACTTCTTGAAGAGTTTAAGGACCTATCAATTACTGAGTTACCAAATGAGTTGCCACCTATGAAGAATATTCAATACCATATTGATTTGGTATCCGGTGCTACTTTACCACATTATCGCATAAGTCCAATAAAGCATGAAAAACTACAACGATGGGTTAATAAGTTGTTAGACGAAGGTTTAATTCGGAAAAATATGAGTCTTTGTGTGGTTCCTGCTTTACTTACTCCAAAGAAGGATGAAAGTTGGCAAATGTGTATAGACAATTGCGCAATCAACAAAATTACTATCAAGTATCGATTTCCCATTCCGTGGCTTACCAATATGCTTGACAAGTTAGCAGGAGCTATGGTATTTTCTAAACTTGATTTACGTAGTGGCTATCATCAGATTCATATACGACCTGACGATGAGTGGAAAACAGCGTTTAAAACTAAAGATGGTCTTTATGAGTGGATGATGATGTCATTTGGATTGTCTAATGCACCTAGTACTTTTATACGATTGATGAATCAAGTTCTTCGACCATTCATTAGAAAGTTTGTGGTGGTTTATTTTGATGATATCTTTATCTATAGTCAAGATGAAAAGGAACATTTGGTGCATCTCAAAGAAGTTCTTCAAGTTCTGAGAGAAAATAAGTTGTACATCAATTTTAAAAAATGTAATTTCTTGACTGATCGACTCTTGTTCCTTGGTTTTATAGTAGGAAATGATAGTGTTCAAGTTGATGAAGATAAGGTTAAAGCCATTCGAGACTAACCAATCCCTAAGACCATTCGAGAAGTGCAAAGTTTGCATGGTTTAGCTACCTTTTACAGGCGTTTTATTCGAGTTTTTAGTACAATTATGGCACCAATTACTGACTGTTTAAAAAAAGGTGATCTAATGTTTAAAGCACAAGAAGACAGTTTTCAAGTAATTAAAGAAAAACTTTGTTCTGCTTCATTATTGGCACTTCTCACTTTTGAGAAAGTGTTTAAAGTAGAATGTGATGCATCTGTACAAGGAATTGGAGTCGTACTATCCAAAGAAGGATGACCTGTTAAGTTTTTCAGTGAAAGGGTTAGTGAAGCTCGCCAAAAATGGACTACTTTTGACTTAGAGTTTTATATAGTTATTCGAGCGTTACAATATTGGGAGCATTATCTGGTCCAACGTGAGTTTGTGCTATATACTAACCATCAAGCTTTAAAGTTTATAAACTCCCAAAGGACGATCAATCGTATGCATGACCGATGGATTACTTTCTTTGCAAAAATTCACTTTCGTTATTAAACATAAGTCAGGGCAATCAAACAAAGTGACAGATGCATTAAGATGACGAGCTTCTCTTCTGTCTACCATTAGTATCAAAGTTGTTGGTTTTGAATCTTTAAAGGATATTTATGCTAGTGATGAAATTTTGGTGAAATATGGACGAAATATTGCAACAAAGAGTTTGTTATCGATTTCCTTATACAGGATGTGTTTTTATTCAAGGGTACACAGTTATATATCCCTTGTTCTTCGTTGCATGAACTTTTGATTAAGGAGTTACATGTTGGAGGTTTAGGTGGACATGTTGAACATGATCAAGCAATTAGTTTGGTAGAGGAAAGATTCTATTAGCCACAACAACAGAGAGATGTAGGGCATTTTGTTCAATAATGTCCTATCTGCCAAAGAGCTAAGGGACAAGTTTAGAATATAAGTTGTTATAATGCTTTCTCTAGTCTAGAGACAATTTGGTAAGATTTGATAATAGATTTCGTGCTTGGGCTTCCTTGTACTCAAAGGGGTGATGATTCAGTTTTTGTAGTAGTTGATCGTTTTTTCAAGATGGTTCACGTTATACCGTGTAAGAAGACTTCATATGCGTCACATGTGGCTCATCTATTCTTTTACGAAATTGTTCACTTGCATGACATATCTCGTTCAATTACTTTAGATCGCGATGTCAAGTTTTTAAGTCATTTTTGGCGAACATTGTGGAAAATGTTTGACACTACATTAAAGTACAATAGCAGTAATCGTCCACAGATAGATAGACAAACGGAAGTTGCTAATCAACACTTGGAAACATGATTTGATTTGTTTGTGGAGAAAAGCCCAAACAGTGGGATGTAACCCTTCCTCAGAGAGAGTTTGCCTTTAATAGTATGCCTAATCGTTCTACTTAAAAAACAACTTTTAAGGTTGTCTACACAAGAATTCCACGGCATACTATGGATTTGGTTCGTCTACCTCCTACTCCTAATGTTAATTCTCATGTTATGGAGTTAACTGAACGAATTTATAAGATCCATCAAGAAGTCAAAGAAAAGCTTGAAACAACTAATTTACGCTACAAGATTGATGTTGATCGACATAGGCGTTTCAAGGAGTTCAATATAGACGACTTAGTGATAGTTCATCTTCGAAAGAATCGTTTTCTTGTAAGCACATACAACAAACTACGAGACAAAAATGTTGGCCCTTTCAGGATACTACAAAAGATTAGCAATAATACTTACAAGTTGATCTCCCTAGCAACATAAATATTTCCAATATTTTTAATGTTGCCGATATCTTCGAGTATTTTCCTTTAGATGAGTTTACTCTGCAGTCACAAAACTAGAGGTCGAGTTTTTTCAAGAGAAAGGGATTTGATGTAGGACATGTTTACAATTCCTTATTAGTTTAGGATTATTATGTCTTTTTAGTTTAGGATTATTAAGTCTTTTAGTTTAGATTTAATCTTTAAGTTAGGATTTCTATTTTTATGATAGTTAGGATTAGAACTATTATAAATAGAATTATATTGTTTATATTTTGTAAGTTGTTCAGTATTACTTTCGGTAATAAAATTTGAGAGTTTTCTATCGTTATCTGAGTTTATTCGTTTCGTTTCGAAACAAATCTTCCACTACACCAGTCTCCTCAGCTCTTCACGTCTAATAGTCCTTGACCTTTCAAGTTGTCTCACTCCAAGCAACTCTGTGAGCAAAGCTTCTTCATGAACCTCCAGTAATCTCCGTAAGGGTATGTGACAAACCTTGAAGTACCAAAGGATAACTTGTCCGCAAAGCTAAACAAAGGGTGCGATAAGAAGGCATGATCATGAGTTTTGAAGACTTCTGAGGCCATTGAGGCTGATGAAACAAGCAGGCAACGAGCAGCGCCTAGGCGAAGGTAGAGGAGACAACCATATTTGGATGAGAGATTGGAGAAGGAGTTGTACAAAGCTGGTGTCAGAAGATGCAGGTGACCAATAATTGGCAAGGCTGGTGCACTTGGAGGGAGATTAAGAAGAGTACTAGTTAGATTACTTGGTTTATGGAAAATCTGTTGATATAGTTTTGATGAGACCATACGGATCAGGGGGAGGAAGAAGAAGAAGATTAGGTAGTATTGATCCATGTCAGTTGTGATTGCCATAGCCAGGCCTAGAGGGATTGAACTGACGGTGCTCACTTTGTGTACTGGAGTCTAAATATATCATAGTTCAATCCCAAATAATGGTAGTTGGGATTGAACTAATGATTGTCAGTTTTGTTGCCATATACACCTGCAACAATAACATTGGAGTTTGGTGATATTTTAAGGAGATATTGTCCTTATTTTGTCATGTTGGAATAATTTATTGGATTATTGGATAGTAACATGAATTGTGTTGAAATTTAATATTTGATAATACAAAAGTAAAGATTGTTATGCTCGCTGTGACAATAATAGAGGTTCTATATGGTAGTGTGGATGAGACTAGTATGACATGTCAACTTAGAAAATCTGATTGCATTTGCTTACAGGAAATGGAAAGTAGAAGTATATGTTTTGGTTTCATTGCATTGCATAAGAATATTTTTTCCTTCATTCTGGTAATAATGTGTAACCTAATAGTAACAAATTACAATCAAACGCTCAAACACACATAATAGAATAGAATACATATGCTCGATGCCAGTTTATTACGCTTCTAGGACAAGGCTCCTTGGAGCTTTCTCCACGTACTTATTCTTATAACTTTCCCATACACTCCTGCTACTCATACTATTACTTCAGAATATCACCTGCACAAGAGTATATAAGAAAAAAATTAAACAAGCGTTTTGTTTGTACATATTCTATGTGAATGTGTTGCATATTGCATGAGTGTGTGTGTGTATGAGGAAGACGCAGAGACGGATCTCTTTCAGGGCTTGGGGATCAGGCCCCTCATGCCTCGGACAAGGCAGCTCTTATATATATTTGAGTCCATTTAAAATTCTAGTTATTGAATCTTTCTATATTGAAATTATGTTTCTGTTCCTAGAGAGTGAGAGAGACTTACATGGTTCGAAGTTAGCAGTGCACTTGTCAGGGAGCTGCAAGGCCATGTCACGGTCAATGCCAGTGATGGGTGGACCATTTACAAGCACACACAAGCAAGGCTGGCCTAGAGCTTTGATGGCATTGCAGCAGGCTTCACTTGGTGGGATTGGACTAAAGGGAGCAACTGCTGCTCTACAAGGTATCAGTTGGACAAGTGCTCCAAAAAAAGTGCTTCCACAAGGATGGCTTCTCCCTTGCTCCACCAAACTTGTCATCACCAAAACAATAACGACCAACATTGGCAAAGCTTTGGTGCCAAAAGCCTTCATCATTATTAAAATTTTAAAACTGAAATGAATTGAAAATTCTTGTTTACTCACAAGAAACCAATGCGTAATGTGTTGTGTATATATATAGGAAAATGGACCACTCATGCTGTGTTGTGCCTCTGTCCTAACTCAAAATCATACTGCTCATGCCACCTGCCAGCTCTGCCTGATTCTGACCTGATTCACATCCACAAATCATCCTTAAACGTGAGTAATCGACTGTTTTGAAACAGTTGAAAAATTCAATTTTCATGACTCTCTTGTACTTGTGATATCTGTTTGGAGTACAAAACTGGTTTAATTTTACTATTACTGCCTATCAATTGCATTTGCAAAAAGCACCCAAAATTTTGGAAAAATAAATCAACCCCATTTCATCATTTATAAACCAAAACAATATCAAATTTCATGCTTATTTATCACAAAATTCTGCTAAGTATCTTGATGTTGCTTATCAGCAATCAGCTATTCAACTGCTCCATTATCATGATCGGATTAAATAAAGAAATTGGAGCATTTGATTTGTAATCCAATATTTATTCTCAACTTCTTAATAGAAAAGATGCAAACCATCTTTTTTAAAATTATTTTATATATGCATCTTTTCTAATAACCCAAATTGTATCTTTTGTTATCTGTAAACTACTTTCGGATTACAAATCAATGACCCTGCTTCCCTTTAATGGTCTTTATAACTCTATTTACTCACCAGTAAATCAGCATCCATGGAAAAAAACAATTGAGTCGGATTTCTATTAAAGATAGTGAAATTAGGCAAATTTTACAAATGCAGAGTCATTGTAAGAAGTGGTTCAATAATACAAGGGGTTTAATAATGCCCCAATAAAACATTGAAAGATCCTGTTTGTTTGGTCCACAACAATGAAAAATCATTATCATTTTCTCCTTTGTTGCAAGTCAGTTGAAACAACAAAGATGTAAGCACCTTTTTGGAAAAAACAATGAGGGATTTTAAATGTTACAAGTTATATCAAGGTTCCTCTTTTTTTCCTTTTAAATTGATGACTGCAAGCTCTTGTTCAACAAACTCCCCTACACAAATGGGTGGATATTTGGCGGCAAGGGGGGATTCTGCAAAATGCCCTAGAGGCTTCAACACAGCATCTGATGCGATATGGGCAAACAACTACATAAGACAGAAAAGAAGATGTCATGGATAAGCATAATATGCTTTGAGATAATTCAGTTGTAACCAGCTCTGGTAATGCCAAACAATGAGCTAGCAAGCATGATGATGATGATGATGATGATGACGGAGAAGAAGATGACACATGTTATGCTTTGAGATAAATTAGTTGCAACCGGTGCTGGGACGCCAAACTTAAAGACAATAAACAATAAGCTAGCAAGCACAAAGAGATGGTGATGATGATATGGTTGACTGCACTCACTGTTGAAGATACTCTCCATAAGCTGCAGTTTTGTGCTGATGCTAGTTTGATTGCTTCGGTTGTCCTACTTGTGACGATAACTTCATGCATGCCAGCTTGGCATTCTCCTGCAGTCAGCCATTCTATCTGCATGCAAAGCAAAGGGGAGAGATTGATGTTAAGGTTGGTTACAATATATTTGTGATTGAATCACTTCAAGGACCCCAATAGTTCATTGTCCACAAGCTTCAAATCAAAAGCAATGAAAATAGAGGATGTTGCCAAAAGAGAAAGAAACTGCTAGCAGTCCTATGCTAAGACAATTAATTTCTGACATGGTCTACATATGTATAAACAGTTCGATCAATTTGAAGCACTAACCATTTATGATGAGCAGCTCATCACTCTCATTTTTTCACCCAACAAGGCAAGGAAGTGCTCTATGTCTCATAACCAAGTTAATTAACGGAGATTGTATGCAGATGATATGCCAATAACAAATAAAAACCAACATCAAAAAGATGTCAACTAAGAACTAAGAACTACTACAATGGTTGAAATAATTCCAAGTATTCATAATTAACGGAGTCGAGTATCTAAGAATTTGAAATTACTATTTTGATTTTGACTGCCAGCACATTTAGTGGCCAGCTACCAGTTCATGCCACAATTATTCTCACTATTCTTGATATGAAACAGCAATATTGCTCTTACCTGCTTCCCTGCCTGAACTAAAAGACATCCAACAGGAACCTTCACTCCAACCTTTTGACCATTTCTT
This sequence comes from Dimocarpus longan, assembly GCA_022984855.1. NCBI lineage: Eukaryota > Viridiplantae > Streptophyta > Magnoliopsida > Sapindales > Sapindaceae > Dimocarpus > Dimocarpus longan. The sequence goes on from CM041022.1 coordinate 24,959,459, forward strand.
AGCCAAATGTTTAGACCAGGAAATCTACTTCTGCCATGAATTGTTAGAAAGTTTAAATCATAGTGATATCCCGCAAACACAGTCCCCTCCTGGCCATAACGACTTAGGTCACTCCCAGTTGGAGCCAGGAGATGTGGTCCCTGAATTTCAAAGGGAAAACAACTTGTAATGAAAAGCATAATATAAACAAATAGAAAGAAGTTCTCTGATAAAACAAATGAAATGCAAAATACCATGCCTAGTGATAAAAATCATGATATTATTTTGATGAGATAATTCATTGAATACAGATTATAAATTATACTTGAAGGCAGATTGCATACTCCATATCTCAACTCATCAATGAAAAACTACAGCATCTACTAAAGTAATCATTATGGTTAAAACTTATAGCATAAGATCAGACAACAATTACAGAATTTCCATTACCCAATTTATAATATCCAGGATTCAGAAATAAATCATTCTGTATTTATTCACATTACTTTCTTCATCTTTTTCACTTGTTCAACCATCTTCGCTGAGATTATGGGCCATATGTCATTAGTTGAGAATAGAAAATGAAAATGAACGTTCCTACTTCCCAGATAAAGCAGAGAATGTCCTGAGAAGTGATAAAATAAAGTCAATGTTCAATTACAGTGATTTCAAACACCGTTTGATTAGGCACGCACTGCATCAATATCTTGCTTTGTGGTCTATCCAACTCTTAGTCTCAAAAACTAACCGGAAACAATGAGTAGGAGACAGACATGAAGACATTAAATGGAAACTACTAGTTGAGCTTGAAAGAGCAAACATTTTCTCACCAGCTTCATAAGAGAAGTGAATGCATCTTTTGGCAAGCCAAACCCAATTGCTGCCATTTCAGCAACAACCTGAACAATACATGAGTATACATGATGCCATCATATAAAATCATGATGAGCATTACAGAGAAACGAACTGCTGTCTCAACTTACCTCTATTGCCGCGATCATTTTGTATCCCCAGGAGTCCATAGTATCTCTCCATTCTGAAAATCCTTCAGGTATAACAGGCTCCGAGTTAAGTTCCTGTCAAAGAAGGGTGAAAAATTAGATCATGCCAGTCAAAGTAAACGATTATGATTGAAAGTGAAGGAGCATAAAAAAACCTGAAAGCGGGTTTTCAATGGCCGAGGACCCACTCTCCACATATACCTCCACTTGGGATCTGGTCCCTTGGGTAGGGATGGTTGAGACTCTTTTGGCATTGCATTTAGTTTCGCTTGCATTTCTTCATCAACGAAACTTCTCGGAACTTCTACTCCTTCCGGTGTTACCCCAACCTGTTAATCCATCATCGCACCAGAAAACCTTGTTAATAGATTCTCTTAGTCAATAAAAACGCCCTCTCACGCTAAACAAACAAAAAGAAGACCTCAATGGGGTTTACAATTGTCTAAACAAAGAGCAAACAATTCTCACAAACATGACAATGCCAATTTCAGATGCACCCTTGTATTCATTCCCTTAACGTAATCCCAAAATTGTTCATTTCGTTTTCTTACACTTTCTCATCGACAACCAATGAAGGCCACAGAGGGGCCATTACTCCTTATTCTTACCTAACAATGCAAATTCAAATAATATCCAACCATTTCATTACATCAAGTCGTTAGATTCTTTTTCTTTCTACTGACATGTTGATTTAAAAGTCACAAAGTCAATTCTCCATGTCACATCCCCTATTTACCCATATTTTTCCATCAACCAAACAAAATACCGGACAACACAAGTCCAAAAGTTTCAATCTTTTTCATTGTTTTCCTACACTTTCTATTTCAAAATTTCTCTTCTTCTCCAACATTTTCTCAATAGCCAAACTAAAGAACTTCAATTTTCCTACACTTTCTCGCCAGCCAAACAAATAAAAAAACCAAAAATTTAAAAAAAACCCAAAACCTGATAATGCAAATTAAGGTTCTCCAATTTTTAGTAAAAAATTCACATAAAGTTTCAATCTTTTTTCCCCTACGATACTTCAAAACCTTCCATTTTCACAAAAAACAAAAACTCGCAAACCTGGTAATGCAAGCTGGGTCTCTCCTGCAAGCGCTTGAATTCCGACGGACTCTCGAAGTACTTCTCCATCATGTCTATAAAGCGATCGTTGTCCTCCACCGTACATCTGGGATCCTTCACCAGCAGCGCCCCCGTCTCTCTCAGAATCCGACTCACTTCCCAACACGACTCACTCACTTCACTCCCCATCTCGCCGATCTTCTCTCCGGCAGACAAATAGGGATCTAGATCTATCACCCGTAGCTCCATCGATCAACAACCTTTCGCCTTTTGGTTTCAAAGATTTCAACTTTTGAGTGACAAAAAATGCAAAATGAATGGCTTTTTGGTGGATTTTGTCATGGCGGGAGATGCGTATTTTAATATAGTGGGGTGCCGGCGCACATTAGTGTCGCTGGTAATTTCGACATTTTTTTTTTTTTTAGGTAATTTCGACATTTTCTCTTTTTAAAAAAAAAAAAAAAAAAATTATTGCGATGAAATTGTGATTATTGCGAATCAATTTATTTTGGATATTTTTACATTTTTAAGAATATCGTCTTATAAGTAAATGTTTCCTAAAAGAAACTTTTTTTTTTAAAATTTAATTATATGGGTGTAAACATATGGAAGTAGTGATTGATTAACTTGCTACGTATAATTTGATTTGTTCAAATAGTTAGATATATACGAACTTGTTGAAATCTAATATTATAATATAAATAATTGTTATCGTAATAAGGATAAATTTTTTCATGCATATTGATATATACTATTATAGGTTCCAAAATTGGTATCTTGGTCAACCATTTAAATATATAAAATTAATACTGAAACTGCTTTAAATTCTATTAAGACTAATAATATTGAAACCGCTTTAAATACTATTATAACAGTATTGAACAAGTTTATATAGCTACTCCCACCTATGGGTATAATAATAAGTTACAACAAAATTAACAAATAAGGATGTATAATATTCATACTAATGTAACATGTTATTTTAGGAAAATAATTTCGCTCATGACAATGGGATATCTCGTATAAATCAAAATTTGAATGTTATATAAATTTAGATTTTTGCAGGATGGGGTGTCAAAGCTATGCCTCTTACAAATTGAGGCACTAGGGTTGCTGTCATCAACCAATAACACCAGTGACCAAATACTAATAATAATAATAATAAGTCTTTCACCATTTATGTGGGTCGCTCCCCCACTCTAATGTGGGTCTTCTTCACATCTTTGTGTGGATGGATATCTCTCAATTATGAGTAGTCTTTCAAGTTGTACCATTAGTGTCCTATCTCGATTTATTCAAACAATCATTTGGGTCCGTTCCATTTACAATTTTTATACTAAAAAGAAAATAAAAAATTAAATGTAATAAAATCAAATCCAATTTTGATTTAATTTTATAAATTAATCACGTTTACTTGCATATAGAGGTTCCTTGACTAAATAGTCTTTAAAAGTCATGAATTAGTGAAACTTTTGGGATTTGTCTTGCTTGCAACTATTGTGCACGCAAAGTATTTTGGAATTTTGAGTATACTATGTACGTAATATACTAATATTTACATAATATGCCAAGTATTAGTTTTTTTTTTTTTTATATTATTCAATTTGATGATGTCTTGTAAAGTAATTTATAGTACCGACAAACTAAGCGTTTTATGAATAATTACAAAATTTGAACCTTTCATTGTATCAATTGAGATATAGTTTATCTAACAATTTATGTAATACAGAAATAGTTTTAAAATTGTAAAATGTGAATGAAAATTAAAATTTTATTAGTTTACGTTATGGGAATCTACATAGTTTTTCCACACAAAAAAAAAAAGAAAAAGCATAATAATAATTCGTGAGAATTATATATGATTGAAGATGACATTATGTTATTTCTAGAATCATAATCTTTGACTTTTAATAATTATTGTAATAGAAAAGAATGTTTTGCACAATTCCAAATCATTCCCACATTTTTTTTAATCAAACTGAAATTACAAGTTTACAATGAATCCAATGTTAATAAAATTTAATGGGTTGTACGTAGATGCCTTATATTAATGGGCTTCAAACGTATTGGATATCACCAAGTCAAAATAAATTGGAAAAAAAAAAAAAAATGGAAGTTGATGAATCTTGTGGGAGTTGTCTTACTTGAGACTATTGCACAAGCACATTTGCAATGTTGTTCACTTATATAAATGGGAAAAAAAAATAGTTTTTAATATTACTAATGAAAGCCTGCTACAAGCTTAGATTGTTTGAAATCTATACTAAAATGACGTGTCTAAGTGTTTAATATAAATCCACATCTAAACAATACAACACATAAGTTGTAACTAATGAGTAATATTAAATCATTCAAAATCTTTGAAAAAATTTATGTCTTGTGCCATATATATTACAATAAGTATGCAACTTATCAAATGATTTCATAATTTATATAATTTAATAATTTATATATCATATCATTAAAAAAAAAAAAACAAGAAAATATGTCACTAGATGACACTTTTAATTATTGGATTGACAATCTTGTCACATTTCAATAAAGTTAACAATTGAGTACCAAACCTTATTTTTTTTATATAAATACATTTGATAAAATTGATGAGAATACTATATTTTTTGAAAAATGACTCAATTGTTATATTTATTGTAAGGATATTTTGATATTTTTACATATGATTTAGGACTCAATTGTTATATTTTTTAAAAAGAGACATAAATATTAAGTCATTAATTTAATGTGTTATTTTTGTACTTATCCCTTCAAATAATCCAACAATACTCTATGTTAGTAATATAATAATATAATAATTTATGATAATGATTCATTTAATGGGATGAACTGAAGAAGGGGGTATACAAGTAGTTTGAGAAGGTGCGAATGTACATTCTCAATTACAAAACAAGCGTATTCAAGAAAATTACAAAACAACCTTGACGTTAAAAACCAAGCCCAAGCCCAATACCAAAAACACAGCCCAAAGTCATTCAATCAAAGGAGGAGAAAAAACAGTCTCAGGCTGCGATCTCTCCTTTCGATACATCAAACGAAACTTCGCCGCCTCACGTCACATGTGCCCTGCCCCCACGCACTCTTTTCAAGTTCTTTCTCTCGTACCCTTCTAAAACCCTACATCTGCCTCCCTAGCACCTCTACCTCCGGTAATATACCTCTACTCTATCTTCTGTTTGGTTCCCGGGAATTTGCCGCGAAACCCAAACCCAACTCATCAATCTTTTGTTCTGGTGTGTTTCTGTTCCAACTAAGTGGTTCAGTTGGTTAGTTGGGCTGTTATATTAATGGGTTTTTGTCTTTGCTTCATTTGGCGGCGAAAGTCTCGGGCTTGTGTTGTGTTTTTGGATTCTTTTTTGTCTGCTTCTTATATGATTATTGTGGTTTGTTTTTCTTTGGTGTTATTTGGATAGTGTTTTTATTGTCAATGTGGGTTGATAGTGATCTTTTAGTATGTGTTTTATATTTATCTGTTTCTATATTGTGTGTATGTGTATGTGTGTGTATGTTTAGTTGAAAAGAAGAGGCGTGTGTGTTGTCTGCTGTCATTGAAGTGATGTTATGCGGTACAGTGGATTATACTGTTCAATTTGTGAAAGTGGGAGCAGGAATGATTTTGATTCTTTATTGAATTGAATGTGAAGAAGTCTTTATGTTCAACATTGCAAGTCAAGAGACAGAAATGTGTGTGTGTATGTGTGTATAATTGCTGAGTAGGTTTGTTGTGTGTGTAAATTGTTGAATGTGATGGTAATGATTTTGGGGGTTTTCGTTGTAGTAATTTTAAGTTGTATTGGTACTAGTTCAGAAGTTTCAGAATGGCTGGGAAATCTAATAAAGGGAGGAACCGGAAGGGGTCGCATGGTGTTGCCAATACTTCGGACCAGGTGGTCTCATCCAATGCTTCTCTAAAAGATAATAAGAGTCCCTTGGAGTCAACCAAAGTCGATGCTAATGGAGTTGTGGCTGAGGGTGAATCAACTGCTGCTCAGCCAGAGATCAAGGAGTCTGAAACAGCGAATTCAGCAAGTGAAACAAAACAAGGTGAAATAAGCTGTGTAAATATTTAATTGTATGTTTTGGTAGAAATGATGTGGCTCTAAGACAGGTCACATGCTGATTAAGTATATTAGTCCATCACAATTATGTTCTGTGGTTTATAAAATGTGGTTCACGGTGTCATATAACACCTTGATATTAATTTTTGAATGGGGTTGCAGGTGATATTAATCTCTATCCGGTATCTGTCAAGACACAAAGTGGCGAGAAGCTTGAACTACAAGTGAGCTAACTTATTTCGGAATTCATTGCATCTTGTTTTGCTTCCATTTTGGAAATTAACACAAACAATTGAGCTAACTTATTTAGGAAACCGTTGCCTCTTCTTTTGCTCCTGTTTTGGAAATTCTTATACAATGAAGAACAGTGCACACAAGTTGTAGTTTATTGTTTGGTGCAGTTTTTATTCTCGTGTATTATTGTTGGAAGTCATTTCAACGTTTATTTTGTGGCATTTTTTTTTAATGTTGCATTTCAGTATGCAACCATGGTGTCTTACTGAAATTGCAGAATCATTAACTCAATATCAATTCGCAGTTGAACCCAGGAGATTCTGTCATGGATATACGACAATTTCTTCTTGATGCTTCAGAGACATGTTTCTACACATGCTATGATCTATTGCTGCAAACAAAAGATGGTTCAACTCATCATCTCGAAGATTACAATGAAATCTCTGAAGTGGCTGATATTACTACTGGTGGTAGCACATTGGAGATGGTTGCTGGTAACGCAAATGTTATTTTGTTTTTGTGGTTGTAATTATACTTGTGGGCTCTAATTTTAGGCCAACTTTGCAGCCCTTTATGATGATAGATCTATCAGGGCTCATGTTCACCGCACAAGGGATTTGCTTTCCTTATCCACACTTCATGCCTCACTTTCTACATCACTTGCAATGCAGCATGAGAATTCACAAAGCAAAGTTTCAAGTTCAGGTGGTTTGGGATATTGAGCCTGCAATTATTGCTCTTTATTTCATTTTCCTTGTATTTAAATTTATCTCTAGAATGATTGGGGATATCAATGTGATCCAGATGTGGCTAAAACTGAGGTTCCTGAGCTTGATGGTCTGGGTTTTATGGAGGATGTTTCTGGCTCACTAGAAAAGTTGTTATCATCTTCAACACAAGAGATTAAATGCGTGGAGAGTATTGTATTTTCATCCTTCAATCCTCCACCTAGCTATAGAAGGTAGAACCAAAAATTCCTTTGGCATTATGAGCTTTGATTTTTTTCCCCTAATTTCCATAGATGGAGTGGCACCTGTTTTCTTGAATCAGTATTAGGAATATAACATCTGTTGCTTTTATTGTCTCCAGACTTGTTGGGGATTTAATTTATTTGGATGTAGTAACGCTGGAGGGGAACAAATATTGTATTACTGGAACCACAGAGATGTTTTATGTCAATTCAAGCACTGGGACCGTCCTCGACCCTAGGCCGAGTAAATCAACTTCTGAAGCAACCACCCTTATTGGGCTTTTGCAAAAGATTAGTTCCAAGTTCAAGAAAGGTATTTGAAAATGGTTACTTCTTTTTTAATTTTTATTTTATGGGTTGTGTGTGTTAATACTTGAAGTGGGTCCGGTATCTTTATGGTGGTTTTAGATAGTTATTTCATTTGTGTTCTTTGTTATTTGAAGCGTTCCGTGAAACTTTGGAGCGAAAAGCTAATGCACATCCTTTTGAAAATGTTCAATCTCTGTTGCCACCAAATTCGTGGCTGGGATTATATCCTGTTCCTGGTGAGTTCATCATTTCAGAAACTAATCTGATGTTTGTTACTCTTGATTTAATTTTGGCACAAGAGTGCTGAGAGAATTCAACTTAATTGCCAAATTAAGACCCTAAACAAAAGATGCGTAAGATTCTCTGAGAGGGTGCATACTGCCTTCTCTTTATTGCTGAAGTTTCAAGTGTATCTGTGCCAGTATGTATACGTGCATTCATGCCAGCAATTGTTCTCATGTTGTGGTTTCCTTGCGTCTGTTGGCAGATCATAAACGTGATGCAGCTAGAGCTGAGGATGCACTGACACTTTCCTATGGTAGTGAGCTAATTGGCATGCAAAGGGATTGGAATGAGGAGTTGCAGTCTTGTCGGGAGTTTCCACATACAACCCCCCAAGAAAGGTTTATTTGATATCTGATTATATGTTTATGAATGTTATTTAGTGGTTTCATTTGTTGATGACTTTAAATGAAACATGAAATTCGTATAACTTCTTTGTCAATTTCTATGACATTTGATTTTTGCTATTTCATTTACAGTATCTCCTTCACTTCTGAAGATGAATTGTTTGCAGGATTTTGCGGGACAGGGCTCTCTACAAAGTTACTTCTGATTTTGTTGATGCTGCAATTAGTGGTGCTGTTGGAGTCATTAGCAGATGTATACCCCCCATAAATCCAACTGATCCAGAGTGCTTTCACATGTTAGTGTAACTGATAATTGGATAATTCATAAATGTTTTCTTATCTTGAATGTTTTGTTTAATGTGGTTTATTCATAAAATAATCTCTAATTTCTGTGAAGTGCCTTTCAATTTTTTAACTCGGTGTTTTATACCAATGTTTCCAGCCTATTTTGTAGACATGCACACATACATAAAGGTGGTTACGGGGTGTCTGCTTGCTTCAATTTGAAGGCTTTAGGTTTTACATTCTTCTGATAGGGAAAAAAAATTATAATGGAAAGAAGATATGTAAAGAATGAGTAGACCAACTTTCCACACGTAAGGATAATTTATAAAAGGAACACCTCAGAATATTCATTTGGAAGGGCTGGGGCATTTATTTACTGTTCACATTATACGTGCACACAACACATGCTGTGTGCGCGTTATGTGTTATTCAATGTATATAATCATACTTATTTGTTTAAAATTGTTTCATATTGTCTTTTCTCATTTTAGGTATGTGCACAACAATATATTCTTCAGTTTTGCGGTTGATGCGGACTACGAACAGCTATCAAGGAAACGTGCAATAGATACTAATCTGAACACTTCAATTAATTCGTCTGAAAAGGTTTACGATGAATTAGTACGTGGCAGAATTTCGAATGATGAGAGTAAAGGGGAATCAAATCTTGTTGTGGAAGTAGGTCAAGAGTCCGCTGAGACCCAGTTGGCTGAGAGTGAGCAGGCTACATATGCTTCTGCAAATAATGATTTGAAAGGCACTAAGGCATACCAGGAAGCTGATGTTCCTGGACTTTATAATCTTGCTATGGCTATAATTGATTACAGGGGTCATAGAGTGGTAGCTCAGGTGTGTATTTAAGATGTTACTGCCTTACCTTTTCGAGGAAGTTGATGTTCCTTTACTTTTTAACTCATCAATATAGTTGACTAATATTCTCTATGTTTTTGTCCATGCTTAAATTTATTTTGATGTGACATGCTATGTTATTGGGTGCTATGCACATTGTGTTGCAGAGTGTTTTACCTGGCATCCTTCAAGGAGATAAATCAGACTCTCTTCTATATGGTTCTGTTGATAATGGCAAGAAAATATGCTGGAATGAAGATTTTCATTCCAAGGTGAGGTGCAATATGAAATTTGACCTGTCTTAGCTTTAATACATAAGTGACTAATAATGTCTTTGTTAATTGCCACACTAATTTGAAAAAACTTCTTGTTTCGTTTTTTGAAAGTTATCCATATATGTGCTACCTAATCTTTTGAGAAAATATTTAATTTGTGCCAACATCTTTGTATTTTTGTAATATGTAGTAAGAATTTGGTTTTGTATACTTTGCTGGGTTCTTAGATCCTCTATATGAAATTAATTTCTTGTCATGAGTGCTGATCATTGTGCTTCTATAGGTTGTAGAGGCTGCTAAACGTCTTCATTTGAAGGAACACACAGTCCTTGATGCATCTGGAAATGAGTTTAAATTGGCCGCTCCCGTGGAATGCAAGGGCATTGTTGGCAGTGATGACAGGTAATTTCTTTTATCTGTAGTGTTTCTGCTCCTCGTCAATATTGTTGTAGCGGATCCTGAGAGATTGATACTTGGTCAGTTACATTGTGTCAAACCTCAGTGTTCTGGTTCTAATTACAGCTACTTCTCATGCTTATTTAACAATTTTATATACGTTTACCTTGTATTCAATTCAGGCATTATCTTCTTGATTTGATGAGAGTAACTCCTCGTGATGCAAACTACACCGGACCTGGATCTCGATTTTGTATTTTGAGACCAGAACTAATTACTGCCTTTTGCCAGGTATTTAATATTTTTACAATGTCAATATTATTTTATTTTGGTACTTTATGTTTTGTTGTGTAAGTCATTTTGCTTTAGTCGGAGAAGTCCGAAGCTGCAGAAAAATTGAAAAGTAAGCCTAAGGAGGAGGGAGAGGCTCAAGGGACTGCCAATTCCATTCACGTTTCTGGTGCTGAAGAGCCTCTGAGAAATGAGGCTAAGGTAGCTGCAAATTCTGATGACAGTCAGGTAAGTATTTTTTTTACCTGATTTCATCCATAAATTCAGGCATTTATTGTTTTCCCGAAGGTTTATGGTGCTGGAATTTCTTTTATTTTGTCTGGGCTTCTCTTGATGAACTAATCTTATATATGTTATGTGACTTCCTTGGGTTTTCTCTAATTATGTATGCAAGGTTCTTTTTCATTTTTCTCTTTAAATGAGCAAGATAATAAAAAAAAAAAAAAAATTATTTAGTGCTAGCATGTTGTAGAAACGGCATGTCTAGTTGCAGAAACCAGGAAGTTTGGGTCGTGTACCTAGCATTGCTGAGGCATCACCTTTATTTTTTTGTATAATACGATATCATGCTTAATAAATTATGCCTATATATTATTACTTTCAAATCGTCCAGGTAATATCTGTATAAAAAAGTTGTTTCCATAAGAATTGACCTATTGACTTATTGTATTCATTAGCAGACAAAGGAAGAGAAAGTTGAGGTCGTTGCCCACCGAGATGCTTCAACTCCTGCAGAAAACTCTGAATCATGCAACGAATTACTCTTTAACCCCAATGTCTTTACCGAATTTAAGTTGGCTGCGAGCCAAGAGGTTGAGTTTAATAACCATATAATATTCCTTTTGTAAATATTGTGATGAAGACATTCTTAAATTTACTCTTTTCCCATTGAATTATCCAGGAGCTAGCAGCAGATGAAGAGAATGTAAAGAAAGTTAGTTCATACCTTGCAGATGTTGTCCTTCAGAAGTTTGTACAGGATCTTTGCTCCCTTGAAGTTTCACCCATGGATGGGCAGACAATGACTGAGGCTCTGCATGCACATGGAATTAATATTCGCTACATTGGAAAAGTGAGTGTTGTGTTTTTCAGTTTATACTATGATAATTTAGCTGTTTGTTTTGGTTTATAGAATCATTTGTGCTTTTATCTTATATTGTTTGCCGATTCTGAATCAATTTACCAGGTAGCTGATGGGACCAAACATTTGCCACATTTGTGGGATCTTTGTTCTAATGAAATTGTAATTAGGTCTGCAAAGCATTTGTTCAAGGTAATAACCACTTCAATTACTCATTTTCGTTGAGAGTGTTTTATTCTGTGTATTTATGCTATTTAATTTCTGTAACAATGTTTTTCCGCGTTGTTCCCTTTCTCTTGTTAAGCAGGATGTTTTGAGGGACACAGAGGATCATGATCTAGCGCCAGCAATTGCTCATTTTTTCAACTGTTTCTTTGGAAGTTGTCAAGCTGTTGGGGGAAAACATACTGCTAACAATATGCTATCCAGAACTCAAAAGAAAGTATGTGTTGTGTATGCTTGATTTCATGATTTTGTAGTTTTTTACATATGTATGTTTAGTACTAAGTTCTCATAGATTGTTTTTTTAAACCCCATAGATACTGATTTCATTATTATGACTACACTAATCTATTCCTTGTTACCCAAGCTTTTCCTGGTAGGAGTTGTGTTAAGTCAGATATTTGAAAGAATTTATAATTTTAAATTTTTGTAAATTACTTGTTTACCTATTGCACTTGAACACTGTGACTTGGCTGACCTTGAGAGTGGTCTTGTATTAATCTTTTAAGCACTTACAGGACCAGGCAGGTCATCAATCTTCAGGCAAGTCTTCTAAGGGCCAAGCCAGGTGGAAAAGCAGAGCTTCTGCAAGAAAGCATCATTCATCTTATATGAATGTCAGCTCAGAATCTTTATGGACAGACCTCATAGAATTTGCGAAATTCAAATATCAGGTATTTCATTACTTACAATGATGCTTATGAGGAATAGTAGACAGCCTTGGAAATTGGAAGTTTGTTGAGTTCATTGTCCTAATTGCTTAAGTTTAGGCATTTTAGGATGCATTTGTTAATGATCTTTGGTGAGGGATGGTGTGTCTTAAGTGCTTGCTGGACTGACAGTTACTTTGTTGAAATGCTACAGATACTCACTTTTGCAATTTTATTGCTAGTGAAGTGCATTGATATATTTTCAAATTAATTTTTATTTGGTGTAGTTTGACTTGCCGGATGATGCAAGATCACGGGTAAAGAAAGTTTCAGTCATGCGTAACTTTAGTCAAAAGGTATATCATTCTCATCAAATTAATATTTTTTCCATTTTTACCCATTGGCTTGTAGTCTCTATAATCATGAACGTTTCTTTCACTGTATATGCAATTACTATTCACAAGTTATTTTTTGCACCTGAAAAATGAATGGTCCTTAGACTACTTTTTGGGGATGGGCCTCAGTAATTCAATGCATTGCTGGGATATGTGTAATTGTAATCATTGCTGTGTTGGGAGCAATTACTGCTTTTAGTAATCCATGACTTCTTTACTTTACAGAGACAAGCTTTATTTGCAAGTCTTTCAGCTCAAGTAGGTGCTTGGAAGAAGTCTGTTAGGTTTATTTTTTGTACTAAATCTAGCTGTGGAGTAGCTTTTGTGGTTTTTGTGAAGAAACCTCTGGTAATCCTTGAATCCGGATGCCTCTGTTAAAAAAAAAAAAACCGAAAGATGTGTGTTGGGTCAGACTTCAAATTTGCTATATGGTTAATATTGTTGCACATTGTATTTGCTTTAGCTGAGAGTTGTACAGAACTGTCATGGGGTTTGGATCTGTCTTTGTATACTAAACATCGTCTGTTTAGTAAGCACACTAAAACTAGTAGTTGTCCGGTATTCATTCTAAACTAGGTTTTGTGATTGATACTTTTTGAACCTGCACATACAGGTGCAGCTCTTTTGCTATTTTTTATATGAAAACTTGAATTGCTGACAAAAAATGTACAGCACATACAAGTTTTACCATGAGTCTGTTACTGGATTATATATTGCATGCAATAGGGTGGCATGTCTGTATGATACATAAATTTTGGATCTAAGTTGGTAAGAGTGGTATATGAATGTAGCATAGTCTTGAAATACTTATTTGTCTGGATTACCTTCAACGTTTCATTTGCTTGTACTAGTTGCATGTATAATTTATATCATTTTCCCTTCAGTAGTTGAATTTGCTTCTGGAGTAGTGTTTGAGTTTTCTAACTTCAATATTCTTCCTTAACAGGTGGGCATAAGCATTGCAGCTCGCAAATATGATTTTAATGCAGCCACTCCTTTCCAAACATCAGATGTATTGAATCTTCAACCCGTGGTCAAGCATTCAGTTCCTGTGTGTTCTGAAGCTAAGAACCTTGTTGAAATGGGGAAAGTTCAATTAGCTGAGGTAGGCATTGTGTTTTATTAAGTTATTCATGACCCTTGAGAAGGAACTTAGAAATATTTGCAACTGGAAATATTTTAACTTAGGAAAAGCAATGTTGGTAAAATTCAGGCACAAATTTACTATAATTGGATAAATTTATGCTTTAGAATGAAGTGCACACATCACATTCTTCATTGGATTAAAAAGTGCATGTATGAATACTTGTACCTTAGATGGTACGGTTACATGAATTTTGTGCAATTTCTACTGCATGGAAATGCTAGAATTGTGGCCTATGAATTGTTTTTTGTGGAGAATAATGTGGCCAAGTTCTGCTATTGTCTGTTTGCAGGGTCTGCTTAGTGAAGCCTACACATTATTTTCTGAGGCATTTTCTATACTTCAGCAGGTAGGGCCTTACCATTTCTGTATTTGATTCTTCAGATTTATTTGGGGTATATATTTACCATTTCAATGGAATCCAGGTCACTGGTCCCATGCATCGAGAGGTTGCTAACTGCTGTAGGTAAGCATATAGCAAATAACTCATTGTTCAGTCTTTTGCTTTCAGACATGTTTGCTTATATCAGTGGTTTTCAAATTGATCCAGTGCTACTCTAAGCTGAATTGAGTATCCAATCATTTGAGCTTGGAGCTTTAGCCCAACCCAAAGCCTAATAGTTTCTGGCTTGAGCTTGGATTTGCACTTTGTATGTTTGGGTTGATGTATGGAGCATGCCCTCCGGACTTCCCACATCGGAGTCAATATCTTAAAGTGTTTCCTAAGGCGTGATATTAGTGTAGTCAGTTAATAAGAAACTGCTTTGGGACAACTGGATACAAGCTGGACCCTATGTTGTGGCATTTTTCAATACCTGATGCACTTTGGGAAAAATGGATCTTCCCTTCTCTTTTACTTCTGATTTGATATTCATGTACATCGACAAAGCAAAATTTAACTGATATATTTTGACTGGTCTAGGCTGATAAATAGTATTAATAAAGTTTTCCTTAGAATACCAGCAGTTGTAAGATAGCTGGGCCAGCCAGTGAATCAATCCTAGGATTCCAGGTGTGGCTCATTATTTCTATCAGTGTCTTCATGTTGGGTTCAGCCTTAAGTTGATGGCCTAAAGGGTATGGCCAAAGTTCTCAACCAAGCTATGCATGTTGTGTTGAATAGTCAGCTGCAGTAACTCTGGAAGTTGCACTAATTTACATGTTTTTGTCTTCCTTGATGCTTCTCTGGCCTTTCTCCTACATCTTGGCTAATCTTAATGGTGTTATTATTCTCAACAATGTAGATACCTTGCCATGGTTTTGTATCATGCCGGAGACATGGCTGGGGCCATAATGCAACAGCACAAAGAACTGATCATAAATGAACGTTGCTTGGGTTTGGACCACCCTGATACTGCTCACAGGTACCGTTCCTCGTTGCATATTCATTTTATTGTTTTTGGGCGTTAATTGTACCTGTCTGAACATTTTGAGTGGTTTGAGTTGCTTGAAATTTTATAAATCAATTTGTATTACCTGAATGCTACTTTTTGTGTGTAATATGAAATAAAATATTTGAGGCATTTTGTAATATATGCTTTAGATTATATAAAAATACAAGTCATGATGCTCCGTAATGTGATAGGTGCGTGAGCTGAGATAGAATTATTTTGAACTCCTTTTTATCTTCTCCTGATCTTAGTATGGACTCACTTGATCTGCGATATGCCACTGCAGCTATGGCAATATGGCTCTCTTCTATCATGGACTTAACCAAACAGAACTTGCACTACGACACATGTCGCGGGCATTACTCTTGCTGAGTCTTTCATCTGGCCCGGATCACCCTGATGTGGCAGGAACATTCATTAATGTTGCCATGATGTATCAGGATATTGGAAAGATGGACACAGCTCTCCGCTATTTGCAAGAGGCCTTGAAAAAGAATGAGAGGCTTCTAGGTGAGGAGCACATACAGACTGCTGTTTGCTATCATGCTCTTGCCATTGCATTCAATTGCATGGGTGCCTTCAAACTTTCTCATCAGGTATGTCATTTTTGAGGAATTTTTGTGGTGGTGTAGAAGGGATGCTATAAAATGTAATCAACTGATATTAGCTTTTGGTATATACAGCATGAAAAGAAAACCTATGATATACTTGTCAAACAACTTGGTGAAGAGGATTCAAGGACAAAAGACTCACAAAACTGGATGAAGACATTTAAGATGCGCGAGCTTCAGGTGATTGCTTACCTCATAGCAATAGAAATCAGAAATATAAAGTTCTTGAATTGTGCCCATGTATGTGGAGATCGGATTTATTTTTTAGGGGTGTGTTTGGTTTTCTTTTTCCACAAAACTTCTCTTTTCTACACAAATGAGCAACTGTTTTATTAGTTAGCAGCATATTTGCCAGAATATTTTCATGTTATTTTCATTTTGAAGGGTACCCAAAAAGAGTTCTTAGTTTGTTTCTCATATTTAATAATGAATCTCTATAATGAGTGTAAAAAGTACCCTAACTGTATTACTTGGAGTGTAACTTACAATTGTAGTTATCCGAATGAATATGAGCTCTTAAAACTGTTTTGCACCCATTCTTGAACAAAATGGATTTTCAAGATAAAAAAAATATATTAAACCTTGCAAAAAAGTTCTTTTTTTTTTTTTTTTTTTCTAAATTTGTAAATTTCTTGTTGGCAGATGAATGCACAAAAACAGAAAGGACAGGCTTTTAATGCAGCTTCTACACAGAAGGCCATTGATATCTTGAAGGTATTATTTAATCTCTCTCTCTCTCTGTGACAAACAATATCAGTTTGCAAAATATTAAAATCCTCAATTAGGATGAATGGTCCAATCATGGAAGTGTTGATTTGAAAATTTTATTGACAGGCCCATCCTGATCTGATTCATGCTTTCCAAGCTGTTGCTGCGGGTGGAGGGTCTGGGAGTTCTGGTTCTGCAAACAGTTCACTGAATGCCGCGGTTCTAGGTGAGACCCTTCCGCGAGGAAGAGGATTTGATGAAAGGGCAGCACGTGCAGCAGCTGAAGTTAGAAAGAAGGCTGCAGCAAAGGGCCTCTCTATACGCCCACGTGGCCTTCCAGCCCAAGCTGTGCCACCACTTACTCAGCTCCTTAACCTCATCAACTCAGGGATGGTTCCAGATGTCAATGGTAGCGGCCCAAGTGGGACTACTGATGTTGCAAACAAGGAAGCAAATGGCCATCCATCAGATGTCCCGGAAGATACCAAGAAGGACCAACCACCAGTATCATCAGAACAAGAAGGTCAAGCTCCTGTTGGATTGGGGAAGGGCTTATCATCATTGGATTCTAAGAAAGAGAAAACAAAAGCTAAAGTAGCATCTTGAAGTTTTGCAAGGTAGATATTAATTTTTTTATTTTCATTTGGCAAACAAGATAAATGCTGGAAGTATTTTGCCATTTGTGGTGGAAGAGAGATTTAGGTGTGTGATGAGCCACCACCACCCTTTTCACAATAGTAGAAGAGAGTATTGAGATGTGCCCAACAAGGCAGAACCATTCTGTATTTTAGTTTTCCAATAATCTGGCTCTTCATATATTTATTTAGGCACAGAGATTACTACGCTTTATAAGTTTTCTTTTACTTTTTCCTTTTATTGTTAATTATTTTTGGGGAGGGGTAGGGGGGCCATTTGTTTTAAAGCATTACAGCTCTCATGCTTGCAGTTTTGAGTGTAAACTATTCCCTTAAATAGTTAGTTAATCCATTTATCATCTTGGGAGGTTGAATTTCAAACACCACTTTTTTGCATTTACTATTTGTATATATTTGTATTATTTTGGTATTTCAAGGATGCTTGTCTCATATTATCTTGTGCAGCTATATGTTATAATTGATTATTTATCAGCAGAAACAATTGTTAAAATCCATGCTAGTCTGTGTACTAACCTTGTACAGTGAGAACGTCAACATAAAACGCCTGTTAACATAAAATCTGAAATAAATTATTTTGTAAATGAAAGAAATTTAAAATGACGTTAAAGCCCTTTTGAAAATGACTTCAAATTTCGTGAGAACGTCAGTATAATATTTGATTCAACATGAAATTTAATACAATTTCTGTACTTCACGTATGATATAATTTGGGTCATTCTGAAAAATAACGCGGGTGCATTTGTTAATGTAAGCATTGTTGACTCTGAATTTATGTACAATAACGGCTACTCTACTTCAATCAACTTTTAGCCAAGATGGCAAATATTACTGTGATATGTGAACCAATATTACACAAGTTACAAATAAATAAGTCAAATGCAGCCAAAATATCACTCCTACAAAACTTCCAAGCAGGTTGGTTATTACCAGGACTACTACTACTCTCTCTAAACCCTTCTCTTTTTTCATTTTTCCTAAAAAAAGGAAACTATAGGCCAATATTATCTTGCGAACTACAACAACCTTCGGCTTAGGAAAAAGAATTTGGAAAGACATAATTTAATTTTTTTCAAGTATTCTCATCTGGATGCTCCAGCTGCAGCGCGCTTCTCGTATTCACCTTGCTCTTCTTTGGCAAACTCTTCAATCAACTGTCGTTGTCTTTGAGTCAGATTCCTGCACGATACTCTTCCAAAATCAGGCACTGTATTCTCTAACTAAACAAAATAAATATATAGACTGAGCAAAAGAATGGCATATTGGCTACTTCTACATGTTTGAGATTGCACTTCTATGTACCTAGGGTTTCGAGGAGGTTCATGCTATTCTTGTTAAACAGAAAAATAAGTTACTAGTGTAAAGCATGAGAACAGAAGACATACGTTGGAATGCTGACATTGTAGTGCACAAACTGATCCCCGAATGAGGAAGAGCTTCTCGTTTTAATCCCTGAAAAAACAAAAGTAAATTATTTAGGAAGAGATAACACTAGCTTAGTTATACTTTACAAGAAAGGATAGAGGTTAAAAAACTTCTATGCTAGACACACTTTTCAATTTTTAAGAATTACTTGAAACCAATCAGCACATGAAGCTTGTACACACTCAATCGTGAAATGAAGGAGATGAGGGCAGACGACGAATCAAAAACCAATATAAAGATAAGTTTCTCCTTGTCATCCAAGAAAATTGCAAGAGAACTAGATTCCTAAATTAAGAAAAAGCTTCAAAAATCGCATTAGAAAATGATTTTATACATATACATGTTCTGCAGTAGAGCAGGTAAATAAGAATAATGACATATAAATCAAAACAATGCTCTCAATAGAAACCCAAGAAAATGCGAAGACCAAAATCCCAAGACATCACTTATATTTACCAGAAAAGATTAGCGTGATGAATTATACAAACTAGAAGCAAAAGAAACAGGAATCATTAGTGAGGCTATGTACCTTTGCCCTTAAGGACCACCTTCTGACCAGGTTGAGTGCCCGCACGAACCTGAAGAAATAAAAAATAAGTTAATTCATATTATCACTATGTGGGCAAAAGGATCAAATGGTGTGCCAGAAACCAGTAACCGACTTCATAAAATCTAAAATTTCTACAAACCTTCAGTACAACATCTCCTGTCAGGGTTGGGACCTGGATTGTCCCTCCCAAAATTGCCTGCACAGTAACAACCCCGTTAATTCCAAACAGACGAAAGGATAATCATCTGTGTATGGAGTTCAACAATCATACAATGCACGGTGAAACAAGGAGCACAGTAACACTTGAACATTTTAGAACCAGAAATAAATTTTCTGATCAACATAATATTTTATCTTTGTTTAACAGAAGTTATATATATGAAGACTACATGCACTATAAGCCAGCAATACTGTTTGAACAATGGAAGCCAAAGCTCCTTGTTAAACCATAGGTCAATTCTGTTTTCACTTACAACATATTTTCACTCTTTGCAGTTGTAAAGAAATGAGAATATGTGGCATGGGAGCTGTGGTAGTCAACTGAAAACTTTAAAGTGCTAAGTTTTACTTTATAAGTGCACTAGGTCAATATATGTCTACATTCAAGAGGCTGCATGTCCAAGGAGATAAAACTATAAATGCTTCTGGCAAAGGTATAAGGTTGGTGATCAATCGTATATTGTCTGATAAAAAGAATTTTATAAAAAATTGGTATATCAAGAAAACACTAACCAGCTAGTCTGAGATATTAAGTCTACTAACTTGAATTGGTTTGGTTTCGTTTCCATTTTTCATTTTTGAGGTCTGATTTGTTTTCTACAGTGTAGTTTCCCGAGGGTATCCCTGTCCATTGCGGTATCACTTCCATTAGGTGTTCAGGAAAACTTACTTTTAGAAAACATAAAGAAGAAAGAAAATGAACTCTTGGGCCTAGGCACTTGACATATTATCTGGAGAGCACACGTTTACATAGAACCACCTATCAAACACACTATTTAAGACCTTCTGTATCAACACCTTAATATACAAAATAGATTTACCTGAGTGACACTCAAAACTGCATCTACATGAATGTTAGCGCCTTCTCTACGGAAAACAGGGTCATCCCTGACCTAAAGAACAGAAAATTTGACATGTTAAGTAAATTTTAACCAAAATAAAAAATGAAACAATCCCAGCTGCATGGCAAGACTAATAGCAGCGGCAGATTAAAAGGTTACCTTGATAGTAACATAAAGATCCCCAGGTTGATTTCCATCAGGATCTGCTCCACCACTTCTAAAAACCTTTAAGGTCTCATTGTTGTCAACTCCTGCAAATGGCAAATATTAAAAACATATTAGATTCAACAGGGTTACAGAATACGTACTGCTATGGATTGCAAACAAAAACAGCAGAAATGTGATTCAACAATCACCACAAAGTGGAAATGAAGGTGATAGGCTTACATCTAATAGATTATTAATAGAAGAACAGATGTCTCAAGTTAAAATAGTCTCATTTAATCTTTTCCAAATATACTTCTTGTTGCCCATAACTTATAACCAACACTTATAATTCAATTTTTCACGTGTATCAAGTTAAAATCAATTGTACTACTTCAATGTCTATAAACCTTTGCCAAGCATAAAAAAGTAAGATATAATGAGTAAGGGTGTATGCGTGTGATGGAAAAAATAGATGATTCCATAGTAAAGAAACATCATTAAACTTTTTTCTTTTTTTATTTTTTTAACAATGAAGGTGAACCTGTAGCAAGCAACCACCAATAACTTAAAATTTTAATAAATACCTGGCATAATATCCAATTTCACTGTCTTTGCTCCTCTCACTACTCTACCTCCTTTGCATGCCTTGCAGAGGCTCTGATGCCAACAATATCGTTAGAATTCACATAACAATCTTTTTAAGAAAATGCAAATTTTAGAACATTAACACAATGTTTACATCGATGTGTTACAAGAATAGAGTTATTAAATAAATACCGTTTGATCTGAAAGCACAAAAAGATTTCAGGCAGAGGCAACCACTTCATAAACAAGGAAATCCCAAATTCTAAAAATATTTCACACAAAAGAATATTTAATCTACATAGCAATCTCCAGGACCAAAAGCTGAACAAACAAGATAGAACTAAGTAAACACTTGGCATTAAAAATTATATTACCTTTTATTTGGCTTTTTATAGACAGATTTTAGAACTTGATAGACTTGGAACTCAAATATTATATAGGAAAAAAGATCCAAGCTCAGATTGAGGGATTTGCCGAAAAATTAAAACCTTCCACAGATTTTTAAGCACCTATATGATATACAATTAGGGGAAAGTGAAAAAAGAAAGATTTTTTTTTTAAAATCTTACTTCTATGGAGAGATGCAACCAAAACAAATGAAAGTTCCATCCTAATTTTATTTACAAGACAAATAGGAATTTTCCGAACATGAGATGATGGAGAAGTAGATGCATCATACCGAGACAATATGACCTCTTCCACCACACTGTCGACAAGTTTGACTGATGCTCATAATGCCAGACTGTATATACTCCTGAAAAATATAAGTATAACAAGGAGAAACAGCAATTTAGTATTTTTATTTTAATATCATAAACAGATAAAGAAGATCATAAATAGATACAAACACACGTTACACGCATACTGAAGCGAGCATGTAGATGTATTCAAGCAAATAATTATGCACGTGAAACTTATATTCAATCAAAACTTACCATGCCAGAGCCCTTACAACGCCTACATTTTTCAGGTTTAACTCCAGGAGGGACACCTGCTCCACCTGCAATAATGCAGAAAGAGAACGGAAAAACAAATTAAACTAGGATCCTTTCCTTCCAATGTAACTAGTAATTAGACAGATTACAAACATACCACAAGCTTCACAAGGCAACTCTGTCTGGAATGTGACAGTTTTGGTACATCCCTGAACAGCTTCCATGAATGATATCTCAACGGCAACCTATTCATTGATGAAGCAAAAATGTACGTCAACAATTAAACTGTCAAAATCATATAATAGCATGACCAAAGGGAAATAAGGAAGAAGAATGATAACCTTGACATCTTGGCCACTCATCCTGTTTCTGAAAAAGTCTTTCATGTTGAAGATCTGATCATCATTGTAGACATAGCAACATCATGCAGATAAATCAAGTCAGAACTTCGTTTCCTAAAGAAGAAAAATGCTAGCAACATTGCAGAATCACAAATTCCATCATGAGACCATACACGCAGATAGTAAACACCATAATATCGAGACTGCTTCATTTCACAAGCAGCGTAACAAGCTATACAACAATCACCTAATACAGTAATTTAAAAGAACAAATTAAATTCTAAAATCAGAATACTGATAAAATATTTTAGATGAGCAACTATAATGGAAAAAATGTTGATAATATTAGATTAATGCTAGGTTGTTGGAAACACAATGTTATGCACAAGCAACCAGCCACATATTTCCAACATCAGAAATCACTTAAATACAAAACAAGCAAATAATGTAAAAGAAAGAAAATGGAGCAGTCATCAAGTGATAACCAATAATATAAAGAAATAAAACCAGAAGACAATGCTGAAGATGGAAGTCATTACATTTTCCATATTGAAGATGTCCTCAAATGGATTTCCAAAACCACCACCATAATCCGGACCACCATTGGTGTCTTGGTGTACAAATGCTTCATGACCAACCTATATAATCCACACAACACCAATTCTAGTAGAGTCATTAATACAACATAAGAAAAAGCATGACATATATAATTTATTAACAGACAGAAAACAATAAAATGAGGAAAAGACTTCAAATACACAATTGATTAAAGAAATAAAGAAAATCATGAGATAATATAATGATGAGCCGAAGAAATTCCAACCATTCAAAGCGTGTGGTAGCCAAAAGGAATAGATACATAGTCGAGAATCTATTTTACACTGAACGGAAAAAAATTCAGCTAAAAAGTCATAAAAGATCAGCTACCTGATCATACATCGCACGTTTTTCTTCATCTTTCAAAACCTAAAATAAAATAAAGAGAGTTCTTTTAGCCAATCATGTAAATCAATAGGCAAGAATAGTTGTTCCACTTTCACGGTCCTGACATAAAAACCTTACTTCATATGCTTTAGAAACCTCCTGAAACTTTTTTTCAGCTTCAGGGTCTTCTTTGTTTGTGTCTGGATGGAGCTTTTTCGCCAGCTGCAGCATAATATTAAAGTAAATACTAATTTCTAAAACACAGGAAATTAAACTAAATGACTGTCAAATTAAACTCAAAACATCGATCTACACCCGCAGCTTCACCACAAACATGTAAACGGAACCAAATGCCAATTAGCACAGAACTTACCCCATAATATGCCTTTTTTATTTCAGGTAAAG
Organism: Dimocarpus longan; assembly: GCA_022984855.1. NCBI lineage: Eukaryota > Viridiplantae > Streptophyta > Magnoliopsida > Sapindales > Sapindaceae > Dimocarpus > Dimocarpus longan. Next base: position 24,983,040 of record CM041022.1, read on the forward strand.
TTGCATTCTTGTTCACACCAAGAATCTCGTAATAATCCCTTGCAGACATAGAAGCTGAAACCCAAAAAATAATAATAATAATAATGAAAGTGCCAAAATATATAAATTTAGAATTTGCTTCCTATAGTCAATTAAATTACACAAACAAAAGAAACTTCATTAGTTACCAGTGCCATGAAATGACCTCGTTGCACCCAAGTTCGCATTGAGAAGACCCCGTAGCAACCAGTTTCTATGGTTAGTAACTGCATTTCGACATATGTAAAACAAATAAATACTTGCACTTAAAAATAACACTTTCTATCAAGAATTGTTAGCAAATTTGATATAAATTGTTAACTTTCTTCAAAACCCAATTCAGCGAAACAACTAGTTAAAAATAACAATGCAAGTTTGGCAGCCAATACGAGAAAAAGATTGAATTTTTATTGAAAACCCAATTCACCAAAGCAACAAATACAATTCAAAGTTTCAATCTTTTTAAGTCTTGAAACAAAATTAAGAAACTAGAATCTAAAATTTACAATTTTTCGAAGCTAAATTCGTAGAAATCCCAATTGGCCCAGTAAGGAAGCTCCTCGAACAGCCTTTAATTAGTGTCTTATTCAATACCTGCAACGAAATTCAAGCAATCAGAATCTAAAAACGATCATATAAACAGAAAACAAAAAATCGAACAAGAGAGAAAGAAGATGACGTACAGGAATTGGAGAATCATGGAGAAGATTTCGAGTGAGAGTGCGAAGAAGAAGTCTGGTTCCGTTAGAGCGAACCATTTGATTGAAATTAGGGTAAGTGTTTTGTGGGCTTCTTGTAAAGTTTTGATTTTTATTGGAAGGGGTGATGGTGGTGGTGGTGGTGGTGGTGGTGGTTTGGAGTTAAATTAAACCCTTGAAAAACCCTAGTTTCTGTTTTGGAGAGACATGAGAAGCTTCTAGTAAATCCCCAATCTTGTTGGAGGCCCTTTTGCCTTTTCTGCCTTGTATTTTTTTATTTTATTTTATTTTTTTAAATCATTATTTGTTATATTTGTTTTTGACACAATAATATGTGAATACATCTTTTTTTCTCCCAATTAGAGTTGGAATTTCTACTATATTATATTATTGATTAACTTTACTAATATTATTTGAGATTAACGTTAAAGATAGTTAGATTACATCTAATCATATAAAAATAATGACATGATTATCAATTGTCACAGCAATGATTTCATATAATAAAATTTTTGTCTTTTTTTCTGCTAGAAGATTTGAGTCCCGTTTTCATTAATGAAATCATAAAATATGGGCAGACAAATTTCTTATGAATGGGGATTGTATCGAGGAAGACTCTTGAAAATAGGCCGAAGAGAGAAACATTAGCAGACTCATTGGGTAGTGGACAGCATTGAACTAAAACCAAAGCAAGTTTTCATAAAACTCGAGTTGTTGTCAACGTCAAATCGACAGCACTATTTCTTTTGCATGTGTTTCGTTTGATACAGTTTTTCCCCGATAAATATTTTAGAAATAAATTTTTTATCAATTAAAATAGGTCTTTTTAATTATAAATTATTTGATTAAATTATTTTTAAAACACTTTTAGATTATTAATTTATCAAAAAGAACGTGAAAAAGATAAATAATATATTCATTCTAAGAATATAATTACTTCAACCTCAACTATAAAAAATTAATCAATCGTAGTAATAATAAAGATTTTTTCACTCACACCTAATTTAATTAACCTCAAGGAATAAAATTATAATTTGTGTGTATATATTAACGAATCAATAACAAAATCAATTGTAATATATCATTTCATTTTGCTTCCACAAAGTACTTCATATATATTAACGAATTAATAATAAAACCAATTACAGTATACATATATATATATTTATTTATTTATTATCAATATACGTAGTTTATATATACAAAATCAGCATAATATTAAAAATAAAATGTAATATATATATATATCAATCAAAACCAATTAAAGACAAAAAATAATAATAATAATCACACACAAAATATAAAAAACTTACTGATTAAAGAGGAATTCTAAAATGTTTTTATGAAATAAAAGTGGAAATTATGTTTTTATATTTATAAAAAAAATATAATAGAATTATAAGAGTATAGAAATATTAGTAAAATAAAATTGGGATAGATTAAACATTTTGATCTTTTAAAAAAATACTATTTGGAAAAGCTCAAAATTTGAGCTTCTTCAAGTAGATATTTTTTAGTTTTTTTAATTCCTCAAAAATTCTATTAGAATGTGAGCCAACCGATATAAAAAAAAGTTAAGTATAGCTTTTAACATTAAAAAATTATATCAGTAGATAAACTGTATTAAACGTACACTTATTAAAAATATATTTTTTCTTGGTTGAGAATATACCTGACTTGCGGCTTTTGTGGATGATATTTTGCTGCCCTTCTCAGTCGCCCCAGAAAATGGAAAGAAGATAATGTTTCTGTTGTCTTTTATCTATATACGGCATTGGTTGCCTGACTGTCTCACACGTAATAGTATGTTCTGCTAGTATGATTTTGTCACTATATAAATAAGTATATAGCTTCTCTATTAGAAAATAGCAATTTCAATTTCTAGTTTTCTACACATTTAATTAACCAACGCTTCCTTTCTCATAATTGCTTGTAATCCAAGTAGACATTTGTTTGCTGCATAACATGGCTTGTCTAATTGCAGTAGACATACGTCTTCTGCGTAGCATGAATTGTATAATTGCAGTAGAGAGAATACCACTTTTTATTCGGAATTTTTAACTGCCTATTCAATGCAGGAATTGCAATCATTCTTCAGTTGTCTCAAACCAGCTTTCTTAACTATAAACTACACAGTACACATCCTTAACGTTGGTATTTCTCATCACGGAGAAAGCTTTCGTGGGTCGCGAGGAAAAAGTGACGTCTTCCTTGGGGTTATCGAGTCTCAAAAATAGCATCACCCAACGCTCTAAACCCACCATGTAGAGGTGCACCACACCTGAGAAAATTATTAAAAAAAAAAACCATATACGTTAGCAAAATCAGAAAAAGTAAGCATCCTAATACACTTGACATTTTAACACCCCGAAAAAGCATCTTCAACCCACAGGTGTTGCCAACGATATCAAACCTTGCATTTACATATTAATATCATAGTCCTATCCGCTACAATTACTTGAAGGAATTAATATTGAAATATTTAAAATATAACAAAAAATAATCTTTTGTAAGTGAAATAATGATTTCTTATGAATATTTTTCTTACTTAGAATTTTTGATGCAGGACCTGAACAAGGAGAATATTCCTAACGACAAAAAGATTTTAGAATTTTATTTAGATTTTAGTGTACTTTTCTGGAGCAGTTTCCTCTCTGCCTCTGTATTTAAGTCCTTAAAATGATCAATTTTGCATATTATCATCCTAAAAAATATTATTGTCCAAAATATGTTAATGATGTATTTACCATCATTTAGCAAATGTGGTTATACAATTTCCCATTCACTGAGATATTAGGTTTGATTCTTGTTGTTGGTATTTTGGCAGTTATGGAAAGAGATGAAAAAAACCCAAAGATGAGGCTTGCTATATTGTTTTATAAGAAGAAGCCCAAAAATTCTGGTCAAACCAGTCAAAGGTCAAAGGAGGGTACACATGGTTGTTTGTTAGTTGGTATACCCGGGGTACATCTGATTATATGGCAGATCGTTTTGGTCGCTGAAGTAATCAGTTGGACGCACGATAAAGCATAAGGCAGTTTGGTCATAATTAAAAGATTGCTCGAAGGATGCCCTCTAAAGGTCGTTAGAGCGATCAGGAGGTCTCCGTGTCTGTTCGATAGTCAAGAAAGCAGCATAATCTGCTCGTTAAAGGTAAATCTGATTGATGGAGTAATCTGTTCGCTCAATATGCTCATTAGAGTTGACTAGTTGACTAGTTGACTTTCTAGAAAGCGAATCAATTTAATTCAGGAAATAAGTCAACTTACCTATTTTCATATAAATTAAATTACGACTTTATTGATAAATATTGCAGATACGGTGGAGATAATATTGAAATATATTATCTTAATTAATGTAAATTATTTTTTGCTTTATCTGTAAGATTCTTAAACCTATTTGAATTGTAACATCTTCACTACAAATAGGGGATGAAATTCATTGTAAAAGACAGAGTGAAATATACACTGTTACTCCAAGAGAGAAAAGGGATGACAGTTGTGGACGTAGGCCATTATTTTGCCGAACCACGTAAAACTTATTGTGTTCTAATTGTTTTGGTCTTAGTCGTACTTGTTTCGTCTGTTGTTGGTTGTTTCGTAGGTATTGAGCTTAAAGAACCAGGTTGATCAAAATTGAGTGTCACCAATTCTCATAAAGGGTATTTTTCAATTTTGTGTAGAAGTATTTTTCTCCACTTAATATTATAAGATTCGTTCCAAAACAAATATTAATTACACGATGACAATAAATGAAAGAAATTTCTCATTAACATGATTGGGCTAGAATTGTTTATTTTGGGCCAACCCAATGTCTCGGGCCCAGTAGACCACATGTGGAACCGAAACTGGACTTGGGTTGGGATTGCCCATATGATTTTCCTGGGTCGTTTCCGTCACTTTGCGAAGATAAAGAGCATCAATCTAGCAAGCTAGTAACCTAGTAGTAGCACAAAGTTCATAGTGGGGCACGTAACTTTCATTTATGATCAACTTTTAATGAACATCCTCTGATCTTGAAGATTCGTTCTAAGGTCACAAGCATTTCAAGATGACATAGTTGCTAATGATGATGACAATCATTTGGTCAGGAGAGACATTTCTCCAACTATAATCAAGTGTCATACACTTTGGTACCATGGAGTACTGGTGAGTGGTGACTATCCCTGGTAAATTCAAAACAAAGTTTCCGCCAATTTATGATTTTACTAGATTTGTCGTATGACCTTAATAGAACTTTATTGTACTATTCATGGTTGATATTTGATATTAGACACATATGCATTGTATTTACATACACACATGGTTTTTTTTTTTTTTTTTTTTAATATTTTTTAGAAAAAAAAAAAATAACTCTTGCTAAATGTCATTCTGCAGTTAAAACAAATACGCCATGAATTCATATATAATTAAGCGAACTCTCCCTTATTAATCCTCCAAACAGGATATGCTTGAACAATTTTTTTACTCTTCTCTCTTTATTGCGATCGTGTTGTTTTTAGCCAATATGTAATACAAGTTTATTATTTGAATAACGAATGTTTACACTCCCTCAGCTTACCATTACGTGCTAGTATGACAAAACAATGTATTGATGATGCTTTGAACCAAAACGTCATAACTTGGAATGTAAGCGAAAAAACATATTTATCCACCACCGACCATTATAATGCAATGCCCTAGAAGTCCTTAAACATGTCCCACTCTCACATCACTATCCAGACACAAGTAGTTTTTTTATTTTACCCCATTAATGGCTTGCTCACCCACCCACCATAACGCTTCTTTACTATGAGTTGTATGGATTGAATTCTGCATCAAAATACCCTCCCCACAAGGACTACCATCACCATCTCCATCAGCTTTAGAAAGTTGGATCACATTCCTTATTCAAGGCCCAAAACATAAAATAAAATATTCACTTTCCCATATCTTTCTAATCCCATTTCCCACGTCATTACCTTCTCAACAAAGCTTGTACAGAATCCAAAATTGTTTTTCCACATCCAACCTCATTAACTGGTGGGGACCTTTACAGGTCAAAATCAACCATCCACGGAACACAGAGAAGTAATTGTGTGAAGAAGTAAAGATTGAAGAAATAAAAAAGTTCTGATATATTAGTGAACTTTTGATTCAGTTTTACATCATTAAAGGAAACATAATGGCTCCTTCACATCCCTCACTGTCCATCTCACAACGGTGAATTGTCAAAAGTAACACATCAGACATAAAATGACATCTAACATGCCACAAATCAGAGAGAGAGAGAGAGAGGGAGGAATATTTGTAACTTTTGAAGTATTGAAATATTGAAATATTTGTAACTTTTAATTGAATCTTACATCAACAGGAAACATAATGGCTCTTGCACATTCTTCATCGTCTCATACCAGAACAATGTATTCACTCAAAAGGAACACATTATTCATATTATATTGAAATTCAAAACCCTCAAAAGAATTTCCCTCCCCTGCACTTTTTCTCTACCCTCAGCTTTCTTTGTTCAGTCACAGTAAAATGACTTATCCAAGAAAAAAATTCAGACATCAAAAGATACAAAAGCTATTGTATCTGCTTCTTTCAAGAGCAAATTAACAGGAAAAAAAAATGGACCTCCTAAGAACAGGAATATTGGTAGAACAAGACCAAACCTGGACCGGTTTTCTTAATCTATGTCCAGAGAGAGGCTTCTGTAGTTGTAAACAATAAAATGGCTAAAAAAAATGAAATAATTACCCTGAACCTTTGCAGACACAATCTTGAACACTTGATGTATCAACCCCAAGTTCCAGTTTCACTACTGCTTTACCTTCCCAACCGAAAATATGTACCTGAGAAATTCGTTTACCTATCTTCAATTGAGATATTAAAGATGTAACTTCCACTAAACTACAAGTTGATCAAGCTGCGTCCGCTCAAGCCACGCCCCGATAACAGAATGATCGACAGGATCGGTTTGAGTATCAGAACTCAAACCCTCACCCGGTGCAGCACCGGAGGTGGGAACTGCTGATTTCTCTTTCATCATCTCAGGTGGTGATTCCTTGACAAGAGATTGAACCCAAGAAAAATCAGGCTCCTCACCATTGTTGTTCTTGTTCCGATGATCGAAAGATGATGATCTCCGTAACAGATTCAGTTCATCCTCATTTACAGACCAGTCTAGCTTTCCATTAGGAGATCCCCATTTAGACCAAGAATTTACATTCCCAGGAGATCCAACATTGGAGAGAGGATTGTTAGATCCAAGATCTCTCGAGCTGAGGCTGCGCAGCTGCTGGTGCTGCTTTTCACGCTGAGCAAATGCAGTAAGCCTAGAGCTCATTGGGGAGATTGGCTCCATGCTTCTGGGTGACATTCTACCAGGAGAACCAACACCAAATGAAGCTTGCAATAAAGGATGTTCTACATTTTTGGGGGAGAAAACATTTGTGTTGACAGGAGATAACATGCTTTGTTGTTGTTGCTGCTGTTGGAATTGATTGAGAACAGCTGATTTGTGACTTGGCGAGAACACAGCTTGATCAGAGTACCTCGGTGATGAAGAGAGCTCAGCAGAAAAAAGATCTTCGAGGTTTGAAGGAGTTAGTGTTTTAGTCCGAAGAGAACGACTCATAGGCACAGAATTATTCCGCGGTTGTGAATAACAAGTTAGATCATTCAAAATATGTTGCTGGGCATCAAAATCTGGCAACATATTTAAATCCTCAGGTGGGATATCTCGAGCACTCAGAGAAGACCTCAAGCGACTTGATTGAATGTTGCTTCCTGGGAGATGAAGCGTGGGTACATTTGGCTGAGGCCAAGCAACAGATGAGTGCCCATTCCCAGAAGGAGAAGTGGGTTGGCCAAAAGGGTTTGGTGACACGGCAGACATTGATGAAGGAGATCCAGGCAAAAGGCTCAAAGCAGCAGCCATGTCCATGACACTAGCACCAGAAACAGATGAGCGAGGTGATGGCGCTACTGATCCACTAGAGACATACAAGGGACGAAGCTCTTCAGCTGTATGGGCAAAAAAGCAAACACGCCTGTTGCAACTTGTGCCATCCTTGCATAGTCGAGTTCTGTATTGAGCTGGGTGTAGCCAGCACTCAAACACTCCATGAGCATACTCGCACATATCACCACGCCTACAAGCACCCTTTCTAAAATCAGGGCACGGCACACAGCTATAGTGGAACTTTCTGGGATCTCTTCGACGAGCATTCTCTCCCGGGTGTACAAAAGGGCACTCAGTCCAATCATGAGAATATGCTCGGGAACAAGGGCGGACCTTAAATGAGAACATGCGGAACTCATCAGTTGCATAGATGCTGTTTTTTATGTCTGGTAGTGATGGGTCAATTGGGTACTCTTTCTTCTCAGCAACAGTACCAACATGTACCTCATTAAACTTAGAAGCCATTGGTGAAGATAGTGACTCCGAAGGCGATGATGGTGATCCATTTGTAGGCGATGCAGAAAGAAGCGGTGAGCTGGAATTTGAACTAATGGACACCGTTAAATTGTGCTCACCATCAGAGACAACAATACAAGAATTATTGTTTCCAAGAAGATCTTCAAGAACCATTCTCATGGTTTGTAGTTTTGGTGGAACAACAATAACATCGATAGGACGATGACCATTGGCATCAACACAATTTGGATCAGCACCCGCTGATAAAAGCAACTTGACTACATCAATTGCATTAACAGAACCTCCAGAAGCAGCACAATGAAGGGCAGTGCTTTTATCCGAGCCACATGAGAGGTTCACATTAGCTTCAGAGTGCATCAATATAAGCTTCAGAACCTCAACATTACCATAGATAGCAGCAACCATCAATGGAGTTTTGCATTCAAGAACTATCTGTTTTGAGCCTTTTCGACGTCCATACCACAGTCCAACCTCATCAGTGCAAGAAACATTATGCTCAACCAATCTTTTGAAGCCTTCAACATCATTGTTAGCAGCAACTTCAAGAACACTCGAAAAAGAATTTTCAGCTGCAGTTAGATTATTCATATCTTTGTTACTAGATTTTGATTGTTCTGGACCACCACACATATTCCAATTAGCTGAACCAAAAAGAAAAATTAATGAGAACTCACTAATCGAGTAAACTAATAACTCCATTCAGGAGCTTGAAAACATGTGACATCAATTGAAATAAATGATTTGAGTAATAATCTCACCAAACCAAACAAACAAAAAAACCATTCAAAATTCAAAACTCTTCATGGTTAGATGTGTATGCAGCATGTAAATATGCATCAATCTCAACTTCAAAGGAAAATAATTTATACTACCACAATGAATACGCAGCAATCAAAGAATTCACATATTAGAATATATAAATATATCAAGCTAAATACTGCAGAACCTCACAAAACTTCAATCTAATAGGGAAAAACACCATATCAAATAGAATCATTGTCAATCACTTGCCGAAATCAGCACACAGAGTTGTCTACCTCTGATCACAAGCACGAAAACACGCCTAGATCATCAATATGCAATAGAGACCACTAGCTTTTTCAACTGGATCACCACAGTATAAAATCATACACAAATTCGAACACACAACATCATATCAACAGAAAACTTAAAAGATAAGTTAAGACAAAACCAAAAGAAAATAATCATCCAACAACAAAGAGAATCTTAATAAAAGGTAGATCTGCTCATAATCTAGAATAATCTATTTAACCATTACGGATAATATAAAATCAATGCTTTTGTTTAGGTGAAAGCATTGATTTTTATTCTCAAAATTTAAACTTTTTGTTTGCTATAAACAAGAAGAATCAAACATATCAGACGATTTCACTTCAAAATAAAATAAAATAAGTTAATACTACGTCATATCAGCTATCATAAAATCAATATCAAAATCCAACCTTTCACTTTTCTGTTCACTTTCCTCCACTTTCTCATCAACCAAACACAAAACAAAAACCCCCATTTCGTGAAACCAACAAATGAAAATAATAACTTTCACAAACTTAACATAATTATATTATAGAGACTTGGCAGAAAATATATATAATTTTAAAAAAAAAAAAGGAGCTCACCCAATAAGAGAAGCTAAAACGCGCGAAAGAAGGCAGCTCACGCGAGAGTCAATGGATCTAGATAGAGAGATTGTGAATAGACACCACCGTGAAGCTTCATGGATCTGCAGCAGAGTGAAGATCAGCCCTCCAATGATACACGGAAACCAGACAAGTTGATGAAGTGCTTTATAGCAGAACTGCACCAACAAGTTAGCATCTTTTCCTTCTAGTTCGATGCTAACGAGGAAACTAAAACGAGAGAGAGAGAGAGAGAGAGAGAGAGAGAGAGAGTAACGCCTCTGGAAAATTAAAATGAAATTGAAGCGAAATGCGGAATTTTGCGGGGTTGAAGTTGAATTTTCAAAAAAGATTTGAAGTTTGAGGAAGAAATTAAGTGAAATGCTGTTGAAATGCACGTTAAATGAAATTGAGATGAGAGTGAAATTTAAAGTGGAGGGAGGGAGAGTGGAGTGGGTGACCGGTTTGGCAGGGAAAAGAGGGTTTCAATCGGGTAGGTTGGAGAAAGTCTAAAGAAAAAAACGTATCTGGTCACTCAAATTATGTCACATGTACATAATTTATTGCATATGATATACTGAAGATTTTATCTTAAACATTAAAGTTCGTTTCGGGTATATAGTGGATTTGATCGGATATAATTAGATTAAATTGGATATGATATTTTAATATATATTTATATTTTATGAAAATAAATTTGAGGTTACATATGGTATGTAAAATAATGGATTTTAGAAAATTAATTTAATAAATTTAAATAAAATAATTTTAAATTTATGATTTCAATATTCATTTTCATTCCATCGATATAAACAATCTTTAGACGAGTGAAAAATGGATGGATTGACGTTAGCTTGTAAATTCGAGTCAATTTTTTATTAGATCGATAGAGTGTAATGCAACAAAAACTAATAAAAATGGTGGGGGACGTAGAGGGGTGAGTGACTGGCTGAGGTGGTGAAAGGTGGTGCGGACATGAAGTGGTTGGAAAAGGTGGATTGGAATTGAAGATTGGGAGTCCGCCAATGAAAGGGGGAGAGAGGGGTGAGGCGTCACGGCGGTGGTCAATTATAGTAAAAATTTGTGGGAGTCAATCAGAGGGAAAAGAGATTTTGAAATTGAGAACTTCTTGACCCATGTCTCTTGCCATCGTAACGCTAGATTTTTGTTTAAATCTGTAGTGCATGATTAATTTTCAATAGTCTTTCCTTTAGGCACAATTTGGACATAGTTGTTTTATACATTTTCAATATTTGAAATTGCATCACTTGAACAATTTTTTATTATATTGTCTGCTTATTAACTCGAGTGATTAATGTGCTTTCATATTACGTTTATGATAGAAGTTTAAGTTCTATAATATATATCCACCAACATATATACGGAGTTTTTTTTTTTTTCCTTTCTTATTGTGAAGTAGATCTCTCTCCTAATGTAATAAAATGAATAGATTTTCACGTTGCATACCTAGTGTTTAATCTTGACACGTCTTAATAGATCATTGACCATAAATGTTATTAGATTTTCAATAACCTTAAAATAATAAATAAAAATTCCTAAGTGGATTACAAAAAGGGTAATGAACTAGGTAAACTAATACATATCAAGTGCAATCTCAATCACAAATGCGTTTTAATTTAGGGCTTATTCATTATGATTGATATATATTGTTTTGAAAAAATTAACATTTTAGCAATATTATAATCATAATTTTCAAACTTTATTTTTATGAATTTTTAAATTAAACTATACTGGCCAATAATCACTCTTGTGATTACATTGATGTTATATAGTAGCATGACCCTTCTAATCTATTGATTGGAAACTTATGTTCAAATTTGTGCTAAGAAAGTGATAGCGTGTTAGATCTTTAACCTTTTTGCATGTACAACATTTTATTTAGATTTGTTAATTTGCATATGCAACATTTCATTTAGATTTGTAAATTTTCATATGGTGACGCGTAATTAGAAATGATTATCTAATGCAGATATTTGAATGTGCTCTCAAATTTATACTTACAAATTAGGTATAATCATTTAACCATTAAATATAATAAAATATGTGCAACATTTATTTTGTAAGTACATATATATACAAAGAGTTTTCTTCTTTCACTGCATGTTTGGTGGACATGACTGGACCGAAATCCAATCTAGTCCTTTGTTGGGCAAAACGATAAGGTCAAACAAAATGCAATCTTATCTCTTCAATTTTCCTATTTAAATGGGACTAATTAGAGAATAAATCTTATGATTGTAGAAGTCGTAAAAAAGATTAATCGTGGTAAATCTTGTTAAATTTTTATCCATTTAATGTTAACTTTAAAAGTAACCAGAAAATAATAAAGTATGATTACAATCTAAAAGGTAATATTGCATATATAACGGTTAGAATGATCCAAAAATCATCATCGCATTATGTGTAGGTTGACATGATATATGCAGTGGAATCAGTCCCTTTTAATGATAGTTGGATTGCTCGTTTTCACAGTAGATAGATGTGCATGCATTTGGATTATGAATATCTAACTATCATCAACCTTGACATCAACTTTTAACTTTATATGAACAATGAAAGCACGTTATTTAGATCTGAAGTTTCTTAAGACATTGATATGAGGGTCAAGTCACAACAATATTAACACACAATGTGTTATGATCATGTAACTGTATATGTATCTCAATTAAGATAAAAGAAGTTTTAATGATTTTACGTTTCTCAAACATCATTTAGTAAAGATACACATTTACAATTAATTAAGTGGTTGTGCACTTCTTACTCTGTATTTATAATTAGATTTTAAGTTGTACTTAATCATAAAATAGTAAATGCATTTAGGAAACCCCTTTTTCATATTAAGAGAATAACGATTTCATTATTCTGATGATGATTGATATCGATAAGAAATAATCATGATAGTAGTTTAAAAAATAATCACGATGGTTAGAGATTATTTCACATTTAATTATAATTAATTAGCTAAACATCTGCACTGATCTTAATCAAGTTAGGCATAATGGGTGAAGAGTTACATTGATTTTATTAAGATTTCCACTAAATTAATAATTATGTGAACTTCTTGAGTCTTTTCAATTACTTATGTTCGTTTAGAATATAAAATTCATGGAAGTTTTTAGTTTCTAATTGTCTTGTTATTGTAATGTACCTATCACTCTTCCATTAACAAATTCTCATTATTAGTGATTATGTTGGTCTTATTACAATCCATGGCGTTTTTTTTTTTTTTTTTTCATTTTCACATTTATAGGTGTAGATATTTTAGTTAAATGTTAAAATTAATATGCCAAAAGGCATGAGTAGTATCGCCAACATTTGATCCCAATAATTTCCCATCTTCCCTAGAAACAAAATTTTGATATTTCGAATAATTTAATCGTGGATCAATACGTTTCACATAAAACAGTTTTTAGGTCCAATCAATTTATTCTTGGTTGGGTATGTGATTTTCTTCTTTTTTTTTTTTTTCCCCTTATAATGTAGAATGTCAACAAATGAGCTTCAAAATAAAGGAACCTAATGCCACGTCTAATATCTTAATATCAAACTTGCATTATCCATGTTTATAATAATAATATTAATTAAAAAAATTGTTGTTTTAATCAATAAGGATGAGTGGGTCATTGTTTATGACGGTATTTAAATTTAAGATGATGTTTGGTGCAATTATTTACTTTTTGTTTTCACAACCAACATGTTAATTTAAATAATGTAATGGTGACAATTCTTTTGCCATAAGAATCCCATCATCTTTAAAGATGCTTGCTTTCTTTAATTGGTAATATGAAGATGACTTCTCAAGTTCTAAAAGTTTGGTGCATCCTAACCTAAAGACAAAATAAAAGATTGCGAGCATATTTTTTTTTCTGGTCATGTCCCTAGATGAAGCATTACAAAAACTAATTGTTAGTTACTTTACACATGGTGAGGGGCTTTCCGTTCCCACACTCATTCTTTTTTTCATACATAAGAAGTGATTTTAAGTTTTGAACCTCCATTGCTGATACTAAGGGGAAAAAATAAAATACGCAACCAAATTGAATTGAACAAATTTCAGAAGTTTTTAAATTCATTACTCCTACACGGAGTATCAATATTGATCTCATTTACATGTATCATATTTTTTATTTATTTGAAATGCGACGGAGCAACTTACAACTTAATCATATATGATATATACTTTATTCTAATATTTATACAAATAGTTAATGATTTCATAAATAGCATAAACATCTACTGTTGATTAAACGTTTGTGCATTTCCCATTTTTATTCGTAATTAAGTTTAAATCTTATCAAAGAAAAATGCAGTTGTGCAGAAATTTGTTTCCTATATCATGTAAAGAGCTATCAGAATCATACTTACAGTATCTAACATTCATAAGTTTTGATAAATCATTGTCTCGCTATTAATTTAAAGAAAAAAACAATATAATTGTCATAAATGATAAATGGGCATCAAAGTTAATTATTTTCCATTAGGTAGTGAACAGCAATTTATGAATTTCAACGGAGCACCTTAGCAAAAAAGTAAATAAATGGATCAAAAAATGCACAACGTAGCTCATGCAGGTCTCGAACCTGCAACCTTCGCGTTATTAGCTCTAACCAACTGAGCAAATAGCCCAGTTGATTAGACTGTTTAAAATGCAACTTAATGCACATAATCTATTTTAATCCAATACCTAAGTCATAGGCTCTTTGAATTTGATGCTATTTGTTGCAAAGACACCCGCAACTAGAAATAAATAGATACCTACAAGATCCAAGATCTCAATGTAAGTCTACTTTATGTTAAAAGGTTCTTTTAGGGCCTCTTTTGATAGCTTCATCTCAACTATTTTGAAAGCAACCCATTGATTAAGATTTTTAATCAATCTTAGAGAATATTTTACATCGTTACGGATGTATTTAAATAAAGAAAGTTCTGTTAGTTGTTTGTAACATTTGCTTCAAATAGACAATTCCTTAATGAAAAAAAAAAGTTTTTTTTTTTTTTCTCTCACAAAATAAAGATCAAAGATTATTTACTTTTTTAACTATTACAGTTGTTGTGGAGGTCAGGAAATAGCTATATGAATCGAACTTATAATTTCAAATGTATAAATGTAAAAGGTATAATGTATAACTGACTTTTTGTTAGCTGAAATCAACTTTTGAAAAATGTTTTTTAAGCAAGAAATGTTCAAAATATAATAAATATACACATATCATTTATTAGTACATGTGGTTGTAAACATTTTTATCATCTAAGATTATAATTTGTGTGTAGTTTTCTCTTCTTATTAAAAACTTGTTATCTCTCATTTATAAAAATATATATTGTATTATTCAAATAGTATTTGATCGTAATAGGTTCATAAATATCTAATCGATTTGATATAACTTTAAAAAGAAATGTATTTTGAAAATCATAAGTCTAAAGGCATCCTATTCCTCGAAAAATAAATTGGTCCCAAATCGAAGAGCACTTCTTGGCAATAAGCACTTACAATGTGATTCTCAATCTCAATCTAGCGTCTCATTTTCTTTCAGGAGGATGACACAAACTTGGGTCTATTCATTCGGCTCCCCCTAGTAGGAACAAATAGAAGGTGGAGCCCAATCAAAGATTTTGTGATAATTGATCTCATCATCGTACACTTGGCATGTCAAGTCCTTATCGCGATGTCAAATTACGTGATTGTTAATGAGTTTACTGCTTCTTTATTCACATTCATTCACCCATCAATTTCTAGGCCAAAGAAATTATTCCTCTCTTGAACCACCTTTCGCACCTTATCTTCAAGAAAATCGAAAATTAGTGGCCTAGAAAGAAAATTCGTTTATTATACATACTACATGATTCATGCATCTAGATAATAAACTTACATCATGTTAATGTTAATGTACATATTTATACCCAAAATCACCAGCATAACTGATGATTTTCTTTTAAATATATGTATTGTGGAACAGTTAAGTATTGGAATATGACTATTCTACTAAGAAATGTCTTTGGTGAGGAAAAAATTCGATTGCAGTAAGATACATTATACATTTTATTGTGCTAGTAGCACATGTAAACTTAGTCAAATGTATAATCGTAATGCAGATGCGTGTAAATATATGTATATTTTTAAATGATAAATTTTTTCATTTGATAAGAAATGAAATCTCAATGAAATGCATCGTATAAATTTCAATGTGATCACATTTATATGTTAATTGTATAACATGATCATGATAATATATATATATATTGTTAAATAATAGATATCTTGTTCCGACAGAGGATGTATATGCACCCCATTTCGCATAGTTTCTTTTCTTCTATAGATGAAAATTTGGATGCAATGAGATGTATTATGTAGCTTATGTAACCACGACACACAATAAAAATTACAATATAATAAGATCACAATAGAAATGCATGTGTATCATCGTATTACACGCGGTAGACTCCCTCTTAAATTGGCAGAGGATTTTGCACGTGTTCGGTAGTGGAGATCATGCATATCAGATTGGGACTCACATCACCGTCTATCCCCATAGGGTCCCGGATCGGGGCAAAGCTTCTCCGCTAAGTTGTGGCCATATGGGATCATCTGAGCCGTTGATCAGTCATCAAAAGTAATAAAAATAAATTAATCATTCATTTGTACTATCAGAAACCAAAGCTGTCAAATGGTGGGCCCTCAATGGTGTGATAGATCATGGGCCTTGTTTTTCAAAAAATGTAGGGCCCATTTGTTGCATGTAGTCCAGGGCACGATTGACCAAATCTAATGGACTATTAAAATTACATTCCCAGTCCCAGTCCCCATCTTGTCAATCACATAATCTTTGTACCGTCAATAAAGCTACAAAAAACGTATCAATTAATTGCTAACATTTCTACTTAGTGTGATATGCGACTGATTAAAGACTATAAGATAATTCTTTTTTTAAAAGAAAAAGACTATAAAATAATTTCTGGGAAAACATAAAATTTTATCTGAAGTTTGACTTAGTCATAAGTGGATGCGTGTCACTCGATAAAGATGTTTAAAAACAAAGATTTGAAATTTAGAAGACTTTAAACAAGTTCTTCAAGTGATTTAGTATGTAAATATCAATTTCAATAGAATTATTTCGATGATATTTTTTATATTAATATTTAAGAATTTTTTATATATCATATATACTTTATTCGGTTTAGACATTTAGATATAACTATACGTCACATAAAATATAAAATGGTATTTTGAATCACTTTTTCAGTCCACTTGTTAGCAATTTGAAAATGGCTACTAAGTTAGTGAGATAAAAGTTCTCTTTGAAAGCAACGAGGAACAAAACAGAATGGGAAAAAGAGGTGTGTTTTTCCAATGAACTTCATTTAATTTTCATTCTTTTGCCATAATTAATATTTTCATGACACTACTTGAGTGTGACAAGGAACTGTGATTAAAAGAAAGAAAAGAAGAAAAATAAATGGAAAGTCACAGCAGTATAAAAATTCGGTCCATCACTGGCACTTGTGCTTTTTAATATTAACAAGTCATGATGAAATTTCGATGCACGCAATTCTATCAATACGTAAAAGAAGATTGTAGATTCTCAAAGATCTTTGAGAAATATTGGCAAAAATGACATCTATCCATTGAAAAGTGAAAACCAATAAGAAGCGTAACATATGATCAAAATCGTAATTTCAATTAAAATACATTGTATATACAAAATAAAGTAAAATACATGGAAACCCACGTAGGTGTAGCACCATCGTCCATGTAAGTATATATATTTTATAATCCAAAAATCTTTCGAAATCGTTTAACCGATTTGAATTGGAAATTAAAACCTCTATTAAACCCTATATATATATATATATTTAAATCGAACTCTACAATATTTTAAAAAACAGTAAATTATAATATTTAACCAAGTAAATACATATAAAAGTTTGAACATTGAATATTAAGGAAACAAATCATAATGTCTAATCATTTTTACTAGCCGCTCATAGGGTTAGTACCATTGTTAATACATACCACAGCTTATTGGTGGCAAGTGTCACTTAATTTTATGAGCAAAGTATGTATTATATTGTGAGAAAATATGTCATAAAATATTTAGTTGACGTGTTATACTGATGATGGTGTGACATTCTTTAATAATCATATACGTGACATTTATCTTTAATAAAAAATTAATATTGGTGTCTTTTTTCATTTCTAAAAAAAAAAATTATTTAAAAATTATATCATACATCTTGCTATTATTAGAATAACATACCAAATATTATGTGTTTAAATATTACATTAATATCAACATAACGTACTAATTAAATGTTTACGAAAGATTTTCTTGTGTATACTATAGGTAAGCGTCTCTTAATTTTATGAGCAATAAATTACATATGAGTATAAGGGGGGTGTATTCAATCTAGATTTTATTTGAGTTTATTGGAGTTTCTTTTAATGATAGATTTTGATGAATTCTATAGATTTTATGGATTCTATCATATTTTGTTAGAATTATATTTAAAAGTTTATTGGATTATTTAATGGATTCTATAAGATTTTGTTACAATTCTATTTAGAGTTCGTTAGATTTTTGATATAGATTTAAATGAAATTAGATATATTTAAATGAAATTGTTAATTATTTTATCTTTAAAAAAAAAAAAAATCATATGATAAGCAGTATGTTTTACTTGGCCCAACTTTCACCACCAAATTATATAACTTATGAATATAATTATTTTATTTTTATAAATCACATTAATGAAAATTTTGATATTATAAAATGATATTCATTTTTTCACGTCTAATTATTTCTTGATTTTTTTTAAATGCTAGTATTTATGTATCAACTTCAGATCAGATCATATTGTATTTATACATTTTTGAAGAGTGTATCACACTCAATAAAGTTGAAAAACATCAAGTTTAAAAATTAATGCAAATCTATAGCACCAGTAAAACCTCTTTTTGTATGTATGTGTGCTTGTATGTATACATGTAGAAGATTGATAGTTTCACGTTTTTAAATTAGCAAACTTTTAGGGCCAATGTTTAACATAACAAACAACATATAAATTGTAAGTATAATGTATCAGTAAAATAGGTGAAATAATTATCAAAAACTCAAAAATATTAATAACATTATTCAGGGTGAATTTGTCATATTTTGTATGTGTTATTATTGCTTAGAAACCTTAGAGGCCATCGCTTAGTTTTTATCCATTATTTATTTATACCTATACAACATTTATCCATTCTCCGTAATTGTTATAGTGCATTATGAAATTATCATTTGTGGAACCACGATCGTAATAAGTCAAAACAGAATAAACCTAGATAAAATTAAGAGATGGGTCAATCTTCAATTGCATCAACTTGTAAAGTATCAACAAACAGAAAATTTCAGTTTCCTCTTCGAATCTCAGCTACTAGATTTTGTATAGATTAACGTGAGATTGTAATTATTGTCAATCAAAAGATTGGATTTTTGTAGGTTTTTGGGTTCCATTAGAAACAAAAAGACTTGTTGATTGTTAAAAAATTTGTAGGTATTAATGATTTAATCACTGAAAAAAATTTCAAGAGAAAAAAAAAATGAAGATATGAAATCTTTGGAGGTAGGGTATGATTTCATATGAGTTTTTTTATTCATATATAGGTTTAAAAAATCTATTAAAATACAATTCTTATAATATCATTGATTTTTTTAATACACATAAACTTATTTAGATTTATTAAAAGGCTTAATTGAATACACAAAAATTTTATTGGAATCCTTACAAATCTGAATTGAATACACCTGGATTTTAATAGAATTATAAAAAGTTTAGATTGAATACACCTATATTTTTAAAATCTTTTAGATTCCAATAGACTCCTAAGTTGAATACACCCCCCTAAGTTCATTTTTCTAGATTTGACTTTTCAGAACTCCAAGAAAAGTAGAGAAAATTTATATCAACCTAACAAAAAAGCATAAGTTTTAGATCTAAAACAAAAACTACTAATAAAATTTATAACAATCTAAGCCAAAAAGGATATTGCAATTATCAATATAAGTTTTACCATCTAAAACAAATGAACGATACTAAGAAAATTTATAACAATCTAAGGCAAAAATATATTGCAAATATCAATCTGGCTTTTACAATGTTAATTTGCAATAATCCAAGAAACGAACGTCACGAAGCTTTTTAAAATATTAAAATTAATTCCAACTCTAAGAAGAATCCATATAACATAAATATTGAGTATAAATATAAAGATTATGACTTTTTATGTAAATTTAAATATCATCATTATAAATATTACATTATCTGTCATAACAAATTATTTACGACAACAATAACCATAAATTGGATTATTTATACGATAAAGACATTTACAAATATAGAACAAATTTAAAGGAAAATCAAATGTGCATAATTCCTTGATGCATATCAGTTCGTACTCCAAAAATAAACCACTGAATTACAATATTGAACAAAGTACAGTACACAACAAGATCGCAGCTCATGATCACAAACTGTAGCGTGAACGAAATTCCCATCAAAAGTATGGAACTAAAAGAAAGAAAACAACCCCAAGAAAAAAAAAAAAAAAAAAACAAAATAGTCACAATATCACACACACATTCATATATATAGTAGATTATTGAACATAATTTGAATATACTGACTAATTTGTCCTCGATTTATGTTTTGCTCTTGCCTTGAATAATCGTTTAACAAGTTTCTTTAGTCCCTTCTTATCGGCTCTTTTGTCTACTCTCTCTTCTTTCCGCTTTTCTGCTTCGAACTCTTCCTTTATCTGCAAGCATAGCTGAGATACGATACATCAGAATCCAACACACACTCCCTAACCCTCCATCAGAGCCACACATCAAAATCATACATTATCATGTGATCTTTAACATTGTGAGTATACTTATTGTGTCATAGACCATAAAAACTTAAAATGATAGGAAAAAAACAAAGAGAAAATGTCATTAGATGACACTTTTAAATATTAGATTGATAATCTTATCTCATTTCAATAAAGTTAACAATTGAGTCTCAAACCTTATTTTTTTTACACAAATATCTTTGATAAAATTTATGAGAATGCTATATTTTTTGAAAGATGACTCAATTGTTACATTTATTATAATAATATTTTGATATTTTTACATATGATTTATGACTCAATTGTTATATTTTTTTAAAAATGATATAAATGTTAAATCATTAATTTAATGTGCTATTTTTATACTTGTCCCACCAACCAACCATAATATTTAAAAATTGTAGTGGATGAAATTTATAATATTTAATATACAGTCAGATGGTAAACATCAAATAGACATTAAATTCCGCTTGCCGTAAATAAAAATTTTAAATAGAGATAACGAGTATTTGAATCGAAACGTTTATCTCATGGGAATAATGAGAATTTGAATTTAAAACCTTTATATTTTAAACTATATCAGTAATTAAAAAAATAAAAACTTAAACTTTTGAATCTATTAGATAAATTGATTAGTATACATTAGCCGTCGAGATTTAATGTTAAATGTTGAATAAATAGGTTAACAGGATCCTGATTGATACACATATATACAGTACCTTTATGACACGGTCCTCTACGTGGTCTAGCCTCTAAATGAGGTTTCCTTTGACTTCGGTCTCCATGATCAATCGGACGGCAATGCTTTTCTAAACTGTTTGGGGAGAAATCAGCGGACGATATATGCCCTTCACTTGTTAGGGTCCCACTTGATGGAGTCGATGGAGTTGAGCTCTTTGGTGATCTGCTGCAGCTTCTAATTTTCTCCAAGTGCCTCAACTACAAATTATCATGCATGCACGTGTTACAAAAGCATCAATCATCTTAATTCTTAATGCATGCAGACACTTACGCTTTTACTCTTCCATTGAATTAGCAATATCGTAAAGCATTAGGACGCAAAAATTGAGATTTTAATTAAAGTTCGAATGTTCAAAGTTTTTAGTGTGCTTTATTGACAGGGTTTCAAACCAAGTAAAAAAAAAAAACATTAAAATTAATGAAGAAATATCTATCAATTGTAATTTTTTCTCCAACTTTGCATACAAGATTATTGCACTAGCTAGCTAGGTTGATTTTAAACATTATAATTATTTAATCAAACTTTTATAAGCATTACAAACATATACATTTTGCTTGTATGTAAAAGGGAACAACACGTGACTATGGAATGTACACACTAACTAATTATCTCCTCTCAATTGTTTATTATAATAATCAAATATATTACCCAAAACATTTCTAATAAGCAACATAAAACATAAAATCAACTACCCAATCATATAATAATGAACTTTACAAATTATAAAGTGAAAGAGTCCTTTATGTTTTACCCTCAATTTTATAATTGCTGGCTCATGTTATTTGCAAAGAAAATTAATGAGAAGAAAAGTTATGCAACAAAAGTGCTTTAACAAAAAGCACTTACCACGTTGTCTAAACGATCCAACCTGGAGAGAATCGGGGCTTCTGTGACATCCATCGCAGTTGATCATTTTGGAGCAAAAACAACACAACTTTCTTATATTTTGGGTGACAAATATTGAGATTATATTTGGGTTTGAGTTGGATTGGGCCGAGAAAGAGAGAGCGATTCTTTAAGGAAGTTCAGAGATCGCTTATTGAAGTGTAAATTATCTGCATTGATGTAGAAGCTTACTGTTGTGACTTACCAATGTTGGAGAAGCTTACACGTGTGACTGACGGATGATCAAAGATAATGATAAATCATGATCAATGATGATTGCATGTTCATCTGATTTGTCGACACGTCAAGTGTTACATGCAACGAGTGTTATTCAACCACGTGTCATGCGTTCTGAGTACTCAAAGCCAATTTTGATTTTGTTTAAGGTAAATGGAAGTGTGGCATGGATCGTGTTAAACATTTCGAACACAACGTGATTTGGAGAAAATTACTTTCAATACCTTCTTGTACTTTCTTTGCTTTAATAAGTGGAATTTAAAACTTTGAACTCCCTCGTCAAAATAGAATAATAATATAACTGATTCAATTAAATGTTATTTGAAAATTATCTAAAATATATTTTTTTCAATAATTTGAAATTTGAATTTACTCACCAACATTAACAGATAGCA
This sequence comes from Dimocarpus longan, assembly GCA_022984855.1. NCBI lineage: Eukaryota > Viridiplantae > Streptophyta > Magnoliopsida > Sapindales > Sapindaceae > Dimocarpus > Dimocarpus longan. Next base: position 25,005,965 of record CM041022.1, read on the forward strand.
TAATTAATGGACGAAAAGTTCAGTCGAAAACAAATCAGTTCGGTGTAGTTATAGTTACTATCAATATCTTTCATACTGTGAATTCAAAATAGGAAAATGCTTCTAGTATTTTTTTAAGAGCAGGGTTCGAAATTCAGAGCTCATTTATCAACATAAAGTGACAACATAACTAACTAGGGGTGAACATCTCTAACCCAATTCGACAAATCCAACCCAACCCGATTAAATCTTCAAAAAAATTAAGATGGATTGAGTTGGGTTAGATTGAAAATTCAACTCAATCCGACAAATATCCATCTTTAGTTTTAAATCCAAATTTTTATTATTTTTCTATAAAAATATTTACTAAAGATGAAGATCAATAATAGTCTCTGGTAGATTAAATATTTCATTTTGAATCATTGAATATTTATTTGTATTTGTTTTATTTATAATCAAATTGCTAAGATTAAAAAAGTTACTAACTAAATTTGTTATGCTTTCGTGGTAAATTAAATCCAACCCGATCAACTCAATCCAAACTAACCCGATTATAATTGGGTTGGGTTGAAAATTTTTTAACTTAACCCATGTTAGGTTGAGAGATTTTTAATTCAACCCAACCCGAATAAAAAAACGCCAATCCCTATGACTAACTAGCTTCTTTGTCTTCTTTCGACAAATTTTTTTTTTTGAAAGATTCTTTCAACAAATTTTCAAACATGAAAAAACTGCAATACATCAATTAACGTGTCATTTTTTGGCTATTTTGACGTTCTTTTTGCTCTACTGTACAACCTCTCGGCTCGTTTGTTTTCAATGGTGCAATTGCAAGAGAGATATCTCAGATGAAGAAAAAAGTACCCCAAAGGCCAATATGTCATTTAGAATGAAACTAGTATAAGATTTTTCTTTTACTTACCATCAAATGAATTAGAAGTCTGTTCCCTTACTGATAAAATCAATTCATATTTATATAGTTCTAAATTTTATTTTCATAAACTATATCTAGCAGTCAACAGTCTAACTTTTACCCCCTAAAAGCTATTTTAACAATATATAATATGATTGTTTATAAGAGATAAAACATGTATCATTTGAATGGATACATATAGCAAATTTACTTGAAAGTTGATACGATTGAAAAAAGACAATATTAATATCTTAATCTGTCTTATTTCTTGCTCTACGATTTGATGATTGAACTCCATTAATTTACTCTCCATAACGGAACTATAAATAATACAATAAAATCATCTTCTTCTGATCATATACGCAAAACACATTAATCGGACAATAACTTTTTTTCCAACTTTGGATCAACAACTTCATAGTTCAAAAAAAGATCGCGTATGCATATATACACAATAATAATGGCAATATTTTCAGTCATTAGCAGTTGTTTCATCAAGCGTTCATTGTCATCGTGTCGAGTGTCCAACAATGAAGTTATAATTGGCGATGACTTGAATGTGTAGAAGAGTACTTCACCTAGTTCAAAGCAACAACCCAAAAGCAAATCGTCTAATAAAGCTCAAATTTTAGTTTCTTATCTTTCTCTTAATGTTCCATCTAATTTATATATGACTATATGAGTAATGTTAGACTTCTCAAATATATTACTCAAATGATGTGACCTATGAGTTATCAAAATCCTATTAATTATCACATCATCTCATAATTTATAAAATCTTGACAATTCACATACTACATCATTTGGGAATAAATTTGGACAAAATATTTGAGAAACCTAATATTAACCCCATACACACACACAAAATCAATAAATATATAATTATGTTTGTACGATAATCAATTCTACGTGATCTTTATTGTTTTACAATTAAGTTCATAGTTTAAAACATTAATTAACTCATGAAAAATTGAGACTTTAATATCGCATCATTGATTTAAAATGTCAAAAAAAAAAAAAAATCCCAAGAAATTTGAGATTATTTTAGGAGAAAAAAAAATTCAATTAATAATGGGCCTGAGTATTGGGCCTAATAACTGGCCACAAGGCCCATAGGCACTATAATAACAGAAACCAACCCAACCCAACCACCTAAGTTGTCCACTTGTTGCAACCAGACGAAGTGGTTTCAGCCTTGATAATTAAATAATTGGATTTCGTCTTCCTCTTCGGCAGCTTCATCGACCTTCATGTTGTTTGCAGTTGACATCTATATGTGATGTGTTGTCTCCTCTTCTACTTGCAACATTGAACGTTGATGATTCTCCTACCCAAGCTAATCAAACTAACCCAGATTCTGGTTGAGTAGATTAAGTACACTTATTCAACATACTTAACAGACATAATCGATTTAACACACTTTGTGTAATTGTTTGGTATTTACTATTATTAAAAGATTTTTTTTTTTTTTATAATCCATGATTTTTGTTGATTATAATAAATGCAATATATGTTGTCCCACTCTCCAACTTAGTTATCCATTAAATAGATTAAATTGGTTGTTAATTAAAATTGTATAGTTTTTATCACATAATGATAATTAATTAATATAAACTAAACGCGTGGGAGAAAGATGTGGATGGATACCAAACAATTGGACTTTGTCAAAAATATATAAAAAGGGGAGTCAAAGTAACAAGAATTGGGTATAGAATTAGCATGTCCGATGAAAACACACACACATATATATATAATTTTAAAAAGGTTCATATTGTTATAAAATTAAAATAAATAAATAAATAAAATCAAGGGATTAAAGAGAAATTTACCAGGGACTTGATATAAAATTTGAATTAAAATATTGATAGCAGGAGACAGAGGCGAGACAAATTCAACAAAAGCAAAGTGAGAGCAGGAGAGAGAGAGGTAGAATAGGAAAGAAAGAATATAAAATAACAAAAGAAAACAAAAGCAAAAGTATCTGTATATATTTTTGTTCAGTGCAAGCCTTACATATATATAGGCAATAGGGTCGGTTATAAAACCGACTTAAACTTTTATATTATTATAATATTATTATAATATAATCGTCCAGAAGTTTCACAATACATATAACACATAAGTTGGTAGTTGGGCATGTCAAAGTAGACATTAGAGATCATAAAGGAAGATACCTATCAATTTTTTAATGCGGTCTCTTCCTTGCACATATTTTCTCATCATGGCATGTACATTATAAATAACGCAGTACTCTTCACACGCAAACTTATCAATCAGTGAATCACAGCTCTCTGAGAACTTGCCGTCAGTTATAAATTCCAACAAACAGAAACAACCCACAAAACTCTTATCTCGATCAGCCAACTTCTCAATAAAAAAGCAAGAGAAGGCAGCAACACCAACCATGGCTATACTTTCAGTTATTAGCAGTTGTTTGAAGCCATTGTCGTCGACTTCGACGTCGTCTCGAGTCTCCAACAATGATGTAATTGATGACTCTAATGTGAAGACGGCTTCACCTAGTTCGAAGAAACAATCTAAAAGCAAATCATCAAAAGCTCCAATCATAGTTTCTTATTTTCCTGTTAATTCCTATGTGTCTCGTTTGTAATTATTATATTTAGTCTCATTATGTACCTCTTATATTATATTTGTATGTATAACTTTAAACTTTTATAAAATCTACTTCATTGTTTGTTTTCCTCTACATTATATCTAAAATACAAAAATTAAAGGGTAATTATAATTCTTACAATCAAAATGCACTTTCTTTGTAGAGACCAGTGAGTTTTTTCAACATCAATACTTTTTGTTAGTTATAAGTTCAATACGTGATAAAATATAAGTAGATGATCAAATAGCAACATTTTTCGGGCTCATAGCTAAAATGAACCTCCTCCCTTGTCTTCAATGACAAAGGAGAACGACTAGGTGGCTTGTTCTTGTCTTAGTGGGTTCTCATTATCGTTAAATTAGTTAGCAAAATTTGTATTTCAATTATTGTCCTATTAAATTGAACGAATTCCATGTTTACCCATAGCTCACTGGAGACACAATATTTTCAGGCCGCTCTACTAAAATCCAAAAATAAGGCAAAGATTAACAATGATTGTGTCCTCAATCTCTCTGTCCTTCCACATAAGGCTCTTGCACGATTGCTTTGTAATTGTCATCACATCAGTATTATTTATGTCCTTACGTGATTAATTAGTTTGGCTAATCAAAAATAAAAATAACACAACTAACCCAACTAAGAGTCTAATCAAGTTGAAACTAATGAAAAGCTACTTCCAAAATCTTTTCTACTATGGTTTTTTTATATGTAGGGTTGAAATTTTGAACCAATTTATCAGGGGAAAGAAATACCAATTTTAAAACATGATGAAGGAATTACAACCTAGCAAACTTAGCTGACTTTGTATTAATATTTGATATTTGTCATGTAAATTCTCTTCTAACTCATGATTTTTGTTGGCCGGTCATCAAATAGATTCAATATGTATTGTTATAATCATTTTTTGTAGGTTAAACATAATTCTTACTCGAAACTATCATTGTCTTCAATTGATCGCCATTGAAGTTACGTTCTTATTTACAATTGTTGTAAGTGTTTTTTTTTTTTTTTTTTTTTTTTTTTTTTTTAAATCATGGTTTTTGTTGGTTTCATATTGTGTCTTCATCCAGTTTTTGTACCCATATTGTAAGATGAATGTATCCACACATTGCAATTTATTATAGCCTGGTTTTAACAAAATTTGTTTAAGTAAGTTAGTAACTAAATCCATAAACTGTTTCCTTCTTATAATTACTATTATTAAATTTATGATATTATTGTTTTTTGTTGCGTTAATATAAATTGAACTTATTCATTTTTTTTATAGCCTAACTATGACAATAGAGGAGGACCAAGGTTATGGCAAGTTCGGTTACTTGGGCTAACTATAGAAACTGCCGAAATTGCAAATCAAAATTATAATATATTGATTTTAATCCCACATAAGTTGATATGTACATATTCTTAAGAAAAAAAATTCAAAAAAGATGAGGTAATGTTTCAAAACAACCTGTCCAGACGCAAGGGAGAGACTAGAGAGATAGCGATGTATACCAAACATATTGACTTGTCAAAGACGATAAAAAAAAGGGTGTCAAATATCAGAATTAGCATGTTTGAATTGTGATGAAACATACATAATTAGAACAAGTGCAAATAACATGAGTTGATACATTGGACATGTGACATGTCAAAGTAGAGAGTAGGGGATCATCTAGGAAGATTCCTAGCGATATCATTTTCCATGTGGTCTCTTCCTTGCACGGCAAGGTCATCGACTTGCATATATTTTCTTATCATGCCATGCGTGTACACTACAAATAATGCACTACAAGAATCTTCTCTTCACCACAAAAACTCTTCAATCAGTCAATCTACAACAAAACTCTTCCCCCGATCGATCAGCAACTTATTAGTTAAATTAAGCAAGAGAAGGCAGCACCAACAGTGGCTATGTTTTCAGTCATTAGCAATTGTTTCAAGCCAGTGTCCTCATCCCGAGTCTCCAACAATGACGACACTAATGAGAAGAAGGCTTCACCTAATTCGGAGAAACAACCCAAAAGCAAATCATCAAAAGCTCCAATTGTAGTTTCTTATTTTCCTGTTAATTCCTCTTTGTCTCGCTTATAATTATTGTATTTAGTTTCGTCTCCAAACTTTTGTTTTGTGTATATAACTTTAAGCTTTAATAAAATTATTTCCTTTATACGTTATAAATGAAATACAAAAATCAGAAGTAAATTATAATTCTACAATTAAAATTAAGATTTAAGAATCAGATTTATATAAGCACATATATAGAGTTTTTTAATCAAAGTAGGTATTGATGAATTCACTACCAGATAAAATATTAATGGATCAGCCCATAGCCAAAAGGAACCTTCTCACATCTTCAATGACGCAGGGACTCGTTCTTAATTAATTCCGTTAATTGGTGGGTTCTTAAATCAATTAATTGTTATTTAATACAATATAAGAATGGTCATGATAAAATCACTAGCAAGATTTAGTCAATTTAAATGCTGAAGAATGGACTAATTTTCAGTACCCGCACCCACGTTGTTATTTTTGCTTTGACCCTCACGAGAAATGAAGAAAACGAACTATAGTACGGTCAGGTGGTATCAACTCAAAAAACGCAGCCACAAATGAGATGGTGACACTTTCGTTCTTCCTTGCCCTACAAGTTAAAATTAGTAGGACCCCATTCCCCAATCTTATCGTTGATAGAGAAATTCGGCAGAACATATATTGTCTAAATTCACAGAACTAGAAGTACTCAGTCAAAAGCAGCCTCCAGTCTAGTCTTTCTAGGCAGGTGCAGTGAAGCATATTATAAATATGCACGTGAAGTTATTTTGGAGTATAAAATGTTGTTCTCGGGATTGGTTATTTATCATCTCACTGTAAATACACAAGCAGTTTACTAGAATTCTCTCATCTACAACCTGGTGTTGAAATTATTGTTAGCTTAAAGAGAAGGTGTGTATACATGCATAGAGTCGCTTGATCAAACAATGGCAATCTTGTCTTCTCTTTTGGCCTGCTTCATGCCTTCTTCTGTGACATCTCGAGTGTCCAACAATGATGGTGGTGACCAGGTCGTGAAAGTGGCTTCACCGGAGAAATCGAAAAGCAAATCAATATCTTCTGGATCTCCTAGAGCCGTACCTTACTTTCCGACAACTCCTCAGCTCTCCCTATTGTAGAAAATGAAACTCTTGCGAAGAAAAAGTCTCGACACCATAGGCATATATGTTACGTGATCGATCATCTATACTTCTGTTCCTCTTACATGAAGGTGCATGATGTTGGCTGTGATTTTAAGTTAGCTGAAAAGGCATGATTAATTATCAATTATCATCCATATTTTATGGTTATAGAGGAGGTCTTTTTAAGATGGAAATCATGTTTTCTGTTTGAGAGGGGGGATACTGTTTTTCTATTAATTGTAATCTGATGGTTGGTGGTTGAATTAGAGGGTGAATTTTACAAAGTCACAAATTTAATTTCATTTGTAATATTGGCATTACTGATGTAGTTTTCATCTATTCATTATCAATAATGATACTCTTATATTACAGCTAAAACTATAGCATGATATAAAGTTTATACTAATTAACAATATCGTTTAAAGCCTATACTCTATACACGAATACAAATTATAATGGAAACTGTTGAAAAACTAAAGTAAAAGAAAAGAAAAACAAGAAAAAGTAGTGCTTCGAAACAGAGTATTCTTTTGATCTGAAAAACAATAAAGTTCACACTTTCTCATTTCACTAGTTAAAGCTTATATACACAAGTTATAACTAACAGATGATGTGATCCAATCAGCTGATGACAACAACTCAAGTCAATTAGATAAACGTTGACTTCAAAACTAACACACTAACATACTGGTAATGTTAACACTGTTAACATATTAAGCATATTTGTACAAACTGACGTTAACAGACTATATTCAACAGCCCCCCTCAAATTTATCTGGGTGTTTCCAAGATGAATTTGCTTCTCAAGAGTTGAAACCTATTAACAGCAAGTGCTTTAGTAAGAAGATCAGCAGGTTGATCTTCTGTTGGAATGTACCTGACATCAAGCACTTTTGCTTCAATGTTGTCTCGAATGAAGTACAAATCTAGTTCAATGTGTTTGCTACGAGAGTGATGAACTGGATTTCTTGCCAATGAACCTGCACTAGTGTTATCACACCACAATATGGAAGGCTGAGATAAAACAACTCCTAACTCTGTTAGTAATGCCCTTAACCAAATTACTTCAGCTGCAGCTTGAGCCAAAGACCGGAATTCTGCCTCACAACTTGATCTTGCTACTACTGACTGCTTGCGAGAACTCCAAGAAACCAGATTTCCTGCAAAGAAAATACACCAGCCACTAGTTGATTTTCGATCATCTAGGTTGCTGGCCCAATCAGCATCTGAAAAACCTTCAAGCTGGATGTTCTTGTGCAAAGCTGTAGAAGAACAAGGTTTGAAGTAAAGACCATGTCTCAATGTTCCTTTAATGTATCTCAAGACTCTCTTGCACAGCTGCCAATGAACAATGGTTGGATTAGCCAAATATTGGCTAAGTCGATTAACAACAAATGAAAGATCTGGTCTAGTATTAGTAAGGTACTGAAGAGCACCAACTATACTTCTGTATAAACTTGGATTTGAGAAAGTTTCTCCATCTCCTTTCATAAGTTTAGCACCTGTACTAATGGGAGAAGAACATGGTGAACAATCTGCCATATTAGTTTTCTTAAGTAAATCCAAAGCATATTTATGTTGTGTGAGACAAATACCCGCAGCTGTTCTTTGCACCTCAAATCCCAGAAAATAACTAAGAGATCCCAAATCCTTTAAAGAAAAGTGATGATTGAGATCTTGCACAAATTGAGCAATAAGAGAGTGGTTATTTCCGGTCAACAACATATCATCCACATATACTAGTAGGATGATTAAATCAGTTCCTTTGCTATAAGAAAATAGTGATGGATCAGCTCTTGAATTAGAAAAACCCCAAGTAAGTAATGTTCCTTTAAGTTTCTCATACCAAGCTCTAGGAGCTTGCTTCAAACCATATAAGGATTTTGTCAACTTACACACATGGTTGGGATAAACACTGCTAATGTAGCCTTCTGGTTGGACCATAAACACTGTTTCTTGCAGATCCCCATTCAAGAAGGCATTGTTAATATCTAATTGCCTAATTTCCCAACCCTTCACAACAGCCATGGACAAAATAACTCTAATGGTACTGAACTTTACAACAGGGCTGAAAGTTTCCAAGTAATCAATCCCAGCCGTTTGATGAAATCCCTTAGCAACTAACCTTGCTTTATGCCTTGAAACACTACCACCTGGGTTTAGTTTAAGTCTAAAAACCCACTTGTTTCCTAGGACATTCATATCATTTGTTCGAGGCACTAACTTCCATGTATTATTATCTATAAGTGCCTTAAACTCTGCATCCATTGCAGACTTCCACTTAGGTGATTGCAAAGCCTCAACAACTGAAGTAGGTTCAGTAGTGTCTTGGTTAGAAGAGGCTAAGTAAATCTTTGGTTTATGAATGCCAGATTTTGATTTAGTTATCATGGGATGTGTGGACTGATTTTGAGAAGAAATATGTGAAGGTTTTGATGAGATGACTGGTTTGATTGAATGTCTAGAAGACTGCAGTAAACTGTCAGATAAAGGATGAGAGCTGAAAAGTTTAGTTAGCTGTGATGGATTATGAAAATCATTTAATTGTTGTGATGTCACAGGAAAATCATTTGAACACCAAGTTGTATTGTCAAGAGATGATGAATGAATTTTAGAACTAGACTTTGATGTTGAAAATAGTACAGGATATGGAAAATCTTTCTCATTAAAAATAACATTTCTAGAAATATAAAGTCTTCCACTTGGATGGAGACACTTATATCCTTTATGTTCTAAGCTATATCCTAGAAAAACACATTTTGTTGAATGTAATGCAAACTTATGTGAGTTGTAAGGTCTCAAAAGAGGAAAGCAAGCACAACCAAAAGTCTTCAAGAAATTGTAGTTTGGAAAAGTATGAAATAATCTTTGATAGGGTGATGTATAGTCTAGGAGAGGAGTTGGTAGCCTATTGATCAAGTAAACTGCTGTATGGAAAGCTTCCCACCAAAAAGACAATGGTAGGTTTGCTTGAGCAAGAAGAGTAAGACCAACTTCAACAATGTGTCTATGTTTTCTTTCGGGTGTACCATTTTGTTGATGCGTGTATGGACATGGATGTCTAAAAACAATACCAAGATCTTTGAGATAAGAAGCAAGAGACCTATATTCTCCTCCCCAATCACTTTGAACACATTTTATTTTCCTTTCTAAAGCTAACTCAATAGATTTTTGAAATTGAATGAAAACTTCTTTAACTTGTGACTTGGAAGAAATGGGAAAGATCCAAGTGTATCTAGTATAGGCATCTATAAAATGAACATAATACCTATATCCTTGATTTGAAGCATAGGGTGAAGGACCCCAAACATCGGTATAGATGAGATCAAGAGGTGCTGTGTATTCTGTTTTAGATGATTTATATGGAAGCTGATGTTGCTTGCCACATTTACAAGCATCACAAAAATCCAAAGAGTAAGGTGAAGAACAAGGTTTGTTCAAGGATCTCAAAATTTGTTTAAGTATAGGAAAGGAAGGATGACCTAACTTGGTGTGCCACTCAAATAAATCAGATTGAGCCTTGGTAAATTTTCTCACATCAATTCCATTATATTTAACATAAAATGCAAAAACAGAAGGCACTTGTTCATAAAATGTTTTATTTATTTCACAAGATTTTGAACTAATATCAGAATGATCAATGCAGTTTTTACAACAAACTGAATTATAGCAAGAAATATCACAACAAAGAGTATTTGAAGCATCAGTTTTTAAAGAAGAAAAATCAGAAAAATTAGTGCCAACACAAAAAGCACCAGCATGAATAGTCTTTTGTAGCAAAGCAGTTTTGAAAGACTTGGACTTGAAGCTTCCAGGAGTGATGTCAAGCTGGTAGAGGCCATTTTTCAAACCCCCTTCCAGCAGAGTTCTCCTTGTGCTCTTGTCCTTGACAACACAAAAATTAGAATGAAATTCAACCACCACATCATTGTCTTTGGTGAATTGTGAGATGCTAAGTAAGTTTTTGGTAATAGATGGTACATGTAATATGTTGTTTAAGAACAAATGAGTTTTTGGTGTTGAGTGTGTGCCAATAACTGCTGAACCTACATGAGAGATGTTGAGTTTAGCACCATTACCTACTGTGAGTTTCTCATTTCCTTTGAAGTCTGCAATTGTATTTGCTAGATGTCTCACATCAGTTGTGACATGATTGGATGCCCCACTATCCATATACCAGGAAGGATCTGTGACAGTGCTGGAGGAAGCATAGTGGACACTTGGGTCTGACTGAGTTTGATATGGAAAACTCTGATAAGTTCCTTGTAAACCCAGGTTTGAGCTCATTTGAGTCTGTGCAGGGGTCATATATTGACTTTGAGACTGTGAAGGGGTTATAAACTGACTTGAATAAGCTTGTGCTGTTGCATTATTCATACCAGGTGATTGTAAACTTTGCAAAGATAAACCTTGAAAAGCTTGATCAAAACGTTTGTAGCAGGCTGAGACCACATGCCCTGGCTTTCCACACAATTGACAAACAATCCTGGATTGATTTCTACCAAAACGACCCCTGCCTCTACCTCTAAACCTTCCTCCTCTATAATTGGACCCTCTAAGGTTACTACCACCAAATGCCACATTTGCCATTGCTCCACTCATATCAATATTCAAGGCTGTATTATGTTGTGCTAATCTTGTTTCATAGTTCATAAGCATGAACTGTACCTCTTGAAGGGAAACAGACTCAGATTTTGATGTTATAGCTACAACTACAGGATCATATTCAGGTCCTAAACCTCCTAAGATGTGAGAAATGAGATCATCATCACTCATATTCAATCCAGCCATCACAAGACTCTCACTCATATTCTTCAACTTCATTATGTAATCATTAACAGTCATTGCCCCCTTTTTAAGTGCATGCATCTCAGTTTTTATTTGCAAAACCCTAGCCTTTGACTGTTGAGCATAGAGTCTTTCAAGAGTGGACCATATTTCATGTGATGTTGTGCAGTGTGTAATTTGCCCAAAGACCGATTCGCTTAACGTTGAAAACAACCAACAGACAATAAATTGATCAATCTTTTTCCACTCAATGAACTTTTCATTCTCAATTTCCTCACTCAACCCTGACTCACTAGAGAACACAGTTACATACTTTGGTGGTGCAGGCTTTGCTTTCAACACATAATCTTCTAAATCAAATGCCCTAATTGCGGGTAAAACTTGCAATCTCCAAAAGCTATAATTGTTCCTATCTAACTTGATTGGAAGCTTGAAATTCAAGTTAGAGTATGAAGGATTAACTTGGAATTTAGGTTGCTGAATCTCTGATTGTGAAACCCGATGTGCCATGTTTGAATCAGTGATGATTTCTTGCAAGAACTCAGTGAACACCATGGATGAGCTCTGATACCATGTTGAAAAACTAAAGTAAAAGAAAAGAAAAACAAGAAAAAGTAGTGCTTCGAAACAGAGTATTCTTTTGATCTGAAAAACAATAAAGTTCACACTTTCTCATTTCACTAGTTAAAGCTTATATACACAAGTTATAACTAACAGATGATGTGATCCAATCAGCTGATGATAACAACTCAAGTCAATTAGATAAACGTTGACTTCAAAACTAACACACTAACATACTGGTAATGTTAACACTGTTAACATATTAAGCATATTTGTACAAACTGACGTTAACAGACTATATTCAACAGAAACAAACTAGTTTTCAATTTATTGTTTAATAATCACGAATTATATCTTAAAAAACAGTTTATTTTCTTTCAAAAAAGAGTTCATTTTTCCCTGGTATTTGTGACAGACTTCAAGATTATCTAACTCATAGAAATATAAATGAAGGACGAACTTTCCTATATCATAAATGGAATGGCCATACAAAGACAAATGACTAATGAGAAACCACTAAAATTGCAAATTGGGCCGAGTAAGCCACAGAAGCAATCAAGGCCTGAAATTCAAATAACTGTAATGGGCCTACTCCTGATAGCTCAAATCTTCATTTACAGTACAGAACAGAAGTACTTTCAAAACGTAAAGCCTAAATTCTCATCATCCCTCGGAAAAAGTAAAAATGGTACCAGATTCTCATCAGGGCATTCTCATACTTTACCTCAATTTGACAAATTGGCAGACCTGCAAAAAAAAATTCCTTCAAAAATAGAACATATTTAACGTCACCTTTATAAATTTAGTGGTTCATGATATTCCTAATAAGAATCCAAATTATATTCTATATGATTTATTCAATTGAATGATATAGATATATTTAATGTTATAAAATTAATAAAAATAAAGATTTGGTTGATTGGATAAGTTTACCAATCAATAATAACTTTTAAATATTCTTTCATAACCACTCTTATAAAATGATTATTATTGATGAGTAACTTTATTCCACCAGCAAGATAACCAAACCTAAAAATTAATATATTTAATATTATAAAAATTAGAGTTTGGCTACGTTAATTGTTGGATAACTTTATCTTTGAATTACGTATATTGAATAGATTGTAATAGTAGTTATTAAAGTCAATACAACGATCGTAATTATTGAATAAAATAATCTAATCGATAAATTAGTTAAATTTTTAAAAATTATATTTAAAATTTTGCTATATTAATAATTTAGAATCACTAGATTAATCTCAATAATTATTTTTATAATCTATCAAATTTCAATAACTATCTGGCTATCTTACTAATCCTCAAATTAGCGGCTCTCTTAACCGGTTTGAAAGAACACGTCCCCGTCCCTCCGCAAGCCCAAAAAGCTACATATAAATAACAAAATGATTTTTCGCTTGTTGGTGGCTGCCTCCTCGTCATTCCCAAAAAGCACACAAACCACAACGCAACGCAACGCAACTTGAACTTGAACTCTTCTCCAGCTGTCTCTCTCTGTACATATATATGTATATATATTCTGTCACTCTTTTGCATATATGTCTACTTATATTCCTCTCTTTTGCGAAATCTGAAATGGCTTTTATTAACAAACTCTCTCTGTCTTCACTTTCTTCTTCGTTCTCTTCATCAAACACCAAATCAATCAACCCGAAACCCATACTCTGTTCTCTACACTTGAGCACCTCCTCTTCCTCATCTCCATTCACTGAAAAACACTCGTTGGAGAGGTACCAGAGAGACCAATGGATATACAACAACATCCAACATCAGAAACCATCAGGGCTCGCCTCCTGTTCGGAGGAGGACTCCATAAGGCAACACGACATTGCCTTGCAACTTCCTGAGCTGAAGAAGCTGCTTCAAGTGTTGAGAGAGAAGAGGGAAGAGAAATGTGGACCAGGAAATGTCTACTTAGTGGGGACAGGGCCTGGGGACCCTGAATTGTTGACTATAAAGGCAATGAGAGTGATACAAAAAGCTGATCTTTTGTTGTATGATAGGTTGGTTTCCAATGATGTGCTTGATTTGGTTGGTCCAAATGCTAGGCTTTTATATGTTGGCAAGACTGCTGGCTACCACAGTAGAACCCAGGTAAGAAAGAGGGAAACTTTGTTTCAATTTTTGTTTAGATAGTGAAATTTGTGAGCTGGGGTTTTAGTTTTTGTGCTGGAAATGCTGTTTTTCATTGATTTCTCTGTGAATTTTGTTGTTTTGTAGTGTTTTATGATTAGGGTATTTGGAGTTTTTGTTGATATGGATTGAAAGATTGGAAAGTTTGGTTCTTGGCTTGGTGTCAGATTGAGGGTAGTGCGTTTATATCATTTTTGGTTGGTGTTGTTGTAGGAGGAAATACATGAGTTGCTAATGAGTTTTGCTGAAGCTGGAGCTACTGTTGTGAGACTTAAAGGAGGAGATCCACTGGTGGGTTTTGGTTTGTGAATGATAGAGATGATTGAAATTTATTTAAAATCGGCTTTGGAGTGCAATGTGATATGGTTTTTAGGAGAACTAACTGTGAAAGATATGGTTGAAATGATTAGGTTTTTGGGCGGGGCGGAGAAGAGATGGATTTTCTGCAACAGCAAGGGATCCAAGTGAAGGTTATACCAGGTATTATAAAGTATATAGTCTAGAAAATCGGTAAGAAGTTAATAAGGTTATTTCGATTGTACCATAGATATAAAGGGTTTTGAAGTTGAAAATTTTTCATCATCAACGATGGATTTGTTATGGGGAAATGATTGTGGTTCTGTGACAATGTGAATAGGACACTGAATTTCGATACTGTTTCCTTTATCATTGCCAGAGTATGGATTCCTAGTTAATAGATTCATCGCTTAGCTTGTTTGGTTTTACAAATTATTCATTGAAAATTCTATTATAATTGTTTGCTAGATAAGGAAGCAAACCAAGATGCGTTGCATAACCCCTTGATTGTGATTAATTTGGATATGTAACATCTAGGGTGTTAGATGCAGGTGTTGCTATAACAATGAAATGCAGAATGTGATTGTTAAGTATCTGATGTCGCAGTTTTTCAAATTAAGCTTTCCATGAAAAAAAGAATAAAAACTAGGGGAGTGTCGATCAAATCCTCTCTGTCAGAGAAATGTCACTAACTTTTATCCTAATCTAGTTTCAAGGTCTGTCTAAGATAGCAAGAACTCTCACCGTGTCTTTGTCTGGAAGTCATGCCCTTTCCACACTTTACAAAATGTTTGAACTAAACTACAAGGACTTCGATATATATTTTTTTTGGCTGGTCCACTCCACTTGGTGATACCATCAATACAAGTCTTCCATACTCTGGATTCTCATCAATATAAAATGCTATGGCAAGAGAAGACATTAGTGGAAAATTACTTAAAAAAAAGTGAGGCTCCATATGCACGTGCACAGCTTTGACTCTCTGGAATATGTTAAAATGTACTAGACAGCCTCAAACTATTTAGCTGATTTTGTGGGAACTATTTCTTATAAGCAAATGAAGCCTTCCTGTGGTATGATCGTAGATTGTGTTTTTGTTGCTTTGCAGGCATCACAGCTGCCTCCGGAATTGCAGCAGAGCTAGGGATTCCCTTAACTCATCGAGGAGTTGCAAATAGTGTGAGATTTCTCACGGGGCACTCAAGGAAAGGTGGAAAGGATCCACTGTTTGTTGCCAAGAATGCAGCTGACCCTGATTCAACCTTGGTTGTTTATATGGGCTTATCAACGCTCCCTTCTCTTGCACTGAAGTTAATGCATCATGGTCTGCCACCAAGTACACCAGCTGCTGCAATTGAGAGAGGGACGACCCCTCAACAGCGTGTGGTAAGCTTGATTCTCATAATGAGGAGGCAAATTTTGGTGAATTACCTTAAAAAAACTGTAAGAACATGTTCCTATATCGAGTTCTCATGCATATGCATTTGAAATCATGCAGGTTTTTGCAGAACTGAAGGATCTTGCTGATAAAATTACATCAGCAGAGTTGATATCACCAACATTAATCGTCATAGGGAAGGTTGTTTCCCTTTCACCATTTTGGCCACATTCTTTGAAAGAAGCTGCCTGTATGGCTGAGGCTAAATAGACATATTTGGGGCGCACATACTATTCATCATCGGATCGAAGAATGGCTTTTTTTTGTCATTTGGACCTACCATTTGATAAACCCATAACTTACAAGTTATGCTATCTAACAAGTTGTTATAAGGTAAATTTACATGCTGCGTCAATGTAGACTAAGTTGTTTTGATATTTACAGTAATTGTTTAGGAGACTAAGCTGTCAACAAGCTGCACTTAGTCCTTGCCAGGATCAAGAGACTTCAACATCCACACTGTAGCCATGATGAAGTTTAAATGTTTCAGAGGAGAATAAAAAAATTCTTGATCTTTCAGCTCACAAGAAGCCTAATGAGCAAGCCTGCCATTTCAACCAATTGTGGGAAATTTGTTTTAGTTAAGCATGGTAAATTTGTGATCAGCTCGAGTTGAAATTTTTGTAACATGAGCCTGATTTTGTAATGCAGTTAATCAATAAATTGTTGCAATTCTTTAAAATTATGATTTAGTTGTAGTGTTGATTTGTTGTTCAAATCTACCTCTTCTGAGGATGAAACAATCCGAGCTTTTGTAGTAATGCTGGACTTCAAGACATGAATCCTTCCTCGAACTGCAATTCAGCTCGGCAGAGTTCATGATATATGCATCTCTCTGCTGGGTGCAAGAAGTACAAAATTTTGATGTTGATTTGTCGAAAATATCGTCAAAATATAGGAACTCTAGTGATGCTTTTAATATTACCATAAATTTGGACCCCATGTATCCGTGGAAACCAATATTTACTTGGTACTTGTATGACAAATTGCTGCACAAGCTGTTTAGCAGAAATTCTCAAAAAAAAAAAATGCTGTTTAGCAGACGCCATTGATTCTCAAAATTTTAAGGCTACACTCCTCTTCAGGTGCAATAAGCAGAATACTTGGAATGAAACAATACATGGCATTGGCATTTGCCAACTTTTGTTCACATGCAATATTTCTTTTTACTTGTGTTAAACATGTAAACCAAACCCCCGAATCCTTATTCGTCAAATTTGATCCAAGGACCTCTTGCACGCCACGAGTGGCTGAAATAGCTAATATTTTAATTTTTTTTTTCTTAAATTTTTGGCAAAAGAGTAGTCTTTCTAATTCCCATATATTATATGGGAACAGGAAAACAACATTTTTGCACAAAAAGTCAATAAAAAATAAAATGACCCACTTGATTGGAATAATAACCATGAGAAAAGTAAACTAAAACTATACTAGTAACAGGCTGGAATTGGAGTGACTTGCTGGCAGTCCAGGAGAGCATAATTGAGAACAGCTGGGACCTTCACTTTCTTCAGCATTTGGATATTTTTTCCCATTCATATCTTTAGTTGAAGATGCCTGCCCCCCACTTGACTTCACCATCCATGACCACAGAAACTACCCCATCGAGACTTAAGAATCTGACCCATATAAGCATACTTTTTTATCTTTTTGAGTTCAAACAATATGAATACAATTTGGAAAAACAAACCATATAAATATAATTATAAACTGGACCATCGGATAAAACTGTAGTATAGTTCATAGTGTATAGTGAATTTGTAAGCCAAGAGTAATTGGTTAAGGGGAAAATTGCTTTATTATATTATACTAATATGTACACATAAACCTGTGGTACTTAGATACAATAGAAAGAATGAAATGAAAAACTATTCCTGAAGGAAACAATCCTATATAAAGAATTAAAGAATGGTATCCCTATGTATGGTATTTATATGCAAGAATAAATCCGTGTGTACTTGGAAAAGGAGCAGCCGGCCGCATTTCATCTTCAAAATCGTGCTCCTGTAGAACCCTCATTGCCCAGGAAGCCATTGCTATTTAGTTTTCACGAGGGTTCAAATTCATGTTACTATCCGTAAAAGCTTCAACTTGTACATGAAGCAATCTGCCGTGGTTTGATCATATCATATCATGTTGGAAGCCTTTGGCAGTAGGTCATAAGGAGGAACGAGCATGCAAATCATTGCACATACACTCAGGGACGGGATACTTTGTAACATCCCGTCCAGCCTTAATAGACCGGAGTTCAGGTTGTCCTAAGGATTCTCTGTGCAGCTCTTTTATGATGTTGTTGAACTCCGCTTCAGGGAGAGAAGAGTTCAGGAAATAAGGAAGCATGTGTCTTTTGTTTGGGGTTATATACTTCTTGTGCCCTGCATACGCTCGGTGTCCCTACAGCAACAATAAATATAAGCGTTTTATTGCCATAGTGGTAAATACTTGTTTCTTCTATTATCAAATTATTTGATAGTTGTTAAGTTTGGAAACAATTCTCAAGCATTCCATATTTGTAACTTCTTAACTTTGCTACAATTAATAGAACTAAAATTCTGAATATGGTAATTGCCAAGGAAAAGTAACTATACCTGGATAGCATGGCCCATATTTCCTCCATGAGATGGCATGAAAACATCACTCTTCTCCGAAATTATATAATCAATGGCAGCCATAAATGAGGCTTTGTTTGCAAAAGGTTCTAGCTCACCAGGTAACGCAAGACCTTCTTTATTGTATAAATGGGGAAATTCTCTGGTTAATGGCAATAAGGCCTCTTCCCCACCCAATGGTTGCCCTCCTGCCCAAAATATTTTTGAACTCTTTGGAGCTCCAAGAGCCTTAAGCAGCCTAAATAACACAGAACCAAGGTTCAGTCAGTGGTATGAAAAAGGAAATGGTTAACTACTTCAATATACTAAAGTACTAAGATTGACATAACACATATGCATGTTCATATTTAAATTTTCACCTGGTCACCTCCATAGCATTTAAGGGGCAGAGACCAGCAAGCTTCCGGTCATGGTAAGTCATGTTTGATCTACCAGTTAAAAGATCTGGCCGTCGTTTCCTCTCATTGTTTATCATCTCGTCATACTTGGGGCTCAAACCAGGAAGGCAACCAGTCCTCACCCAAACATCCTTCTCCATACGAAGATGGAGAGCAAGATAGGGTCCCTTGCTCCGCATCCTCTCTGCAAGCTTGTTACCAAGTTCCAAAATTGGTGGTGCAAACCTCAATGCATGAAATGCCACCTAAATTCAAACAACTAAGAATTTAGAATATGCATCGTAAAGTAACTCGGATGAATTTGGAAGAAAAACAATAGGCTGAATATCTCAACCACACACAAGGGACAGGAGAGTAGACATTAACACTGTAAACAAATGATATATTAGAGAGAGAGGGAGAGATTCCATATACCTTGCAGCGAAGCTTTTGAAGATCAGAAGGAAGATCTTTAGAGAGCCTTGAATCCAGACCACGTAAAAGCAAGACCCCTTCCCTATTAAGCTGCATAAACAAAGAAAAGAACATAAATAAGATTCACTGATCTAATGGCAACTACTAGGACACTTGTCCAACCATACAAAACGGACACAAAAGCGCATGAACAAACAAAACAAGATTACAAAAGAAACGAAGAAAATTAACAGTTTGTCTGTTTTGATACATCATGAACTCGTAACTTGAAGACGGTTTGTTAAGTTCATTGAGAACATATTCCGATAAACAACCAGTCTACCCAACAGCTTGGAATATTTGATATTGTGTGTTTGCAGCCACTAAATAGCAGCTGTAAATAAACCAGGTGTTGAAATGTTCTTAAACAGCTTATCCAACTGTCATGGTAAACTGAGCTTATGCAAAACTAAGTTATTCCACAAACAGCAAAGTCCAAACTTCATAAAACCAATCAATCACAGCTAGCAGGCCATTGGTGAATTCTAACACAAAGACTTTACTAATTCAACCAATCTAAGAGGAAGTTAGAAATTTACCCTCTTAAGATAACGCGAACGAATCCATTGTGGAGAGACATGAAGTGGAGTCCGTTTCTCCTCCACCGGCCTTGTCATGATATGAGTAGAAGGCAATGATGAAACTATCCTCACATCATTTGCAAGAATCCTCTTGAAGTGCTCCAAATCAAATATATCAGAAAATTCACTGCAAGCATCAAACAAGCACCACCAAAAGCAGTCAACAAGGACACATAAAGACAAGACACGGCATTCTCTTCAAGAATGTATAAACTATAATGCAACAAAAAAAAAAAAAAAAAACAAGTTAAGGAATCATTAACAAGAAATGAAGTCTAAATCTTTTTGTTAAGAACGTCAATACTTGTTCTTCGTTTTTTGTTTACCTTTCATCGCCCCAAATGACATTGACTTGCAAAATGGGAACCACGAGAGCAGCACCAAGGATTCTAGCAATGACAACAGCATCAACAATCTGATTCCTCTGCTGATTCATGCCACCTGACACCACCACCAACAAGTATTTTCTTCTGTCCTTGACAATCCCCTCACTTTGCCTCCTGTAGTCTCTCGTGAACCCCAGACATGGCCTGTACCCCATCCCATCTGGCTGCTTCCAAAACTCACTCTCCTCCCCTGATTCTTCATACCCTTTTTTCATCAATGTCTCTGATTCATTTACGGTCTTCAAAAACTCATCTTTCCTATTTCTTGACAGCCCACCCACCTTTGCTTTCGCCATCAAAATCTTATCTTTCTCACCGCTCATGGCAGCAAAACCCAGCTGGGTGTTCTTGTTTGATAAGTCTTCAAGAAGCTGGCTTGTGTGACATGGATATGGAGAGAAAGGGATCAGAGGGTCTAGACTGAAGCCAAACCTTAACATACCAAAGAGACCAAACAAAAACAGAGTGAAAAACCAGAGTCTTGGACTCTTGTAGGAGTTGAGAGAAAATAACCTCTTGAAACCATTGTTTTTAGAGGACTTCTTAGGGGAAACAACGAGGGACTGAAGTGAAGAAGATGACAAGGAGTTGATTATCTGGGAGGGAACCGAAATGTAGGAGAGCTTCCTCGTGTAGTTCTTCGGTTTAGCCATTACAAGAGAGTAAAAGCTTTAAAAATGAAAAATGAATCAAGAAAACGTTTTTAAAGTTGAAGTCTTTGAGGTTCCGGTTGGTGGTTTTTGAACGTAGAAGATGGAGAGATGAGGAGTGAAGAGAAAGCTGCCAGAGAAGATAGAAGAATCGTGCGTGCGTTCTGGTTTAGAGAGAGAAGGGGCGGCGGGAACGCGAATTCTGACCATCTCTACGCGTTCTTAAAAAGAACACGTACTTTCATTTTTCATTTTTTTTTAATCAAGGTGATTATGTGGATTGGATTAAGTTAATTATTGTAATATTGTTTATACCAAACCCTTTGTCCTAGCACGATAATGCCGACAAGTTTGTAAAATTATACGCATGTTGATAAATTACAGTAAAACTCTGAATAAGCATACCATAATGTTGTTCAAACCAAACTCATTGTCCAAAATCGTAATGGTTAGGTTTTGTTGGGATGAAAAAGTTATAGATACGGCGATAAATAACTATGGTAAAACTCGGGATAAATATATCATCATATTGTTCAAACCAAACTCACTGTTCAAAACTGATAATGGTCATAAGTTTGTCAAGATGAAAAAGTTACGGTGATTGTAGTAATCCTTGACTAGGTGGTATCAGGTTTGCAACCAAAATATCTATAGGTTTTTTATTCAAATATTAGGAATGTCATTTTACTCATTTATGGTTCAATGAGGACTTCAGTCTTCACCACGCCTTGACTAGTAGCTCAAGGAGGACCCTAACTATGCCCGACCTCCGACACACCTTTCCGAAGGTAAGACCAAAATCCTCCGTGGACAAATGGCCACCATAGTAATCATTAGTCACTACAATAATAAATATGTATGGTAACACTCTAGGTAAGTGTACCATCGTACTCTTTGTCCATATCAACAATAGTCTGAAATCGTCGAGATGAAATTTCAAGAATAAAACTCTCCGAATGGATGTTGATAAATAGATAAAATGGTAATGGTTTTTTAAGATGAAATTTTAAGGAAAAAACTTTATGTAAATGCTATTAAATATGAATTGTAAGATTTGACTATCAATTATGGATACGAATCACATGAGCTATTAATGGATGTAAAGTTTGTTTAATTTGTGGATGTATAAAGTTTGTTTAACTTTTAATTAGATCGATCTTGACATTTGTTACTATATCAATCTTTATCATATATGTCTCATTATTATTGCCTATAGAGTTTGTTTGATTTTTAATTAGATTAAACCTTTTTCATTTTAGTTTAAGATGACAGTGAAGCCCTTATATTGTTTTACTCTAGATTCTTACAACATAAATTTTGAAAAGTCATGAAAGTTGTGAAAAGGCAATTGTATCTTATATCACTTGGGTTATTTGGAAAAAGAAGAATACGATCACTAAGCTTATAGGAGATGATTGTGAAGTAGATGAGTTAGTAGAACAAATGTCTTACACAATCTGTAAGTACTTCAATAATCTTTATTGCTCCTCTAACCCCTCTTCTTAGGATGTGGATGTAGCTTGTGTCCATATTGAATCCAAGCTTTCAAAAGACATGAAAAGGGACTTGCTGAAACTATTTATGGTTGAGGATGTTAGGCGAGCTATTTTTGACTTGGGCCCCAATAAAGATCCAGGTTAAGACGGGTTCCACACCATTTTTTTTCAAAAAATACGGGAGGTGTGGGGTTAGATGTCTGTAACACATGCCTTAGTATCCTTAATGAGAGAAGTTTTATTAGAGAGTTTAATAGCACTAATATGGTTCTAATCCCTAAGAAGAAAAATTCAATGAATTTGAAGGATTTTAGACCTATAACTTTGGCCAATGTCATCTAAAAAATCATGACAAAATGCCTCTCCTATAAGCTAAAACCACTCCTACCATTTCTAGTTGCTAAGAACCAATCTATCTTTGTTCCTGAAAGACAAATTTTTGACAATGTCATAGCTTCATTTGAACTCCTTCATTCTATAAATCAAATGAAGCGGAGCAATAAAGGTTCGATGGCAATTAAGCTGGATTTAAATAAGGCCTATGACAGAGTCGATTGAAACTTTCTAAAGGCTGTTCTTACCAAAATGGAGTTTCTGTAAATGTTGGATTATGTGTCTATTACTCAAATTTCCTTTACTTTAAATGGAAAGTAGGTAAGAAGTATCACCTCCTCTAGGGGATTCATTAAAGGTGTTCGTTTTACCCTTATTCAAATCTATTTTTGATTTGTGCAGCGGCATTTTCCAGTGACCTTCGGAAGGCTAAAAATGGAGGTAGGGGTCTTGGGTTGATGTGTTTGAGAAGGTTTCCTTTGGTAAGCCACTTGTTTTTCGCAGACAATTCCATCTTATTTTGTAAGGCCTCGAACTTAAATTGTCTCAAGGTTAAAGAAATCCTAAAAGTGTACGAGAAATGTTCAGGGCAACAAGTTAACCTCAAAATTAGTCCTAACACTATTCAATCTGTCAAGGAAAGTGTGCTCTCGGCTTTTGAGGTGGATATGGGTTATTCCCACGACCGGTAAAACGTTATAAAATCAAAAATTTCTTTTCAATTAAAGACCGAGTTTTGAATAGGCTAAGCGGCTGCAAAAGTTTTCGATTCTCTCGAGAGGGAAGAAGACTTTGATCAAAATTATCTTCCAAGCTATCTCTACCTTTACCATGAGTATATTTCAGCTTCTTAGAAGTCTCTGTTAGGATTTAAGTGCTATGACTTCCAAATTTTGGTACAGGGTCAAAGATGGTAAGCAGATGATCAATTGGGTTAACTGGAATCGCATGTGTCTCCCTAAGGTTGAAGGTGGCCTCAGGTTCAGAGACTTAGTCTCATTCAATAGAACTTTATTAGCTAAATACGCTTGAAGGTGTTGATGGATCTAAGTTCACTGGTGGCCATGATATTTAAGACAAAATATTTCCCTCACTTCGATTTTTTGTAAGTTACTTATAAACTGAGAGTCTTTTATATATGGAGAAACATCCTATGAGGAAGAAGTCTTTTGTTGAAGGGGATTCATTGGTAGGTGGGTAATAGATTAAGCATTAAGGTGTAAGCACTTCTTTTAAGCTAATCTCCCATAATATTGATGATAACCTTTTGGTGGCTGATTTTATTGACCAGAATTCCATAATGTGGTGTGTGGATCAAGTGAGGAAGTTATGCCTCCTCGTCGAGTATGACAATATTTTTGATATCCCCCTAAGCTTTGAGAGTGTGGAGGATCGTTGGAAATGACACTATTATAAGAATGGGCATTACTCAATTAAAAGTGGTTATAAGGTAGAGTTCCTTGCAACTTCTAGAGCCTTCCCTTTAAATCTCTCATTCTCATATAAATGGTGGATAACTCATTGAAATTTGTAGTTGCCCCTGAAGGTTAAACATTTCATTTGGAGGACTTGTCATGATGCGTTACCGGCGAAAGTTAATCTTATTAGAAGGGGAATTTTAGTAGATACAAGCTACACGATGTATGACCATGAAGTGGAGTCTGGTCTTCATGCTCTCTTCTAATGCCTTACGGTTTCTCAAGTTTGTAGCTGTGCTGGTGTTTATACAAATTGCTTTGACTTTTGCTTGTCCTCTATTTTGGTTTTTTTGTAGGTATATTGACCTTTAGCTCTAATGATTTTCTAGCCAAGGTATGCATGATCTTGTGGGGAATTTGGCATGATAGAAATGCTAAAGTGTTTGGTAGGTTGGTCAAGAGTCAATAGGTGGTGGCGAACTGGGTTATTGGCTTATTAAAAAATTATAATAAAGCCAAACTGTGTCTTCAGCCTCACCTAAGAATCCTTGACCTTTTCTACTTCTTAGAAATGGTGTCCCCCTATCTCTGGTCAGCTGAAGCTCAACACTGATGCTTCTGTGAGAGTGGATGTGAATGGCATTGACATTGGGGTCATTATCCGTGATCACAATGGTGATGTTGTTAGAGCTCTCTCCAACTTTTTGTTTGGTAGATTCTCCTTTGAAGTTGGTGAATGCCTAGCTCTCAATGAAGGTCTTCTTTTGGCTAAAGCTAGCAACTTGTCTGTGCATAGTATTGAAGTTAATACCAAGAATGTAGCTGATGAAGTCAATTCTGGTGGTAATTCTTTTGGTAATGCTTGCTTGATTGCAAATGTTATTTTAGCTTTATGTAACGAGGTTGACGTTGTCAAGTGCCAAGTCATTTCTCGTAATGAAAACTGTTTGGCTCATAGGTTTGCCTCTATGGCCATGTCTTTTAGTAGGAGCTTCACTGGTGTGATACCTGTGTGTCTTGAATATTTCTTTTTAGTCCCTATTCCTTGGGGCTTCTATGAACGAATGTAGTTTTACATAAAAAAAAGAATCTGGTTTAAAAAACCGTATTAAGGAGGTTTTTGACAAGTGGTAGCAATAATTTTATTTGGAAAAATTGCATAAACTCCCTGATTTTACATAAAATTACACTCAATCCTTAGACATTGACATAATTACACTAACTTGTTATCAAATAGTTGACAAACATTAGTCGTTAAATGTGCAAGGGTAATTTAGCCATGAAATCGAACATTTTGGAAGAGGCCTTGTAAATGGGCCTGGCAGTCTGTAGTCTCCATCAAACAATGACGATGACATCGACGAAAGTACCGATGGATGTTGTTATTATTGTTGTTCATTGTTGGAGAGAGAGAGAGAAATTCAAAATATTAGGGTTTTGAGGAGGAGAGGGTTGCAGAGAGATGAAATAGAAGGAGATGAAAAGTTGCAAAGGAAGAATTTGTTCAATTTTATTCTTCTGGAGTTTTGTATGTGGATGAATTTTCACCTAAAAAATAGTATGATTGGAGAATAATATGTTATTTTTTAAATTAATTTTTTCATTTTTTTTGGGGGGTGGGGGGTTTTGGAGATGGAGCCTGTCTCTACTCCATTTCTAAATTTATGTTGAGGTGGGTTGCACTCATTGAAAAAGATTTGGGACGAAGCAAATCTAGGTTTCCGTTTCTTGTATTTTTCTTTTTTAATTAATTTTTTTAATTTTTTAGGTGAAACTAAGTTTTTATTAAGTAAATAAATTATTTAGAAAATAAAAAATCTGAAAAACCTCTTCAGATGGAAAATAATATCACTGAAATTATTTTTGAGCTAAAAAAGGATAATTTCACATTAATTTTATTTTCAGAGGTATTTTGATAATACCCCTGTAAAATAAATATTAGGGGTGATATTGACGTTTCATTGGGGGCAATAATATAATTACAATTTTATCGTTTAGTTATGACGGTAGTATACCGGTGGTGTTAAATGGGAAGTTGATGTAATTAAGTTAATACTTTAGGATTGAGTGCAGTTATTGATAAAATCAGGAGAGTTAGTGTAATTTAACCTGTCTAATTTCGAAATGATCATTTTAGTCCGACTTCAAGTTGGGTTTTGAATTCTCCACCTTATAAACAGACGTTAACGAGTATAAGCCAAGGGTTGGATACATTGATTAATATAATTAATGAAAAAAAGGAAAGAAAGTCAATAATACTTGTATGCATTCATTGTGCTGTAATATTCTTGTGCCAGCTGTTCGATTTTTGCTTTAAGAAGATCTCTGCTTGGACTTGGACTTGAGCTCAAATTTTCTATTCGAACTTTTGATTGAATGGTATGAGATCGATTGTTCCTAGTTTACAAGTAAACAGGTAATTAACTTTCGCTAAAGAATGAATGATTATTGATGGATATACATGGATCTGATAAGAAAAAGTTGGTAGTAGTATTAATATCATAATAAGTGTAACTCAAGATAAAATATGAATCAGATCTTTTTTTTTTTTTTTTAAATCAATTGTATCAGTATCTTAACGATGAACGTAATTATTATTTTACCTATTAAACAAGTAATATAGCATGATTTCCACGTCTTATCAACTACTTGGAAACATGAATATTTCTTTATACTTGACTGAAATTAAAGAAAAAAAAATTAAATCATCAAATGAATTAGAAAATTGTTATGCTTCGTTGAGATTAATCATTACTTATATGAGTTGGATATTTACTTATATAACCAAAGGACATTAATCATGATATTAAAATAAGAAAATTTTTCGTGTATATTTGTAAAATACGTATTATGATTGAAACTCCACTAATAAAGTGGATGACAATCAATGTAATTACCTTAGCTAGAAGATGAAGTTTCAAAAAGTAGTTATAAATTTAGTATAAAATCACAAATATGCCTTATTTATAAACAAGTAGATAAATGATTGTGGGGAGTCTGGTTCAATTATCCCATGAAATAATTGGGAGGGGTGACATGGGAAATTGAATGTTTTGAATTTGAAATAATATTTTTTTTCGGAATGATGAATTTGAAAAAACTAGAAATGGAAAAGAAGACTACACGTCAATACGACATGCATCTCGAGAAAGAGAGTGTCGTATAGTGGGAAAAGCCAGTTGTCCCATCCCGCTATACTTGTTAGCAGTAAGTCAGCATGTGACTCTGCCGCCGTTCCATCACCCTTGTCTACACTCCCCGTGCTTCTGCCCCTCCAATACTTCCTCCTCTATATATATTATATTAAATAAAATTTTAATATTTATATTATTATTAAAGTTTACAGCATAATCCATAGTGATTTTAAAATTTTCATTTATTAAATTAATGTGATATTGATACAAATTTGAACCAAGGATTTGTCAGTCTTAGAGTCGTCATTAATTTCTAAAACCTCATTACTTGCGTATATTGTGCTAATTAAAATTTTATAGTAACTTTTATCGAGGAAATACATGGATAATATCGTACATATTCGAATTTGAAATCCAACAAGGATTTGACGGGTCACTATTCCAAATGGCTAGGTGCCCAAGGCCCTATAACTTTACAACCCTCCCTGACTCAAGGGCAAGCCAGCTGGCATCCACTGACAAGCTGGAACTTTGTGCTGACATGGCAGAAAATGACTTTTGAACCTTTGCCACGTGGGAGTGTCAATGTGGGGTCAATTCCAACTACATTGTCCTAGGTAATATATATATATTTTAGTTACCCTCTTGGCCTCTCCATCTCCACCTTGCAAACACCTTTTATCAATTTAAGCTAAAACCGACAAGGTTACACTGACACACCAAATTTTGAATGGATTTGTATGGCTTATAATCCCCATAAAAAACAGTGGTACCTATACTAATAAATCTTTTTAATGTTAAACTACATAAAATTAATTTTAAATTTTATAAGTATTTTAAGTTTGATTGATATATAATAAAAATTTAATGTGAATATTGATTCCCTGATAAAATCACAATATGAAATGATAATATGATGTTACGTAATTGAATTATTTATAAAATAACTATACAACTGGCTGTAAATCATTTGGAGCTCTTGCAATTTACTTCAGCCCAACTTTTAGCTTTTGTGTGAGTGTGGTTGGACCTCAAGTTGATTAATATTGTAAGTGGGTTTCGACCTCAAGGTGATTAAGTTAGCAATTTTAAAATATTGATGGCGACCTATAATTGAATTACATGTGGAATCAAATTAGGAATCTTGAGTATAACTTAGGTATGCCAAACTCTTTTTCCAAAGTGGGCTTTGAATAAAGTTTTTGAAATCAAGGTGACACTTGATTAAGGGCACTTTCATACTTTCCCCCCAACAAATTAG
Source organism: Dimocarpus longan (assembly GCA_022984855.1). NCBI lineage: Eukaryota > Viridiplantae > Streptophyta > Magnoliopsida > Sapindales > Sapindaceae > Dimocarpus > Dimocarpus longan. The sequence continues at coordinate 25,034,580 of CM041022.1, forward strand.
AAAGCACTAAATGGTGCAAATACAACATTTACCAAATTTGTGGACTCTTTATCTTTTTCGTTACCGGTGATAGTTAACTTGCAAGATTATTCTTGGGCCCCCCACTACAAAAAACCAAAGCCATTTGTTTTGATAGTGAAATTGTGATCATTGTCTGGATGATGATGATGATGCTTGCTGGTGAAGTGATTAATCACAGAAATCTTGATTATGACTTTTCTTAGGTTTTGTGGTGGATCATGATCAAAATCAAAACTTGGCATTTACTTTTTTGTGGGGCTGGTCAGGTCAGGTCAGTAATGGTGGTATTGGTAGCGTCTGGGTTACGTTAAGCAGTGTTTGCGGTACAGATAGTCATATATAGACCACCAGAATAACAGCTGTCGATTAATGAATACTGTCAGGTTGAGCTTATTGAAAATGAAAAACTGTTTCCTTAATTCTCATCATTCATTGGCTGCTCTTCTCTTTCCAAATCATCAGTGTCATGGGCCCCCACATTTGTTTCATGTATGAGCATCTATTATCATCTTTGTCATTACCAAAATGTCGTTTATATTTTTAGGATTTGTATATTTTATTTCAAATTTGAATAGAGTTCTCAAAAGAAATGTTCAAACTCTAAAATTCATGATTGATAGAATTATATAGTATGTGAGTTGTAATTAACAAACACATCTATCACACCATCTTTAAATATTATTATTTTTATGTAATATTGGTGTAGTAATTATATACGAATTTAAGTTAAATATTTTGATAATAAGTTTTTTTCTTTCTTATTTAAATATCATCGTGTAATAAATTGTCATGATCATAACCATTAGTGTGGGCATCATAAAGAGTAGTCTTGTAACAATGTAAGTTATTAATAGCCTAACTACATTGGAAACTTTGTATCGATAAAAGTTTGGATATGGATAAATTATATATGGTTCTAGACTTATTTTGGTATATTTTAAAGAATTGTTTTCTAGAAGCTAAAAGGAAAATCAGACAAATTAATCATGAAATCAAAAGGATTTGTCTATAATTTAACCAAACCCAGCAGAAAATTAATGATACAAAGAACTTTGGGTGCTAAGTTGTTAATATTTCTAATTATTTAAATAAAGAAAGAGTATGGAAGGGTTGAATTGGAGCATAAATGTATAATGGTCAACGATTAGTTGATGTTTAAAAAAAGAAAAAAAGAAATAGGCAGCTTGAAATGAGAATGAAGATGACCAGCCAACCGCTGAATAGTTGTTTTAATTGATATATTCCTGGGCAAACACGTTGAGCCAACCTATATTACACAAGCAAGGAAAGAGACTTCATTTATTGTTATTATTGTTGTTGTTTTATTTATAGTAATGTAGCTTTATGTAATCATCATATTGATCAAGGTAGGTGTGTGTGGTTTTCCAGTACATGACTTATTTTTTAGGTGGTATACTTTTTTTCTAATTAAAAGCTTTGATGTTTACTTCGATGTTGATCGATCACATGAATATGAATATAGATGATGAAATTTTAGTAATTTTAATTTTTTTAAAGAACAATCAGTACTCCAATTAAAATCATTTGATATTATGGGTAATTGACACATTTGAAAATCCAAATATGAATTGAAATTAGTGTGTTTAATTATTATATATCTAATGATAAAAGTGATAGCTAAGTCAAGAATTCAACTAAAAGAACAACTCTATCCGTCATTTTTTTCATTTTCTAAATATACAAGATAGTTAAGAGTGGCGTTTAATTTTTCTTTCTCTCTTTTTTTTTAAAAAAAAAAAAAAAAAATCTTTTGTGTACTATTATTGTAAGTCATGCAGTAGTACTCTTTTATATACAATAATCCGTGAATTCAAAAAACATAAAAGAGAGAGAGAGATACAGATACAGATACAGAAAGAGAAATCCGTGACTTCAATAACTTCAAGTATGTGATGCTCCTTAATCAATTAATTAAAATTATAGTACATTCATGTGTTTAGAAAACACATATTATTTATTGTGTGATGATGATGTATATGTGCACACCGACTACGGCAGTTGCAATGTGAGCATCATATGGTAATTTTAATAGTCTTCAATTATGTATGATGACGTAATTATCATCTATATATATTATAGTTAAATAAAATATATATTAATTCAGTCCGCATTTGTTTATTTTTCTTGCGATTATGATAGAACCCACTAAGGTGTGTGATCACTAGATGTGCCTGCAACTCATCACTAATTACTGGTTGAGTAGATATTAAATTGATTTGGGGTAAAATTAATTAAATTAATTCATGTATGTTAGATTAAATTTAAATTGAAGAAATCGTTGTTATTGGTGATGTAAATCACTGATGTTAAGAGGGAGAAAATCTGTAACGGGCTAACTCATCCCCAATCGACCCAACCGGCTTAGCCACGTGAATGACAGGTACTGTCCCCTCCCCCAAAGAGTTTTACTCGTCTCTTGAACCCATGATCTAGAGGTTAAGTACAAATAAGAAGCAAGGTGTATACAATTTGAGCTAGAAACAAGACGTATACTAGCTCAAATGGTACACACCTTACTTTTCATTTGTACTTAACACTTAGATCATTGGTTTGAGAGGCGTGGGAATCGAGTAAAATCCTTTAGGGGAGGGGATAGTACCTGTCATCCACATGACTAAGCCAGATTGATCGATCGGACGTGAGATGGTCGAGTTACCACCTAGCTGGATTGGTTGGGTTGATCGGGGGTGGGTCAGCCCATTACATAAAAAAGACCTACCCTCGTTCGACCCAATCGGCCTACCCAAGTGGTAGCTCGGCCATCTCATGCCCGATCGACCAATCCGATCCAACCGCGTGGATGACAAGTACTGTTCCCTTTGCCATAGGGTTTTACTCGCCTTCCACACATTTCGAACCCATGATCTAGAGGTTAAGTACAAATGGAAAGTAAGGTGTGTACCATTTAAGTAAAGTCTGACATATATGTTTCACTGTTTTAATTTTCATTTATACGAAATGGATTGTCATCAATTGTTGTTGACATATGTGTTATCAGTTTTTTGTTCATTAATGTAAACTAGAGATATATATTTAATGCCTCCAAACATCATATAAATAAGTGTCCCATAGAGTAGGTTTTTGGTGTTCAAGATAAAAATATAGAGTCATGTATAGTTGAGGTGTTATTTCAATATTTGACCTTCACAGATACTGTCATATATGTGCAGCAATCAGAAGGATTGAGTTGGCTCAATATATTCTAACTTATGATATCATGAATTCAATTATTCTACAAAAATTATTATGAAAATGGTAGTTCAATATATATGAAACTATCACACATTAACAACTTCTTCAATTATATATATGATGATGGGTTTACGGTTTACTTATTTTATTTTAATTAAAAGATCATTGGGTGGAATTGACGTTAATCACTTCTAAATTCTAACAACCCTAGCTTGACAAATAATAATTTTTATGATATTGTTTTGGTGAAAGTTGGTGTACTACTTCTAATAGCTGGCCATATTTGCCTTTTGTGCTTGTTGGTTTTTGTGTTCTAGCCAATGAAATAGAGGTGCTAGAATCATCTGGTTTGAAGAAAATCTTTATAATCAAATATATTTTAATAATTTTATGAAAAAAAAAATGTAAGACTAGTGCAGGTACAATTATCTTATTAATTGCCCCCACCCCCCAACAAAAATTAGTTTGATAATAAGAATTCTACTACTACAAATTTGTATATCTGCAGAGATTAACCTAATTTTGTACAATAAGTCAAAAGCTTTGGCATTAATATTCTTCTTGAACTTGAAGAGCTGCGATCGCGATAATGATTTTTGCCATCATTTTAGTTTCAGCTATTTAATTAATATGTATTCAATTATTCATCAAGATCATTGAATCTGTGACATTATTATTATATAATTATAGCTTGCTCAATTGGTTATATGTAAAACCAATATAGTAGTTGAATTATTAAAATAGAAAAGAACAAGGAGTTGAACAACCGTCTTTTTTTTTTTTCTACAATCAAGGAGAAAGACAGTTGGAGATTTGTGAAGATAAGAAATTGTGATATATGAGATACTGATGTAAATCTAATTTCATATAATTACGTAATTATTACACAGGTTTACATGTTACAACAAGATTTTCGATCCTATCACTAAAATATGATCCTGATATGTGAGTTCTTAATAAGAGCAAAATCAATCTGTAATTGGTATATAAAAATCAAATTTTATAATAATGTAGGACTTATTTAGATAATTCATTTTGAAGAAAATTTTGTACCGCTGGGGTTCATAACCCATGTGCCCTGTCAAACTCCAGTCAAGATTTAGTTTTCGAAAATCCCTAGGAATTAATATATTTCAAGTCATGTTAATTGGATATGTCAGTACACGGAACCATTCAGTTGCCGGCTGGTTTTGTGCGAGGATAATCTAATATGAGAGGTTATATACATGATAATGCATGTGTAGGGACGTTGATGAAAACCCTAGTTGCACCCACTTTGGTGGACACGAATTTAACCACAAATTTGTTCAGAGATTTGAGAGCTTGTTGATCTAAGATTAATGCCAATCATGAAATGGTGCGAAAAGACATGCTTCATGTTTTTTGGGATAAGACAAAATGAAACAGCTTGAAGTGGGTTACCTGTTGCCACTTTTTATTGCAAGACACAGTACCAAAACACTTCCCTTTGAAAGTACATAAAAAAAAAAAATCCCCTTGAAAATGCTATTTTATTCCTCCTATGCTCTTAATTTCTTCCTACCCGTTTAAGAAAAATGTTTGAGATCAATTAAGAATAATTTTGTGTTACGGATACGGAAAAGTGGAAGTATTTTATCTCAATGTTTTGATCCGAGTATTCATTAATAGTGAACTTAATTTATAATGACTACTTTGTGTAATATTTATAAGATATATTAATATATGAAAAATCGAAGATGTCTTTGCACTAGTATATTGTTTTGCGAACGATAGTGAACATAAATTGGTAAAATGACTCATAAAATTGCTTTCATTGATGAATGATGATTATTATATTATCTTCGACTGTAAACAATGCTTCCAAACTACATTCTTTGAAAGATATGTATCATATGACTTCAAAATCAAGAAACATTATCATTTACCCTTACCGTTAAGTATGAAAGAAGAAATCAAAAGCAGTTTTTGGGACTGCAGCCATTAAAGTTTCTGTAGCATTGAAGAATATCGTGGTACAATATCCTGCTTTGGTCGTCTCTATACACACATGACACATGACAATAAACATATTTTGAAACAATTTTCAACATCAATTTTCTGTCAAAGTTCTTATCCATCTCCCATGTGATCACTGCAATCCTATCCTGTTTATGGTCACTTCTTCTTAATAATCGAAGATTCAAGTTTTTCAAATGCCACTCCAGAAACATTTTATATTTTATAATAAAACCAGAGAAGTAAATGGAATATTGGAATCCAATGACTGATCATCTGTATCTCTGATAATCTAGCTGTGTGTTTATAATATTATTAATCAGTAAATCGGTACAAGTTCATGCATAAAATTGCATATGTACATCTAGTTTCTTTTTTTTTTTTTTTGGTGGCAAGCATGGAATCGCCACATTTGCTGAGGATAAGGAGGATAACATGCAATGATGTGTCCCTTGTTTGGTCTTTTTCCTGTCTTTTGCTCTTTTTTCTTTTTTCTTTTTTTTTGTTTTATATCTTTTTTAGTTAACATAGAATGAGATGAAAGTCTATTGAAATATGTCAGGATTAAAAAATTTTAAAATCTATCAAAATCAAAATATTGAGATTAAAATGCTATTTTTCATATAAATTGAAATATAGATTTGGTGAGAATTGGACTCCCAATCTTTTAAAATACAAGGGGATACACAACCACCGGTGGGGTGTGCCTTGTTTTGTGCTCAACCAATGCATAAAAGCTCATCACATTTAATTATGAGCCAATATGAAGAGGCAATTCATTCATTTATTTATTGTTTTTTAGCTTGGACTGAGTGCAACTTGCAGAACTGTACTTTGATCAATAATGTGGCTGAAAGGATAAGAAACCAAAACTCATCACTTTGTAGCTGGGCAGTTGCCATGAAGGCTAAAAAGTCTGCCCCATGCGTTCCCACCCAAACCCCACCCCCCCTCAACCCAACACCCAAATAAATTGTGTGAGTTTTTCTCAAACCGTTTGTGGTGCTTCCTTCCCACCCAAGTGTAATGCTTCTTTTATACTAGAGTTGTTCCTCAAGCCGTATCTCATAGTTAAATCTTGTTTATTCTTTGTCGATCTCTGAGCTTGTACCAATCTTAAAAACAAAACTCAGCACCCTTTTTATTTATTTATTTTTCTAGTTTTGGTGACGGGTTTTGCTTTGAATAAGTATATGTTAATATAAAAGTTTTCGTTGATTTCTAAGTAGAGTTGAGTCTTTCAAACTTAGAAAAAAGTGATTGAATATTCAACTTACCAAGGAGTGTTTGTAAATACCAAAGATCATTTTTTGAACAGTTCAATTGCACTAGCAATCAATTATTTCTTATGTAAATTATGCCTCTTCGGTACATTTTTTTTTTGTAAAGATAAGTTGTAACTTCAAAATCAAGAAACATACAAATACGAAAGAAGAAATATTTGAGAACATTCATTATAACTATTTTGATTGTAGCATTTTATTTTTCTCTTTTACATTGTACCCCAGTGTAATCCCACTTTAACCATAGATATTAAATTCTTCAAACCGGCCTGATGTGAATCAAAATTAAATAACCGAAGTTCTGTTCTATTTGTGATTGCAGCATTGAAGAATTGTCCCTACGCTTTAATTTGATTGTCACAAGTTGATGTAACCCCTTAATTTACAGCATTTGTTTCACTCATTTTATAGAAAAACCAATTGGGTGAAAAAAGTTTAGGGCCGTCACCCATGTGATGGCTGAAATTGTAGTTTCCTGATCAAAGCTGACATTGATTGTTGAATTATTAAATGGTGGTCAAGGTCTAGTTTCCAGTAATCCTCAAATCTAATTTGAAATCAAATCTGTGTACTGAGGATATATAATCTAGCTTGTCATTTATAGCAAATGCATAAAAAAAGAGAAAATAATTGAAACCCCAGTTGTGGCTAATTTTGTAGACATGCAATTGCAACGAGAGGTACATGTTCTTTGCATGGATAGGAGAGCTAGCTCTGCTTGTTCTTGATTAATGCCAATCATGCATGGGATCTACATGTTTGTGCTGATAAGATGGTATATACCAAAAGCATGATGTGGATCAATTGTGTGGCTCTTTTGGATACACAGGGTCGCCCACCAGTTTGAATGAGTGAGATACCCAAGCCATCGTTTTGAAGAATTGAAGGGGTCGCTTCTCTTGCTTATGTCAATTTGGGGCTCTAGTTAAGGAGTTCTTCTGTCTTTTAAGACTGATTTTGAAACTTTTTCAAGATCAGTTAACATGCATTAGTATAAAACCAATTTTTTATAGATTCAAATTGATATATATCGATTAGTGCTTAAAATTCAGAACCAATCATGATTAAAAAATTTATTATACTTTTTCATTGTGTTCATTTAATAAAGGTTCTTCTAAATCATAATTTTCATGAAGTAACGGTCATTTTTATTATTTATTTATATGTGTCATATAATATATGTTAGTGGGTATAAAAGTAAAAATTTTATAGTTTATATAATTTTGAAGGTCTATAAAATTTTATTTTTATGTTATTTATTAATAATGATGATTGATCCTAATATGTATTTTAAGAATAAACGTTAACATAATCCTCTATTCATTAAGACGCTTTCGTATCAAATAATTTCACAAAGGGGATAAGGTGATGAGTAGATTAAGAAGACTACAAAACAACAGACCGAGCAGAAGTTGTTTTAAAAGGAGGAAGCAATGCCCATGTTTCTTTCATGTGAGGATTGTCTCCCTCCCATGTGCATTTATTTTTCCTCTTAATTTTGGTAGACATTTTCATTCAATTCAGCATCCCTTCTTATTTGGCCATGGGCTCTTCTACTTTTTGGAAGGTAACTTTATCCTTCAAGGACAATGTGCAATTTTTTGCAGTGATCAATTCGTTGCATAATTTCTCTTTATGAAATCATGACTTTGCAGTATTGTCATACAATTTAGGATTATGTTATTGCATATTCTTAAGTCCTGTGTTAAGGATTGGAAAAAATGAATAATTCATATTTATTTTTTTTTAAAAAAATCTATACATTATAAATATAAATACACCTTTATATTAAGTTTAATGAGGACCCTACATTTTATTGAATGAAAATTTACGATGACATGCTCCATACCACTATAAAACGGGAAAATATAATTTATACTAAAAAATTATTGATTTATTTCTGAACGTATAGAGTTGATTAATTTGTTTTCTTCACCTTTTAAAAAAGTATGAAGATTTAACTTCTCAAATAACCAAAAAAAAAAAATCCCCCCCCCCCAAAAAAAATAAGGTATGAAAATTTAAATTCTCAAATAACTAAAAAAAAAGGTATGAAGATTTAATGTGGACATATAACTCATAAATTTCTGTCTTCCTCCATTGATATGGGCCAAAGTTTTATCAGACAAGATTGAAGTGATTATGGGCCTGGTTTTGAGATTAGTTCCATTCATGAGGTTGACCTTTAGGCCTATTTGGTTCTTATCAGAATCCTTGGATAGATCAATCTATGCTAATGGGCCTAATAGAAAATCAAGAAAATCGCTTACCTGAATATTCAAGTATATTGCTGCATAAAGCATTGCAATAAATTGAGTGTCAAAAGATTATTGAGAATACAACAAAGAAGACTGATCAATGGTTGTATTTTCCTTGTGGAGGAAATTCTTGAACCATAAAGCAGAGTTTTTGAAGTATCTTTTTAACCCACTGTTGTAGTCAACATAGGTGATGCCAAACCGAGAAGTATAACCCAATATTTCCCACTCGAAGTTATCCAAAAATGGCCGTGCATAATATCCTCACACGTCCGCTCCATTCCTGCCATGTGTGGACACAAAGGATTAGAACTAGCTAGAATTGAAAGGAAAACAATTAGCTATAGTATGTCCAGCAAATAGAATGATATTGTTGGCAATTTTGGATTTATGTTCGAGAGATTTTGATTTTTACTTAAAAATTGGCAACATTGATTTTAGAAAAGTCATATATATATATATATGTAGTAATGCTACGTTTTCTAAAAATTTTACCCAAATGATGTAACACGTAAATTGTTAAAATTTTATTAATTATCACATTATCTCATGAGTATATATCTTATCAACTTATATGTCACATCATTAATTTGGACAAAATATTTAAAAAATATATATTCTAAATATTTTACCTAAATGATGTGACATGTAAATTATTAAGATCTTGTTAATAATGAGATGATGTAATAATTAATAAGCTTCCTAAATATTTTGTCCATCCATGCTCAAATGATGTGATATGTAAGTTATCAAGATATTGTAAATCATGAGATGATATGATAATTAATATATATATATATATAGTACTACTAGGTTTTCCAAAAATTTTGTTCAATTTTATACTTAAATGATGTGACATATGAATTATTAAAATCTTATTAATTATCACGTCATCTTATGATATTATATATATCCCAAATATATTGCCCAAATAATATGACATATAAATTGTCAAAATTCTATTAATTATTATATCATATCATGATTTACAATATATTGACAACTTACATATTACATCATTTGAGTATAGATTTGGATAAAATATTTTGGAAGCTTATTAATTACTACATCATCTTTTGATTTATAAGATCTTAACAACTCATATACCACATCATTTGAGTAAAATATATGGGCAGCTTAACATTATATATATATGTTATAAATATATGGTCTTAACACCACTTCCTTTTTGATAATATTCTTTACCTTATTTGTTGATATTCAATTATGAAAATGATTCTCCAATTTGCCTATAAATAGACATATTTTGTAACAATTAAAAACACACATCAATTGAATTATTTTCTCTCTTTCTCTTTTACTTTTGTTTGTTCTCTCTTATTTGATTATTGTTTTATATTCATTACTTTTAGGCCATATTTTATAATATATTATCAGTACGAGTCTAGTATGAGAGATTTCATTCATATGATCTACTTCCTACTATCTGATTCAAAAAACATAGTATGAGAGATTTCATTCATATGATCTACTTTCTACTATCTGATTCAAATAACATAGTATGAGAGATTTCATTCATATGATCTATTTCCTACTATCTGATTCAAATAACATAGTATGAGAGATTTCATTCATATGATCTACTTTCTACTATTTTATTCAAATAATTCTATTACTATAATGTATTATTTGAAGTAATATTATCATTCTTGCTTTTATTTGATTTTTGTTATATTTCTTATGGTGTGAATATATATAATTCTTGGAACCTGAAGTTTCCAAGATATTTTAGAACCAGAAGTTCTAAAATTTTCTATAATGATCTAAAAGCAGAAGTTTTTAGATTCAAATAATATATTGTAGTATATGTATTTATATATGTCTATGAAAAAGAGGAAATATTTTATATTTTAATCTCATTCATTAACTATTGCCTACCATTGAAATATGCATTGATTTAATATTCTTATTTTATCAGAAATTACCATGATGAGATATGCAATATTTGAATTGTTATTTATATCTTTTCATACCATAATTGAAATAATTTTTCTTATTCTTCTTTGACATTCGTTTGTTTAATTTATGGCTATATATATATATATATATATATATATTTCTAACATCAGATTGAAATTTATATGAATTGTGGAATTAATCTATATTATTTCATTATTCACATCAATATTAATTATATATTATTTTTATCTCTTTAGTATTTTGAAGATGTCGAACTCCACCAAACCTGAATTCAATGTGCTTGACATTACTGAAAAAAATTATCAATCATAGATTCTTGATATTGAGCTGAAGTTACAATCAATGAATTTGGTTGATACTATTAAAGAGAACAATACAGTAACTGTCCAAGATAAGGCTACGGCGATGACTTTTATCCGTCGCCATTTGCATGAGAGTTTGAAAACTCAGTATCGCACGGTGAAAGATCCGTTGACTTTGTGGAAAAATTTGAAAGATCGATATGATCATTTAAAGACTGTTGTTCTCCTTAGAGCTTGATACAATTGACATCACTTGAGACTACAAGATTATAAGTCTATTGTTGACTATAATATTGCTCTTTTTGACATCACTTCAGAGCTTGAGTTATGTGGTGAAAAATTAACCGATGCAGATTTATTAGAGAAAACTTTTTCTACGTTTCATGCCTCGAATGTGCTTCTACAGCAGCAATATCGAGAACGTCGGTTTACAAAATATTCTGAGCTAATATCATGTCTTTTAGTTGTAGAACAAAATAATGAGCTGTTATTGAAAAATCATGAGCTAAGCCCAACTAGTTCCTCAGCATTGTAAGAAGACAATGCTACCTCAAAAAGGGACTATGGATCATATTGAAGACATAATGGTTCCATCAAATTTGTTTTATTTGATTGGATTATCGATGAACGATTTGAATCCTAATTTTTGTATTCTAAATCTGAACCAGAAGTTTCAGATTCTAAATAAATTTTTTCTCAGTTTTATTTGGATCTTAAAACCTGAAGTTTTAGATTCTTACTTCAATTCTAGATTATAATCTAGATTTTGGAACCAGAAGTTTCAAAATTATGAATGAAAAAAAAATTGAGAAAAATCAATTCGAATTTGATACGAAAAGAACCAGTCTCAAACTTAAGTATGTAGATTTGAAAATATATCTCCTTATCGAAGTTGAGTAAAGACTTGAAGATCTTTTATGCTAACTTTTGTTCATGATTTCAGGATATAAATCGTGAAATTTAGATTCATAAATACGTTAAAGTATTATATTTTCTATTCATAAATTTCAATGCATCGAGGTATGTATTTTTATATTTATGTATTTAATACATATTATTTGATTGGATATATATATAACGATCTCATGCCTCGTGTTATATAGTTAAATCTATTTGTATTATAATTAAGTCATTACCTCTCTAGTGACGGCATAGGTCTGATAGTGGCATAAGTTATTAGATGTGAAAACTAGATAGAAATGATGATTAAGGTCGTGTTATTTTTGCTCCTTAAAGTAAGATGCGAAATAAGGTACATGATATATATTTTCTTATACCTTATTTGGTTATTAAATATTTGTTACAATTCGTCGTAATTGTATTTTGAGAAATTGTTCATTAATTCACTGTGATTACGATTTATATATTTTGGTGAAATAAATGAAGTCAGATGATTGAAATAATTTATACTTCAAAATTGCTCCTGAAGTAGCAATGTTAATGGTTATGAGGTGAAAAATCATTTATTTCGCATGACTAAATTGATTAATATCATTCCCTGAAGTGAATGTTAAATCATCTGATAGTCATGACGATGATTATGGTCAGTAAAACCTTGGTGATCATATAAATTTTATCCACCTGAAGTGGAATTCATACTGTCAGATGCCAGAAGCATATTTTACGATGACTGTCATTATAGAATCTGAAGATTCTTACCTAATAAATGTCTCTGAATGATATTATGTGTTTGGTCCCTGAATGACACTATCTGACATTTTAGTTATTGAAGAATAATATGATAGTCTAATATATCTCTGAAGGATAGTAAGATAGTATAGTCCTAGAAGGACATTATGATGATGCAAATAAATTTATGATGCCAATAAATAAATTTTTTCGTCGTTAAGGGGAGAAGAAGAATTAGAAAATTTAACGACGTGAAATTATAATTGACATGCATAATTCATTATTATGATTATTGTATAAGTCATATGAACCTGAAATTCAAATAATCGTTTACTTGAAAATTGTATACCCGAATGATTTTATACTCATTACCAATAAATTAACTCGGACGATTGTTCCTGAAGAACAATTTACGTAAATGACAACAAATAAATCATTCATTATACATAGAAGGGTGAAAAGTAAATTTTGTTGTAAAGTTATTATTCCCTGAAGTGAATAATAAAAGGTCATGATCATTTTAAAGATCACGCTCGAGCTGTGTATAATCCTCATCATATAAATACAATTCCTGAAGAGTTAAATGTTTTTAAAGAGATAGAACTCTTTAAATCTCTCCCTATAAAACTCAAAAGGGATCTTAATTACATATGGAAAAGTCCATGTGCTCAAGCTATAAATATTATAGTTAATTCTAAGAATATGTGAAAGTTTACAGTAGCCCTTGAAGAGGCATGTGTACTGAAAACTTAAAGAAAATTAAGATCTTATATTTTATTGCTCTGCATATTACAGAAAAATGGTGAGAATATTGAATAACATATTGTTGTTAAATGTCGACATAAAAATTATTGATCAAAACAAAAGCAGAGCTATACTTATGTAGTTATATTGGATGCTTAAAGACATCATATGTTTTGATCGAAATAATTACTCATATGAAAATTGAGATAATGAGATATAATTATATTTCAAAGGTTTACTGCAGAAACCTAATATTGATAATGTGAAAATAAATTGTCTCATAGTTAATTTCATATGATGAGAATTAATAGTCCTTGTAGAGGCTAGTGCTCTAGAAGTGGTACAATCTCCTGAAGAGATACAAAATCTTGAAAAAAATTTCCTTGGAGAATTGTGGAGTCATGATTGTAAATGATGATCATAAACCACATAGTATCAATGAGTGTTGAAAAGGTATGATTGACCTAAGAGGAATGAAGCAATTCAAACAGAATTGACTTTATTAGCCAAACGTGATGTATTTGGACCAGTAGTCCAGACAACTGAAGATGTCAAACCCGTCGGGTATAAATGAGTATTTGTTCGAAAACGTAATGAGAAAAATAAAGTCATAAGATATAAAGCACGACTCGTAGCACAGGGTTTTTCATAAAGACTTGACATTGATTATGATGAAACGTATTCACCTGTGATGAATACAATTACGTTTTGATTTTTAGTTAGTTTGGCAGTTTCCAAAAGACTTTAAATATGTCTTATGGATGTGGTAATGACATATTTATATGGGTAATTAAATACCAATATATACATGATAATCCCTAAAGGATTTAAAATGCCTGAAACATATAAATCAAATTCTTGTAACTTGTTTTCAATAAAGTTATAATGATCTTTATATGGCTTAAAGCAATCTAGATGGATATCATATAATCGTCTTAGTGAATACCTCATAAAAGAAGGATATTTGAAAAGAGAATTTGAGATGAAAGATTTGGGAAAAACAAAATATTGTCTCAGCCTGGAGATCGAGCACAAATCAGAGGGAATGCTAGTCCATCAATCAGCCTATGTTAAAAAAATTCTAAAAAGATTCAACATGGATAAGGCTCATCCCTTAAGTACTCCTATGGTTGTTCAGTCTTTGGACCCAAAAAAAGATCCATTTCGACCAAAAGATGATGGTGAAAAGATATTTGGTCCAGAAATACCGTATCTGAATGCCATTGGTGCTTTATTATATTTGCCACAATGCACGAGACCAGATATTGCATTTTCGGTAAATCTTTTGGCAAGGTTTAGTTCTGCACCAACTTGAAGACACTGGAACGGAATCAAACATATTTTTCGATATCTTCGAGAAACTACAGACTTGAGTTTATTCTATTTAAGAACAACAAATGGTTCTGGTCTTATTGATTATGCTGATGCTGGTTATCTCTCTGATCCTCATAAATCACATTCACAAATTGGATATGTTTTCACATATAATGACACAGCAATTTCATGGCGCTCTACCAAGCAAACTCTTGTTGCCACATCATCCAATCATTCTGAGATCTTTGCACTTCATGAAGCAAGTAGAGAATGTGTATGGTTGAGGTCTGTTATTCAACACATCCAAAGTACTTGTAAATTGCTTCCAGTTACAAATTCACCAACAGTGATATATGAAGATAATGCTGCTTGCATTGCACAAATTAAAAGAGGATACATCAAAGGGGACAGAATGAAACATATATTACCAAAATTCTTTTACACTCATGAACTCCAAGAAAGTCGACAAATTGATGTCAGACAGATACGTTCTATAAATAACTTGCAGATTTATTTACTAAGTCTTTACCAACATCAACTTTCAAGAAGATGGTATATGGTATTAGTATGCATCAACTTCACAAATTATAAGAGTGATAGTTGTATAATTTTCAGGGGGAGAATCTTCTTTGGACATATGTGCACTGCACTCTTTTTTCCTTAATCAGGTTTTGTCCCACTGGATTTTACTGGTAAGGTTTTTAATGAGACAGTATTTTAACACGTTCAAAATTTCGAAGAGTATTATCAAGTGGTGTACGCCCAAGGGGGAGTGTTATAAATATATGGTCTTAACATCACTTCCTTTTTGATAATATTCTTTACCTTATTTGTTGATATTCAATTATAAAAATGATTCTCCAATTTACCTATAAATAGGCTCATTTTGTAACAATTAAAAACACACATCAATTGAATTATTTTCTCTCTTTCTCTTCTACTTTTGTTTGTTCTCTCTTATTTGATTATTATTTTATATTCATTGCTTTTAGGCCATATTTTATAACAATATATATATATATATATATAATAATCACTCCATGGCTTCTAAGAGATAAGATAAATGTAAACTGTGGTATTTAATCCTCAAGCTATCATTGAGGGCCTTGTTGATAAGCAATGAGTCAGTATTTACATCTCCCATACCTGAAAACAATAACAATTACCAATTTGATGATTGACTAAAAAAGAGGGAAAAAATGGAAGAAAAAATGTTTACCGTTTTCAGTGATATAAATGAGAGGAGAGTTGTAATTTCTATTTATATATAGCAGAATATCACAAATTCCCTCTGGGTACATGTAGAGCCAGTTTGAACCTGTCTGCAAAACCATATCAAATCCCAAATTTTGCTTTAGTCAAATAAGCACATTATGTGATAGCAAAAGGTAACTGTATTTCTTCACAACAGAGGGTTTGTGTTCAAAATTTCCTCCCTCAATCTCAAATAATTAAAAAAAAAATAAAAAATCATGAGTTAGATCATTTGAATTAATCAGTCATAATTAATTAATTGGGAGGGAGAGCTATACCGATTGACCGATGAAAACTCCATTTTTCTCCGCTGTCACAATAAATTACATGTATTAATAAAATTATGATATATGCTCGAACTTAAAAGGTGTCTTGTTTTTCGTGCTCTGTTAATTTAGGTCTTGATTTTTGGCTTACATGTGAGATTGACATGGCTGTCTGTCGAATAACTTAGGTTGGTGCTGCTAGGGTTAGATGTTGGATCATCAGCATAATATGCCGTGTAATAATTATAGCCTAGGAAGTCTGCCGACCCTTTCACCATCTCAGACTCTGACTTTGTGAATTTGGGCAGTCGATCGCCCACCAAAGTTGTCATCGTGCTTGGATAGTTTCCATATATGATTGGATGAACAATCCTGAAATCTTGTGATTTAATTTGTGAGTTACGTTTTCCATAGTATATAATATTAGTATATTACTAATAAGCATTAAATTTCAATGTCACCAACTCACCATCCAAGCATAAAATCAAGAGCTCTCGAGGCAGCGGTTTTGCTAGAATTTGTATGGAATTTAGGCACGGTCCACGCCGAATAGATTGAAATCCCAATGATGCCCTTTTGAGATGACTATAATAACTCAAAATTTGATGCTTTTTAAATCTAGACGTACGTATCAAATGATGTATATATTAACTATGTAGTCTCATGAAAATATATAAAACGAACCTTATAATTTTGTCTATACAATTTCACAGCATTTGCATGGCATAGAATAAGGTTGTGTGTGACTGTATATGGTTCTGTGGCAGAGTTGCCCTTGGAGCAATTTCCAATATAATTTCAACATCGATTAGGTGCCTTGCAGCCAGTTCCGTACCCATATTCACTAAATAAATTTGGTTCATTCACAGTCACCCAATATTTTACTCTATCACCAAATTCTTTGAAACAAAAATCTGCATATTCACTAAAATCTTTCACAATTTTAGGACTTAAAAATCCACCATATTCATCTTCTAGAGCTTGTGGAAGATCCCAATGGAACAAAGTTACGAAGGGCTCTATGCCTGTTCAAAGTAATCAATCAAGGTTGTGGTGAAATAAAATAGAGGACATGATGAGGAATTAACGAATTATGGAAAATTGAAACTCAACCATTTGATTTGAGCTCATCTATCAGATAATTGTAGAAATCAACACCTTGCTGGTTTACTCCCCTACTAATCTTTCCATCTACATGCAGAGATTAAAAAAGTTGCAATTAATTAGAATATCAAGATGCCACTAGCAAAGTTCAAGTAATGTTAATTATAATGATATGTTGTATATAATAAGAATTATATTATTATTATTATTCTAACCATACATTAATTAAAGTGATAGCAATATTTTAACTTTCTTGGGCAACTTTTCACAAAGATGATATTGTTTAACAGAGAAATATATTGGCCAAGTGATGATGATCATACGAGGGAAAATTCTAGGCCATGATATGGAAATCCTGAAGGAGTCAAAACCGATTTCCTTCATCGAAGCAATGTCCTCCTACAATATATTTCAATGATCAATTTATTATTAAAAAAAAAAAAATTGCTAGAAAGAAACTTTAATGCAATTATATAGTTAATTAGTTAATTAATATAAACTCATACCTTAAAGCGATGATAAAAGTTATCGGCAACATCCCCGTTACTGTGGTCCAAAATTTTTTCTGTAATGGTATCTCAGAAATGTGTCAATTATCATGGAAAAAAAGTTTAAGCTAATAGTGAGGAAAATTGAAATAAAACTTTCTCTTGTTTAGCGTTTGTTATTGTTCACAAAAAACAAACAGAAACAGGCACGCAGTTGGATTATTAATTGTATCAAATATACTTCAATAATAAACTAAGAAGTTATTTATTAAAAAAAAAAAGACCAAAGGAGAAATGATTAATTCTATATCATAATTACTTCTAGCTAGGGATTGATGCATAAAATATAATCATAAGCTGTAAAAGCTTCGCAAATTACAATGCACTAAACTTGAAAAGAATAAACACATTTCTGTGCCTCTCTGGAGATGCACACTATAAGATTCCTAATCCATGCATATTTTATAAATTTTTCCTCATATTATTCACCTAGCCATCCACATGCAGATCTTGTTTTTGAAAGACCACATGCGGGTTAAGTGTTTTATATATTATATTAATTAATAAGTAATTACTCAATTTGGCTATATAAATATTCTATCTAAATAATAAAGTTATAAAGAATATGAATATAATTAAGTTAGGCAGCATTGAAAGTTGAAAATTAGTATTTTAATTATTCCGGAACAAATAATCTTTTAGGTTTTTTTTTTTTTTTTTTTTTTTTTAATAATTCACAAACAAATTTAAAACTTAAACATCTAGTTGATACTGTGCATATGTATCAACAATTAAAAAAGCTTCAATGTACTTATTATATATCTTTGAACCATTTAAAATCAATAAAATTAATTATTAATTATATAAAAGACTCGTGCATTTATATGAAAAAAACTTATGGTATAAGCTATTATCATAAATAGTTATGAATACATATCAGGTGCATTGAAGTTTTTCTCATTAATAGTTAAGTTTATTTATGATAACAAATGCAGAACTAGAAATAATATAGAAAAGACACGTTACGTACGTCCCAAAACTATTTATTATATATATTTCTGAATTTATGTGTAGAGCATGAAAGAGAGACAGACCTGGATGAATTCTGGTGAAAGTGTCCCTTATACTCGGTCCCTTCCCATCAATATATGCTGCTCCTTCATACTTAAAAAACAGTTCAAAAGAGCCAAAACAAACACTAATTTTCAATCATTAAGTACAAACTAATAATGCTGTTATTTGAAATACATACGGACATAGATATTATTATAAATACCTGGTAAGCGCTTGATCATACTCCAAACATGAAACCCTCCGGAAAACTATTCCGGTTCAGGTTTTGATAGGAACGAGTCCATGGTAAGTAATTCAGGATTACTACATAGAGGATGATGATCAGTCCTCGTTTGATTTTCATATCCAACTTAAACATTTGCTGCTAATAAGCATTCAGGCATCGATCAAACTCCCTTGTTTAAAATGTAATTAATTGAATATCAAACATTTACATTGAAATATTTGTCTGAAAGATTAAAATTAATGTTGCTAAGAGATTTGTTTGAACGCATACCTTAATCCTCCAGCTTTCTGATCAGCCTTTGGATGGAATCGGTTAGCTGGATCGATCACGGGTGTTGTAAGAGAGTTTTGTTATCTATGTGGATATACATGTATATATATACATATTCTGATGATTAACCAAAGCCATTCAAAAGCTACGTTTATAGTTTTGATAATTTTATAACTAATCACATCTATAACCTCTTTAGAGTAATTGATTTTTTTATTAACAATTCATTTGTTGCTTGTCATAATACTTTATTCATCTGTACTTTGATTATTTAATTAATTCCACTATATATAATTAACTTTTTAAACTTGACAACCGTAAGTATACACTAATACGTTTAGCCCATCAATTACTAATATCTCTTCTTGAATTACAAAAAATTTAATCTGTATTTATTTATTTACTGTGATAAAAATATTATAATTTAGACATACTCATTTGATAATACACTCACATTCTTATTAATTGAATATTAAATCATAAAAAATTGTGAAAATTTGCCAAGTATCGCTGGTATGTATATTAGCCAGTGACTGTGCGTGCCAAAAATTGAATAAGATAATGTCCATGGTACATTTCACATTTTGATTCTCTTTTGGTGAAAATTTCCACATTTTATATATGCTTGCATGGGTTATTTTACCGAAAGCATTTGCTTATTTTACTTTTCAAAATTGAATCTCATTTCACCAGCTACGTGATCTATATATATATATATATGGTGGCCGTCTATGCCACCACTAGTTTTTTAACTACTTGTCAAACAATCTATTAATGTATTGGCTCCATTCTGATGAACAAATTAAATAAAATTAAAAGGACCGAGTGTGACAATTAAAAAAAAAAAAGAGATATCTATATATGTATATGTATGTATTGTGTGTGTTTTTCCTTCGCACTTAAATAAAAATAAAAGGATTGCATAACTCAATTGCCAAGAAAGAAAGCTTGATTTAAGTATGTATATCAAGATGTTTATTTATTGTAAGTAAATAATAAAAGGTTTGGTGTAACAATTTCTAAGAAAGAGAGTTTCATTTAAGTACATATATCGAGCTTTTTATGTTCTTTTTTGTAAATAAATAAATTTGAAAAGGCCGGGTGTGGCAATTGTCAAGAAAGAGAGCTTATTATTTAAAGATATTATTATATATCGAGATTTTTATTTAATTTTTAATTAAATAAAAAAAAAAGTCTGGGATGGCTATTGTCAAGAAAGAGAGTTTGATTTAAATTTATATATCAAGATGTTTTTTTTTTGTAATTAAATAAAATTAAAGGGTAAGTGTGGCAAATGCCAAGAAAGAGAGCATGATTTTAGTATATATATCAAGGTTTTTATTTTTTAAAATTATATAATTAAAAGGGTATGGTGTGACAATTACCAAGAAAGAGAGCTTGATTAATTAAAATTTTTTTTATATATATATATAAAGATTTTTATGTACTTTATTTCGATAATTAAATAAAATTAAAAGAACTGGTGTGGCACTCACCAAGAAAGAGAGCTTGATTAAAGTATATATGCTAAGATTTTTAAAGATTTATCTTTATATATATGTATATAAGATTTTATTTTTATTTTGATAATTAAATAAACTTCAAAGGACAGCTGTGGCAATTGCCAAGACAGAGAGCTTATTAAAGTATATATATATCAAGATTTTTTAAGAGTTTCTTAGATAATAATAAAGTATCCAATTTAAAGATTTTCATGTTTGTTTTGATGATTAAATAAAATTAAAAGGAGAGGCATGGCAATTGCCAAGAAAGAGAGCATGATTAAAGTAGTATATCAAGATTTTTAAGTTTATATATATATATATAATAACAAAGTATCCAATAACATGAGAAGATTTATTCTTCCACAATACATTTATATCACTAACACTGTAGCCGGGATTTTATACCAAGCTGGGCTAAAATAAATTTTTTAAATAAACTCCAATGATATGAAAACATTTTTAAATTCAAAAATATATAGAAATACTTGATTAAAGAAGATATAATAAGTTTACCCTTCAAAATTTCATATTATAAATAAATATGCTAATAAAAACAACAGTTAAAAAGAATAAAAAAATATTTAAATAATAAAATTTATCAAATATGAATTATAGTTAATATTATGTAATCAACTATCTTTCTGTAAATATAGACAATTTATATTTTAACAATCATAATTAATAATTATTATCATACTTTAAATTAAAGAGTATATTAGGAGACATACCAAATATATTAAATTTGAATAGTATATTATGCAATTTGTGATAAAAAAATGGAAAACTTAAGTAAAGTTTTACATTTAATACATGAAACATGTAATAGGCTTGAGCAAATATGTATTTTTCTGACAAATAAATATGTATTATTTTATATTATAAGAATTAATAAATGAAATATATAAAAAATAATTTATACTAAATATATTATAATTTTTTTTTAGGGGGAGCCTCCCTTAGATCCCTACCAATAATATATTATACTAGCACAAAATATTTACTTTTACAATACTATGAGAAAACTTTCTATATATTATACTAGTAAATACATTGGCGGCATTAAAATCTGATGCGAAGAAGAAATGTAATAATAATTAAATAAACTGTAAGTACTTGTGCATCAGCAGTTTTGTGTTAATAAGAAGATGTCTTATTGGACTTTTAAAGTTGTGGTGATAGTACGTATGAACATTCACGTGGACATGGGTCAATTTGTCTTACATTGCTGTGTGTTCACATGGACCGATTGATGCCGATGGACATTGGGCGTCCTTGAGATTTTCCTTGGAAGCATAAACGTCGTGGACTTAGATGTAACAGTTATTGAGTATCAGTTTCTATATAAAGTATCCATCAGGGCAGTCCTGCACTTCCCCCACCATTCACCAAACTGATCGGGCACGGTTTACAGCTAATTTTAGGTGAGCAGCTTTTTATTAAATTAATTATGAATAATATTTGCCTTCTCAACACTTTTATCTATATCTATATTCAAATAATATTATATATAATTTATCAATGTCATATTAATTAGGATAATATTAAAATTTTTAAACATTTTTCTTAAATTAATATCTAAATGATGTGATATATAAATTATCAATATATCATAAATCATAAAATGATATGATAATTAATAAGATGATAATAATTCACATGTCATATCATTTGGACATGTATTTTGAATAAAAAATTTAGTATTATTATTATATCATCTCATGATTTATAATGTTGATAACTCATATACCATAGATATAGATTTAGACAGTAAAATTTGGGACGTAAAGACATAAAATTAAAAATGGAAATTGATTTGGACTAATTTTGTTTGGAGAATCAAGTTGACAACTTTTTTTCCCCTTCTATATACAATCAAATTACATGGACTAATTTTGTTTGGAAAATCAAGTTAACAACTTTTTTTTTTCCCCTTCTATATACAATCAATTCTTTCCTTTTTTTTTTTTTTTTTTGTTTTGTTTTTTCTCTCGAAAGAAACAATCAATTCAAATTATTGCTTTAACTAAAAAATCTGATGAATATATTTCAAAAAAATAAAAAATAAAAAAATCTGATGGATAGGGTTCTTTATTGCGAAATTATGCTACCTATATTATTTCAAAAATTACCTTCACAATGAAGATCAAATAATTTCACGCACATGCAGCAGGTTCGCTAGGTAGCATCACAGAATTACAGCTCATTACTATTATCCATGTCCATATCTTCATACATTTTTTTTAATAATTCTTGAAAACCTTGTATCATCTACATTTATAAATACACATTAGAAGAATATAGAGATAATATATAACTACGAAAAAAGTTCTTTTTCTAAATAGCACTTCAAAAATTCATTTTTCCATCAACTTGTAATCCTTTTGTTCTTTCAAAGTTCACGAGAGTTATCATAAAAAAATCAATGGCAGTTTCTTGTCTAGGCTTTATCATTCTTTGCATGGCAATGCTATTGGTTTCTGCTTCCAACCAAACCAACAACTCCGCGTCCTTAACGTTCGATAAAACATTTTCTAAAGTTTTTGGAGATCAAAACGTGGTGTTCCTCGATGAACAAGGCACTGGTGTTCAAATCACTCTCGATGAACACACAGGTAGTGGCTTCAAAACACAAAAACCTTATTTCTATTCTCTTTTTAGTGCTTCCATCAAACTCCCTGCAAACAATTACACGGGGGGTGTTGTCGTTACGTTTTACACATCAAACAGTGAAAAATTCGAAGGTTTTCACGATGAACTCGATTTCGAGTTCCTGGGGCATGCTAAGGATGGTACTTGGGTGCTACAAACTAATATGTATGGCAATGGAAGCGTTTCTAGGGGGCGTGAGGAGAGGTACAATCTCAGTTTGTTCGATCCAACCGATGATTTCCATCGCTATAGCATTCTTTGGACACGAAATTGGACCGTATTTTACGTGGATGATTTAGCCATTAGAGTGGTTAAAAGGGTTGATGCCATGGGAGGAGATTATCCTTCTAAACCTATGAATTTGTATGCAACAATTTGGGATGGGTCCAATTGGGCAACAGAAGGTGGCAAATACAAGGTTAATTACACTTATGCTCCCTTTTCTGCTCAGTATTCTGATTTTGTCTTCGATGGATGCTTCATGGATCCGATTCAACAACAACCAAATTGTAACAATGTTACAAGTTTTGTCACAAATTTCAAAGGTTTGATGCCAGAGGAAATTCAAAAAATGAGGGACTTCAGGACCAAGTATATGACCTATTCTTATTGTCATAGCCAGAGTAGATATCCAACTACGTTGCCAGAGTGCACAACGGACCCCTAAGTAGTTACGCATCGCAAAATAGAGTCAACTCATCCAATAATTTATTTTCATTGTTTGAATTATATTACTGATTATTTAATTTATTTTGATTGTTTGAATTATATTATTGATTATTCTATTGTTTAGAAATAAGTCTAGTGAGAATCTCTTTGAGATTGTAAAACTTCACTGCTTCGCTTCGTTTGTTGTTTGATTTGTCTTCATGGAAACGTGAATTTAAAGATTTTCTGATGTATTTCGTTTGTATGATATTGTTGGACCGCTTAGTTGATGTTCCATCGAGGCCCTTAGTGGGCTTGACCATTTAGGGTCTAATACCCATTAGAAAAGTTTGAGCCCAGGTCGATTGACAGTAATGGGATATTTGTAGTGGGCCTCATCAGTTGTTCAACCGACTAATATTAGTTTTGTGAGGATATATTGTACCTTTATAACAGATCTTTCATTCTTTCGGGAGAACCAATCTGTGAAAATACCATTAGAAAAATCCTTAATTGATCAATCTGTATTCCGATCGACAACTGTTTGTGGGTATATCCTTAAAATAAAATCAATGGGCCTAATTGAAATTCTACAAAATCCTCTTGATTGACAAATATGAGAGATGCTAATACGGCAAGAGAGGGAGTTGTATAGAAAGAATTGCTATATATAAATATAAAATGAGGACCAAAGGGAAAAATCCTAATTACAATAAAGGTCATTGAGAAGATAACAAAGAAGGCTGAACGGTTGTATTTTCCTTCTGGAGGAAACTTTTGAACCATAAAGCAGATCTTTTGAGGTATCTGTTCAGCTTGTCTTTGTAATCTACAAAAGTGATTCCAAACCGATAACTATAACCAGAATCCCACTCAAAGTTATCAAGAAAAGACCATATATAATATCCTCTCACGTCTACTCCCTCCCTGCATAATAAATCACATGATTAATTAATTGTCAGATACATAGTCATTCAGTCATGAATGGGAACAAAATGTGGGAACCAATATGGATCTATGTCCTTGGTTATCTATAGCTAAGGTTTTTCTCCACTAAATATATGCATATGATATTAGAATAATTAAACGTAATTCCAAATCTCATGGATTTAATTTTTTAAATGAAATTAGATCTCAAAATATTTTGCATGATAGTAAAATGGAGAGAATACAAGCTGAAACGACTAGCACGCATAAAATACTCACTTGATAGCCTTTAAAAGATATGATAAATGGAGGCTATGGTATTTACTGCGTAAGCCATCATTAACGCCCTTATTGATTGGCCATGAGCTACTATTTACATCTCCCATTCCTGAAAACAACCATTTAATTTATAACATGAAAAATAATGCTAATTAAATTATTGTCCACCGTAGTTTAATGGTAAAAATTATTTATTTAGTTTAATAATATTTCAGGTTTCAGATTACTGCATCATAGACGATATTTAAATACAATGCTAAATTAAAATATTCGATCTTGAATAAGAAGAAAGACTGTTTAATAATTACCATTCTCGGTGATGTAAATGGGAGGAGAGTTGTATTTTCTCTTTATATAGAGTAACATTTCTTGAATTCCCTTTGGATAGATATAAAGCCAGCTAGAGCCCGTCTGCAAAACCATATCATACCAAGAAATTTCTTCAGTCAAATTACTATGCACAATTTTTTTTTTGGGCCATTTTTAATGTAGAAGAGCAAGTTTTATAATCATACCGATTCACCAATTGGAATTCCATTTTTCTCCGCTGTGACACAAATCAGAAATATTACTATATAAACTGACAAACTAACCTTTTAATCTATGTGTTTTTTTTTTTTTTTCCCGAATACTTACAAGTGAGATTGACATGGTTGTCTGTTGAATAACTTAGGTTGACGGTGCTATAGGATTTTAAATTGTCTGCATAAAATGATGTATAATAATTCACGCCAAGGAAATCTATGGAGCCTTTTACCATCTCGGACTCTGATTTTGTGAATTTGGGCAGCCGATCACCCACCATTGTTCTCATGATTTTCGGATAGTTTCCGTATGTGATTGGATGAAAAATCCTGCATTCATTTAATTATTAGTTTCGTCATTGTTGTCATCATGGGCTATACCACTTTATGTTTATAACGTTATTGAATGATTTAAAGAACATAAATAATTTTAAATTAAGAATAAACAACTAGAAAAAATTGTGTGAATTCTCTAGTATAACTATACAGCAGCAGAAGCTCATGATCATTGATTTTAATTTTAGTACTTTCAAATTTAATTTCATGTCAATATTTACCATCCGAATGTGAAATCAAGAGCTCTATAGGCAGCCTTCTTGCTAGCAACCGTGTCATATTTGGGCACCGTCCACAACGAGTATATTGAAATCCCAATGTGACCCTTTTGAGTTGCCTGTACAAACTCAAATTGGTGTTAATCATATCCTTAATTTCTAACATTATTATTCTAACATTCACTATCATTATAAAATAAACCGTTATTATTTAATTTAGATGTTCGCATTCTATCAGAATTCAGAATACGATAATTGATTATATAAGGGATCTTTGATGGTTTGTGTAAATTATTTATTGACGATCGGATGAAACATCCAATCATGATAATGAGAGTTTGTTTCACAATCACTTACAAGTTTAAACTATATTTGGATATAAAAAAGGGAGACCTGCACTCAAATTTTTTGTCAGAATAAATTATGCTAGTATCATACACAAACCTGATATTTTTCCCGGTACAATTTTACAGCATTTGCATGGCAAAGAATGAGGTGATGGGCTGCAATATACGGTTCTGTCGCAGAGTTCCCTTCCGGGCAATTTCCAATGTAGTTCGAACATCGACCAGGGGCCTCAGTGCCGGTTGAATACCCAGTTGCACTAAATAAATTTGGCTCGTTCACGGTCACCCAATGTTTTACTCTATCACCAAATTGTTTGAAGCAGAAATCCACATATTCAACGTAATCATTCCTATTTTTATAATTTAAATTGATTAGTTGCCAGCTCATAATTAGGAGTAATAATTTCATGTAAGTGAAAGAAAAATTGAATAATCATGAGAAGCACTTGCATACAATTCTTTATTTATATAAAACTAAATGAAAATTTTAAAAATAATCTCATTTAATTTGCGTTTGTGTGGGGATAGCCTGTAGTGCGGGATGAGTTGCTTGATCAAAGAAAAAATATAATAAAGATGCAAGTTTCGATGCTAAATCACTATATATGAATTGTCAATCATATGTGTCCAACGTTTACGCGTAAATCGTAATTCAAATCGCATGTCAAACTTACACAACATTAGGACTTAGGAATCCACCATACTCATCTTCAAGGATTTGTGGAAGATCCCAATGGAATAAAGTCACAAAGGGCTCTATACCTGCTCCAAGCAAATATACAATATTAAGCTATACATGGTTAGATGTAAGTATAGCGGACACGTGGAAGTAAATTAGAAGGTGGGATGAATGATGGATTGGAAGTTGACCGTTTGATATGAGCTGGTTGATGAGATAATTGTAGAAATCGACACCTGCTTGGTTTACTCCCCCATTAATTTTTCCCTCTACATGGAAATTAAAATTAAATTTCAGTTAAAGCAAGAGTAAATATTATTTGATAATTATATGGAGAATTATATGAGAAAAGTAGGTTCAAGTAATGATGATGATCTATCTTACGAGGGAAAATTCTGGACCATGATATGGAGAATCTGAAGGAGTCCAAACCAACTTCCTTCATCAAATCAATGTCCTTCTACGCAATTCAATAAAATTGAACTATTGAATAAAATAAAATTAAATCACCTAATCAAGATAGAAGGTACATATATAAATAGATAGGTCATACATATATATGTACCTCATAAAGGTGATAAAAGTTGTCGGCCACATTCCCGTTACTGTGGTCCAAAATTTTCTCTGTAGTCGCACAATAAATTGACTACTTAAGTTGTTTTGTTGGATGGAAATGAAATGTAGTTAATTTCTTTAGCTTTTGTTTATTCTTTCATAGTAGAAGATAATTAACATGGTATTGGATAATTGAGCTTCAAGATCCTTCTTTACATAAAATTTTAATGTAAATATACACAGAACAAATCAATTGACATTATTATTTATCTGAGAAAGGAATTGAATTCTTCATCTTAATCCTAACTATGCGGTTCATCAAACAAAGCAAATTTTTAAACATGTCACAAGTTTAACAACTCCAGAGCTTTTGCGTATAGGATAAGAAACCTTATAATAAGACGGTAATGAAATGAATGGATTAGTTGAATTGTATTTAAAGTATATATGTGAGTCCAAAGCTCATGACTTTTATACATATGTCAAGGTCTGCACGAACTAGAAGTTCATACTTATTCCTACCCCTCCACAAAATTTTTAAAAATAATTTCATCTATGCACTGCATCACCTAATAATTATATTACAGTACAAACGATATGCAATGACACTTAATGGTGACGTTTAACCTATGCATCATTGAAATTTGAAACAGTTCTTTTAACTATAATGTCTTGGTTTTCCAAAGACTATCGTCGGATTTTTAATAGAATTGGTAATTGTGTAATATTTTGAGACTAAATTCTTAGAGAGAAAGAGAAATATATAGTTATTAATATGTAGACCTGGTTGATTTTTGGTGAAAGTATCCCATATGCTTGGTTTCCTGCCATCTATATGTGCTGCTCCTTCATACTGAAAATTAATTATAAGAAAAAGAAATTAAACAAAACAAAAACATGTCGTTCAATTATTTTAAAATATTGTATATCGTATACTCACGGGTGGAACCAGGATTTTAGCTTTAGAGTGGCGAAAACAAAAATAAATATTTAAATTAATGCAAGACAATTACTTATATTAAAATAGTATATCATTGAAAAACAAAATATGATACCATTTAATCTTATTACAAAAGATGAGACTCCTCTTTTAACTCATAAAAATCATTTATAACATTGAAACTACACTTGGTTTTTCTGCCATTTTTTTCTTTTTCAAATGATCGAAAAGTTTATAAAAAAGTCATATTACACTCAAGTTTAGACTTAAAAAATAACGAGTATAAATCACATAAATTTTTGAAAAATATATAAAATATTTATTAATTTACAAGCTCAAACTTGACAAATTTAGATTCAATAATCATGAGCATACAAAATACAGAGTAAAAATTGTTGCAATTATATAAACAACATTGCATAACATATCAATAATGGGAGACTAAATTTTCCTATTTAGGATGAGGAATAATGGTACTATTTAAATATCATCAAATAATGAGAGGGAAATATTTTATGTTTTCAGAGAAAATCTAATTTGACTTTTATATGTATATATATAGCTTTAATTATAATAATAACAATAATTAATTGAATTTGAATTTTACAAATTTTGTATTTGAAAACGTATAAATAAAATATTAAAAAACTCACTTATTAGCTGGGTTTGGGGCACTCCCACCGACGCACCACTTATCATTTGATCACATATAAAAATGAATTATAATAGTTTACCTGGTAAGCACTTGATCCTGCTCCAAACATAAAACCGGCTGGAAAGCTACTCCGATTGAGACGATCAGTAGTAAAAGAATGACATGGTTCAATGCGAGACAGTAGTAAGCATATCGAGACCATTAAGTGGTATAGGACATGACGACTTTGAACTTCAACTTTCATTTTTCCAACTTGCCTGCCGATCATCAAGCGACCAAATTAAACTCCCTGTAATTACACTTACAGAAATATAACAATATATAATAACATCTTCTTTGCTCATCTTCATCATACTAAACAGATGATCGAGACGGCGTCACTGTGGTGAGTTGCAGCTTTTAACAAATGAAGAATAATTAATTTTTATATTGTGTACATGTATTCACAATAGAGAAAATTAAAGTGCATACCTTGGCTTAATCACTTAAATATCAGGCCTTCAAAAAACGTTTATGATCAAAGCAATTTAAAACCACAGAAAAACAAAGAACAAAGAAGATGGGATATCCATTCATGTTGGAGACGTACAGCTATATATAAAGACTAAAGAGAAATATGTTTTTGCTGTGTGTTTGGCCCTACATAAAAAGTGGTCTCAACAACTTTGTGCAAATCCGGTTAAGCAGTCGTCGTTAAAGACTTTTCAACAATTATTATCATGTTTCGTGCACATCCGTCCAACACTTCTCACCTAACTCCTATCCATAAAAACTAATGCTTAATGAACATATATACTAGGCATGTGAAAAACAATTGAAATGGTTAGTGTTTGAACAAAAAACGACTTGAAAAATCTGTATTGCATATTCCTTATCGGTTTCGCAACACACACAATTAAAAAATTCAATGCATTGCTTTCACGTAGATGCGAGGCTCCCCCAGTCCATATCATACGACTCATGTCCTTTTATCAAAGTTTTCTCTTCATTTTTCTTTTTTTAAAAGCCAAGTCCAATTTCAAAAAATAAAAATAAAAAAATTGCCAAGTCCAATCTGCTACATCAATTGAATTAAGGTCAAATATTTGTTACGAGTTTGTTTATTATTTCTTTAATATGTTATGTGGTCAAATCAATCTATCAAGCTTAAGAAGATGAATTGGGTTGACCACATTCGCTCTCATACTAAGTGTGCAGTTTTTCTTTATATTGGTTTGAGTCTGATCATAATACATATTTATTAATGTATATAGGAGGTTTTCTCCATGTTATAAGTATTGATATCTCATAGTGTTATAAGAATAAATTGTAGACCATATATAATATTTGATTTTAATCAATTTTAACAGACCTTCGATCTTGTTATGTGAATAAAATTTTGAACCTTACAGGGTCTTAATTTAGGTGATAATAAATCTTTGTACCGGTGGAAGTAGAATTCTAATTATCCAGTAATTATATATAAAAAAGATGATATAGTTAAATGATAGTTGTAATAGACATATATAAGTAATACTTGGGGTTCTTATAGTACTCACCAGTTCCTTGTTCCCCAATTTTTTATTATTATTTTATTTTATTGTTTTTCAGTACCAGAACTATAATTAGGACGAGCCTAGAAGATGACCGAGACCAATCGAGATAGGATACTAGAGTACAGCTCGGATGACAACTCCTAATTAGAAGGGATCCACTTACTCAAAGGTCACAAGGGGAGGTAGGGGGGAGGAGAACTTACATGAAGGTGAAAGATCAATCCATACATAATGATTAAAGATTGAATATTTAGTATAAATATTATTATATTATATAAATTATATATTATATTATATATATATTGAATATTTGGGAATGGGTGTCGAACCCATGCCTCTTACAAAGGGAGGCATGGGGATTGTTAACGATGCCAGCAATAAAGACTATTTTATTTTATTTTTGAAGTATACTATTTCTTCGAAACGGAAACCAAATACATATGTATTCCTATATGGTTAAATAAATTTAATGAATGAATGAATAAAAAATAGAAAGTACACCAAAAATTTGGTACAACTAGAACGCTATTTGTTTTATAATTCAAGTTTTTGTTCTCGTGTTGTTTTGAAACATGAATTGGTTAGGTGAAGCGAAGATCCGACGTGCAAGTTAGGTGTTTGATTTACACCGGCGACAGCATTATTTTTTATCAGCATTCCGTTGGATAATAATTTTGGTGTGTGGCAATTACGTGGATCTTTTACTGTAATGACTACAAGATCTTGATTTGGAGAAATTAAAAAAAGCATGTTTGAATTAAAACACAGAGAGCCAAATAAGCACCATTTGAACCCCCATATAAAAGTAAAGTAGTAAGTACTCCCTATTTTTTGGCCTCTCTCGCTCTCTTCCTCCAGTTGCAAAATGTTGGTTTCATGTGAAATTGTTCAATCAAATGCTTTATGGGGTTTGATTGTGATAGAGAAAAGAAGAGAAGAGTCTCTCAACAACTGTTAATTCTATATTGTAATTTTGTCATCAGATTCTTTTGTAATTTAAAATTTTGTCAACAAAACAGTAGTGACTTAAATTTTTTCTTTTCTAAAAAGTGATGATCTGATCGGGCACGTCATCATCAGAAGGAGCTGACTCAGTTTGAGTATAAGACGGTTTTCATCTGAGTAGTCATCATTTTGCATTAAAAAATGGTTTAGAGGTAGCAAAAATCAAACTCATTATAAGTGAAGTCAGCTTGAGGTGTTCTTATTTGCATGATTTCAGAGTAATTGTAGTCTTACAGCGTCTTTTAGGTTTGAGTGTATCTGTTTGCTTATCATTCCACCATTCCTTGTCAATAGGGGAAAGCTTTTTTCTTATAAAAAGATATTGAAATAATTCGAATTTAAAATATTATCTATTATCAGATAATAAATATTTTTCTTTACCAATCCATATTAGATGGTAATATTGAGATAAAGTTATCGCAATCCAGATAAAGCTTGGGTTATTTTCTTAGACCATGGGAATAGGTTAGTCTCAATAATAGAGTATTTATTTTGATAACTTTGCTAATTATATTAAATAATGTATTAAACAAAATTTTACAATAATTGAAGTTTTATAAACCTTTAATCTTTTGGTCGGAAATCAGCCTAAGCCTGAATACCACGGACATCATTATTATTGGGATTTGGGTCGTTGAATGGTAGTTGTAACAGAGATAAATTTATTGCGCAGCTATAATTTTTTTATTTTTTGCTTTTTCATTTTTTATTACGTGTTATTGTCTTTTCTCTGTAACCTTTTTCAAAATGGTCGGACACCACGCTTAATTTTAGTGATTAGTTTCTAGAATTAATGATTTAGACTTAGATTTGCATGCACGAAAATAATTGAAAAAAAGACAGCAAGTATACGGCCTGACGAATCAGTACAAAATATACTTGGTCTTGGACTAATAAGTGCAAAACCATATACACTAACCAAAATTTTAATTAATTATCATCAACTTCATAGTTAATATAATATTTTTTAATCAGTTAATATATTTCAAAACTTTCTCAATAGCTGATTAGTATATTTTTCTTCAGTTATCTTCAATTTTGGCAAATTGTACGTTATTGCGAATCTGGATTGAGATATAAGAGCGATTCATTTTATACATGCATGCGTAGTTCCAAGTAGACTCACTTGATAGCTTTTAACCGTATACGATAGATGGAGACTGCAGTATTGTTAAGGGTTTTGCAGTCAGCCCATTTTCATTTCATATTAGCGCAGCCCCATCTCACTTTAGAAGGCAATTTATAATATTACTTTGATAATATCTAACAATAAAGCAAGAATTTTGGTGTTTTAAATTAACACCATTACATCCTTCAAAAAAAAAATAATTAACACCTCTACTACTGCTTAATATGGTTAAGTGATAGATAGCACTCTCAAATCAACCCAACCGCAAGTGGTATCTTAAAAGAAAAAAATAACTTCTCTATTGTACATTACTTTATGAGGCTCTATCATAAATTATTCAAAGTTTATTTGCTCTTAATTTGTGAGGGGATTTTCGAAAAATTTTTAGGTGCAAAGAGGTTTACCTTCAATTATTAATTAACTTTGAAATAATTAGAAGTAGACAAATTTTTGAGCCCAAGTATGAGCTTAAATACATTGATATAAATGAAATTGAGAATATTTAAAAAAAAAAAAAAAAAAGAATAACGAATAAGGTCATTGAGAATACAATAAAGAAGTCTCTGTATTTTTTTTTTGGAGGAAATTTTTTAGCCATGAAGCAAAATTTTTTAGGTATCTCCTCAACCCATCTTTATAATCCACAAAAGTAATGCCAAACCGGTAAGTATAACCAGAATATCTCATTCGAAATCATCTAGAAACGTCCATACATAATACCCTCTCACATTCACTCCGTCCCTCTCTCACGACCCGCATATAAGTATGGAAACATGAAATTATGATCAATTTAGTATTGTTGTAATTTTTAAAATAATCATTGTTGATTCATGTAATAATATTTTGTTAAATTAATTGTTGTTAGAATTATTATACTAGTCAAAAGTTGTATACATATGTTTAATAAATTTTTATATAAATTACTATGAATTTATATAATGTATAAAATAAATATAAAAATAAAATATTTTAATTTTCATTTAGTATAAATATGTTTCTATATAATCAAAATTGATATATAAATATCTTTATGTTATAATTAACGAGGATGATTTAGTGATTAAATGATTTTAGAATGTATAGGCCAAAGTACTCGCTTGATGGGTTTTAAGAGATAAGATGTGAGCCGAGAAATGTAATCCGCAAGCTGTCATTAAGAGCCTTACCGATCGGCCATGAGCCACTATTTGCATCACCCATTCCTAAAAACAGAATTGAAATAGATAATATAAATATTATATGTATTTTTTCACTTATGAAAACTAATTATTAATTAATCATTTTATATATAATTATAATTGTCGACGTCTAAATTTGGTCGATTCAAATTTTTGACCCAATTATTGCAAATAAGCACAATAGAGGCAAAAAACAATAGAAAGAGAAGAGGAAGAATAAGAATGCAAAGAAGTTTTTACATGGTTCGGCCCAAAAAGATGTCTACATCCACGACTGTTTCTCTAATGATTTTGATAAAGTCATAGTATATTATTGAGTGTTTTCTTCTTATTGTGTTGTTACAATTAACTTTTAACCCCTATTTATAGAGTGAGGTGCTACAGTTTGAGTACATTTAAAATAATAATAAAAAAAAATCTACATTAATTATACTTCCAAAATCGTGTCTCTCAATTTATGGATAAATCTAACCGAAGTAGGAGTTTGATTTTACTTCCAATTCTGGTTGTTGATTCTCCCTCAAACTAGATTGCTTGCTTTCTGAAAAGATTCCTTCTAATGAGGACTTCGAACTGCGAGCTAGACCTTACTCTAGGTGACCAAGAACTGAACATAAAACAGTGTTGACTACAGTTGACTAGCGACCTAAGAAATACAATAAGAGTACTGAGAGCTCGTTTTTGCGAGTTGGATATTGACGTATTATGTTTTTATCATTTGGATCAATTCATTGGATCAGTTTGTTAGGTTTTTACCAGTCCACTTATGTAGCCCCAAATATACGCACAACAATAATATACTAGAAGATGTAACGTCTTGTTACCATTTTCAGTGATGCAAATGGAAGGAGGGTTGTATTTTTTCTTTGTATAAAGCAAGAGTTTTCGAATTCCTTTAGGGTAAATGTAAAGCCAGCTAGAGTTGGTCTGCAAATACATACATAAAATACACAATTATATTTTCATAGTTTACAATTTACATATAATTTGGATTTATATCCCGGCTTTTAATATATGATGTTTCTTATTAATTACAAGTTAATTTTACAACTCTATATTAATATATTCGCCTCATCTCTCTTCATTATTATATTATCTCTCTCCTCTTTCTAATTAATATTATTTATATATATATACTTTTAAAACTTCTCTAACTAATACTAAAAACCAATCAATTAATATTATTCTCACTCATTGAAATTTTTTACATCTTTATTTTTTATTTATTTTTAAATTATGTTAATTTTCAAATATATATACATTTAATAGTATTTCAAAAAAGACTTATATATATAAAAATATATATATAATTTTTTTTTTCGGGATAGTCCATAAATTATCCAAAAATGAATGATTATTTTTTCTTCTCTTCATTGTTTATAAACACATAAAGAAAGGAAAAAAGAAGAGGAAAAAAGAAAAACAACTTATATATATATATATCTCTCTCTTTCCTATCTTTATTATCCATCACACAAAATAAAAAGATTATAAATCAAATTTTCATTTAATCTTTTTTTTCCATTCAATTAATCAAATCATATAAATAATACATGAATTTTAAGCTCTCAATATAAACTCCTAAATAAGATCCATATTGTATATGTTTAAATAAACATGTTGATTATAATAGTCCAAAATTAACAATCAATTAAAAAAAAAAAAACTTATTTTGGGTACAAGCATGATGTCTAATAAAAAAGATAAAAATAATATAATTAAAAAAGGTACTTCAAAAATATATATAATTTAAAAATTAATAAAAGAAAAGATGAAAAATCATTTATTGGGTGAGAAGAATATTAATTGATGACTTATTAATTTAATATTAATGGAAGAGAGGGAATATGATGTAATTAATGTTGAAGAGAGAAATGAAAAAATATATTTGTGTGGAGTATAAAATTAAATCATGTATAAATGTATGAGTAGATCTAAGTCATTAAAATCTTCATAATCCAATGGTTAACAAATTGTGTCAAAACTTGTATCCCTTGATCTTGTTCTCTCTCTCTCTCTCTATATATATATATATATAATTACAAGTTTACGAACTCGATACCATTGATTGATCTTATATCAGACTTACACAATTTTAGGGCTTAAGAATCCACCATATTCATTTTCCAGGGCTTGTGGAAGATCCCAGTGGAATAAAGTCACAGAGGGTTCTATACCTGCTCGATATATACACCTGTATATAAGGTGAGACAATTACATGCGATGATGGGTTACATAAATTTAGGTTGGAATTGAATGAGAGATTGAAACTTCACTGTTTGATATGAGCTCATTGATGAGATGATTGTAGAAATCAATACCTTGTTGGTTTACTCCACTACTAATTTTCCCTTCTAAATGCAAATTAAAGTTCCAATTAGATGATATAGGTAAATTAAGTATTTAATATATATATATATGATTTAATATGAAAAAAAAATATGAATAATTCAAGTTATGACCATAATCTTACGAGGTACAATTCTTGACCCACGATGTCGAGAATCTGAAGGAGCCCAAACCAATTTCGTTCATCAACACAATATCCTCCTATAATATTTATATCTCAATAAGTATATTATTTTCTTAATCAGAGAATACTACATAGAAATTAAATACTAATATGCAGTTAATTAGAATTAGATCATACCCTATAACAATGATAAAAGTTGTCTACCACATCTCCATTACTGTGATCTAGGATTTTTTCTGTCATTGCACACCACAGATGCAGAACAATTGATTATTGATTTAGTTAGTCGTGGACTCGTTGAATGAATATCTAATTTAAAGAAGGTTATATAAGACTGAAAGTTTTATTGAATTAGACCTATAATTATACCCCTCTATATATGTTTTTTACATACATAAGAAGATTCCTAATTGATAAAAAATTTCAATTATATGCAAATTGCACTCACCAAATTAATTAATTAATCACAGACCATGTGCATTGACACTTAATTATAATACTCAAGAATGGGCTTATAACTTATAAAATATGCTTATCATTGAGCCTAGACAGCTAGCCTGTAGAAGTTCCTCAATAATTCCCAAATAATTCATTTATTTGTTGTTAGAGAGAGTATTTTGGTGGTGATTCAACTTTCTTTTTAAATGAGAATATAACATATTATATTATACCTGGCTGATTCATGGCGAAAGTATCCCATATGTTTGGTTTCCTACCATCTATGTCTGCTGCGCCTTCGTACTTGTGAAAAACAAGTGTTTTTGATGGAAGATTAGTGAAAGGTTAGTGAAAAATTCAAGAGAGAAACTGAAAGAAAAAAAAAAAAAAAAAAAACTGAAAAGTTTTCAGCATCAGTCTTCTTCACAGTTTTGAAAATTAATAATAAAACTAATTGATGTTATTTTATCAAAACTATTAATAACTACTCAACCCAAAACTTTAGGCAGTTAGAGAAGGATCGAACAATAATATTTAAGACATGAGATCAATACATTAGCACTCCTAACACATGTAATGTCAAGATAGATTATATACTTGTCCTCTTAATGCAACGTAAATAATAACCAATAAATCAAGAAATTAAGAGAAGAAGGGGGAAAAAGAGGGATTTGAACTGGAGAAAATTATGTTATCAACCACTCAATCCATAGGATTAAGATGTCAGAAAGAGTCTAACAATTAATAAACTCAAGACATAATATCGATACATTAACAACATTAATAGCTTTCTCAAGAAAAACAAATATGTAATAAGCTTGCAGTTGCTTAGCTAGCTGCCTGGTAAGCACTCGATCCTGCTAAACCAGCTGGAAAACTGCTTCGGTTGAGAAGATCAGCCGAAGTATCACAAGTTATCAGACCATCACTTTGTGTTAAAAAAATGATCGAGACTAGCTGTAGCAGGAGGCATAAGACAATACGATTTTGAACTTGATCAACCTTACTTGGCTTGGCTGCCCAAGATCACCTCCACACGGCCACAACTTCCTGTAATTGTGTTTAGACATATACAACATATATAGCAGTAAAAAAATATGTCAAAAAACATGCAAGAATTGATGAATACGAGTTACATACCTTCTCTTAGTCTCTTCAAATATTCAAGGCTAGCGTTTAATAAAAGCCTTTTAATCTCTCACAGAGAACCAACTCGCATCAATTGTGTTTCATATATCACATGACTCAATATGAACATAATATGATGTGTTGTTGGCTACTCGAGGATAACAAGAAAAAAGACAGAAAGGCACATGAGCTTTGTAAATATATGACTTCTGCCTATTGATTACTAGGTAGTAATTAGTCTCTTCGATAACGTGTTATCAACGGTACATGCTGATATGCACGCATACATGTATAATCAGTTAATTTAAATTAAAATTTTGCATCACGTAAAATGTGGATGCCTGCATATAAAAGGACAGACATGACTGTGACAGTAACTTGTTTCTGGATTTGATCTTAAAATGTTTTAAAATCATTATATATATGTGCTTGTCATCTCAAATAAGATAAATTGTGTTCAAGCTTGTCAACAACAAAGTCAAATATGTCCATAACCAGTCGGGGATGGTATTAAAATGAGTTTAACAATACCGGTACATACCTTGTAACATTGTTAATTTGGCTAGACAAGTATTGTTAGGATATGTGTAATTTTTATTGGGACCGAGACTAAGCCACGTGTATATGCAAAATGATTTGATCTTAAAAAAATCAAGTTATGAATAATATTTATTGTTAGACAGATAATATACTAATCGCATACCAATTATGATCATGATAATAAAAAAGGGGCTAGGGGCTGCCGGCCAATCCAATATCAGAATCTGTGTGGAAAACAAAAATAGCTGAATCTGTCTGGTACGCTGATCAAATCATGAAGGGACCAACTATAAAATTAATTTACAAAAAATAAAAAAACACACTAAAAATTAAATCTTGCAACAGAATAATATTTGAGTGTAACAGGACGCGTAAATAGTGCATTTTTCACTTGAATTTTGTTATGTGCTTATATGAAAAAATTTAAATAAAAGATGAACCATACATTTATTTATTTTTATAGTAACCTCTGATCTCTTGGTAAAGAGCTAACGCACATTCTTTAATATTACTGAGTACATAAAAATTACATAATATGACTTCTTTCTTGTAGAGGGTGATGTATATTGATGAGCAGGGCTGCTTTCAACTTCTATCTCCTTCAGATTAAGTAGATCAGGAGCTATCAGAGGCACTGTAGCTCTGATAAATCACATTCACAGCCTATATCTGATTTTCTTTGGTTCTTTTTCTTCGCATTTATATATTTTATATATTAGTTGGAACTCAACCAAAAGTGAAACTGGGCTCAGTTACATCGGTTTCAAACCGATTAAAATTTAAATCAATGTAACAAAATCTTGATAAAATCGATTTAGTCTTGGCAGTCTTCTTTCTTGTAAACGTCGAAATCATTAACCAGTCTTCAATGGCTTGGTTTTTTTCATGCTCAAGCAAGAGATTTGGTTCGATACAACCCGAGTCGGTGAAAACACGTGAGGTCTGGTATTGGGACTGACTGGGCCGAACAAAACGAGAAAGAAGACCCGAACAAGTCCAGTTGTCCCATTGCAGGACCCGACCAAGGCCTAGTAACTGACTCGGTTATTTGGGCCTAACAAAGCAAATGGACTCCTTTTAGAATAATCTTGGGCTTGTTCAGCAGATCATTTGATTTTTTTTTAAAGGTAGCCACAACATTAATTTTAAAAATAATATTAGACTTTCCAAATATTTTACTCAAATAATACAACATTTGAGTTGTCAAGATATTATAAATTACAAAATGACATGATAATTAATAAGATTTTAACAACTCATATGTCACATCATTTGAACAAAATATTTCGAAAACCTAGCATTACTCTAATTTTAATCGATTGAGAAGCAAATGAGGACGAGATATATGCAAAACAGCAAAAGTGTTCATGGATTTCTCCTTAAGAATCGCAGCTGCTACATCAATGTTGAAGGACTTTGGTTCAATTGAATTTGAAGAAATATAATTTTACTTTAGGCATTCATACAATGTTGGTAATAGATTCGATCAATTGAGTCCATAAATTAACTACTTTATTTATTTATTTATTTTTTTGTTTACAAGATAATTTTTTTATTATGTTATTTTATTTTATTTTTTTAATGGAGAAGGAGAAGAGATTAAATTTAAAGAAAATACCTGCACCTTATTTTAGGATAAAAGTTGGACTTAAAATCTTGACTTTTTAGGATTAAATGAAATGTTTAACCACTCATATTAAGGAATGTTGTGAGTTGATTAAGTGGTAATTTCTCACTCTTGCTCTCTAAAGTTGTGAGCCGAGTCATCTCTTTCTCCGTTAAAATCCCAATTTATTTTAATGTATAAAAAAATAAATATGTTGCTTTTCAATTCTACTTGTGTACAGGTTAAAAAAATACTAATTAAAGACTATAGTAAAAAGAAATATTTTTCAGTGAAAGACTATACTAATGTAAAATTAAAGGTTATAGAGTTAAGAAAAAGAGTAAATCAATTTATTTTAAACTCATATCATGAAACAATATATTTTTATTCAATATTGCGAGACCAACGAAGAAGAATCGGTGGTTGCATTGCCTATATGCAGTAAATTTTTGAACCAGAAAGCAGAATTCTTGAGATACCTTTTCAATCCATTTTTGTAATCTATATAAGTTAAGCCAAATCGCATAGTATAGCCTGAGTTCCACTCAAAGTCGTCAAGAAATGACCATATAGAGTATCCCCTCACGTCAGCTCCCAGCCTGCCAAAATCACCTGATCATACAACAGCCTCTAGTCTGTACGGTATTTACACAACCTTTTTACGCTGTATTTGAGTTAGTGGTTTGATCTACATAAAATAATTAAAATGTGGAGTAGGATCTGAGAATTCAGACATCCACCCAAATCGATATAAAAGGGGCATAAATAACATCATATTGCTGATCTGACTTACTTGATAGCTTGTAGGAGATATGACAAGTGAAGCGAGTGATATTTTACTCTTAAATCATCCCTGAGGGCATCATCAATCGGTAAGGAATAGTCATCAGCCATTCCTGATATTAAAGTATGAAATTAATTAACAATTTGATATTAGAATATTTATGTACAAGAATTTATCAAATGTCTTTACCATTCTCAGTGATATAAATGGCAAGACCACTGTATTTTTGCTTGACATACAAAGCACTTTCTCTAATCCCTTCTGGGTACATGTAAAGCCAGGTACCTCCAGCCTACAAAAATTGTAACTTCATAATTATAAATATAATGCTCTTAGTCATTTTTAAATATTAAGATGGACTGTATAATAAGATTATACCAGTTCACCAATAGGAATCCCGTTTTTCTCCGCTGTAATGATAAATAAATTATAAATTATCTCGAAAATGATAAAATTTTGCAATAGCGTTTGGTAGAATATATAGTTAGACATAATAATGATTTCATAAAAAAACTGATCAAACTTACTGGTTTCATTAACACGACTATCTGTTGTGTAGCTGAGGTAGATACCGCTATATGAATTTACATCAGCTGCATATGTTGAGGTGTAGTAATTCAGTCCAACAAAATCTAGGGATCCTTTAATCAAAATGGATTCCTCTTCTGTAAAATTGGGCAATCGATTTCCCACTAAAGATCTCATGATTGTCGGGTAATCGCCATATGTCATTGGATGCATAACCCTTATTAAGCAAATCACAAATTATTATCAAGTTAATTTGAAATTAGTGTAAGCTAATTAAGTTGTAATCCACTAATCAGTTGAAAGATAATCTAATATGATGGAATAATTAATCACCAAATTCGAACTATGCACTGATCTAAAACTCACCAACCAAGCCGAAAATCAAGAGACCTTAAGGCGGCCTTTTTGCAAGCAGTTGTTTGAAATTTAGGTACTTGCCATCTGGTGTCTAATGTAATCCCAAGTACACCTTTTTGAGAAGTCTAAATAAAACATAAAAATAAACTCTATAAATCATGACATTTTCCTTAGCATAATTTGTAAGTAGACCACTAGTGGAATTATAAGCAGAAATTAATACCAACCTTGTACTTCTTTCTATACAACTTTGCAGCATTTGCATGAGAAAGAATGAGGTGGTGGGTGACCAAATAGGGCTCGGTTGCTGAGTTCCCTTGGGTGCAATTTCCGATATAGTTGGAACATCGACCAGGTGCATGGAGTCCACTAGCATACCCTCTACTACTAAATAAATTTGGCTCATTCAAAGTGATCCAATATTTGACCCGATCACCGAATTCTCGGAAGCAGAAATCCGCATAATCACGATAATCATCCCTATTTAGAAATTAATTGCATGCCAAGTTATTAGGTGGGTAAGACTGTCAGGTATATATGGTGGAATTAATGTTAAATAGATGTGGCCAGATATCTTGTTTGACTTACACAATTTTGGGACTTAAAAATCCACCGTACTCATCCTCAAGGGCTTGTGGAAGATCCCAATGAAATATTGCTACAAAGGGCTGGATGCCTACAACGAAATAATAATGAATAAAAAATATTAAGTGGATTTTTGTAAATTTATGATTGGGATAGTATCATCAATTCTGACCATTTGATAGGAGCTCATTGATGAGAAAATTGTAGAATTTGACACCTGTCCAGTTCACTCCTCCACTGATTTTTCCCTCTGGA
Organism: Dimocarpus longan; assembly: GCA_022984855.1. Lineage (NCBI taxonomy): Eukaryota > Viridiplantae > Streptophyta > Magnoliopsida > Sapindales > Sapindaceae > Dimocarpus > Dimocarpus longan. Next base: position 25,077,747 of record CM041022.1, read on the forward strand.
ATAAACAGAAACGCAATCTGGATCAAAACCACCACTGGCAAGTTGCAATAGCTGTCTTTGGAAATTAAATGTGCGCGTGTGTGTCTCTCAAAAAATAAAATAAAAAGTGTGTGTATATATATACTGTTTTTAATTGTTTGATTTTACATTTTAAGGATAATTTTTGTTTGTGTGGCTCTAATTTAAAACTCACGTGGCAATACTCTAGGCCATGAGATGGAGAATCTGAATGTGTCCAAACCAATCTTTTTCATCAAAGCAATGTCCTCCTGCAACAATTTTTTGACAATTTACTCCCGAGGAACAAAAACTTATAGTGCTTACCTAAAAAATAAAATAAAACCAAAGATAATGTCTGCTCAAAGGATTCCGTAGATTATAGAGATAGCGAACTGTAATATACCTTATATAGATAATAGAATTCATCAGCTACATCCCCTGTACTATAATCAGCAATTTTTTCTGCCACATATATCACAATGCAAAATGTCGCAATTAGTTCAGCATATATATAACTAAAAATATAATCGTGCAGTAATTTTTTTTAAAAAATATGTATTTTATGTGAATTTGTGTCCTAAATATCATATTAGGTAAAAATTATTTTTATTGAAATCATAGCAAACATAAAATTTTGATTAAATTAATACCTTTTATCTTTTTCTACAACTCCAATAGAAGGGGCGGGGCTAGCTGGGGTGCCGGTGGTGGCATTTATTTATAAAATATGTATAAATAAAATCTTTAATTTTAATGTAAAATATATTTTATTCCTCTTGAAATATTATATTATTGTTTAGTGGCCTTTTCAAACATATCTCAATTGATATTTCTAGCTCCGTACGTCCTGCTCCCATGCATAATATTTGGAAATAAGTTAATTAACATTGGTTATTGAGAGAACCAGCAAACTAACTCAGTTACACAACTCTAATATGGACAAGAATTCTCTGTTAATGTTGACATGATGCTAATTTTTTTATGAGAACAATTTAAGTTTGAGTGATGTATGAGAGAGAAAAAATCTATCAATCTTTATCATTCATTTTTTCAAATGCTGATGTGTCATTAAATTATCAAAAGATTAACAAAAAAAAGGATAGTAGAGAATCTTTACTTCTCTAATATATGATTTTAATGCATGAGAGAGAGAGAAAAGAGAAGAGACCTGGATACTTGGTAACAAAAGTATCCCAGATACTAGGTTTTCTGCCATCGGTTGTTGTTGCTCCTTCATACTAAGAAGAAAAAAAATGCATTCGCATATAGAAAGCAATTTGCCTTCAAAGATTTACAAAATTTAAGATTATGTGTGGACTATAGTACCTGGTAAGCGCTTGAACCTGATCCAAATAGAAACCCAGCCGGAAAGCTACTCCGATTTAATTCAGTCGTCGTGTAAAAATTATGACGAGGCTTCAAACTTTGAGTGTACACCAGGAAGAAGATCAGTGCTTGGAGGTAGTAGATAGTGACTCGAAGATTTTGAAGCTTCATTTACGTTAGACTTTGTTGCTCTAAGCTGCCTCCAATACTTACTCGCTTTGATCATGTAAACTGAATGACATATAAATAATACACGCATAGCTAAGAATTTCTTTCTGCTAGATTCCCATATTTTAAGTTCTCTAGTTTTAGTATCGTTGCAGAACACACTGCCGACAGTAGTGGGACAGTTACTATTTCAACGGTGACTGAAGTGAACATGGCAAAATTTTGTGCTTATTATATTCTTATATCGTTTTCAGAGATAGTATACATAATTTGGTGAATAACTTTATAATAAAAAAAAAACCATATAATTAGTTGTGATATATATATATAGCTTTCAATTAATATAAAATTAATTTTTAACTTTACTAAGCTTCATACATAAATTTAATTGAACAAATTAACTGTTGACTTTAGTCACAGTTGACAACGTTCCATACAAATTTTTTTCATGGACTTATATGCTATTACATGGATCGACAATTATCTTATTATTTAATATCTAAATTAAAAGTAATTAATGGTAGCACAACTTTGGTTAATATGTACTAATAAGATAAATTATATTTACATGCTACAATAAAAGTAACAATACATTAATATGGATAATATTATTATTAGTAAAGTTAAACATCAACATCAACATTATTTAATTGACGAAAATTAGTGGTAGATTAATAAATAAAGATATTGACATGTATAATGTAATTTTTAATGTAAACCTACCACCATGTCCCACATGATCATGAGCCTTGACCAATTGGCGTATTAACAAGGCGTAGTTGGGTAGTGGTTAGGGTAGGCGCGAGCCTATCCTACCCCACGTTAAAAAGGTTTTTTATAATTACAAAATTGATATACGTAGCTTAAAACTTATTAATATATACATTTTTTCATTTACTAATTAAATTATTAATATATATTTATTATTTACTAATTCTTTTAATACAAAAATAAATGTATATTTATTCCAACGTATCACATATATATATTTTGTTTATATTTATATTTCTATTTAAATATTGCATATATACAAGTTTTATTTAAATTTTTCATTTTTTTATAATAATATTAGTTGCATAATATATTACTAAAATTTAATATCTCTTAATGTTTTTCCTAATGCATTCTTTAACTTGAAGTGTGATAGTAATTATACTTGTGAAAATATAAATTTTCTTTATTGAAAGAAAAATTGTTGATGCTATAATGATATTAATCTATAATTCATAATAGATAAGTTAATCATTCAAATATATTTCAAATCTGTTTGATTGCTTATATTTCATATTTCTTCATTTTGTTAAATTATTTTACTCTTTTTTTTAATATATTTATTTATAATATTAGTTTTGAGGGATAAAACTTAATATATCTCTTCTAAGTAGGTATATATACCTATATTTTTCAATTTATATGAAATGTTTTTATATGCCATTGAAGTTCACTTCAAAATTTTGTTCTAACCCACCCTGATGTATAATCCTAGCTACGTCCTGAACGTATACATTGAAAGAGAAGATACAAGTTAACATACAAATCAACATCACAACAGCTTGCACCTCTCACAACTTGCAACCATCAAAGAACTGTTGGATTGTTTACCAGAATGACAGCCCCTGATGCACCTGATTGATCAGTCAGCTAGCTCTAGAATTTGTTAGAAGCCTATAGAAGAAATACATGCAGTTTTGATTGATTGTTTTACAACCATTGATTTAATTGATTTCTGTTAGATGATAGAGAATTCTAGAATTCTTTTATGTATATAAATACTGTACAACTCTAAAGCTAATGATTAAGAAATGCAAAATCCTTTTTCTCATTTTTATTTTAGTTCTTCATTATTCCAAGCTTTTGTATTTTCATGGTTTCCTTTGCTGCATTTCTTCAGACATATTTCATTAAATATATTGCTCATTTATATGGTATCAAAGCTTGAATAGACCAACGTCTCATGATGGCATCTGATTCCTCTTCTTCCATTCAACCAACTAATTCTCAAGCTATAGCTTCACCCACTTCACACCAGCTTTAGATTTTCAAGCACTTACAAAAACTTTGAATTTTAATCTCCCTATCAAGCTTGACAGATCCAATTATGTTAATTGGAAAGCTCATGTCATTACTGCCATTAGAGTACTTAAACTTCAGGATTACATTTCAGACTCTGTTGAGCCACCTTCTAAATTTATAGAAGTTCAAAATGGCACCACCTCTGAAATTATAGAGAATCCTCAATATCGAGTATAGAAAAGATTTGACCAACTACTTCTTTGTTGGCTGTTTTCCACCATAGGAGAAGGTGTAATTAGACAAGTCAATCAATCTAAAACTTCCCTTAAAGCCTGGAAAATTCTTGAAAACTTATATGCTCAAACTTCTATGGTTACGATCTTGCAATTGAAAAACTAGTAAGCCACAATGCAAAAAGGCTCCCTATCAATCATAGATTACATGTTAAAAATTAAAAAAAAAAAAAAACCTTAGGAGACGCTTTTTTGGTAGCTGGTTGTGAAGTTCCTAAGCATGAGCTCATTATCAGTGCCTTGAATGGCCTTAGGCATAACTATGACCCAGTTGTTGTGTTTATTTTTCATAATGCCAAATCTACAACTTTGTGAAAGTACAATACACTTTGATGATGTATAAACAATGAATTGATCAGCTCATTACAACCTCTCAAATCCATCTTGCTTCAGTTCCTTCTGCAAACTTTACTTATCAGTCTAACAGTTCAGGTTCTAGAGGGGGCAATCAAATTGGCGGTAGAGGATCACCTAGAGGAAGAGGAGAAAGAATAGATTTGGCAGATTCAACAACCAACGCATTTATTGCCAAAAGCTTGTATATGATGCTCTATGATGCTACAAACGTTATGATCAAAACTGGCATGGAAGTCAATAATAGAAATTACAGCCTTAGTATACACCACAACCTTAGTACGCAAGCCAAAGAAGTAACTCATAACAATATATTCAGTCCTTTAATGCTCAACATTCTGCTATGATTGCTTCCCAAGAAATGGTCACAGATCAAGCATGGTATGTAGACTCTGGAGCTACAATTCACATAATAGCAGACATGAACAACTTGGCCATAAGTTATGAATACAGAGGCAAGGACAAAGTAGCTGTTGGAAATGAAAGTCTCTTACCAATCACTCATATTGGTAACTCTTTATTGGAAACACACACCTCACCTGACATATTAATATCCTTGAAACATATACTCTTTGTGCCTAACATCACAAAGAATTTACTTAGCATTTTCAAACTAACAAAAGACAATGATCTGATAGCTGAGTTTTCTACCAATTCTTGTGTGTTTAAGGACCAGAAAACAGGGAAGATTCTGTTGCAAGGAACTCTCAAGGATGGCCTCTACAACCTTGACATCATTCAACCTGCCAATTCTATCAATCAAACCATTCGTAAACCTCTCTTAGCAAACAGACATCACAAAAAGAATCAAAGTGTCAATATCAGTTCAAGCTTGAATAAAACATGCATAAATAGGCATCATTATAGTACTATTGTAGCGACTAAAGTGAATGCTGATTTGTAGCATGCCAAACTAAGCCACCCTTCTTTGTCTATTCTGAAATTTGTTATTAAATCAATGAAGTTTAATTTTAAGAGTAATTTTATTTCTTTTTGTGACTTTTGTAAAATATGAGAGATTCATAAATTACCATTTACTCAACATAACATCACTACCAGACATCCTTTTGACATCATATACTTAGATTTTTGGGGACCAATTAGATTTATGGGGACCAATTCCTTATCTTTCAACATCTGATCAGAGATACTACATCATCTTCGTTGATGTCTGTACTAGATTCTCTAGGCTAGCTCTTTCCTTTAAAATTAAAATCTGAGACCCTCAAAACCTTCAATCAGTTTAAAACAACATTGAGTTACAAGTAGATGAAAAAAATTAAAGGCTTGCACACTAACATGAGGGGTGAATACCAAGCATTTCTCCCTTACCTTACTAGCCAAGGCATTCAACCTAGGTTTAGTTGTGCATACACCCACCAACAAAATAAAATTTCAAAACGAAAGCACATACATGTTGTAGAAACTGAATTGATACTCCTTACTCATGCTAAACTCCCTTCAACCTTTTGGGCTAAAGCTTTTATTACTGTAGTTTTCTTTATAAACAATCTGCCCACATCTGTCCTTAACAATCTTTCACCCTTTGAAAAACTCTTCTATAAGAAACCAAACTATGCCTTTTTCAAAACTTTTTGCTGCTCTTGTTTCTCTTAATTAAGATTTTACTCATAACATAAACTAAATTTTCACATCACTAAATGCCTTTTTCTCGCATACAGCCCCTTCCGCAAGGGATACAAATGCATGAGACTTGGTGGCAAAACTTTTATATCCAAGCATGTAGAATATAATGAGCTTGAGTTCCCTTATCAAGAGTTGTTTTTGTTAAAACCAGTTATCAATCTACAACTAACCCCAAGCCTCCCTATTTCTATTCTCCAATTTGCTTCATTTGGGTCCTCTATCATATCTTCCCTTCACATAAAATCAGGCTATCCTCAAAGACAACTGTTCCTTTAACAGAATCTTCTCCAATTTTGCAACAACACAACAGTTCTCAAGCATCATCTAAATTACTAGTTGATCACTCATCATCAGGTATTGATCTCTTTGTTGACCTTATCAATCATTCTTTACAACATCCATCACAAACATCTGTCCTTGCTACTTCCATTAACCTCATGACCACTGGATCAAAGAGCGGCACTTTCAAACCAAAGACTCTAACCTCTTCCATTATTGCATCGTTTTCTCTTGAACCATCTTTTATAACAGATGTTTTAGCCACCAAATTGGTTCAATGCAATAACTAATGAATTCAAAACCTATAAGCACACCATACCTGGGACCTTGTACCTTTTGCACCTGACATAAATGTACTTGGTTGTAAATAGGTTTTTTCAGACTAAATTCGATCCAAATGGCAATATATTCAAACATAAAGTCAGACTTATAGCAAAAGGCTTTCACCAAACAACTGGAATTGATTATCTAGATACTTATAGCCTTGTAGTAGAAGCCTCTACAATCTGAGTTGTATTCTTTCTTGCAATCACTCATGGCTGGCCAATTTAACAGGTTGACATAAATAATGTCTTCCTTAATGGTGATCTCATTGAATTAGTTTTCATACAGTAGCTTGAAGTCTTTGTCAATCACTCTCTTCTTTATCGTGTTTGCAAGCTCAATAAAACACTATATGGACTTAAACAAGCCCCTCGAGTATGGTTTTATAAACTCAAGGATGCTTTATTACAATGGAGGTTCATTAATTCAAGATCAGACACCTTCTTATTTTTCTACAAAACTGGCTCTACTTTCCCTTTGTTGCTTGTTTACGTTGATGACATTCTGATTATGGGGAATTGTTCCAAGACTATGTAACAGGTTATAGATCGCTTGCATTCAACTTTTGCTCTAAAAACAATTGGAGAAATTGATTATTTACTTAGTTTTGAAGCCCATAAAGACTCTACTAGTTTGTTTTTAACCCAAGCAAAATGCATATCCAATTTTCTTGCCAAAACCAACATGACAAATTGCAAACCATGCTCTTTTTCAGTAAACAAGATCTCCAAATTGTCTCTCTATGATAGTGATTCTTTTCCTTATTCCACTCTATATAGAAGCACAATTGGAGCTCTATAATACTTAACCAATACCAAACCAGACATCAAATAGTAAATAAACTTAGTTAATTCCTTATTGCTTCTGCACAACAGCACTGGTTTTCTTGTAAGAGAGTTCTAAGATATTTAAAGGGCACTTCTTCTCTTGGTCTATGGTTCAAACCTTCCTCAAATCATTTTCAATTATTTGATTTTGTGATGTTGATTAGGCAAACTCAATTGATGATTGTAAATCCACTAATGGAAGTTGCATGTTTCTTGGAGGCAATCTCATTTCTTGGAGCTCTAAAAAGAAAACAATGGTAGCTAAATCAAGCACTAAGGCTGAATATCGGTCTTCCTCTCAAGCTTCAACTAAAATCATATGGATAGCTACTTTTCTTTCTGAGTTGGGCTTCTCTCTTTCTTATAAACCAGTCCTTTGTTGCGATAATATTGGTGCTAGGTCTCTTGCTCTCAATCTTGTCTTCCTAAATATATTAAGGCTGATGTCTATTTTGTGCGAGATCGAATAGCTACTAGCTTGCTTAAGGTTAATTCCATCAACACCATGGACCAAATTGCAGATGTCTTTACCAAGCCCTTATCCATTGATCATTTCCACAAACTCATTTCCAATTTGAACCTGGCAAATAGTCCTCAGTTCAGCTTGAGAGGGCATGAAAGAGAAGATACAAGTGAACATCAACTTCCTAATCAGCAGCAGAGCATGCAACATCAGCATCTTGGACATAACAGAATCCATATCAGCAAAACGTTAGACTTTGCACCTCTCACAACTTGCAACCATTAAAGAGCCGTTGGATTGTTTACAGAATGACAATCCCTAATGCACCTGATTGATCAGCCAGCTAGCTCTAGAATTTGTTAGAAGCCTTTAAAAGAAATTTAGACAGTTTTGATTGATTGTTTTACAACCACTTATTTAATTAATTTCCGTTAGATGATAGAGAATTCTAGAATTCTTTTATGTATATAAATACTGTACAGCTCTAGAGAAAGTGATTAAAAATCCTTCTTCCTCATTTTTATTTTAGTTCTTCATTATTCTAAGCTTTCGTATTATTCATGGTTTCCTTTGCTGCATTTCTTCAAACAGATTTCATCAAATATATTGCTCCTTTATATTCATGGCTTCACATCACCTAAATTTCTCCTCTTTCCAAATTTTCCACATTTGAATTGTTGAAAGGATTTTGCTGTGCCAACTGCGCCTACAGGTGAAAAGAAAATTATAGAAGTCTTATTTTGATCTATTAATCGAGATATGAATTGGGAAGTATAGATCACCATAAATTCCATATACTGATGAAAACAAAATATTGGTTATTGAGGGAACAAGAAGGAAGAATCAGTGGTTACATTTTCCTTTTGGAGGAAATTTTTGAACCAGAAAGCAGAATTCTTGAGGTGTCTTTTTAGCCCATTTTCGTAATCAACAAAAGTAAGGCCGAATCGAAGAGTATAGCCAAAATTCCACTCAAGATCATCAAGTAATGACCACACAGAGTATCCCCTCACATCGGCTCCCTTCCTGCAAAAGTCATTTACGTGTGTTAATATAAAGACTAAAATATAAATATAAAAAACTTATAGAGGAGAATATCATGTTATCCATATATATTTACAAAAAGAAGATAATCTAAGCTATACTGACTTGATAGCTTGTAAGAGATATGACAGATGTAATTGGTGAAATTTTATTCTTAGGCCATCCTTTAGGGCCTCATCAATTGGTAAAGAATAGTTATTCGTATCAGCCATCCCTGAAAAAAAATTGTGAAAGTAAGAGGATTGAATACAACAGAACAATTTTCAGTTACCATAGCTTATTTAATCACGAGAATAATAGGTTCATTAAGATTTTTTAATTACCATTCTCAGTGATGTAAATGGGAAGACTGCTGTATTTTCTTTTTACATACAAAACAATTTTTCTAATTCCTTTTGGGTACATGTAAAGCCAACTTCCTCCAGCCTACAAAAATTGTAACATAAATACGTAATATACATATAAAAATGGAATAAACAGACTCTATATTGATACGACCTTTTAATTTGAATTGGACATTAACAAGAAACTAATCAAAAGGACTTTAACAAACAAGAAATTCAAAAGATAAAAAGACCATACCAATTCACCAATAGGAATCCCATTTTTATCAACTGCAATATTGATAAAGTGTTTAATTAACTTAGTTAAAAATATATAATATTTGGATTCACCAATAATTGTGCTTACCGGTATCATTAACACGAGCATCTGTTGTGTAACTGAGGTAGATACTACTGTATGATTCAACATTTTCTGCATACCTTGAAGTATAATATTTCACTCCAATGTAATCGAGTGATCCTTTTACAAATATGGATTCTTCTTTTGTAAAATTTGGTAACCGATTCCCCACTAGCAGTCTCATAGTTTTTGGGTAATCACCATGCGTCATTGGATGGACAACCCTGACGAAAAATAATTTTTTAAAACACAATTATGAAAGATGATCAATAATGAAGGAATATTTATTGAACTCTTCTGTAATTTACTAAAATACAAACAATTTCTTATTTTGAAATTCAATAGAACCTCTTATAAAATTTTAAATTTATAATAAATCTTTACAAAATATTCTGTTAATGACTTCCGCTAGAAATCTTGTTTATTTTGTATTTGTTTATAACTAAAAAAATTTAAGGAGACGATCAAATCGATCACCAAAGTAATAATTGAGAGAAACATTAAATTAATTAGAACAATTTGTTAAATTTCTATAATTACTTTTTCTATGTTTATGGAAAATGATATATATATATATATATTGATGGACAACTTTATAATCCAAAATATAGCAAATGAAGATAAAATGAATTCCACATCAAAAAATAAAACACAGAAAAAGGATATATATACCAATAAATGCACACGTAAAACCCTCTAACATAATTTATTCTAATTTAAGGAGAAAAATTAAAAACTTCTCTAGAACTCACCAACCAATCATAAAATCAAGAGCTCTTGAAGCAGCTTTTATACAAGCAACTGTTGGAAATTTAGGTACTTGCCATCTGGTATTTACTGCTATCCCAACTATTCCTCTTTGAGAGGCCTGAAAAATATCAAAAACAATATTGGAATTGACAACTAGCTATAGTTTCTTCTTACCTGCTAGATGTTGGACAATTTTTCTGGATTAACATTAATTAAAATTTTTCTAGATTAATGATGAATGTTCACGTTATTAATATATATTAATTTATATGGACATATACACGTTATATGGTTATGAAGGTTATAGTATGAACGTATTTATATATAATGGTCACATACCTGATACTTCTCTCTGTATAATTTTACCGCATTTGCATGAGAAAGAATGACGTGGTGCGTCACCAAATAAGGCTCCGTTGCTGAGTTACCTTGCGTGCAATTTCCGATGTAGTTCGAGCATCTACCAGGCGCATAATATCCGGTAGCATATCCATTACTGCTAAATAAATTTGGTTCATTCAAAGTGACCCAGTATTTCACTCTATCTCCAAATTCTCGGAAACATAAATCAGCATAATCACGAAAATCATACCTGTTTGGATATTAATTTTCAAGTTATTATTAATTAGGACAAATACAAATTAATAGATTTACATGAATGTATTCTGGCTAGACGACTGCTTTAATTAACTTACACAGTTTTAGGGCTTAAAAATCCACCATACTCGTCCTCCAGGGCCTGAGGGACATCCCAATGGAATATTGTCACAAAGGGCTCTATACCTGTTTATAAATTAGAACAAAAAACAGATAGATGAAAAGTCAGGTGGAAATGAATTATTATTGGTCGGTTGTGCGATACGAAAAAGTTTACCGTTTGATAGGAGCTCATCAATGAGGGAATTATAGAAATTGACCCCTTTCCAGTTCACTTCCCCATTGATTTTTCCTTCTAAAAACAGAAAAACATTTGGATGAGTCAAAAGTATCATTGCAAATTACAACTATTAAATATATTAATTATCTAGCTAGAATTGGTTATAAAGGCTTTTAGAAATAAACAAATATTTACCCACATATATTAATTTGCATCGTTTTTAAAATGTGTTATGTATTAGTATTTAATAAATTGATATACATGGATGTCAGGATGTGTATTACTAGTGGTGAAAATTTTGATGAGCGAAAAGCCGAAAAGCCATTGAACATGGCACTTACATAAACCGATGTGGTGATTAGCATTATTTATTATTAATTTCTGAAGTAAAATCTAATAGCTCAATTATTGTTGACTCAAGTACTGCATGCACAAATTTCAAAAGAAAAAGTACTCCATGCACAACTTACGAGGCAAAATTCTTGACCATGAGATGGAAAATTTGAATGTGTCCAAACCAATTTCTTTCATTAGAGCAATGTCATCCTGCAATATATTTCAATCATTTAATTGATATTTTTGCTTATTCACAGAAGTTTACTGTAACATAATAGTGAGCTCTAATTGATCATTTACCTTATAGAGATGATAAAAGTCATCAGCTATGTTCCCAGTACTGTGATCAACTATTTTTTCTGACATATCTCAAAAGTAATCACAATCGAAAATTAGATTGAATAGTGAAGTATTGAAATTAAAAGAACCATAATGTATATTAGTACATGGAAGATTATAAATACAAATTTTACGTAGTTAGGAATAAGATTTATTTCATAAAGCATACATTGTGACAAGTAAATAAAACAAAACAATCAATTATTCGTCAGTTATTGTTGTGGACCCCACCTCTCAAGAGCTGTAGAACGTGACAATAAATTAAAGCAAATGTATCAAAGCACGTCTTCCGCCTTTAGATGCTGTCAAAATCATGATACCGATGGTCCAACAAGTGGGAGAAAAGCTTTAATAGGTCCAAATTTATCTGTACAATACATTGAACGTTTTCTTCAAAAGAATACATTGTTACCCGGTTAAAACTTAAATGATTTCTACCAGTCTATTTATTTACTTATACACGTCATGATTTAAAAAAATTCAAATTATAGAGCCTCCGTCTGGTACACGAGATTGAAATAAAATGAAATGGGTTGAATTAGATTAGAATAGAAAATCACCGTCTTATATTTAGTAGAACTTGAAATTGAATTAAAAATTATATCATATCATGTTTAGCATAAGTTAGAATCGAATTGGAATAAAATCAATTTAATTTTTTATTATATAAAATTAATTTTATAAAAAATCTAACAAAAATAAAAAAATCATAATTCTTCCTCTTATTATCAATCCAATTCAGAAAATCTCCCACAATTCAATATCATTCAGCACAATTCATCAATATCATCAATCCAATTATTAATATCATCATCTTCTACACTAACAATATCAAAATATGAAAAAAAAAAAAAATCAGAATAGGGGTTTTGATCGAACCCAGAACCATCTAGTTCTGGGTGCGTTTGACGAACCCAGAACCATCTCACTCATTAAGGAAAAAGAAAAAAAGAAAAAGAAGAAGAAGAAGAGAGGGTAGAGAGGTTCTTACTGTTGCTGGTTCATCTAGATAGGGAATGAAATAAGAGAGACGAAGAGTGGTTTACGGTGGTAGTAGGTTGGGATGGTGGAGATAAAAGAGAGTCAGAGTTTGTGAATTTATGGAGAAAGATGATGAAATGAAAAAATTATTTTTCAAAAAAAATAGGAATCTCGTGAACTTGAGATTTTGAAAAGTCATGATTCAACTTGAGATTCCATTTCTCAAATTGAATGGGAATGAAGATGGACCTAGAAATGAAAAATTCATTCCCATCATTGGCTCCAAGTGTGGGATGCGGAAGAATGTAAAAAAATTAATCTTAATCCCACCTCGAATCCCACGCACGTACCAAACATACTCATATAGAAACTTTGTTACACATAGAGAGAGAGAGAGAGAGAGGAGGAGGACACCTGGATATTTTGCCATGAAAGTATCCCAGATACTTGGTTTCCTTCCATCTACATTTGCTGCACCTTCATACTTCAAAATGGAGAAAACCAGACAGTAGAGAACACGAAAATGGAAACACAGGCAGTAGATGTACACGCACTACATGTAGCTTTTTGTTACACTATGTGTGATTGTGTATAGGGCCTACCTGATAAGCACTTGATCCGGCTCCGAATAGAAAACCGGCTGGAAAACTACTCCGATTTAGCATTACAGTTGAGTCATCTTCTTCATGACAAACCTTCAAACTCTCAGTGGATAAGGAAAAGGTCAGTACTAGGAGGTAGATGACTTGAAGATCTTGAATCTTCATGACCATTTGACTTTGCTGCCGTTAAGTTTCAACCGCCTGCAAATCAGTTGACTTCTCTTTCCGAGTTGATAACATGAATAACTATTACGTACGTGTGTATTTATTTAGAAGTGGTACCTGTTGATATGATGTATATAAGAATTTTTTTACGATCCCACGAAGGTTAAATTAATGTTTAGTACAACGGTGGTTTGGATTTTTATTAATGGTTTCAAATTAAGAGAATACATTCTCAATATAATATTTGTTAAAAAAAAAATTAGACAACTAATGGGGCTTATGTTAAATTAAAATAACGAAAAATTTGACTGTTAGGTCTGACGATTGGATGCTCTTGGGCAACTTGAATTTATTTTATGTTACAATAAAGAATATTCAGATGATCAATGCTCCACATTACCCTTTAAAAAGTTCTATGATCTGTAGATTTGGCCAGTTTATAACATTTTTTTCTACTAATTTTTTTATAAGATTTGATTATATATTTTTAGGAGAAAGGGATGAAATTTATGATTAAAAAATGATAATTGTGAATAAATCATATATTTCATTATATCAATAATTTACAATATAAAGCCTATTTATAGGCACATTACAAAAATGAAAACAAAACAATATAATACAAATATGGTAACACAAATATATTGCAATAATGATGGAAATGATTGATGGCACAATTATAGAAATGATTGATATGTGATTGATATGAATGTTGACATCCCCCCACAAACTCAAGATGGCAAGATGGATGCAAGCTTGAGTTTGGAAACCAATTCACGAAAACGGCCTGGATGATGAGCTTTGGTGAAGATATCAGCAGGTTGATCAGCAGAAGAAACGGAATAAAGTTTGATGGTACCCTGATGAACATGTTGTCGAACAAAATGACAGTCAATCTCAATGTGTTTGGTACGTTCATGAAAGACATCATTATGAGCAATCTGAATAGCACTGTGATTGTCACAATATAAAGGAGTAGCTGTGGCATGTTGAATTCCCATATCCGAAAGTAACCGACATAGCCAAACAAGTTCCTGAGTAGTGTCAGCGAGGGCCCGGTATTCAGCTTCAGTACTAGATCGAGCTATAACAGTCTGTTTCTTACTACGCCAAGAGATAAGAGAATCACCAAGAAAGAAACAGAAACCAGTGGTAGATCGTCGATCAGTAGGATCGCCAGCCCAATCAGCATCAGAATAAGCACGTAACTCTAAAGAAGAGTTAGTAGAAAAATGAAGTCCATAAAACATTGTGCCCTTGAGATATCGGAGAAGATGAAGGACAGCAGCAAAGTGAGTGGAATGAGGAGCAGACATAAATTGACTGACAACATGCACAGCATATGCGATATCTGGTCGAGTCACGGTTAAATATACTAGACTACCAACCAGCTGTCGATAAAGAGTGGGATCACTTAATGGTATTCCTTCAAAAGGCGTCAGTTTAACATTGGCTTCCATGGGACTAGTACTAATTTTGCTATCAGTTAGCCCAGCACGAGTAAGAAGATCTGAAATGTACTTTGCTTGTGAAAGATAATACCCATCAGAATCAGAAGATACTTCAAGACCAAGAAAATAACTAAGAGAACCAAGATCTTTCATCTCAAATTGCTGCTGAAGATAAGTCTTAAGATCAGAAATACCAGTAATATCATCACCTGTAATAATCATATCATCCACATAGAGTAACAAGAAAACAGAACCATGACTGGTCTTGCGAAGGAACAGTGCAGAATCATAAGAGCTGGAGGCAAAACCAAACTGCATAATTGTGGAAGAGAATTTGGCAAACCAAGCTCTAGGAGCCTGCTTTAGACCATATAGTGCCCGACGAAGACGACAAACCTTGTGTGGAGAGTGTGGATACCCTGGTGGTGGTGTCATATATACCTCTTCAGTAAGATCCCCATTAAGAAAGGCATTTTTCACATCCATTTGAAATAAATTCCACCGTTTGATTGCAGCGACTGCTAGTAAGCTGCGGACAGATGTAAGTCTAGCTACTGGTGCAAAAGTCTCCTCATAATCAATTCCATATTCTTGGGTAAAGCCTTTGGCCACAAGACGAGCTTTATGTCATTCAACAGACCCATCTGATTTTGTTTTGATTTTATATACCCATTTGCACCCAATAGCAGATTTATTAGGAGGAAGATCAACCATATCCCAAGTGTGAGTTTTCTCAAGAGCTTGTAGTTCTTCAGCCATAGCTTGCTGCCAAACAGGGTTAGTGCTAGCCTCTTTATACGAGTAAGGCTCATATAAAGAAATAATAGTAGAAAAACAATGAAAATCTCGAAGAGTTACAGGAAGTTCTCTTACCTTGTTAGAGCGACGAGGAGGAGGAGCAATAGATGAGATTGGATGAGAGGACTCTGATGTAAGATGAGGAGGTGCAACAGGTGGGATTGGGCAAGAGGACTCTGGTGTAGGATCAACAGACGGGTGAGACTGTTCAGGAATCAGTCGGATATCATCAGAATGATCTGTTTGAGTCTCATGAGTACTTGAATCTTGTTCATCAGGAAATAAAGGAACGTTCAAATCTATAAAAAATTTATGAGGAGAAGTGTGTGATGTGTGAAATTTGGATATGAATGAAAACATCTTATGTTCCCAAAATACAACATGACGAGAGACACGAAGATGATTTGAGATAGGATCCCAACAACGATAACCCTTATGTTCAATCCCATAGCCAAGAAAACAACACAAACGAGCTCTAGACTCTAATTTGGTTCGTTCGTGAGGATGAAGAAGAACAAAACAAGCACATCCAAAGACTTTGAGATGTTGATAGTTTGGAGGTGTGTTATACAGTCGTTCATAAGGAGTTTGATTATCAATAACAGAAGATGGAACACGATTGATAGTGTATACTGCTGTCAATGCAGCTTCTCCCCAAAACTTTTCAGGACAAGAGGCAGATATG
This sequence comes from Dimocarpus longan, assembly GCA_022984855.1. Taxonomy (NCBI): domain Eukaryota; kingdom Viridiplantae; phylum Streptophyta; class Magnoliopsida; order Sapindales; family Sapindaceae; genus Dimocarpus; species Dimocarpus longan. Next base: position 25,094,153 of record CM041022.1, read on the forward strand.
AGAAGTGCACGAACAGTTTCAAGAATATGTCTATGTTTGCGTTCAACACGACCATTCTGTTGTGATGTACTAGGACATGAACGATGACATATGGTACCCATTTGACTCAACAAATTAAGAAATGTTGTATCTCGATATTCCATGACATTATCAGTACGTAAAACTTTGATAGTTTTGGAAAACTGAGTCTGAATTATTCGAATAAAATCAGAATAAATTTTAGATAATTCAGACCTATTATGCATAAGATAAAGCCATGTATAACGAGAATAGTCATCCACAAAGATAACAAAATACTTGGATCCCCCCATGGTAGTTGTTGGTGAAGGTCCCCAAATATCTGAATGAATTAAGTCAAAGGGTGCTTGAGAAACTGAATCACTATTATGAAAAGGTAATGCATGATGTTTGGATAATTGGCATGGTAAGCAATCAATGTGATCATCAGTTACAGAGCCTAAATGTCCACTAGGTAATAAAGAACGCAAACGACTAAATGAAGTATGACCTAACCGTGAATGCCAAAGACTCAATGGTAAGGATGCAGAAGTGGCGGCAGACTTATAGGGAGACGAGACTCGTGAAGGTAGTTGAAGATGAATGAGCTCAAACAAACGTCCGACTTTACGACCGATCCCATGAATCTTTCCCGTTTGTGGATCCTGCACATGACAACCAGAAGAAGTAAAATGGACATCAAAGCCAAGTTCACACAATTGACCAACAGAAATAAGATTTAAGGTAAGTTTAGGAATAAGGTATGTATGTTGTAAGGACAAATTATCTGTAGAGATGTGACCTATATGCTGAACAGACATGGATGAGCCATTAGCTGTAGAAATGACAGGTAATGAGGAAGATGATGTTTGGACAGAAAAATTTGTAGGGTCAGAAGTCATGTGATTACAACATGCAGAATCAAAATACCAAGAAGAATTACCTGTTGACACAGAGGGAGCAGAAGTGGATATATTACCAGATTTAGAAATGATTTGATGGAGCATGGATGCAAAATCGGTAACAGAGATAGAAGAGGAACTAGCAATATCATGTTTGTTGTCAGCTATATTCATAAGAAATGACTGATTGGTTTGACAAGCCTTGAGAGAAATACCCTTGGATTTAGTTGAAAATCCTCCGTTATCGGTATTACGAGGACAATCTTGATTGTAGTGCCCTGGGCGAATTTTGTGACAATACTTACAACGTCTTATTGGGCAATAAAGAATACCGTGTCCTGGCAGCTTGCAATAATGGCAATTGGGTGTCTTTGATGAATTCTCCATAAGGAAATCGAATAAATAGGTCCAATAAACAATTATGCAGTCCAATAAAAATACCAATTTAAGGGTCCAATAAACACAAAAGCCCAATATAATAATAATAATAACAAATGTGTGTAGGATCAAACAAACCAGGAGATAGATTGGGCGACAACAGGAGACACAGACAGATATTGACTGCAGCAGCAAGACCAAGTGTGCAATGGTGATCGACGAGAAGCTATCCCAGGCGAACCAGACTTGAGGAACAACTGATGTGAGACAGAACCGGTTGATGCGATAACAGATGGTCTGATAGTAGTGTGATGCGACCAGGTATTATGGTGTTGGAGATGTGAATAGTGAACAGCAGAAACAAACTAGGGACTTGCAGGAGGGTGCGACGGCGCGACAACCAGACCAGAGACAGGTGACAGACCAGTTGCTTGGTGTGGTGATGACAGTGGCGGTGTGCGGTGCGACCAAACCAGAGATGGAAGAACGTCGTAGTGCACGGCAGCGAGTGGAACAGAGGCGACAGTGCAACGACGCGGTGATGATGATTGGCGCACGGTGGTGATGCAGCGGAGACGATAGTGCAATGGCACTGCAGTAGCGGCTAGTGTGATGATGCGGTAGCGAAGATGGTGATGCAGCGGAGACGATAGTGCAATGGCACTGCAGTAGCGGCTAGTGTGATGATGCGGTAGCGAAGATGGTGATGCAGCGGAGACGATAGTGCAATGGCACTGCAGTAGCGGAATGGGTTGTGTGCAATGGCACTGCAGTAGCGGCTGGTGTGATGATGCGGCAGCGAAGGTGGTGATGAATGAGTTGTGTGATTTTGAGACCAGATGAGGCTGTGTGATCAAAATGAAAACGGCAGCAGTGGAGAGGCGACAGATTGCACGGTGAAGAGATGCGAGGACAGCGACAATGCGTGATGGTATCAGGTCGCTCAATAACAGAGGTGGCGATAGATGAGAAACTGGAAATAGGTGGCTGCCGGTGTGTTTGGGTAGTGGCTGTTGGGTGATGTTTGTGGCAGTGGCGACGGTGATTTGTTTGGTTGATAGGGAGACTAAAACCCTAGCTCTGATACCATGATAATTGTGAATAAATCATATATTTCATTATATCAATAATTTACAATATAAAGCCTATTTATAGGCACATTACAAAAATGAAAACAAAACAATATAATACAAATATGGTAACACAAATATATTGCAATAATGATGGAAATGATTGATGGCACAATTATAGAAATGATTGATATGTGATTGATATGAATGTTGACAAAAAAAATAAAAAATTGCTACTAAATAGTTACTGCCTATTGGACAAATCTTTACGTTTTTTTTTTTTCTTTTTTTTTATCAAATTTTAATTTAGTGAACATAAAATTACCATAACGTCAGGTAGTGCTTACGTCAACCTAGTGCGGCCTGAAATCTTTCCTAAACACAAAACGTTATGACATTCATAATTTATTTCTCCAATCAAATTATCTTATCTGAAATTAGCTGTTTTATATAACATTGTAACACATGAAAAACCTCTCTGTCTTTCCCTGTAAGGTTGAAATTGTTGACATATGTGTGCATACCAGTGGCATTGAGTCATTGACATGTGTGTCAGCAGCGTAACTAGGGTTGAAATTGTTGGACAAAGTAGCCTCGTCTGCATATCTTGCTGAGTAGTAGTTTACGCCAAGAAAATCCAAGGATCTTTTTACCACCTGGATTCCGCTTCAGTGAATTTAGGCAGTCTATTGCCCACCATAGTTTGCATGATCTTAGGACACTCGCCATAGGTGACTGGATATGCCGCCCTCTACAATTTTCCGATATTAAAAAACTAAAAAAAAATTGTCAAATAACGAGTTGTTTGAATGCAGTCTCTTCAGACTGAAATTTATCGAGTTTGAATAAATATAAAATGGTTTGAATAGTAATTTATTTTCTGTAAGAAAATTTTGTCTATTTCAATCAATCAATTGATTTGAAGAAATTAGAATATAACTTTCTTGACTAGATTACTAACCATCCAATTAAAGAGGAAATCTAGGGCTCCGGAGGCAGCGCTGAGGCTGGCAGCTGTATCATATTTCGGCGTTATCCAGTGAGTCGCCATTATAGTCCCGATTTTTCCCTTTTGATATGGCAGCATGGCCACATAAATTAACAACTCTAAATTGTTGACAACAGCTAAGTGTTTGTTGTGGATCTCACATGGTTCAGGAGAATTGTTATTTTTGCCTTTTGATTTTTTTTTTTAGATCAAATTTGAGCGACAGTTGGTCAAACAGTCTAGCAGACGCCTGAGCACCACTTAGCTAGCCGGCCTAGGCACCATGCGATAGGTCACGCCTAACGCTATTTAAAACATTACCCAAAACCAAAGATGATAAATTCATGCGCTGCATTCGTCTTAAAGATATTATGTTCCATCATCTCATCAACTTCATATTATGATTAAGCATTTAATTAATAGTAAAGAGGTTTCTTATGGTCAACAAAAACCAACTTATAAGCTCATGGTATGCTATAAATGAGTATTTTAATCAACAAAGAATTAATTTACATTTTGATATAAAACAAATACAATATTAAGATATTGCAAAATAGGAACAAAAACTAAAGATAAACATAAGAATTTTTGGAGAGAGTAGCTATTTTATTGTTTCATTTCTTATGTAAAATGAATACCCCATACAAACTTATGCATCTTTTATTTATAGGCTAAGAATCATAAATGTAGAAAATGAAAAAGACATAAGTTATATATAACATTAAGACACTATTATGATGATCATTATTTGAGTGATGGTGATATTTAATATGGAGGTTATAGGAAATATTAAAACACTATTATAGTGATCATTATTTGAGTGATAATGATATTTAATATGGAGATTATAGAATATTAAAAGGTGACATTCAATTGATTTACAACACTCCCCCTTTGGATGTCCACTGTACAAAGAATATGCTTAATTAGAAACTTTGTCAGGAAAAAACCCTATGGAATAAAAAATCTTGATAAAGGAAAAAAGAGTACATAATTCTTGTACGCAGTAACCTCCCCCTCACATTGAAATGTCTTCTTTTGGCGAATTTTAACAAAATTCTCTGAATCGACGCATGCCAATTTTATTCACCAATTTCTCAAATATTGTTGTAGGAAGTGTCTTTGTGAACAAATCTGTCATGTTGTCAGAAGATCAAATTTGATGAACATCTATCTCTCTTTTATTCTGAAGTTCATGTATGAAAAATAACTTTGGTGAAATGTGCTTGGTTTCGTCTCCTTTTATGTAGTCTCCTTTAATTTGAGCAATATAGACTGCATTATCCTCATAGAAAATTGTTGGACTTTCTTTAACAAATGGAAGATCACATAATTTATGAATATGTTAAATCAGAAATCTCAATCATACACATTCTCGATTTGCCTCATGTAATGCTAATAGTTCAACATGATTTGAAGATGTGGCGATTAGAGTTTGCTTTGTAGAACGCCAAGATATAGCAGTTCCACGATACGTAAATAAATAACCTGTCTGAGATCGTGCTTTATATGGATCTGATAAATATCCAGCATCTGTATACTCGACCAATTCCGCCTTTGAGTCATTTGAATAAAACAAATTCATGTCTGATGTTCCTCGAAGATAATAAAGTACTTGTTGAACATCATTCCAATATCTTCGAGTTGGTGAAGAACTATATCTTGCTAGTAAATTAACAGAAAATGCTATATCAGGTTTTGTGCAATTAGCAAGATACATTAGTTCACTAATAGCACTAAGATATGGTACTTTTGGACCAAGAATTTCTTCATTATTTTCTCGAGGATGAAAATGATCTTTTTTCACATCAGGAGGTCAAACAATCATGGGAGAGCTTCTAGATGAGACTTATCCATGTTAAAGCCTTTTAATACCTTTTTGATATAAGTTGATTGGTGAAGAAAAATCTCTTTAGATAGATGCTCAATCTGTAAACCGAGATAAAATTTTGTTTGGCCCAAATCTTTCATTTCAAACTCATTTTTTAAAAATATTATTGTCTTTATGAGCTCTTTATGAGTCTCGCTAATATTCAAATCATCAACATAAACTGTGATAATAGCAAATCCAAACTTTGATTTTTTAATTAACACACATGGGCAAATTGGATTGTTAATATAACCTTCCTTTCAAAGATATTCATTGAGACGATTATACCACATACGTCCAGATTGCTTTAATCCATACAAAGATCTTTGTAATTTAATCGAATACATTTCACGAGGTTTTGAATTGCATGTATCAGGCATTTTCAGTCCTTCAGGGACTTTCATATAAATGTCACTATCAAGTGATCCATACAAATAAATTGTCACAACATCCATTAAATGCATATGAAGTCCTTCTGTAATTGTCAGGCCAATTAAAAATTTAAACGCGATTGCATCTACCACTGGAGAATAAGTCTCCTCATAATCAATACCAGGTCTTTAAAAAAAACTTTGTGTTACAAGTCATACTTTGTACCTTACAACTTCATTTCTTTCATCACGTTTTCGCACAAATATCCATTTGTAGCCTACAGGTTTCACACCTTTAGGTGTTTGGACAATAGGAGATATAATGGTCCAACTAAATACTCAACTAAGGGAGGTTAGACTGAAAACAAGACAAGTATTTGGACCTTATTTTATTCTTTATATATATTGTCCACAATATGATTGCTAGACTTGGTCCTGATTGCTGTTAACCATATAAGTTAGAAGTTTATACTACTTTTTATATAACTCAGTTAAAGACAGGATATATAATACTATATAAGAAGAAAGGAAAATATTAATACAAAGTGTGAGTGTGTATATATATATACATGATCATTTCGCTACTAAGGAGACACCAATCTTAATACAATGTTAGCAACATATTTGTCCATTGAGATGTAGACATTTCAAAGGAAAAATTCATATCATATTTTTTGCTCTGCTCTTTGTGTGTGTGTGTTGTTTGCGTAAAGATAGAGTCTCTGTTTTTATTAGATATGTTGTGAAATTACTCTAGTTTACCGATGAATTAAATTTTTAGAAAGTTCAAAAAATATGAGAAACTTTGTCAAAACTTTCGTAAAATTGTTCAAGTTTATATGTATTGTTTTATATATTGAGTTTGTTACCCATATATTTGTTACTAATATATATTATTTTCATAACATTTTTAGATATCAACCGAAGGTACATTTAGTGGTCTGTCTTTAAGTGGTGAGAAAAAAATAAAGAAAATTGGTCCCAAGTGATTATATTTATATTGTCAATAACAGTTTCAAGTGACTATATATTTATAAATAGATTTTTTATGTATATTGGAATATTATTTTTTTAATATAAAATTATATATTTTTTCCAAAAAAAAAAATGCATATGCATTTTTTAATATGAAAATGAGTATTCATACCAGACGGTCCGATATGAATAAATATATCCACTGGTCGACTCATGGATTGACCCATTTTCGATATGTGTATCCATACTGATATAGCTCTGTATGGAGATTGTTAGCAATTATACCGATTCTATCCAAACTGGATGGAGCGTCCGGTATGGATAGTCAACCATATCAGACATTGTCTGGTATATATACTCATTTTTGTTGTAGTGTTACTCAGGATAACATATTTAATCAAACAAGACATGTAAAAATGTGATAGAATTATCACCGTGGGCTAGGAGTTCGTTGATGAGATTGTTGTAGAATTCAATTCCTTTGTTGTTAACTCCTCCACTTAAATTCCCACCTGTTTTAATACAAAATAAACAAATAGTGACAGCAGGAACTAAAACATAATGTAAACGTAGACAACCAAGCCGACAAGTTTAAAGCTCATATATACCAGATTTTGATTGTTTATTATTTAGTTGTTTCAAAATGTTGAAAATATCTTTTTTCAAGAATATATATATATATATATATATATATATATGTTGAAAACGTATTATCATACGGGGTAATATTCTTGACCAGGAGATAGAGAATAAGCATGTAAGCTCATGTTCTTCATTATTTGCACGTCGTCCTGTCACAATACAAATTATCATCAAGTTAAAACATGTAATACTTATCAAAAATTGAATAAGGTATAGTAGCTTCGGGTTAGAAATTAAGGAAAACAATTCATGAGACTACTTTTCAAACCTTATAACGATGGTAAAAATCAAGTGCCACATCTACCTTGCTTCTATCTGCTATTCTACCTGTAACTCCACAAAATGAATAATTTAACAAAAACAAATATCTGTAATTATCTTGATAAATTTTGTTTTAAATTGCCATGCCAATGTCATCAATCGAAATAAAAGAGTCGATTATATATGTGTTTAGTCATAATATTCTTGATACCGTGTTACTTGCTTTACAATCCTCCGTCATTATATAAAACATTTTCTTCCATTTATCTTTATAATTTGGGATTTAGTCCCACCAGATTTTTCTATCCTTCCATGTATAGTTAATATCTAACATATATGATCAGTCCAAGTTGGCCACTACTTTCCACTATTATATAATTATTGATATATATTTATCAAAAACTCGTATACAAAGTCGAATTTTGTACCAGTTATAAACTTTCAACTCTTGAACACATTTGATAATAGGACGTGTGTTAGGTTGTTGTCACAGAGTAGAACATGTCAATGTGTTACGTATATCCAATGACTGATAAATTAAGGTGCAAATTTAGTAAAAATGAGAACATACATATTATCCTGAGATTCCCCATATATGTAATTAGGAAGGGTTTGAGAGAAAGAATGAGAAAAGCAAAACCGGGGAAATTATGTGTGAAGGTATCCCATATACTAGGGCCCCTGCCGTCTTCATTTGCTGCACCTTCATACTGAAAACGGACCATAATCAGCAGTTAAATTTGTCCTCTGAACCAACAACTTTTCTTGGAAGCTTTCTTTTCATATTTATATGCACTTGTAGAGACATATACCTGGTAAGAAGAAGAGGCTGAACCGAAAATGAAATCTTTGATGGGAGAAAAACCAATTACAAGCAAATTGCACAGCGGAACTTTTTCTCCCCCTGAATGAATCCTATGGAAAACCACTAAGTGATGCACAAATCCACCACAATATAAATATCACCAACGATCAAATAATGAGCAATTAAATCACCACCACATGCATCAATAACACAAGCCAATTTTTACGTGGAAAACCTCCCCAATGCGAGGAGTAAAAACCACGGGACCGTAGTCCACCCAAAAATCTCCACTAATAATCAAATGTGAGAGTAACAAACTGTTTTAACATCAAATAGGAACCAAAACCGAGCAACAATTATCTACGTTCCCTAATAACACAAATTCAAGTTTAAATCACAAGTGAAGAGAAAAACATAAACTCAGCAGAACGTTCTGGACTGCGTCGCTCTTTACTGGGATCTCAAAATCCGATCTCCACCGTCCAGAATTTAGAATCACAAGGGCTGAGTATACTGTTCAAATGTGAGCTCGATCCAACAGTGAACGAAAGAGATATCGGTCTTACAAAACTGCTGCGCTGACAGTGACCGAGAAAACCTGACAGCTCTGTTACGGGCTGTATATCTCACAAAAGACAACTCTGTTTCCGATCTTCACCGTTCAGAATCAAGATCCAGAAGAGATGAATGTGCTGTCCAAATTTCAGAACGATCCAACCGTTAACGAAATAGAAATCGCAACAACTCCGAAACTGCGCGGGGTGAATTTCTGTGCAGAAAATTCACTCTTTTCTTTCCTCCTCTTTTCCACACGATTTTCTCTCTTCACACTTGATTTTGTGTTGTTTTCTGCCACCAAAAACCCTAAACTCTCACCAGCCACCAAACCCTCTCTTCTCTTATTTATATTGATCAAGGAAATAAGAATTAAATAGGGTTTCAATTCCTAATTACATTAGGACTTCCATATAGGCTCAATCTTGTTAGGACTTGTTGGGCCTCTACATATGAGAGAACCCAACCCAACAATCTTTTGGGAAGCTACTCCGATTCAAGGTAGACAGGACTTCAGGATCAGCACTTGCAATTACATATTTTGTATGAGCGAAGAAGGTGAATAGAACAACGAGGCACATTACAAAGTGCCTTGGAGAATCGCCATAACTATAAGGCTTGCACACTTTGAAATGGAATGGAATCTGCTTGATGTGTGAAAATGTAATGCAGACAATATTTTATTTATAGAGGTAGAGGATAGCAATAACGATTGATGGTACCATATTTTCTGATGATAAACTTTGCATTGGTCATACACGTCTAACTGCAGATGTGAAAAGCAAAAAAAAAAAAAAAAAAATTTGAGAACCGTGTGACTAACCTAATGTGGTTCTAGGTAGGTTCAGGGTAATTGTTACGGGCCATTCATACATTACTATGGTCCTTCGAATTAACTGTTCTCAAATCTTAATCCTACTTAGGTTCTCTAAGTCTCACATGATCGTTGAATGATATTTCCTTTCATGTGTATCTAATTTTTAATTTTATTTGAAAACTGATATTTTAAATATTTATAGATTTTGGTGTAAGTTTAAAAGTAGGCTTACCACTACTAGATAATTTCGACGACCACAACCTCATGATGAAATGAAGGCAAAGACTTCGACTGCCTGCAGTTGTTTTGTATTAAGATTTCACCACATGGAGAAAGATTCCATGGCAGGGTTTGTAGTCGGGACCCAATTTGTCCAAGTACTGGCATGGAAAGGAGGTTCCGATACAAATTCAGCAATTTTTTTTTTTTCCCTTCAAGTAATGTTGGTTGGATTCTGTGGTTCCAGAACACTGTACAAATTTCAAATCTCGTCTCCTCAGAGTCCATTTCTTTGCTCTTATTTCATGAGTAATTTTCAATTCGTTTTTATCTTTTTCGTATTTATTAATTTTGATAATCTATATGTAACATTCTTTTTGAAACTTAAATTTGAACTTTCGTAAGTTGGTATCATTTCATAATTTTTTTCTCCATATACTTAAAATGATATTTACATATAAAATATGTTTAATTATTATTTTAAAATGAGAGAGGGACCTGTAAACATTTTACAAAGATCTTAATAATATATATGAAGAACTCGAAATATGTTTTAACTTTATCTCAAAAGAAACAGGGATTAAATTTCTGTTCAAATCGATTCATTCATATTTTTGGATAAAAAAAAAAGAGGATATTTAAAGTTTTTTATTCATCATTTAAAATAATATTATTAAAAGGAATTATGGATTAATGATCACCTAATAATATCCTTAAAAGTTTAAAACAAGACAAAAAAGGAAAAAAAAATATATATATATATTATGATTATGATTAAATAAGATTTTGGATACATTGCAACTACGTGCTTTAATTAAACCCAACAAAGCACGGGTTTTATTTTATTGAATACGAGCACACCAAAACACTAGTACGAAAGCATCATTATTATACTCGCTAATCAAACTTCATTGCGCTTCAGTTGCTTGGTTGTGATTCAATGTAGGAGGAACCTCTTAAACCAAAAAGCAGAGTATTTGAGATATCTTTTCAAATTGTTCTTGAAATCAATATAAATTATCCCAAATCGAACTGTAAAACCAGCATCCCATTCAAAGTCATCGAAAAACGACCATCCATAGTATCCTTTCACATTTGCCCCCTCCCTGCAAAAATCACATCAAGTTTATGGGTATGTAGCTCAGAAGGTGGAGCGCTCGCTTAGCATGCGAGAGGTACGCATCTCCACGTTTAGGTACTAATCATAAATTAATTGGCACTCACTTGATGGCTTCCAAAAGCTTAGACAGATGGAGGTGATAATATCTTATCCTCAAACTATCCTTGCGGGCCTCATCAATTGACAATGATTCATTATTAGTATCGGCAATTCCTACAGAACAACACAATTATTATTATTTCCTTGTGAAGACACGCTTACCTTTCTTTACTAGTGTATGTTGAACAATTAAACTTATCTTACATACCATTCTCAGTAATATAAACAGGAGGGTTTTTGTACTTGTCCCTAATATATAGCATAAGTTCTTTGATTCCCTCTGGGTAGATGAAAAGCCATGACAAGTCTGTCTGCAAAATATTCAATATATAATTAGTTAACAGTTTACATTTAATTATCGAGAAATATAAATATTAAAATTTTTAAACGAGAGAGAAAATACCGGTGTACCAATAGGAATCCTATTTTTTGTCGCTGTAACAAGGAATTATATCATTGTATTAGCATATATGTAATAAAAATATTATCTGTATAGTTATGCAAATAACTGCATCCGAAAAGTTTCAATTATTGATATATGGAACCATGCTTTTATATATAATACCCAGTGGAAGTAATTAATAATTATGCTTACTTGTGGCAGTAACTTGGCTGTCTGTGGAGTAACTCATGTTGACTCTAACGGCTTTCAGCATATGTGCTGCATAATTTGTGGTGTAGTAATTCACGCCGAGAAAATCGAGGGACCCTTTTACCAATTTGGACTGAGCTTCTGTGAACTTGGGCAGTCGGTTGCCTACTAAAGCTTTCATAGTCTTGGGATAATCCCCATATATGAGTGGATCTGCGAACCTACAAAATTGATTCACATGCAACTCACATCAGTCCAATCTCGCTTCGAAACAAAACAAAAGTTAAAACAGGTGTCTTTATATTGCAAATGCAACTTTGAAAGGTTTTATTTAGTGATACGTCATTATCAGTATCCACAATAGGTAATTACTTATGAATTTATATTTTCTAGTTATGAACAATCACAAATTTGTAGAGGACTTGCATCAGTATATATTTCGAATTCAGAGAAATTGCCCCCTTGAATGTTATGAAATCTGATAACTAATGTGGAGAAGTCAAGGTTACTCACCATCCAAAAAGAAAATCAAGCATTCTGTAGACTGCCTTTTGATCTGCCACAGATTTGGAAAATGGAACGTACCAGTTCGTTACTATTGTGATCCCAATTTGTCCCTTTTGATGAGCCTGAGCATGTTCAACTTTGGAGCTAATTAAACACAAACCTTTCTAGTACTTCACAAAACAGTAATCGAATATATATCCTTGGAAATAGCTAGCTCTAATTCTTCAACGATAGTATAATACACTCATTAACCTGATATTTTGTCTTATAAACTTTGACAGCAGCTGCATGGGAAAGAAGCAAATGATGCGACACAATATAAGGCTCAGTGGAAGAGTCACCGGCGGTGCAATTTCCCATATAGGTTGAACATCGACCAGGGGCGAAGGTGCCGCCATTGTAACCATTGTTACTAAATGAATATGGCTCATTCATTGTCACCCAATGCTTGACCCGGTCACCGAAAGTTTTGAAGCAAAAATCAGCATAGTCTCGGAAATCCTTCCTATTGATCACCGCAAACATTCATTGTGGCAGCATATGTGCGATTGTTGCGTGTTATTTTCTTTTTTATTTTTGTAAGCTAAGATTAATTTAGAACTACTTACACAACAGAAGAGCTCAAAAATCCACCATACTCATCTTCTAGTGCTTGTGGAAGATCCCAATGAAATAAAGTCACAAATGGTGTCATACCTGAGCGCAATCTAAGTCACTTAATAATTAATATGAGATAAAGGGCACAAACAATACTATTATAGGAAACGTTTGGAGGTGTTGAAGGGAGATTAATTTTGGATAATTAATTAATTACCATTGGCAAGTAGCTCATTGATGACATTATTGTAGAATTTAACACCGAGTGGGTTCACTCCTCCGCTAACTTTTCCCTCTAAAACAAGGACAGACCATAAAATAATAATTATAATTAACGCAGTGTACATACATCACTTTGTGTTTTAATGCGAATAATTAAATGAAAGTGATTGGTTGATGTCATCATCTTACTGGGTAATAATCTGGACCATGACATAGAAAATCTGAAAGAGTTGAGTCCAATTCTTTTCATTATATGAATGTCATCCTGAAACATTCAAATTTAATAAATTAAAAGGACACATTTTTTGAACATTACCATATTAGAAGCACCAAGCTAGATTAATATTATATATTGCTTATTCAACACCAAATCATTGGATATGTATACCTTATAGCGATGATAAAAGTCGTCGGCTACTTCTCCAGTTTTTTGATCCCATATCTTTTCTGTTAAGTTTTACCGTGTATAAGATATATCTTTTCAATATCATTTAACTTAAATAAAAACTTAATTAATTAATTATACTTGAAAGAAAATAAGTTCATTTGAATCCTTGCCACTGTGTAATTTATGTAAATAACATTTATTTAAAAGGAAAAAAAAAACAGTAGTATGTTAAAATGATGAGTTAAGCAACAAATTCTCACACAAATTTGGTACTATTTCGAGCTGTTGTACGAATCACATAGAGTGAGAAGTTATTTATTTTTGGGTCCACTAGTCAGAATCAGTTGAAATCTGAATAGACCCATCCTGTCAATGTTTTTGTTTGTTTCAATTTCCCGTTTGATTGGCAGAAAAGATGATGCAATTTTACCGTTTGAATTAAAACATCTCCAACTATAGTTGCTATTTATAATTCTTAAAAAAAAAATTTCCTGGTCTCCCCCAACAAATTCTCATAATATAAAAAATTAAAAAAAAAAAAAAATCAATGAAGAAAAAGGAAGAATAGAAGATACATACACAAAATCAATAAACATGGGATATATTTTTTCTTAACTTTTCTTTTTTTAATTGTCTTCCTTTCTTTATATTATTAATATAAAACATTAAATTTAATTTTAAAATTATTTTTATATATTTAATTAAAATAATAAAAATAATATATTTCAATAATAGTTGTAAATTAAATATTATCTTAAAAATTAATTTTAAATAGATTTATTTTTCAACAATAATTTAAATATTATTTTATTAAAAATATATAATACATAATTTTTTTTGTCCAATCCAATATCATAATGCACCAATAGTTGATAGTATTATTTTTAATCTAATCTCATAGTATTGCACCAAACACATCATAAGATTAATTTAATCCCATAAAAATAATTCAATTTCAACTCAATCCAATTTAATTCCATAAAAATAATTCAATTTCAATCCAATATATATTTTCACGTGTCAAACGACCCGTAAGTGTCTATGACCATTAAAGCCAGCCACACATTTGAGAGCAGAAAGAATGCATGGGATTTTCGTAATAAATATATTATTTTAATGTCTTATAAAATATTTATAAGCCAAATAAAAATTTAAATTAACATAGGATTCCGATTTCAAATAAACGACAAAATTCATGTAATTCTTGTTGGCAAAGATGAGAATAATTAATATCTAGCCATACTGATTACGATGTATGCTTACTGTATATTTACTTTAAACATCATCTTTAAAGGACCAAAATGAATTATGGGGACACACTCACACAATGATCTTCTCTTTCATCATTTGCTTCATCGCAAAAGTTGCATATAAAAAAGCTTTTGGCTCTAGGAAATTGACTTTTCAAGAAACATGCAGTATGGGGTGCAAACATCTTCACGATGAGGTGCAGAATGAGATAATATGAAAGGTACATAGCGGCACTCATAAACAAAAATGTAGAGGATCCATGGATCTTACTAGGGTTTTGAGTTCATCGACTGGTTTGCTTCTTCTTCTTCTTCTTCTTCTTTTATTTTTTATTTTTTGGAGAATAACTGGTTTGCTTCTTTTGATAATAATATTTTGTTTTCGTTTCCATATTACAAAAAATTCAAAAACAAAAAAAATGTTTTAAGAGATTCAGGAGAGACCTGGGTGGTTCTTTGTGAAAGTATCCCATATACTTGGGCCTCTGCCATCAATAGATGCAGCTCCTTCAGACTGAAATAGATAAAACCAAAAAAAAAAAAAAAATTATATATAACATTTAATACGTACAAGTAATATACCTTCAATACCTACATTAAAAAAAAAAAAATCTAATTCTAATAAATTAATTTGGACATTATGTTTGCCTCTAACATCAAATATATTTAACAGATGGAATATATTTATCTTTTATTCTACGCAGGACAACATAAGTCAAGATTTGAAATAATCAAGACATACAATTTTGACGTAATAATTAATGTTTTGGTAAATCAATTATTTGCATACCTGGTAAGCAGCTGAACCTGCTCCGAAAATAAAACCGGCTGGAAATGAGCTCCGGTTGAATGGCATTGAATAATGCTTTGGTTTTACAGCATCCGGGCGAGCTAATAAGGCAGGCACAAATGCTAAGATGCAAAATAGAAAAAGATTTTGTTGACTTGCCATGGCTTGTGTTAGTACACCATGTTGCCTCCAAAGTCCCTTATATATAACTTGGATCGAGTATTATACATGAATAATATCATTGTATTTTAATCTCAAGTCTTAAATATTATAAATTGACTATTTTCTATTAGTTTTAGTTTTTGAACCTAATAGCAACTAGTTTTACATGATATCAGATATTGAAGGTCAATGGTTCCAACTTTCTCTCCCTCATTTATTTTAAGTTATTGTTACATATGTTATAACGGTAGGTAACTACGTTACATGGGTGGCGACATGTTAATATGTATGATAATCTTAAATATTAAATACTATAATCTTAAATATTATAGTAAATGTATACGCTATTTCCTAACAGTTTAAGTCTTTAGGTCTAATGGTAGCTGATAAGTAGATTATGGAATTCCAAATTAATTTTTGAATACTTACTTTAATTGATCTTCACGTATCACATGACCTTGAGTTTGGTTTTGGATATTATAGCTAGCCCTTGCTGACGAGTTGTTAGCAGCATATAATTTGTATTTCCTCAATCGCTTCACCGTCTTTTGTATGAAATTACCATGAGCTACATTTTACTAACAATAATTTGTATTCGAGTTTTAATGCATCATTTTTATTGCTGTTTTAGAAAAATTTTAATATTATTTGGTTATATATTTTTAAAATTGTAAAAGGAGTTTTGAAAAATAAAATAGAGTTTTGTATTTAGAAGGATGTCTTAAAATTTGTTAAATATAATAAAGGCATTTGAAACAATTTATATATTTTAAAAAAGCTCCAAATAAACTTATTGAAGAAGCCAAAAATTTGAGCTCCTCATTTACACATATTAGAGTGTTTTAATATTAGAAAACCTCTTTTAAAAATTTTAGAAGCGCTTTTGGTAATAAAAAAATTATAGAAAAATCATAATTATAGCATACTGCTAAGTTTGGTAGAATCTTTTTGAGTAGAGCTTTTGGTAGTAACTCTTTTATAAATAGAGTTTTACAAGTATAACCTTTTAAGAAAAATTATTGATAATTTGGTCATAAATTAAAAAAGTAATTTAATCATATAAATCATTTAGTTCTTTAATTTAGAAAGAGCTTTTAAATAGTGAATTTATGAAAAATGATATATAAGAATTATGGTTGAATATATGTTTATTAAATATTTTTATTTGAAAATAGTACAGTGTAATTAATAAAATATCTAACTTAGAAAAAATCAAAATTTGAGAACTCTCCTATTTGACCTAAGATAAATTTTGTAATGGTCTAAAACTTCTACTAAAATGGTAATCAAATGATTTAAAGAGAGAGAGAGAGAAATATAAATATATAAATTTATATATATATAAAAAAAAATATGCTCTACTGATATATGGACAAACTCTATCAAATATAAACTCAACAAAGTGACCTCTAAATTTTAGGCTTATCACGATGAGAAAATAAACTTTAACAAAATGAGTGATCTAAATTACAGGCTTAACATAATGGATTCGTACATCAAGGAAACTTAAAAAAGTGATCACCTCTAAACTTTAGCTTACCATGATGAGAAAATTAACTTTCACAGAATGAGGTCTAAATTATGATCTTGGTGGTTTATTCAAAAATAAGTAAACATGATCTTGGTAGTTGCCAATCACATCATAATAATTAAACTGATTGAAAATCTCGCCGATTTACATACGTTCTCTTAAATATTCTTCGAGAAATTATAAACTGAAATTTGTTAGGAAGCTTATCTTTTTTATAAAAAAAATATATATATATATATAAAATAGTAGAAACAAGCAATTACAAAAATAAAATGACGAGGCTGATTAGAAACGTTCGTAGCTTTAGTTGGTGATTTATTAATTTCTTTTCTCTCTGTTAAAAATCAAGCTAGAAATTTAATGATTTTTTTTAATTCATTTCGATCGAGTATCTTGACTTTTCATTAACTTGATTTTTTTTAAAAAAAAAAATTACTAATATTAAATTAGGATATCTTTAAAATTAATTGAAATAAAACTCTAAAACATAATTTAAATTTTTATTCTTAAAAGTAGGTGACAGTCTGAAAAAAATTACCCATATATCAAACAAGATATGCATTTAGAAATTAAAATTCCTACTTAGGGGTCGTTTATTTTTTTATCTGAAGACTGAATAGTACTGCTGAAGACTAAATACTGAATAGTGACTGAAATCTTAAATCTGAATAACATGTCTATGTTTTTTTCCTTATCTCTAAATATATTGTAAACTTGTTTGTTTTCTAAATTTAAAATTGTCTGAAAATTAGTAAGTTGACATTTATACCCTTTCTACTATTTGTTGTTATATACTTTTAATTAATTTAATACAAACATTTACAAATAAATAATTTAATAAATTTTTATGTACATATTAATAATGTTTTATTAATAATTAAAATATTATTAAAAAATAGTAGTATTAGTCATATTTATATTTAAATATATTAATATATTTAAGAAAACAACTAAAAAAGTAAATGTTTAAATTGTAAATTAAAATATATTAGTTCAATTCTAAGACAATTTAGGATGATATGTATTAAGGTTTTACTTGTCAAATATATTTTTTATAAGTATCAATGATAAAAAAGAAATGAAAATTTGAGTAATATAAAATTAGTATAAAT
Organism: Dimocarpus longan; assembly: GCA_022984855.1. Lineage (NCBI taxonomy): Eukaryota > Viridiplantae > Streptophyta > Magnoliopsida > Sapindales > Sapindaceae > Dimocarpus > Dimocarpus longan. Next base: position 25,112,373 of record CM041022.1, read on the forward strand.
TTAAAATTATGTTATTTTTGGGAGGATGAATTTGGAATAAAAACTTTAAATGTTATTAAGTGATTTGCAATTAAGTGAAAAGTTAAAAATTCTTACTTAATTTATTCAATTGTTTTTTTGGTAGTTTTAAATGGTTTGACCACTTAAAAAAATAAATGAAAACATCTTAATAGATACAATTCAATACTATTAAGTATTAAGTGAAAAAAATAAACGGTCCCTTATACTACTGAGCCATTTCTGCTTTCCAACTTTTCAATGACTTGACACTTCACTGATCATGATTTATTTTTCTTTCACATGTTATTGCGTTATACCAAGTGTTATTATGATCTACCACATATTATCTTAATTAGCTTGTTCAAATTGACTTCACAGTTATTATTAAGAGTAAATTATAATTTAATTTATTAATTTAAAAATAATTACAAATAAAGTCAATTTTTAATATTTATTACAATATCCCTTATTATTAAGAAATTTTGTTAAAATTAATCGTAGATCGATAAAAATATCAAAATATTTTCATATTTTAATTATTTTTCAAAAATAAATTTAATAAATCTTTTAAAAAATAAAGAATTAAATATATATTTTTAAATCTCCACTATTTATATTAAAAAATTAAGATAAATGGTAAAGATTAATTAGAAAAAAATTAAATAAAAAGAAATAAAATTTAAAAAATCATTGGATATTAATTTGAAAAAAAAAAAGTTAAAAATTAAAAATTAAATAAAAATTCAATAAGGAGATTAGATCTCCATAAATCAAAAAAAAAAAAAAAAAAAAAAAAAAAAAACGCAACCTCTTCAACATGGCCAATTCATCCGCTTATTCTTCCCCATCAAGAAAATCATAAACAACATCATCAAAAACGAATTACCAACAATCAATCGTCTTCTTATGAAAAGTGACTTCATCAAGTTTCAAGATTAACCATGCATAAGTTACTCTCTGTGGGAACTGTGCATCAAAAGTGCAGAATGATCACATGCACAGCCCTCGCTCTGCCTGCATGCACTTTAATTTACAAAATCGGGTACAATAAAGTCGTGAATGTGTCAGTTGTCAGTGTAATGTCGAATGGACGAAAAAGTTGTGGATCCCACCCCCCATTCAGTAACATTAGTATTATTATTATTATTATTTTAAGTAATATTATTTATTATTTTCTTCAAAAGAGTAAGGCAAGACAGATATATTTTAAAATAATAATAATAATAATAATAATTTATCAAGGACAATTGATTTGTGAATATGTACCATGCATGCGTCTTTCCTGGTAAAATTGTTGTCTCTGGTAAAATTGTTTCTAATAATCAACTTTGTCTAGGCAATGGAAAAGGTCCTTACATGTTATGATAAGGAGAATGAAGTGTGTATATAGGTAAAAGTTTGAATTTTGTTCCACAATATATCTTATATATATATATTCACCTTTTTTTTTTTAACCATTTGTAGAGGGCGATTTTGTTGGATAATACATATGTGTGTGTATATATAAATTCTTGTGTATATATATTTTGTTGCATCAACTTTCAGGCACAACCATTTAAGAGCATTAATGTAGGAACATTAAATATTAAAATACTATTTAATTATTTAAGGTCTCTAAAAAATTTAAAGAGTAAAATAATTATAGCAAGTTAACCCTCCCCCATCAAAACCGTAACAGCACAGGATCACAAGCAGCGTGACTTAGTGGAGACGCCTCACCCAGCTTGTTTGTCATTTGACCTCAGGGGGCTGGGTTCTTATAGTGGAGGCGCCTCACCCAGCATGCTTGTCATTTGAGCTCAGGGGCTGGGTTCGAGCATGGAAGTCTACTAACTAGAGAATTTTAAATCAACACATAAATGTGGGCAATCTATTAAAATCTTATTAATTTATAAACCATTATTTTACTATATATAGATAGCAGTAGTTATTATTGTAGTTCAGACCGTTCCTCAAAAATCTGTCTCTCGAGGTTCCAAAAGTTGTAATGAGTACTTATATTGTAAAATAAATAAATAAATAACAGCACATACCCTAGTAATATTTTTCCTCTACTTTCTCTCCCGCTTCTACGACACTAACATATTGGTCTGTCGCAACACAAAACCGGTTCATTTGAAGAAGAAAAAGACGGATAACGGAGCCGTTGGGAGAGAAGCCGAATTCCGCGTGGATTATATATATATTTTAAAATAATCAATACCTAGTGTTTCAGAAAACAAATCAATATATAGAACGTTTTTGATAGAATAATGAAGAGTATCAGATCCCCGTGTTTGCCTGCTTGTACTTTGCTAATTATTAAGCGAATTTGTATGTGTCGTAAAAATTTCAATTAAAATCAAATATTGACGAAAAAAGGGAAAATAACAAATATATTGGTTAAATATTCTGAGATCCACGTAGCATAGCTTGAAGCTGGATACAATAAGCACCGTTTTTAACTAATACAAATTTAATAAATAAAAAAGAGAAACCTTGACTCGAACCGATTAGAAGATGAAATACAATAAATTAAGAAGATATACCTTATCTGTTATATTTTTCTGAAAAGATACCTTATCTATTTTGAATTTTGATGCAAGGCTGACTGATAAGCTTTTTCTGACAACTGATTTTCATGGATCGATACGATTTTATTAACGAGTAAATTTTTTTATTAATCTTTTAAAAAATAAATAATTAATTAAATTTGATAGATTTTATTTATATATATTATTTAAATTTAAACTTCTATTATAATAATTTTAATATAAATAAAAAATTAACAAATAATTTTTCTCTCACTGAGATGCTTTCAAAATTTGACACAGAAAATTAAAAGCTGTCGAATCTTTGTCTGCTTCAGAGTATCCAGGCGGCACAGCTTTTTCTTACCTCAGACAGTCAACGTTTAATTGAGCTTGCATTGTCGTTTTTACCCAATAATAATTAACGTGCAAAGCGTGTTAAATCTCATGTAGTTTTTCACTTGAATTCAATTTGAATTTGTTAATTTTATTGTCTAAGTTATCAAATATATACTATGAACTTTTTTTTTTTTTTTGAAGTATATTATGAACTTATCTTAATATTTATTACATGGTATTGTGTTCTTAGAATTCCTTTCGCTAATGAAAATTAAAATTTACCTATAAATAAACAATTTACGTAATAAATGTGCATCGATTTTCTTGAATAAAAATACCTCTCTCATTCATAAAAAATGCAAGGTTTGAGTACCCATCCATAAAAAGCAGGAATAATTGCCATTTAAATCACTTGTGTGTGGACAAATTATGCATAAATATATCATAGTGGATGATAGTTTTCTTATTTAAAATGAGTCTCTCTTTCTTGATTCTTAGAAAATAAAGTATAAATAAGCATTGAATTCTAAACCGTAATCTTAGAGTCCTATTAATATAGTTCCAATAATTTAAAGAAAAAAAAATACCTCTCTCCCTTTATTCATGTTATGGGTAAAATAGTGATCAGAATATTCAAGTCCAGACGGATCTACAGTGCAGGCCCAATGGCCCAGAAGCCCAATTATTCGTCATCATTTCGGTCCATCCTCCTAGAAGAGGGGTCCGACAATGGGTGCTTGTTGTGGCCGCAGACCGCTACCGCCCATTATGACCGCAGGCCGTCTGTTCCGCAAGACTGGCTGTGGCCGTTATATTCCCCGCCATTCAGATCGCCGTGTTATCCCTCAGCTTTATTTGCTGAGTTTGGTCGCTGGTCCTTGTCGTTGGCCGTTGGCTCCCATCCCTCAGGCTCGCTCGCCAGAATATCCGCCATCCGTGACAGCTAAGCCTGCTCGCTATATTTTCGTCATAATTGACCGCCTGTCTGACCGCTATTCCTGTCCGATTGGGGCATCCGTCAAGATTAACCATCCATCAGAGATGACCAACAAGCCATTCTCGTCCAAAGTTATCTGTTTGAGCTGGTCGCTGGTTCCTGAGTGTGGCCGCGTTCCGACTCCCTCATTCATGGCATCACTCGCCTCACCGCCATATCCAGCTACGGACATACCGACTCATAACCCGCCTCCTCGATCCTCCCGAAAGACTGTTCAAAGACCCTCTTATTCCCCCGCCTGATTCGGTGTTTTATCTGCTGGAAGATCTGCTTCTGCCTCACTCCTGAAGGTCTTCAGTCAACAGGAGTCAACAGCACCATGCAAAGAACAGTTCCAAGGCTTGCCATGCACGCTGCCTCCATCAGAAGCTATGATCTCAACCTCAATAACCCATCATTGCGTATCCGACCCGGTCAGCGGAAATCCCCTTTGGACAGACCTCGGATGCGACGGATTCGGCCGCATTTAATGAGCTTTCGACCGCATTTAATGCACTGTCAGTCGTTTTAATTGGGATTCCGGCGCATTAAATGCTGTCTGTCAGTGTAACTGTAGTTAACTATTTGCTTTTGTCTTATTCTGTTTACTGTAGCACGTCCCCTTCCTCTATAAAAGGGAACAGTTTTCACTGTAAAAAAGGATCGAATCTCTGAGTGCCGTTACTCTGCCCATATAGTAAGAGAGTGAACAGTGGACGTAGGCATCTTTTTGGGCCGAACTACTCTAAAAATCTTTTGTGTCTTCTCCTCCTCGCCTCTAACCTCTCCTTCTCATTCTCCTTGTTCTTCATGCAACCCATCGACCGTATGAAACTGTGAGCTTGGGCCCTAAAACAACCTCGTTGGCTAAGGGAACCTTTTCCTGACGTTAACAATCCATAATCTCTTTCCCTTTGCTTGCATAGCTCTTGTGCTTGTTAGTTCTAACTCTAAAGTTTACAACAGAATCATCCAACTTGTTCTAGCCTAAGAATTAAGAAGACTGAAATTATTGATCATATACACCGAGATGTATGTTGACAAACATATTTTGAACGTGTATCTGTATATATATGTATATATGAATCCAAGAATATGCATTATTTGTTTTTACAAAAAAGAGGGTAAATTAAGGTAAGAGAACCACCGCTATCTATATATCCTGAAAGCATACAGAATTTGAGAAAAAAAAAAAAATTGACTATCACATGTCAATCTCAAATTTTAAATACTATAATTATATTATTTTTTATCAATTTAAGTTTTTGAGTTTTAAAGTAACTGACATAATATTAGAATTTAGAGATCTCAGATGGTTCAAACTCTCTCCTCCCTTCCCTCTGCCCCCACATCGCCACCCCCCCCTACCTCCTTAATCTCAAATTTTGTATACACATATTAAAATGGTATGAGACATTTAGCATGTATTTTATATCTATCATATTTTCACATTATATGTAAGAAAAAATGTAAAATGTTAACTTCAAGATTTAAATACTATAGTTGATTAAATTATTGGTTAGGCTACGAGGGAGACAGTATAATCAATCGAGACAAAAGAAAGTGGAATAATTCAATGGTTCGATTAACTCAATGGAACTACACTGTTGGGCCATCTCCCTCATCTTTGAAAAATATCATGAACCTAATCACCAAATTTCTAACACGTTTGTTTAGCTAACTATCTTTTTGTCATAAAGGGATTTGGGAATTATTAGATTGCACATTGATAAAGCATAAGATTAGACAAATCTTTCAAGATTTTTACTAGGAGATTAATTTTACAAATTTTTCTTAATATAATTAAACTAATTAATGTTTTCTTAATTACATAATAACAAGATATTTTGATAGGGGGTTAAGAGTTTACCAAAACTTATCAAAATTTAACATTATACATGCAATTCAAATATTTATTTCTTTCTTTCAAAAAAAAAAAGGTTTATTCTCTTCTGTAACAATAAAAGATATTTACTTTCATAATAAAGAAAAAAAAACTTTCACACTACATTATATAACTTGAAGCCCTATCATGCATATAAAATGAAAATTTATTACCTATTTCAAATTATTTGTTTTTTTATCCGTGTGAAATAATTACCATTATTTGCATGTTCCATTCAACGTGGGGACTCTAGTACTGACAAAAAGAAGTTTAATGGTATGTAAATATTTTGTATAAAAACCTTTATATATATTATTGGAATTAATTCAGGATATAACCGAAACTGATCGGATGAGACACTGATAATGCGTTCAAAAGTTACTTTCATACGAGAAGAAATAGCCCACGCGAGGTGGAAAAGTTGTCTAAACAAATTAGTAGGAGAAGAGTTATCATTAGATATAAAACTATGTCTCTTATGACATGGAGTTATCGTATTGATACCAACCAAGGCAACAGTTAACTACAAAACTTTGCGTTTTTGTGTTCTGTTCCCCCGTAACTTCTCGAAATTCGTCGGTAGAACAGATAAAATATCTAATGATTTGGGAAGACAACAGTTAACTACAAAACTTTGTGCTTTTGTTTTCACTTCCCTTGTAACTTCTCGAAATTCGTCGGTAGAACAGATAAAATATCTAATGATTTGGGATAATTAAATAGTTGGCAAACCAATGGACCCCGACTTTATAAAAATGTTGCAAGGCAAAAGGAGATGAAAAATAAAGAGCAAGGTCTCCTATTGATTGGTTTTCATCATTTTATAAATGTCGATATTATATCACCTCTGTGTGTGGGGCCGAGGAGGGAAGGGACTGGCAGTGTCCCTTAAAATCTTTTTAAAAGTGTTCTTTCAGAAAATATAAAATTTGATTTTTTTTATTCATATTTTCTGATACTAGTTCAAATTGATATAAATTTTTTAGTGAGAAAATTACCATATTTTGTGGTCCTTATTCTTTGAACGTTGCAGGGGCTTATCAAGAGAAGGCAAGTAGAGCTGTGCCACTGCTGCTGTGCACCAAACTCAATTTTAAAAGTTTTATACTTCAACTCATTCTTATTATGATGATCTCTCCAAATTAAATCCTTGGCTCCAACTGGGACCATTTTTATTCCTCTATTATTGACTTTGTTATTCACGTGATTGGGACCCATATATGACTGCTTTTTTTTTTTTGACTGACTGAATATTGATTTCGCAAAAGTTGGCACTTAGCAGATCTTTTTCCTTCAAAAAAAGACCGGAAAGGAAAAATATCTTCTACTGAAAACAAATACTGCCTAAAAAAAAAAAAAGGAATACAATTGTTTGTTCAACTATTACAAATATTTGGAAAACAAACAAATTAAGTTTATGTAGTCTTTTTATATTATATTATCCATTTATGGATCTCATTGGAGGAGTATCGATGGAAAATTAAACGAGCGAGTCAGCCAGACCCTGAGACCCATGCTTTGCTTATTTGCATGCATTACTATTAGCTAGGCTCCATCAAACTGCAAGTCCAACTGCCATTCAACGTCAAAAAATATATGTATAAATAACACTTTATAAATTAATTGACATAAAATCAACAGTAGAGAATTCTAATCCGTTGCAAATACATTGAATGTCCTCGAAATTCTATAAAAGGAGAGAGGTACTAATTCATTTCAAATGATAAAAAGTGACTGACGCTTCATTCATTGATTTCAGGGGACTAGAAATATACGTTAGGGTGGGTTAAAATAAAGTCATAAATTTTTTTTAAAGCAAACCTGTATTTAAAAAAAATGCATTGATAGAAAATAAAATATACATCTTAGGGGACATAACCAATCTTACATCTCAAAATGCACATATTAACTTTAATACAAAATAACATAACATAAATATGTATTATATTTTTGGGAGTGGCTATGCTTGCACCCGGCCTAAAAGAATGCATGTACACCCATTTACTTAGTTCCCCATAAAAATTTTTCATTTATATACTCCACTTATTACCTAATATATTCTTTGTGATTTTTTTCCACAATTGATATTTTCTTTTATCTTAGTTTGAGAAGAAAAAGACAAATCGTAATTATCTATTGAATAATTGTAACATTAAAAAATTAAAAAGAAAATGAAAAGGAGGGAAAAATGAAATCTCTTCTGTTGACCAAGAAATTACTCAAGCCATAGAAAGAGATTTGGTTCTTCTTATGCAAACTGCAAACCAGAACAAATACAAAACATCTCACCTTCATGTGGTCACATATTAAAATAGAATTACAGAGTCCCATAATATCATACATCAACCCAGTATAAAGAAAAAAAAAAAAAAATGAAAACACGACCTTCTTTTACCATAACCAACAGTCTTCTTCCCTTATCAATCAAGAGCTTTAAGAACCAATCCCAAAATTGTAGCGTGGACCATCCTTGCCTTCTCCATTCTTTTTCTTAAAAGAATTTATGTTATTTTTAACAGTGAGTTCATTTAAAGTTTCAAATAAATATTTATATATTTCTAAAAACGCAGATATTTACATTAAAATAGGTTATTAATTTAAATTTAAAAGATTAACTTATTTTAATCTAGAAGAGTTTATTTAACCTTATAATTTTGGAATATGAACAAAAATTAATAACGATTTCGGGTGTGCGTACAACTTATAAGGGGTGCAAATATCCCCCCTCTATTTTGACCCATCACTGGGAATGAATTATGAGACCCAATTCTCAGGTCCAAGGAATTGGAGTCCTATATTTTTTCAAAAGAATATAACTCTAGATGAACCCACAAGATCTTCTAGGCCAACCCACAAGGTCTAAAACATGGGCTGGAGCACAGGTAAGCTCAGGGCTCAGGTACAATACTGAAGGAGATGGACTGGTAATTTTTATTTTTTATGGTTTTCTCAAAAGGCTGACCTTGACTGGAGCCCAGGTAAGCCCATACACTCTGATTGACTTGTAGGGTATTTTGCAACGGCTGATAAATTTATTGCCTCGAATTTCTATAATGTTGATTTTTTTTTTTTTTATTAGTTTAATGTTTATTCAATTTAGTTTGATTAAAAGATTACAATGGTTTATCCTGCTAAGTTTGCCATGCCATGAACATAGAAAAATAATCAACATTTTTTTTTTTTTCCATTTCTTTTAAAAATGAACAACAAATGAAATCTGGTTATCTTCTTGAACATAACTGTCCACACACATAAATTTGCTTCCTTAATCCAACTACCTTTAACTCTTAGGTGGCTAAATTATTTTGAACATTCATGGGATTCAGCAGATTATTAGAAAAATAAATCTCATGAGAATCTGATGTGTAATTCAGACTCATTATTCAGATGTACAACAAAGACAAAGGGAGACAGGAGCGTGATCTTCTTCTGCTCCTTTATTTAACAAACTATCCATTATTTTTTGGTTGTCTCTAATCGCTTTTCCGAAGGAAATTCTTGAACCAGAGGGCTGACTTTTTGGGATATCTTTTGAATTCATCTTCATAATCCACAAATACCAGACCAAATCGTTGTGTGTAGCCAGCAGTCCATTCAAATCCATCCAAAAATGACCAAGCAATATACCCCCTCACGTCCACCCCATCGCTGCAAGTAGATTAATATTTCAAAAAATTAATTAAAAAATCACTTAATAATGATTAATTGCATATTGATTAACACACACTTGCTTAATGGCCCGTTGAAGAGATGAAATATAACCATGATAAAATTCAATTCTTTTATCATCCTCAATTGATGCTTTTCCCTTATCAAGATCACCATTTCCGACCAAAAATAATAATAATAATAATAATATATATATATAATGCATTATCATCTTGAAATTTTCATACACTATCATATTGTGGTCAGTTGGTCAAAAACAAAATCAAATTGTGACAAAGAGTAGCAATCAACATCAACTGTTTTACCATTTTCTGTAATGTAAATAATCGGATTGTTATATTTTCTTTTTGTATAGAGTAACATCTCATGCAATCCCTCAGGGTATTTTTGGAAGGCAAAATCTTCCTCCTGTAAAATTGGAACAACATAGCATCTACTTATTATTGCTCGAATATAACTTTTTCGTAGACGTAATAGAGAGTTCATCAACTTAATTTTTTTTAATATCATTGTATTAACATTTAATGAAAATCAACTACTTAAAGTAGTAATTAACATAACCTGTGATTCAAACTTACAAAGATCAATATGTTGCACGTACCTTAATACCAACTGAAACACCATCTCGTTCCCCTGATGCAACAAATTAATTCAATTGTGTTACCAATTATAATTTGTTTGGCAATCTTGTTTGGTATACAATTAATTAAACAATGTATAATCATAAAATCGTTATAAACTTGCCCGTATATTCGATACATAAATCTGTGTCATAGCTTTTATTTTGATTTGCGCAAGTAACATTGATTGAAAAAAATGAGGAATAGTGATTTAACCCAATAAAATCATATGATCCCATGAGCAATGAAGACTGCTCTATAGAAAATTTGGGCAGTCTTTCTCCAACTAGAGTTTCCATTTCTTCCGGGTACCGGCCAAATACTAAAGGGTCCATCATCCTACACAAAACAACAATTATAAGTGCATGTCATGTATTTATAATATATTTAAAAGTGATTTAAGTCGTAATTAATATATATTTATAATACCACAGCTTGGGAGTCAGATATTTAACATTATCTTCACAGTGCTTATATTAATAATTTATAATATGGACTTATTTATATAAATTATTTCATCCAAAACGCATTTACGTACCATCCATAATAGAAAGCTTGGGCTCGGTTCGCAGCTTCAGTATTAGATTCAGTGAAAGGCTTCATCCAAGCAACTTGGTTAACGATGCCAATTTTTCCATTTTGAATGATCTACATAATATTCCAATCAAATATATATAAAGAGAAACCATTAATTGTCAAAGTATTTGATAAATTGCCAATTAAAAAAATCACTTACTAACCTGGTACTTGCTTCTATAGACATTCACAGCAGCTGCATGAGAAAGAAGAAGATGGTGGCCAACTATATATGGCTCAGTTGCAGCATCACCAGCTGGGCAATTATCGGAACATCTATAAGGTGCAAATGTACCATCAGCGTATCCTAATTTGGCGTAAGCCCATGGTTCGTTCAATGTACTCCAGTATTTCACTCTATCTCCAAATTCCCTAAAACAAAACTCCGCATAGTCTTGAAAATCTTTCCTGCATTATCAATAAAATTTAATTAGCTTGGATTGGATTGAATTCTTTCCAAACAACTGCCAACTTATACATCTATCCAATATATATAGTATTTGTCATATGGGTCTTTGTGTACGAATTCAAATTTAAAGCAATAATTATAATTGATAGTTTTCAAAAATAAAATGTGAAATATAGAATATGATACACCCATCCATTAATTGAAGCTTAATTTTCTGATTAATATGATTGTCTCCTTGGGATATATTTAGCTTACACGATTTCTGGGTTCAAGAAGCCACCATATTCATCTTGAAGTGCTTGAGGTATATCCAGTGGCGGACCCAAAAAATTTGTTCAGGGGGGGCACATGAATAAAATGATAAAAATAGTAAAAATTAAGAATATACTAAATGTGTAATGTTTTTATGTAAAACAATGTTCAATAACGTTATATGATTTAGAAGATAACAACTTAGACAATATGCTGCATCTTTTACTTTATTGTACTCTAACCAAGTCTAATATTCAGTAAATCAAACAGTATTGAATCGCCTAAACTTTTGTCCAAAAGGTCTAATAGGAAAATTATATTCTTAAGGTTGACAAGGACCTTTTAGTAGATATACTCTTCAAACTTGCTCACGGACATTAGAATCATAATCTAATATTTTAGTTCGAAGTCCTGAATTAATAGAGAGATCTGAAAAATTGACTTCAACACAATTTTTCTTTGAAGAAGATGATTTCAACTCAACTGATGATTTCTTTTCATATATCTCTCCATAACTATTTCATAACAAATAAAAATATAATAAAAAATTTTTAAAAAAATTTAATAATAATTTATTGATTCTAAATAATATAAAGCTATAAAGTAAACAATATTACATATATATATAATTGAATCATAACAATACATTATACATGAATAATTTTAATACAATAATTTAAAGTTTAAGATTTTAGGGTTTATCGATAAAATATATATTAAATTTAAATTATTAAAAAATAAATAAATTAAAAAAGTAATTAATTTAGAAGACTAATCTGATAAGTCACAAGATGTCAAAGTGAAAATAAAGAGATGTTAGATAAAGATACGAAGAAAAAGAAAAAAAAGTTATTCGCTAAAATTATAAATTATCAATGTAAATAGTATTTATATAGAAAAGAATTAAAAGAATAAAATTGAAAAAAGAAAACATTAATTAATTAGGAGTAGGAAAAATAAATATAATAGGAGTAAGGAATAGGAAAGCAAGTTAATCCTATTAAAAATAGAAAAAATAAGTAATTGAATAAGAAAGTAATAAATAATTAAAAAAAAAAAGAAAAAAGAGAAATAGGGCTCGTAAGTCGTAATTTGAACAAAATGAGGGGTCATATAGATACTATTATGCTGAGCATATGCGCTGCACTAACTGCAGCGCAGACAAATTTTTTTTTTTTTTTTCTTTCTACTTCCTTGGAATTAAACAGTATATTTATCAATTTTTTTTAAAATTTCAGGGGGGCACGGCCTAACAGTGGATCCGCCGTTGGGTATATCCCAGTGAAATATGGTCACAAAGGGCTGCAAACCTGCATGCATATAGGTGCAAATAAGTAAAATAATATAAAAATTTCTGCAGCAAATTTAAGGGGCAAGATGGTAAGCAGCCTCTCTTCTTTACAAAAATATGATGACACAATTTTTCTAATTGTTGAACCAAAGTTGTTTTAGTGATTGGGATATCTAACACTTGTATCATCAATAGACATAGGTTTAATATATATATATAATATCGAACATTCGAATTACACAATCCATTGATGAATTGAAGTGAGATTGTTGGTCTCAATCTTATATTATATGTCGAATCATACATGTATACAAATAAGGGAGAGAGAGAGAGTTTCAACCATTGGAAATAAGCTCATCAATGAGGTTGTTGTAAAATCTCACGCCTTCTTGGTTCACTCCCCCGGTTAATTTTCCACCTAAATTAAGTTGGAATACTGAAAAATTAGTAAAATGATGTACCACTATAAGAAAAATGAAAAATATCTTCCAATATTATTATTATTATTATTTTACATGATGATCAAATGATTATCAATCCCAATCTTACTTGGTAATACTCTAGACCATGATATAGAGAATCTGAAAAGCTCAAAGCCGATATCCTTCATTATACTCACATCTTCCTGTAAAATTTACTTGATCATGTCATATGAATCATTAACATTTATCAAGAAGTGTTACTGAAATTCATGCATGAAATTCATTGAAGTGTTTAATTACCTTATAATGGTGATATAAGTCTGCACCAAACTTTCCTTTTCTATGACCTGAGACTTTTTCTGCACACACCTTACTTATCAGAAATTATGTTTCCCGCAAGAAAATAAGTAACTGATGAGAAATAAAAAGCAGCCACTTCTTTTGCTTGAAATTATTATATAACTAATAAAGCACTTAATTCATGTTCGAAAAGAGAGAAACAATATAAGAGAGACCTGGGTAATTCTCTATAAATGTGTCCCACATGCTGGGTGCTCTACCACCTTCATTTGCCCCACCTTCATGCTGAATTAAAAAAAAAAAAATATATATATATATATATATATATAATTCTGATATTCATGCGTAAAATGTACTACGTACCAATAATTCCTTAAACGATATTAAAAAAATGTAGTGATTGATTTATAATTATTGTATAAATTTTAGTATGTGTATAATTAATGATATATAATGACGATTGCATACTTAAATTGTTTGGTTGTTTAGACAAGAACTTAGTTATACAAATCATTGTATATAGAGACTCTCATAAATTATTTTTAAATGGACATAAAGTAATGTGCATCATAAGCTTCTTCTTCATCTTTTTTTCCTGATGAATCCTAAAATCGTCCTTTATACATTTTAAGCAACAAAATTGATAAATTAAACTTCTAATGACAATTACAAACCTGAAAGCTGCAGAAGCTGCCCCCCAGAGAAATTCTGGAGGAAAACTGCTTCGGCTTAACGACTCAGCAGTTTCACCTTCATAACCTTTGGCAACAGAGAGAATTAAAATTGTAAGTAGGACAAGGAGGAATTTTCCAAAAGCCATGATTAATATTATTTTTTGATATCCAAAGACTCCTAGAGACCTGCCTCTTATATAGGTAGAGAAAATTACTATATAATTTCCTAATGTACACCAATTAATTATCTATACTAATTTAGTTACAAAGAATCAATGTTTTTTTAGGAAACTACAATGAAGTAGAAACTTGAGAACTCTACGGAGATTTTTAAACGATGACAACAATACTGGATGTGTTTAACCATGTTAATGAAAGTCCAGCTTGAAATTTGGTTAGGTCACCCAGCTGCTCCCAACTTCATTTTTCATGTATCACCAACCTTTTAGGCCGCAAGATATATATGATTTTTTTAAATAGATACAAGCCACTCGTGATCTTGTTGGCCATGTATTAAGTTCTCAATGTCCTTTAGCTCTAAAATTGTCCATTATCGATGGTAGTTACTTATAATCTCCATTTGCACTTAATAGTAGATGTAGGTCTTCTTATACTTTCATGAAAGGTTCGGAACTTTGATGCATGACTCCAAATTAATTAATCTTTGAAGTACTATATTTTTTGTTATTTTAAAAAGGACTTATTGAAGTAATTTTTTATTTTTTCATTTTAATCTAATTTTTAAGATTGTTACATCGTATCCGAATTTTTTCAATGCAATTTAAAAACTTGAACTAAACATTTTGATTAATCAATTTTCATAATCATTCCTCCAAAAATACAATTATATATATATGAATTCTATTTTCTCACACATCCTTGGTCTATGGTGAAATATGATCTAAAAATTGTAAGAAAATTAATTTTGTTTGGCAAAAGATATCAATGTGTAATCTATTTAACTAACTTAATTGATAAATTCTTATATTATTATATTTTATCTCAGTATAATCAATATGTCTGATTTATTTATTATAATAAGAATATTTTCTAAAATTTTACAATTATTATACCACACATATAGTCCGCAAATTTACTATTATTATAAAATATATATAATTCTTATTGCCATTAATATAGTTTGTACAGATGGGAAAGGAGAGGCTCTTTCTCTTTTGTGAAAGAACCAGACACTGTAACATACTAAATATAAGCCATCCTAGTATTACCCGTGATGGAATCTCATTATATGACCAAAATTGTCTTACTTGGCTTGTCATTGCAACTTGGTTTATGATACTTCTCTTACCGAACTTGTCTTTGATTTCCTCATAGAGAGATTGTGAAGTACGTAAGATCTGAAAGTTCATGCGATATGATACTAGGGATGGCAACGGATCGGATCGGATCAGGTTTTATCTTTTTTTAATCCGATCCGAAATTTTTGAAAGATGCTCCAAATCCGACCCTTGCCCCAAACGAATTATCACTTTCTGTCCCAAACCCAATTGGAGGGACTTTCCTCTAACTCGATCCATTAACCAGATTTAGTTTTAAACTAAAATAAATATATAAACAAAAACCATAACAAATATAAAAAAAACTTACTACATTCATGATGAAATGTCATTACACAATCCAAAATTTTAATACTATATAGTCATAAATATCAAAATAATACTAACAATATAATTAAGTTTCATTACAAACACTAAATAAATAAATAATAAAAAACATTACAAAAAATCCATGCTAAAAATCCATCTCAATGCTTTCAAACATGAACTTATAACAAAAAAAAATTGAGTTAATAAGTTTTAATGTTACATAAAAATAATATCAAAATTGTAATATACAATTGTCATAATTTACCCCTTCACCATCACCATCGCTATCTTCTTCATAACAATCATTTTGTTGAGTTTTTTTATCTAGCCCTACACATATGAATAAATAAAATATGTTAATAAATATCAAATAAACACAATAAACTAACACCAATTTATATTTTGTAACTTGCTTTTCAACTAATAACCAGTTTTATATACACATTAATGCTTCTAATGTGCTTGGGTGTAATTTACTACGATGTGGACTAACTATTTTATCAGCAATACTGAAGGCTGATTCTGAAGCAACTGTTGATATGGGAATGACATAAACATCTTTAGCAATTCTAACCAAAATAGGATACTTACTTCCATTTGTCTTCCACCACATAAGAATATCTAAGTTATCGCAATTTAGCAAAACTTTTTCATCCAAATAAGCATCCAACTCTAACTTAGAAAAAATTGTATAATGTTCATTCACATAATCATCATAATATGCTGTTATAGGTATTTTCGCGATCAAACTTAATGGGTCGACAAAAGCCCAAAGGGTGGGCCCAGCAACAGGAAAACCCAAAAAAATCTATCTCTCTGCTCGTTTATCTGTTCGTCTGTCAACTTGGAGGTTTGCTCGATATCCTGCTCGCGTATTTGATTGCTCATCGGTTTTTCTTTTGCGATCGTTTATTAGCTCGTGGCTGAGCTCGTTTATGGGATTGGTCGGTTGTTCGTTCTCTTGCCCGCACAACCTCTCCGGTCTGTTCACACGTGTTCATATACCTGCTCGCCTACGAGGCCTATTACTTGCCAATATATCTGATCGTCAAAGTGCTCGCCTATGGCCTGTATCAGTGACTCTCAAGATGGTTAATTTACCCGAGCTTTATTTGCTCGTTAACTCGACAGACTATTCTACTCGTTGAAGAGTTTGTCATTGCTATATTCTTCAAATCACAAGTCTACAAAAGTTAAAGCTGTCAAACAGATTACAGCTTATGGGGTGTCATGCACGTCAATCCCGTCAGAGATTACAGTCTGGATTACGGTGATTTCACCTAACCCACATGTGTTAGCCGCCTAAACCCATACTTTAGACAGAATTAGTTTGAAGCCTTTAGTCTCATTAAATGCAATCCAGACACATTAAATATGATTCAGACACATTAAATGTAACCCATCATTATAATTTTGTCTTACTGTATATTATTTTATTATGTTCTACTGTAGTTCCTCCCTTCTTTTATAAATAGGGAAGAACTTCCTGTGTAAAAGATATATCTCTTGAGTGTCGTTACTCTGCTAAAATAGTGAGACAGTGAACAGTGGACGTAAACATATTTTTGGGCTGAATCACTTAAAATTTTGTGTTCTTTCTTCTTCCTTGACCCCGTCTACTATATTTGCCTTTTGTTTCGCTGATCATACAACAAAAACCCAAAACTGTAACTTGGGTCAGAAACGAATCTAGTTGGCTAAATCCGGACATCGACATATGCCAATTAACCAGATTTTCTTTTACTTGATAAACGAGATAGAGAGCGATAACAATTAGAAGAACTTTCATCTACTTGAGCCTTCGAGGTGTACTCATTCACCAAAAAACTTACCCCATTCCTGACCCGGTAACCCAGGCAGGTCAACTTTTTGACCCCAAACCCACCCCAAAGTCAATTTTTTTGACACCAAACCCACCTCAAATAAACCGAATTTTTTTGGATTTGGATTGGATCGGGTATTTTTACCATCCTTATGTGATGCATCAAATATCGATCATTAGAAGTGCACCTAGTTAATTTTTTTTTCCCCCTTTTATTTTACTTTTACTAATTCATCTATCACAATTTTTTTTTTTTTTTTGTAATTTTCCAATCTCCCGAATAATTCATTATTCACATAAAGAACAACATTAAGATAATTGTGAGACTGTACTATACAGAGTATAATTCAAGAGTATTAAAGAACTGTTAGAGAAATTAAAAATAAAATATTACTAAATAGTGAAATATCTACCCACATATAAATATACGATGATTGGATGAATGTAACATTATATATATATATATACATATATATATATTACAATCCAATAAACTAGTCTTTTAGGTCAACGGAGTAAATCCTTAAACCACATAGCTGACTTTTTTGGATATCTTTTCAAACCATCTTTATAGTCCACATAAACACTTCCAAATCGAACCGTAATAGCCATCACCCCATTCGAAGTTGTCCATAAATGACCACGCAAAGTATCCGCTCACCTTGACACCTTCCCTATTCATGCATGTGCCATAATCAAAACTGGTTAATTTAAACATCATTATAAATTTAACCGAAACATTCATAACCTTATCAAATAATTCTTTTATATGAAGCAAGCTAGTTTATGTACTTACATAATGCCCCTCTGAACGTAGGAAAGATGACTCTTATAATATTCTATCCTCATGTTGTCCTCAAGAGATAATTTACCGTCATTAATCTCATCAACACCTGTAATAGATTGTTATATATAAAACAAGTATGAGAATATATGTATATTATTTAAATTACGTAATAGGCATGTGACAAACCGGTTGAATTAATTAATTAATTATACCATTCTCATTCGCATGGACGACTGGATTTTTCAACTTATGCTTTATGTAGAGCAAAAGATCTCGAATTCCTTTTGGACAAACATATAGCCAATCAGAGGCAACCTGCATATATACATACAATATAATATATTGGAACCAATTTTTATGGATAAAACGGTTCTTTCCAGTAATCTAAACTTTGTCCTGAGCAAATATAATAAAAAATACTTTTACCTCCGCACCTTTTGACCAATAGGAATGCCATGTCGGTTGGCTGATGATAAAACAAATGTGAGATAAAGAAATCAATAAAATTGTGAGGAAAAAACTGTAGCTGAGAATAAGTTTTTAACAATATATATATATTGTTATAAAATTAAAATAAATAAATAAAATCAAGGGATTAAAGAGAAGTTTACCAGGGACTTGATATAAAATTTGAATTAAAATATTGATAGCAGGAGACAGAGGCGAGACAAATTCAACAAAAGCAAAGTGAGAGCAGGAGAGAGAGAGGTAGAATAGGAAAGAAAGAATATAAAATAACAAAAGAAAACAAAAGCAAAAGTATCTGTATATATTTTTGTTCAGTGCAAGCCTTACATATATATAGGCAATAGGGTCGGTTATAAAACCGACTTAAACTTTTATATTATTATAATATTATTATAATATAATCGTCCAAAAGTTTCACAATACTCCCCCTTGGATGATTATATTATAATATATTTAAAGTTCCTATCAGTAAAAACTCAAAATCTAAATAAAAGATATTTTATGATCTGCTGGATCAAAAATATTATAATCTTCTGGATTTAATAATATTTGGATGTGCTTAAAATGACTGCCTCATTAAAAACCTTATCAGGAAAACCCTAGTGGGACAAAACCTGATTGAAGGAAAAAAGAGTGCAGTGCACATATGTCCCCATTGATTTAATATACTCCCCCTGAAAAATACTTCAAAATTAATTATGTAATTTACATACTCGACGCATCCCAATGCCATAAATCAATTTCTCGAATGTTGATGTTGGTAATGTTTTGGTGAATAAATCTGCGAGATTATCTGGGGAGCGGACTTGCTTAACATCAATCTGCTGGGTTTGTTGAAGCTCATGAGTATAAAAGAACTTTGGTGAGATATGTTTGGTTCTATCTCCTTTGATGTATCCTCCTCTGATTTGAGCAATACATGCAGCATTATCTTCATATATGATTGTGGGAGAACTTGAAGCAGTAGATAGTTCGCATGTACTCTGGATATGGTGAATAACAGATCTCAACCATATACATTCTCGGCTTGTTTCATGAAGTGCAAGAATTTCAGAATGGTTGGAGGATGTGGCAACCAAAGTCTGTTTTGTTGAGCGCCATGAAATTGCTGTATCATTATAAGTAAAAACATACCCGGTTTGTGAACGAGCCTTATGAGGATCTGAAAGATATCCAGCATCAGCATAACCAATCAAACCTGCACTACTATTAGATTTTGAATAGAATAACCCCAAATCTGTTGTTCCACGAAGATAACGAAAAATATGTTTGATACCATTCCAATGACGCCGTGTTGGTTCAGAACTGAACCTGGCCAACAAATTCACTGAAAAAGAAATATCAGGCCTAGTACATTGTGCTAAATATAATAAAGCACCAATTGCACTTAGATATGGTACTTCTGGACCAAGTATTTGTTCATCATCTTCTTTAGGTCGAAATGGATCCTTCTTAGGATCAAGAGATCGAACAACCATAGGGGTACTCAAAGAGTGAGCTTTATCCATATTGAACCGTTTTAGGATTTTTTCAATATATGCTGATTGATGGATAAGTACTCCGTATGATTTATGCTCGATTTCCAAGCCGAGACAATATTTCGTTTGTCCCAAATCTTTCATCTCAAATTCTCTTTTTAAATAGTCAGCAGTTTTTCGGAACTCTTCAGGTGTTCCGATTAAATTCATATCATCAACATAAACTGCAACAATAGCAAATCCAGATTCTGTTTTCTTTATGAAAACACATGGGCATATAGGATTATTAATATATCCTTCATTTGTCAGGTATTTGCTAAGACGATTATACCACATTCGCCCAGATTGTTTTAATCCATACAAGGATCGTTGCAATTTAATCGAATAAACATTTTTGGCTTTTGATTTGTATGTTTCAGGCATCTTAAATCCTTCAGGAATTTTCATATAGATATCAGTATCAAGTGACCCATATAAATATGCTGTCACTACGTCCATAAGCCGCATTTCGAGTCCTTCTGAGACTGCTAAACTGATTAAGAATCTAAAAGTAATTGTATCCATCACTGGTGAATACGTCTCATCATAATCAATCCCTGGTCTCTGCGAGAAACCTTGTGCAACAAGCCTTGCTTTATGTCTTACAATTTCATTCTTTTCATTACGTTTCCGTACAAATACCCATTTGTATCCAACAGGTTTGACATTTTCAGGCGTTTGGACTACAGGTCCAAAGACTTTACGTTTGGCTAAGGAACTTAATTCTGCTTGAATTGCATTTTTCCATTCAGACCAATCGTGTCTTTGTCTACATTCATTAACAGTATGTGGTTCATAATCATCGTTCATAACTGTCAAAGCTACTGTATATGAAAATATATCATCGATGATTATTTCATTACGATTCCACATACCTTCAGCACAATTGATTGAAATTTCTTGATTTCCAGAATTTTGTGGCTCATCAATTGTTTGTACCTCTTTGGAAGTTTCAGTCTCTTCAGGGATTAGCAACTCTTCTGGAATTGATTTTTCAGAGATAATGGATTTCATAGTTTGAGTATTATTTTCAGAATAATCAGAATTTTTCATTCTCCGTTTCCGGGGAATACTATCTTTTGAGCCCATTGGTCTATCACGCTTCTGGCGTGCAGTAGATGATTCGTTTGCTGCGTTCTTATTACATTGTTCTATAGGAACAATTATTCTAGCTGGTGTATTGGCAGCTGGTATGTGTGATTTTGTCACTTTAGCAGCATCGGTAAATGCATCTAGCAACTGATTCGTAATCATCTGAAGATTAACTATTCTTCGTACCTCATTTTCACATTGGGTAGTACGAGGATCCAGATGAGATATTATTGTCACATTCCATGATAGCTCATTTTTCTCTCCAATAGTGACATTTTTCTTGTGCTTCTCTTCAGGAGAAATTTTTCCTCCCCCTAATGGTGGGAAAGTTGTCTCGTCAAAATGACAATCTGGATACGTTTGATTAATGATTCTGCTAGACCATTCTGGGTATGTACATGTGGGACTAGATGTTCAACATCAATTCCGATTGATGTGCAATAATCATCAAATGTTTTTGATGTAAACTCACCAGCATTATCTAGTCGTATACTCTTGATTGGATAATCTGGAAATTGTGCTCGGAGTCTAATGATTTGAGCAAGCAATCTAGCAAAAGCAATGTTACGACTGGATAATAAACATACATGTGACCACCTTGCTGATGCATCAATTAATACCATAAAATAACGGAATGGTCCACTGGGTGGATGAATGGGTCCACATATATCTCCTTGTATTCTTTGCAAGAAAGACGGAGATTCAAAACTAACCTTAGAAATAGATGGTTTAATTACCAATTTTCCTTGTGAACAGACAGTGCATATATTGTCATTGGATAATAGAATCTTCAGGTTCTTTAATGGGTGCCCATGAGAATTTTCAATGATTCTACGCATCATCGTAGATCCTGGATGACCAAGACGGTCATGCCAAAGTCGAAATATTATTGGTTTAAACAGCTTCTGGCTTGAAACTACATAAGTTTCAATTGATCTCATAATTGTATAATACAACCCAGATGAGAAAGCTCTGAGTTTTTCTACAATTAGCTTCTGGCCTGAGATAATTTTAGTAATGCATAAATATTCAACATTCTTCTCATTTGTAGTTTCAATATGATATCCGTTACTACGTATATCTTTGAAACTGAGTAGATTTCTTCTAGATCTACTAGAGTATAATGCATCATTTATATATAATTTAATACCATTTGTCAATAAGATTATGGCTCTTCCAGAACCTTCAACCAGATCTGCAGGACCTGATATAGTATTTACCTTGACTTTGGCTACTGTCAAATTTGAGAAATATTTCTTATTCTGAAGAATAGTATGTGTTGTTGCACTGTCAACAATACATATATCTGCACCTTCCTTTTTGAGAATAGATAATTCATCCATATCCGTCTTTCATCATATAAACCATATGTTAGTACATCATTGATAACAAAATATAAAGCAAAATAAATTATCTTACTTCTGGAAGATTACAAAAATATGTACTAACATAACAAAAGTTAATATGACTATATTAACTAGGTAACTTTCTAATTGGTATGGATATCTCCATCACCAATTGAGTAATCCACTTTTTCATCTGCATTATCAAGAAAATCCGATAATTCCAGGCTTGTGATATCTTCAGGATCATCACCTTGATCTGCAAAATTTGTATCAATTTTCTTTTCTTTCCCCTTTACAGAGGCTTGATACAGATCAACCAAATGCTTAGTCGTACGACAGGTACGAGACCAGTGTCCAGACATACCACATCTGAAACAAACATCTTCATAATTTTTAGGGGCATGTTTCTCTACATTTTTGCCCTTGTTATGTTTAGCATTATAAACATTCCACTTTTGAGAGATGTTTTTCTGGTTTCGATTACTTGAAAATTTATACCCACCACGACCATGATTACCACGTTCGCGTCCATGTCCACGTCCACGGCCTTTACTTATGCTAGCATTTGCTTCTGGAAGTGCAACTGCGCCAGCAGGGCGAAGTTCATGATTTTTCATCAGAAGCTCATTATTTTGTTCTGCCACTAAGAGACATGAGATTAATTCAGAGTATTTTGTAAACCTGCGTTCTCTATATTGCTGCTGCAGGAGCACATTAGATGCATGGAAAGTAGTATATGTCTTTTCCAATAGATCTGCATCAATCAGTATTTCACCACACAAGTTCAGCTGTGAGGTTATCTTAAACAGGGCAGAATTATAATCAGCGACTGATTTGAAATCTTGGAGTCTTAAATTACTCCACTCATGCCGGGCTCTGGGGAGGACGACGGTTTTCTGATGGTCATACCTATTTTTTAGATTTGTCCACAGAGTCAGTGGATCTCTAATTGTGAGGTATTGAGTCTTCAGGCTCTCATGTAAATGACGGCGGATAAAGATTATTGCAGTTGCTTTATCCTGTAGAGATGTTTCATTATTATCTCTAATTGTATCAGCTAAGCCCTTGGACTGCAGATACAGCTTTACATCAAGGATCCATGAAAGATAATTATTTCCTGAGATATCCAGTAGAGCAAATTCTGGTTTTGCGATATTTGACATGACTATACACATAAAATATCACAATTAGTGACATAATCAAAATGATATATTTGAAACTTCAGGTTGCCAAAAATTTCATTTATATTTTTAGAACTTCAGGTCAAAAATAATAACTTCAGGTTTTAGTAATATATATTTAGAACTTCATGTTCTATTGATTCAGATCCAGAACTTCAGGTTCTAGTACATTATAAATTAAAGAGAATAGAAAAACATAAAATATAAAAGAAATAACTAAGCAATTAGTTAATATAAATGATATATTGAGCCGGCATAGCCGTGCATGGGATATGCAATAAAACCAGTAAATAATAGAGGTAAGATTGTACATATAGTATATAACAATAAATAAATAAATAAAATTAAATAGTTAGATCTGTAATGCATGATAATAATAATAATGAATTATCAATAAGGTTAGTATAATAATTGAGTCGGCAGAGCCGTACATTGATTGAGTCGGCAGAGCCGTACATATATTGAGTCGGCAGAGCCGTACATTGATTGAGTCGGCAGAGCCGTACATATATTAAGTCGGCATATCAAGAACTTCAGGTTCAAGATCGTGCTGATAACGTGTTATAAAATTAAAATAAATAAATAAAATCAAGGGGTTAAAGAGAAGTTTACCAGGGACTTGATATAAAATTTGAATTAAAATATTGATAGCAGGAGACAGAGGCGAGACAAATTCAACAAAAGCAAAGTGAGAGCAGGAGAGAGAGAGGTAGAATAGGAAAGAAAGAATATAAAATAACAAAAGAAAACAAAAGCAAAAGTATCTGTATATATTTTTGTTCAGTGCAAGCCTTACATATATATAGGCAATAGGGTCGGTTATAAAACCGACTTAAACTTTTATATTATTATAATATTATTATAATATAATCGTCCAGAAGTTTCACAATATATATATATATATATATATCATCTTACTTGTAAGGTTAACACAAGAATAAGTAAGATGGTTTTTCATTTTTTTAGCAAGGAATATTTTTCATTTTTTTAGCAAGGAATATCTGATGCATAATTGTAAGTGTAGTAGTTTAATCCCAAGAAATCAAAAGATCCTTGAACCATCAAAGATTGCTCTTTAGTGAATCTTGGCAATCTTTTTTGGACTTAACCATGGCAGCTGGATAAGAACCTGACTTCAATGGTTCTAAAACCCTTTTCAAAATATGAAAGAAAAAGTGATATCAAATTCACATCCAATAAAATTTACTACTAAAACCATATATTTAGTTAATAATTAGAGGTGTGTGGCACGGCAGATAAAAGAGATTATACTATTGAAACAATGTATATTAACTTACCAACCAAACGAGAAAGATAGAGACCTAGTCACCTAGATGCGGCTTTATGGTTTGCTTTGCTCTTAATATTCAAGGGTATTATCCAAGCACCATTTAGTGCAATCCCAATTTTACCCTTTTGAGACATCTAAACAAATCAAGTATTCTTAGTTAAACCTTTCAATTTATGCTGAAGCATATATACAAAATCGATCTCATGTTATTTGTTTACAGTTATGCTCCTTCACAACAATCAATTATCACTCTCTGCGGACTAGTACTCTTGATTCACAAAAATTTTATGATATTTCAAAATAACTAATAATTCAAGTAAAAGGTTTAAGTCAGAAGAATATTAAAATTTGGAAATATTCTGCAATGACTTGGTATTTTTTCCGATAAATTTTGACTGCAGCCGCATGAGCAAGAAGCAGGTGGTGGCTAACAGTATAGGGCTCAGTTCCAGAGTTTCCCCCAGTGCAATTTGGAGATATCCACTTTGAACATCTACCTGGTGCAAATACCCCATTTGCATATCCCAAACTTGCAAAAGTTAGTGGCTCATTTATGATAATCCAACGCTTCACCCTGTCACCAAAACTTCTGTAGCACTGCTCCGCGTAATCTCGAAAATCATTCCTGTGTGATTCACAGTCTTGGACAGCTAGATTAGATTTTTTTTTTCACACCATTTATGTCCATACAGTCCAAAAATTTAAGCTATTACTTAAGAAGTTCCTCATCAACATTATGTATTTAAACTAGGGGTGGGCAACGCCATATTCGGATCGGTACATAGTAAGTTTACGGATTGCCATTTTTGGATTTAAAATTCACAAAGGACAAGGAATGATCCGAACACCTAGTATGCGGATTAGATCGGATCGATTTTCATGTTTCCAAAGTAACAACTCCATGGCGACAAGCGAAGACTAGCAAAGCGCACAACGATTGCGATGAACAAAGCTCATGACGACGGCAAGCTAAGAGGTGAGAGATGAGAGTAGACTCAGTGGACATTAACTCACCGTGAGAGAAACCAAGGTGACAACACCACGACGACGAGTGGAGACGAGCGGAGTCACTGTAACGGCAATGAGCGAAGCTGATGGCGA
Source organism: Dimocarpus longan (assembly GCA_022984855.1). Lineage (NCBI taxonomy): Eukaryota > Viridiplantae > Streptophyta > Magnoliopsida > Sapindales > Sapindaceae > Dimocarpus > Dimocarpus longan. The sequence continues at coordinate 25,138,508 of CM041022.1, forward strand.
CGATGAGCTGAGAGATAAGAGATGAGAGTGGACTCGATGGCTGCGTAATGAAGATGACTAGAGGAGAAATGGGGCTGCGGCTGCCGGGTTGGTGAGGAATGACTAAATGAGGATGTTAGGGTTAAGGGGACGTTTATATAAGGGCATATGAAATTTCGTATGTACCTCTGTTCACGGATCGGATTGGTTCTAGATACCTCAATTTGATCAGATCCGTGAAATATGGTGTTTTTAGAAATGAGGATTCGAACATCTTACCTTTGAACATGTAATCCAGACCGAACACCCACGGATCGGGTCGTTCGAACCAGATCCATGTTTTCATGCCCATCTCTAATTTAAACATGAGAATTTTTTTTTTTAATTAATAATTTAATCATCAAAGGATGAATGCTATTTGTAGCTTAAATTAAAGTAATAATCAACGATAGTAACAGAATATGAGGATGGAGAAAACCGCCATACTCATCTTCGAGGGTTTGTGGAAGATCCCAGTGGAATAGAGTTACAAATGGCTGCAATCCTGAAATGTACAATTGTGCTTAGAATTTGTTATGATAAAATTTTGGAGAGAGTAGATTGAATTTAGATATCATTTGATAGAAGTTCGTTGATGAGATTGTTGTAATATGTGATCCCTTGTGGGTTCACTCCTCCACTTAGATTTCCATCTAAAACACAGTATTTTGAAGATATAATTAAATTAGTTTTAAAAATATAAAAACTATAATCATCTTACAAGGTAATATTCTAGGCCAAGAGATGGAAAATCTATAGGCATCAAATCCCGGATCCTTCATCAGAGCCACATCTTCCTATCAATTTATTTAATTGAAATAAAAATTACAATATAGCATGAACTAATTAAAGAACGTTATGCAATATGCAAAATCGAGTTTCTTTATGTCGAAGATTTCTTGTATCATCAAGACTTGTACCTGATAACGATGGTATGAGTCAATAGCAACCATTCCACTGCTACAATCCTTGATCTTATCTGCAGCATCAATATAATAGTTAACAGTAATTAATGCATGATGTGACTTTGAAAACAATAATAGTAATGAAGTCACGAGAATCTTTACTTTCATAATTTCTTTTCTTCCACTTCTCCAGGGCTAAAGAGCACCCAATTGTCTTTCTCAAGTGAATGCATCCATTTCTTTTTTTTATTGGAAGTTTAAACACACAAGGGAAAATGAATACTACCCATCTTTCTTTTTTTTTTTAAAAAAAAAAATCCTAATTTATATAAAAAATATATATATATATAAAACATTTTTCAGGGCAATTTACTTACACTATCTAATACAATGAAAGTAAGTCAATATCAATTTTCTTTTTTATTAACTGGGTCGTAATTAAAAATTATAATTTTTTTTAAAAAAAAATAATCTTTAATGGGGTGTATTAAAAAAAAAAAGGTGTAAATACAGCTTTAGTGGGGGGGTAAATATCATCACTCTTTTGAAAAACGGTGTTAATGAATAATATTAAAGTGGTGTTGGAATAAGTTATCACAGTTGTGATTACGATTATTTAAGATGTATTTACGATTACATCTTGATAGAAAAAAGTTTATGGATATTGGTATTGAAAAAGAAGTATCTAATATAACTCCAGTAGCTGCTATTTGTGTACAAAGGATGGGATGAGGAGGATGAGAAAAAGAGTATAATTCCTCCTGAGTACCTGCGACGAGCAACTACCTACCATGCGGAGCAACACCCAAACTGCCGCACCACCTCCAACTGGTAGAAGAGCACAGACAATGCCAAAGAAAACCTCAAGTTACCAAGTAGTCGTCTGGTTTCTAGAATGTGGAATGACTCATTTTTAAGAGCAAAGAAATAAGCAGCCGTCTGGTTTCGACACACTTTTAAGAGGAAAGAAAATATTATTGATTACCCAAAAGTTTTTATGGCATTGATTTTAAATAAGATGCGTCGAAATGGTTGTGATAGCACATGTGGTTATTTATTATAAACATAAGAGTTTAATTGGTTTATAACATGATGTTGGGCGTCAATTCCAGTTGCAGACATGTATAATTCTGGAGTGCCAACAGAAACCTGGAGACAACTGGGATTGACAGGAGCTCTCTTAGTTTGCATAATGAAGACGGCCAAAATCAAGTCTTGAAAATAAATTGCTAATGACTGTGGCAATGCCCATGCACAATTTCCATTCAAAATAATATGTCAAAACTTGAGTTCAAGGAAAGCATGATCATCAACTCCCCTTTCTCCACATCCTCATCAAATATACCTAGAATCACAATGCATATTTTCCCTAAAATCTTTGGCCATCTTCCAAACTTAAGCAAGCAATATTATTATTTGATCACTTCCACCCAGTCTTATTGGAAATGAAGAATGATACATATTTGTTATCCACAACAGCCAGTAAACTGATATCTTAGACTCAACATAGCAGCATTCACACTAGCAGGCACATGCAAAACAGGCAGGAACTTCGGGGTCCTCATTGCATGCATTATTACCCCCATCACCCATAACATCAACAAAATACTGATAAAAAATGAATATTTTCTTCCCGACAATTGAGACATGAAAGAAGTATACATTTGTAGTTTTCTCTTTAGTCCAGAGAAGCATGTAGTAAATGTTCAATTGCACTAGAGGATCTACAGAACACAAGCACTCAACAGAACAAAACAAGATGACCGAGCCATAAGTTCTAGGCTTTCCCTTATCTTTCCCACCCAGGAGCACATATAAATAGCAACCATAGTTCTCACCAAGTACGTCCCAGACTGCTTCAGTTAGAAACCAGCCCATCCAGCAGGTTGAGCTGATGACAGGTTCTCTGTGACCTTTGACTGACCAACACCCTGAGAACTACTTCCTTCAGCGACATTTTTCGATCTCTGGCTACTGGCAGCAGGGACAGCCGTAAAACTCTCTGTTCCAAAACCCCATGCATCAAAACCAGAAGTTGGTTGAGCGGCCTGCTTGTTAAGATGACCATTTCTGGTTCGAACAGATTGGACAGTGCTCTGACGATGTGGCTTGGGTTCCTCAGGGAAAGCCTGCCATGATTTTGGCTCTGGACTTGGCGTACTCCAGTCAGATTTACCTTGCTGGAGCTCCCAAACAGTTCCTTCAATCTTCTCCCTCTGTTATAATAAGCATAAATGTTATCATAAACATCAAAAAGCAAGTTCCGAATTGAAGATAGAAACTCAGATATCAAACTTCTATTAAATATATATTATTAAGAACCATACCTGAGGCGTTGCAGCTGGTTGATTTCCAGATGAGATTTGATTTCTCGAGGCATCTTTATCTGGTGAAGGAGACCTAGCAGCAACAGCTTGCTTGAGATCCTGTATCTCCTGCCTCTGAGATCGGCAGATAGCAGATAGTTTTTCAAATTTGGAAGTTATTTCGGCTTTCTCCAAGTTAGCTTGTTTCAACTGCTCCTTCAGCCTCTCTATTTCATCCTCTAATGCTTCTTCATTTACTGATTTAGCATTACTACTTCTGGAGCTTAGCTTATTGGTATCAAATTCAGCAACAAAAGTATTAAAAGTCTCATCTTGAAATGTAGTCGTGCTATCAGATTTTGGTGCCTTCAGCCTCTCTATACCAGTATCTGTGTGTGTCTGGAAAAAGCTTATTTTGAATTCTTTAGAAAGGCCATCTTCAGGCTTCAGTGTTTTACTATGAACATTTTTTCGTATAGCATGAGTCTGTATATTTTCCTCTTTCACAGGAGGGCTAGTGTTCCTTGGTAAAGGGTGACTGTCAGGTCTAGATCTATCATGTCTAGATGTGCCATGACTACTTGGTTCTTCATCAAACTTAGGTCTATTCTTATCTTCAGGAATGAGCGAGTCCTTGGCATGTTGAGTAGACCAGAAAGCACCAAGCTGCCCCCCACCTCCCCCAACGCCTGAAGTAACAGATGGTTGTGATGAAGGCGGCGGCGGTGGACTTCTCTGAGGCATAGGAGGTGACCTATTCACAGGCTGTGATACACCTGCTAAATTATAACCAACAGTCAATATATCTCTTCATTTGACTAACAGATTTAGATGTGAGACATACAACAATTGTATCAATTCTCCATTGGATTTTTTCAGTACTTTGAAACAGTATCTAGGATGACAAGCAGTTGCTAAAATTCAAACTTATATGCACCAGTAGAAAATTGTACTTACCATCATTTGCACCAGCAGTCTGCATTTCAGATGGCCTGTCGGGCAATGACTTCTGTAACCCAACCGGGAACTGCTCATTAACGCGGAACCACACCTGTCACCATGGGAAGAAAATCCCAAACATCAGTGAGCAAAATGTTAGACTCTCTGCACATAGCAATCCCATGGACACAACAATCTAAAACTAACCTAAGTTCATGGAGATGAATGGCCAATCAAGCAAAGCGCTTGCCTGCGTGATGTCTGGTCTGTCATCTGGTGAAGCTTGAAGCATGTCTCTGATTAAATCCGTGACAGAAGAGCTGAATTTAGGCAGGTCCGGAATGCGATAATTCCCATTTAAGATTTGCAGTTTTGATTCCCCATCAAATGCATTTTTTAAGTAACATATACGAAAGAGTAGACATCCAAGAGCCTGCAAAGAAATTGACAGGGCAACATAAGTTCCCACTTATTGTTTCAGTGGTTTATAAATGCTAGGTAACTTTTTTCCCGTTTCTCAATTTGACACAAATAATGAGGTTCAATTGACTTACCCATATATCCACCTTCTCATTTATGAGCTCTCGTCGGTACAGATCCCACATCTAAGTCAATAAAATCAGCAAGAAAGGAATAAAACGATTTTACCATCAAAGATCAGAAATTCAAGTCAGCACAGTTGTTAATTAAACCTCAGGGGCTCTATAGGCAGGTGTTGTGTGCTTCCTAATATTGTCTTCTTCAACACCCATCTCTTCAAGCTTCTCAAATCGCTTATGATTGGTACAGGTGCTTCCAAAATCACACAATTTCCATGCACCATCATGCCCCAAAAGAAGATTTTCAGCCTTCAAGTCTCTGGTAAAAATGCATTGAAAAAGAATATACCACCAATAAAAATTCTTAAAAAAACACAAGATTAATTATCAATGGTTCTTCCATTTAAAAGACAAAAGCTAGATCCATTTCTCTTTAGTCTTACAGAAGCAACATGAATGGGTATGAAGCGGTGGTGTTAAAAAAACAACATATGTGCACCTTAAAAACAGCAGAATTACAACTAATGAAAACAAGGCATCACCTTTTTTAGCAAAGGCAAATAACGGAACTGACAAAACAAAGATCAATCAGGAATCATGCACATGCTAAACGCACCATAGTTCACAATCAGATTTTTTTTAAGTGAATTTCACAGAGCAAATATATCAGATGTGTTAAAGGTGTTCCAAAAAATAAATTAACATTTTCTGTACAGAAATCTACAGACTGAAAGAATTTAAACTTAAGAACTGGAGCCATGTTTATAGTACCGTTACCTGTGAGCGATAGGTGGAGACTGGCAATGCATTGCAAAGACAGCATTGCACACATCCCTGAAGATTGCAAGAACCTGTTTCTCCTCAAAATACCCAGCCCCTCTGTTCTCCAACACACTAACAAGTGACTTGTCACAAAACTCCATGACAAGGAGTGCCTCCTTTGTCCTCCCCATATCTATGATGGTATGGGCATGGAGTGTGACTACATTGGGATGGCCTTTAAGAGATTTCATCACAGATATCTCTTTCATCACCAATTCCAAGGATTCTTCATCGTTGCATATCATGTGCTTCAGAGCATACTGCTTCGATGCATGCACAGCATCACGAGCTAAGTAAACACATGAGAACCCTCCCTCAGCAATGACATTCCGGATATGAATTTTAAGAACACCAACATCTACAGCCCGACCTTCAAGCCCTGTTGGCTCCTTATGCATAAATGGTTTGAACCTCCACATAATTCAATACACCTGGGAACAGACACCACTGCATACATAACAAACAGAAACCACTTAAAACAACACCTTTGACAGCACCTCAAACCAGGCCGAATCATATCAAATCCATATTTTCCTTCTCAAACCACACAGACATTCAACTCTTAAAATATCGAAACAATATAAACATACACATATTACATACAAAACTAACATTCCAAATACATTTTCATATCACAACTGCATCTTAAACATCACTACACAACCCAAATAACTCGAACAATCACCATTTCCCTACAATTAACTCCAAACATGAGCATGTACCAACCCATTAATGCCAAAATTGCTATTCTGACATCAGCTATTAAAAGCAAGCTACGTGATTGCTTCATTCACGCAATCTAAACCACAGCAGTAAACAAAACTAGAGCATGCGATGCCATCAAAATCGAAGCTTTCCCTTCTCACACTGACTTACAATTGAATATTAGATCTATCAAGGAAAGCTTCCCAAAAAACAAAAACATCGAAACTATCATAAAAAATTGGATCTGCACAAATCCCAGATCAAATCAACTAAAGCCAAAACGAAACAGAACTCAAATCCTCAGGATCTGTATAACAACTAATCATGTCCATAAAGATCAACCAAAATTGAAAACGATGATATCAACAAAAGAAAATAGAACATACCCAAATGACGAGGAGAGCTTTGGTTTCGTTTTCGATCTAGAAAAAACAAGAAGTAAAGACGCAGTTTACTCTTTATATATAGCAATCACGATGATAATATGAGGAGAGGTGTTTCGCTCACTAGATCTGTGGATTACGTGTAACATTCTAATTGGCGCCAACCTTTTACATTTTTTTTTTTTGCTTTAATGAAATTTTGGTGATAGACTAATTGGCATGATTTGAGGAGTGATTTAATGGGGGATTATTTTAATGATAATTGAAGCCAAACCATTGCTTAAGGTAGAATTCATGTCAATTTTAAGGTGAAAAGAAGTCTTTAGTTTAATTACACCTCATTCTACCTACCTAAAAAAGATTGCGAGTAATGATCAAATTATTTAAAAACAAAAGATTTATAAGTATTTATATTAGAACCCCAATTAATATATATATATATATATAACTACCACTCGGTAAAATCCAAGATTTGAGCTTGATTAATATATTTATTTATTTATTTGCAATTAATAGTAAAGCTTTGTTACAAATGTGGTTATGAGCAAGATTTATACATCAATATTAATATAGTGCTAATATTTTTGTGAGAGAAATTTAAGTTTGAGTGATGTATAAGATAAAAAAAAATCTAACAATCTCGATCATCTATTTTTTAAAATGTTGATGTGTTACTATATCATAAAAAAATTAAGGAAAAAAAAAAGATAGAGAATCCTTACTCGGTGGTTATTAGGCTTTCTTCAAACTCTTCTCATTTATAATATTTCATATTTCTTTTTTTTTTTGAAATCCATATTTAAATGTTTTAGTTTTTTTTAAAAAATACATTTATATAATTGCAATGTCAAACATAATACTATATTAAATTTAATACAATATAGTAGATTGCTGTGTGTATGAATGAATACAATCCAACTTTAAAAGAAAAACTCAATACAATCTAATGGTGACTGTTTATATGATAAATGATTCTCTGTCAATCTTTTGTTTATACTGATTTTTTTATAAATGAAATTTAAGTTTGAGTGATGTATGAGAGAGAAAAAAATGAAATAATTATAGTTATCTATTAATTTTTATACCGATGCATCACTAGTTTATTAAAAAATTAACAAAATAATTATAACAGAGAATCCTTACTCTGTATATATATGGTTCAACTCTCGCTTTATATACTTTTAAAACATGTATAGTTTTTATTACTATGAGTATAAATGTCTTTCATTTATTAGATAAATCAATAAATTTAAAAATTGGAAAGAGCAAAATTAATATATTTAAGGATTGTAAGAGAGAGTAAAATCTAAAATACATTAAATTAAGGAGGATAACTTGAAAAATAAATAAGCAAGAATTTTTTCATTATGTTGAAAATTTACAAAAGTATAGATAAAATTAGAGAAAACTAAAATTTAGCTACCAGTTTAAAAATAATTATAAGCTTAATCAATTTTTGATGTTAATTACAATATATCCTCCCTATTGTTAGAGAATCTTGTTAAAATTAACTGAGGTAGAGACAAAATTATATTTTGATCTTTATTTTTAATTTTCTTTTAAAATAAAATTTTAAAACTTTAAAATAAATTGAATAAAAAAATATTTTTAATTAGATCTTCACTATCCATTTTAATATGGACAGTGGAAATTAATTAAATAAAAAAATTACAAAAAAAGATTGGATCTTTGTAACCAAAAAAAAAAAAAAATCTTGTTCAATTGAAAAAGAGAAAAAAAAAATCAACCATCCATCTTCAATCAAAAATTTTTAAAAAATAAGTTTCCCTAAATCCTATTCAACTAAATTCCCTAAATTCAACTTCAACTGAAAAAATAATAATAATAATAATCTTCAACTTAATTGTAGCAACTTAATCTTATATGAAACTCATCTAGAAATCATTGTCATCCTTAAAATAATCAAACCAACATCAAACCAAGATTCTCCCACCATTAGCATAATTACCACCTCTACCTCCATACTCACTGTCTCTCTCCTCTTAAACCTATTACCACTCTCCACTCTTCTTTATTCTCCCATTACCACCTTTGTCACTCCACACCTCTTCCACCCATCGAAAACAATCCATCAATCGTTCGATAACCACTCATTTCTCTGACTCCGACCCATCTCCACTTGTGCCTAAAAAGCCCGAAACACTGTCTTTCTAGCGCTTGAAATGCAACCCAACAACCCTAATCTCGACCTCGAAAACAACCTATCAACCTTCTATTTTCAGCTCTTGAAACGCAACATTTTGTTCGTGGACTTTAGATTTCATCAACTAAACTAATCTAGAGAGAGAGATAGAGTAACGAACTCAAATTTCATCTGTGATCGAAGAAGAAGAAAAATAAGAAGAGAAGAAGAACAACAACAAGAGAGAGAGAGAGAGAGAGAGAGAGAGAGAGAGAGAGAGATGAACTTAGAATCATTTGAGTTTTTTTTTTTCCTTTTTCAATTATTTTTTAAATTTAAATTTATTTTTTTTTAGTTTTTTAGTAAATTAATCTCTACCGTCCATTTTAGAGTAGACGATGAAGATCAAATTAAAACAATTATATAATTTTTATTTAATTACATTAATTTTTTATTTAATTTTTTCATATTAATCTCTACCATCCATTTTAAAATGGACGGTATAGATTTGATTAAAAATTATATTTTATTTTTTATTTTTTATTATTTTTTAATTTTTGTTAAAATATAATTAATATATGAGCGTATTTTGGTTTCTTTATCTGTCCACAGTTAATTCTAATAGAATTTCTTAATGATAGAGGCTTTGTCTATAATTATTTTTTAATAGGACAATTAAATTGTAATTTACTTATAAAATTAGGAAGAATGTAATGTATTTATTTGCCGGGAAGAACGAAGGTGTTTGTAGGGCTACCCGATTCATCCTAGACGGGGAGGCATCCGGTCCTTTTGGAGCGGGTTTGGAGCACCAAAATTATGTTTCGGGGCGGGATTGGGTGGCAACCCTGGCCCCTCAGAATGGGAAAGCTTTCTTGTCCCGATTAACCCGGTACATATAAAATAGTAAGAAAAAGCCCTAGCCGGCACTTCCTCCACTTCTCTCTCTTACCGAGAGAACAAGTTGCCAAGCAGCAGCAGGTGATTCCCCTCTTCTCGTTTTCTCATTCTAAGAACTGGGTAGTCATTTGTGTTCTGGGTTTTGTCTGTTGATCTTTGGTGTTTTTGATCCATGAACCCAATTTTGTTTTCTGGGTAAGAATTGTTATTTTCGCTTGTTTTTTATGTGCCAAGAGTTTAGTTGTTTGATTATAGACTGTGGAGTTTAATTGTAATTGCAAAAGCAAAGCTTTACTTTCTAATATTTGTCTCCTGGGAAGCGGATTTCAATTCGGGGCTTTTTGTGTACTGTGGGACTTCCTTTGCGTCTATCTGGTCTATGTTGTTCAGAGGATTGTTGCTAGAAAGTTGTGATCTCATTTCATATCACGTAGCTATTGTTTTAGCTTGGTTGTCGACTCTTTTTCTTCTTTATATATATATTTATGTATATATATTCTTCTCTTGATATATTTCTGTTTTTATAAAGTACAATATTTGACAAGAATATTTAAATTAAACTGCTAAATATGAATAAAAAGGAGGTTTTATTTAGGTACTTTTTGTTGTTGCAAATTGATATAGTTTTGCTAGTTGTCTATTGCTGTTAAAAATTAATGCATTATCTATTGGTTAATATGTTTTGATTTTAGGCTGTAATAAAACAAAATTCAGTGGGACTGGTTATGAAAGCTCCGATGTTTATTTGTGTTTGTGAAGTGTTTGTGGTTGTGTACTGGTGTTCATGGTAGTAATTTAGGCATGTTTCTAGTGCTGTTTGTAGTTTGATTTAGAGCATATCTAATGCTGTCATAGATTGTGGTTTTTTTAAAAAAATCAAGTTATCAATGTCAAGGGATTTGCTTCTTATATAGCATAAATATCCATGTTTATGCTTCCATGTATTTCCATTTAATGCTTCCACCATGATTTGTGATTTTTGATTAGATTTGAAAATTAGAATTAAATAGTTATTAACTTGTTGAGATGACTGTCTAACAAACCTTCCGAAAATAGGTGATCATGTTGATGAAGCCTATTTTTTTTTTTTCTTTTTGGTCACCTTAGCTTGACATTAATGAGTGGTAATTACATTGGAGAAGTTTATTTTAACTTATTGTCTTTGTATCCTATGTAATATGTAATTTTTTCATAATCAATGAGAGCATTAAAGATGCTCTTAGATGTGCTTGTGGTATGTTTATGAATTTAAGATTAAATGTATATATTTTTTTGATATTTGTTTTTTAATATTAATTATGTAATTTGCTAAAAGTTGAATTGGATCAAACAGGTTGGGTTCGAAATTAGCCGTCCCAATCAGGTTCGGGTTTGAGACAGAAAGTGATGACCCGTTGGGACATAGGTCAGTTTTGGACACTCCAATCCGATGCGTTGCCATCCCTAGCTATTTGGTGATATAAATATTTAATGAAGAATCCTCACAACCCTAAAACCCCCTCGAAGGTTTCGTGTCTCTCAAAAATGGAGGAGCAAGATTCAAAGAGGAAAGAAGAAGAAGGTAAGTTGTGTGAGGAATGCAAAGAGAAGGTATGGAAATACAAATGCCCAGGTTGCTCAATCCGGACGTGTAGTTTTGGATGCGTCAAAGGTCACAAGCAACGCAGTGGTTGCTTGGGCAAGAGGAAAGTGACCCAGTTTGTGCCTCTATCTGGGTTCGAGGACAACATCCTCCTCTCGGATTATAATTTTCTGGAGGAGACAAGGAGGGTTGTAGAGTCTGCAGGGAGATTGAGAGGTAAATTGTGTGGAGGCGGTTATTTCAGGCTGCCTAACAATCTCCGTTCTCTCAAGAATGCTGCCGCTTCTAGAACCACTAAGCTTCTCTTTCTTCCCTCTGGAATGACTAGGAGGCAAACTAATCGAACTCGCTTCGATCAAAGGTACCTTTTTTTACCTTCTTCTTTTGTATTCACGGGGAGGTTTTTTGGTTATTGGTTGCCTGTGTATTTGTTATGGGGATTAACGGTTATGGTTGTTGTGGTTTATCTTGTTATTCATGATGTATGTATTGGATGGAATTTGGATTTGAAACTAGGAATGTGATGGAGCTGTTTTTGAGCTTTGAAGTTTTGTTCTGGTTTGTGTTCTAGGAAGAAATTGATCTGGTGGACAATTGAGTGGCGGTTTCACTCCACAGATGTTGTTTTAGTTGACCATGGGTGAGCTTTCGCTGCCAATGTTATCTCATTGGGAATTCTTGTTTCTCTCGAAGCTTGCTTAAACAACTAACGCATTAAATATTATTGCAGAGTGCATGAAGACACTACCCTCTGCTCTGTAATCGAGAAGCATCTAAAACCTGGTCCTTGGAACCATCAGCTTAGGCAGTTTTGTGAGCAGCAGCTGGACTCCCTCAAGTTTTTTATTCGGAAATATCCAAAGGTTTGTTTGTTTGTTTTTTTTTTTTTTTCCGGTTCCTTTTGTCTTAAATATCCTAGTTGGTTGTTGAATCATATTAAGATCCGTCAAGATGAGGTAATTTTGTGCCAATAAGTTAAGAGGTTACGTTTAGGCTGGTTTATGGCCTAGTCCTTGGTTCAGTCAGCAGTAACCTGCACATGGTCAGACTAAAGCTATAGCTTTGCAGTGCCACAAGTGAACACCTGTAGCACAGACTCATTTATCTTGTGTATTTCGTTTTGAGGTATCTTCCTTAGGCTCTTGTCTCTGGTGCTTTTTTGTTTGATTATCACTGCTGCTGCTGATGTTTCTTCGCCATTGTTTCTTGTCTTGTTTTCGATTTTATTTTTGCCTTGCTCAGCTGCCAGGATATATCGTTGTTTCTGAGATTCACTTGTCTTGAATCTTGGTTGGTAATAGTATTCAATGGACTAGGACGTATTGGCCTGTGATCCTACTAAATCTTCTAAAGTTCAGCCAGTATCTTGATATTGACCATTTTGAATCTCCACACTGGATGTTTCCTATTTAGCCAAGATCTAATTTTTATTTTTGCTATTGTTGCAGGGCCCCAAGTCACCTTTCCGGGAGTTGGATGTAAAGGCCCCAATAAGACAACAATTATCCAATGTAGTTCTTCTGGAGTACCCCATAATCTATGTTTTTCTCCCTTCACACAGCTATGATTTTGAGGTTATTAGAGATTTACAACCTGTCAGACATCCAATGCCCATGGATCCTGTAAGCAATTTTTATGAAATCCCTAAAGGTGTTCCCTTTAGGGAGGAGGAAATAGAAGAGGACAAAAGCACTTCAGATACTAGGGTCCTTGATCTTATGAAGCCTGTAAAATCAAGTTCAGGGCCTCGGATCTCCAAGAAAGATAGGATGCCCGGAAAGGCATCAAATAACACAGACAGTCCTTCATTTACAAGAAATGCAGAAGAATATGGTTCTCATTCCAGCTCAAAGGCTGATGAAACAGGAATAGCTGAAGACATGCTGTTTGATTTTGATCAAGGTTTGATAGATGCATATTCAGATCTCATTGCTGAAATTAATCCTGATGACTATCTTGATTTGGAAGGTATTTTTGCCAAGGAAGCAGGTTTACAAGAAAGAGGATATTTTCCAAATTTGAGTGGAGGTTACCTTGGGGAGGAGGAATTGGAGGAAGGGGAGATAGCGGAATAGTTATTCATTCTTTACATGAAGAGCATATGACAAAATTTGATTGTGAAAGGAGCATCTTCCAATGGTTTTCACCTACTAGTATAGACACAAATTGTTCATCAGAGTTGAGCTTTAATCGTCACAGCTATTTGCTATGAAGCTAATATGTGTCACATGGCTGGTAGTGAAGCACGTACTTGCCATCCCATCTAACGTAAGGAGACTCAAAATGTATGCATATCTCACTATTGTAAATTAATTAGCAATTTCATGTTCAAGAGTTGATTTTGACATCAAATTTTATCTTCATTATTCGATTTAGATAAACCAAAATTATATGGCTCCGTCGTCTTGTTTTGTTTCTGTGAGTGCTTGTGTTTTGTTAATCTTTAAATGTTTGAACACTAGCACAAATTTCTCAGAACTGGATAGAAAACAACAAATGTATACTTTCTTCATATCTCAATTGTAGTGTAGAAAATATTCAGCTCTTTATCTGCATTTTGTTGATATTATTGGTGATAGTGGAATGTGAGCGATGGGGCCCCTAAATCCTCTTCCTGCTTTGTTAAGTCCAAGATATAAGTTTACTGGTCTTATGTTTCAGAAATATGAATCATTATTATTTTTTGATGAGGCTGCCTCCTTCGTGAAATTCCTGTTAGAAATTGAGGTAGAACTCAATTTAAGAACTTGTGAGTTTAATCTGTAATATTGTGCTCTTAAAGTGTTTGTATGGGGCTGTAATACCATACAGCTGTCATGATACTCAAGTATTACTTTTCTTGAACCCTCAAGTAATACCTGTGTTGCTTGGAAACTTCAACATGATTATGAGTTGGAAGCTTCTTATAGTAGTTTATTTTCAAATTCTGCGTGGAAACAAGGTTGCCCCTTGTACAAGTAACTCGGATTAGTAAAAACTGATGAATTTTCCCTCTCTTGTTTAGTTGAATAGGTCTAAAATGAACCAAACCTAATTTAATAAACAAGTCAAGTCAATTGAAAGTCCATTCATACAAACATATATGAAAATGGGAAGTCTCTGGGTGATACTTGTATAAATTAAACATCCTCTCAAGCATGGCAACCAATACTATGGCGACGGGTGTTTCTGCTCTTCTCCATCTCAACTTCTTGCTTCTCCTTGTTTTACTACTTCCAAATGTTGCTCTAACTGCAAATATTGCCGTGGAAGACTTCATTCATGCCGATGAATACTCTTCTCCATGGAAATCACCTTCTGGGGAATTTGCCTTCGGATTTCGTCCACTTAATGAAAATCGTGATCTCTTCTTGCTTGCTATCTGGCTTGAGAAAATACCAAACAGAACTATAGTTTGGTCTGCAAATGGTACTGATCCAGCATCAATAGGGTCTGAGGTCAAGCTGACTAACAGTGGTCATCTTGTACTATATGACTCAGAAGGCAGGGAGTCATGGAGGAGGCCTGAACACGACAGCAAGTTCAGCTACGCTGCCATGCAAGATAATGGAAACTTTGTGCTTTTTGATGACAATTCGAAACCCATATGGGAGAGTTTCAAAGAGCCCACTGATACAATCTTGCCCGGGCAGACACTAGATATGCCTAGTATTCTCACTGCTCGCCAAGCCCCAGAAAGCTATTCTGAGGGGCGCTTCCAGTTGCGTTTGCAGGATGATGGAAACCTTGTGCTTTACCCTGTATCTAAATGGACTGATTATAGAGGTTATTGGGAAAGTGGGACATTCAGTAATGAATCTCAGTTGATCTTTGACAAGGCTGGTTACATCTACGTGACCTACAAAAGAGATGGAACTCAAAGGAACTTCAGCCTAACAAAAATAAACATGGATCGATTTCAAGATTTCTACCACCTGGCTAGGATTGATTATGATGGAGTCTTCAGGCAATACGTTTATTCTAAAAATGAAACGTGCAATTTGAATAGGAGAACTGTTCAAAAATATCCAGAAGATATTTGCCTAGCAATCACAGGTGATGTTGGCAATGGAGCTTGTGGTTACAACAGCATCTGTGTTCAAACAAATGAAGAGAAGAAATGCATTTGCCCGGACAATTATTCTCTTTGGAACGCGTCTGACCCAGAAGGAGGTTGTAGACCAAATTTTCCGCTACCCACCTGCGAGGCAAATGGATGGGAACGAAAGCAAGATGCGGTAGACTTTATAAAAATGAAGAACACTGACTGGCCCTTGTCAGATTACGATCTCCAGACAGGAGATGGAATAACCGAGCAGACATGTGAACAGCTATGCCGTGAGGATTGTTACTGTGCAGTAGCAATTTATAATGACAATCAATGTTGGAAGAAGAAATACCCTCTGTCAAATGGAAGAAGAAGCCAAAAAATCAATAGAGTAGCTCTCCTCAAGGTGCCTAAAGTTGATCCCTACAAGCTCCTTGAAGGAAAGAAAGATGGCTCAACTGTAGTCCTTGTTGTGTCATTACTACTTGGAAGCTCTCTGTTTCTCAATATCCTTCTGATACTAGCAATCTTATTAGCCTTTTACTTCTCATATCATAAAAAGCTTCTTCAGTCATTTTCAAGTGTCTCAGGGACTAATATTACAAGGTATACATATAAAGAGCTCGACGAAGCGACCGGAGGCTTCAAGCAAGTATTGGGTACAGGTGCTTATGGAACTGTTTATAAAGGCGTCATAAGATCAGACGCTAAGAGATTCGTTGCAGTCAAGAAGCTAGACAAAATGGAACATGAAGGAGACAAGGAATTCAAAACGGAGGTGAGTGTGATTGGCCAGACACACCACAAGAATCTAGTCCGTTTGCTTGGCTTTTGTGATGAGGGAGAGCACCGGCTTTTGGTGTACGAGTACATGAGCAATGGCTCTCTTGCAAGCTTCCTGTTTGGAATATCAAGGCCAAACTGGAACCAAAGAGTACAGATTGTTCTTGGAGTTGCTAGAGGCTTAATGTACTTGCATGAAGAATGTAGCACTCAGGTCATCCACTGTGACATCAAGCCTCAAAACATACTTTTGGATGACTCCTTTACGGCTAGAATATCGGATTTTGGGTTAGCAAAACTTCTGTTGGCGGATCAAACACGAGCAGCACGCACTGGCATAAGAGGGACAGTTGGTTACTTTGCTCCAGAATGGTTCAGGAGAGCCTCCATCACAGTCAAAGTTGATGTGTATAGCTTTGGTGTGATGTTGTTGGAGATCATTTGTTGCAAGTCAAGTGTTCAATTTTCTATGGGAAACCAACAAGAGGAGGCACTCATGGATTGGGTTTATCACTGCTATAAAGGAAGAAAACTAGACAAATTGACAGAAAATGATGAGGAGGCAAGCAATGACATGAAAAGGGTAGAGAGGTTTGTAAGGGTAGCACTTTGGTGCATTCACGAGGATGCTTCTCTCAGACCTTCAATGAAAAGGTTACACAAATGCTTGAGGGTGTCATCGAAGTTTCTGTGCCCCCATATCCTTGGAGCTGTGGCTCTCCTTCAAGTTTTAGTGTTGAGTGTCAGTAAGCTTTTCTATAATCAAGATGCATTATTTAGTAGTTAGTCTTTCTCTAACACATACATCTGTGTTCATAATAATTTAATGTAATGAATTTCATGTAAATTTTTCTTCGACAAATTTACTCCTAATTTATAGTTTAGAGTATGGAAGGTAGACATTATTAATTTTCATTATTTAGTATACGAATAAATGAGAGTGTAAAATAAAGAGTAAATAATTCTTAAAAAAAAAACACATTTCAATACATCTCATATTAAAGTGTTATTATTTAATGCATATGGAATATATATATATATATATTTATTCAATTTGAAATGATATATATATTTTTAAATATGGAATAAAATATTAAGTATTAAGAATTTTTTCTTTCATCCTTATATTACAAGAGTCAGTCTTACATTAATCATATATTACATATTATGTTCAAATATTTCTTCCGTGTATTATGAGAATAGCTAATTGTACCGCAAAAATATGTTTAATCTTACTAAATTACAAATCTCTTACTTGATCAATATCAATATTCAAAGAAGCTTAAAGACTTTAAGCACCGATCTCAGTGTGACAAATTCTCTTAAACGTGTAGCTATGCTATTGAAACAGGACATTGCATTCAACTTAGAAGGTGGTAGTTGTCAGGAAGTAATATAGATAGATTGAAAATGTTGCACATAAGCCATGTAGCTTTCACAGAACAATGAAACAATGAATTTAATTGTAAAAGCTTTTAAATTCAAAGTGGTTACGAAACTATGCTTTGACCATTTATGATCCTATTATCTTTAGCTTTTCAATTTCCTCACCAACTTAAAGAAAATTTACATCATGTTATTGACCACTGTAGAAGAATTTTCTCATGTTGATGTATATAATATATATTGAAGTAACTAGTTGCTGCATACAAGGGTAGCCAAAGTTTGTAGGCATGGCCATTACTATACATGTTCATGTCAGCCTTGTTCTTTTGTTACGTCTATTGACAGTTGCTGATCAAACTAGTAACATTAGTTTGGGCACAACCCTTGTTGCCTCGGACAAGTCCTCTCCATGGCAATCACCTTCCGGGGAATTTGCGTTTGGATTTCGCCGAAATACAGCATCAAGATGTGTACTTGCTTGCTGTATGGTTTAACAAAAGCCCGGATAAAACTATCATTTGGTATGCAAATGGAGATAGTCCAGCACCACAGGGGTCCAAAATTTGCTCACTAATGATGGCCATTTCAAACT
Source organism: Dimocarpus longan (assembly GCA_022984855.1). NCBI lineage: Eukaryota > Viridiplantae > Streptophyta > Magnoliopsida > Sapindales > Sapindaceae > Dimocarpus > Dimocarpus longan. The sequence goes on from CM041022.1 coordinate 25,156,538, forward strand.
CACTGGACCAAAAGGCCAAGATATCTGGCCTGAGTCCACAGTTGATGGGGTGGCCTATGCTGCAATGCTTGATAATGGAAATTTTGTGCTTGCAAGTAGAGATTCTAGTTTTGCATGGGAGAGCTTCAAGAATCCAACCAACACTATCTTGCCAAGTCAAGATATGGGTGTTGGTACGTAGCAAGCTGTTTTCTATGCAAACAGAAAGCAACTACTCCATGTTAGAATTATTTTCAAAACAATACATCACATTATATGTGACGAGACTCAGACCAGATTCCCTCTAGACTAGTATCTGGTAGGTCTCGCCTGACACTCTAACGACTCCCACTTAAACTTGACTAATCAGCTAAATGGAATCGTGGAGCGAACCCTGTAACTTGCCCGTTTTGCTTTTGTTTGGAAATCACTTTAATATCATTGTCTTAAAATTAGTTGGGTTGAGTTATTAAATTTCAAACTTCATTCATTCATAGTCACAAAAGTGATAATTTTAAATTTCAAATTTCAAGACTGTTTTAATAAAATCCGGCAACATAACGGCTACTTTTATAAGGTTTCTAAAATTCCTGCATAGAAAATACACTTCCAATAATATATCGAATTCAACCCAACTCCTTTTCCATTACACAAACATGCATTTTCCACAATCAAAATGCACTATATGTTTTCATGTAAATTATAACATATTACAATTATCCTTTGCGCGTTCGCCTACCTAAATTTGTTGAGGAAATTTTCGTTTTTGATTGTGCGCTTCTATTTTTTTTTTTTTCGTGCAAGTACCTGTAGATGTTTTATAGAATATAACAAAAACAACAATATAATTTAGATCATTTACAATAATTCAACAATTCGTAACTAAACCATCATAAATTCATTGAATTTATAGAAATCTTTACAAAATTCTTTTTACTTCTAAAAGCACCATTCGTAACCACAACTGCTATGTCACGTGGTGATTTTTACTAACACCAACCGTGACACTACTATATAGACTTAGCGTGGCGGAATTTTCTGCATCGCCAACCGTGGTGCGAGCTACTATATAGACTTAACGTCTACATTGCGGAATTTACTGCATCGTAATCGTAGTGCAAGACACTATATCGAAATTTGAGTGACTATATTGCAGAATTTTCTGTATTGCAATATGTAGCGCTGTGCTAAACTGAAACTCTGAGCGACTACGGGTGGAATTTTCTGCATCGCTCACCGTAGCGCTTACTCATACATAATTTTAAGAGGTATACAAAAGACTTTGAAAATATCTTTTTCTTTATTAAGTACTAATCGCACTAAAACAAATTTCTTTTGAAATTTCTTTAAAAAAAAAAAAAAAACACATATCAATTAACAACACAATTGAACACAATGTGAGTTAGTGTACTCACCTCAATCCACGCTCGTCATAAGCTCTAATGAGCCTCCCTCGCTCCACTAGCTTGCTCTGTACCTACATATCATATTCTTATTCAAACTTTGCACAAAGAAACTTTATGAAAACGCAAATGAAGCTTTAGACATACTTAACTCTATTGCAACCCTTTTTTACTACAACTTTTCCGTCTAATTTCTAACTTAATCGAGGCTTTTAAATTTCTATTTCTTTGCACGAACCTCAGTTATTATCACCTAGGGATCCTCTGGAACGCTTAAAATGGTCATCGGAAGCCCAAAACTCAAAATCACTATTTTAAGACCCCCTAAACCTAAATTGAATGCACATCCCTGCTTGGGGCTTCGTTTTTTTTCATTCTTTTTCTTATAATCCTCTTATCTCATATTCTGGTAACCCAAAAAATTTCATCGAAAAATTTTATCGTTTGTTATGTTAAATCTAAGAAAACCGTCATTTTTCAGGCATTTTTTTAGGCATAATTTTACATCCTACATGCGACGAATTCAAGTATTTCGTATCTAAGGTTCTGTTATGGATAAAATAGCGATCAGAATATTTAAGCCCAAGCAATCCACAGTGCAGGCCCAATGGTCCAGAAACCCAATTATTCGCCATCATTTCTGTCCACTCTCCTAGAAGAGGGGCCCACCAGTGGGCACTTGTTGTGGCCGCTGACCGCTATCGTCCATTATGACCGCGAATTGTCTATTCCGCAAGACTGGCTGTGATCGCTATATTCTCCGACATTCAGATCGCCGTATTCCCCGTCAGTTTTATTTATTGAGGTGGATCGTTGTTCCTTATCGATGGTCGTCGGTTCTCATCCCTCAGACTTGTCCGCTGAAATATCCGCCATCCGTGACAACCAAACCTGCTCGCCATATTTCCGCCTCGATCAACCGCCTGTCTGCCCACTATTCTTGACCGATTAAGGTATCCGTCAAGAGGAGCCACCCGTCAGAGATGTCCAGCAAGCCATCCGCGCCTAAAGTTATCCGTCTGAACTGGTTGCTGTTTTCTGAGCGTGAACGCATTCCGAATCCTTCACTCACGATGTTATTCGCCTTATTGCCGTGACCGGCTGCAGACATGCCAATCCAAAATCCACTCCATCAACTCTTCAGCCTGCTGGAAAGGTCCGTCTCCCTCACACCTTCGGAAGTTACAAGTCAGCAGAAGTCAACCGCACCATGTAGAGTACAGTCCCGAGGCTTGCCATGCACGCTACGTCCGCCAGAGTCTGCGATCGTGACCTTGATGGCCCATCAGGCCGAATCCAGCCCAATCATCAAAAATCTCTCTCGGGCAGACCTCAGATGCGACGAATTCGGCCGCATTAATTGTGTTTTCGGCCGCATTTAATGCCTTGTCAGCCGCATTGATGGGATTTTCGACGCATTAAATGCTGTCTGTCAGTGCAACTGTAGTTAACTATTTACTTTTGTCTTATTCTGTTTACTGTAGCATGTCCCCTTTCTCTATAAAAGGAGACGATTTTCACTGTAAAAAAAAAAAAGGGAATTATTGAGGGTTGTTACTCTGCCTAAATAGTGAGAGAGTGAACAGTGGACGTATGCATCTTTTTGGGCTGAACCACTCTAAAAATCTTCTGTGTCTTCTTCTCCTTGCCTCTAACCTCTCATTCTCATTCTCCTTGTCTTTCATGCAACCCATCGACCGTGCGAAACTGTGAGCTTGGGCCTTAAAACAACCTCGTTGGCTAAGGGAACCTTTTCCTAACGTTAACAGGTTCTTTTACTTAATTATGATTAAATACATTCATTTCATGCATTAAAGAATGCATCTACATCCTTATTTCACATTACGACTCTCTACGCGTACTATTTTAGTCATAACTTCGTCAATTTTTATTAGAATGATTCCGTTTCAATTCCTATGGTTTGCTATGTTTTCAAGGCATATTTTGAGGTTTAGAACAACTCCAAATAAGCTAGAATAAGTTAGGTCTTACCAATCTCTTTATCAAGCTCGGGATTTCCAATTTTACTTTATGCTTCTCTCTTTGAAAATCTATCACTTCTACATGCTTTACTAGCCCCTAATATGCATTTATATAAGTTCATTTTCTATCAAAATTCAAAGGATTATACATCCCCCCTTAGTGACCAAACTTGCCATGTACATATACCACACACTACTTTTTAAATTTTACATGTTAATCTTACTCAATCATTTCATCAAACACTTAATATACAAATCATTTTACTTTTATCAAGCATAATTCACAAGCTAGGGTTTGGGTTCCCTAAACTCTAACCTACCATTCACCCTCTATGTCATGCAATCTAAGTTTTCTTTTTACATAATTGGAATTCTACACTTGATTTAACTGTAAAAACCTCCATCACTACCATACCATAACCAACCTAATTATCAATTAAACTAACAATTCCACTATCATCAAGTTTAAAGAAGATGATGGTAACTTACTCTATGCTTACTTGGGTTTTGTTTTACTTGTTTCAATTTGCTTGAAAATGGGGTTTGGAGGCTTTAAAGACCATTTGGAAGGCTTTTGATCTTCTTCCTTCTCTTCTCCACTCTTGTGTCCCTCACATCTCCCTCTCTCAACGTTTCTTCTTTTGTTTTTGCTTAAAAAAATGACAAAGTGTCATATTTATATAAGCATCTTTTACTAAATGGCCATTACGTCCCCTCTTTCTTTAAATTTCCATCCATGTCCCCTTTCAATATCTAATTTTTTTACTTAGAAATTTTCGAAGTGTTAAGAAGCAATTATTTAACTTTTATCATCAATTTTCTTATTTATCTTTTATTTATGAAATGACCATTTTACCCTACGTGGCATTTATTTTCCTTATTAGTGTTTCATACTTTAATAAATTTTTATTGATATTTAACCTTGCTCACCAAGTCATTATTCACAACTTTTACACTCACATTACAATGTTTAGATTTCTAATATTAGAGAGTAGAACATTAAGAATAGGGGTTTACAGTCCCGCTCTTGGACATTCTAGGGCTAGCGAGGGTGTTTAGCGACCTGAGAGACGTAAGAGTAGACGATCTCGGCTTAGCTAGCTGATCTCCTCTCAAGCTTTGCATACGCAAGCTGAAAATAAAAAAATCCGGGAGCTCACTTTATAGAGTTGGGAATTAGTCAGGTCGTTCTTTAGTTTATTGGGTCTAATGGGCTTTTATCCCTTTGGGTTGAGGCTTTGGGTCTTAATGACCCATTCTTTTAGGTCACTAAAATATGTAGAAAAATATGGCATACCGTTATCGTTACTGTAGGTATTACGTGACATAAGCTACTAGTTTTTGTTTAATAAATGTTTATTTGGATTTGTTTAATAATATGTTGTTTGATTTTCGGGAATAGAAATAAGTAGATTTGGATTGTTCTAGGCAAGCAAATTTTTCATAGTATGTATTATGTTGTTTTCTAGTAATAAATTTAGCTATTATAATTGAATGTTTTTCATTTTATTTGCTGTCACTTTATCTTAAGTAAAGCATATTTTATATTTTAAGTATTGTTTTCTAAAAATGTTTTCAACAATATATTTGAACAATCTTTTACAAAATACATGTAAAAATTAAGCTTTTACTAAATACTAGATTTTATAAAATATATACAAAGGTTTGTATAAGCGAACATGAAATTACTATTGCATATTTTTAATTTATTTTATTCTCAAGATTCGTTAAACATGAAAGTATATAATGACTATGATTTTGGAAATTGTTTATTTATAAGAAATATTTTAAAATATTTTGGCTCATTATTCATAATTCCACTACTGTTACTATTGTCCCAACAGGGTTATTGTATGGACACCTACTGTTATCGTTACCTATACCGCCAAGTCATGCGAGTATATATAGCACACCGTTACTATTACTGTAAGCATTATGTGATATGAGCTACTAGTTTTTGTTTAATAAATATTAATGTTAAATATTTATTTTTATAATATGTATTTATCTTATATCGTTCATTTATTGAAAATGTTGTAGGTGTTTTATAGTTTTCAAATGTTATGTTGAATTTATTTATTGAGTTGATGACTTACCCCTCTTTATAACATTTTTGCAAGGAAGCTATAGTTATGTTAGAATGTTGATTTTTATATCAGTTAGGGAATAATTTCAGAAAAGAGCTAGGGGCTATAGCTTGTTTTTTACTGTTTTAGTTGGAGAACTGTTGCTCTTTTTAGTTTTATATGTTTGTACAGTTCGATTTTCAGTTTTTTTTTTTTTTTTAATTGCTGCAATATTTTATTAGTTATAGTTTGACTTTAAGCTTTTAATAAAGTATACTCTGGAATTAAAGTTTTATTGAAGTTTTACTGAGTATCATTCTATATTTCTTGTACCATTTCTGCCCTTCCTAGTAGAGGAGAATATTACTATCGTGCAACACTTGATTCTGATGGAACTTTCACACAACATGCTCACCCCGAGACTCAGACAAATGGGAGCTGGATTCACAACTGGTTCCCTGTCTGGTTAGCACCAGATGACATCTGCTCAGATGTTAATGGTGATGCTGGTAGTGGACCTTGTGGGTTCAATCGCTATTGCAGGCTTGATGAGAATAGGAGGCCAATTTGTGATTGCCTTCCAGGGTTCTCCCATTGGGATGCTGACAACAAGTTCAGTGGCTGCAAGCAAGACACAACTCAACGTTCTGATCAAGAGAGCAGTTCATGAAGACTCTTCTGGACGTCTAGTTGGATAAGCAATGTTTCCACAAGCTGCATTCCCTGTTAGATGGGTTTGCGATGCAAGGACAAGAAGATAAGACTTGTTAGATGCTTGCTTGCAACAACTTGACCGGCTAAAGAAAAACTATTTATGTATGACATCCATTTGGCTGTGTCTCCCTAGTCCAAATCAACAAACATGACTAGTTCTAACATATTGGTATTAATTGACTAAAATTTAACAAGATTGAGGATCAAGATATGTTTGAGGCTGACAGAAAGTATAGACGATGTGTTGAAGCTTACATTTTCGGGTCAAGCCTTGCTATTGCATTAATATCAGTTGTCCTCTGATGATCACTTTTACATTTCCCTGCATACATATCTATATCAATCACAACGCACTTATATGAAGTACAAAAATGCTTCCAATTGACTAAGAAGACATGTTGTGCATAGCTAATATAGTATTGAACAAGACCAACAAATGTTTTGCCAATTACTTTGAACAATTGTAGAAAGAACGTCCAAATACCAAAACGAAGAAAACATTAATAGAACTTGTTCTTTAATTGTCCTACTTGACCAGTTTACATAATTTCATAAAATGAATGCTTAATTCAGTATTGGTGAATTCACCAATACTGAATTAAGCATTCATTTTGTGAAATATCTAAAAGAAGTACAACCCTTCATGTTCTCTTTGTGAATAAATAATTATAAGGCTATATCTCTATAATTTGTGTGCTATGAAAGACAAAGCAATAAGTTAAAAATGTATAATATTAAATATTGTACTCTTAGGCTATGTTTGGCATGCAAAATTTGGATTGTAAGTGAGAATGAGATAGGAAAAAATTGGATTGAATTGAATTAAAAAATTATTGTCTTATATTTGATAAAACTTGACATTTGATTAAAATTATATCATATTGTGTTTGATGTATGTGTTGAGATTAAATTGAAATAAAATTAATTTAAATCTTTTAATTACATACTCAAAATTAATTTTCAAAAAAATTCTTTAAAAATTTTGAAAATAAGAAAAAAAAATGGAGATCCACCAGATTGGTGGAGATCCAATCTGGCGGATCTCCACTGTTTTCAACATCATCATGACGATCGTCAATAACCCAGTTCAACCATCAAAAACATCCAAATCAACACCCAAATCACTCAACAAATCAACACCCATATCACTCAACAAATTAACAAAACAACACCCAAATCATCTTCCACTAAATCAACACCCAAAACCAGCATCATCTTCCACCAAATCAACACAAAACATCTTCCACCAAATCAACACAAAACATCAAAACAAAAACACAAAATCAACACTATCTTTGGTTCTGGGTTCGATCGAACCTAGAATCCAACATCAACAAAAAAACAAAAATATGAAGAATTTGTAGGGTGGGGATGAAGATAAAGAGGAAAGCGATAAGAAAAAAAGAGATAGATGGATGAGTGAGATGAAGAGAACTAAGAGAGAGAGCTCATACCCATCCGGTCAAAACCTAAGAGTTGACTTAGGAATATGAATTCCCGTGAGACTGAGAATTCAAAGAGGATGGGATTGGATTTTGAATATTTCCCAAACCTCTTCAAACATTGGATTTTATGGGATTAGAAATTTTTAATCTCAATCGATGAAATGTCGGGTATACCAAACACAGCCTTAAAGTGTGTTTAAATATTGCACGAGGTTGTAATGCCATACAACTGTCATGATACTCCAGTAATACCTTTTTGATCTCTCAATTAATGCTTGTGTTGCTCAGAAACTTCAAAATGATTACGAGTTGGAAGCTTCTTATATAAGTTTATTTTCAAATTCTGCATAGAAACAAGGTCGTCCCTTGTTCAAGTAACTCGGATTGGTAAAAAGTGTTGAATTTTCCCTCTCATGTCTAGTTGAATAGGTCTAAAATGAACAAAACCCAATTTAATGATAAGTCAAGTCAATTGAATAGTTTTAAACAGAAAAGTAAAAAGTATTTAAAGTTCATTCATACAAACATATATAAAAAAAAAGGGAAGTCTCTGCTTGATATTTGTATAAATTAAACATCTTCTCTAGCATGGTAACCACTACAATGGTGATGGGTGTTTCTGCTCCTCTCCATCTCAGCTTCTTGCTTCTCCTTGTTTTACTACTTCCAGATGTTGCTCGAACTGCAAATATTAACTTGGAAACCTCCATTCGTGCCTCTGAATACTCTTCTGCATGGAAGTCACCTTCTGGGGAATTTGCCTTCGGATTTCGTCAGCTTGATGCAAATCGTGACCTCTTCTTGCTTGCCATTTGGTTTGAGAAAGTACCAAACAAAACTATAGTTTGGTCTGCGAATGGTAATGATCCAGCATCAACAGGGTGTGAGGTCAAGCTGACTAACAGTGGTCAGCTTGTACTATATGACTCTCAAGGCAAGGAGTCCTGGAGGAGGCCTCTAAACGACAGCAAGTCCAGCTACGCTGCTATGAAAGATGATGGAAACTTTGTGCTTTTAGATGAAAACTTGAATCCCATATGGGAGAGTTTCAAAGAGCCCACTGATACAATCTTGCCTGGGCAGATACTAGATATGCCTAGTATTCTCACTTCTCGCCGGACCCAAGAAAACTATTCTGATGGGCGCTTCCAGTTGCGTTTGCAGGGTGATGGAAACCTTGTGCTTTACCCTCTATCTCAATCGACCAAATCCATTTATAAAGCTTATTGGGCGAGTGGGACATTCAATACTCAATCTCAGTTGATCTTTGACAAGGCTGGTTACATCTACATGAACATCACAGGTGGAACTCAAAGGAACTTCCTAACAAACGAAGACATGGGTCAACGTCAATTTCAAGATTCCTACCACCTGGCTAGGATTGATTATGATGGAGTCTTCAGGCAATACGTTTATCCTAAAAATGAAAAACGTAATTTTAACTGGATAACTGTTCAACAATATCCAGAAGAAGATATTTGCCTAGCAATCACAGGTGATATTGGCAGTGGAGCTTGTGGTTACAACAGCATCTGTAATCAAACAAATGGAAAGAGGGAATGCATATGCCCGGAGAATTATTCCTTTCTGAACCCATCTGACTCAGAAGCAGGTTGTAGACCAAATTTTCCGCTACCCACCTGCGAGGCAAACGGATGGGAACAAAAGCAAGATGTGGTAAAATTTATAAGAATGGAGAACACTGACTGGCCCTTCTCAGATTACGATCTCCGGACAGGAGATGGAATAACCGAGCAGACATGTAAACAACTATGCCATGATGATTGTTACTGTGCAGCAGCAATTTATGATGGCAATCAATGTTGGAAGAAGAAATACCCTCTGTCAAATGGAAGAACAGGTAAAAAAGTCAATAGAACAGCTCTCCTCAAGGTGCCTATAGTTGATCCTTACAAGCTCAAAGATCACTCAACTGTAGTCTTTGTTGTATCACTGCTACTTGGAAGCTCTGTGTTTCTCAATATCCTTCTGATACTAGCAATCTTTTCAGCTTTTTACTTCTCATATCATAAAAAGCTTCTTCAGTCATTTTCAAGTGTCTCAGGGACTAATATTACAAGGTATACATATAAAGAGCTCGACGAAGCGACTGGAGGCTTCAAGCAAGTATTGGGTAGAGGTGCTTATGGAACTGTTTATAAAGGCGTCATAAGATCAGACGCTAAGACATTCGTTGCAGTCAAGAAGCTAGACAAAATGGAATATGAAGGAGACAAGGAATTCAAAACGGAGGTGAGTGTGATTGACCAGACACACCACAAGAATCTAGTCCGTTTGCTTGGCTTTTGTGATGAGGGAGAGCACCGGCTTTTGGTGTACGAGTACATGAGCAATGGCTCTCTTGCAAGCTTCCTGTTTGGAATATCAAGGCCAAACTGGGACCAAAGAGTGCAGATTGTTCTTGGAATTGCTAGAGGCTTAATGTACTTGCATGAAGAATGTAGCACTCAGATCATCCACTGTGACATCAAGCCTCAAAACATACTCTTGGATGAGTCCTTTACGGCTAGAATATCGGATTTTGGGTTAGCAAAACTTCTGTTGGCGGATCAAACACGAGCAGCACGCACTGGCATAAGAGGGACAGTTGGTTACTTTGCTCCAGAATGGTTCAGGAAAGCCTCCATCACAGTCAAAGTTGATGTGTATAGCTTTGGTGTGATGTTGATGGAGATCATTTGTTGCAAGTCAAGTGTTGCATTTGCTATGGGAAACCAAGAGGAGGCCGCATTCATGGATTGGGTTTATCGCTGCTATAAAGGAAGAAAACTAGACAAACTGACAGAAAATGATGAGGAGGCAAGCAATGACATGAAAAGGGCGGAGAGGTTTGTGAGGGTCGCACTTTGGTGCATTCAAGAGGATGCTTCTCTTAGACCTTCAATGAAAAAGGTTACACAAATGCTTGAGGGAGTCATTGAAGTTTCTGTGCCCCCATATCCTTGGAGCTGTGGCTCTCCTTCAAGTTTTTAGTGTTGAGTGTCAATAAGCATTTCTATAACCAAGATGGTAGTTAGTCTTTCTCTAACACACACGTACTGTATTCATAATAATTTAATGTAATAGATTTCACACAAATTTTTCTTCAAAAAATTTACTACTAATTTATAGTTTTAGAGTATGAAAGGTAGACATTATTAATTTTCATTATTTAGTATACATACAAATGAGAGTGTAAAATAAAAGAATAAACAATTCTTTAAAAAAAAAAAAATTACATTCCAATACATTTTATATTAAATTGTTATTTTTTAATGCATATGGTTGTAAGCGACATATATTTACATATTTAACTGCTTAGTTTAAGTTGACAAGATATTATTCAATTCAAAGTGAAATATATATATATATATATATATATAAACTATTAAAATATGGAATAAAATATTAAATATTAAGAATTTTTTCTTTCATATATCCTTGTATTAGAAGGGTAAGTCATACCATGATGTGCAAATATTTCTTCCGTGTATTATGAGAATAGCTAATCGTATCATAAATATGTTTAATCTCACTAAATTCCAAATCTCTTACCTGACCAACATCAATATTCAAAGAAGCTCAAAGACTTTAAGCACCAATATCAGTGTGACAGATTCCCTTAAACGGGGATATCGTGTAGCTATGCTATTGAAACAGGCCATTGAATTCAACTTAGAAGTTGATAGTTGTCAGAAAGTAATATACGGAGATTGAAAATGTTGCACATAAGCCATGTAGCTTTCACAGAACAATGAAACAATGAATTTAATTGAAAAAGCTTTTAAATTCAAAGTGGCTACGAAACTTATGGTTATTGGAGGGGATAGACCGTTCATGGATTTAACTTACAAGGGTCACTTCAGAATTGTTACACCGACTGTGGCACAGTGGCAGCCAATGTCTTGAAGCTATCACTTGCAAGCCAGTCAAACTTGGACGGCCTATTTTGATTAATCAAACAAATACGTGTTAGAAACAAAAGAGCATAAAGACCAAAGTTGGTCAGTGGCGTGGTGGTAACGCCACTTACTTGGTGCTTTGGAGCCTGTTTTATCTCTCATCAATGGTAAAAAATTCTCTCTCTCACCATCTAAAAATGTTTGGATTGTTTCCAGCTTGCGTGGATCTCTTTCTCACCTATATATGAGTTAATCCTTTTTGTATGGGAGTTGTTTTTCGAATCACGCCTCAAATTCAAACCTCGCTTAATCCCGACCGATTTTTGAATTTGTTCCTACCTAAAAAAATGGCATCAAAGGAAAAATGAGTCCTGCTTTGACCATTTATGATTTAGTTTTCAACTTCCTCACGAACTTAAAGAAAATTTAAATCTATGTTATTGACCACTGTAGAAGAATTTTCTCATGTTGGTGTATATAATATATATCGAAGTAACTAGTTGCTGCATACAAGGGTTGCCAAAGTTTGTAGGCATGGCCATTACTATACATGTTAACGTCAGCCTTGTTCTTTTGTTACCTCTAGTGACAGTTGCTGATCAAACTAGTAACATTAGTTTGGGCACATCCCATGATGCATCGGACAAGTCCTCTCCATGGCAATCACCTTCCGGGGAATTTGCTTTTGGATTTCGCCGAATACAGAATCAAGATGTGTACTTGCTTGCTGTATGGTTTAACAAAATTCCGGATAAAACTATCATTTGGTATGCAAATGGAGAGAGTCCAGCACCACAGGGGTCCAAAATTGAGCTCACTAATGATGGCCATTTCAAACTCACTGGACCAAAAGGACAAGATATCTGGCCTGAGTCCAGACTTGATGGGGTGGCCTATGCCGCAATGCTTGACAATGGAAATTTTGTGCTTGCAAGTAGAGATTCTAGTTATGCATGGGAGAGCTTCAAGAATCCAACCAACACTATCTTGCCAAGTCAAATTATGGGGATTGGTGACAAGCTGTTTTCCATGCAAACAGAAAGCAACTACTCCAAAGGACGGTTCCAGCTCCACTTGAAAGCAGACGGTGATGTTTTGCTCAATCCAATTGCATTGCCAACAGAGTTCCCGTATCAGTCTTATTTTCGTACCAACACTACTGATGCTGCTGATGAAATGAATTCAGGATACCAACTAGTGTTGAATGAGTCAGGTTACCTTAATGTGGTCCTCAGGAACAGAAGGGTGGTCACACTTTCAAAGAAAACTGCACTTCCTAGTACAGGAGAATATTACTACCGTGCAACACTTGATTCTGATGGAATTTTCACTCTATATACTCACCCCAAGACTCAGACAAATGGGAGCTGGATTCACAACTGGTTCCCTGTCTGGTTAGCACCAGATGACATCTGCTCAGATGTTAATGGTGATGCTGGTAGTGGACCTTGTGGATTCAATAGTTATTGCAGGCTTGATGAGAATAGGAGGCCAATTTGTGATTGCCTTCCAGGGTTCTCCCTTTGGGATGCTAACAACAAGTTCAGTGGCTGCAAGCAAGACACAGCTCAAAGTTGTGATCAAGACAGCAGTTCCAAGCCAGCGGATATCTATGAAATGAAAGAGGTACCTAATGCCTATTGGCCTACGTCTGCTAATTTTGCACAATTGCAGCCCTTCAGTGAAGATGATTGTAGCACATCCTGCCTTTATGACTGCAACTGCGTGGTTGCTGTCATCAAAGAAGGTAGTTGTTGGAAGAAGAAGCTACCGCTAACGAATGGCAGGCAGGACTACAACACCTATGGAAAGGCTCTAATCAAAGTACCAAAATCTAATGTTTCATTGCATCCTCCTTTTGAGAGCTCAAACATAGCGAAAAAAGATCAAGCAACTCTTATTCTGGCTGGTGCACTTCTTTTAGGCAGCTCAGTTTTTCTCAACTTCCTGTTTGTAGCTGCAATATCCATTGTTGCTTTCTATTCATACAAGAAAAGACATAAACTTCTTGGAAGTTCAAGTATTTTGGAGACGAATCTACGAAGATTTACGTTTAAGGAACTTGAAGAATCCACGGATGGGTTCAGGGAAGAACTTGGAAGAGGTGCTTTTGGACTTGTATATAGAGGGGTTATATCATCATCCACTTCAAAAATTTATGTTGCAATCAAGAAGTTGGACAGGTTGTTGCAAGAAGGTGAGAAGGAATTCAAAACTCTCAGACTCACCACAAGAATCTAGTCAAACTGATAGGATTCTGTGATCAAGGACCAAACAAACTTTTAGTGTATGAGTTCATGAGCAATGGCACATTGGCCAGCTTCATCTTTGGACTTTCAAGGCCTGATTGGAACAAACGAATTCAACTAGCATTTGATATTGCAAGAGGTCTTACATATTTGCATGAAGAGTGCAGTAGTCAGATCATCCACTGCGATATCAAGCCTCATAACATTCTCCTGGACGAGTCATTCGCAGCAAAGATTTCAGACTTTGGGTTGGCAAAGCTTTTAATGAATGATCAAACGCGTACGCTTACAGCTATAAGAGGGACAAGAGGGTACGTTGCCCCAGAATGGTTCAGGAACATGCCAATAACAGCGAAAGTAGACGTTTACAGTTATGGGGTGATGTTGTTAGAGATTATATTTTGCAGGAAGAGCCTGGAAATGGAGAGGGAGAATGAAGAAGAAGTGATCCTGACTGATTGGGTATATGACTGCTATAAAGAGAGAAGACTAGGGAAGCTGGTAGAGGATGATGAGGAGGCAGGAAATGACACGAAGAAGATGGAGAGGCTGGTAATGATAGCTATTTGGTGCATACAAGAGGACCCATCTTTGAGACCTTCCTTGAGAATGGTTACACAGATGCTTGAAGGAATTGTGCGAGTCTCTGTCCCTCCGTCTCCGACCCCATTCACTTCAACTGTATAAGCAAGTTTATAAGCCCAAAGTTGATATAAGCTAGTTAGTAGCTACAAGAAAATCATTATTTTATTTTTTTAAAAAAATTTTATTACTAAAATTCCTCATCTATTTGAGCAATTAGATTGAAATCTAATAGATGTGAAACAATCGCATGCTACTTTTGTGATCGTAAGTTATAACATTTCAGATTTTAATTACTAGTGGCTGCCAACCATTGTACAGCATTAGAACATGAAGCTGCCAAATTTTGCATTGTTGAAGAAAGCTAAAATGTTGAAGAACATGCTAATGGCCTAATTGTTATTATTATTTTTCTCTAAGGAAATTTGCATGAATCTGAGGACTAAAAGATTAAAATTGGGATGATCTATCTAACATATTACATTGGAAGAGTACTGGGAGTCCTTGAAACCTTCTACGTTGAAGACACATGCATCTTTAAAGTCATGATTCAGTGAATTATCTTGTGTCAAGATATCCAAGCTGTGTGTGTCAACAAGAGACTTGTTTGTCTTCAGTTGTTGGTCTAACATTTGTTTCAGCTGCTTCCCTTGTTCTTCAATGTGCAACTGTATATTTCTTTGCACCTAAACCATGTAAGTGATACAAAAATTATATGGTATCCTATATCGATGATGATCAACTGAAATGGATTGTAAAGAAATAGTTGGTACCTCCAGTTGTTCATGAAGACGCTTCTGGACATCTAGTTGGATGCGCAATGTTTCCACAAGCTGCATTCCTCTGTTAGATGGGTATGCAATGCAAGACAAGAAGATAAGACTTGTTAGATGCTTGCTTGTATCAACTTGACCGGCTAAAGAGAAATTATTTATGTATCACATCTATTTGGCTGTGTCTCCCTAGTCCAAATCAACAAACATGACTAGTTCTAGCATATTGGTATTAAGTGACTAAAATTTAACAAGAATGAGGATCAAGATATGTTTGAGGCTGACAGAAAGTGTAGACGATGTGTTGAAGCTTACATTTTCGGGTCAAGCCTTGCTATTGCATTAATATCAGTTGTCCTCTGATGATCACTCTTACATTTCCCTGCATACATATCTATATCAAACACAACGCACTTATTTGAACTACAAAAATGCTTCCAATTTGACTAGAAGACATGTTATGCATAGTTAATATAGTAATGAACAAGACCAAAAAATGTTTTGCCAATTACTTTGAACAATAAACAAAGACAACATTAATAGACCTTGTTCTTTAATTGTCCTACTTGACCAGTTTACATAATTTCATAAATTGAATGTTTAATTCAGTACAGGTGAATTCACCAATACTGAATTAAGCATTCATTTTATGAAATGTCTAAAAGAAATACAAGCCTTCATGTTTTCTCTGTGAATAAATAATTATAAGGCTATATCTCTATAATTTGTATGCTATGAAAGACATAGTAATAAGTCAAAAATGTATATGATGTTACAGCATTGCCATGGGGATGTAAGGGGTTTTGCTTTAAATAAATTAAGAATTCCATATGAGGAATATGTGAAGAGCATACCTTCAGCAGAATCCGAAATGTGCCTTGCAATTCGATATTTCTGGAAAAGGACATTAACAAAAGGCTATGATTTTAAAATTCTAGTAAATGAGGACCACTATCCAAGTATTATATTGAAGAATATCAAACCTGCAAGTGACTTTTAACATGGCAGATTGTCAATCCTTCAATGCCCATAAGCTTGAGAATTCCCTTAGGAGTAGCCTCTACAAAATGCACAAGCGAGAAACCAAAAGGTTATTGGTCAACACATATCAATCACTTCACATATCTTGAAGAGATTGTACATGCAACACTTACTATCAGCACCTCCAAGAAAATCTACACATTGAATAAACCGTCCGTGAAGATCTTGGGTCCACCTTATTCGCGGCTTGTTAGTGATTGCTGCTGATCCGGCTGGCATAGAACTATGATCGGTGGAGCTGATCCTATAAGAAAGATTAGTGAGAGGCTGCTGCTTCTCTAGCTGATGATATGAACTTGGTCTTAAAACTTGACAGCTAAATGGTTGATAGCCAACCTACAAGACAAGTACAGGCATGAATGGGCCTATATAATGCTGTTTATATGTATATAATTTTTTTGAATAAACAAAATTTATATGCAGTGCTCACTCCAAGGTTTTGATGTTGGCTGAAACTGACATAGGTTTGTATCTGATTCAGGGTGCCTTCAGCTGCTGATTTCTCCATTAATGGGAGGATCATACTGCTTCCGGTTGAAATTTGATAAGAGTTTCGATATAGCTTTTCTGAGGAGGTTCTAAAATTCTGATTGTCTTGGACCTGACACTTCGAGACTGACTGAAGATTGACACTTTCTAATAATTCTTTTGGATTGTTGTTATAGTATTGATTCGATAGAATCAATGAAGTGTCATCTCTTGGCACTTGAGAACATGTAGGTAAGCCATCCATATCCTGGTGACCTTGTGAAGAAAAACTGATGCCATTCTCATCAGTTGCAAGAAATATTGAAGGTGGAGACCCAAAATGGCCAGAAATGATGCCTGATGTTTTGCAAGTCCCCAGATTCAGCTTGGTTGAGTCTCCAAATGTGTCAGGTAACTGTGACTGGTAGCAAATTCCCATATAATTCCAGGGCTGCTGCTGAGAAGATGCATACTTCTGCTCTTGAACCTTTCTTTTTTGAATATTCATTTATAGGAAAGAGAAACTATACTTTTCTTTTCCTGCAACAAGAAAAAGACTGTTTTGTGTTTTCAATATTACTGGACAATCAAGGTGTCATAAACTTGGATCCTTTCCCTGCCTAGAGGACATCGATCAATGATGATGATCAAAAGGCACATAACAAGAGAGAAGGAGCAATAAAATTGGGGTATGATTATGATTATGATCAACTCAATCTATTATAGGAAGTAGATCGATTCTTTCTAGTACTTTCTCTCTTTACAATTATCGGATGTGGAAAGCTTCAACATATATAAAATGTATCCTATTTATATCATTCCAGGTCAGCTGATAGGATTGAACAATATTCTTGTTTTGCTTTTGATACATCCAAAGCTTCAAAGACTTATCATTTACTTTGGCGAATCTTCCAAATAATTTGGTACTAAGAACACAAATTTCAGGACATTAAAACAGTTTTAGGCCTCATACAAAATGTTCACTTGTAAACATATATGCACAAACATCTCTTGATTGCATCAAAACAGCTGGTAGGTTAGTAAGTCTTTTCTCTACCAAACATACATTGATGTCTCTTTTTAGTGTTATTTTTTGGGAAATCTGTTTTGTCGTGCATGCCAGCATAGAATAAATTACAGGCTCTAAGTAGGTCATTGTATTTTACAATTTAGCTTTCATGTACGCGGCTATAAGAGCATGGCGGATTTCTTTAATTACAAGGAGTATATGCGATACTTTCAAAATGCCACAGCAAATTGTTTATAAGGGATGATAAGCAAAAACAACCAGAATTTTAAAACAATTCTTGCATGACAAAGACAACACTTTGTAGCAAGCTAAGCATTTGTATGATATCCATTAATAAACAAAAGGGCTTGTTTTGGTTCCATATAGATAGACACCAATCTAAAATGACCCTTGGAGGTTTGAAGGGACAGGCGCATTGCTCCACATGTATATGCACTGTCCTCAAAGGGTAAATTACCTTAGGACAATAGCTGTTGACTCTTCAGATCACTATGTTAATAGCTGTTGAAGACAAACAATACTTAGAAAAATGTGTTTGGATTAGTTTGGAGTCTATTAGAAGAGCATCAAGAGAGAGCAGTCAACAAGTCATGCATATTAGGTTGATCATATGATTTATATTCATTTGCTAAGAGAAAGAGTTACAAGTCATCCAAAAGTATAAAGTGGTTAAAGATGATATGATCTAACATTGGCCTGGCTGACCCAAATGATCATAGAGCAACTAGCTAGATAGGCACAATTTTGGCAAAGTTTTGACGCTGTTTTGCTGGTTCAAAAAGTTGAATATTAGAGCTGCATTGACATTATTTTATATTTTTATAATATATGTAGATGTGGTCATACTCACAGAGGACAATTGAGGTCCAAGTTGCAAGAGTTTATATTCCATTGAGTTGTAGTCTATCTATCCTTTTTGTCTAACCATTCCATTTTCAGTCAATGTTTTAACTGTCAGGAGATTCTTCCTGTTATTCCAAATGCTTCTCCCAACAAGTTATTCAACAAATAGCAACAACATTGCCAATTTTTTAAATGCACCAAAACATAAAAACGTGCAAGTTAAGTAACGGTAACGCCAATTATCAACAATCATTTACTAGAAAGTGTAATATATATCATTCATTGTACTTAACCATAATAAATCATAAGATATAAAATAGAAGAAATCTAGCATCCCATAGTCCCAAACCCAAACAAAACTACAATTATCTATCTCTAATAATAATATATATAATATGAATAAGGTGTGACGGACTATAATAAATGGTGGAAACCAATATTGGATGGAGCACTTGAAAGTGAATCAATCTCATACATAGCTGCCTTATGTAGTTCAAGTCTCTTAGCACCAAATCATGGCAACCATAAGCATCATTATTATGTCATTTCCATGAGGAAAAGTGATGAAGATTCCTGTTTATGATCAAACAGTCCTGATACAAAACCACGCAGTAAGAATTAAATTAATGTACCCGCTTTGAATGAATTGCGGTGGAACTTAATTTTAGCTTTAGACAAGGAAACAGATTTCCTTAAATTATAAAAATTTGGTATTGATTCATACTTTTTGTATCACTATTAATATGTTTTTGGTGTAATGAAAAAGTAGTTCCCTTTTACAATTTCTATCTTCTTCTTCTTTCTAGATACATACATACCAGAAACTTCCTACAAAATGCCTTGCAATATCTGAAGTCTTTTGAGTGTTTTCGACAAGCAAAAGTATAGAAGCTTTGCATAAATTGCATCAGTGTAGAGCTCACTTACTTTATTATATGACTTTAAACAAGAGAGCACACAACTATGTGAATGGGAGCTTATTGGTTCGTTTGAAGAACGAAATGCATCTGAGAGAGCTCTCTTGCAATTCCATCATTGAATACAATCACGAAGGAACAGTAAAGCAAGATATATAATGCACTTAAACTTGACACCATTAATTGATTATGTTTTCAAGTTTTTATGACTCAGATTTTAAATGAGCATCAAAAGATTTGTAAAACAAAACCATAATACAGGTTGCTCTTCTGTAATGTCCTGTAAATTAAACAATATTGTACGGTAAATGCACATACCACAACTGAAAACTTGAGAATTGAATGGTTCAACTTACATAACTCTGAGCTACAATCAGGCTCATTAAGAGTTGGATTAAATATTTTTAAGCTTTTTGTTTTTTGTTTTTATATTTTAAATCAAAGTTAAGTATGTAAATCTCGAATTTTCATGAATTAATAATGAGATTATGTTTTGATATATGAGCTTAATTGTAAAGCGAGAAAGATCATACAAAAATGATTAGATACTCTTCATTTTGTATGTATATTTGTCACACCTTTTACTTCAAATATAAATTAAAATGACGTAGAAATTATAATAATACAAGTTTCAAAATTATTATTGAGTACAATCCGAGTGTTAAGAAGAAGAAAACTATTACCAAATTTAAAATATTATTCAATAAATAAAGGTTTAATTATCTTACTGGTTAGGTTAAATTATCTATCAATAACAATATTTGGATATCAAATAACACTATAGATAATTTATTCTTACAGTCTTACCTTATATTTCATTATATTATTTCGTAATTGATATAGTTAGAGCAAATTGCAAATCATATTTATTGAGATGAAGTAAATGTTTTGAGCAGTATATGGTTGCTTTAAAAGTAAATTTTTTGCTCTTTATTAACTATTTTACAAGTACCAAATTTCTATGACTATAGAAAACTGAACCTCAAACAGGATACATGTAGTTGACTAGGGTTCCAAATTGGTTTGCGTGCGAAAGACGGACAGTTTTGAAATAGGACAGACATCTAATGTGTGGTTCATCGGTGGTGTGCGTGGGGAGGTTGATGTGATTGGCATCATCATCATCAATCAATCTCGACTTTTTGAAACACCAATTCAATTCAAGTACAATACATTGTCTATGAAGAAAGATTCGATGATCAGACATGCCTGGTTAAAGTAGGAATGCTCGGGCATGCATGACTTGATGCTCCATCGTATATACATATATTCATCACACGCCCCATGCAACATTGTCATTCTTAGTGCATGTACACCTTAACTGGCAATTGGCATATTCCGTCATTGTTGAATTAATTGTGCAACTCGTGTTGCGGCTCTTTTTTATTGGTGGTTGTTCCAAATTAAAAACTTGCATGTGATAGATACCATGGATAGACATTCCCTGTCTCCTCTGATTTGATTACTACAGCTCTATGAAGTATGATTTTGTGCTTGTAAATCTCATGGGGTTTATTAACTGCATGATCATATTGATATCAAGCACGCGCGCGCACACACACTCACTTTTGTAGTGGTGAAAAAAAACAATCTAATATATGGCACAGTGGACAAGTAATGTGAAAGGCCCGGTACAAGTGTTTGATTTTTGGGCCCATAAATCGGTCCAGCCCAAGTGAAGCCCATAGCATAAGAGCCCACGACTTGAGGCAACGGTCAAACAATTTAGACCTCCTTAGTTGACCGCATTAAAGAGAGAGTCTCAGTCATAAAACGTATGCGTTCAAAGGGGGTTCAACCAATTTCAAATAAGAGATTTCCTTATTAATGTAGAACAAATCCTTTGATTCATGTTGCCTTAACTCTCCAATGGTTCCCTTACCACTTATAAAAGGTGAGAGCAACCAGGAGATGGGAATCTAATCTTCTCTATAACGTTATCTTGTCAAAATTCTCTCGAACATCGAACTGACGCCACTATCCTCACCGTTGCACAATGATCAACCTCTCATACTCTCAAAGTCTGGCCAACGGCTATCCACAATTGAATTCTATTTTGTAATCTCAAAAAACCACATTTTTCACTCGTCAAAAGATATTACACAATTGTTAGTCATACGCTCTTCTTTTTTAAATTTTTTTATTCATTTCATATTCTAATTTAAACATCATAGTATCTTTGACCAACATCATCCCAGTATCAAATTAATCTGCTTTATTATTTAATTTTGTACAGATTGTTAGATCCCGTAAAGCTGAATATCGAGTCAATCCTCCACAATAATATTTGAAGATTCGACCCTCTACAACTTTTCATTAATTAAAACAATTTTTGACAAGAGAAAAATACACCAATTATTCAATAAACTCTTGGTGAAGAAACTACAACTTAATATTTATTGTCTGTATCTTGTGCTACCTTTAGTTCTCATCCTACTTAAATTATTCAAAAGATTGCAAGTGTTAGCAGCCAGCTATAGTTCAACCCGATCATTAGCATCAACTTCACCTGCCCTATCAGATTCATTGAAAAGGTTAACATGTATGTGTAATTGATATTCATCTAATTCACAAAACTCAATATATACACATGTTCGTTAACTATTCAGATTTATAAATATTTCATTCAACTTCATATATAAAAGAAATATTCTGACTCTTCAAACTCACGTTGAAACTTCATAGAATTCACAAATGAATATCATGAATTTAACATTCAGTTTTATATAATATTATTTTTAATTACACTACATTAGTGCTACAACTCATATGCACCAAACTTACATTGAAACTTCACAGATTTTATAAATCGATTACACAAAGTTATCTTTCAGCTTTATATATCATTATTAACCCCAAAAATATGCAGTACAACTCTACTTGCATCAAACTCGCGTCAATACTCCATAGATTTTATAAATCAGTATCCCAACTCTAACAATTCGACTTCATATATTATTATTAATTGCAAGAACTTAGCATTGCGACACCACCTCCATCAAATCCAGGTCGAAACTCACAGATTTTACAAATCGCTATGATAAATATAACATCTAACTTGATAAATTATAATTAGAAGTTGTTTATTTTTTACACTTAACACTTAATGATGTTGAATTAGACCAATTTAAAGATTTTGTTTGTTTTTTTAAGTGGTTAAACCATTTAAAATCACAAAAAAATCACTGAAAATATATATATATATATTTTTTTACTTTTCACTAAATACAAAATCAATGGATGATTTTATAAATATATTATTCCAAACTTATCGTTCCTAAAATAATATATTTCCAAATTTGTCTTAGTTTTACATTATATAAATTTCTTTTAATACTTTAACAAACAACATTGAAAAATAAAAATCTTAAACATCTCAACATCAAATTTTCTTATAACTAGATTACTATATTTCTTTGATCAAATTCAGGTAAGAATCTTTATTAATCAAATATTTATGCAATAACTCAGAGATCAAATTACAAATCAATTTGTTTAAGTATTTGATTATTCTTATTTACTTATAGTAGAAAATATACATTACTTTATAATTTCAATTTTCGTTGTAATAATAATTTAATTTAAAAGCATTTTATTTATTTTTATTTGAGTATATAAATTTAATTGACTCTACTATTATAATTAATCTTATTTTAATTATGAATAAAAATATTATATATAAGTTATAATTTAAACTTTTGTTGTAATATTAGTCACAAAAAATTAGCATTAAGACTCCACATTTAACTTTCAAAAAGACTCCACATTTATCAAACTCAGGTTGAAATTCCACATATGTTATAAATCCATACCATAAAATGATGTTTCAATCTACTTTGTCCAAAGTATCTTGGGCTTAATCTCAACCCAACCCACTTTTCACTCATGTTTGAAGCCTTAAAAAAATATAAAAAAAAACAAACATAGACGGACCTTAAAACCCACACAAAACAAAACAACACACGGAAACCACTTTCAAATTCGAGTTATTATTCCTGTCATGTTCGATTTTTTATATATTTTATTTAAATTTATGTATAAAAAATATAATATATAAATTATTAAAATTCTATTAATTATCATATTATTAGATATTGAGTGTCACTTATCAAAGTTAAATATTTAAAAAACCTATTATTCTATTGTTTTTTCTTTAATTTTTATGAAATTAATTTTTTTTTATTATATATATGAGTTATCTTTCACTTTAATATGGATGACTCCTAATTATATGAAGTTATTTATTCATACCGTATTATTAATATCTTATTAGTTTAATCTCGATTATCTTAACACCGTTGATCTTAGTATTACAAAAAAAAAAAAAAAGGAAAAAAAAACCATTGTTTCTTTGTTTTTTACTTTTTTACAATTTTGTTTCCATGATTAGTTTTTAATATTGAATTATTTTATAGGGACACTCTCAACTCAAACAAAGGCTTGTTTCAATTGACAACAAAAATCTTTCTTCGACCCAATATACGCAGCCGAAATCCATAAACCTGTCTGCGTTGGAGCTCAATTCAACTGTTATTGTTGGTGTTGGAATTCAGGATTTCTTGTGGGGTTGAATCGAAAAGGTGTTGTTTGCGGACAAAGCTGGCTATGGACTACGAACCATATGATAGCAGTGGTGAGTTCACTCTCAAAGATTAAATCTTTCTTTTATGGGGGTTCTTCAACTGAGTTTATTACTTGTGTTTTTATCTGGGTTTGTTTCAGTTCTTGTAAGCATTGTATCTTTTCTGGGGTTTTTTCAATTTCGCTGTTTTTGTCATTTTTTAGTTGTTTAAGAGATAAAAGTTAGAGCTTTCAAGCTGCAATCTTCGATTTGTGAATGCAAGTGTTTGGAATTAGTAAAATTTAGGGTTTTGAGTTTTTAATTGGTTTTGGATGGTTGATGAGTGATTGAGTACCTAGGGTTTTTTTAAATTGTTCTGTGGAAGTTTGAATATTTATTTTATATAATGTGTTTTTAGCAGTCTTTAGCATACATAGGAATCAAAGAACTTAAATATGTCACCTGGTACTATTCAAGATTCCAAAATTTAGGTTTTAAGCTGTAATGCCTACAGGATTTGATTATAAGGGTTTTAGTTGTAGTCGGCTTGTTGAGATAGTAGTATTGTTTTGATTGCTTATGACTGTTTTAACTCTCAAAAGTTTTAAGTCTTTAGTCTGTGCTACGAGTTTGAAGCAAGTTTTTGCATAAGAGGGCTTTATTGAGGTAACTTCTTGTTTGTTTACATTACGAAGTATGTAGTAAATGAGTTTGAGGCAAGTTTTGTATGAAGAGGAATTAATGGATGTAATCACGTAATTTGTCGTTTAGTTTAGTTTACTAAGTATGTATTTGATTTATTTTAATTCGATGGCATAAAAAGTATGGATATAATAATTAAAGCTTACCTTTTATTGTGGTCTATGACTCTATTGGTCGATAGAGCTAGCCAGCTAGGTTTATTAATTCACATCAGGATGCCTAATCAAGGTGAAAATGTGAAAATAATCTTCCCAGCTGTAAATCATTGAAACCTAAAAACATATATTAGGGATTTCGCTACCATGTTTCTCCGTTGTCGGAAAAGATTTTACTGTCAAGCTATAGATTTTACTATTCTTAATCTGGAAGGTATGTGGTTCTTGCATTCGTCATTTCTTCCTCTTTTTTTTATTTTTTCTTCGAGTCGATTCCACTGATCAAATCATTTTATCTACTTTTTTTGATAGGAAACGAAACTTTATTGAATTAAATCAAATCATTTTATCCATTGGGATAATTACTTTGATAAGTTATAAATGAATCTTAAAATTCATATATCTCAAGGCAAAATGGGGATGAAAATGCAATTGAGCTACTCTGTTGAGTCTCTTCTTACTCTAATTGGTATTCATATTCATTTATGTGCTAGATTTCATTATATGTTTAATGTCTAATTACTTTCATGTCAATGTCTAATGGATGATTACTTTCATATGCTGTTGCATCAGGAGGCATACACTGAGGATACCTCAAGGACCGGTCTACTCCACTATTAAATATTGGAATGTTTTTTGTTTTAAGCTTCTAGGTTACTGATGTGTTATAGGTTGGAATGATAGGAAATCTCTCTAATGATTTATTGTAGGTTTACCATGTAAACTGTGGTCGATATTTCGAATTTATCTAATCATAAATTTGTGTCTATGCTTTACTCTATATATATGCTTATCAGTGTCTTGTTGCTTCTTTTGCAATGTTATGAGCCTTACCTGTAGACAAGAATAATTTTGTCATTCGATGTTTTAATGACTTAACTAGATGAGCATCCTTTCCTTTGTGGCAATTAATTAACTTATCTTAAATGTAAAAACATTATCTGCATCCTCTCAACTGACCCCCTACAGAATGAGCATCACGGATTCAAAAAGTGCTGTCTGCATATGCAAGGGACTATTGTTATTTGATGTGCTCATGATTATTGAATTAGTTATTTTCACTGTTATTTTATCATACTAAGGCAACCAGAAATTCTTTCCCTGGTATTATTTTAAATTTTGTTCAAGTTGCAATCAATCCTCATCTCATGGATTTTCAATAATGTGGTATTACTAAAAAACTTTTGCAGGAACCGATGATGATCTCCCTCCATCACATCAAAATAGAATCCCTAGAGGGGGACGTGTTGCAGGAAATGGAAGGCCTCCTGTAGGTTCTGTCCCATACCCTAGAATGTATGGTGACACTGATATGGAGACTCAAATTCACCAACTTGAGCAAGAAGCATACAGTTCAATTCTAAGAGCATTTAAAGCTCAAGCTGACGCCATTACTTGGGTACATTTGTCTTTCTTTTTGAATAAAATCCAATATCTTAAATTTGTTTAATCAGGTTTAAGTAACTGCTACATGAGTGAATTTTCTTCAGGAGAAAGAAAGTTTGATAACAGAACTTAGAAAAGAGTTGAGATTGTCAAATGAGGAACATCGAGAGCTTCTAGGTCGGGTCAATGCTGATGATATGATACGAAGGATAAGGTCTGTTAGAGTTAAGAATCAAATCAAATTTTGTTTATTTGACAAGTTGTTTGACAGAATTTTGCAAGCTTTGGTCACTTATGTCTTTCGATGGGTCCTGTGTTGGGGAATGCCATTAGGGAGTGGAGACAGGCAGGTGGACTTCAATCTGGCATGCACAGCATTAATCAAGCTGTTCATGATCCAATACCCAGTCCTAGTGTCTCAGCATCTCACAAAAGACAAAAAATAAACCAGTCGGCACCTTCTCAATCCTTTGGTGGCCCATCACCACCATTTCCCTCACAACCAGTGGCTGCATCTCACCAGCCATCTTCATCAGCTGCTAAACGAGGAGGACCTGTAACTGGACCCAAGGGCAAGAAGAATAAACCTGTGAGTTATAACCATTATCAATTGTCAAGCAAAACATGAAGATTTTGGTAATTTATGATTTATGTTTTCTACTCTATTTCAATAGGGTTTGCCTGGTGTAGCTTCGATGAAGTCCATGCAATACCCGGCCTCAGGTCCAGCTGGAAGGGGTCAAGTTGGTAATCGGGCATCTTTGGGTACTGCTCGCATCAGTGAGCCTGCTGAAGGGGCAACATTTGATCCATTGATAGGGAAAAGAGTGAGGACTAGGTGGCCCGATGACAATAACTTCTATGAAGCTGTTATAACTGACTACAACCCAGTTGAGGTTTGTATTTCTCTTGATCACATATGGAATTATGTTGCTTTTATTGCTAATTTTCATTATTTTTGAAATTGTTTAGGGACGACATGCACTGGTGTATGATATTGGTACTAATCAGGAGACATGGGAATGGGTTAATCTCGCAGAGGTATACTTGATGCTTTGTTTCCATTGTTAAATTGCCTTTTCTTTTCTATTTTTCAATGTATTATGGTTTAATGCTGCCAAATATGACCTTTGGGACCATGTCTACAAGAAGCTATAATTTGTCACCAGATGGCCCCTTTACGGAATCATGTTGGAAAAGGATGTACAAATGCGCCCAAAGTTTCTAAGGAGGCACTTGCTTAACTCTGCTGTTAAAAGTTCAACTCTGAAATTAAAATTTTAAATATAGTTATCTACATCTGTCAACTGATACATCTATTGTAGGTCTATATTTCTTTTAAGTAGTCATAGAAATGATTCACTGGGAATCCAGGAGTGCGTGTTGGATTGATCCTGGTGAAATGAGCATATCATCTGAATTTCTAGCTTAGTAACCCAATGAAGTCTAACTTGGAAAATAAAGCCAAATACTTCTCTCATATATATAAACGTACGACTTATACAATTTGTATCAATAAAATAGTCTGATTGCCGTTCTTCTGCAAGCTTTCTAAAATTTAATAAGTTTTCTTTTCGCTCTAGAGAGAATATTTTAGCTTTTTGTTTATTACATTCTCATATTATTGGTGTACTCTTCTATTGTAGATCTCTCCGGAGGATATACAATGGGAAGGCGAAGACCCTGGATTCTCTCATCGAGGAGGTTATGGTGGACCACTTCATGGAAATAGATCTGTAGGACGTGATAGTGTTCCCAGCACTGGAAGAGGTAGAGGTGTTCCGAAAAGTCAATCTAGAAAAGATTTCCTTCTGTCTCAGAATGGCATTGGAAAGAGGACCTCAGATGATATACAAATTCGCCATACTGCTACTCTAATTAAGGAGGTGAACGAAATATAAGGTTGTCTATACTAGTGACTTGTTAGTTTTCTGGTTTATATCATTGTATTCTTTTGAATTTGGACAGGTTGAGAGAGTCTTTGGTGGAAATCATCCTGATCCAGTTGAGATTGAGAAAGCAAAGAAAGTTTTGAAGGTTAAAAGAGCAGCCATGTCCTTTTGTTGTTCTTCTAATCTAAATTTCTTCTCATTAATCAGCAAATTGCTTGATGAATTCTAAATGTTCACATTTCAGGAACAAGAACAAGCCCTTATTGATGCAATTGCCAGGCTTGCTGATATTTCTGATGGTGAAAGTGGTACTCCCCTTTCTTTCTGCGTCATAGAGATTAGCTTGCATAGATAATCATGAAAACGTCTATTTGCTGTGGGAATTGTATGCAGAGAAAACAAAAACTTTGATCTGAACAAAAGTAGTTGGAATTACATTTCACCAAGTCAAGCCTCTTTAATTTTAAGTTGATTTAAAATGAAGCGCTTTTACCAAAGTCTTTCTTGAAATTTCTTGTTCACCTTTCTGGAAACCACTGATGTTGGTATATAAATAATTTAGAAGCTATAGAAGAGTATATATTGTCTGAGATCAGAAGACAACAAGTTGATATTATTAATTTTACTTACCCAATTGCTGTAAAGCAGATGAAGGTGGCCGTCAGTTTTCTCGTGGGCAGTCAATGGGAGAATGATGAACGATTGATTTTGGTAGGAAGCAGCATAGCTTTATACTTGGGATGATGCAATGATTGGAGGGGGGTACTTAGGTTGGCAATAAGATGGATAGCATGAAGAGAGATGTATCTGATTTCATGGTCGGTTTCTTGTAGGATGCAGTTTTCTACTCAAATCTTTTTGTCCACATCAGTAATTTGTGGGCTTGTGGATTATGATAGGTATAACTGTAAGATGGGAGTTATTTATGAGAGCTGGTGCTAATTTTCTTTGTTGATGATCGATTATATTACTTTGGAAAGGCCGATGCTTGTGTAACATTATACAATTAGTGATCAATTTGTTGTGATCGTGTATAAAATTTTGTTTTATTGTTGTATTTTGCTACATGTAGTTTCCCTCCCTCGGTTTTTCTTATATGTTTCACTGACCAAGTAGCTGTGTTCATTTTCTGTTGTTGAGTTGAATGTTGGAATGAGAGACTCAAAAATCAGCCTTCACAAGCAAGCGAAATTTCATTCAAGTGAGGCTATTTCAGGATTTCATCATTCGCTGTATGGGGTGGAACAAAATGGCCATTGTTGTGGCAGAGCGCCTGCCTCTGCATGACAAAATCCCTTCTACCACACCTGTTTTACTAACACCACTTTTGAGTGTAAAGAAAAAATGGTGAAAAGTTGTCTCCAAACAATGATTGAATGGCCTCACTCACTGCAAAATGTAGATGATAGAAGGTGGCTAAACTCGTGTGGATGAGTATGGTGATGCATCGCTTTTCGATTGGAATACTAACTGAAGAGGTCTGCAATTGTGGTACGCTGCTCAAGTTGATTGGTTGTATCCACCTGCGATGTTGAGTCATGTCTCGGTCATTCAAAGAAAAAACTTGATTGAGTATATCATGAAGTATAACAAATCCTCCACATGGAAGGTGCATCATACAGATGATGCATGCATACTATTGGTAGCTTCACTTTGTCAGCCAGCCTCGTTCTATGCAAGAGCCAAGTGTCATTTACAAAATCATCTACTTTCAAGTGCCTATAAATTATAGTAACACTAAATAAAAAGCATACTAAATCCCAAAGAATTTAATCCAGGGCAAGAAACTGATTGTATAATGCTTTCCTCAGAATAAAAAGATCCAAGCATAAGAGGACCGCAGATTATAATGCTTGGATTAATTGTAAGAAGATGCCAATTCTACAAGATAAGCAATAGATTTATGTAGTTCGAAAA
This sequence comes from Dimocarpus longan, assembly GCA_022984855.1. Lineage (NCBI taxonomy): Eukaryota > Viridiplantae > Streptophyta > Magnoliopsida > Sapindales > Sapindaceae > Dimocarpus > Dimocarpus longan. The sequence goes on from CM041022.1 coordinate 25,186,545, forward strand.
GACGGTGATCGATTATATGATGGTGGTCCATTACCTATAGCTTACTCATGATCCAAATATAGAATTATTACAGCTGTTAAGCATAGACCAAACTACATCAATAAACAGACATGTATAAGAATCGCTCACAATCTTAAAAGTAAAGTGTTGATGGTAAATGATGGTATCTGTTCAAAGCAGTGTTGGAATAACAGCACTTGACTTGGGAAGGCCAAAAACACTTGGTGTTGTAAGATGTAAAGCAAGTTCAAAAGAAGAGAAGGTGAGGATACAGATTGCAGGTGGAGGAATTGGAGGGCTGGTTTTGGCCTTGGCTGCCAAAAATAGAGGGTATGATGTCAAGGTGTTTGAGAGAGATTTGAGTGCAGTGAGAGAAGAGGGTAGGGACTGTGGCCCTATCCAACTCTCAAGCAGTGCATTGGCTGTCTTACAAGCTATTGATCAAAGTGTGGCCAAGCAGATTATGGAAGCAGATTGTGTTACTGGTGACAGGATCAATGGCCTTGCTGATGGCATCTCTGGTGAATGGTATGCTTGAATTTTGCATTTGCATATATGCCTTCAATTAGTTCCATTTTAGTTAAGATGTGTTTGCTGTTGTAAATTCAGGTTCACCAAGTTTGATCTTTTGACTCCAGCTCTGAAGATGGGTCTTCCCATTACTCAAATAATATGTAGGATGCAACTACAGGACATTTTAGTTAATTCAGTTGGTTTTGACATATTGACTAACAATTCTAAAGTTGTGGATTTCATGCAAGACTCTGAAAAGGTTCCAAGTCTCTCTCTCTCTCTCTCTCTCTCTCTCTCTTTTTTTTAAATTTTTTTTCCTAACTTGTTAATCGATCAACACCTCCTCATAACCTCACTATTTAACCTGTGGATTCTTCTCATGTATGCCAGGTCATTGTAATCCTTGAAGGTGGACAGCAGCATGAAGGTGATATTTTGGTTGGAGCTGATGGAATTTGGTCAGAAGTAGGCTCCTCCCCTTATCAATAGATCATCCTTTCTCTTCAGTGAATTTGATTCTGCTAAATTCTAATTTCCAACATCATTAGGTCCGCACAAAACTATTTGGGCAGCAAGAAGCAAAATATTCAGGGTATACATGCTATAGTGGAATAACAAATTTTGTGCCACCATTTATTGACAGTGTTGGGTATGTTTGCTAGTTAGTATAAGTGTACAACAATGACATTGGCTCCTGATGTTTTGTAGCTTGATTTGCTTCTATACGTTTCTGCTCTATTGGTAGGCTCTCTTGTGCATTTCTGATATAATCTACTAGCTAAATTGAGTTGGAACGCCTAAAATTTGCATGAAATATGAATGCAGGTAAAAAGCAAAGGCTTCTTGAGTTGTTTAAGCATTGGTGTGGTGAAGTAACCACTTTGGTAATGAAAACACCAGAGGATAAGATTTTGAGGAGTGATATCAACGGTAGAGACATGATCGATGACTGCTGGGGCGTAGGACGTGTGACTTTGCTTGGTGATGCTGCTCATCCAATGCAGCCAAATTTGGGGCAAGGGGGTTGCATGGCAATTGAGGTACATATACATGCTCATGTGTAACTAAAAAATTTGACAAAATGTTTCTCGAATTTTCTCTGAATGACAATGTCACACTAACATATGATATATGCAATGCAGGATAGCTATCAACTAATACTAGAGCTCGACAATGCTGGTAAACGAGGCTCGGATGAAATTGTTTCTGCACTTAGAAGGTATATATATGAATATGATGAAGATATAGAGAGTTCATAATCGAACATCTAAATCCAATCAATTATTCTAAATATATCGTTCATGGCTTCCATTGTGTATAGTTTTGAGAAGAAGAGAAGGTTTAGAGTTAGTATAGTGCATGCAGCCAGTCGAATGGCATCCAAAATGCTTGCCATTTACCAACCTTACGTACAACTTGGATCAGGTCCTCTGTCTGTAAGTATTCTCTAACGTTTTTGAATGGGAGATTATATCAAGTTGAAATTGTGGACACTTAATACTAATTATAAGTGCGTGTGATTGAGCAGCAGTATTTATCAGCTCAAAAGATGGTAGCACCTACAGTTCATGTAGCGCGACCAATTTTGCAGTTTTGTATGCCTCCTTTCATGACTTGGATTATAGCTGACCCATCCTTCATGAGTAAGAGAATTAAGTAAATCATGCTTATGCTCAATTAATGCGCTTTCTTAGAGTAATGTTAAGGACAAATTAGACTCAAATGTAAACTCTTATGATTCGTTATTATCAATCATGTATAAAGTATGTGTCCATGAATAAAAAAAAAAATTGATTATAAGTTGACAAACAACTTAAAATCACTCTTTATCGAGAGATTATGACAAAGATTTTGAATAATCAAAATTATAGCCATCACCAAACTAAGTTGTATTATGGTGAACTTAAAACGCAAAAAAAAAAGCAATATCAGATCTTTCCAAGTGCTCCTGTGGTCATGGTGGTAAATGTAATGGATTTTGTTCTAATTTGCTCGCTGAAGCAAGCAAAAACTGGGTCGAGTAGAGATATTTCCACCCCTCAAAAATTGTTTGTGCGCCCTTTTGCCATAAAAAATTTTAAAATTTGTCTGGTATATTGTTAAACATGTTAATTTTATTCTTTTACAGGTACATCCCATTTATATCTATTTTATTATTATTGATTTGATATTGTTTCTCTCTCTTCTTCTTCTTCCAAGATGCCATTTTTGTGTTTACTGATCAAAAGACTTGTTTTTTTTTTTTTTATTGGTTTTTGGTTTGGTTTCTGATTTGATATTGTTAATAATTTTGTGCTTATTGAATGTGTAATAAAGTTGATCCAAGTTACCGGCTTTTGATTGGAAAGGGAATGGCATCTGAGGCAGATGTTGACCTGCCAACTTCAAAGTCCCGGCAGAGTGAAAATTATGAAAAGTGGAAGCAGGAGATGGGATGGAACCAATCTCCAGTGGATGTATTGCAAGCAAAGATTATGGAGGTAAAGGCATGGATACAAGGTTCTGAAGAAGATGCAAAGAAGGAATTACAAGTTCAGACTACGGCCACATTATTGACTTTCTTGAAATCAAAAGTGAAAAATATTCCTGATCTAGCCAACACATCTTGTGGCATCAAAGAATATCAAATCAATAATTAAATAGGTTTAAATGGAAAAATGTAGTATGATAAAATTAAGAAAAAAAAAATGATATTTTTGATATTAAGTAGAACTAAAAAAAATTTAAATTAAATTTTTTCTGACAAAAAGGGTGTACAAGTAATTTTTTGAGGGGGTGAAGGTATGGCCACTCAGCTGGGTCGTGTCAAACATTTCTTAGAGGTTTGCATGTTCATGTAAAATGAAATCTCATAACTAAATTCGATAATGTGCTGTAAACAGTAACATCAATCTCTAGGCAGTTCATATATGTAGGATTCCCTGAATAATAATATCAATCAGTCGAATTATATATATACAATTTAGGTCCGGCTCTACGTCTGTAAGTAAATGACTCATAAGCTAAAATAAATAAAGCTGAATAACTAGCTAGTGTAAAATCAGTGATGAATCAATCATACTAATGTAATTAAAATAGCGTTACAAAGGACACAAGCTAACTACTTGTGATCTGATCTGACTGACTGGTGTCTATTTTCTACCAATAATACAACAGTAATGTACAAGCGGCCTCAGATGATCCACATTCACCTTCTGGCCCGTTTAGTTTGGCGCTTGGCGACCACCACCTCCCTTGCACGTTTTCCGGTAACCGGAGTGGTGTCGGCCGCCTTCTTTGGTGGCCTGCCAACATTTTTCTTAGGAGAACTAGTCCTCTGTTTTTTCTCACCACTCCCACTGCTTTGCCTTTCTTCTTTCTCTTTTTTCCCGCTAGTATTGCTGTTATTGCTCCTTTTTGGCCCTTCACTCCCTTTCTTCGCCGACTGCACCGGAGAGTTTTTCTTTATTCTTTTCAAGAAATCCACCACGCTTTTCTTCTTATCCGTCTTCTTCTTATTATCCCTTTTCCAAACTTCTTGCTTGTCAACTGAAGCAGAACCACTGCTTTGTTTCTTGTTATTGCTAGGAGGAGGAGAAGGAGGAGTACTATTATTTGTTGGATTCTTGTTGTTGGTGTTCCTTCTTGAGCTTCTAGTCCCAGTTATAATGGCCTTCTCTTGTGTTTTCAACTTCAGTAAGCCGATGGAAGGCGCTTTCTTCTTGTCATCATCGGAAGGATCAGGCTTCTGCGCAAAAGTTGAAGATGGTTTGGCGGAGACGGAACTGCGTTTACGGCAGACTACAATGGGAGCCGTTGATTTTTGTTTATCAAGCAAAGAGTCACATCTTTGCAGCTGGGGTTTTGGTGGTTGTGGTTCTTGTGAAGAATCTGGATTGTGGGTTCGGGTCTCCTTGTCGACTTCGACAGAGACAAGACGTCGAAGCTCATGAGCTGTGGCGGATTCAAGAGAGGATTTGGGGAAGAAAACGATGGCGTTGTTGAAGAGAAGCAAAACATCTCTGTAGAAATTGAGGTGGCATGAAGAATAAATGCCCTGTTCCACTCTTGTTTGCATTGTCTCTAGATCCACATGCTGCCGGACTATCTCTTTGTACTTCCTCGATTCCTGCATTCAACCATTCTAGTCAAATTTGGCTCTCATCTGACCATTTCAATTTCAATTCGATGTTGTCATAGACTCATGCATTGCGGCAACGTGTATTGTACACTACTTTTTCAAGGTCGTGTTAGTCAAGGGAATATAATATTAAATATGCACACAGACAATGCAATGAATGAAAACAAACCCATTAGAGATGGGCTGAGGCCTGACAAACATGAATACGGGCCTAGTGGGCCTCCTTGGAAACATACCACAGCAAGGCGCGCCAGAGATTCGCACCACTTTCTGCATGCTGCATCATTAACATGCATAAAAACAGAAGTTGACAGTCACTAGTATTTTCCTTAGAATGTTAACTTGTTTATTTTATATTTTTTTAACTTCTGTCAACGAATTGTTTTGTTTAAAACAAATAACTTTAGATTATATCTACGTATTGAAATTGAACAAGCAAAAGTGGTTCGACCATTGCATGTCAGGCATGTGTGACCCATGTTCACGCACTCTTATCCTAATATTTGTGAATGTGAAGAAACACGACTTTCTCAGTATAAACAACAGAAACGAAGTACCAGTCTTTTCTACTTTTTTGTGTAAAAATTGCGTTACTCAACTGTACTCGAGACAAACGTCACCAAATTCGAATCTTTCGATTCTGTTCATGCATATATCCAATTATCCTTTTTTTTAAAAAAAAAAAAAAAAAAAAAAAATTTAGTTCCAAGAATTCCTCTTAAGAGTAAGATATAAGATAGTTGACAAATTTCAATATGCTTTTATGAAATATTAAAATATAAAAAAATATAAAGAGGTGGTCCCAAATTATTGGACGCTCATTAAAGCTTGACCAATTGATGGCTGGATAAAAGGAAAGATAAATAAATATAAAGACAGCAATGGATATTTAGTCCTAAAAAAGATTATAAATTCAGAATATATTAATTTTAAAATTAATGCAAAACAAGTAAAGAAAAAAAAAATGTAAATAAAAAAAATTAAAAAAAAAACCTGGAGTCTGAGGCGACGCTCAAACAAAGATGCATGTTTGTGGGTCCTAATCACGTCCAACAACCGGATCAACGGTTCTGATTTCGCATCGCCACCGGTACCTATCTCGCTCTCTTTCCTATCGTAACTCGCCGAGCTTTGCACGTCGCTACTCAGCTGAGTCACCGAGGCAGCCAACTCGTCCGACTCCTCCGCCTTCGTCGTCCCTCCCCGACCCCCACCCTCACCACCTGATCCAAGCGGCTCCGCTTCACTCTTAACCAAGTCTCCTCCTCCGTCGCCGCCTTTATCGCTCAAGCCAGTGGAGTTGGACTCGTTAACAGACCTATTATCTCTTTCGGATTTTGCAGGCTGTTTGTTGTTGTCGTTTTGTGAAATATTAGGTTGGTTGAGATCTGGTTCCGGATCCGTATTCGTATTGTTATTATCTCGCTCCCGCTCCTCCTCCAATCTTTTCACCTTCAGCTGTAAACATCTGTTCAAAAACACAATAACTGCTTTCAGATCTAAACACATATTATTATTATTCATAGAATTATAAAGAAGAGAATTTAACTGGATGGAGAGATCGTAACGTTGGAGGTCTTGTTTCAACTCATCGACGCGAACTTTTCTCAACTGTTCGAGCCATGGAATATTATTGTTGTTGTTGGAGTCATGGAATCTGCGTTTGAGGTCCATGTATTTCTGCTCGCAGAATTGGGCGCTTGTCAGCAGGTGAGGCAGAGACGTCTTCGTCTGGACTTCCATGGCCACCGACTCCCAGTTCTTCAATCCATGCCGCTTCACGGCGCATGCTAGCACTAGCTCCTCCCACGTCCCCCACGACGTCGTCGTTTTACGGGTGCTCTCTTCATCTTGCTTCGTCGTCATGAGATTTCTCTTTCCTTTTTTTTTTTTGATTTATTAGGGAGTCTATAGTTATTATCAAATGTTAATAAGAATATTGTCGTCCCGTCCCTCCATCTCTATTTGGTTTTCAAATTACAAAATGAGCTCTTCTTTGACAATAGAGCCTGTATTTATATATATATTTATAACCATATTATGTTATGTTGTGTATTAACATACATACATATTAACACGCTACGCTACTCTAGGGTTTTTGTTTTTTATGCCTTTCTTTATTAATGCGATTTTGTTATGTATTTGTTTATAGGTGTTTGCGTATGATATGATTTTCCTCATCTTTTAGTATGATATCCACTGAATCCGTTTGGAAGCCCATTTATCAGAGGCCCAATTCTCGACTCGTTCATGCTATGTATCAAAATCAGAATTTAGAAAGATCTAAAATAATGTGTACACAGTCAAGTTCACCCCATTAAGTGAATAGAATTGGAAAATGTTTATTTCATTTTAAAATCCTGTGACACATGCTTTTGTCAATAGCGGATAAAATTTTATTGTTTTTGAGTGTTTATAAACAATTCGCTGGGTGATATTTAGAATCGATACTAAGATCCACTTGATTGATACAACATGTATGGGCCAGCCCAATATTGTTGATGCGAATGGCTATATACACCCCTACCAAGATCGGTAAAAATAAATAAACTATGTCCATACAAGGAACAACCGTAGGTCAAATTAAAGACCAGCCTAGCCACAAATGCAACTCTAATAATTCTTATGATTCAAGCATTCTTCCTCTTCAGCGGCAGACAAGTGACCAACTTCATCTTCTAACAGAGCAAGGTTATAAATTTTTGTAAGCACAGCAATGGCCTGTGAAAATTTTCATGCACCTCTTTTAAGTAAATACATAAAAAAGACACAAACATTGCAAAATAACCAGCATCCATCCCTGTATCCACGGTTTCAAACAGATGACTAAACCATGCCAACATTACAAGCATGTTAGCAGCAAGTGTATTGGTTGCCTCACGTGAGGCTGCAATCAATATATCAAACATAGGTTGAATGCCATTGTAAATGCATAGTTAACTAGGCAAACATTACAAGCATGTTAGCAAACAGATGATTAAAACATGCCAGCATTACAAGCATGTTAGCAATAAGCGAGTCTAGTACCTTTACACCTGTCTTGGTATTAAAAAACCTAAATATTGTTCATATCTAGGAATTATAATTTGTAAACTGCAAATCTTGCCTTAAATTGGACTAGGCAGCCCAACATGGAAATATTGTACGATCATCAACATTACTTGATACATACGAGTGTTATTAATCTCACTATACATTGTGGTAGGTTGTTACATCACAATCAACAACACTTAAAAGCCAACCAACTGCAAATGTGAGTTAGATTCAATCGGTCGACTTATTCCAATTGTAATCAGCACCTTTTCCAGTCTCCATCAGCCTTCCTATCGAAAACACGAGCCTGCTTCTTAGGAAACGTTTGTCTCCAATCTGGATGCTTAATCAAGTAGTTCCACTGCCTGCACCGAAAGAAAATTGGTACTCAGAGTTGATGACACTATATATAAAGACAGAAATGAGCAAATAGTAAACGCTGAAATTAAATTTTTTACATCAACTAGCGACGATAATTTCTTACATCATCAGGATTATCACATCAAATGCTGGCTATCCTATTGTGTGGCATCTTGACATCCAAATCCCTACTGATCAACAAGTCTATGATAATCCTAGAGCTCCAATGATCAAATATATTGGCGAGTTCAATCAATGTGTACATTTAACATAGACACACCTTCTTAAAGTTTCCACAAAATCTGGAGCCTCGGCAGAAGGTGAAGTAGAACACCTAAGAAGGATTTCTGCATCAGAACAATGCTGCAATGTCATTATGTAACGTAACTGGCGTGGTGTCCTGTGTCATTAACAAAACAGGCACAAAGTATCAGCACAACTGTGGAACAACATGAGCTTCTATTTAACATTGGCAAGTAAATAATAATTATACTTTGTAGGAATGTCCAAAGCTCAAGGAGAAAATTTTGGGTGCAGTGGTCACTAACAAGCTGACACATAATACATGTGCATGTGTCAGCCTGTGAGGAGTTGGGTGCACCCAAGATTTTCTCTAGCATAAGACCAGTATCGGGAGAGGAGCTATACTAATAACTCTTCTCACTGTTTTTAATGTATTTTAATGATTATACTTGGTAAAAAGTGACAAATCGGTTACCAACTGCAGGGAGCAATTACAAATCGATCAGTTCGAGTGTCGTAAGTGTCCAGTAACTTGCCAACCCAACTGGGATCTTCATAGCATGAACTCACTCTAATTCTCCTGACAATTTCATCCGGACATCTTGACGATTTGTCAAAACTAGCAGGGATGAGAGATCCTGTGAAGGTTTCCACCTGCAAAGGTGAGAAAGATACTATATTCAGTATTCTTGATGCTGCCAGAAGCTTCTTCTATCTACTATTTTCTACGGTACTGACAATTAACATAGCATTGACATTTTTCACTCTTTAATACTGTCAGGCCAAAATTAGACATGCAGAAATATCACTGCTAGAAGCATAATCCATATTTTCAATAGCATGATCCACAAGAAGATACACACAGATAATCTATGTTATTGCTTGGACAGCACCCTGACCTAATTATAACTCGTTCCCCTTAACATCAAGAGCACTGATGAAGACATAACTTTTATCTTCTAAATACATAAGAGTTTATGTGAAGTCAGTTCCAATTCAACTACTAACATTAAAAATCTCTCTTTCACATCTCATTATAACATTACGAAAAGGTTATGTTATCGTTTGGTAGTATATCACAATGATAAAAAAGACACTGGACAAACTCATACCAAGCTCAATTTATATCAGTTCCTTACATAACCTTAATTGTCCTGGTCATGTCAACAGGAACAATGTAAAAGAAAAGAAACTCAAACTAACCACAAAACCAGTGAAAATAGGGTATGCATTTCCTAGAGAGTCCCTCCTGGTGTTATGCCTGAGAACGAAGAGAGTTTGAATGTGAAAATTTTCCCATCTCTTCTGCAATGTTTCGATTATTTTGGCACATATAGGAAACGAATAACCATCCAATTCCGTGCAGCTTTGCGATATAGTGCTATCACTAGCAAGCTGCATACAAAGGTCAAGACATTCAAATCATTCCACCTCTGATGGGGTAATTACATCCATAGAAAATTTATATAATAAAGTAGGAGATCTTGGGCCATACGTTGGGTGTAACATCATCAAAAGCACCAACTAGATGCACCTGCATATAATGAACAGCAAGCAAAATGTTTTTAACAACAGTGAAAGAAATACACAAATAGAACATTGAAATTCAATGGAAGCAGAGAAGAATACATCCAATTCGGAATCAGAAGTGATATCAACAACTGGCGACAGCATCTGAGAGAGGCCAATATCCACAACGGTTGGAAAATCCATATGTGCAACAGAGGTCCTGCAGTACAGATAACAACAATACAAAAATGCAAGATTTCAAAAATAATATAATTCCATCTAAGAAATTAGATTCCATACATGCCATTTCTCCGGTTTCGAATGACAAGCCCCACACAAGTTGTTGCCTCATCAGTGCCAACATACTGTCCTTAATAAAAAGAATCCACAGATGTTCAAAAAATGTAAAATTGGAACTGAAAACACCAACAATGAAGTAAAAATATGCACTTGAATGTGAAACAACAGCACTATAAGAAAAAACAAAAGTAAAAACCAAATTGAATAATAAAAGCATACGTGGACAAGAGCAGGGTCAACAGTTGCACATTCTCTCTGGAAGACATAAACATAATTTGAAGCAGGATCATCAAAAGCTGAAACTTTCCTCTCCTGCATACACTTAAATGACTGTGAGGAAGACACAAGCACTGGGTGTTCCAGCAAAGCAAGTAGAGTGTCACGCTCACTCCTCTGTTCATCACCAAAGTTTCCGGATTTATCAACACAAAAACAAAAATTTGGCAAGTGGGTATTATGGAAAATTAAGTAAATACAAAAAATTTAGAAGTCTTATGTTGAGATTATTATAAGAAGGATGTGTTTACCAGTTTTTTGTTTTGTTTTTTGTCAGCTACCAAACAGAAAAAGAGATGGATAGAGTAGAGTGCGAGTACCTGAGATGACGGTGAAGAGGACGAAATGGGAAGGCCGTCAACAAAGATCATGATTTCATGTGAGACTGCGAACGAGAGAGAGACGATGAATGTTTAGAGAATTAGAGGCTTTAGAGCACCGTGTATTCGTGGTGGCACCTGGTGACGGTCATGTACTCAATAAATAAAAACAGAAACTTAAAACGACAGTCGTTTAGGCTTCGACAATTTTTTTATTTTTATTTTTTTAAGTTTATAATTTTGTAGTATAAAATAGAGTGAGTTTGTGGGTTGGCTTTTATTTTGATTTCAAAAACAAAAGGATCCAACAAAAGACCCCCAAAATCCCCCGCCAGTGATTTCACCGCCATCATGTCGGCGACCACCACTCACTCTTTTTCAACAGCAACAACTTCACCGGCGCCACCGAGCCAGCAGATGTACCAGAATCTAAGGTCTGCTCCAACAACAACAACACAAGGAATCATGTACCCAGTTGCATCCTCTGGACGCGGATTCATACCAAAGCCTTCCCGTCCCAATTCGAATCTAGATCAGACGGTCACTGTTGCTAATCCTCGCCCTAACCATCATCCACTGCCCTCGTATCCTCCTCCTCTCAACCACCACCATCACGTCTTCAGGCCTTCTCTCAACCACCACCATCCTCCCGTTAGAGGAATTCCCGTCTCTTCTCCCCACCCACCAAAGGTTCCTTTTTTTTTTCAATTGGGTTGTGATTATTTGCTTTTACGTGAAAAATGTGTTACCCAATTTCATGTCTTTGTGGGCTGTCTTCTCTTTCTATTTTATTCGATTGCAATTAGAAAAACTTTGAACTTTTAAAGATTTTCTGGGCTCTGTTAGTTGGTGAAATTGATCCAACTCTGATTACTTGCTTATATCATATGGAAGAAGAAATTTTTCTTTGTTCGCGGATGGGCGGAGTGTGGTATTCCTTTGAACTTTTATTTCTATATGGATAAAAATTTGCCCTTTAAGCTATATACTGAGCTCTTGAAACATAAAATGAGCTGCACATTTTTTATGATTTTGATATAGTTAGAAAGTATATGACATTGCATGTTTACATATAAAGTCGAGATTTTTGGGATACGAATTTATTCTTCTTTGTTTTAGAAGGGAAACGAAGAAGAAAAACTGCAAATTGTACGATTTATTTACATAGATCTGATCAGCATGGGTGTGCATTTTATCCCTGATGCAGCATATATAAAGTATAAAATGACCAAGGATAATGGGAATTGTGATTTTTGCTAAAAGGTCATTCTCTTTGGATGCGCCTTTAAAATTTGAATTGTTGTTCTTTTCTCAATGTGGTTGCGAGGAATGATTATGAATGGGACAATTTAAATATTAGATCATGCATTCCTGTTTGAGTGTTGAATTTTGGCAAATGGATGCATGCATTGGTTAGTAACCCCCTTGGTTCTTTGTTCGGAGACTTACCATTTCTGTGTACACTTTGATGTTCTTTTAGCAAAACCTTAAGCCAGTTGTTTTGAATCCAGATTATCAGCTTTAGTGGGCCTGAATACAGTATATCGGTCTTTTTTTCTAATTTTTCTACTGCAATTGGTAAAGTTACTATTTTTACTTTTGTTAGGTTGCTATGTATCCATCTTCCACTTCTGATGCTAATGGGTATAAAACTCTGAGGTAATATTGTATGGTTCACATCTTTTTTTTTTTTCACTTTACCTGCTGTTATATTCATATTCATATGTATCATTATATTTCTCACACTGTGGTTTCTGTAGGGACAAAAAAGAAGAAACTGTTGTCATTATTAAAGATCGAAAAGTAAGCACACTCTTCCCTTTGTTCATTTTTTGATTGACCCATCCTTTCAAAACGTAGTGTGATATGCATAATGTGTTCTCTAGTAGTAGTCTTGAATGGTCATGCCCATGCAAATTATCTTGTTGATATTGGTGTTGTACAAAATCGCAAGTGAACGAGCCGAACAAGTAATAAAGTAATGAGAGAAGTATCGTCCCACGAGGATTGTTGTTAATTAATGCCCAAAATTAAAATAACTCAACTTTTATTTGATAGATGAAATTTGGGTAAATGAGTTGCAAACTATGAGTAAATTTAATTGCAATTGTAAATAAATGAAAATTAATTCAATGAATAAAAATTCTAAGATTATGATTTCACCATAACTAATCTGTTCCTCCCCTTTGTTCTTTTTAACAAAAATTAACTATCCAGTTGCTAGTCGAGATTCCCTGAATTATTCACATAGCCCCTCCCGAGGTCTAAGGAAAATACCCTATAAAGATTAACTGCTATGTTCCCATGCAAGTCAACACATTAAAGGATTCATTAAGATTTATGGATCTCTTTTATAGACTACACAAACCATGCAGGTATATTCCTATCCTACATGTAATTTATGACATTAAATATAATGAACTAGACACATAAATCAGCTTCCGCTATCATTATGATTAACAATTCAACTAAATAGTGGCCAATTATTTAGAAGCATTAAGAACAATATTAAATGCATCAACCAAGATAGAAAATTATTAATTGAATTGAACAAAGGTTTGGAACATCAAAGTTAGGCTACATCATAATCTTAGAAAACAAATCTACTCCATAATAGAATTTACAAAAACTAGAAAATTAAACATAACAGGAGATAGGAAAACTTAGTGGATTGAAGCTTCACCGTAGAATTTCTTCCTCTGCTTTGCTCCTCCTCTCCAAGCTCTCTCTCTCTTTCTCTAAACTAATTATTGTTTTGGTTTGTGATGGAATGCTTAGAATGGTGATTCTAAGGTCTATTTATAGGCCAAATTCACCTCCAATTACATCATCGATTGCATCATCGTTTCCTGATTTTCCACCATTTTGCATCATCGCTTGCATCATCTTTCACCTACCCCATTCAAAGTCAACTTTCAAATTGCATCATTGCTTACATCATCGTTCACCTACCCCAGTCAAGTCAACTTCTATTACATCATTGCTTACATCATAATTTTGATTACATCATTTCTTACATCAGCATGACATAATATTTATTTCTAGAATACCCTATCTTTAAACCGCGATAATTTCTTTATGCGATTTCCGACTCGAGTAATTCTTGAGGCGATGAACTTGCTGCGAATGATATTCATTTTGTAGCGATGATCTTGTCTTGAACAATATTACTTGGTGGGGTCCACATGTGCATTTTTAACCAATTTTATTCTGAAAATAAAAATAAAAGAAATATAAAATAATTTACTTAATAATAATAAAAATATTAAGAACTAAGCAAGAATTCAAATTTAAAAAGATAAAATAACACTATAAATATAAAGTTATCAATTGGGTTTAAGTTTGGTCAGTAATATTCTTTCCAAAATTAAAAATGGGCTAAATGAAAATATCTAATGCTCACTGATTTTCATGATGTCTTTCTTTTCTTTTCAATTTTATTTTTCTTTTTTGAGGATGGTAAGGGTGGTGTATATGGCACACAACTTTCAGTTCTACTGTGATATATTACATGTCAGTCTTTGAGACATGTGTTAGAGAGAGAGAGAGAGAGAGAGACTCGAGGAGTGGGGCAGGGAGGGATGGAGGAAGAGATGTAATTTCTAATTGTTCACTATAGATTATATAGGTTTAGTTGTTGCCTTCTAACAATGAAGAACTGATCTGCTTTTTCATTTTGAGTCAGGATAGTATTACTTATGCTTTCTTTTTCTTATTTTCCCTCTGTTTTATCTATTTCATTTGTCTCATTAATGATTCACTTCACTTAATGGAAACTGTCTCCACCACAGTTCTTATTATCAAAAAAGGTGATGAATTTTATGGAAGCTCCATTATATTACTGCTGTAATATGGAGCATGTATTGTATTGGAAAATCATTTAGCCTAGCCCTTTTATTAAACTTAGACAATGAGTTTAATATGTTCCTTGGTTGCTACGCCTTTTTCTCCATTGGTTTATTATTTGTAGGTCAGAATATCAGACGAGGCTTCTCTTTATGCACTTTGTCGATCATGGTTGAGGAATGGATATCCCGAGGAAATGCAGGTTTGCATTGTAGTTGGTGGCAAATTATTTTTCTATGTTATTTTGTTTATGTTATTAACTTTAGTACATGGCATTGCTCATAGCATTTTTTTAGTGTACACACACACATCTCTGTATATGGGATGTTTAATTATTTTGTTTGGGAGAATGCTGCTTACAGAGTTTCTAGTTTAGATTTTGATTGAGAACGTTACTGTTTAAAGAATAAAACTCACATGTTATTCGCATATTACAATCTAAATGATAAGATATATGGACAATGGTGGATTATCGTGAGAGTTGATGCTCAACTCAAACCTTTGGTTAACCCTTTAAACTGCTGATGCTCGATATTTGATATTCATTTGCAGGGCATGACCTGCCACTAACTGCTGTAACACTAACAGCTAACTATTAAATCAAGAGATTGCTAGATTTGTAAGTAGTTGTCAACTATTTAGGATTTACTTAAAAGAAAACTAATTATTTGTGGCTTCTTGTCAGTATATAATTACAGCAATAGAGTCAATGCATAACTATTGATGCATATGCAAGATAAGACATTGATTTTTGATTTTTTTTTTTCCTGTTTCATGATCTGGGCTGTACAACTGATGTAAATTTACAATGTATTAGACGCTTCAATTGACTGCTCTCTTCGTCTCTTGCTTTCCTTCCCTTTTCTAATTGCCTTATGTTTTGACTTTATTGGCAGCCACAATATGGGGATGGTGTAAAGTCTTTACCAAGACCTTTGCCTATGCCTACGTTGGACATAAATATAGCGGACAAAAAGGAAGGTGAAGAAGAAGAAAGCAATGAGAAGGAAGAGGTTAGTTTTTGGTATACGTGTTGATGTTAATATTAACAAGTGAAGAAAATAGAGAGAGAGACATTGCATTTCAGTTGGGACACTAGTGGGATGGAAAAGGTTCTACTCATATAGAGATTTCCAGATGAAGACATGGAGAACACATTTATTATTTTTTTGTTTTTTCAAATTGGAGAACGCCCTTTTAATCTTGGGTTTATTTGAGCATTGAATATGTATTTCATTGAATCTACCAGCCAATATCTGATAGTTTTAAGGTGCATAGGGATTGAAGACGGGGGAAATTTTCTCATAGGATTTATTTGTATGAATTAAATAATATAATGATCTTTTTCCGTTCTGCTTTCAGGATGAGGCTTCTGTTGATCATTTATCCACACAAGACCTGTTGAAAAGGCATGTCAATCGAGCTAAAATGGTTCGGGCGAAGTAAGTATCTCCTTTCACCACCTAGTGCATTTTTCAATAAATCAAATTAAGGTACTGGTGTTTACGCTTCACCGATGATATTGCTGTTGTGATAAATTAAGTTTTTCTTCTTGTAATAATCATATATCGCCAACTTCTACTATGAAATTTCAACTATGCTCAATATATTTTACTTAATCAGTGCAAGCTTACTTTCATATGTTTTGGTTTTTATATGAATCAACATGCTGTCAGCCTATACTAGGAACACTATATTTAGTTGGCAAAGGATGACATTATTATATGTAATACCAAAACATGCAGTAACATTCCTGATGTTTCACTTTGGAGCATATGATTTTTCAACGATGATTGTCTATGTTTACCAACAAGGTTGACTTCCCTGCATTTCTTGCCTGTAGGTTAAGGGAGGAGAGGACAAAACGGATTGAGAGGTTCAAAACCAGGCTTCGTCTTCTTATTCCCCCCCTGGTAGAGCCATCCCGAAATGATGCTGCACCTGGAAACTGAATTTAGCAATGGTGGTGTGAGGCCACGTTACCGAAACATGACACAAAGCTTGATTCTTTCTCTCTATCTTGCTCTCTTCTGAGCTAGGATAATGGTTGGCTTCATGACAAATCAGTCAGTAGATAAGGACAGTTCTTGTGAGTGAGAAAAATGTGAAGCACTCTAATTTTGTAGCAGATTTGTTAGTGAGTCGATGAGAAACTTGTTTAATTGGTCTGTTTATATATAGATATAGAATGCTGCTGTAATGTTTGTGCAACCTTGAAGCGGAATGGAGAATGTTGTTCGTAACAGAAGTGGAGAAGTTAGACAAGACATGTCTCTCTCAGGAGTAGCAGTTTCACTGGTGTGAAAGATGGACGATTGAATATATTAAAATTCTTGATCTAAATTTTCAATGTTCCTTAATTTTTTGTTTTTCCGAATTTGGGAGAGAAGGGGCTAAACGTGGTACTTGGTGTGATTAGCATCATATTGTCTGACACAATTTCGATGCGTCATCAGATCATCTCTGCCATCATTTTAATATTCTTTCAGATATACCTTGTTAAAAACGGTGAAATTTCTTGGCCTTTTAGCCTGTGGGAACACATGAAAATTGATCTTGTCAAAAGACTCAAGTAGCCAGTTAAGAGAAGGAAATAAAAAATCAAGTCAATAATTAATCGAGTCTAAATAATAAAGTTTAAAAGGTTTGTGTATATTGGACTCTTCTTAACTCAAATTATTTAGTCAACGAAAAATTTGGTAAAAAAAAGCAGTGATGTCACAACCACCCATCCAATCCAATTGAAGCCACAACATCATTATTATTTAATTATATTACTAATCATATATACCTACAATGACATCCATCAACTACTACCCATTTTATCTTCATTTTTTTATCAGTTTTTTTTTGGTCTTTTACAAACCAATTCATACTTTAATAGATTATTATTATTATTATTTTGTAGAATTCAACAGATAAGAATGGGAGTTTGAAAGGCTTCTTAAAAGTCAACAAGAATTGTTAATCTATAAATTTCAACGCATATCGATCTTAAATACCTCTGAAATTCTCTTTCATTGCATTTTGCGTATAAAGCATGCTATCACCACCACCGCTTATTCTCACCCTTTGACACCCGTGTTTTATTTTTCATTTTTACGATTTGTTTATTTCTAAAGAAAAGAATAATTTCAAAGAGATAGGAAAAACTAAGTCAATTATATACTTTTAATGATCTTTTTTTTTTTTATTGATATCATGTCAGAATACTATCGGAACCAACTGAAATAGGATTCTGAAATTCAATCTGAATTTCTAATTTCAAAAGTGAAAGAGGGTTGAGAAAACCTGTTTTAAATCTAGGACTTGAAAGCGGTTTGGGCGAGGGGTGGTCTTATAGCACTACGCCACCCCTGCTTAACGCCACTTTCCGTAAAATTTAATTGTGTATGTGATGTAGTAATCCAAAGTATTTGCTAATATGTCGTGTGAATGATATGAATACCTATCAGCCACAAAGACTTGGTGCTCTCACCAAAGTTTTTTCCAAGACATAGAAGTTGGCTGTTTGGATGTGAAAATGATTTACATGAAACCAGACAGGAATTAATGAAGGGGTCCTTGACCAAGTCCACAATTCATTAAGTGTTTTTGGATTTTGTTTGACGTATCATATCGTATCAATTTGGAGTAATATAAAAAATCGAAAAAGTGGAAACCCCCATGCCCACTTAATCAATGAGTGTGTTACATTCAATTACTTGCCTAGGAATAGATAATCTCCACTCCCCACCATGAATAATGGTCTATATCTCAATCTTTGAAAGTAAAAAGTAAGCACAACCCAAAAAGGAGAAAAGAAAGGATAGGTTCATTTTTGACAGAAGATACGACACACATCTCTTTGAATTGAAAAGATTGTGGATCGTTCCCTTTAGAACAAGTCTTGGCAAATTAATTAATTTGTGGGTATGAAATCACAGGTGAGATAGACATAAACCATAGCACCAAATCATTGGTTGAAATTCAATAATGGTGGTTGAGCTTTCCATTCTCAACGTAACCCCTTTTTCATTATAATTCCCAACAAGGATTTTCAATACCAAACTCATGTATGCATGCATGGGACCCGTTCCATCATCCTATCCCATTCTATATATGGTGACTGACCTCCTCACACCTTGAAGAGCCACCACGCATGATGCATCATCATCTCTGTATCATTAATTTGTATATGCATATATATCATACATGCATGCATGCATCAAAGATCAAACCATAATATATACTGAAAATACATACGAAGCTCTTGTGAGAGAAGTCACGTGGTATGCAAAAGCATTAAAAGCATACATAGTAAGTAAATAATAATAGCATGAGAAGAGAAGATATTAATATGTACTTGGGTCCGGTGTTAACTCATAATTGGGAGTCCAAAAAGGGTACCCCACTTTAAGGGACACATTCATCAATATGACATTCCTGTCCTGACTAAAACTCACAAAAACAAAGGCCATCCTCTCTTTCCCTGAACCCACGCTGCTAATTTTAACATTCAATATGGGCTTACTTTGAATGAAATCATTAAAAAAGAGTGCAGACGCGAAGTTCCCCCTCTATTAAAAGCACGCTTTCAACCACGCCCAAATATACTTTGTTAATTATTAATTATCCACCAACCATTCATTCCATTTAACAATACTACTAGTATTACTAATACAAATCCATCCACATATAAGTTAATATTAACAAGATCCATTCATTTTCTTTCTATTTTCCAAACATGGAAAATAAAATGACTACAATGCTTCAGTCTCTTTCTAACATTCTAGGATAGGACTACGAAAGTATTTGATTTCTTCTTTTCCTTCTTTCTTTGTTTTTTCAAAAAAAATAAACAAATAAAATATTCTCTCAAATAGTATCCCTCAACCGTCTAATTATCTCTATTCAATTTGTTCTTTCTGATTCTATCACCACAAAAATCCAGAAAGAAATCCCTTCAACATTACAAAAATTAATCATCCCCATCACCAAACGTGTTTAGAGTCACAAGACTTGTGTATGTACAAAAATAAAAAATTAAAAAAGAAACCCAATTAAGACCAACAAGAGGACCAAAAAAGTCCATCGCCACCATTGACCAAAACTTTCCAACTATTTCTCTGAAGTTGAAGTTGTGGACTGGTGACCACGATTCTGGTTGTGAGAAAATGGAAAGAACCTGGGTCTGGTGAGGGAGAACCCCGTGGCTTTGGAGGGAGGGTCGGTGCTGGCCGCGGCTGTTGTAGTGGTGGTTGGAGGGTTGGTGGTGGTGGTGGCCACCCGCTCACAAGATGGACACATGGTGAGTGTTGTGGCAGGTAATTGCATGTAAAATGGGTTGGAAGTCTTCAAAGCTCTCAATTCTTGAAGCTCTTTGTGTAGTCTTCTGTTCTCTTCGGTCAGTGTCTCGCAACACCTCTTCAAGTACTCGCAATCTACCTCAGTTTGCTTCAACTTGGTCCTGCCAACAAATTATAACAATTCACTCACTTGATTCCATTCAAATAATCTAATCTAATCAACAAAAGACGACTTAAACATGTATACAAACATTAATAATACCTTGCCCTTCTGTTCTGAAACCAAACTTCCACTTGGCGAGGACGCAGATTGAGTTGCTTTGCAAGAGCAAGCTTTTGTTTCTACAAATCAACAACCATCAAGATACTGTCAAAAGCAGTCAAAACCACACGAGAAAAAGCGACAAACATGAATGAAAACTTACAGGATTGAGGGTATTGTGTTCTTTGAAACTTTCTTCAAGAAAAGCAGACTGTTCTTTGGAGAGCCTGAGTTTCTTCCTGGTACAGCCATTCTCATCCTCATCACTGGCTCTTGAAGAAGCTCTCTCAGTCTCCAAATCGTTGTTACCCACAGCACCGCTGCCGGTACCATCAAAGTCTCTCTTGTTATTGTGGCCGCCACTGTAGATGCAAAAATCCATCTGAAAAGAAGAGGCAGCGCTGTGGTTGGGTGAAGAAGAGGCTGCACCCCCATCTTGATCAGTCTCCACTTGATCAAGTGCTAGAGGGAATTTGTTGACGTCAAACCCTCCACCACCAGCCGCTTCTACGCCGGTAATGGCAAGCAGCTGTACTGAAGATGGATTACGCGGGACAGGAGTATTGGGTAGCAGATCAAGCTGAACAATAGGTGCTTCTGCTTCAGGTGATGCCTGATTTTGACGATCATCATCTTCTTCTTCTTGACTCTGTTTACTGTTAACATTTGGACCGATCGATAAGCCCATGCAAAACCCTAAGCTCTTGTTGGCGACATGATCGTGAGACTTCTCCATGAACCCAAAAGCCTTGGATGTATCTCCTAAACTCAAACCAAGCTCCATATGATTCTTTGCATAAGAAGATACAAGACAAGAGAA
This sequence comes from Dimocarpus longan, assembly GCA_022984855.1. Classification (NCBI taxonomy): domain Eukaryota; kingdom Viridiplantae; phylum Streptophyta; class Magnoliopsida; order Sapindales; family Sapindaceae; genus Dimocarpus; species Dimocarpus longan. The sequence continues at coordinate 25,207,435 of CM041022.1, forward strand.
AGAGAAGTGGTTTATACGGTTATAGAGGTTTTTGGTTTGAATGGAGTAAAAAGTAGAAAGGGCTTATAGAGATTCTAACATAATTTGTTTAATATATAATGTAAACGCACACCCAAACAGTCATTTTTTTTCCTTTTCTTTTCACAATTTTCTTGTGAGAAAGTGGTTTGACCGACAAACCCAGGTTGACAAACACACGTGAAACCCTAATTCTATAGGAGGAGAGGGTTCCTATAAGGTATTGGTTGCCAGCCCATCTCCACTCTCCTCCCTAGCGCGTGACCGACATGGATACCATCTTACGGTCGGGTCTATGCGTCTCCTTCTTGGAACTACACAATTTTATATTCTACTCCCTTTTTAACCATATATAATCTTTATATCATACGTTTGATTAAATCAATCTATTTTTCACATTTATTATTTATTTTATTTAGAGGTATAAAATATGTCCAAAAATCTCCGGGTTAATTTACACATTAGTAAGTGTACAGTGCACTTGATGAAAATATTGAACCAACGTGGTGTGGCTGTTTTGGAATCTGAGATAAGCGTTAGGATAGGTCTTCTCTTAATCCTTTTTAGGGTAAAGAATATCTGTAAAGTTGTTTTTCTGTATTTCGGTATGTTGTCAGCTAATCTGCTGATTTCTGCATTTTTTTTCGTTCTTTTTACCCTTCAATTCCATTTCCTTCTTGTGCGTTTTGGCTCTTTTTTTTTTTTTTCAAGGAAAAGTTTTCTATTAATTCATGATTACCTGATTTGCTATAGTATATAAGTCTTCAAAGATAGAGTCAAATTCACTAACACCAATCAAATGATTGTCATAATTCAATTATATCCACATGAAGACTTTTGTGATACGAACCTATTACCTATCATTACATGTCTTGACCGAGAATCGAACTCCTTTTGTCTTGGTCTCCTGATTCAAATTGAAGAGTCAAACTAGCCGGCAACTTATTAATGGAGGTAGCTAGCTATGTTTTCAGTGTTTGAATATTGAATGTATATGATCCCCCTTACGCAGAACATGTGCATAATAAATTAGGCCTCCATACTCCCTTTGAAATAAATATTTCTGATTGAATTTCTTTCTTTCTTTCTTTCTTTTTGGGGTAGGGGACTGCAGGTGAAAAGATTTTTCAAGCTCTCTTCCATGTAGATAATGCATGCTGTACTTAATTGATTGATATGGTGACAAGCATAATCAATAGTATTAATTATTTCTAATTATATGACCATCAACATATATTACAAGATTGCTTCTACTTCTAGCATCGCTAAACATTCATTTTGTGGTTTATCCGACATCATTTAAAATCATGGACACATCCACCATAGTGAACATAATGTTTGCAATTTATTGCTATAAAAACCTTCATGATTGTGAATTGATGATCGTGACTGACATCTTTCCATGGACCAATACTTATTTCCATGCATAATTATTCCTAGAAACATTTCATGTCACACAACAATTATAATGTTTTCTTGCATGTATGTATATATTTCAATCCTCCACGATTACACCCGTGTCATGCTGTTCTATTCAACCTACTTAACAATTAAGCTTTGTGACAATTAATTAAATATTAACACAAGGCTAATGATCGTTACATCATGTATTATAAAAAGAACTGAGCATGTAATTATTCAAATGATTAATATCATAATAATAACTTAATGTAAAATGTATTAATAGTTTAAAGCGAGGCTGCTGACTCACCAACCAACACAACACAAGCACAGGTCACCAAGAAGCTTCACTTGACAATATATGGCACTGGCTTTAGAGGAAACGTGTTTGAAGTTTGAAACGCTGGTCCCTTGGAAATCAAAGGATCATGCAAATGGATGATTGGCTTGGATTACGCTATCTTAACTCAAAACAAAAGACAGATATTTGACCATAACTGGCTCCTTTTTTTTTTTTTAATGGTCAGGCACATGTCAAATCCAATAGATTTTTTCAGCCCAAGATTGCCTTTTTGTTTATCCAAGAATTTACTTTTACAGATTTGCTTTTTACCTCTCGGAGGTCCGTCCTGCTTAAACCTTTGCGGTATATATATATATATATAAACATTAAAATTTTTACGATCAAATTTATCTAATTTAAAAAAATAAAAATTAATTAATTAAATTTATCTATTATATTTAAATTAAATATAAATAATAATTTATTTTATAAGAGAGACTATAAAGAATAAATTTAATTGTTTGGTTATTACATTTTAAAATTAGATATATCTAATTATAAAAGTTATCTATATATAATTATATATATTTTTTAAATTTTAATTTAAATTTATATCGAAATGATATGATATATAAGTTATTAATTTTATATTAATTATTATATCACTTTATGATTTATAAAATATCAAGCATAAAAATAACACATTAAATTAATGACTTAACATTTATATCATTTTTAAAAAAATATAACAATTGAATCTTAAATCATATGTAAAAATACCAAAATATCCTCACAATAAATGTAATAATTGAATCATTTTTAAAAAATGTAGTCGCCTCACCAATTTTATCAAGGGTATTTGTGTAAAAAAAAATAAAACTTGTAACTCAATTATTAACTTTATTGAAACGAGACAATATTATCAATCCAATATTCAAAAATATCGTTCGGTGATATTTTTTTTTAACATTACTATACATATTATCTATAGATGGAGGATTAGCGCTAGCTTTTATGGATCAGCGCTAGCTTTTATGGGTTTTCATGCCTGGGTAATTACCATAGTTTAAGGTTTTCTGTATTTTATTAATTAGTTTAAGAGAGGCTAATATGTTATGGCCTATCAACTTCTAAATGTTATGTTGTATCAATATAACCGTATAGATAACAAATTTATCGAAAGTTACCATAAATTTAATGTTCAACTAATTATTTTCACTAAATGTGTAAGATTAATCCCCAGCTAGCTGAGAGATGTATGTACATGTAGTCATATATGTAGCTGAGCGCAAGAGATGAGACATTGAGGATAGCTAACAAGGAAAGATAGCAGTAGTAAGAACCATAATTGAGAGGAGGGTTAACTAGGGGGAGGGAGGGGTGGAACCTGAAACTCTGAAAGGGAGAGGATGAGGAACGGCTGGTCCCAAGGCCAAAGCGAACTGAAAAACGGAACAGAAAGAAAGACAGGAAAAGAGTGGGACAGTAACAGGTGTCTAGCTTTTGGGGTCTTAGCAATAATTGAGACCCTCTTAGGGTCCTTTTATTGATTATAAGTTTTTTCTTTTTGAGGGTTTTATGACCGCCCACTACCTACCACATCATCATCCTTACATTTGTCACGCTTTTACCATCGTTGCAATAATTGAAAACCATGCGAACCCCTCCCTCCCTTCGCTCTCTTTAATTATTATCAACCTATTTATGCTAGCTGCTTTTTCTTTTCTCTCTGTGCGTGTGCGTGTGCGTGTGCGTGTGCGTGATAGAGATCAGATGGACATGAGACAACATGAAATTTCTCCTCATAGAGGATGGACAAAACAAATGAAATTTGCATATATACAAGTAAGGAAGTAAATATCGGTTTAGTTATACATATTGAAGTCGTAGAAATATTATTGAAATTTGATATTATAACGATATTTTAGATATTGCTATATATATAATTATACTTTGGTTAATGCGTCGAAGAAAAAAAAAGAAGATATAATATGGAAGTAGTAGATTGTACGTGGCATGCATGCAGGATAAATAATAATAAAAAATAAAAAATAAAAAAAACGAAGGGGAAGAAGAAGTAACTAGATGGGCAGTGGCTTCCTAAGTAGACAACCTAACCAGTCTAAAGTCTCCAAAAAAAAAAAAAATGAGACTAACAACATCATTTAATTTGACAATCCAAAGATGGTACTGTGACTTGTCAACTTTATTAAACCTATCAACTCTGACTGGTGTGGTGGTAATAAGAAAAGTAAAGAATCCGCCCAAAATATTTAAGAGACTAGAAAAATATTGCAGCAGAAGAAAATCTTGTTGCGAATCTTACTGGATTGAAAAAAGTGCCCTCCAACTTACGCAATTACCCCTAATTATAGTCCCTAAACAGAGGGGTGTTTTTGGGTACTTGCGAAAAGAGGCGCGTGGTGTAGTGTCGTAGGGGATGGAACCCATTGTGAAAAAGTCAATTCGTGGGTGAGAAAGCAGTCACGTGAAGATGGCGTGGCAGCGATGGAGACCGGTAAATTTGGAAATGTAGTGTTTGATTGGTGAAAATGAGGTGGACCAATGAGAAGAAGCCCAGTCAGAGGGAGAGGTGAAAAATATGTGGGGCTGGGACAAGTGCACCTTGTGAAGGAGACAAGTCCCAACACAAGCAATCATTAGTACGGATCTCTTTTACTTATTATTCATCATTTGATATTCAATTCAATTCAATTATGTCTCTCTTTTTTAATATTTAGATAAATTATCTTGTAATATTTAAAAATAAGGAGTACAAAACAATCAATATTTGAATATGAATAAAGAAATATATTGTTGAGAATCAGAAATGTGATGTGAAGTAAAAATGTAATATAAGAGGATGATTGAGATGGAGAGAGGTCCACAACACAAGCAATAATTATAGGAGTGATTGAATGGTTTTGGTGTAACCTTTTGCCTTGTTTGGACAGCCCTCATCTGTCCTTGTCAATCTTCACATCTTCCCACTCCTCTCATCATTGCATTGCATCTGCATGCTCTCCCCTTCCCTCCTCTTCATTTTTTTATTTATTAATTTTGGATTAAACATTACTGATATGGGAGCATGAGGAGTGAAAAGACTAAAAACAGAAGAAACACACTGCCCTAAGTCCAAAGCAACTAAAATGGGGGTTGTGATATCACACTCGATGATGATCAGTCTCATGATCTCCTCCGTGATCATCTTTCTGATAACAAAATAAATACAAAAACACATAGGAAAACTGATGACAAAATGATAATATAGATGACAAAAGCATAATAAAAGATTGGATTAAAACTTAAGTGGGGTTTGGTGGGGGACCTTGTGCTGTTGTTGTCTACATTTGCAGAGGGAAGAGGGAGAGAGGACTGATCGAAAACCTCTCCATTATAAGTCACATCAACTTCAACAACGCGTGCAGCCCCAGATTACATTCAGTCAATGCTCATCATTGCTTTTCTCCTTCCCAACTCTTCATTTTTCCCCATCATCGAATCTTTCATTCTTCATCGTCACGCTCTGTATGGGGTTTTCAGCAAATATTGGATACACATTTTCCCCACTCTCCATGTCCCACCCCAACTATGTCATATTCTAATATGATTTAATGGTCGAAATCACACAAATGTATTGCTCTACGTATATCTAGCGTATGAAAGTACATCAGATAAATGCACAATATACACTCTTTTGATAGTTACATTGTTATGGGTATTGTTGGAGTAGCATGAATGGGCTGATAAAAGCCCGAGATTGATCTAGAGAATTGACCCAATAGATGAAAGCCCAGCTCGTTAAAGGCCCAACGCATCAAACGTCTAACTCATCAAACATGCAACTCGTAGATACGAGCTCTCAGGACATTCAGCTTTCATAAATAAGTTCCTAGTTCGCTGATTTCAGATCGTCCAGCTTGTAGAAACGAGCTCTTTGTCTGCCGTTACAGTTCTCAAGTCACTGGTTGACCATGGTCAGAGCTCCTTAATATCTAGCTCCAAAATGTTCGAAACGAGATCTAACCCGTGGCTTGATATGCACGTAAAAGAGATTTTTTTCAGATTTAAGGAAAAAAAACTTAACTTAAGGAAAAACTCAACTACCTTAGTATGGTGAAAAATTAAGATCTTACTTTTACTAGATTTGACCTTACATTGGTGGACGTCAGTCTTGACAATGTAATCGTTATAAATTTCTTGTTTTAATTGTAATAGTACTATAGTCTCCCACTCTATAAATAAATGTTGAAAATTATTTGTAAGATAAGTAATTAATAATTTACTGCTCTTTGTCAAAATAATCAAAGAACAGTCGTGAACGCAGACATCTTTTTTAACCGAATCACGTAAAAATCTTTTCGCAACAGTGTACTTCCTCTTCATACTTTTCTTTTTTCTTTTGTTTTGCCTTATTTACTGGAACTGGGTGAAGAATCTAAGTCGACTGAATTCATACGTCGACATATACGAAACCCGTTAAATAATATAATGGTCAAAAATTACAATCCATCATCGATGTCGGGAGTTGACTCATTTGATCTTATTGACTAACATAATTTAGGTTTCTATATTGACTGAATGACCAAAAACGAGATACATCATCTAAAGCTTGAGGCTTATGAATCGTCTGACTTTATAATTCAAATGGGTCAATCCCTATTTTCAGCTAATTAGACGAGGTCCAATATATTTTCTAGGGCTACCCACGATTCGGTTGATGACTCAAGACCGAGCTTTACTTATGAAGCCCACGAATCAGCCTTGGAGGCCTAACTTTCCATTTTACTCAATAATCTGCATGACTTCACTCTTAAAAAAAGATCACTTGTAAAAGAGAATATGGAAATACTGAGGATGTAAAGCCCACTATTCGAATTTAAGGATCCAAGGATCAGCTCAAGATCCCCTAGATCTCTTAAGATCCGATCTTCTCAATATCACCAGACATGGAAAGTGCCTAAAGGAGAAGACCCTTCTCTACCTATAAAAGGGACCTTTAACTCAAAGGCAAAAGACATGAAATATGGAGAAAAGAACTTTTCCCTTCAGACAGTTCACTGGAACCCTCGTTAGGATCTCTTTAAGTCATACAACACCTACAATCACGATAAACCGTTTCTCCTTGAGGTCATCCACCCTTCGTGCCGAACCATCGCCATAAGCTCCCCTCCGACATTAGTTTAATCTTCGTATACTTATTCTATCTCTCTATTAATCAAATTGCCTACTAACTTGAGCGTTGAAGTGTCTACATTTGACACCACACTGGTGTCCAAGTTACTCTCGCTCATTTGTTTGATTTGTACATGATACGAATTGTTAAGTTACCAAAAAGTTAATAAACGAGTCCTGTTTCACGTCAGTATATCGTAGAACGATCCAATACAAATAATACTCAATTATCATGCATTAATTTGTTTATTAAAATAGCATCTAACGAATAATTTTTTTTCCCTTTATTTGAAAAGCACTAATGTATAATTTAAGCATATACATATGAAATGATGATATATCATGATCAGCAAATATTATACGTACCCTAGAGTTTTTTATTTACACACTACTGTCTACTGCATGCATATCATAGTCGTGTATATAAATATGCTGCATTTTGCATCAAATTGGTGTCAAAAGTCGAGGGACATGTCAATCACTTGCTTACTTGCAATTATTTCTTAAAATTTATGCAACTTTAACCGACTTTCTACTGATATATATATCTCAATAATTAATAGTCCAAGGGTCCTACTCTTTAAAGACTATTTTGACTGCCATCATATGTATACATGTCCTTCAACTGGCAAGTTAAATTAAAACAGTGACAAAACTTCGACCCAAGGAAGAATGGCTTTTCACTTTATCATTTCCTTATTTTGTCTGCTCAACAAAATAATATCCATGGAACAATAATTGATATGTTCGATCCTGTGCTGTGAATTTGATCACTGTTTTCTTTCAAACGAACCATATTTGTGGAAGCTTTAGCCAAATAATGAGAATGAAAAGCTTGAAATATAAGCATCTCTCGTGTGGTTCAATCATAACATTTGTCTGGAGCAATCATGATGGAAAGAGATCAGATGCCCTTTATCATCACTGTCAACCCCATCACCATCACGTTCATAATCATCATAATCATCATCTTCATCGTCTCCATCATTACCAATTTTCATCAGATACCCTCCAACAAGGACCCCACTTATCACCAACACAAGTTGGCTAGACACGGATTATTATTCTAATCCTACAAATAATAACGTGGTTCCCTATGTGGCAGTGTTGTAGGGCTCAAGTGTTGCGGGAATGTTGTTTTCTATGCACCAACATTGCACAAATACAGGCACAAAATCACTTGACCACTCAATTTCATAATTGCCTTCCTCATGATCATTTTCCTTTTTTCTTTCACAATTAACATATTCAAATCAAACGACAAATTTTCTCAACATGCTATAATGTTATTATCATATGTTTTCTTTTGTCCTGGCTTGCATAGTGACTACCCTTTACATATATCTAGTCCAGGTCAATAATAATTAATTTCCTGGACTTAAAGGGATGCTCTTTCCTTTCCATTCTAATCATTTCTAATCACGATGGGTGCATTGGACGGTTTGGACCATCAACTTTAATTTTTTAATAATAGCTGGTAAAGATCAACATGCACCTTGAACATCAACTCATTCTATAATTCAAGTTTCATATAAACATTATTTCATAAATCAGACTATTACTTCACTTTTCATTTATATTGCTTGTAAGTATTCAAGTCTCACGTTACATATTTATTAACAGAGTTTTTCTACTATAAGGACGAACTGATTTTAACAACATAAATTTCAATATTTTGAGCTATTGAATGTATTAGCTTTTTCATAATTAATATTTGACATTAATATTAGTTTGTCCTTATAGTAGAAAGATTTTTTTATCAATACATGTAAATAGTTTTCTTATTGTATTATAAAATTTATGGGATTAGATTTCTATGTTGCACATGTAGCATTTGATCTTAAAAGATGTCAGACATATTTGTTACCATTATTATCCAATTACGTTGTAATTATATGTAAACAAAAGAAATTTTATGTCTATACCTTTTTGATATCTCGATTCATTTGTAAACTGGGCTAGCATACTAGACTACACAGGCCCATGTTAGTCAAAGCCCAGAGAATGTTGGACTTGGACATGATCATGGAAATTGGCCTGATCTATACAAGAACTTTTGCACAAAAATTCTCTCAATTTCAAATGGATGTTGGACAAGGCATGTCAATCTTTATTTTTGCATAATATACACCTACAACACGAAACACTAATGTCTATTGAATGGAACACCAGCTTCTATGTTCCAATGCAAACCACATGTAGAGACTCAAAACAAAACACCTTAAAACAAGATAAAGAGTTGCTGTTATGATCAAAGTCAGACTAACACATTCAGTTGTATCCATCAAAGCTTGTACAATGATCCCAAATTTATTTGAAGCAGTATCGGACTTCATACATGTATTCAGACATGAGATTACAGAAATGCAAAATATCTAACAATTAGAAACGAAAGAATAAGGAAAAAAAGAACCCTGCTAAAGTACAATATCTGGACAAGGAATTTAAGTGATCTTATGATTTTCTGCTTCTTCAGCTAAAGCTCTAAAGATCATCTCAACCTTCTCCTTCTACGCTCACGGGAAACTCCACTAGGAGCCAAGGTGCTTCCACTAGAAGATGAAGTTGGTAGTGTGGTTGAATTAACCTCTAGAGCAGTATCTGTTGTCTGGTTGTTTAAGTGTGCCACATTAGCAGGAACATCATTTCTGAGCGACCTTAAAGCAGAGGAGGGCATTGCAGAATCGATTTCAGCAACAGTATCCACAGACAGGCTTCCAGGTTGAACAATAGCAACAATACTAGAAGTTGAATCCCTATCAACATGTGAAGATTCTTCATTTCTTCCAACCTGTCGGTTGCTAATATATGCCTCGAGATCCTCCACTAATCTTTCAGCAGAATCCATTGCAGAATTCAATGCAGAGGAAAGAGAAGAAAACGAAGCAGCTCCATGTAATAACAATCTTGAAACTTGAAAACGACGGCGCTGGTTGCCCTCTGTCCCTGTGGTGGGCAATACTCGCGAAGTAGTATATCGACTAGACAAGGTATTGGTTGTTTCACTTGTGATTTGTGCACCATCCAGTTGCTGAGACCTTCTTCGATCCCCCACTGCACTCACTATATGGCTAACTATCTCAATTGGAGAAGAAAATGCTCTCCGACTAATAAGCTGCTGTCTGACACTCTCAATTCTGGGTGCTTTGGGCCTGGGAGGGAGCTCCAAACAGGGCTCCTTTGACTTAGACTTGCTAGGACTGGTATTGCTCCCATTACCATATATTGGAATAATGCTTGCATCTGTAACGTCTCCCTTACACACAGGGCATTCCTTCACATTTGCATGAGCATATGACAGTTGATAGTAGCAAGGCCAACAAAACAAATGACCACAGCAGGTCAATATGGGATCTCTGGCCATGTACAAGCATATATTACAATCAAAAAAGGCCCCACCCGATTTCTTAGGTTCTGTATCCATCTCCAATGCCTTTGCAACCAAATGGCCACTATCCCATTTGCCAGTTTTCCGGTCATCAACTGTCCTTTCCTGGGAATCAAGACCAACCTCACCAGAAAACACTCTACCTTCGCTATGAACATCAGCCACACTTTCCGACTGTTGCACAAAAATGTTCAAGGGTGGAGGGCTACTTTGACCTTGCCTCCACCTCTGCCGTTGTCTAGCCCTGAAGGTGACGGCTTCAAGTTGTCTAATACGTTCTTCAATGCGCCCATGGGCTGTTTCCAATTCACTCAGTAAAGTTCCCAACCCCAAGATAGAATCATCAGGTGGGTCCAAATTTAGATCAAGATCCATTGTCTCTTCTCTCATATTATTTTCCATAATCGAACGCAAATCAGCATACAAAACTACAGCCTGAATTGCATCTCTCCCACGTCGTCTTCAATGCAACAACATGTTCTACAAAACCCAAAATAACATCAAATCCTAAGCCACTACAATCAACTGACATGGAAACAACAAACCATCCTAGTGCTAGTTATAAAAAAAAAAGCCATATACTAATACCAAAAGAAGATTACTTGATTATTGATTCAAAATTAAATTAATCGAGGTAAAGCAAAAAAGGATCAAACTTTGAGTTTCCTGATCAAACCCAGATACGGGAAAGCTGTCATCTTTTGATTCTCTCAATGTTTCTGACAAATCAAAACAAAACGAAACAGATAATCAAAGGAACAGAGTAAGAAGAAAAAAGAAAAGGAAACCTGGGTTTGAGTGATGAGTATTGTATGGATTCACAGCTTCTAGTATTCTGTTACATCAAATAAACGAGGGCAAGAGTATATCAGCCGACGAGCAATTCAGGTTTTTGAGTTTTTTGTTTATTTAATAAACAAATAACACGTTTGGGAGATCCAAATTGAAAACTAACCTTCTTTCGAATCAATTGTAAAACTGACTTTTTGTTGACGAAAATGCCCCTTTTATATCAAGAGAGGCACCCACATGTCTTCTCACTCTTTGCAACTCTTGGCTCTCTCTTCCTCTTCTTTTCCTTCTTCATTCACTCGAATCACCCACATATCATGCATCTCGACCTGACCCAAAAGGAAAACTGGTGGCAGCAAGAGTGAGGACCCGTAGTCCCGGCAGCTGGTGCGGGGATGAAAATTTTCAGTGAGAAAGAGGCGCTGGTGAAGTCTCTTAACAAGTACGTGAAGGTGGTGGGGACCCAACACTGTTTTCTTCTCTTTGAAGAGCTTGGCAAGAATGACTAGTGGCTCCAATGTCTTGAGGTATCCACTCTTTATCTGGGTTCTTGGAAAAATTTTCAACTTTTTTCTGTATGTGCATTGGTTTGCTTTTGCTGGTGTTTTTAGTGGTTTTAATGAACTTGTTATATAGTTTGATATGTTCAATGTTGATGATGTATAATGTTAGTCAAATTGAGTTCAAAATTTGATTTTTTTAGTGTAAATGTCTTAACGTGTTGATTCTTTCATGTTGGTTCCTTGAAAAATTTCAGCTTTTAGTGTGTGTCTATTGGTTTGCTTTTGCTGGTGTGTGTGTGTTGTGTTTTGATGAACTAATGATAGTTTGATAAGTTGAATGTTTGATGTGTAATATTAGTGAGTGAAAATTTTGATTTGTTTAGTGTGAATGTTATGAGGTGTTGATCCTTTTACGTGTTCTTGAAGAAAATTTCAGCTTTTAGTGTGTATGTATCGGTTTTGTGTTTGTTGGTGTTTGTGCTTGATTGTGGTTTTTGTGTTGATGAACTCATTGAACCATCAACTTAAAATTTTTTAATAATAGCTAATACAGATCAACATGCACCTTAAACATCAACTCATCCTATATATTCAAGTTTCATTTATTTCTTACGTTATTTCATAAATCAGACGGTAATTTTACTTCTCATTTATATTTTTTATAAATATTTAAGTCTCATGATACATATAGTTTTTCTATTACGAGAACAGATTGATTTTAACAATATTAATTCCAACATCGTGGGTCACTGAATGTATTAACTTTTTTCACAATTAATACTTGACATTAGTATCAGTTTGTCTTAATAGCAGAAAGGCTCTTTATCAACATATATAAGTAGTTTTCTCCCTGTATTATAAAATTTATGGGATTAGATTTCGACATTTTGACAGATTTGTTATCATTATAGTCAAATTATGTTGTAATTATATGTAAACTGAAGAAGTTTTATGTCTGTTCCTTTTTAACTGGGTAGCATACTGGCATTGGCTGGCCCGTATTAGTCAAGGCCTAGTAAATGTTGGACTTGGCCCACTTTGCTGGCATGGGTTGTTGCACCACTTCCATTGCCAACCCCATCTACGATAGTGGCCCGTTTTCTGTACAAAAACTTTTGCACAAAAATTCTCCCGATTTCAAATGGATGTTGGATGAGGCAGTATTTGTTGGAACTCTAAACCAGTTGCCTTGGTCAAAGAGTTTTTTCAATTAGTCAAAGTTCAATATTTTGGAAGCATCAAAGTCTTTTAATTGAATTAAATTATCTTGAAAATGTAATGTTTTATTTAATGTTATTTTTTTGAAATTAGTTTTTTTAGACTTCTCTTGTAATGGCTACATAAGCCAAGTTTTGTTTTAGCTGAAATAAATTAAGAAGAAGAAGTTTAAATTGTTCTCCAGTTATATTTTTCTTGTTCATTACACTTTCCAAATATCAGATCATAAGCTTACAATTGGTACCAGAGCATTGCTTTTTTAAAATGGCAACAAGAAATATAGCCACTTCATTTCCACATACATTCAATGGAGAAGATTATGATTATTGGAGCAGCAGATTTAAAGTTTGGTTGAAAGCATTCGACTTATAGAGTATAGTTAACAAAGGGTTTATTGAACTTGAAAATGAAGAAGCACTAAGTGATGCTGAGAAGAAAGTTTTGGTGGAAAATCGAAAAAAGATACAGATGCTCTCAATCAAATTAATCTTGTAATAGAAAAAGTGGTGTATGAAAGAATTTACAAAGCAAAAACATCGAAATAGGCTTGAAAGATTCTTCAAAAGGCTTACAAAGGTGATGAACAAGTTAGAAATATCTGGCTTCAGATTTTGAGATCAGAGTTCGACAAATTGGAGATGAAAAAAAATAAAAATGTTGCAGAGTATTTTACTAAAGTCAATTCTGTTGTGAATCAAATGGCCTCAAATGGTGAAGTTTTAGATGATCTCAGGATCGTTCAAAAGGTCCTTCGTTCTCTTCCAGAGAAATATTTTAACTTGGTCACTGTTATTGAGCAAACAAGAGATCTCAAGAGCTTGAGTTTGGAAGATTTACATGGAGTTTTGAAAGCCCACGAAGTGAAGATTAACTTGTTGTTTCCCCTATCACAACAACCTAATCAAGCTCTTAAATCTCAAGTGACAACTACAGGAGGTCGCGGTTCATCAAATCGTAGCAGGGGTAAAAATTTCAAAGGACGTGGTGATTCTAGTTCTTGTGTAAGAGGAAGAAATAATATGCACAATGATAGTCATCAGAATGATAACAATGGAAAGTCTTAACAAAGAGGAGGAGAAGGAGATCGTGACTATCAAAGAGGCCTAGGACGTGGTTATATTGAGTGCAATTATTGTCATAAACCTGGACATAAAGTTGTTGATTTCTGGCACAAACAAGTAGATGATAAGAAAAATGGCTACATCGAGTGTGATTACTACCACAAGCCTGGGCATAAAAGTACAAATTATTGGAATAAGCAAGTAGATGACAAGAAAAATGAAACAAGCCTTATTCACCAAAGCAAGAATGAAGAGACTTTGTTGATTGCTTCTCATGACAGCCCTGTTAATGAAGTGTGATATCTTGATAGCGGTGCTAGCAAACACATGATAGGTAACAAAAAAATATTTTCTGTTTTATCTAGAATTGATCGTGGTGAAGTAATAATTGGTGATGCTAGTACTCATAAAATTGAAGCTGTTGGTGAGATTTCTTTTAAAACAAAATTTGGAAATGTTGAGAAAATGTCTAAAGTTTATTTTGTTTTTGGTTTGAAAAGTAACTTGCTTAGTGCTGGTCATCTTATGAAGAAAGGGTATGATTTGCATATACAGGATAATGCTTGTACCATATCAAAAAGAAATTAGGTTATTGCAAAAATTGGTGTGGCTTCTAATAACTTATTTCCTCTCAAACTTGAGACCACAAATTTATCTTGTTTTGCTGCTGTTGATAAAAATGTTGCCAAGTTGTGGCATGATAGGTTTGGACACCTAAATTATGGAAGTTTGAAGTTATTATCAACAAAGGAGATAGTTAGAGGGCTACCCAAAATCGATCAAGTTGAAGAAATCTGTGAAGCCTGTCAACTTGGAAAGCAACACAGAGATCCATTCCCTCAACAATCATGCTGGAGAGCAAAAAGGCCATTGGAATTTGTCCATTGGAACTTGTCCATTTTGATCATTGTGGAAAAATGCCAACTGGGTCTCTTGGTGGCAGCAGGTTCTTTATCACATTCATTGATGATTTCACAAGAAAGGTATGGATTTATTTTCTTAAAGAAAAATCACAAACATTTCAAGCTTTTAAAGATTTTAAAGCTGAAGTTGAGAATTATACTGAGCTTTGCGTTAAAACTTTGAGGACAGATCGTGGTGGTGAATATATTTCAAATGAAGTTGAGAGGTATTTAAGAGAACAAGGCATAAGACATGAGTCGATAGCAAGCTTTACACCACAGTAGAATGGTGTAAGTGAAAGGAAAAATAGAACCTTTGTTGAAAGTATGAGATGCATGCTCAAAGGAAAAAATTTACCAAATGAGTTTTAGGTAGAGACTGTCTCTTATGCAGGTTATCTTATTAATCGTTCTCCAACAAAGTGTTTGAATTATTGCACACCACATGAGGCATGGTATGGAAGAAAGCCTGATATTCAACATTTAAAAGTGTTTGGGAGTGATGCTTAAAGCTTGATATTCAACATTTAAAGGTGTTTGGGAGTGATGCTTACTCACTCATTCCACAAATAAAGAGGAACAAGTTTGATGATAAGTCTAAAAAGTGCATTTTTGTTGGATACAATGAGAGAAGCAAAGCCTACAAGTTGTATGATCCAAAGACAAAAAAGGTTGCGATAAGTTGTGATGTTTGTATCGATGAAAATTCAAGATTTTTTTTTTATAGGAAATGAAACTTTATTGAATTAAATAGAAAGAAGTACAAAAACAACTGTGAACTAGAAGTTTACCTACATAACCAAACTTAAAACAAGATTGGAAAAATAAACTATTACTCAAATCACCTTACAACAGCTTTCCAATCTAATAACATGAAAAATAACGAAATATCTTTAAAATTTACACTTAAAGATGCTCAAAGGGATGCCCAATAATGTGCTTTATCCCATAAAAAGCTCTCATCCTTTTCAACTTCATTAAAGATTATTTTGTTTCTTTCTTTCCAAATAACCCATAAAATGGCGAAAACTCCGTTCTGCCAAATAATATTAGCCTTCTTTCCCCCTCCAAGAGCTCGAAAATCTTCCAAAAAAAAAAACCATAAGAACTTAGGAGCCGCCCAACTCAAACCCACCAAGGAGAACAATTTATTCCATAATTTGCTTGACACCGGACAATGAAACAAAAGATAATCCAAATTTTCTTCGTTGCTTTTACACATGACACACCAGTTGGGAGAGAGACAAAAGTAAGGATATCTTCTTTGGATAATCTCGCAAGACCCTAATTTTCAATGAACAATAAGCCAAACTAAAAACTTAACCTTATTTGGCACCTTAGACTTCCAAATAAGGTCATTAAAGACAAACCTAGGATGAAAATTCAAGCTTTGAAGATACAAAAAACAAAGCAATTGAGCTGCACATTCCTTCAAACAAAGAAAAAGATTCAGAAGAAGAAAATCCTTCTCATTCACCAAGAATTTCATCAAGTTCTTCATCAGAATCTTCACCAACATCTTCTCCAAGTCCTCTTCCAAGAAGAATGAGAAGTGTGCAGGAACTCTTAGACTCAACCGAGCCGATTGAAAGTGATGATTCTGTATTTTTTGCTTTTTTTGCAGGAGATGATCCAATCTTCTTTGATGATGCAAATAAGGAAGAAGTATGGAAAAGAGTCATGAAAGAGGAAATAATAGCTATTGAAAAAAAATGAAACTTGGGAGCTCACTAATCTTCCTCCACATAAAAAGGTCATTGGTGTTAAATGGGTGTTCAAAGCAAAAATGAATGCAAATGGCTTCATCAATAAGCATAAAGCGAGCCTTGTTGTAAAGGGATACAAGCAAAAAGAAGGAGAAGATTTTAGAGAAGTATTTGCTCCAATTTGAAGGTTCGATACAATTCGATTGATGATCTCTCTTGTAGCTCAAAACAATTGGAAGATTTCCCAAATGGACGTGAAATCAGCTTTCCTAAATGGTGTGCTTAAGGAAGAAGTCTATCTTGAACAACCTTCTGGTTTTGTGAAAAAAAAAGAAGATAAAGTCTACAAGTTGAGAAAAGCTTTATATGGGTTGAAGCAGTCGCCAAGAGCTTGGTACAGCTGCATCAATTCTTATTTCGAGAAAAATGGTTTTTAGAAATGTCCTTTGGAGCATACTCTCTACACCAAAGTCAATTCACATGGAGGCTTCATGTTTGTAAGTCTTTAAGTTGATCTTATTTTTACTGGTAATGATTTGAAGTTGCTAAATGATTTTAAGCTCTCAATGAAGAATGAATTTGAAATGATTGATTTGGGTGAATTACATCATTTTCTTGGAATTGAAGTTCTTAAATCCAAGCATGGAATTTTCATCACTCAAGAGAGTTATGCAAAAGAGGTTTTAAAAAAATTCAAAATGGAGAATGCAAATCATGTTTCAACTCCTTGTATTACAGGATTGCAATTAAGCAAACATGGTAAGGGGAAGCTAGTTAATTCAATTATGTTTCGAAGTTTGATTGGAAACTTAATGTATCTGACAGCTACAAGGCATGATATTATGTATGCTATAAGTTTGGTGAGTAGATTTATGGAGAAACCATTTTCTAATCATTGGGAGGTAGCAAGAAGGATCCTCAGATATGTGAAAGGAACTCTTGATTATGACATTTTTTATCAAGTAAATGTATCAATTAACCTTGTTGGCTTTATTGACAGTGACTTAGCAAGAAGTGTGAATGATAGCAAAAGCACTTCAGGTTATGTTTTTGATCTTGGAAGTGGAGCAATAGCATGGTGTTCAAAGAAGAAACCTACGGTTGCACTCTCTATCATAGAAGTCGAATATAGAGCTGCATCTTTTGTAGGATGTCATCTACTTTGGTTGCGTGGTTTTTTGGGAAATCTCAAGCATGTTCAAGTAGGTCCAACAACCTTGTTTTGTGATAACAGTTCAAGTATTTCAATTTCAAAGCATCTAGTTCTTCATGGAAAAACAAAACATATTCGAATTCGGTATCATTTCTTGAGAGAGCTTGTGAATGAAGGTGTTGTTCATATTGAGTATTGTAGGACTGATGAACAAAAGGCTGACATTTTTACTAAACCACTTGGAGGGTCAATTTTCACAAAAATTGCAGCAAGACTAGGAATGAAGAGCAAGTCTGGTTTAGGGGAGGTATTGTTGGAACTCTAAACCAAATTACCTTGATCAAAGAGTTTTTTCAATTAGTCAAAGTTCAATATTTTGGAAGCATCAAAGTCTTTTAATTGAATTAAATTATCTCGAAAACATAATGATTTATTTAATGTTTTTTTTTTTAAATTAGTTTTTTTTAGACTTCTCTTGTAGTGGCTACATAAGCCAAGTTTTGTTTTAGCTGAAATGAATTAACAAGAAGAAGTTTAAATTGTTCTCCAGTTATATTTTTCTTGTTCATTACACTTTCCAAATATCAGATCATAAGCCTACAGTATTCTCACTTGTCAATCTTTATTTTTGCATAATATATACCCACAACACGAAACACTCTAATCTCATTGAATGTAACAGTAGAACACCAGCTTCTTTGTTCCCAATGCAAACCACATGTAGAGACTCAAAACACCTTAAAACAAGATGAAGAGTTGCTGTTATGATCTAAGTAAGACTAACACATTCAGTTATATCCATCAAAGCTTGTACAATGATCCCAAATTCATTTTAAGCAGCATCAGACTTCATACGTGTATTCAGACATGAGATTACAGAAATGCAAAATATCTAACAATTAAGAACACAAGAACAAGGAAAAAAAAGGACCTGCTAAAGTACAATATCTGGACAAGCAATTTAAGTGATCTTATGATTTTCTACTTCTTCAGCTAAAGCTCTAAAGATCATCTCAAACCTTCACGGGAAACTCCACTTGGAGCTAAGGTGCTTCCAAAGATGAAGCTGGTAGTGTGGTTGAATTAACCTCTAGAGCAGTATCTGTTGTCTGGTTATTCGAGTGTGCTACATGAGCGGTCTCAAAGAAGAGGAGGGCCTTGCAGAGTCGATTTCAGCAACAGTATCCACATACAGGCTTTCAGGTTGAACAATAGCGACAATACTAGAAGTTGAATCCCTATCAACATGTGAAGATTCTTCCAACTTGTCGGTTGCTAATATACGCCTCACGGTCCTCCACTAATCTTTCGGCAGAATTCAATGCAGAGGAAACAGAAGAAAACTAAGCAGCTTCATGTAATAACAATCTTGAAACTTGAAAACGATGGCGCTGGTTGCCCTCCGTTCCCGTGGTGGGCAATGCTTGTGAAGCAGACATGGTATTGATTGTTTCACTAGTGATTTTTGCACCATCCAGTTGCTGAGATGCCACACTGCACTCATTATAGTATATCGACTAGCCCTGAAGGTGACGGCTTCAAGTTGTCTAGTACGTTCTTCAATGAGCCCCTGGGCTGTCTCCAATTCACTTAGTAAAGTTTCCAACCCCAACATAGAATCACCGGGTGGGTCCAAATTTAGATCAAGATCCATCGTCTCTTCTCACATATTATTTTCCATTAACACCAACCCAAATCAGCATACAAAACTAGACCCTGAATTGCATCTCTCCCATGTCGTCTTCAATGCACAAAACCCAAAATAACATCAAATCCTAAGCCACTACAATCAACTGACACGGAAACAATAAACTATCCTAGTGCTAGTTACAAAAAATGACATACCAAAAGACGATTACTTGATTATTGATTCAAAAGTAAATTAATCGAGGTAAAGCAAAAAAAAGGGTCAAACTTTGAGTTTCCTGATCAAACCCAGATACGGGAAAGTCGTCATCTTTTGATTCTCTTAATGTTTCTGATAAACCAAAACAAAACGAAATAGATAATCGAAGGAACAGAGTAAGATGAAAATAGAAAAGGAAACCTGGGTTTGAGTGATGAGTACTGTATGGATTCATAGCTTCTTGTATTCTGTTACATCAATTAAACGGAGCAAGAGTAGTATGACACTAGCGTGTCCAATTGGTTTTGGTCCTTCAAAAATGGAAGGAAACACAACTTGGAAGGGAAATGTTGATGAGAATGCACTTCAATTGAATATTTAAAATACACAGGATTGCACAATTCTTATTTAACTTGAAATTTTAGACATAACGGTACCATGACAATTTTTGATCACATTCAAATAAAAAAACCAAGGACATTGAGAATTTTGTGCTTAAAATCCTCCAAGATCCGTCCCTCCTGATCCTCCAAAATCCAATCCACCAACACCACTATCAACTCCAGAGTCAGTGATAACACCAGCATCGTCGGCAGCAGCATCACCCAAGGCCTGTCCAAGACCTTGAAATACACCCATCATAAATTGGTTCAACATAACATTTTGCTGCTGAGGTTGAGGACCTCCTCCAGCACACCTTATTGCACTTGGTATACTGTTGTAATTTTGCAAAAGAGGAGGTGCTTGTGCATAGTGAGTTGCAGGAATGTGGGAGTAAGGATTTGGTTGAATAGGAGCCTTGGTGGCACAGACCAAGTGAGCATCAAATTCACACATGTTGCATCTGTAGAGCCATTCATTAGAACCCATATTCTTGCATATGTCACAAGAAAAGCCTTTGTTATGGTAGGGGACTGAAAATGTGAGGTTGAGATGGTGGGGGTGAGATTGGTGGGTTAAAAGCAATGGCATAGTAGCACAAATGGTGTGAAGATCAATGTTGCATGTTCCACAATGGTATGCGAAGCCATTGCCTTGCTTGCCACATGCATCGCAGTTAAACAAACCCTCTGAGTATGCTGGTTTTGGGAGAAGAGAGAGGACATGGTTTTGGTGATCAAAAGGGTGAGTTATTTGTTGAGGCAGCTTTGAACATGAGATGTGGAGCAAGTAGTTGCAATATTTGCAAGAGTAGATCCATCCAGAAGCCCTGAGTTTGCAACCTGAACATAAGGCTGCATTTGGGGTTTGGTAATTAGAGAGTTGCAAGGGATGTGGGTGGCTGAAATGGTGGATTGCATGTTCAGGTTGGCTAGTTAGCTTCCCCATATCTCCCTTTAACCAATCCCTGTATCTTTCAATATATTTTTGCAGCTTATTCAAGTTATGTGCTATCAAAAGCCTTCTTCCATCTATTGACTTTGGAGGGAGAGGTTAATCAATAACTAATGTCAAAGATTACCAATTCAATGCATTAATATTTTAGTTCTCTTAGCTGGCTAGAAGGTAGCTGAAACTCTGATTCCAACTCGTTCCATTTTCAAAAGAATATCGATAGCAAAGTCTTATACTAGTGATCACGTAGATGTATAAATATTACCATTTGGAATATGATAATATTACAATGAGATGACTTTTTCTTCATTATGAAAGTTTCAAAGTCAATGCTTAGCATATGCATGTAATGAGAAGAAAGGGGAAGAATTTCCTTATGCTTGAACATCCACTGACATTTTCATCCTCTCATAACAATACCATCAAAACATAACTTAACTAAGAAATGCATAGTCAGCTGTCTATCTTAACTATCTTTGTGCATATTAATTAACAACAAATTATATGCCAAACGAAAAGTCAGCCTCTTTATATTGCAATTTGAAATCGCAATATAAGTACTGCTGCTGTCTAAACTAATATATAACGGTGAAAAAAAAGACTCATAATCTGCCCCATTATGGCGTTCCTTAGTTATGTAGTTATACTCTGGGCCCTAAAAGATTGGAAAAAGGTTGAAAGCACAACTGCATAAAGCATAATCAAAGAAAATTTAAAAAGTACATACACAAGTAAAAAACTTTCTTCCAAGTTGCTTACCCAAATAAGAAACAACAATAATAAGAGACTGCGAAAATTCAAAGAAAGAAGCCTTAAGATAGTAAAAATCTAACCATTAAGGAATCTTATTGCTGGCTTAACTACCAATTATTGAAACCTGAGATCCAACTTGCTTGCTGTCATCCACTGCAACCAGTATATATGCATATCACGTGAATTGGTTAATCAATTCAAAGTAGAACTATATTCGACAAGAGGAAAAGAGAGATAGATACAAAATCATAGAGATGGCAACAACATTCACCCAAAAGCGGTGTAATAGACCAACAGTGAAGCATTTAAGCCACTGCCATGCCTTGTGTCCATTTGAAGCAAAAGATGAAGATGAAATTATATGTTCTGGTTGTGAACTAGACCTTATGAATTCATCAGCTTTCAAGTGCACCAAGTCCAACTATGACTTCTTCCTTCATAAGGAATGCTTTCAATTGCCAGGAGAGCTTTGGCACAAGTTCCACCATGACCATCCTCTCAAGATACTGTTTTCTCCACCTTACACGGAAGGTAGGTTCACTTGCAATGCCTGCGGTGATTATGGCACTGCTTTTACATATCAATGCACCACTTGCAAGTGTGACCTCCATGTTGGTTATGCCAATATGTCTGAAATCTTGAAGCGCAAAGATCATGAGCACCTGCTTACTCTCTTCAATTCTTCTTCATGCAATAGAGGGTATACTACATTCACCCGTAGTATCTGTAAAGGTGATGTTCCAGACAGCTGCTGGGTATTCTACTGTCCAGACTGTGATTATGGTACAGATTTAGGCTGTGCATCTGTTGAATCTAAAGAATGCCAAGAAGAAGCAGGGTATGCAGAAGAAGATGGTAATCAAGAAGACGGATCTGGTATTCAGTAGCAGCAGCTCAAAACGAATTAAGAATGCTTCAGCTCTAGAATGAAACGAGTTAACCAACATGCACCAACAATCATTGGTATCACAAATGGTTTGGCCTACGTTTAGCATAAAGGTTCTGCTTTTGCTTCTGTTGGATTTAAGATTTCTGCTGACGTTCTGTGATTCAGTCAACAAACTATTCAATTGTTATTCTTCTAATATGTTCCAAGTGTCTTATTTGAAGTTATTTCACATGATGAGCTTTAATTTTAAGTTCAAGATATCCTAGTCCAACTACACAAGAATTATTATATCTGCAGAAAATTGCTAACTAACTGCAGTAAGATGTACAGATCAGTACATCCATTTCACCCGTTTAAATCTACATCAAGTATTCTATTTCAGATGCAATGGGGTGTCTTGAACTATGTATAAATATTCATTTCCCTTTTTCTTCAGATGTAATTTCAAAAATGATCACTAAACAAGACCTATGCAAAGACTAGTATGGCTTGAACTATGTATAAATATTCATTTCCCTTTTTCTTCAGATGTAATTACAAAAATGCTCACAAGATGAAGGCATTTCAAGTCAAATATTACGATCGCTAAACAAGACCTATAGAAAGACTAGTATTATATGTATATATATATTGTATCTACATTTAGCAGAGATATTTACAATGATGAGAAGAGGTTGTATCTACATTTAGTAGAGATATTTACAATGATGAGAAGAGGTTGCTTGGGATGAATTTACTCCTCATTTTTGGAGAACCTGTCCTTCTTCTGCCCGCCGCCAAGAATACGGGAAATCTGCAAACCTCTGCTGAATGCTTGGTTGAAGAGCATTCGTGTTTGGAACTCTGAAACAAATGGGAACCAGGCCAAGAATGCCACTGGGGTGAACAGGAGCAAGCCCATGACTATCTCATAACCACGTGCAAGTGTTCGAACTGATCCCCAAATTCCAGCGTGTTGAATCAGTGGCTTAGAAGCTTGTGCAATCTATAGTTCAAGAAATTCAGCCAAACATGGACAAGAAGAACATTAAGGAAGTAAGAATATGTAGGATGATTGCTGCAACTGCAGTATCAAGTGACAAAAAGAATAACAATAAAAGTAAAAGCATTTAATCAGGCTTTCTGACTATCATATTAATTACTCTTATTCTTTTCTGGTGCAACAGTGAACAAGATCACTTTTACGAGATTCAAAGGGCATTATACTCTTACTCGTCATCTGCACAGCATAATTTTCTAGCTCCAAGTGATTGTTCTCAGTCCACTATATCTTTTTTACTTTTTCCTTTGGGATAGGCAATGATTATGATCTAGAAGTAAGTTGAAAAATGACTGATAGGATAAAAAGAGAGGAAGAAATTGATTCACTGACCAGTAGCAATCCCCATCCTGTTGGCATGAATGCAAGCACACACACTATGATGTCTTTAAAGGTCATATGAGGAAGTGCTATCAGAGTGATGAAAATAGTCACGAATGCCAGGAAAATAAGACCCTTAATCAGTCGAAAGAAAAACTGGTAATTTGCACTAAATCGTCGCCTCCCAACAGATACAGCCTGTAAATATGGAAAAAGAACTCTAATAATTTTCTGAATATAGGCATCAGTTTACTTAATTAGCTTCTTGTCAGAACACAAACTTCTGCACAGACTATAAGAACTCATGGTGCCCAAACAAAGTAAACATGAGGCTTTTGAGCTCTACCACGTATTAGAATTTGAAGGTTAACATTTCCAAAGAAATTACAATTCTGAACTTAAAGATTTTAGGTTGAGTTCTCGTGTCCATTTAAAGCACTTAGCAATAACTATGATCCTACTTAAATGCCAGTACCTATTGATGCAATCAGGATCTGAATGTATTTGCCAATAAGAAAATTAGGATTCTCAGATTTAAAAGGAAACGGATTAAGGAAAACTCCTCATGTTACAGTCAACTGAGTCTCACTTGCCGTAGATTGATTAACACTATTTAAGAAAGATAAAAGTTAAGGTGAAAACTTTTCATAGCAGTTCCTAGTCCCATGTAATCATAAGCATGCATGTTTCTATAGAACTATTAGCATCCAAAGCCATTACTATGTTTCAAATCATTGAGGTAATACTCAGAATCATAAGAAAATCTTTAGCTGTCCTAGTTATCTGTAGACAATTAGAACCTAGCATCAATCCTCCAACACAATAATTTTAAGTACCAAAAACACACGATTTACGTATTTCAAAAAAAAAAAAAAAAACTCACGATTTATGTGGACTAAAGGAAATTTAATTAGAGAAAAAACAGTAAATGAAATATCACTAGTGCTTGGATAACAGATAGTACTTTCTGCTATATTTACTCACCTTTATCACTAACAATATGAAAATGATGACAAGCCAAGAAACACCATAAACCTGCAAACACAAGTTAACAATAAAGAAATATTCCAAATGCTTTCTTTAGGTTGGAAAAATAGAGTCATAGAGATAATACCAGAAAGCTTTGGGTACTCTTGGTAATTGTCAAGTGATAAACAAGCCCATATTGATATAGGAAAAAGCGCAATGCTAAAAGTATCTCAACAATGATACCGCGTTTTCCTGAGCAACGAAGATGCTCTTGTTCCTTTTCCCACCAGGACTCCCAACTCTTTTCCGGAGACACACCAATTCCTCCAATATTGCGTATCCATTTATTCCAGTCCGTCCAGTCATCGACAATCTTTTGCCATTCGAAGCCTGATGGGTTGAAGAGGAAAGGAGCGAACAACCAAGTGCCCACCATGAACCATATGAATACAGTGATCACGATATATGCAACTACATCATTGTGTGAATTACCAAGTATTTGATATACAAGAAGTAGAATCATCAGTTCAATTCCCTTGACAAAGTGGGTACGGGAATAAAGCCTATAATTATCAGCAAACTTGGCATGGAACACTACAAAACCACGGCCTGTACCTCTGTATTCTGCACCCCCATGAAGCATTGTCCTTCCGTAATAATGGGTTTTTGTGCCAAGAGAAAATGTGAAAAATACAGGAGCCAACTGCAATTGCATCAATATGAAATCAGTTAAAGCATTACGGAAGCCCCTTTCCAAGCCTATTTCCATCATCATTGGTAAGGCCATCAAAAATCCAATTTGCACTAAAGACTGAGAAGCAAGAGCTACTTGAATAGGCTTGTTATCTCTAATAGCTGGCTGAGTTCTTAGACCTTCTTCAAGTCCACTGAGAACAAGATACAGGCGGCCATAGAGATATACATAGACTGTGAGCACAGTTAACTGTCAAATTCATAGAACCACAGCAT
Organism: Dimocarpus longan; assembly: GCA_022984855.1. NCBI lineage: Eukaryota > Viridiplantae > Streptophyta > Magnoliopsida > Sapindales > Sapindaceae > Dimocarpus > Dimocarpus longan. Next base: position 25,233,156 of record CM041022.1, read on the forward strand.
GTCAGAAAGCTAAAAAAAAATTGCCTATCAATGTATCATACTGAGTTAAAATGGTGTCATTAATTACATACCAATGTACTGAAATAGAAACCAACTGTAGTGTAATAACATGATAACATTCGGAAAAAATCAAACCGATGCCCAAGCCTATATATGTCACGGCTCAATGTCTGCTCGCCATTCCCGTTAGCTATCTTTGCCTCAAACAAAGATATTTGGTTAAGACCAACATCTCTGCCTTTGCCAACTTGTATATATTCATGATGAGTGACATTACCCTCGCGTAATGTAGAATTGAATCCTACAAATCCACATAAATGATAAAGTCTAAACCGTGTTTTATCTCTCAGAAATCTTAAAATGTAAAATTACCTCCAAATATGTCCTCGCTTAAATTAATAACTTTGGAAGCTTTGCTTACACCCCCTCTGGTAAGGTGGAACAGTCTATCAAACACATCAGGATGACCGTAATGGAACCGGACTCTGAATCAGCAGCAATAGTATTGATTTAGCACATCACATTATGTAAACAAGGAGACCCAAGATTGTGACTGAAATCATCTCAATGTGCACTGGTAATAAGACATCTTTTCATGAAATGTGTTTCCTAAAAATAACAAAACCATGTTGTTGTTGTTGTTCCCTAATGTCACACACTCTTTGGATTACAAACTACATGTTTACAGCAAGATACCTTTTCAACTCAAAGTTAAGCTACTTAACAATATGCTCCCCAAGTAACAAGTGTAGATTACTTACTTCAAAGGGTGAGCCAACAATCTCTGTCCAATAGTTACAAAACTAGTCTCCTGATTTGACATAAACCATGCAAGAGATGAAACACTGCATCATTAAGCAAATAAAGATTGATGAATTCAATATGCAGTGTTTTAATTATCAACAGAAATGCAACCATAATCCTGATTGAAAACTTAACAACTAAAGTACCTGCCAGTGAAAATATGCTCCCTAAGTCCGAGTATTGTTGGATATCTCACATCATCATGTTTTTTAAGAAATTCTTGAAGCAAGTTCCTCATTTTGAAAGCTTCTTCCATGTAGTTATCCTATTTTTTAAATTAAAAACCATGAGTTTAAAGAGACTTGAGTTTCACACAAATTCTAAGCCGAAAATATTTAACAGATACCTGGTTCATATCTATTGTTTGCAAGCCTTCTCCTCGTGTGAAAATAATGGCATGGTTTTGATTTTCTGGCTTCCCTTCTCCCAGTATTGCAGGTCCCGGAAGCTTTATTCGATAAATATCCTGCACAAGAATATCCAATTAAACAATTGATAAATTCATGCTTAATTTCTAGTCTAATGCAATGCAATAACCATAAATTCTCTTGTACTTGGTCTAAAGGTTGAACTGGTTCAGAAGAATCCATGGACTTAGTTGGCGGTGCAGCCCTCACGAGAGCAGAATAATAAACTTTCTGAACTGTCTTCTGTGATGCATCTTTACTAGTTTCTTCAACCTCATCAATATAAGCCACACGAAGAGATGGGTACCTGCCAAAATAAAAATGTAAGGGAATGCAATCAGCAACTTCTCATAGAAGCTAGAAGAGACCAAAAGAACTGAGTTGGAGGACATACGTTGCCATAAGATTTAGGATATCTTTGGCACGAGCATCACCGGATCGTTTGTGAATGCCATACTGCTGGCACGACACAACATATGAGAACTTCATGTCAGCAACTGCTTGACACTGTGTCCATAATGATCTTTCATTCCTTGACTGTTCCTCTCTATTCAATTCAGCAGCCTTGTAGCCTTTCATTAACTCTAGGTACAGTAATCATTGCAATTTTTTTTTCAGGGGTTAGGAAACAATTTGTCAGAAAGGAGGTGAATATTGGTTACACTTATCTCGTACCTTCATCATCTGCCATATCAAGGAAGGCCTGAAGTTCCAGAGCTTTTCGGTAATACATCATTCCTCGTACTTTGATTGTTGAAAGTGGGGGAAGAAAGAATGCAAAAAACATATAGGAAAAATAACATTCTAAGTCAATGCAAAAAACATTAGTTATCACATATAGGAAAAATAACATTCTAAGTCCTCCCTTCATTGAGAGAGAGAGCGTGAGAAACAGAACAGAATTTATACCAGTTTTTGTCAATGTTTGGCCTCTATATGATGCCCACAAACGAAGATCTTCCAGCTTTTCATTCTCTGTGAGTTCTTCTTCACTTTTGCATCCAACCCTTTCAAGGAAATTCGTCCATTCATCTAAAATGAATCATAGATTCTAGAATTAGCACGTCAGCTCGCAATAATTGTTCAATATGACAAAAAATATATTAAAAAAAAAAAAGAAACAAACAAACCTGGAAAGATCTTTTGCAGGTAAAAAAGGATAGAAACTCCATCTTCATTAGGCTTTTCAAGCCCATTTATGGAGAACAGAACATCCTCTGAGTAGTAAGGAGTTAGGATACTACATTGAAAAGAAAATTAATTATGATTATTATGTTTTCAGCTGATACATACAAGAGTGATCTAAGAAAACAAAAATATAAATTATCACAGTCCTCTATCTATTTAAGTTCTGCATTCATGGGTGCAAAGAATAGAACATTAATGTAATAAAAATAACAGGAAATGGTATACAACATAAACCAGGATTTAAATCATTGAAAATTTGATATAAGCTGTGATTTGCATTACAGCAAAGTAAACTATACTAAATTAGATTGAGCGGAGCTTACGAGAAGGAAAGCATATTTCGAACTTTGGGGGCAGTAGGCATGTCCATGAACAGTGAATTGGAGAAGAAGGAAATGCGTCTTCTAGCTTCCAAATTGGATGGGACATCCATAGCAGACTCCTTCACAGTCAGCAATAAATGAAGCCTTCGAATCTGCAGTTAATAAGAAGTATATTTAGAAAGACTAACAAATGTATGCATGTACTTAAACACATATAATTAAGAAAATATATGCTACACAAATATAAGCAGTTTCTCAAGTATTGGAGAGACAAAGAAAGACAAGAAAGACAAGAACACAAAGCAAGGATGCCAAACAATCAATAACTTATTCATGAACTCTTAGGCTGGGTGTACTTCTTAAGTATATATAATTTTAACAGGTTGAGGATTTAAATGTAAAAGCAAAGCAACCTATAAACTTTTTCCGAAATAAATGCAAAACAAACCTAAGATACAGTAAGAAAAACTTACTTTTTCTTTCCAGGATTCTGATTCCGGGGTAACTGGAAAATTAAGAGAACCAAAAAACTGATATTGTTGATCAAGGGGGGTCATTCCTTCATGATTTCCATAAGATCCTCCATGGCTTGATTCTAGCAGACTATGGCAAGCAAACAATTAGCTCATAGTGATGTCATCAAAATATGGACACAAGTAAGGACAAAGTTGAATCCAACTAATTTACCTCGGACCATCGTCTTCCATTATGTCTCTGGTCACAATCTCTAGCATGTTAAGCAAGACAATGACAACTTGACCCTTGTCTTCTTCCTTATTTTCTAGCTGTAGTAATTTAATTGATTCAAGTTAAAACTCATTATTACCTTGAATCAACAAAAAGGTAGAAGGTTTGGCTTCAGAAAAAAAAAGTAGAAGGTTTAGAGATAAATTACCAGATATTCAATAAGCTTGACAGCTTGTTCATATAAGTTAGGAAGAGCACTCATGTTCAGTTCAGCTATCAGATTGTCAGCATCTATATGTTCTTGAACTTTGGTGAAAATGCCTTTTATAACCCTGGAGATGACAATTTCATCAAGGATGAAATGACTACATCAGAATGAACAAAATCACTTCCTCTTTTGATTAAAAATTAGAGAGGCAATCTTACTTTTTTTCACGCTCTCCTAAAACCAAAAATTCAATGATATTTTCAAAAGAAAGATAGCACTCTTGAACTGCACAGTGCATATAATTGTCTGAATTTAATCTCTTTTTCAGCTCACGCTCTTTCTTTTCATTGCTATCTTTTGCCATATCCAATGCTATTGGTATCTACAGGGCAGATATGGGGTCAATTAAATTCAGGGTTTAGAGTGTCTAGAAATGGTATTAGCTTTGAAATATATTTACCTTGCTTGCAAGTAGAAATGGAGGCCATTGTATAAGATTCAATTCAGGGTTAGCCCAATATGGGACCAATAAAAGGTCCATTTCCCTACAAAGCGGATAAATATTAGCATTCCAAATGACATATCAGGAGTCAAACAACCCAAGAGAAATCGTTGTGCAGCATGTCCAGATAACCTATTATTTATTAAATCCTCCTCTCTGAAGCTACTGATTATTTTGTTCCACATCTGAGCAAACTTTGGTTCCTTATTCTCCCTATTAGGTGTAGATGGTACCTGAATTAACCAAGAAAATATGTTATGTTTCTAAGCAAAGGCCTTGTTTGTGATTGGAATTATTGAAAGAAGATCCAAATATCAGTCAATAACTCATTGCCAACTAATAATACACAATAGTTATCAGACCTCAACCTTTGAAAAAGTAGCTCTGAATCCCTTCTTTTTGGTCATTTCTTTCTTCTCTAATGGAATCAGGGAATCATTAAAAGCACCTGGTAGTGATTGAAAACGAGACCTTAACATTTCCAATGTTCGAATCTGAAAGGAAAAAAGACATATCATTAATTGTTTAAAGGTCTGACACAATATACGTGCAGGTTAACAATTCTGAATTACATCATTTTTTCAGACAATCTATAAAACAAGTTTAATGTGAAATTCTATATTAACAAGGTTCGGAGATAAGAAGTCCTTGCTGTAAATGCTTTTAAACAGAGCCATGAAGTATGATACTTACAAGACTAATATAGCACACAGACAAGATGTAACTACATAATGCACCTTGCTTGTTTGTCTCGATATGTATGTATTGAAGAATTTAATCCGAAATTTTAAACTATTAGTCGGAAAGAACAACCATGGTACAAGTATCAACTCATATTTTCCAATTTGGAACTCTACAATCCTCCCCACCTTCCCCACAACTCTCCTTAGATGATTTGCTACCTCCCATATGTAGGCCATACATGTGCTTTGTTATTTGTCATGTCGGTCATGTTCTTAGGAAAGTTACAAGAAGTCTAACCCAGGAGTTTAAACTACAGCTAGAAATGCCAACCGTATAACGGTACAGGTATATACCAACATATCAAGAATGAAGTTGATACTCATGATAGCTCTATTGACTTCATACAAATGCAGATATCGAGTGCATCCAAAATTATGATCCAACTATATCTAAGTTGATATATGACAACTGTATGTCAAAGAGCTAACTACATAGATCAATTGAGAACTTTGTTTAGCTTAGTTGGACACATACGAAAGAGCTGAAAGCTAACAATGTAAATAGAATCTATGAGAAATAGAAGCTTCACAAACCTCTCCAAGACGGCGAAAGGCACCATAAATGCCTCCAAATATAGTGGAGAATATAGCATACCAAATCTGAGTATCCATAAAATAGACCTGCAAAAAACTCTAGCATTAGAGAAGAAGCATGTAAAGAGGGGAAAAGATAAAAAAGAGAGGAGTAATAATGAACAGAAGAAATTACATACAAGAATAATTGGAGACCAAACTGCTATCACAACACCAATGTTGTTCTTGGCTGCAAACAACAAATCATAACATCACAAGATAATTCCAGAATGCAATAGAAAAATTCATTTTAGTCATGCATTACCTTGTGGGAAGAACTCATGCCATTGAAAGGTATTAATATGAACTTGCATAATAGCCTTGGTTGGACCAACAAGGGGCCTTATCTGCCATGAAGAAGGAAAAAGTTAGAGGTTTTTATTTTTTTATTTAAAAAAAAAACGTTGATAGTTCATAGCTTGATGTTTTCATTTGAATTATTGGTAATTCTCGAAATAGACGATATTCTAAACGAGTTTTCTAAGGTTGAATAAGAAAATAGAAATATGTACACTCGTTCTTTTTTAGAGGGAAAAAAAAAAAAAAGATTTTGTTACTTTTTAAATATATGGACCTCATTTAAATATAATCTATTCATTGATTCAACTCCAAAATTATCAAATTATGTACAATAACCATCTTGCTTCATATCACAACAATATGGTAATTACTGAATCAAGTAGAAGATCTAATTTTAAATCTCAATATTGAAAAAACATTTCTATATTTCGACGGATTGGTTATGTAACTTTTAATTAAGTTATATTTATACAATGTAAAAGCTTAGTAACAGCAGTAGCAAAGAATAAGGATCATAAGAACTTAAGATGCATAGGATAAATACCTCGACGAAATAACTAAAGGGTAATTTTGATGCTATTAAGAGAACCCAAAATGTAGTGTACCTAGAGATTCAAGCTCACAACTCATTAGTACAAGCAAGAAAAACTGGATACAAGAAATGCCTAGCAAATATCCAACTATGTACTCTTACTTGATCAGTGAAATTGCGCTCTCATGCATTCCCCTTCCAACATAGAGCCGAGGCTGCACGGTATCAGGGAAGTGCAGAATATTGTAACCATAAAGGCAGTAAAGGAAGAATGATAATTTAAACAGCTAACTTATTAATAGTTTAGAGTGTTATATTTACAGCATGTACAAATCTATTATGTATAGCATAAAAAACTGTTATCATTAGAAAAAAGGTTCTAATACATGCTTCTGCATACCTGAGACCACCACATCATGAGCATCACAATTTTATAGTTTGATCTTTCAAGATGCCGGCGAATGAATGGGAACAAAAACAACAATGTAGAGAGCATGTTTGGAGATAAGTATATGAACACAGCCAAAATGAATACAGAAGGTGAACTCGAACCATTTCCAAACCAATTCCTAATTGTCTGTGTAAATCCAGAAGGATTTTTCGTACTGAAAGCATAAGTTATTGGTAAAACTATGACCCACACTGCAGCTGAAAGAGCCTTCAGAATATATCTTAACTTCACATGCAAAGACATGATCTGCCTTGCTTTCCAGCTTAGTATTATATCAAGAACAGCTGCAAAAATGAAGAATAAGTACTGTTATATTGCAACATTATACAGAGTAGAAGATTGTCAATTGCATTCTATGAGAGAGAACGGTAAATAAAGTAGTTTTTGTCCAATTTTTACCTACAGAACCTAATTTTTAACTCTCTTCTAAGGAAAAACGTACCATTTGCATATTATTTGGTAAAATGTTAGTAAAACTATAAGTGAAGGACCACGGTACAAGTCAAGAAATACATGTTACTTCTCAGAACTCAGAAGTAGCACTATATGCAAGGTTCAACCCTATAAGAGCTTAGGAATTTACATGTGAGATGAATGGAAACTGAAGTTTTAATTGAACAATTGTGTTTCTTTGCTAGAAGTTCACCAAATTCAAATTCACATACATTATAACATGTTGCAGGTATTACAAGTCGAATTGGCCTCATGATACTGGCTTATAATGTCTTTTAGATTCAATTTGGTCAGTAACAGCAATCGAGAATTTTATATAAAAGCTTTTACTCTCAAATTGCAAAAGAATCACAAACACAACACCATTGTCACACAAAAATGTGAAAATGAATGTCAGCAGTAAACACTAATATATAAACACAACTATAGCAAAAGGCACAAAGATGAATGAGACAGAAAAACATGACAAGGAGAAAAAATATGATATGGATGTGCATGCCAGATTTATAAGATCAGCTGGTTTTTTCTACCTTGGGCGAGCTTCAGTACTGCAGCAGTTATGAAGATACTCAGAACCCTCATGAAAACATCACCTTCAAATATAGAACTTAATCTTCCCGATCCATTCCAAGCAAGGATAATCATGGCCTATGTCAAACAGTAAAATCAAGACAGTGCATGATAGTAAATATTAGGGAAACAGATAGTAAAATAACATAATGTGAAGAGAACTACCTGTAAACACAAAATATAAAAGCTCCACATTCTATCAAAACTTCTGAAGATGTGCCAAAAGGAGCGTATTTCGACAAAATTAATTTTTCCTATCCATTGGCCCCCAGTACCTGGCTTCTTCTCCTGAAAAATGAAAACAAATAATGAACTTAGGAATGCAGTATTTGAAATCAAAATAAAGCTAACAAAATGTACTCAAAATTATAAACCTTACATCATCTTTGTCATTTTCAGACTCTTCTGGAGGCTGGCAAAAGAAAGCTGCATCAGCACGCATAGGCCAACTTAGCCGAAAACAATCAACTGACCTGCAATTACACACAAATGGAACAGGATGATTTGTGATTTACAGTCATACTGCAGGAAATGGAAGGTCAACTAAAATCTGTTAATACCAAAAGTATTCATTTAAATCATCATAATTTCTCCATTGAGAATGCTTTGATTTTCCTCCTCTGCTTCTTTTAGCTTCCTGAAGAGTAGAACAGCAGTCAAATTGCAAGAATAAAGAGGAAGGAGGCAAAAGAATGTGTGACCAAAGAAGTGAGAAGAGGCATCACCTTTGCTATTATATCATAAATAGGCTTTACTACTTTCCATAAGAAAGCCTCTTTTTCACCCCCATACGCTGGCTTTATGTGCTCACCTGTCATTGAACTAACGCTCCCGGCCAGCACCCCATACAGCTCAAATGCCATCTACAAAGAGTACAATAAAAAAAATCATATAACTTAATATACTACCATGCCAACTGCTATTGGATAGAAAAATTTAATAGTTTTTGTAGAGATGACGAAGAATCTTTAAATACGAACCATATATGAAACCATAGAACCAGTAAAAATTTGGTTGAAGCTAGGAATGTTTATGAATCTGAAGTGCAAAATCATAATCAAACACCAAGTATATACATGGGATGTGCCTGCACATGATATGTTACGCAGAAGAAGTGTTCTAAACTATCCTGCTTCATTTTCACAAAAACTTGCCAGGAAACTGAAAAGGATGCTACTACCGGATATCTGAAGTAGATAAAGTTTAAAGCTAGATTTCAATGCATACATGATGATATATATAACAAAGGCATTCTGGCATGAATCTCAAGTTTGCAGCCTCTCCCCATATAAGCAGATAAAGACCCATGTATAGTAATTTGCGCTGCTGCACTTCTTGTTGAATAGTTGGCAACCTGTTAACAACATATATGTCAATCATAGGAATGACAAAGCAACGAAGCGTTGACTACCCTAAGAAAAAATAATAAAAGCAACACATATGAAAGTGAAAATGAGTTGCTCCTGATCACCCAAAAGCAAAACAAAGTGGTAGCTCACCACTTGCTACCATAAGAAGAGTGGAACTAACTCATTATTGCCACAAAACATAAGCGAAGAGGAAGCCTCACCAGAGGCTGCTTTTGCGCCCCAGGTACTTGCACCACTTTTTGTAATTTTTGAAGAGCTTCTTCATCACTTCAGTTAGAGCACGATCATCCAACTGCACAAAAATGAATATTAACAGCATATAAGATTAGTTCTGTGTAATTTAAGTATTAATTTGAGCAAACAAAGAAGAATTGAACCTTGGGTAATTGCTCATCAGATTTTGGAAATTGACGTATGTGCACATTTGCAAGCAAGAGAATCAAGTGCTCCCTTTGATTTGCCACATTGCCGTCCTGCAAATTAATATGAGGAACATGGCTTGCTGATAATTATGAAGCACTTACAGTGAAAAAAGTTGGCAAACCACCTGAAAACCAAACATAGTCTGAAGCCAGTCTAGAATGTCTTCGTCTACTTTCTTCTTGTGGTCCTTTGGCCACGGCAAACCCCTTGTAGTGCGAAGTGCAGCAACAGTTGCTCTAATCTGTACATTATAAAAGTTATTAAAAATAACATTCAGGAAACCCAAATATACCATACCAGGTAAGTGGAACTGACCTCAGGATATCTCATGATAGCCTGATTTTGACTATCAGGATCAAGAGGAAGAATATTGTAAGGTACATACATTTCTTTCTTTGCTGCAACCTTTGTATGAGCTTCCAGAATCTGTAAAACAAAATTAAGTAAAGAAACGAGAAACTATTATACTAAAATTCATGTGTATTAATAGATCTACCCCTTAGCAGGACTAGAAAAAGATATATGATTGACTCAATGGTTTAATTTTCACCTCGTCAGCTACTTCCACAGCTTCAGTCTGATTGACAGCTTTCAAGACGTCAAATAGCACTGCAGCAGTCTGATATGCCTTTGTAAGTTGGGCACTGAAATTGGAAAATTAATTTATCAATACAATAGGGCCAAACATTCAAGAAAAAGAATAAAATACACATTCATTCTTTGAGAGAACTAACCGATCAGCTTTCTCTGCTTGTAAAGCTTGAATGTACTTTGTGTAATAATGTTGATAAAATTTCTGCATTTCACGAGCATCACTCCTCGACCTTCCTTCCAATGTTGTTACGTTTTCCTGAAAGGAACAAAAGGAGAAAGCATAATCACATGGAATTCGAATATAAACTAAATGAACAAGGATTGGAATTGTGCAATAAGGAGGTGGAAGTGAATAAATATAAACAACCAGACACATTCACGGAGACAAGATGAAGCATTTTTGAGAAAGACAATGAACTCTAATCACTTTAAGCCATCTATCTCACAAAGAAGAGAGTGGCATGCATTGGAGCACACATGAGTTCTCATACATGTAACTCTTGAGCTAACTCACTAAGTCTGAAAAGCAACTGTTCAGATCCTTAATTTCTATTAATGCACAGAGGGAAGACTAATTTTCATGCTGTGTCTAAAAAATCTCTCTTAAAGCACCAGAATTTCCCTGCTTTTCTCTAGACTTTGATCTATTACTAAGTCAAGTGTGAATACAGTTCCTTGTTTCTCTTCGAAATTCTGCATCCACCAGTTCAACATATCCCATTGCAGCTAATCAAATGAAAACATTGCACAGGATCTCTCTTGACAGTAAATCTTAGCTTGTGTATGATGAAACAAACTTTACACATGAGAGAGATTGAACTCAGGATATGTCAGAAAAGAGTATTTGGCCTAACTTCACCACAAAATCAGGACATGTCAGAAAAGGATCTTGGACCTACCTTATAAACCAATGCAAATTCATTTCCTCAACCAGTGTGAGGCTATCTAACATCTACCCTCACATGCGTGCCCACTCGGCAGCACCATAAAACCAATCCAAATTCATTTTCTCAACCAAATGTGGGAGTATCTAACAGGGCATACCTTTTCCAAACGTTGAAGCAGTGCAGTTTTAAATTGCCGAACACCACGTCCACTAGATGTAGGATCTAGTCTGTGAGCTTTCTCAAAGGCATAGAAACGACCTGATTCCAGTAGCCAGAAAAATATGCATTGGAATTCCAATAGGCATTCAAAAAAGTAGTCAGATGCATCATTTATTTAAATTAAGTTCCTCTTTGTGAGCAAGTAGATTAAATCCTTTGCTTACTAAGCTCTTGTTATGAAGTTGATCAACGCGGATATGTAAAATATAAGACAAGCATGGATAAAGTGGTCACTAACTTACAAAGATAAGCAACTCTGCGGTTGCTAGCCTCTACTTCATTGGCAACTCGGAGAATAGGAGCAATATCAACAAGTGAAGAGGGCACCACTTCACTATCCATAATAGCCTCTCCAAGGTTACCAGCAGTCTGAGTCCTCATAATCCGCCTCGGCGGTTGTTGATCGGACCCCCTTCTCAGTGACATCTTTTGCCTTTACTAAATATCAACTTCAACTACTTTGTTTACCTGTTAGCTACACCATACATCACCAGCACATGATTCTGATGCACTCTTAATTTCAGCAAATTTAATATTTTATTGATCCAATCACAACAAGAAGCCTAATTCAGCTAGTTGAGTTGAGAATAAATTACACAACTTTGTTTTCTTGTGTGTTCATTCCATCTTTTAACAAACAAAAACTGAGACGAAGAGCAAATATCAAATACGAAACTCCCTGTTTGGCTATGGAGAAAACTTAAAGAAAAGATTGATATGGACTCACACAAGCTGACTGGGTTACTTAGCAAAGCACAAGTGCATATAAGAGTCATAAAATCAACTAGCTTGTCAAAGTCAATATTTCAATAAAAATTAAAAAAAAGAAGAGATGAGAAATGCAAGTGTAAGAAAGCATACCAGTTGATGGAGCAATATAAAGAATACAACTTGGAGAATTACATGTGTATGTGTTGATGATCAAGAAACAATAAAACAGTGTGAATTATTGGACGAGATAGAACGTGAAAGCTTTAAAGTCCATACGTGCATGTCCAATGTACATAAATATAAACAAGGCAAGAAAAGCAAAGCATAGCCAACACGACGCACACTGAGTTAAATATTTCCAAAGTGTTGTTATTCTTTTTCCACAACGTTTTAAGTTCTTGCAAGTGGGTCTGGTAATAGTGATTTTTTTTTCTTATGTCCAATCCAGTGGGCAGATGCCAAGACTTTTAAGTTACTTTTATTAGAGAAAAAAAAAAACAAGGGGGAGTAGGTGGGATGTACACATCCTTTTATTACAGTGTTAATTACATGCTTTATGATAGCTTTGTTTGAGTGCTTGACATGGTCATCCTCACTCTCTGCTAGCTTCACCAAAATGTCTAAAGCAGGAGATAAGTTAAAACTTTCCCAAAGCCAAAGGTTGCACCTACTGCTACTAGTTTACTTAACTTTATGGAATTCTGACTCTAGTCTTCTCGATATGAATAATTTCCTGCCACTAGTTTGTGATAATTGTTGCCATCTGTGATTAAACAATTGACTAATATTAACACAATTAAGATGAAGATAAAAGAAAGCAGACAAGGGAGGAAATTAAGTGGTTTAAGAAATGATAAAATGAAAGAAAGTTAGGAATATGTTGCATCAGTGATGATGAGATATTTTGATAAAATTGATGATGTAATTTGGTGCAAGTGAAGATAGCATGGAAGCAAGCATGACTGTGATGGTCAAGTGAAAGTGGGTCCAAGGAATGGCTAAACAAATGCCAAGTAAATAGAGGAAATATGTGCAATAAAGACGTGCAACTGCACGCGAAGATGACATCCACCATAACGATATCTTCACACGTGCTGCAAGATAAGTTTTAGAGAATTTAAAATATCTAAGAGTCTTTTTATAGGTGTCTATCTTGTAAGTAACCAAAAAGACTAGTCCACGTCATACGCCGATACAGGTGTGTGTGTCTCTAGTCTCTACCCCGAAGCCACCAAGTCTTCCAAACAAAAACACAGATAGATAAATAGATCGATGGCAGAGGACAGGAAAGCAGACGCCCAGCTTTTCAATCTTTTTTCGAGTCTCCTCCAACAGGTATGCATGCTTTGATTTGTCATTAACACCTTTGGATAGTCAGTCAAATTGTATAATTTTGCGATCTGGTGGTTTCCTTTTATTAAAGGGACGGCATGGTTGAATTTGATATAAATTTGGAATCTTTCATCGTCAAATTGGATGCGCATAGGATCATAGTATTGGATTCAATTAATAAAGCAATTTGCTTGGCGCCTAAATTATGACATTGTGATGGTGCGACGCTTGAATTTGGTTTATTGTCTCTCCTTTTACTCTATATTATAAAGACAATGGTTTGGATGGAAGTATGGTGTCTTCCGTCTGACAGATTATTGATGGAAAAGTAGACGCTCGAGATAGACATTTCATAAAACTATAATTGGTAGGATATAAAGAGGACGAAGAGCTGAGTTTCAAAAAATAATTCTACTAACACATCCTCTATTGAACTATCAAGCATTATAGAGATTGCCAACAGAAAACTCACCAAACAGATGAAGACGGTTTATAAGTTTTAGCAGATAATTTGGTCACTACCTATTCTTATCGAGAATCCTTACCATACCTGAAGTCTAATTTGATTAAGGCATTGCATTTGCATATGCAATATGAGTCATCACACACGCAGAGCCTTTTATAAAGCCTTTTCTTTTGTTATAATGTATTATGTAGGTGGAAGCTTTGACAAATCAGGAAGAAGTTGAATTGCGTTCCAAGATCGAAGCCCTTGGTTTGGAGGTGACAAAAGTTCCTTCAAAGTCGGCACAGCTTGATGAGGTATGTTGAGCTCTTTTCAAACTGGGAATTCTTCTCCTCCACCTCTTCCTTTGTTTTCGCTCATTCTTTGTTTTCTCGTTTCTTTTGTTTAGCTAGAAATAGCAAGTGAGTTGGACAAGTTATCAGCAAAGCTCGATGATGTTGATGATATGATATCGACAACTATAGCCACAGATCCACAGGTGCAATCACTCTTGAGTGGTACAGCTGATGTATGGATGCCTGTTATTACTGCTACTGCTGATGAGCGGCGTAATTTTACTGGATCTATTGGAGATGATAATACTGAAGCAAAAGAGAAAAGCTCCAGCTCCAGCTGATAATCACTGTCATTACTTGTGCTATTCCCATAATCTTTTGATGGGGGGATGTTTGCCCTTGCTTAAATTAGTATGTGCATTATCTTTCTTTTTTGAGACAATTACAATTGAAATTCTTGTGTGCACAATGGCAATGACCATTGTAATCATGGCAAAGTAATATATAATAAAGTGACAATGTTTGATGGGTGGTTGAATATCATGTGTTGTGGTAGAGAATCAAATGATTTGCCAACTTGTATAGAAACAAACCCACAGAATAGCTAGATATCAAACAAAGGCAAGCTCATAAGAGTCTGGTAATAAAATAGAACATGTTAAAAGCAGTAGTATTAGTTAAGATTGCATTCAACACAGGAAGGCGTACAAACAACACTACTTGGAAGGGAACAGCCTAACAATGAAACCGATAAGCGACGTTACAGTGGATCCAACAATCCAAGAGACAAGGCAAAAAACTAGGAATCCAGCGACAATGGTAAGCAAGGGAGGACCTTGAGGAGCATCATTGGTATTGGAATGTGGGCCAGTTCCAGTAGGATTTGAATTGGAAGCCAATGCAGTAAACAATGTTTGCCTTACTTGCAATCTTGCTGGATTCTTGAACCTAAATGTCAGAAAAATCAGTTTGTAACATAAAAAGCATCAAACCAAAAGCGAATTGAAATGAAATAATAGAGTATACTATTGAAAGCATATAATAACAGATTAGCGTAGGTTTTGAGTAAACGTAAATCCTTCAAAGATGTAGCCTGTGAATTGTTTCAGCAGGCAGGCAAAGGATGGACAAAACCGTTAAGAAACTACAATTCGCATAAACAAGTAATAGACATACACACATGTTCGGGACGCAGGACATTGTGGGTTAGCGTACCTCAAGTTGGAATTGGAAGGAAGCTGCTGATTGGGAAGGAAGAAGGAGCGACGATGAGTGGTTACCACTTGTACCTGTTGGGATGCAGCTGCAGCTGCTCCACCGCTAACCCTCAATGACGCCATTTCCTCACTACTTTCTCTCTCCGATTTCTACGCCTAATATGTAATATCACACTCTGCCCACCCTTTTCATTTTTATTTTTATTTTTAAAAATCAATTATATTTTTCATATTTTATATAATTTCATATTGGATAATATTATTAATTTGCTTTATAATTTGGCTCTTGCAAAATTTTCTTGAATCCAATAGTTTATATAGTGTGTATCTTTCTTGCCGAAAAAAATAAATATATTAAAAATCTCTTCTCGAAATCTCTCTTACTTGCAAGAGAGAAAAAACTCTCTAATCTAACAAAGAAATACTTTGTAGAAGTTGATATCCTAGTCCGATATTAGAGGATGCTCAAATCAGATTGATATTCCAATCATTTTCATGATTGAATATTACCTGATATTCTATCTGGTCATCCTAGCTCGTTCCTTTTTTGAGGACAAGATCTGATTATATTAAATATGTTTTGGTTGTTCTAAGTTTTAATGGATATTGATGCTTGTAAGTTATGGTTCACAAATTTGAGATAGTATAATGAATTTTTCAGGATTTAAAAAAAATAAAAACCTTTGTATCTTCTTTAAGGAGGCCAAAATATTGTAGGCCTTAGGCCCAGAACCCTTGAAACACATAATTGATTACACTGGTTATAAAAATAATAATTTGAATGGCACGTATTGAATGTTGATATCATAAACCAGACACAATTTCAGCCAACTAAATTCACTCGCATAAAATAGTTGATAGATCTAATATTGTTTTCTTTAGTTTATTTATATGAAAAACTACCTTACCGAGTTAAAACTGTTTTGCTAGTGTAAAGTCACCCCCCACTGCCCTTCTTGCTGGTCACTGCTCACTAATCCAACTCCAAAAGAGTGCTTTAATAATCAACACACATTCATTTTCTAGTCACCTTAAAACAAACCAAGAACCATTATGTTGACGTCTGCATTTAGCCGATCAGGTTCGTGTTTTAGGCCCAAGCTATAGTATTGGATTAATGTTGTTGAAGAAGTAAAGTAAGAAGCAAAGGAGATGAGGTCAAAGAGGAAGGAGAAAACACAAGAAGTTTTTAAGTGGTTCGGCTCAATTAGATGCCTACGTTCATTGTTCACTCTCTCACTATTTTAGCAGAGTAACGGCACTCAAAAGATTCATTCTTTTTTACAATGAGGGTCTTCCCATATTTATAGAGAATGGGAGGAGCTACAGTAGGATGCAATAAAATAATATACAGTAAACAAACATTATAATGATAGGTCACATTTAATGCGCCTGAATTATATTTACTGCGGCTGACAGTGTCAAGTTTATACTGCCCAAAGTATGAGTTTAGGCGGCTAACCCACGTGGGTTAGGTGAGATTCCTGTAATCCAAGCTGTAATCTCTGACGGGATTGGCGTGCACGGTACGCCTTTAGCTGTAATCCACCTGATAGCTCTGATTTCTTATTGACTTGTGATTTGATGTACGGGACGGAGGTGAACCTCTCTAGCGAACAGAATACTTCTTTCGAACTAGCAAGCAAATAAAGCTCAAGATAATTGGGCGCCCTGAAGGTCACGGGGGCAGATCATTAACAAGCTTTCAAGCGGTCAGATGACTCACTGGACAAATGGTCTCAAACACGAGCAGGTAAGCGAGCATGAGCAGGAATTGATGGGCAGCTGACAGATCAAAGCAAAGGGGTCTCTATTCGATCTGATGAGTGAGCACAGGGATGAACATATACCGAGCAGGGTATTGAGCAGAATACCGAGCTTAATAGCGAACAGGTTAACGATCAACAAGAAGACTTGGAGTACGAGCAGAGTAGCGATTAGAAAAGCGAGCAAGTTGGCGATCAGAGAGATGGGTTGATCACTGGGTTTTTTGGGTCTTCGGGTTATTGGGCTCATACTGTGGGGCCTTCCTCGGCCCAACTGGCTTGATTGTAAAATTACTTATAACACAAGCGCCCTAACTTTTGGTGCATCTGGTGAACCAGGAGCTACGAGCTTACATGCAAAATATCCTAGCGAGAACAGTTATGATATCATGCCTCAGACCCGTAAACCATTGAGAAAGTGGTCTTTCCAGTGATGCTGTGGGCAGTTATCCTATAGGCCCATAATACCCTCTACAATTTGTCTACCCATGCTCCATTTCTGGTTTCGAGCTTGGTCTTCAGGGTCTGCTTAATGATCTTGTTGACCACCTCCACTTGACCATTAGCTTGGGAGTGATCTACCGCTGAGAAGCTTTTTGTTATGCTAAGGCTACTGCAGAATTCTAGGAACTGCTCGCTCGTGAATTGGGTTCCATTATCTGTCACGAGCTGTTGAAGAACACCAAATCTGTAAATAATGTTGTCCCACACGAACTTTTCAATTTTCGTCGTGGAGATCTCGGCTAGTTCCTTCGTCTTCGCCCACTTTGTGAAGTAGTCAACAGCTACAACGACATATTTACATCTTGCTCGGCCTATTGGGAGACGCCTGATCAGATCTATGCCCCAAATGGTGAAGGGCTATGGGCTGATCATCTGCTGAAGATAGGTTGGTGGTGCTCGGGGAACCTTAGAGAACCTCTGACACTTATCGCATTTCTTTTCCAGGTTGATGGCATCCTGCTTCATGGTTGGCCAGTAAAACCCATATCTGAGTGCTTTCTGAGCTAAAGACAATCCCTCAGCATGGTTATCACAATGTCTCTCACGGATGTCCTTCAGAAGAGTAGTGCAGTCCGGCTCATCGGCACATCGGAGTAATGGAACCTAGAAGCCCTTCTTGTAAAGCACATCATCGTATATGTAGTACCTTGCTACTCTCGTTCGTAGACGACGAGCTTCTATCTTGTCTTCTGGCAGCCTACCATTTTGTAAATAGTTAACAAGTGGGCTCATCCATGAATCTACTGCCACTACTAGGGTCATTACCTCATCACCGGGCTCGGTACTTGGCCTTGGCAAGAACTCCACGGGTACATTTCCAGCAAAGTCCGTGTCCTGAGCTGTAGCCAAGCGAGCCAGCGCATCTGCATGGGAGTTTTGGACTTGCAGGATTTGATTCAATTCGGATTTCTCAAAAACCCCCAATAGCTCTTGGACCTTTTGTAGATAGACTGTCATCTTTGACCCTCTGGCCTGATATTCACCTTTTATTTGACAAACCACTAGCTGAGAGTTACTGAATATTCTAAGTCGTTTAGCTTGCATCTTTTTGGCTAAATGAAGCCCCTCTAACAACGCTTCATACTCCGCTTCATTGTTCGTTGCTCTGAACTCGAACTTGAGTGCACAAAGGAACTTATTTCCATCCAGACTAATCAACAAAATTCCAGCTCCGGCACTTCGCTCGCAAGAAGACCCATCGACATACAGCTTCCAGAATGGACCTTCAGAGGACTCAGCCTCCTCTTCCATAGGTCTAGTAAACTTGGCAATAAAATCTGCTAATGCCTGCCTCTTGATCACTGACCATGGCTTAAACTCAATATCGAACTAAGCGAGCTCAATTGCCCACTTGAGGAGTCGGCTTGAGGTATCCAGTTTCTGGAAGATCTGC
Source organism: Dimocarpus longan (assembly GCA_022984855.1). Classification (NCBI taxonomy): domain Eukaryota; kingdom Viridiplantae; phylum Streptophyta; class Magnoliopsida; order Sapindales; family Sapindaceae; genus Dimocarpus; species Dimocarpus longan. The sequence continues at coordinate 25,252,054 of CM041022.1, forward strand.
TTTAGTGGATATTTGGTCAGAACTTCAATTTTGTGCATCTGAAAATAGGGACGCAGCTTTCTAGACGCCACCACTAGGCAGTAGGCGAGCTTTTCCATTGGGGTATATCTCGTCTCAGCTTTTACCAACTTTTTACTGGTATAGTATACAGGTACCTATGCTCAATTTCCTTCTTCTCGTACCAACGCTGCACTTAAGGCGTGTTGGAATACCCAAAGGTAGATAGTCAAAGCCTCACATTCTTTAGGTTTTGATAAGAGGGGAGCCCGTCCCATATATTCCTTCAGCTGCTGGAACGCAGCCTCGCACTCCTCCGTCAATTCAAAGTTTTTTACCCTTTTCAGCACTTCAAAGAATGACATACACCTGTCAGAAGCTTTTGACATAAATATGCTCAGGGCTGCCACCTGACCCTTTAAACTCTGTATCTCCTTTATGCTCGTTAGCGACCTCATGTCTAGCAAGGCTTGGATCTTTTCTGGATTAGCCTTGATCCCTCGATTATTCACCATGAAGCTAAAAAATTTGCCCGATGAGACTCCGAAGGCACACTTGAGGGGGTTTAGCTTCATTTGATATTTTCTCAAGATCCGAAACATCCCCTCTAGGTCACGAACATGGTCAACGGCCTACCTGGATTTCACCAGCATATCGTCCATGTATACCTCCATAGTCTTCCCGATCTGATCCTCGAACATCATGTTCACCAATCTTTGGTAAGTTACCCCTGCATTTTTGAGTTCAAAGGGCATTACCTTATAGCAGTACAAGCCCCGTTCTGTAGTGAATGAGGTGTGCTCCTCATCATCGGGATTCATTGGGATCTGATTGTAGCCTGAATAAGCATCCATGAAGCTAAGGAGCTTGTGCCCGACAGTTGCATCTACTAACTGATCGATCCTAGGCAATGGGAAGCTATCCTTCGGGCAGGCTTTGTTTAAATCCGTGAAGTCATTGCAAGTTCTCCATTTCCCATTTTTCTTTTTAACCAGCACGGGGTTGGCTACCCAGGTAGGGTACTAGACTTCTTGGATGAAATTGTTTGCCAGGAGCCTGTCTACCTCCTCCTTCAAGGCTTCACAACGTTCTCGAGTCATCTGCCTTATTTTTAGGCAAACCGGCTTATGAACCATTACTCTCGGGTCGATCCCCACCATATCTCTATAATTCCAGGCGAACACATCTAGATTTTCTTTGAGGCAATTGGTTAGCTGGGCCTTTATCTCTAGAACAAAGTTCCTGCCCAATTTGAGACATCTTACAGCATTTGTCTTGCTGACCTGGATGTCTTCGAGCTCTTCTACTGTACCCGTTGTCCGGTATGCATAAAATTCTCTGGGGTCCAAATCATGTCTAGCCCCTGACGTGGTGATAGCCTATAGCTCATGCTCCGGAACCACATCCACCTTCTTCCCTCGGACTCCCCTTCGTATGGCATCCACATAGCAACGACGAGCCAAAGACTGCTCGCCTCGCACGCACCCGATCCCATTAGGAGTTGAGAATTTCATGGTTAGAGCTCTGGTAGAGGTTACCATGTCGAGGTCGTTCATTGCAGGCCTTCCCAATACTACATTATACGTAGGGGGGGAATTGATGATAAGGAAATCTGCAAGCACTGTTGACTGGTGAGCTACATCTCCTAGAGTAAGGGGTAGTTTTATCTACCCGGTAGGAGTGACTGAATCTCCAATAAACCCGTACAAAGGCTCAGAGGATGGTTTCAATTACTCATCACCGATCCCAATCTGGTCGTAACACTCATTGTACATCACATTTATCGAACTCCCGGTGTCGATCATTATCCTCTTGACTACCGAGTTTTCGATACTGGCACGGATCACCAATGCATCATTGTGCGGCCAGCGGACATCTCGGGCATCTTCTTAAGTAAAAACAATCTCCTCCGGTACCCTTCTGGCCTTTGTAGCAGGTCTTTCTTGCTTTCTTTGGCTTGTAATTTGGATGCGATTAGTCTCGCGCACATATCGCTTCTGCGATCTATTAGACGTCTCGGCCACTGAGGGACCCTCATGAATGGTATGAATCGTTCTGACGAGGCTCTTGTTGAGATTGGGCCGGTAGCTCTTACTGGCGTTGGTGAGGGCATTGCTGCTGGGATGGTCGCCCTGAAGGTCTTACAACATAATCCCTCAAGCGACCATTTTTAATCATCTCCTCGATAGCGTCTTTGAGCGCTCAACAGTCTGAGGTATTGCGTCTTACTTCATTGTGATAGACACAAAACTTGCTCCTATCTCGGCGTTCTTCAAGAGTTTGGATAAAGGTTGGTCTCCCAAAGTTCTCCCTATTTCTTTCAGTTGCAAAGATCTTGTCCTGGGTGTCAGACAAGGCGTTGTATATATTGTAACGACCTTGATACCGAGGTCGTTCCCACCTCTGGCTACTCTTCTGCTTAGGCCCGTTTCTGGCCTTCTTTGCAATTTGGTTATTGTTTCTTTAGCCCCCAAAGTTGTTTCCCCTATTGCTCCTCTTCCTTCCTTGATTAGAGCTTTCAACTTTATCCTTCTGAGCACTAGCCTTATTAGGATTGAATGCTTCTTCCCACCTGATTTCTTTCTCTGCTCGTTCGTAGAACTCCCCTAAGTTTTTTACTGAGGATTTGTAGATGGTCTTATACAGCTTCCCGTCTTTCCTCAAACTTGCCGAGATAGCTGTCAAAACTACCTCATCTGTCGGGTTTTCCACGTTAATCACCTCGCACCTAAACCTGCTAATGTAATCATTCAATGATTCGCCGGGGCGTTGGAAGATGGGAGCAAGGTGGCGCGAGCTGCCTCTTCAACGCCTTATACTGGTTCAAGAATTTCTGTTGACACTCCTCCCAATTATTGATGCTGCGGGGTGGAAGGTTCCTGAACCATGTTCATGGGATGTCCCCAAGTGTTGCCGGGAACACGCGACATTTTACAAGTCAGCTGGTAGTCTGAAGGTCCATCTGAATGTTGAAAACATCCAGATAGTCATAAAGGTCAAAGTTCCTTTATATTACGGGATATTGGGAACTTTGAATCTTGGAGGGAGGGGCTCTAGTTCAATTTTCTAGGTAAACGGGGTCCTTTCCCCGCTCTGACTTCTCTGCTCCTAGGCCTTAGGTCGTGTTTCAAGCTGCTTGACCTTTTGAAGGAGCTCCTCAACGAGTGGGCCCTACACCTCTGTTCTCTTAACAATGGACTGCCTGTCCCACTTGTCTTGTCTGCTCGGGGAATGATAATCTCGGGCCCCCGGTCCCCTCCTATCTTCGAACTCTCTATCATTGGGCCTTTGCCCTGCTCCACCTCTAAGGGCTGAAATCTTATCAGGATCGCAGCTAGTTCGCACCGACTGGTGTTCATTGCGAGCTTGCTGGAACCGAGCCCTGAACCGCACGTTGGAAGAATGAATTGATCCCTTTCGCATTGACTCTTTGACAACTCTTTCATTCATGCCAGGGTCTTCAACGTGCCTTCGTCGGGGAACATCCCTTTTTACATTGGCCTGGGGTGGTCCTTAAGCGGCCTGGACTTGAGTCCAAATTAATGTCCTGACCTCGTTGGCCAGCTACGTCATAGGGATGGCAAAAATATCCGATCCGATTCAAACTCGAAAAAATCCGGTTTATTTGGGATGGGTTTAGGGCCAAAAAAATTGACTTTGGAGGGGTTTAGAGTTAAAAGGCTGACCCGCCTGAGTTACCGGGTCAGGAACGGGGCAAGCTTTTTTGCCCCGACCCGCCCCATTAACCCGATATATAAATTAAAGACAAAAAAACCTAACAGGTAACAATAGCCACTTCTCCAATATTTGAAAGTATTGAGATGGATTTTTAATATAGATTTTTGTAATGTTTTCGATTATTTATTTATTTAGTGTTTGTAATGAAACTTGATTATATTGTTACTATTATTTTAGTATTTATGACTATATAGTATTAATATTTTGGATTATGTAATGACATTTCATCATGAATGTAGTAAGTCTTTTGATATTTGTTATTTTTTTTGTTTAAATATTTGTTTTAGTTAAAAACTAAATCGGGTTAATAGATCGGGTTCGGGGTAAGTCCCTCCAATTGGGTTTAGGTTTGGGACAGAAAGTGGTAATTCGTTTGGGGCAAGGGTCAGATTTGGAGCATCTTTCAAAAATTTCGAATCGGGTTCGAAAGGGATAAAATTTGATCCGATCCGATCCGTTGCCATCCCTACTACGTCATGGTAGTCTCCAACATCTCGTCGCTGCTGCAATACCTGTATAACATCTCCTCCAGCAGTATTAGGCACAGACTGACGAGTAGGAAAGGGAGGTATACCTTGAGCATCCCTAGTTACGGGCGCATTGGTAGTCCCCGCACCAACATTAGGCAGTCCCCCTGTAGGTACAGTACTCCGTCGTTGATCCGAAGTCTCTAGGCAGTCATCAGTGGCATCAGAATTTCCGGTGGTCCTTCCTCTGACTATGGTGACTAACGAACGAGCTCTGTGAGCTAAAAATAAAGGTTACGAAACTGTACATGAGTCATTCCTCTAGCGCCAAAAATGTCGACATCTGGATTTAACTGATCAGGTTTTTAAGTGATTCGACCCAATTAGATGCCTACGTCCACTGTTCACTCTCACTATTTTAATAGAGTAACGAGACTCAAAAGATTCCTTCTTTTTTACAATGAGGGTCCTCCCTTATTTATAGAGAATAAGAAGAGCTACAGTAGGGTGCAATAAAATAATATACAGTAAACAAACATTACAATGATGGGCCGCATTTAATGCGCTTGAATTATATTTAATGCGGCTGACAGTGTCAGGTTTATTCTACCCAAAGCATGAGTTTAGGCGGCTAACCCACGCAGGTTAGGTGAGATTCCCGTAATCCAAGCTATAATCTCTGATGAGATTGGTGTGGACGGCACACCTTGAGCTGTACTCCACCTGACAGCTCTGATTTCTTGTTGACTTGTGATTTGATGGACGGGGCAGAGGTGAACCTTTCTAGCGAACATAATACTTCTTTCGAACTAGCGAGCAAATAAAGCTTAAGATAATTGGACGCCTTGAAGGTCACGAGAGCAGATCATTAACAAGCTTTCAAGCGATCAGATGACTCACCGAGCAAATGGTCTCAAACACGAGCAAGTAAACGAGCACGAGCAAGAATTGACGGGCAGCTGATAGATCAAAGCAAACGGATCTCTATTCGATCTGATGAACGAACACAAGTACGAACAGATACCGAACAGGGTATCGAGCAGAATACCAAGCTTAATAACAAACAGGTTAACTATCAACAGAAAGACTTGCAATATGAGCAAAGTAGCGATCGGTAAAAGCAAGCAAGTTAACAATCAGACCGGCGATCTGAGAGATGAGTTAATCACTAGGTTTCCTGGGTCTTCAGGTTATTGAACCCATACTGTGGGCCTTCCTCGGCTTAACTAGCTTGATCATAAAATTACCCATAACACATTATTTATGCAAGCACAAACTGAAACATGCAAGACTACATAAGGGACCCAAACTCCCTACTTAAAATACAAAAGAATCAAGGGATATAATTATGTACTACAACATGCTTTGTATCATTCAACTTACTAGTCGGCCATGAGCAACTGAAAACCACTTTATTCAAACAGCTCAACTCAGCGAATACAAGTACAACTAATCTGGGGTTGATATCAACATTAAAGTTCCACAGAGCTGTATAACACACTCTGTTCAGAAAAATATCAAAAATTTGTGGAACAAGAAAATAGAAAAAATAGAAAGTAAAATGCTTGATCGAGCCAATAGAACTTGCAATTGTATGTCCACCCTCCATTAATCCATCCAATCCAAAACTCAAGCGTTTTGAGATTATTATTATTAAACATTTATATAGCAATCAGCCGAATTTTATGATGCTTTCTTGCAATTCTTTTCAATCAAATCCATTGTAACACTTTTTGGCCTCTCAAGTGGCAATCCAAGAGCTCGATCCCATATGAGCTGAACCAAAAGAAAACGTATGTGAGTTGAAGATTTAGTGCAAAAACAAATGTTTGACAGAGATCGAAAGGATGGCAGAACAGACCTGAGAGCAAATTCCAAGACTCCTTGATACACCGAAAAGAACAGTGAAGTATCTGCCGACCGTTAAGCAATATCATCATATTTAACAAATAATAGCACAACACTAGCATTGATCATAATTGCTGTAGAGAAATATTCTTTCATACCTAGCTTCAGTCAAACCAAAATAGTTCAGCAGTACCCCACTGTGAGCATCAACATTGGGCCACGGGTTTTTAACCTACAAGAATAAAAATTTCCATGTACAAAGAGGATAAAGCCCATTTTGATTTATTGGAAGAAACCAAACAGAATTACAAATTGGTCCATCATGATTTCATATAGACAGAGTAATATGCAATCATAAAGCCTCAGGGATGTATGCATAATAAATACAATGATAAGCAGCTAACCTTTCCTAGTTCCGTAAGTATTGGGGGAACAACTTCATAGAGCTTAGAAACCTGTTAAGGTGCAGGCTAGGTTAGCTCATGAAAGAACTAGTAACAGAATAAAAAGCTAGTGTCATACAGAGGCACACAGTTTTCCATGTCATGCAATCAGGATTAAGTAATAACCAGATGGAATAGTGGATCATTAGGTAGATGCTTCAAGGCAAACTCTCTCTGACAAGTGTATCTTGGATCCGTTTTACGCAAGACTCCATGACCAAATCCAGGAACAACCTGCATATTTTAGAGAAAGTACTGGGATTTAATGCAAAAATATTGACACTTAATCAAACTAGATTCTAAAAAAGTTCATAAAATTAACTTCAAGGGAGTGAAAGGTAGCTTCTTTTTTTTAAACATATTAAAAATATTTATATCGCAGACTAAACCAAAACCAAGGATGTAAGGTGAGGAGTCAAAATAACATTTTTAGGCATCCTGAAGCGAGTAAGGAGAATTCTGAGAAAATTAACCTCTGAAACCATTATAATATTCAGATGCCAAGTGTCTTCACAATCAATGGATTTTGAGAGAGCATACGAAAATAATTAATAGATGTAACTCAGAAGTTAGTGCTTATAGACATAAAATTCATTAGACAATTGTGTGCTACTGTAATCAATCACTTCAGAAGCAGAAAGACTTCCTTTACAAGTCAAATAAAGTCTCATCTATACTCTTGAGTAAATGTATGACAATACCTTGCCACTATTTAATGTTTTCCAGACAAAATCTTTCAACTGCTCCTTGGTTGCGTTCTCACCGCACTCATCCACCGCAGATTTGATCCAAAGCAAAACTTCCTGTGATCAGATATTACATAAGTTAAGACACAATAGCAAATACAGCAATCTCCAGATGAAAATCAACTAACACCTTTATGCAAAGGAATTGAGAAACCTCACAGTAACACAATTAAACAGAAGATTATCAATGTAAAATGTAGCAGTAGCACCATACTTAATAAGTTGTCAGTCATACACTCTACAAATACAAAGCAAAAACTTTAACCTCAACAACCATAACAAGAGAAACATTTTGGATGGAAACTACCTTTTGAAAGGCATTGATAATATGATAATGCACGTATAGAAAAATTGTGTGGCTAATAATACTGATGCTACTTCTATGCTTTTTTTCTCCTAAGAATAATGATGTTTACAACTTCAAGTCTCTTTCTACTGGTAACGATCTTTTATAATTTACACACATACACACACAAACATAGAAAGTGAAAATTGTGAGACGGCACTGAAAATGGATGAGTTTTAAAAAGATCACCAAGAAACTAAAAAGAGCTTTTTTTAGCACCTTCAGTTATCACAAACTATAGCTTGCAAACAAAGGAAATAATTCACTACAATTTGCGCACGAAATATTTCCTTTGTTTGCGGATTATACTAACAGAGCTGAAAAAATTCATTTAAGGTTTTCAAAACATTTTCAAAACTACAGAGTTTTTTGGTGCTAGAAAAAAGGACTTTACACAAAATAAGAACCATCTTGATTTATAAGTTTTATCATTGTAACTTATTTTCTTATCATTACCCTGTCTCTATCTCCACGTTATTACCATAACTATGCAGTAGAACCAAATGAAAGAAGGGCTGGCCAACCCCAAACAAATAACTACGTAACACAACTTTTGGAGGTGGGCTTCACTTTGACAAGATTGAGATTTGCCCGGAGGTTAGCAAATTCTGGTTATACTGAGCTAGTCTAGAACTCCCTAGCAATAAGATAACTTTTCTATATGCCTTTAGACTTTCAGTTCAATTTTACTGGATGACTAAAAGCACAAATATCTCTAACGGACCGGGAGTATTTCCAGAAATTAGTTTCATTTACATACTCCATCAAAATTAACATAAGCATTGAGCTTTATATCCATGCAAGTGCATTTCTATGCATGGACATAATTGCTACCTAAAGTGGTGAGAGTTTCTACTAGACAATGATAAATAAATAGCAGGCATAAATGGAGAGTAATAACAGAAAATAAATACCTGATTAGCCAAACCATGAAGCGGTCCAGCTAAACCATTTAATGCAGCCGCAAATGAAAGATAGGGATCTGAAAGTGCACTACCAACCTGAATCAACGGAACAATTGCATGATACCATAACACCAATTTTCAACTGAATGAACATCACTGAATTGAAGAACAAGCCTTAAAATTAATTAATGACAAGCTGGGACAAACTGAGGTAACTTACTAGGTGGCCAGTGTGAGCACTGACATTCCCACCTTCATGGTCACTGTAATACATTATTCAATAAAAATGCATTAACTTCGTGAAATAGTTCTTATCTAAGTACCGCATACATTTTGCAGGAAATAATAAGTAAATGCAATATCAAATATATTTTATTTCATAATACTAAAATGAGTATACAAACCTATGGATGGTGACATAAAGCCTCATAAGCTCATGCATTTTGGGATCATCAAATCCTAACATGTGTGCATAGTTTGCACCATAATCCAAAGAGTCATCCTTGGGAATAATTTTTCCATCCTTGTATGTCCTTCAGTGACACAATACAGAAATAAAATTATACAGGATTTCAGAGGATCAATTCATTGAGTTAAATAGAAAGACAACAGCAAATAGCCACACAATGCCATGTAAACAATTAAAAATTTTAAATAAAAAATACAACATAAAATACTCTCACAAGACCTGCATGAGTATCAATAGACATTTACAACCGAGCTTAGACAGTCAGTTTAATACTGATATGTGACATTGATCAGTTGCATCAGCTTATATTTTTTTAAAAAAAAATAACAGTGAATTTGCGCCAAAGATAAAGTTCTCATAAGACAGAGGATAGACAAAATGATCATAACATAGATTTAATATCTTCCAGCCAACCTACTTGTAGTCAGGTCACATAAGCAAGGACGAAGGGGCAAAATACACTTCACTAACCTCCGATACACATATGAAGCTACTACTGGCAAACGAGCAATCAGATTAAAAGAGTCTTCGTATGTTGGTTCCCAGTACCTACAATCAACATCATATGACAAAGTTTGCAAAACTAATAGAAGGTTGTTACACTGCAACATAACTTCTAAAGAATCTATTACTTTGATTTATGAATCCCCTTCTCATATGCCTTCTGAAATTCACTCTGGACCTGATAAATTAAAAAAAAAAAAAACAGAAGTCAAATAAAATACTACTTGCGGAGCAAGATCAATCGCAAAAGCATGATTTGGTACAAAATGATTTTCCAAGAATCAGATGAAGAACATATTCATTGAAAATATACGAAAGTCAAAAACTAAGATGCTAATCAATTAAACCCCGGAAAACTACATCTGAAGGCTAAAGCATCAACAGTAACGATAATTCAGACTGACTACAAGTCTATAACCAAGCAAAAATGATCAAACCATGGAATAGGATAATTCAGACTGACTATGAGTCTATGACCAAGCAAAAATGATCAAACCACATAATAGGAAAAAGAGGGAGCAGAACATTATGCTTATAGACCAGGACTTAAGCAACCTGAAGGGCCATAACACCAGTGACAAACTGAGTCATTGGATGTGCCGAGGCTGGTAGAGCATCAATGGCCTTGAATACATAATCTGCAAGAGAAACACAAAAGCTGAAATGAACACAACATAAATTCAGAGAAAGGTTAAGAATCCTTTAAGGTTGCCTGATAGCAGAAGACATTTAATCAATCCTGTAGTGCAAATCAAAAGTATAGCCATTACGAATAAATGATTAATAGAATCGTTTTATCAATATTATAAGTTAAAACTAATTTATTAGCGAAAATTTAGTTGAAAACATAATCAACCAAAGCCCAGGTCATGTTTAGAATATCATAGACCAATAACACAGTAGCATATTTTCTTGGAGTCAAAATGAAACACGGATAAGTTATAAGTACTGTTCAACTGAAAACTTATAAGCAATTTAATCGAAGAATATAAGCTACAAACCAGGGACAGCAGCACGATCTTGCAATTCCCTGGATAAGGCATTGACCTGCTCTTTGCTAGGAACCTAAAATACAGAAAAGGGTAAACGACTGTGATATCAGCTGGGTAGAGACAAATACTTGCACAGAAGTTGCATTATTTAGTAATGTCTTAACAGCTTTTGATCTCACAAGTGAACTCCACCCACCTTTCCTGTTAACAGCAGCCAGAGAAGACCCTCTGGCAAAGGTTCTCCATCAGGCTTTGCAGCTGGTAATACTTGTTGGCATTCTGGAATCGACAAGCCTCTGAACCGAATTCCCTGCAAATATAGATGGGTAATTATGTGAAGACATTTGACATGCCTAAGTGTAACAGATGAATAAGTAGATGGAAATATATACCTCATCAGGATCAAGTAAAGAGCCTTCCCACAGTAGGCCAGTCATTCCTCTCATACCACTGATTACCTTTGGAACAATAAAATCAAATGAGATCGCAGCCTCATAAAGTTGAGACAAGAACTTATATAAATAAAGGTCGGCCACGCTAAAAATAATAGAAAACATGTTACCATATCAACAGTAATATTTCCCAACTGGGACTTTCCATATTCTGACTTGACTTTCTTCAGGCGCTCCTGAAACAACAAAAAAAATAAACTTGCATAATTCTAAGGTATCAGTGAGATATAAAAAGGGCAATGTACTTAACAATATAGGCAGATTAGATAAAACTGAAAAAGGAGTTAATTAGGTAGGGAGTGAAAAGTGCATTAGGATTCACGTACTAAAAACAGAGGAAAGCATCATCATGTAACATAAAAGCTAAAACAGGTATCAAAGTAGAAGAAAGAAACCTGTTGTTCAGGAATCAACTCCTTGAGCTGAGAATGAAGATCCTGCAAGCATAAATAAGATCAACAGAAAATGTTAGCATATGATTGTAAAAGTGAAAAAGGCATTATGAAAAAACAAAAAACAAAACAAAACAGTAAGTAGCAAAGTTGTAAGCTTTTGAAGATTCGTTAAATTTCAGTTGGCTCATTAATTGAAGGAGAGAGATTACAAGATCAGAGTAGTTTTGCATCTGAATCCATCTCACAGAATTGAAGAGACTAGATTGTTGGTTCTGCAACATAGATTTAATCAGTTGAAGAAAAAGAAACAATTTTTATATGAAAAAATATGAGTAAAAAAAAGACATACGAGGCGAGTGCGCAGACGAGAAAGGGCAGTGAGGCTCCTGAAGAACACCATAACTGACTGGAAACAACCTACTGATGCAAGAGCAGGCTACAAGTAAACCAAATATAAAGAAAAACAAAACAAAAGTGAGAGAAGATGAGAGAGGTGGGAGGCAACCAACCGAGTCCGGGCAGATCGCTACGGAATACAGAGTCGTATTCGCTGACGCCCTTTATATCAGAATAGTCTACGCTCCACAGTTGACAATACACAAGTCCAATTACTATTATGCCCTTCACCCCAGCCCACGTCCCATTAGTAATTTGAGTGACGATATTTCCACCCTCAAAATTGTATGCACACCCTAAATTAATATTTTTTTTTAAAATATAATATTATTTTTGAATAAAATTATTAAAAAAATAAATATTTTATAAGTATTTTCATCAATTATTAATTAAAATTTAATTTATATCTTAATTTTTTCAATCCTTAATTTTCCTCTTTGTTACCTATTCAAACTCTAACTTTCTTTCATAAAAATTTAAAACGTTTTTAATCATTTATATAATTCTAATTTAAACCAAATGTTAAATCATTAGATTAGTATTTTTCATACGCTTGTAATATTTTCTCATAAATCAAGCAAAAAGATCATTATTTTCTTTTAATTTATTCATCATATTAGCAAATAAATAAAATGTTATGTTTTAAATCATTTAAAAATTATAGATCTAAATCAATATTTACAATTTATCGTAAAAAAAAAATATTATTTAGGGTTCTATAAAATTAGTTTCTAATCATTCATGTAAGTCTTATAATATAAATGAAAAATTAGTGTTTGAGAGAGGAAAAATGGTTAGTAATTTTAATCATAAAAATTAAAAATGGTTCATCATCAAACCCTAATTTTAATCATCTTCAATAATTCGTACAATCCTAATTTAATTAAAAATTAACTAATAATTATTATTATAAGTTTTATGATATAAATAAAATATTAGGATTTGTGACAATAAAATAATAAAATAGATATTATTTTATACACAAATCTCTAATTAAAAAAAAATTAATGGATTGAATGAATTTGTATTACATTATTTGCTTAGTATAGGTTTTGTTTCATGTATAATGAAGGTATTAAAAAAAAATAAAAGATAAGATAAAAATTTTCTATCAAATGATAATAAAATAATTTATATTAGATCTACTTTTAATATATATTATAGTTTGTTTGTAATTAACTCAAGGGATATATTTTTTATAACAAATTAGAAAAAATAATAATCTTGATATTAAAGAGATTTAAAGGTAAATTAGAAAAATTTTAAATTTTTTTATTGGCTGTGCAAATAGAAGAGGTGTACATATCATTTTTGAGGAACGGAAACGTCGCCACTCTAATAAATTTTTATTGTATTTCAAGTTCCACGTGTTGCACCCAACCCATTAGGCCATTGCGCCTTGCTTGTGTGGGTTTTTGTACTTTTGCTATATCACTATTATATATAGGGTTTTGTGGCGGCAGGGAGATTTATAAAACAATACATGGTACAATATCATTTTGCTGTAAAGAAGCACTAATATTTGATTGGAACGGTCCCCACATAAAAAATTGTATGCTGTATATACCTATATATCATGTATATTGAGAGAGAGAGGCGGCCTGCTATCCTGGCTGCAGCCTTGCCCTCGTGAGTTTATGAAAGACAAAGAGAAGACAAAAACGAACAGAGAAGAGAGACTGCTGCTACAAATGAAAGGTCAGATATTTCTCTCCATCACATCATTTATTTATAATTTGGATTTTGATTATCAGATATTTCTCTTTATCACATCATTTATTTATAGTTTAGATTTTGATTATCTTTCACTTTTGCGATTTCAGCTGCCACCATGTCCATGAGACGTCCTCTATCTACCTTCGTCCCATTCAGAATTTCCAATTTCTTCTTGGTACCTTTCTCTTCTCCTACCTTGTCTTTTATGTTTTTCTACTCAATTCAACTTTAATTTTAGAATACCTGGCTGCTTGTATGAATTCTGCTTCACACTGCATTTTTCCAAGCTTACTAGATGGTTAATTCATCAGGGTGATTCTGAACCTGGATTGACAAATATCAACCGTCCTAATCTGAATAAAATGATTCATGCCACATCTTGTGCTAACTTATCAGAAGATTCTCCAAAACAAAAACATAAAGAGAATGGTGTTTCGGATATGTTGGTTGATTCATTTGGAAGGATGCACACTTATTTGAGAATATCATTGACTGAACGTTGCAATTTACGCTGCCATTACTGTATGCCGGCTGAGGGTGTTCAACTGACTCCTAATCCACAACTCCTATCTCAGCATGAGATACTTCGTTTGGCCAATCTTTTCGTTACTTCTGGGATTGATAAGATTCGTTTAACTGGCGGTGAGCCTACTATTAGGAAAGACATTCATCAGATTTGCTTCCAGTTATCTAGCTTGAAAGGACTTAAAACACTCGCCATCACGACTAATGGACTCGTTCTGGCCAGAAAACTTCCTCTCCTTAAACAATGTGGACTTACTTCTCTAAATATTAGCTTAGACACATTAGTCCCTGCAAAATTTGAGTTTTTGACCAGGCGCAAAGGCCATCAAAACGTCATCGACTCCATTAATGCTGCTATAGACCTTGGCTACAATCCCGTCAAAGTATGTTTTTCTTTGTAACTTTATTCTTCTTTGAATTGTGTTTATATGCTTTATCTTATTACTTCTTTTCCAAGTCAAATGATATTTTACTTTCTATATGTGCTGTCTTTTCTTAGGTCAATTGTGTTGTGATGCGCGGCTTTAATGATGATGAGATGTGTGATTTTGTAGAGTTGACACGTGATAAGCCTATTAATATTCGCTTCATTGAATTCATGCCTTTCGATGGGAATGTTTGGAACGTCAAGAAGCTTGTGCCATATGCAGAGATGTTGGATAGAGTGGTAAGGTAGAATTCTGACAGGTGATCCTACATGAATGATGCTGATGTTCTGCCTTGAATTTCTTCAATGCCTTGAATAATTTAACTTAATTTTACAGGTAAAACAGTTTCCAAGTCTCAAGAGACTGCATGATCACCCAACAGAGACAGCTAAGAACTTCAAAATTGATGGGCACTATGGTACTGTTTCTTTTATCACATCCATGACGGAGCATTTTTGTGCTGGTTGCAATAGATTGCGACTTCTGGCAGATGGCAACTTTAAAGTATGCCTCTTTGGTCCTTCAGAGGTGAATTCATCAATCTTCTACTGATTCTTGAGCCTTGCCCTGTGAACTATGTGGTTGATCATCGTGATTTTTTTGTTATTCATTCTTACTGGTTCTTATTTTTTGACAGGTCAGCTTAAGGGACCCTCTCCGTCACCAAGCATCTGATGATGAACTTAGAGAAATTATTGGGGCTGCGGTAGGAATGTTGCTGTTTTTCTATGATGCTTGTGTTGCAGTCATATAACCTTTAGATTTTAGAACTGTGAAGGGTTCAGTTCCGTAATATAGCATGTTCAATGTACATATTGGAATCTAACTTGTTAGATCTCTGCTATTGCTTTATAATATAATGCGTGACATAAGTCACATAACCAGATAATGGAGCATTAAAAATTTCCTTGATAGTCTATCATTCTTGCTTGAAATTACCATAATGTCTCCTTAAATTCCTGTCTTCTGGTCTGTTCCAGGTGAAGAGGAAGAAAGCTTCACATGCTGGAATGTTTGACATTGCTAAGACAGCCAATAGACCTATGATACATATTGGTGGCTAAGGTCTGGTACATCCCTTTCACAAATCCCATATCACTTATCTATATTTGTTTGTTCATTGTCATATCAAGTAGCGAATTCTTGCATCAATTAATTGAGATGGTAAACCAACCTTGTGGGTGGTACGATAAGGTATGTTCACTGTAGTTAATATATGAGCTACATCTTGCTATAGTCCTTGTAAAATGACAGCTCTAGATTGCTGCTGTATGTTTCTGTTTGAAGGAACATTGTGTAGGTTCTGTTGCCAGATAATTCTATTACTATGTATAGGCTTCCATAGTCTCATTCAATGGGATCTTTTGAGTTTTGACAAACCTTGATTCCTAAGAGTCGTTACGGAGTACCATACCTATCAAGTGCTCCTCCTTGTTCTCGGCACATCATAGTTTGTTTGACCTTCGACATATCGCATCATCATATGCAGGCTACCTTCTTTCATCAAAGATCCTGCCATAAACATCTAAAGTCAGTTGATTAGCATTGAGACTAGACAAGTAATATGAGTTGGCCTATTTAGTTCCTCTTCATATGAAGAGCACTTATTTCTCATGAACCGTGGAAGCATATTCGGTGGAGTATCTTTGCTTGCACTAGTGCATTTCATCAAGTGAATAGGTCAATACAGGAATTTGTTAAGCTGTTGTAAGTTAATTTGTTGTGCAGCTTGTGGATGACAAAAAGTTGTCTGGTGCCTAATGCTGGTTATTTCTCCCTGGCCCATTAGGCACAGAAATTTTGCTATCAGAATTCTTGTGTGGGGTGTCCTTTATGGTCTCTTATTGAAATATGACTTGTAAGTGGAATTAATAGGCAGAACTGTTTATAGGGGCATATTATTCTCATTAAGATGTGCTGCAGGTGAGATTAAGTTGTGGTTAAATGTATGTAAGGGTACAAATTTTGTGTTCTATGAAAGGTGTGGTGCTTCTTGTCATGACATTGAGGTCTCTGATGTGACTATAATGTGAAAAAGTTCTTTAGATATAGTTCTAGAGGGAGTGTAGATGTCGGATACTAACATGAATAAGTTTTAATTTAACTTCACAAAAAAAAAAAAAAAATTGGTGAAATTAAGAGTTCTCACATAGTTCATTTCCTAGGAATATCCTTTGCCTAGCTAAAATATTGCAAAATTACTCCTTAGTTAAAAGTTTGTAGCTTCATCATGATAGCTGACGAATGATAAGCAAACACATCTTGAAAGGATTGGGCATTAAGGCGGTAGACATGTTTTTGGTGGATTGATGGAAGGACGGATTGTATAAATAGGGAAAAAGAAGTGGGAATTGTTTATAGAATGTTGCTTGAGGACTCATGTGCCTTATGGAATTTGTATTGACCTGGCATCTGCTTGACTGTCTTGCCCTTGTAGGGCCGTAAACTTGAAATGCCACCTATGGTGGCTTGCTGAGACTTTGCATGATGTTTAGACTCGTTTAGCTGTTTTCACTATGCTTTAAAGCTTATTTTAAATTAGCTTGTGAAGGAGAGCCTTGTAATTAATTGCCCTGAATAGTTTCTAAAGTAAAAGCTATGCAAAGTTAGAAAAATATGAGCTAATGATGTACAAACATTGGTTTTCTTACAGGCTCTACGGATTTGATTTGCTGAATACTGGGCTGGAATTTAGCTTTTCACTGTCTTCTCTAGTCTATCGACTTTACTCTTTAGAACGTCTCCATACAAAGATGACAAATATCATGCTGGTTGCCTGCTCCAAATAGTCTCTTACAAGCTGTGGGTATCATATACATGAGGCCATGTGTCATGAAGACCAATTCATTGGCAATACAAGAGTTTTTTGTATGTCGTATTACAAGAACGAATTTTACTTACGTGACTAATTTAATATACATAAGGAACTATAAAATCTTGATCAATGTACTTCATGTGATGCATAAAAACATGGGTTCCCTGCTGTTGTTTAATCAACCTGAAATAAGCCAGCATATGTGAGGACTAGGTTGCTGACTCAAATTCTTGAAGCAGCTTATGACTGCAATTTGTGTATAAATAACTCAATGATAATGTTTTGTGCTGGTTATGCAAGCGTTTTGCCTGGCCGCCTTCTGTGTGTATAATAGCTAGCTTGAATTTTCTGTTGCCCCTGGTTGATTTGTATGTAAATGGCGTAATGAAAACGTTGTGGTAATGAATGTAATAGAATTTTGTCCGAGGTCGGTGCAGGCCTGTTTTGACAAAGGCGGTGGGCCACATTTGATAATGTTGTGCCTCAAGAGGTCAGTTGATTCTTCTTATTTCTTGGGGGGCATTAATAGTAAACTTGTGAATATGTCATCGTGATGTTGCGCATTTCCTCCTGACTACAGAAATGCAAGGACCTTTTGGCTCAAGAGCAGTTCTCAAGTCTTGATTGGGTTGACTTATGCATGTCTTGATTAAAGCTTTTACATCAGCATTATTGATAGAGTTCGTTGAGTTTATTATAAAGTTTAAAAAAGAGATGGAGCATGATCTTTTTCATGTTATTTATATATGGTTTGAGTACAAACAAGCAAATATATAGAGCATACATGTCAATCAAGTGGGTCTACAAGTGAGACATAAGAAAGTGATGAATCGGTTTTCAATATTCTTTAAACATACATACACACACGCACACACGCGCGCGCACACACATATATATATATGTATGTATAAAATGCAAATTGTAAATGAAGTTGACGATTAGAGGAGCTGGTGCTGAGACTTGGGTTGGGGCTGTGTGGGCGCCAAAAGTCCACTTCTTTATATTATGTAAGGTGGTTGCCATTCTTTGCCGCGGTTTGTAGTATTGATTAATCGCTATTTCTCTCTCTGAAAATTAAATGGATGAAATATCAAAGAAACTACGTGAAGTGAGTTATAATGATCATTTTTCAACTTCAACCATTACGAGGCATAACACAACAGCTCCCTTTGTTGCAACAATCCTCATTATTCCAAGAGGAGGCTAGCACAGCCCCGCTTTTCTACCCCATCTATTTCACCGTCAGCCTCCTTCGTCACCATAAAAAGTCAATTAATCATTTTAATTGGATATCTTTTATATCATATTATTATCACAGAATTAAACGAAAGCACCCTTTTTAATGTGCACCAACCACCCTTTGTTAGTTTGTTTTATTAAAAATTGCCTTGTGACAGCTAAATGATCTATATGTAGACATCATGATCATTAGCTGAATATCATATAGTAAAAAATATAATTAAATAAAAATAGAGACGATTAATTTAAATCTGGACTAAAAACATTTTTTTCTAACAAAAAAATACAACTTTGAATAATAGCATTTAAAAAACTAAATTGAGAGTTTTTTTAGCACTTTTTCAAACTATTATTGAGTTGTGTAGGACTTTGCAAACTAACAAATGGTTCACGAAAATGGTTCGTAAAGCCTCCATGCTAAAAACACTCATTTTAGTTTTTTAGTATTATTTTTCAAACTCGTGAGTTTCTTTTTTTTTTTTATAATATTTATTGAAATTTTCTTTATAGGTATATACTATTATAACCATTATTAATTTATATGTTATGTTCAGGTTTTCGATACACAATAATGCAATTAGCCCATTTGATAATAATCAAGTAGATTAACAGATTTACTGGGGAGATCAAACTCATCTTTAAAACATATATATATATATAAGTCAGCATATACAACACTCGTTGCTATTTTACATCGATACATGATCACAAAAGTCAACCCCACCTATTCAAAACAAACCAAACTTCTCATGGTGAGCCAATGAAGATGATCAATGGCCGACACAAAAGAGAACAAGTAAGAAAAACAAAACCCCAGTTGTCTTTCTCAGAAATGGACTTAATTATATAGAAAAATGAATATCTTCAACTTGATCAAGCACATCCATGTCATGAGAAGACTCACTTAATTCTTTAATGAAACCATCAAAGTCTTTAAAACCATCAAAGAAGTTACCACTTGAAGAAGTACTAATACCGTCACCCCATATGATCTCGTTATCTTCCTCCTTGATCTTTTCTTCAAACTGCATGGTCTTGTTTGCATGAACATCATGATCGAAACTTGTGCATGGAAGCTTCTTTGTCTTATTTGGTTTGCCCTTGATTTCAGCAGTAGGTTTCCCAGTAAGTCTTTGCACAAGCTCTCGAAAGTTCGCGGCGTCGGTCTGAATGATCTCTGGTGCAAATATATGAACTATCCGAATCTTGGGTTTGAATTTGGATATTAGATGTGATTTCTTGTGCATGGAAAGCACTGTAGATGGAGTTGAAGCTACCATGTCTTCCATGGCAAGCAAAGGATTTGGGGAGACTGAGGAGAGGAAGACAGCTTTATATTTTTAGCGTGAGTTTGAAACAAATAATTATAAGGATTGGATGAGGTTTAAATAGATGGCAGACCATTATATTTATAGAATATATTTTTTGTTTGCAAATATATTAAATAGCAAATTTGTAGGACATAGTTTAGCAATTGCTGTGCTGTCCCTCGGGAAATAAAAAAAAAAAAAACTAGGATAAAACATATATACTATCATATATAAGGTCAATGAAGCAACCTAATGGAACACATTTTATTTAATTATATAAATACGTATGTGTATTCGAGTGTGTATGTATAATAAAGCAGGATTGACCTAAATTAACAAATACATACACAATAGATAGAGACTATACAAATGGGATGAAACTTTTTAGTGGTTCATTGTCGTGAGGACCGATGCTAATTGACTCTTATTTTAGAGTCAGTGTATGTAATAATCAGGTTTATTTTTGAGTTACATTAGAATAGTTTATATATATAATCATAAATATTTTTTACTTAATTATGTAGTAGCTGTATTAATTAATTGTACTTAGTTTATAGTATGTTTGGTGCGTGCTATTAATATACCTTGGTCCATCAATCGCTTGTGTTTGGAATGAATATATATTTTATTTTACATTCCAATGTGTCGCTGTCTGTCTTTGGACTTTTACACACATATAATAAACTGACATATATTTCTCTAGTAAATTAATGGGTTCTGTATTTAATTATTTATCAAGCAATTTAATTCTGAAAAATAATTAAGAAAGAGATTGTGCATTGTATCCAAAGAAGTAGATAAGTTTCATGATTATCATGATAATAGTAATAATGTAATATTATTTATTTATATTAATTCATTCTTAAATTTAACTCGTATGTGAATAAAACTATAAGCATCCATCAATAACACTGTATTTTTTTCTTTTTGGATTGGGTAACGTTGTTCTCCATGAATAGGTAATTAAAAGTCATTTTTCACTTTAGTACTCACATCAATTATTAATAGATATATATCAATAATGCTTTTTTTTTTTTTTCTAAGCTATAAGTCAACTTACACCATAATACTCATTGATTTCTTAAAATTAGATTATGCTCTATATCTTCAACTAGCAACGCTACATAGATCATATTATGCAAACCAATTAGGGAAGAATTACAAAAACCGCCAAGAGCTGTCCATGATGTTAAAAAAAGCAAAAGAAAAAAAAAAAACATGGAAATTGGCTTTTCAGCTATAGAGGAAGAATCATAACATATAAGAACCTGTACATGCCCTTTTATACAAGGTTAAAAGTGCAATGATATGATAATCATGAATAGGACGAGAGGACACAAATAGCCAAGTGGGTTCACAATGAGTTGACTTGACCGGCTCTTTCTTCTTCCAACTTTGCACTTAATAAATCTTTTTTTATCTTTTCATGAGTAGATTGGGTTATGATTGTGAACATAGATCATTTGTGAGATACAAATAATCCGATCAGATTATGTTGCGATTGTTAGTTTGGTCAAGCTGCATGCCAATCATGATCAAGGCCAGCACATAGTGTTAACATCGATGCCAAGTTAACGATTAGGTGCATTAGTTCTGGCCCAACACTGGCCAACAAATGGTTTTGATTGTTATATATAATACATATATATCACCAACAAAACATGTAAATCTGGTATTGTCGGACTAGGCTATCACATCTATAATAATAAGAGAGTATTACAAGATGCATTTAAAATTAAAGAACAAAAGAATATATATCACCAACAAAACATGTACATGTAATATTGCCCGACTAGGCTATCAGATCTATAATAATAAGCGAGTATTACAAGATTGATTTAAAACTAAAGAACAAAAGAATTCCTTAAAGTTAACAAACATATGTATATATATATATATATATATATATGTATGTATGTATATCTATATAAGCATGAGCAGGAGGCATCATTTAAGATGTATGATGATGAAGGCTGGCGGAAGGTGAGTGGAGGTGATCCTTTGAAGAGGGAGATGGCTCTCCACCTGACGGCAAGTCTTGGATAGCAGCAAGAATCCGGCGAATACTTACTGACCGAGCTGGTCTGAAATTACTGGGTGAGGGCTTCGTTTTGGAGAAGATGTTGGACGATTTGGAGAGGATGAGATACACCAAACCTTGAACAACACAGAACAAGGCCACCTTCACCAGCATCTCCTCTAAACTGCCTTCAATTATCATTTTGTAACACACGACACGGCTTTTGCTAGATTTCAATCTGAGAGTGTCTTGTAATGAATGACAAATGTAGTATAGGAGAACAAATAAAGCTAAGCTGGTATAAATTAAATTATAATGCCAAAAAGCATCCTTTATATATAGAGACAGAAGCAGCCTTATAGCCTACCCTCTTTGACGTGCGACCTTGGACTTGAGAAATTAGAAGACGGAAGTGCACTTCACATGGAAATTTCCACTTCAGATAAGATTAAGTTATAAACCTCAAAATGGGAGCCATGTGGAAGTTTCTCTGAGAAGGTCAATTGTTTGACCTCAAAGTTGAAGACATGAATCCGCCAAGGAGATCTTTAAAGGACTGGGTCAAGACCCCAAGTGTGTAGTTTTCTAAGTTGTGGGGTGATTACATACCTGATTAGTTAAATGCTGCGGAACTGTCACGTGCGTTAAATTGACAGGCCAAAAAAACAAAGGATAATTATAGTATGATTACGTTGCGATGTGATCTGAGCTTGCTCTGGATAAGAAGAAGATTACTTGCACAAATCAGCTACTAATACTCGGCATGTGAAACCACTTGGTGTTTTTGCACATAATTCAGATTGCTTATCAATACTCTTACAGACAGTTTTTGGACAGAAATCATTACCAAATTGAAAACAAATTGATGTCAGGTTGAACATTATTGCACATCATGCTTGCCATTTATTAACCAAAAAGAGATTTAGATTACACGATTACAATGCATAATAATCACACTTTGACACACAGTATCAGCTTATTTGTTGAAGTTTAGCCGCAGCACACCCACAGTTGATGAAATGATTTATTTTGAAACCTCATGAGATATCCCCTGCAAGCAAACCACTCACTATATGTTCATTAGCCACAAACATAATAGAAGAAAGGTTGAGAAGACAAGATTGTTGATAGACAGACCTGGTAATTGGAACCTGCAGAGAGGGCAGGAAGAATGAAGGGAGAGCCAGGGGAGAATGCACTGGGAATGATAAAGGTGTTTGCAAGGAAGTTGTTGGACTTCTGACTGGCCACAGAATTCGTCTTTGCAGATGGCACACGACTCTTGTGATATAGAATCCGAGATTTGAATAGTAGTCAAGGATGATATGAGAGAAGTGGGTGGTGGTGGAGGATCGTCGTCGTCGTCTTCATCCAAATTGAAATCGAGGAAATGGGGTTGGGGTGGGCAAGGGTAGTGGGAATGGGAATCCATAAGTTCAAGAAGGTGGGAGTGGGAATGGGGGCAGACCACTTGTAGAGGTACGGAGGAGGAAGAGGAGAAGAGGAGGCTGACGCTCATGTCACATTCGTGGCACCAGTAGGTTTGTCTTAGGGTGGCGGTGGCGGTGGCGGTGGCGGTGGTAGATGACATTTGATTAGGTGATGAATTGGGGAGAGTGATTGTGATTGGGTTTGTTGTACTTGTGGTGTGTTTTTGGTTAAACAATCGCCAAGTGGGGACTGCTGGTGCCGGGTGTTGTGTTTGATCCATCAACATTTTGCTTCGTTTGTCAGTTTTCTGCTTTTCACAGCAATCCAACCTAACTGTAATTAAATAGCATGAAAGACATTTCCAAGAGTCGCTTTGGCCGAGTGGTTAAGGCGTGTGCCTGCTAAGTACATGGGGTTTCCCCGCGAGAGTTCGAATCTCTCAGGCGACGGTTTCTTTTTAAATTTTTGCTTGGCCTGCAGATGGGTGATCTCAGCATCCGATACTGCTCCCCAAGGTCAGGATTCACCTCTTACTACCACCTTCTCTTTTCACTCTCTTTTGTGTTTTTTCATTTGAAGACCAACTCCAAGTTTCCAGCTTATTTCACTTTTTCAAAATCTAAAACCCCTACTTTTGTCAATACTTGTTGTTATAATTGACTGCTCTTCCTTCAATTGAAGTTTTATTAACCTTAGATATTAAGGCTACCAACATTGGCCTCCATCATCTCTCCTTCTTGTTTTATGTAAACTTTTCATGCTTATTCAGGCACTGTGTAGATTGCCAGATTCCTCTATTATATAAATTACTTTCTGGGGTATCAATAATTTGCTTTGCTTCACCATAGACTAGAACAAAGCTTCGAGTTGTTTGGGTGTGCATTTGCAGGTAAAGTGGTTTCTCCTGAAGTACATAATAGGATCTTGTTTGCTCACATAACCCAGTAAACTGTCATAGTTTAGCTGACACATCACTTTAAATCCTGCAGTGACTTGGTGATGCTAGGTTGATCTCAGCCCTGCCTTAGACCTCTAAAATATGGAAGAATTTGAGCAGAAGATTGGATCAGGTGAGCTTGTTTATGTTAATGTGCATACCCACATTGATAGATATTTGAATAAAAGAGAATCTAAGGCAAAGCAACATTTGAATGCATAAAACCTGGTACCAAACATGTATATTTGCTTATGTCATTTTGAAACAATGGATGACAACTATGTGTACTGTTTTTATCTTCATCCAATTTAACGGTGGATAATGGGGCTGGGATTATTCCCAATATTGCACCACTTTATTGAATCATGCTCGTTCTGCTTGTTTTAAATCTCCTCTAAATTAGCTGCAATTGCAAATGTAGAGTTTCACCTTAAATTTTAACTTCAAATTCGTCCCTCAGCAATGCACCTTGTTGGACTTGAGGTTTGGTTAGCCTAGTAGACTACAAGGTCATAGTATAGAGTTTTCTCTTCAGAAGGGTATTCTTTTTATTTGATGCTTTTGGTGGTGGGACTTAAAATTGTCATCCTCATTCCAAGGTATGTTTCAAGAACCGGGTCACTATCTTACTTGGTTTATGCCCTTTTGTTTTGGACAAGTTGTGATATTAGAAACTTACACAATCAAGTTCCAACGAGTTCATCTTCAAGGTGAATTTATGGTGTTTAACTTATAAAAGAAGAGAAATCAATTATTTAAACTCTGGCTAAATTTTGTACCATCTTCGTTGGAAGGTGGAAAAATGCCTCACTGGTTGAAGGATATACAATTATCTCTACGAAAAATTGCAAGCCAAATCAATTATTCTGGGATTGAATATGCATATTGCAGACAAGTGGAAGTGGCATTTGTAGACAACTTTCAAGTGTTAAGGTTTTGGACCAAAATGTGAAGAAAAATTGTTTATCTTGCATGTACTTCAACCCTACTGTGATATGTTTAATACTATTAAGCTATGGTTATGAAGCTTTTAATTAATACTGATCTACTTTATGGTGATTTCTAACCAAAATACACTTTTGTTCTGATTTTGTCCATATGTTTTAAACATGCAGATATCTTCAATAGGACATTTGTAAGCAATGCACCTATATATATGGACAAAGAATATGAAAATTCCGCTAACCACAGCAAATCAAGGTCTAAAGTATGGGATGTTTTTCAGAAAATTCCAGCTGAGCCTGATGAAGATTCGAAGGCTATTTGTACATACTGTAAGAAAGTTTATTCTGCTAAACCTGCTAACAGTACATCTCATTTAAGGCATCATCTGGAATCATGCCTTGAATGGGATAATCATGCCTTGAATGGGATAATCATGCCTTGAATGGGATAATCATGCCTTGAATGGGATAATCATGACCTTCAACAGGATAATCATAAGCTTCAACATGATCGTCATGGCATGAAGCGGTAATAAAGCATCTCATGATCCGTTGGCTGACGTGACTTTTCTTCAAGGAACTATAAGATTGATTTAGATGAGATTTGTAGAGTAATTGCGATGATGATTGTTACTGATAAACAAGCAATTTGGAATGGTTGAAGATATGGGTTTCAAAAATCTAATGGCCTTTGCGTGTCCTGAATTTGAGGTGATGACTAAGCAAACTGTTAAAAGGGATATAATATAAATGAGAGGGAGAAAGTTCGTGAGTTGTTGAGATCATGTCCTGGTCGAATTTGTTTGACATCTGTTACGTGGAAATCAGTTGCAGATGATCATTATAATTGTGTCAAGGTGCACTTTATTGACCATGAATGGAAGTTGCAGAAGAGGATTTTGTGGTTCAACCTTGTACATCCTCCATCCGATAGTTTGTATGCTGCAGATGAGATAGCTTTGTGTATGGTCGAATGGAACATTGAACACAAATTTTTTAGCATTGCATTAGACAACTTGTTAACCAATGATCAAGTTGCTTCCATGCTTCGCTCACGTCTTAATGCAAAATTGAACCTTTCATGCGATGGTACCTTTTTTAGTGTGGGTTGTTGTTCTCAAGTCTTGAATTCAATTGTGCAAAGCTGTTTTAGATCTCATCTCAGACATCATTGGAAAACTCCGTCTTGGTGTCAAGTATGTGAAACAATCTCCTCAAAGGAAGAAGAACTTTTACAACATTGCTAGAAATTTAAACTTGGATATGAAGAAAAAGTTGTGCCTTGATTGTCGTACCAGGTGGAATACGGTATATCACATGTTAGAAATTGCTATACATTATAAGAGTGCATTTTTATACATGGGGGAATGGGATAAAAGCTTCAAGTACAAACCTATCAGAAGAGGAGTGGGAGAAAGTGAATATCTTGTGCAAATTTTTGAGAGTCTTCTACGAGGTAACATGTATGCTTCTTGGAACTAGATATCCAACTTCTAACTTATATATTTCAAGGGTGTGAGGAAGATTCATAATCATTCGTTGGATGTAGTGAGAGGTCCTGAAAATTTTATGACAAGTATACTTGCAGAGATGCAAGTAAAATTTAGCAAATACTGGTCGGACAATAACTTGATTTTGTCATGTGGTGCAATTTTGGATCCACGATACAAGGTCAAGTTTATTGAGTACTGTTACACGAAACTATATGGCTATGATGCTCAGCAACATGTTGGCAAAATTGTTCGGACTCTTTTCAGTTTATTTGATGAATATGTGAAAAGTGGTGTGTGGTCTTCTGGTACAATGGGGACATCTGTTAGTCTCTCCAGTGATAAAGAAGATAATGACGATTTTGAAGATTATAAAATATTTCGAAGTGCAATATTCCGAGCACAAGAAGAGAAGTCTGAACTAGATCGTTACGTAGAAGAAGCAAGCCATGATCCAAACAGTGAAATAGATGTGTTGGAGTGCTGGAGGTCATGCTCTATGAAATACCCTGACCTTTCAAGAATGGCACGAGATATTTGGACCATTCCAGTCTCGACGGTTGATCCTGAGAACGCATATGGTATAGGTGGTCAAGTAATGAGCCAATGTCAGAGTTCACTGAAGCCAAAGACTCTAAGAGCCTTGGTTTGTCTTCACGATTGGGTGCAGGCTTCTGGCGAGGCAAGTAAGTTGATAAAATTTTGATTTTGATTATTCTGTCAATGCATAATCTAATTATTAATAAATTTTATAGGGAATTCAGGCTATTTGGGAAGCAAATATAACTCTCAGCTCCAGTGATGATGCTGATGATTATTAGGTACTTTAAAAATCAAGTCAAATGATGGATGCAGATGTATTGTGTTGACGTCTGAAACTGGTTCGGTCAACTTGCTGGTTCGTTCAAGTCCAAGACTGCAGATCTGTGGAAGATACAAACAAACAAAAAGAAAGGCAAAGAGGAAGAAGAGAAACACACGAGATTTACGTGGTTCGGCCTTAAGAATGGCCTACGTCCACGGCGCCGGCTTCGGTTAGGGGCGGCAGTCACTATTACTATATCTATTATGCCTTTACAGTGTGAGAGAGATCTTCAGAGGGGAGTCCCCTTTACATTGATTTTGATCTCCTATTTATAGAGGAGATGTTACAATTTGAATAGGTTTCGGAATCTTACAGATAAGGCAAAAAATAATATACATTAATTGAGATAATATCTCCCAAGATTATCTCCACCGTATATGCAGCAATGGCCAAGAGTGTCGCGATTCGATTTGCATGAAAATAGGTAAGTTGATTCCTTTCCTGAATTGAATTGATTCGCCTTCTAGAAGGTCAACTGGTCAACTCTAGCGAGCACATTGAACAGCTTACTCCAGCGATCAGATATTGCACCCAGCGGGCAGACTAGTCCAGCGATCAGATGTTGCACCAGCGAGCAGACTGCTTCAGCGTTTCAGATATTGCCTCCAGCGAGCAGACTCTGGTCTGGGCGAGCTGGTGTTCAGGCAGTGTCAGCGATCTGATTGTTCGAGCAGAGATCGCGCAAGCTGGTCGCGCAGTGTAGACGAACAGATTGGTTGCGCAGGATGTCCGAGCAGCTTGTGAGCCTGTAATGCTACAATGAGCTCGTTGAAGCGTGCAGATTTGCTCCTATGTGAGCTGATTGTCTGAGCTTTGGTCTTAGCTGAATTCTTGCTCGTCCATCCGCTTGTTCATCAGCTCATTCGTATGCTTATTCGCGGACTGTTTGTTCAGTGCTTTTTGACAGCAAATGTAAACCTCGAGAACACATCCATTAAAACAACAACTTTGAGGATGTAAACGGCATCAACCGGGGGACCCCTGGTTGCCACGCTATAGAGCACGAAAATCCCTTTCCGAAAACATATTATAATAGACGTTCTGACAACCGAGCACAAAGTTACGCCCATTTCTTTGGACTAGTAACCCGGGCCTTTGTCTGTTGGGGCGGTTTTATCAGGTTATCTTATTGGGCCTCTAGGCTTTTACCAGCCCACTTGGGGTAGCCCAAAAATACGTACAACATATTGTTTCCTAGCACTTACATAATTCCTTTTTGTTGTTTTCTTATAGATCCTGCTGACTAGATTGGTGATCAGAGGGGTGTTAACCGTTAGGCTATGGAATATGGATAGGAGGAGCATTATTGTGTAGTATAAACTTTACTTGATACGAATTAGCTTTTGGCGTGTGATGTTACTGCTATATATGAAACTGATGACTGATGTGATCTTTACATTTATGTGGCTCTGAAACATGTTGCTAGTTAAAAATGTTATGTTCCGTTTGATGTATGGAGTGAAATTGCATTTTGCGTCAATTATTAGTGTTATGGCTTGCTGTGCTGCTGTTGGTGTAAGTTGTTGAATCCAGGAAAAGGGTCCGTCTTGAAAATTACATAAAAGAGTAAATTTGAAGAAGATTTTATTTGATACCATAGAAATAAGAGTACAAGGATCTGAGAGAGGGGAGGAACATGTTACATATGAAATCTAAAAAGACAAGATATGATATTATTGAAGGGTGAATCAAGAAGAAGGGCGAGGAAGCTTGGAAGCCTCAAGATCAGCAGCCTGCTTGAGTAAATTCTGGTCACCATCTTCAAGAGCCATCTGGATGGGGCAAGATCCCAAGCCATCAGCGATAGCAAGCAATATCTTCTTCATCTCAGACCTGAATTCGTCAGCATCAACTGTTCCACTGCTATCCAGATCAAACTTGTCAAATATGGAGTCGTAGAGTTGAGTTAGCTGTTCAGGAGGAGTGACCACGTCAACCCCGAAGTGGGTTTCGAGGAGCCGCATAGACTCGAAGGCCTTGCGTAGCTCTGAGCGTGACAGAACCCCATCTTTGTTGAGGTCCAATGTTTGGAATCTCTCATCCATACTCTTCTTGAACTGCTCTTCATCACTCACAAACGCCCTCACTGTTGTTCCATCGATTATCACCACCCCCATCTCTCTTTGTCTAGTTTGATTTTGATAGACATGAAGAAAATATAAGGTGGATTTTGCATCGATGAAGTGATCATGGAGGCCTAGCGTGCATATGAGGCTTTGCTTTTAATTGGGCTTTGCTGTCACCCACTTGTGTGTGTTATTGCGATGCGTTATATTTTATGTATTTATTTTTGCGGTAGAGATTTTGCATTGATTGACTAGGTGGCAATTGCATATGAATCTGGCTTCCAGTGAGATGTCACCGTCCTGGTTACGGTAGAGTACATGCCTTCTATCATTTATTTTTTAATAATTTAATGATATATTAATATTTAAAAAAATAAAATAAATGATTAAGATTTATAAATTTTTTTTCTCTCATATATTATTTAAATTTAAATTATTCTCATAAAAATATTAATATTATATTAACATTAATAGAGAATCTTTATCTCTCCTTATACCATATTATTATAAAGGGAAACACGGTTGCAAGTGATTCCAAACTCGTAAACCCCCAAGTGTTAATATATGCTTTAATAGCCAGATTACACAACAAATAAATCAATGGGAGACTGTAACAGCCACATAATAAAAAGTTAACCAATGGACACACCCAAAATTTCTAGTATTACAAGAGTCAACTGCCACACAGAGTAGGTGGCTTAGAGAGAGTCAGACCCCTCTTCTTCCAGAGTCAGACCCCTCTTCTTCCAGAGTCAGATTTGGTCAATGATCTTAGCCTCACTAAGAATTTAGGTTTCTTCTCTGATGAACTCTCCTTCCTCTTCTTCCCTCCATACTTGCCCGGTGATGTCTCCAAATTCTCGGGTGATCCGACCACCAGAACACTCTCCGGTGACCTGACCATCGTCATTTCATCCCACTCCACCACCTGCCGACCACCTAGAATTTTGGTTTGCATAGCAGTCACCACCTCCTTCATTGCCATGTCAACATCCCTTCTGTTTCTCAACAAAATCTCCCCGATCTGAGCCGGCGTGAGCGCTCCACCCGACCTTATGCAACTCTCCACCACATCAAACAATGCATGAGAGTGAGACTCCAATCCAAGATAGTTCTTGGCTAGCACCTTGAAAGCATGCGCCCCGCAAGTGCCAAGGTTGACATGCACGTCCATGCGCCCACATCTAACCAGCGCCGGATCCACATTCTCCCTGTGGTTTGTGGTGAACACTATTATCTTCTCCTCTCCACAGCACGACCATAGACCATCTGTGAAATTCAACAGTCCTGATAGCGTCACCCTCCCGTTCTCTTCCACAACCTCCTTCATTGTTGTTCTTGTTGATCTCTTCCCCGTTGAGGTACTAGGCTTGAGCATTCTGTCAGCTGTTAGATCAACCGAGCAATCAATGTCCTCGATCACAATTATTGAACGGTTTGTAGTTTGTAAGAGTAGTGCTCTGAGCTCTGAATTGTCTGTGACTTTGGTGAGTTCAAGATCGTATACGTCGTAGCAGAGGTAGTTAGCCATGGCAGCAATCAAGCTTGATTTGCCAGACCCTGGTGGTCCATAAAGCAAGTAACCGCGTTTCCATGCACGTCCAACTCTTTGGTAGAACTCTTTCCCGTCAGCGAAGGCCGTCAAATCGTCGGTTATCTGTTTCTTGAGTTCAGACTCCAATGCCAAGGTGTCAAAGGTGGAAGGGTGACGGAAGGGAACAGAAACCCAGCCAGAGTCGTAGGAGGCATGGCCATTGTTAGTGAAGAGTCTCCTCTCACGAGACACACGCTCGAACTCTTCAGCCCGGGAGGTGACATGATGGAGATAGGGTGACAAAAGGGTTTGGCGGTGTCTCTTAGGTAGCTTCAGAGTGAAGCTACGTTTCTCTTCTAAAGAGTCTTGTACGGTGTCCACATGGTGAGTCCAAGAGAGGTTGTGGCCGTTGAAAGTGTCGTGAACACTGTGATTGGGTGCGACTGTGAAGGAAATGCGGTTGGAAGATTTAGAGCGTGAGAGAGTGAGACGGCGACACTTGGCAGCAGCAGTGTTGACGGAGTTGAGGTAGAGGTTGACGTGGCGGTAGAGGTCATTAACGTCGACGCCGCAGTAGCCGTTGAACTCAGGGATCTCGAAGTAGGAGTATGGAGAGAAGAGATCTTGGAGAGATTCATAGAAGGAATTGACAAGGGAAAGGAGTTGAGAGGGTAGAATGTTTTGGAGAACGGTGAGCAGACCTAACAAAGACCACAATTGCGAAAGTATTTCCATGTCCTCTGTGCGTGTGAATCGTGAATTTGTCTTTTGTCCAAGTGTTCATGGATTTATATAGGGAAGATGAAGATGATGACAATATATATTATCAAATGGGGTACACTCAAAATCTAAAGACACTGTTTAGGGTTGGAAAAAGAGGAAGCAAAAGATAAAGGTAAAGATGTATGAAGAAGACTAGTCTCCTTTTGCTTTTTTATAATCTGCCTTTGCATAGTAATTTTCAAATACACACTCCCAATCTTATAGAGTGGAAATACACACATACCAATATATATATATATGTATATAACCATTTACAACTTAATTAGGACAAATTCTCCAATATTATTTATAGTTGCTAGCTAATTAACTAATTAGTGAGATGGGCAGACTACAATATCCGGCCCTGTCTATAATAATATAAGTTTCTTGGGCAAAGCAATTAACATCTAATTTTGTTTGAGTATTTCTTAAATATGCCAGCACCTTCAAGTCTGAAAAATGAAGATGAATCAAGAAAAGGTTAAAGACTTTGAGCTTCAATGCTCCTTTCTAAATTCACCAGAATATATATATATATATATATGGCTCACATTAATGTTGATTTGAATATGGCCCAATTATAACCCAATATATATTTTCAATATCATACATCATGTATTATTAATAGAGATAGCTATCACACTTATGTGATACTGCATTGAGACCCGCTCTAGTGGAAAAGCAGAGTGAGAAAAAGAAGCGGGCGGCAGTGGATATTATGTGCAGATGGACGCGCATGCAAGCACACGAGAGACAAAGATGCCTTTTGCTTTTTCTATGGGCTTAAATATGCTTTGTTTCCAGTTGCTTTAGTTTATCTTTTCTCTTTTTCTTTTTGTAATCGGTGTTTTCAAGAGGTCAGAGAATGTTCTTGGAATAATTATACACTCATCACTAGCTCATCATGACAAATCCATCAGATTGACCATCATATACTCATATATCATTTATTTGCTTTCTTCAAGTCCCCATTTTAATCACCTTATTAATTTTTAGTCATGAAATTTCTGTTGTCAATGTGTTGCCTGCATGCATTAATTAATTTGCTCATACACAATTTTTTAACTTTGAACTCTTCTATATATATATATATATATATATGAGTAGTACTAGCTCATCATGATATATACAGATACATATATACCAGGGTCTCTTGCAATAATTCTTATATGTATACAGTAAACATGGTTGGGGTGGATGATGATATATATTCTATTTCTTTTCCACTTGCAATTTTTCTCAACTTTACAGGATTACTACTGTTGCTTTTAAATAAAGTTTCATTTACAACAAATTTTGCATAAATTTAATCCTTTTAGTCTAGAAAAGGGATTGCTTGCACACCTTGAGATGATAATTCAATGGTGGGTTGCTTGTCCTTTTTAATAATTTAGGCATCAAAAAATAAGAAAAAATGGTTGAAATTTGGTAAAGATAAAGAAAAAGAAGCAAAGAAGAAGAAAAAGAAATAAAGAGCGTTTAGGTTGACATGAAAAGCCACGAGCATACATATGAAGCTAGCTGGTTGCTAAAATTAACCTCTTGCGAGAGAAAAAGCTGAATTAACTCCTACAAGAATAAAGAATAAAGCCATGCTTATTCCCAGAATGTCAAACACTAAGAGGATTAGATTCCATGCAAGATCATCTGAATTGCTTCGTTAATTTTTCGACAAATTAATGAAACTAATTGATTTAGATGATAATCATCGATAATAACAATTAATGTAGTATTTAGTGGGATTATGGGAATTGATTATAATCGTCACTCATCAGCAACCTCTAGCTAGACTCATAAGCTTAACCTCTGGCTAGACTCGATAGCTTAACTTGTTAATATAAGAACAGGTCCAATTTGAGACTGATGGAATTAATTTTTGATGATACCCTCTCATATGTCCAATAGATATAATAAGTAAGAATCCCACTATAGTATTTATGATATAAATAAACAGGATTTATAATATATTAACACATTTCCTCACATATAACGTGAACAAATGACACTCGTCAAGCACATGTTGTGATTTTTGTTTTTGACATCATGTGAGTAACTAGTTGTTACATCCAAAAACTTAAAATGATAGATAGATATCCAATTATAATATATTAACATATTATTTGAAGTCAAGACTTCCAAATTTTAATACAATGTCAGTAATCATTAAACCTAAATGATTTAGCTATGAAGAGACGACTCGATAACAAATCAAACTTAAGATTAATGCTAATATTTATAATATATGTTCATAAATGCTAAGGAGAGAATGGTAAATTAGTGTTTAGGAAATTAAGATAAGACATGTAGTTGAGGAGTCTTGTGATGAAAGTTAGATAGATAGGGATACTTTGAAGTAGGGACAGGAGGTGGATAAAAGCAGTGGAATCGAATCTACTTTAGCTGTATAATTTCTCCTTTTTATGTTTTAGAGAGAACAAAAGACTCATTAAAGAAGCTTTAGAATTAGACCCCCACTAATCTACATACGCATCATGCATGTCAGTAGACACAGAATCGATTCATAGTAGTGTATATATTATAGTTTTGGCATTTGGTCTTTTTTCACTTCAAGTTCAAGGTTAATTATGAATATATGTAAACTCTGAGGAGAACAAAATCAAAGACCATAGCGTGCATGGGCCTTCCCCGGTCAACATTTCAGTCCAAGAAAAAAGTCAGAATGGGCCAATGTTAAGTTGTGAACTTGCGACAGCGTTTGCCAAATTTGTAGCCACTGTAAGTGCGAAGCCCAAAAATCCATCAAAACAACAAATAGTTTAATGATCGGTTTCTATTCATTGGTACGACCCGGAAGTTCCACAGAGACAGGTAGTCGGCGTCATAGTTTAATAAACTATCCAGAACTTAGCGTCGAAAAAACAAGTAGCATGTGCTCTTGCATTGCATATTTGTTTAGGAACACTCAAAGAGAAACTTTGTACATATCCGCTTGAATTGTTTAATTTCTTTATTGTGTATATATTGCATGCCACCGAAATTATATATTGTCTTCTACCCCAGAATGGAAGCCTAAATATACTTATTTATACCTGATAAAATGTTGCTAGCTGTCATTACTTTTCCAATATATATAAGAATTAATGTTTAATAACCAGCAAATTAAAAGAGAGAGTATTCAATTCTGCTTTGCCTTTGAAATCAACTTATATACCTATACTTATGTTAGGTACGTACATTACCGTTCACGTAACATGTTCTTCATAATTTGAATTCAACAAACTCTTCGAAACATTAGTAGCTAAGGGACAAGTACAACATTGGACACAAAAATGTGATTAATTAATTGATGGGCAGTACCAATTAAACATAACAATATGCCAGATTTCCAATTTGATGGTGAAGAATAATAAATTAAAAAAATATATATATAGCATCGGAACTCCTCAACTGATTTATTTCTAACAAAGAAACAGGAGCTTGCTGAGTCGGATTACATCTAAAACCAACTTGGTTGGATCTAAAAGCCTGATTCATATTAAACAAATTAGGGCATGATAAATTTGAAAGTCATTAATCGACATTCAACAAACACAGTGCTCTTACGTTACGTTGTCATACAAATCAATTTCCATATTATAATACATCAGTTCATATTACACAGCATATACCATGACTTCATTATATTCTTCCAAACTAAGCATTACTGGATACGTACAATAGGAGCAATTAATGAAACGGCGCGTTAAAAAACGAAGAAGGTGCAACAAAACTGATTAACTACAC
The DNA here is from genome assembly GCA_022984855.1 of Dimocarpus longan. NCBI lineage: Eukaryota > Viridiplantae > Streptophyta > Magnoliopsida > Sapindales > Sapindaceae > Dimocarpus > Dimocarpus longan. The sequence goes on from CM041022.1 coordinate 25,287,578, forward strand.
AAAGCAGATCGACTTGCTTTTTAATTAACGATGTGCGTATTATCTGCTGAGAAGAGGAAACCAACGTTCTTGGAAATAAGACTGGTAAGAGATCATAAATAAGAGAAGAACAAGCACAAATCCAACTCCCCAAGGAGTCCCTCCAGCTCTGTGCAAGGAGTCTCTCTCTGGCAAAGGAATCAAGTAGGAAAACCTCCCGGTTTCATCATTGGAGAGCCAGTGGACTACTAGTAGAACAAGTAACGGAGACACTATCACATACAGCTTCACTTGATCGAACAAGCTCTCTAAAACTGGCTCGTAGTTTATGTACCATGAAAACCCAAGGAACATGAGCAGTATCAACAGGAAGAAACAAAGGTGTATCGGTAGAGGAGGCTGAGAATAAGAATTTGAAGAAGAATAGTAATCTCTAGCCATTACTACAGCTACCTTAAGCTTTTGATCAGTAGAGAAATGTTCAAGTTGCAGGGTCTTAATTTGTGTTGGTGGAGAAGGAACCTAGTGAAGGTGGGTTTATATACAGAATTTAGTGGTGTTTAATTAAATATAAAAAAGTATGTCTTAATTAATTAGCAAAAAGAAGGAAGAAAAAAGTGGGGTTTTACTTACGTCGTAAAGATTCTTGCTTTGGACAAATCCAGCGGGGTACTTTCGAGAGGGACGGTGAGGCTTTTGTATGGTTAACATTAATCTTACATCAGTCTGACTAATAAGGTGCTGCCACGTACCACCGACCATGAAACCTACAAATTGAGGTGACCCATCATATATTTATATATTAATTTAGTCTTAAAAAATAAAAATAAAAGTGGTAACGGTACAAAGCGCACAAATCAATAATTATAGAAAGAACGAGAGAAATGGATGTGCATATATCCTAGCTCTAGCTAATCTGATCATCCTATTTTGTTATTATTAACTTGATGAGTTGTTTTTATAATCTAAAATGCATTTAATTAGCTCAACAGTACAGGATCAAAATAAGTAGGCATCTTTCGTCTATGGTTAAGCATCAACAATGATCGAATTGCAATAATTAAAGGGTTGGCCTTACTATATATATATATATATAGTTGGAAATTTCGATATATTGGGAAGTAGCTTTCGGCTTAAAACTGGACCTCGTGATTCAAGATTCATGCATGCCTCGAGAAAAGAATATTTGCAAGTGATGAACCGTTACAAAAGCAATCATGATTCATACCTTTATATATGTGAGAGAATTAAGGTCTCAACCATCTCTCTCTTTTTTTTCAAGACTTAAAAAGGGTTTTTCCAAAGAAAGTGGGTTCCCACTGCTGTTTTTTTCTATACGAAGAGTTTCCCTTAGTTTACAATCCACTAATTAGTGTTTGATTGATGCACAACTAGCTCTCTTTTCTCTCACTCACAAATACATGTGCTACCTTTTCTATTTTATAGGATGCCGCTGCTTTTCTACTATTTTAAACATATATAGATACGATGGTAAACCATCATTGGCTCTCCGGATAAAGATTTCTCTATGCATCGATATGTATATATATAGCTAAAGAGATCATCATCAAAATCTCAATAGTTAGATTAAGTAACCTATATATACTGCAAAATACATCAAAGATAAAGGGGCTGTTTAGGCATCATTGCTTCGATAAAACAAAAGCTAGCTATCAAAATTCGGCCCACGAAATCCTAAAAGATTTTGATACCCCGCGCACGCACAGTGAAAATTAGCGATTAATGATTCCGTTAAGAGAATCAATTTTAAGTTTTAACTGTATGTTATTAGCATACTTTTTATTTCGAGTCACTTTACAACCAACTCTAGACACTTGTTTAATACATGAGGTTGAATTAGTCGAAGGCAGGTCATTAAAGTCTTCATCAACGTATAAAAACCAACTACCATTAGTTTTTTTCCATCCTTTCATATATATATATATATATATATATATTAAATACCATTACGCGCGGTATAGTGTTTCATATTAATTAAAATATATTCAGATTGAATTATTTTTTTTGTATTATCAAATCACAATGAATGATAATTTTCATTTAATTTCATTTTCTATGTTAGAATCCATATCAAATTAAGATCGTGCGGTATTTCATTGTTAAAAGGCTCATAGTTAATAATATTGGACAAGCTGCATGTGAAGGTAATTAAAGCATTTCTGTTTGCTCAAATATCTTAATTTATTGATCATAATTTGTTAGTTTGATTGTGTTATCTTCTATATTGTGGATGCTATAAATCGATTTGGACTTCTAATTTATGTGTATATATGGAAAATTATTTGTATTTGAAAATGAAAGACATGAAGGAAGAGATAGGTGATGACTACTCAACTGCTCATATGAAAAAAAGCCTTGAGATGAGCATGTAGACCGAACTCCAAGTCTTGTTTGAGATATTTTATTTTTCATGTTTTCAAACTAATATCATATGTATATATGTGTCGTATATCAACATCAAGTTTTAAATATTATAGTTAGATTATTTTCTATCAACTTAAATTTTTAGATATGATAGCAACTAACAAGAAGATTTATTAGATTAAAAAAATTGTAGCAATTATGCTCTTCTCTTAATTTCCTTCCCCCCGATGGTATACCATGTTCAACTGGGTTTGGTGAAGATCTAACGAAGTCCACAAGTTAGGTTGAGACTGGCTCCACTCGCATTACCAACAAAGGCGCCAAAGTCTAACTGTAATACTGTATCTCTACCATATTGTCGTCTACGCTAGTGATTCAAAATTAGTGTTATGCTTGAAAAATGTGGGCTTGAACAAATGGTCAGGACCTTGGGCCTGCTCTCGACCTTAATTGAACGGAAACTCGTATCTGTAGACTGCAGGCCCAGAGGCCAGTTCCCAACCAAAAAACAGCAGCGTTACTAAAAATATTGTATCAACCACAACAGTAACAAATCATCAACATGCAGCCAGCAGGACATTTGTTTTATCCCTTGAAGTTGAAGGAATATGCATGCAAATTGTGCTTTCAATTCCTTGACATCTTGAAAGAGCCAACTGCTGATCAAGAAGTTTTCTTTTTCCATCAACATCTTGATCTCTTCAATATTAATGTATGAATGGTTTATTGGTTTATACATAAATTCCGTTATGAATACGATGATCCAAGTCTGAAAAAATTATATTATTTGTATGATGTCATGAAAAACACTGAATGATGTCAATGGCGTGAGTGGGTTGGTGAAGTGACGCACTTTGAGTTCCTTCACTTAATTTTATGTCGTGTCTGACTTGAAATAGGGACACTTGTGCTTTCTAATTCTTCACAAATGATCATGATAATCTGAATTGAATTTTAATAGAAAAAGGACCATGCGCTGGCACTAAAACCTTGGTGACTGTAATCATCAATGGTCCCCCATTTGCTCCATCGCTTTTTCATTTAAATAGGTATCGCCAAGACCTGCTCGTTGTATAGTCCAGAAAATGGGAAGGGGGTTGGTTATACTGTCAATGCTAATGATAAGCGGTGCAATGGGAGATAAAGCAAAAGATAGAGAGGAATGCACAGATCAGGTAGTAGGGCTTGCTACGTGTTTGCCTTATGTTGGGGGTGAAGCCAAAGCTCCAACTCCAGATTGTTGCACTGGTCTCAAACAAGTGCTCAAGAACGACAAGAAATGCTTGTGTGTGATTGTTAGAGATAGGAATGATCCAGAGCTTGGCCTTAATATAAATGTTACACTTGCTCTAGGCCTGCCTTCTGTTTGCCATCAACCCGCTAACGTTTCACAATGTCCTGGTATATATGCATAAATCATGTTAGAATGTATTTTAATTGTATTAATATTAATGGATTGATGCATACAGCACTTCTACATATGGATCCTAATTCTCCAGAAGCTCAAGTATTCTATCAATTCGATAAAAGCTCCAATCATTCCCGAATCAGCCCTGCTACTGCTCCTACTCCTACTCCTACCGGTAAGTAATGCTTTCTGTATATGAATTAATTAAATTCAGTTTTAAATTAGTATATATATGAATATGATTGTGTAAATATTGTTGAAAATTTGAAATCAGCTGGAGGAAATACAATGAGCAGCAACAGCAAGGGAACGAGTAGTGATGGAACAAGCGATGGATGTTTGGATGCAAAGAGATGGTTGGGATTAGAGATTGTGTATGGAGGGGCTTTGCTATTGTATTTGATCATATAGTCACTACATATTCAGATGGATTGCATTTGTACCCCTTATAATAATAATAATAATTCTATGGTCATATTGCTGCTCCTAATTGTGTTGTTTTATTTTTATTAATACTGGATCACTGTATTTGTGTCTTTCTAGTTTCTATTTATTTATGAATATCTATAAGATGAAATGCTGCAGAATTAAACATGGGCATAAACATAACCTGTTTGGTGAGTATTGAATAAGAGGAAGCGTGGAATTTATATCTCTTTTTTTTTTTTTTTTTCTAAAAAAAAAAAGGGGGTCGGCCGCTTAAGTGTTATGGGTTAAAATTGAAGGTCCATGGGCTTCGGAAGCCCAACCCAAAAGGGCATTAAATAAAAGGGTTAAATTTATTGAAAAACAACCCTTTATTGTAAGTGTTTCAAGATTGATTTCTTTTTGGACAATAATACTGTTACAGGTATTTTAGGCCATCCTGGTTGGGCTGACAAAAACCTAATACTGCTGATAGAAGATCAAAGCAGTGTAAAACCCAAGACGCTCCAAGAAGAAGAGACTGTATATTTGGTTAAGGCACAACCCGTTGAAACGTACAACTCGCTTAGACATCCAGTCTATCAAACATATAGCTCATTGTCCATATAACTTGAATATACCACTCAGTAAGCCTTCGGTTTATCATTCAATCAGCCTATTGAGGAGTCAATTTATTAGACGAATCGACAATCCAAAAATCCAACTCGCTAGCCGTACAGTTTATCCTGATAACAGTAAAATATTGCGTATCAGTCATTCGCGATACAGCTCATCCATCACACAGACCTTCCAGGTATGAAGATTACCAGATAACCAGATAGTGGAATCAGAATATATGACCAGTTTGCAAAGATAAACTCAGTCAAACTTTGGATATTCCAGCTCGTTCCAACGAGCTCCCAAACTACCATATCTCGTTGATGACAGTCAACTATAATCATAACCGTTAAAGCCAATCACATATCAAAACATGCAGTACACACCAATTTCATCAAAGGTTATGGCATTTACAGTCGAAATTACGGATAAGATTATAGTCTGGATTATACGAATCCTAACCTATTTATGCTAACCACTTGGATTAGCCACCTAAGCCACTTGCTTCAACAGCTGTCATACACATTTAATGCCAGCCTAAACGCATTTAATGCAAGTGAGGCACATTAAATGTTAACATTAACTGTAATCATCATTGTATTTCAACTTATTAGACACTACTGTAGCACCCCCATTCCTATAAAAAGGGAAGGTTCCTCACGGTAAGATAGGTTTAAGATCTACACATCACCACATATAATATTGAGAGAATAGTGAATATAGACTGATTTTGGGTCGAACCACTCTAAAATTCTTAGGTGTTCCATATTCTTCCTCTAACCTGTTTCTTCATTCACCATATCATCCTTGACACCAATTGCAGTTCGGGCCATAACGAATCTCGTCGGTTAATTCCCAACGTCAACAAATACTCTTGATTACTCTAGCCAATTACCACTAACCAACCCCCAAAATTGTCATAATCACTCTCTCTCTCTACCAAACTTTTTTCTTCCATTCTCTCTTTAAGAATCCTAACACATCGTCACACTTTATCGTCGCACCTAATATCTCTTCCACCTCTCACCATTCGAATTCGAATATTTAACATTGGAAACCCAACCCACCCATCGTTGTTCATTTTTTCTCTATCTAACTTTTTGCTCTTATTCTTTCTCTAAGAAACCCTAACGCATCGTTGACCTCATATCTTCTCCACCTACCACTGTCCGATTCCGAACAAAAACTGACCTACCCACTTTTGAATTTGCTCTCAGTGTTAACTCTCAACTCTTCTCTACCCACCCACAGTCCATACCTCTCTCCATTACAAATTCGAAACTGACGGAAGAAGCAAGTAGAAGAAAACGAAAGAAGAAGCAACAAGTGGAAGCCGAGTGAGAGCTGCAGCAATGAAACAAAAACTCCACAATAAGAACACATTGCTTGTGGGGTACTTTTATTTTATTATTCAGTTTTGTGGTTGTAGGTTTTTTATAACATAAACACTTTGATGTTGTTAAGATTATTGACTTTGTGTTTTGAATTTTATAAACAATTCTATTCATGATGTTTGATATGAGTATTGTGAACAGTGGATTGAATTTCAATGTATGAGTTTGGTTTTGTTTGGATAATTGATTGAGGTTATGTTGGTTTACAAATTGAGATATTTGTAATTAGTTGAAAACAATCCTAACATTGGAACCCTGATTCCTAACCGAGGGTGAGAATTAAAGCTCAGGTTAAGCTCTAGTTGTAATCTCTATGTTGGTATTTAGAACCTTCAAGTCAATATTTGTAATGTAGGTCGAGAATCCGAGCTAGAGTTAAGGTTTCTAAGGTAGGATTTCCAATCTCGAGGATGAAATTCCTAACTTGGAGGTTAGAATTTTTGACTTTAAAGTTTGGATTCATAACCTCTAAGTGGGGAATCTCATCCTAGAGGTTAGGATTTCTATTGTAGGTTGAACATCCCAACAGAAGTTGAGGTTAAATCCTAACCTTCAGGATGAGATTTTCAACATCTAAAATCGGATTCTCAACCTAAAGGTTAGGATTCCTAACCTCCAGGTTGGGATTTCTAAACTCGATAGTAGGATTCTCAACTTAGGTTAAACATATTTTTTGAAGTTCAGGTTGAAACTCAACCTCTAGGTTAGGATTCCCAATCTAGGTTGAACATATTTTCTAACATTCAGATTGTGATTCAATCTTAACTCTAGTTGGGATTTTAACCTAGGTTGGGACTTAGGAATCCCACCCTTAAGGTTAGCTTTCAACCTCAACTCTATTGGGTTATTGAACTACTGTTAGGAATCATAACCTCCGGTTTAGGAATGGAAATCCTAACCTTAAGGTTGGGAATTCTATCCTAGAGATTGAGATTCAACATCAATTTCTATTTACATGTTCAACCTATGTTAGACATCTTAACCTCTAAGGTGGAATTCCCAACTTAGGGATTCCCAGCCTCTAAGTTGGGAATCCCACTTGAAAACCTTGATGGCAATTGAGATTCTCGACCTACATTGCAAATGTTAACTTGAAGGTTCAGAATCCCAATCTTGATATTAAGACTCCACCTTAACTTAAGTTGAAATTCTTAACCTCCATTACGAATCTCACCTTTAAATGTGGGATTGTTTTCAACTGATTATAAAAATCCCAATTTGTTAACCAACATAACCCCAATCAATTATTCAATAGAAGCTCATATGTTCAGATTCAATCCACTGTTTACAATACTCATATCAGACACCATGAATGGAATTGTTTACAAAATTCAAAGCACAAAGTCAATAACCTTAACAACCACATCAAAGTGTTTACGTTACAAAAAACCCACTATGAATAGCATTATAGTTTATTTCTCCATTTAAGACACATTCATGCATTAGATAACAAAACGACACACTGCAACACATTGACATTCTAAGCACATTCACCAATAGCAACTACCAATACAATCTAACTTTCACATTTTAATCATATCCACAAAACCACACATAAAATGCATCAAACAACCATAACCTACTTTCAATACCCCAACCTTGGGCACATTACCATATTTGGATACCCAAAACAAGTAAAATTAGTCAAATAAACTTACCACCTATAGAGAAGAAGACAGGCAGTTATGGGCGAAGCTCTTCCATAGTCCAAAAATTGAAAGATGTTGGTAACAACTTGACTGACTCCTTCTTTCGTTGGGCATGGGAAAAGAGAAGAGAGGTTGGACATGGGAAGCGAGAAGAGAGTAAGATGTGAAAAATAAGAAGAGAGTAACGTGTGGGAAGTGATAAAATAGAGGGCTGTTAGGCGGGAGATTGCTGCACAGCAAAACACATTACAACTTATAAAATATGGCTCCTATTTCATCAAGGGCAATTTTGTCAATTAAAGGTATTTTTTGTATAAATTAAAAAAAATAAAATTGTTTTTCAAGTTGATCTTTCAAAATGGGTTTTTTTGTGACATTTTCTTTGAATAAAATAAAGGAGGATCCAAATGGCAACAAGTAAAGAGAAAAGGATGAGGTATGTGGTTGGAAATGGAAATGAGTTAACTTATCGAGGTGTTGATAGGGGTGGGCTTCTCTAAGTCTACCCGATAAATCCATTTCAACTCGACTATTTTTTATCGAGTTGGATTGGATTAAATCTTTAAAAAATGGGATGGGTTGGGTTAAAAATTTTTTAACCCAATCCCTTCCAACGTGTTCCTAATTCTAAATTCAAAATTTTTTCATTCTTCTAGAAGAACATTTGCTTGAGATGACGATTAAAAATAGTTTTTGCGGTGGATTGATTTTTTTGTTTTTAATAATTGAATCTTTATTTATACATATTTTATTTACAATTAAATTATTAAGATCATGAGAGTTACTGATTAAATCTTTTATACCTTTGTGTTGAATTAAATCTAATCCGATCAATTCAATCCAATTCGATTATTCGAGTTGGATTGAAGAATTTATTTGATTTTTTTAATTTAATCTATATTAGATTTAGAGATTTTTAATCAAATCCAATCGAATCAAAATCCACAAACATCATCCACCGTAGGTATTGAAGCGGGAGAAGAGAGTAATTTTATAATCCAACTCATCCGACTATGAACCTGAAAACATCCCACCCTAGTTTTGGATGCGGGAGAAGAGAATAGTAGTTGGGACTTGGGACGAAGGATCGTGTGGTGGGGGCCAGCGGAAGGAAATAGCACCCCCATAACTGAGGTCTAAGAACAGCCGCCCTTTCTCCATCCCCTTGATATTTTTGATGCTCAATATTAATAATTAATTAATTAAACAACCACTTTCAACCTCGACTCGCATGATTTCATATTCACGTAAATTAAATAATCAGTTCCATTGATTCCTTGCTTCTCCCTGCTATCTTGTATGTATTCTTCTTCATCTTGTCAATTTGCTTTCTCATATTCCATTTCATTTCCTCAATTTCGGATTTTATTTTCTGGCTTCAGCAAACATGTCAAGTCTGGCCATTTGTGCCTTTTTTTTTTTTTCTATTTCGATACGGTCTTACTTTGTTGAAATAGAGCAACAAATAGAAAAATATGACCTGAACATGATCTAATAACATGTTAAATTGTTTGTAGCAGTTGACAAACATGACCCCATCAACAGTAATGGTTAATGGTCTTGAAGAAGAAGAAAAAGAAGAAGAAGAAGATTCATTTACGAAACCCCTTGGAAGAAGATCGGTTATATATTATGGGACCGGCCACATGCTTAATGACATCACTGCTGCCTGCTGGTTTACTTATCTCTTATTGTTCCTCACTGACATCGGACTTTCACCCAGGTGCATCGCATGTAGAATCCTTTCACGAGCACTAATACAACACATCTCTCTTACTCTACCACTATCATAATACTGCTTTGGCCTTCTTCTTCACTGCTAATTGCTGCAATGTCTTGGAAGGAACCATATCATTATCTTACATTTACATTTTTTTAACAGGGATGCTGCCTCTGTTATGCTTTCTGGTCAGATAGCTGATGCCTTTGCTACCATATTTACTGGCGAACTGGTAATTGACATCAGTTATTTCATGATTTGTCTGTTATGTTTGCTACCAGTGTCCATTCTTTCTTTTATATCATCTCTTTTCTTCCCCTCCCTCCTCTTCCTTTTCTTTTTGGATTCTTTACCGTGCATCGCTTTCTTTTCTTACAATTTCATATAAATATGCAGGCTTCCATAAATCTAGGAAGCATAGTCAGAAATTTCTTTTGATTCTAATTGTTCCTGATGCTACTCTGCATAAACTTTATGGGAGAATCACTTGTCATTCATCAAGTGCAAATTGTTGGGTTGTCAAGACTGCTACACTGCTTAACTGTTGTTTGGGTCCTCTCATACAAGCTTTAACTTTTGGGTTGGTGATTACATAACCAACACATTGGTTTTGTAGGAGAATCATTCATTATTTATCAATGGAAAATATCACACGTAGTTTGTCTTCCATGAGTGATGGAATATCATTAAACCTTAAACAATATAAAACTGTTAATGAGACCTCCAATATCGTGTCTTATGCCTTCTTTTTGTATCATGTGCAAAACCAATGAGGAAAGTATGGACCATATTTTTTTACATTGCAAGGTGGCTTCTAATCTTTGGTCGAGACTTTCATCAGAAGCTAGGCTATCATAAGCAGGCAGCCCCGGATGCTGTAGTCAAGTGCTGGTGGAAAGGTTTTCTGCTTTTGCTAGAGGGAAAAAGGGCAAGGTGTTATGGAAGTGTGCTATCCTAGCACTGTTGTTGGTCATTTGGCAAGAGAGGAATAGAAGAATATTTGTAGGAAAGTTAGAGGAGAATGTAGATTGTTTGTGGGATCGTGCTCGTCATGTAGCTTCTTTATGGGCCTCAGTTACAAAGGAATTTCGTGATATCTATATATATATATATATAGATATAGATATATATATATATATTTATTCAACTTAGTTGGGAGGGAGCTGTGAGATAATTGTTGTTTTTTTTAGAGTTTTTGTTGCAGTGAGGTCTTTTTTGGTCTTGCGGGGCAATTGGTTGGTGGTTGGTGTTGGTTGGGAGCTCTATTTTTGTTTGTATAGGCGTTTGTAAAGAGTTTTGATCTTCTTAACTCTTTTACAATAGGTTGTGGATAACTTGTTCACTTCTTTCGTTAATATAATATAATTTTAGCGTCTCCTATCAAAAAAAAAAAAAAAAAAGAAAAAGAAAAATGAAAGTCCTCCAATATTGTGTCCAAGATTTGATTTAATCGACACATGAAATTGGTGATTTTAGTCTTACTGTCTACGTAAAAAGCTTAAAGAATACAGTATCAGACTATCAGTCATCCTGCTGATGCAGCTGGTTTGCTGACACTACTGAAATGGTAATGTTTTTTAAATTTATCAATATAAAGCGCATTTCTTATGCGAGCATGAATATTTAGCTGTGTGTTGTTTTCCAGAGTACCTGTTGATGCTTCTGACTATGCAGTTTCATCCACGAGCAAGGAAGGCTTGGAATGTGGTTATTGTGAAGTATTATGATGTGTTTAAATCAGTCATCGCATGCATGCTGATGCACAATAATTTTGTTTGTCACATATGAAATTAGTGTAATTTTAAGAATCGTTATATGTAGTCTGTTTATGTTTTGATAAATATTTTTATTTTTATTTATATATATATTTTTTGTGTCTTTCAACCTTTTTTGCTTTAACTTGACAGATAGATAGATTTGGACATTTCAAATTATGGCATGGTGCAGGATCTGTTTTGGTTGCTGTTTCATTTTCTTCAGTTTTTGGCGGTTGCATGCCTTGTAGAATTCTTGCAACCTCTTCAGTTTCAGTGGAAACTGTCTCATACTGTGTCTTTGCTGCAATCTTTAACGTGGGATGGGCTGCTACTCAAGTTTCACACATGTAAATGATCTCTATAGCTTAGAATATGTCAGTTTAAATGTAAAAGCATCATATTTAATTTTACCTAGTGGAACAAGGAGGATCAAATTTGAATTTTCTGTGTAATATTAGGATTCTCTTTATTTACTCCTGGCAGATATGATTAATTCTTGGGGTGGTGCTTTTACTTCTATGATTGGAGTGATTGAAACACCTTAATTTTTTTTCTTTGGGAGTGAACTGATTAAATTAAATAGAGAAATTAATACCCATTAAAGCATGGGACACCAAGAGAGCTCTTAGCTGCTTTCCTTGGGGGTGCGGAAGAAAATAAAAAAAAAAAACTCATTTTCTTGTCTTTCATATACATGTAAATTATATATACTCTCATTGTAATTGTTTTGTCAAGGTCAATGGTTAATTGCATCACGCTGAATTCAACAAGCAGGGTAGTGCTGACGAGCTGCCGCAATGCTTTTACAATGGTCTTCTCTTTACACACTAGTTTTGATGTTTAGTAATCCTACCAATTTTATGTGGAATCATTAGGGTGGTGCTCACTTTTCCATAAATATAAACATTTTCCAGGTTGCGAATCTTGGCCTATATGCAATTGCTCTAATTGTTTTTGGCACAACAAAGGCAAACACACATGCTGATCTTGAAAATCAGGTATACGTGTTCAAAGTCATTTTGGCTGTTAAGAGGTTTTCTTTGGAATAATTGTTAATTTATTCTGGAATGGGCAGTACCGATGGATTGCATACTCATCAATTTTTATTGGATGCTGCTTTGTGGGAATATTTCATCTTGGAACCAAAGAACCAAGGTATGCTATCTGTCTTAAAGCTTCCATTTACTACTCAAGGGGTGTTCTAATAATATTTTTTACAGAACATGAATTGGAATTGTTCATTCCATATGATAAGTATTAAACATAACTATTTTAAAGAATGAATTATCAAAATAATACTAATATATACATTTTTCCTGATATCTAAATTCTCTTGGGCTTAAATACATAATCAAATCACTTTTCAGTGATTTTCTTTTTAAAACTATTTGTGCCTTTATGAGAGTATATGTTCATAAGCTTGCTGTGAGAAATTGAAAACATGCCACAGAATTTTTGTGTTTTGACTCTTGTAACAAATTTTAATTTGCCTTGTGAACATCTAGAAAAATTATTGTCTACTTTTTGTTATTTATGTAATAATAGCTTCATGATTGTGACTATAGTTTTCATTGTTTTTCCGTAGATTAAAGATTGGTCTCCGAGGAATTAGTCATGCAAGGATTTCATGGACTTACTGGTTCAAGAAAGTGTTGTACTATCAAGTTGCTGTTGTTTACATGCTCACAAGACTAGTACTCAATGTTTCGCAGGTCTGAATTTCAAGAGAACTCCTTTACTATGAACTTTTCAGTTGTAAAATTGATTTCTATGATTTAGTTGCCTAAAGAATGTCAACGTGACTTGTAAATTTTTGGCATATGATCTATGTCTTTATTGCATTAAGTTGGCTGTTCTCACCCAGGCATATCTGGCATTCTATGTCATTAATGAATTGCGAATGGCTGAATCAGCTAAAGCATTGGTAGGTGCCCAGACCCTGTCAACATTGGAATTGTAACAATTTTACTGATACTAGATTTGGAAGATGAATGCTAACCTGATTATGTTTACTAATTGGTTTGGCTTAGGTTCCTGCCATCATCTATATATGCAGCTTCATTGTATCCATCATTCTCCAGGTTATTGTCATGAAACTCTGTTTTGTAATGAACTATTTTACACAAATTTGTGTATACATACTGCTTCTATATATATATAATAATCATGAAATATGCACATGTAGGAGATGGCATGGACTGGCCAACGTTTGAAGGCCTACTATTCTGCTGGGGGCATTCTTTGGATCTTTTGTGGTGCAGCAATCCTGATTTTACCTAGAAGCATGTGTGCTTTTATGTATGTTATATCAGTATTTATTGGCATAGCAAATGCTCTAATGACGGTATGTTTTATAATTCTCCAGTTTAGTGTTTTCTTTAATGTTGTTCAAATTTAGATTTTTCTTTGAATGTTATTATGGTTTCTTTTTCTTTTTCATTTTGTTTTTATATCTTATGGCCCCTGACATTATCTATATGTTTGTTAACATTATTAGGTGACTGGAATAAGCATGCAGAATGTGCTAATTGGTGAAGATCTGAATGGCTGTGCTTTTGTTTGTGGATCATTGAGCTTCTTGGACAAAATGTCATGTGGGATTGCCCTGTATATTCTCCAGTCATATCAGAGTAAGTTACATGTTGGGCATTATATGAGAAATATGCTGTTTAAGATTTGTTGTTCCCAGTTTTGTCTCGTTTCTTTCTTTTATGCCAAGCGTAATTTGCAGTTGAAACACTCTACTTGACACCAGATGCTTTGATAATTGATACAGGTACCTCACCGAAACTCCTGAATAAGTACACAGTGAATTTCTATATTTCAGTTACGAGGTACGGTTTAGGTGTTGTTCCAGCATTTTGTTCACTTGTTGGGGTGGCCATTACATACACCATGAAACTTCACACCCCATGTTCAAAATCTTTGAGGGTACCCCTGTTGGAATGATGTCTAAGAGGGCCAACTTTGCTGTAAACAAAGCAGCGTATGTTAGAGTAATTGCTGAATTTCTGGTATATATTGGAAAGAGCAAGCGTGAGTCTTTATTTTTCATCTCTTCATGTAAATTATTGTTGCCAGACTTATAGGACTGTTTTAGAATCTCAATATTCAATATTTGTTAGAAATTCATTCATTTAGGCCGAGATGTGTCAGGTACAAATGTATAATTCTCTAATATAATGGAATGGTATCATTTTTCTAGTGTTGTGAGCTTGAAGATATGGGAGTATTGTTAGGCTCTTTAGCATGGTCATGACTCTTAACAAACAGGGTTTAAAAACTGATATGTTTTGTTATAGCTGGGTAGCTTGTCACCCCATCAGTGCGATCAATGCCTTGAGCGTGATCTTTCAGCTGAAGTCTATTAAAATGTTAAAACACAGTATAGTAGAGAATTCTGTAATATGGTACTGCTTCATTGCTAATTAAAAATATTTGAATGAAGAGATACATAAAGGAAAGTGCCCAAGGGCCAAGGACATATGTATGTCCACACACGGAGACACGCATGACGCAAAAATAAAAGTGAAGGCCTTTCGAGTAAGAAATATAAATGTTGAGAAATGAGAAAAGATGCCGTGCATGATGATGATCTCTTGCTAGTTGCTACTTGTATTATAAAATGCTAGAAAAAGGGGCTTTTTGCGGGAAGCTAAAGTACGAGGGTCGCGCTTGACCTTGATCAAATGGCTTAGCACTTTGACATAACGATTTACCATTCCTTTGAACTCGACTCCTTGCGCGCCCTTTTGTTGCTGCGATTTAACCAGTTGAAGCTGCTGCTTCTCTTCTTTTGTGAAGTGTTCACCCAGCGAATTCCTTCCTCTGCTCTCTTCTTTAGACCCATCGCCCTTTATTAGTTGCTTCAAACTCTTGTGATCATTCTCTTCTTCTACTTTAGCTGCAGTTACATCATTCTCTTCTTCTTCTTCTTCTTTTAGATTATGAGGAGCTGAAGCGCCCATCTCCATTGTACTATTACCATCAGAATTTCCCATGTTCAGTGGCTTTCTGGTTCTCTTTGACATGGTAATATCATATCGACGTTTACTCGGATTGCACTCACTTCCCATAGCTGATCATTCAAACTGAAAGCTCTATACTTTTGTGTTTTGTGTGACCATGGCCACAAAACTTGTTGAGAATAAAAAGTACCGTCGCTTGGGAAAAAAATTAGATTAAAGGGTTTGCTTAGCAAGAAATTAAGTGGTAGTTTAAAGGCCTATTAATTAGAAAAAAGGTGAAATGTCCGTTTTCTTATAAATTGTCCATTCCTTGCAACCGAAAATATTAACAATCTTCCCGTATAAAGTAGCTGACTTATACATAGCAGAAGATGAAGTGTTACCAAACTTTGCTACCTATAATTCGTTGTCTTCACTCATCAATCACTAGATCCCGATTGATCATCAGATCATGGACGGTGAAAAACATTAATACAATAGCTTATTAGCATTAATGGCCGGTGAAAACAGTAACCTCGCTTCTTCAAAATAGGTGTCTTGGATGCTTTCTGTTGCTATTACTATTAGATTTGGGGCTAAACTCTAACCCCATTGATTCTGGATCCACGAACAAAATTTTTATCGAGTTTCATCAAGGAAAGACAACAACTACGAGACAAGTTTTCAAGTGCAACTGCTAGATCATTGGTTAGTGAGGGTTAACAAATTAGAAACAAGATCCAATTGGTATTTTCCACTGCAAAAGGGAATATATACATGTATACTTGTTAACTTCCTTCAAATGTAGCTAGTCTCCACTTGGCAAGAAAGGTCTAAGATTTTAATGTAGCATAAAGTGATATTACATATTATAGCATGAGTATGGTTGAAACTGTGCTATGTGACTTAATACTGCAATCAGCATGAGAGGTGGTGCCCACTAAGGCATAGGTTTCTGAAGCTGTTTACCCATCACTGTCCAAACTAGCTGCTATTTGCAGGCAGTATCAGAGTTGAAGTTGAAAGTCGAAAGGCTCTGTTTTTGGTTTGCGCAAAAGCTCTAAGCCTGACCTGATTGAGATATTTGCTTGCGCAAAAGAGTGTCCAAACTTGGTGCTCTTTTTGCATGTCCCTTTGTAAAGCAAAAGTTGCTGCGGCTTAATTCTGTTAAAAAAGATACTTCCAACACTGTTTCATCAATAAAGCGCCTAAGTTTTAGTATTTCACCACTGCACAACAAAAATGATCTCCTTTCGCCCAAGACAATCAACAGGCCTTCAAAAGAACATCTCGAATCACCAACTGACGGAAACATCCCGGGGCCCCATGATCTTGTGAAGCTGCACCTGAATTACAAAACTCGGGCCAATCAGAGAATTTCATGGGGTGTGTTGCCACCCGCCATTCAGGACCTCGGAAAGGTGCAATTAAATCCCTTTTTTTTGTAATGTTTCTGTTCATGTGATGCCATATTCTGTGGCCTGACTCCGTTTTCTGTTGACGCTGTCAGGAAGCTGTCTGTCACAGGAATGTTGCTTTGTTGGCGTCCATGCGAGCACTTGAAGAAGCATCAGCTCTGGAGGCTGTCATTTATTACTTGCAGTATGCATCCTATATCCCTCTGACTTTTGCTTTACCTTTGCTGCAGCATTATCCTGTAATTTGGATTCGTCTGGTTATTTAATGAAGAATCTTAGGTTGACTTTTCTATTAGCCTTGGGCCTGGACATAAATATGGCTTACGGTTTAAGGATCTAATAAGGAAGTTGCAGAACTGTCCCATTGTATTCTACCCCTAGATATCTAAAAATCCAAATATTTAGAATGCATGAAGGTGAACTCGGAGGAACATCATCATGTTGCTCTGCCTACGAAATTACAACATGCATATGCCAGCCAGTGACCGAGAAACAAAAGATTTATATTTAGAATTACCAAGGCAATGCTTTGGCATGGCAGATCAGTTTATATTAATATAGAATAGGCACTATTATCATTTGGGACAAAATTTTGGAGTCACGAATGCATTTGAAACCCCAGCTTATTAAGAGTAAAGGGAAAAATATGATACCAGAAAGTTTTGCATTTTAAGTTCACACGTAAAAATGATGTCCTGTTTTCCTTTAGAATTCTAGTTATTAGAACTGGAATACGTGGACAGGGCTCTTAGTGATACAACTAGCTTGTGAAATGTACAAGTTTGTACTGTCATAAGCAAAAGCTGTGAAGGTCAATAATTAGAAAACAGTTTTTATTTTCCTTGATGATATGTACTTCATGACAATAGTTTTTCTCCCCTAGATCTTTTCCCTCGTTTTGCCTTTCAATATAATGTGATGGCCCAGTTCTATGTTCCCAGAGCATTTTCGGAATTGTGCAACTCCTCTCAGAAAGTATCTGCTGGACTGCTAGTGGAGCAATTTTTAGATGTCCATCAGAGTATGCAGAAGGCAGTAGAAGTGATTAATTCCTTTATCAACAGAAGTATTCCTGAATCAAAATCAAGCACTCATGGTAGCTTACAGACTCCTCCTGATGTATATAATACTTTAACCGGTAAGAATGCTGCATCCTGGGTTCGTGCTGCTATAGAGACTGATCTCTCCAAATTTAGTCTTTTCAGAAAACTGGAAAAGAGTGAAACTGTTAATGGTGAAAAATACCATGTCATTTTAGAAAGTGCTCTGAAGTTTATGAAATGTGAAAACCATTCACCTGTAAACAAGCCAAATCCTGGAAACCATGGCAGTTTTTCATCAGATTTGAGAGTCAAGCAGGGGCCATCTCTTAGAAAGCGGCTTCATCCAAGTACACAGAAAATGAATTCTGAAAGAAAGGAGGGGTGTAAGGGAAGCAAATTAAAGGAGGCGGTAAGTCTAGCCGAGAAACTTCTCTTGGTTTCTCGTCAGTGGTTCTTGAAGTACTTAGAGGATTCCTTAAACTTGGGATTTAGCTTGAGCATGAAAGGAAGTTCTGATATTGCATGTCTTCTGAGGCAGCTTAAAAGGGTGAACGAATGGTTGGATGACTTAGTCAGGGGGGGAGTGGAGGCTGATGACAGGTTAGAGGACTTGAGGAAGAAATTATACAATTTCCTACTTGAGCATGTTGATTCTGCTGTTCTTGCTGGTAAGTAGATTCTACCACTAGAGCAAACAGAATATAATATTTGCCATCACTGACTATTTCAGATTGTAGCAGCCACTGGTATACTTAAGATTTTAATGGCAGAAGTGGGATAAAAGTTCTAGTACGCGTCAGTTTCGTTTTCTCTCTGCTTATATAGTTTCTAAATTTTAATGATTAAGAAAAGCTGACACTGACACCCAATATTTGTAAGAACTCTAACTTGTAGACCTTGGTCATTCAAATGCATAGTTGAAGCTATATTCATCTTTCTTGTGAATTTGTGAAATTTATATTTTGAATTTTTTCTTTTGCTTCAGTTTTGTACCCTTTACAGAATGCAGCTAGATGTGGAACTTCAGAGCCTTCCCACCTATTGAATTTACTGAATAGTCGGTGTTCTTAATTTGCTGGTATTAGAGTTATGCCGTGCCCTCAAAAAGAGAGAACAATGTTTAAACTCACAGAATTATGCTTAAAATAGACATGCCGTGTCACACTATTTTCCTGTAATTTTATCACTTTTCTCTGAGACATCCTGCATGCAATTTTAGATTCAGCTCCTTTGCGATTCTTGAGAGAAATTAATGAACAGTCTATCATTTTTTCTGCTTTTGTATGGGATGATTCTCCCGTTTCTCAAAGTAAGAGTTGTATTAGTACAATTTTAGACTTGGCAGTGGTTTTTGTTGCTTCGAAACTCTGTTATAGGGGGAAATTAGTATAACTGATCTTTGATAAATCGATAACGTCCAAACTCAATCTATGCTAATCGTTTGTTTGGTTTGGGGTTTGGGGTGTTACAAAATATGCAACAATTTCTCTATGGTGCATGATCACCAACTGCTTGTTTTCACTTGACATGAATGAAAGTGAAAACTAGAAAAAGGAAAGAAACAAGAAAATAGAAAAACATAATGTACTTGAAAAAGAAAAGATATTTACTGGAAACATTCAGTTGGTCAAAAAGCAGGCAGAAATAGAATCTTCATGGGGCGAATTAGGGGATCTCTGTGATGGTGTCTTGCGAAGAGAAAGTGAGGCAGACTTGGCCAAGGCTTTCATTCCTTTGCATGACTTCATGTGTGCGTGCAATTTTTCTGGCTTGAATGACTTCCCGCATTGCCTGTTAAGAGAGAGTTCCAATAATATTTCAACTTCAAAACATCAATCAGCGTTTAGTTTAGCTTAAATTTTCATGCACAAATAATGCCTCTCAGGACACAACGCATGGCAATGGCATATATGATATGAATTGGGACGTTACTCACGAGCAAGTAGGTCCAACCGATGGTTTATAAACAGCAGAAGCCGGCTTTGGGCTACCAAATTTGTACTGCTTTTTCTTTGAACTCCTCACCCCATCGAAGCTCCTCCTGCACCCTTATTATAAGTATACACGTAATAAGAAAACATCGTGTATATATATGGTCATCATGAGGAAGGTACGTACCGAGCGCTGTAATATTGTTGTTGATGATGATTCCAGGGACTTCCAAAAACTCTGCAAGACCCCCCCAGTGTATCTGCATGGTGGTTGGTTATAGACTTATCATTAGTTGAAGGAGTAGTAGTTTTAATTTTATCAGCCTGATTAACCGTGACAAGAACAGCATCGTTGGTATCAACAGCACCACATCTAATCCAATTGCGGAACATGTTAGTGGCCTTGCTCTTTGATGCAAAGGGTTGTGAAGAGTTGAGCGACATATATGATGAAGAAGATGAGAATGAAGAATCTGATGTACCCGTGTTGCTTATGTTGCAATTGCCGTCTTTTGTCTTGTTATTATTGCACTTGTTCTTATTCAAAGGATTGGAATAAATGGAAGAGGAGAGATGGTTATGGCCATTTTGTTCACTAGTGGTTTGTTTGGATGTGTGTTCCTCCTGACGCTTTTTTGTTGAATGGTCGGTCAAAGTTGACGTATCTAATCCAGGTGAGTCTTGGTCGATTTCAGACGACGTATTCAGTGGGATGCCGGCATTAGCATCTACAATTTCTTCTTTCTCTCCACGTTGCTCATCGACGCTACTTTTCTTTTCATGATGATGCCCACCATCACCGTATGAACAAGAATCTGGTTTCAATTTAAACATATATATATATATATATTACTTACAAAGAATGGAAAGTACAAATGACAAGGAGTGGAGGGAATACTACGTACATTGAGACCCTTTAAGGACATACTCATTGTCAGAGATTGGAGTGATTAGATCATCATCCAGTAGGTCTTGCCAAACGTACCCATTCTTGTATCTCCTAAAAAAATTTCATGCAAATCCACGCACTGTAATCACTATCATGTCATGTAGAATAATGAAATTGCAAAAATCAATAACATAATATTGTATGGTACGTACCTCTTGTAGGACCAAGAGAAGGCTTCTGGCAAATCATGACCTCGCAGTTCTGCTAGCCATCTTTTAACATCTTTTTATTCAAAGTTTTGGTAAGGCTTAGATTGTTCAATATAATAATATACATAATTAAAAAAATGATCGGAAACAATTAAGTAAACCAACCTCGAAGATAAATCCCATTACGAGTAAGATGATGAACGCGTATGAGATGGGGATGTTCAATTCGACCCATACGACTGAGGAAGTATATTATGTTAACTCGCCTTACTTCCCCTTGGCCTCCGTTACCGTCGTCTACACCTACCATTCTTCTCTTCCTCCTAGTGTTACACAAGCAACAAAACCACCCATTCGAATTCATTATCCATCATATTTTGATGATCAATATAATATTAATCTAAAGTGTAGACTAATGGCATGGAACGTTACGAGACATATCCCCGCCGGCCTGTTTAACTAAAAGTTGAAAACAAAACATATATTTCAAGATCACTCGTAATTAATTAATGAATATGCAGGCCAGCATATATATATATATACATACACATAGTGGTGTACGTGTACTTAAAATATTAATAACAGAAACGAAACTTTCTCGTATAAGTTAAGAGATTCATAGAAAGTCGAGATTATACCCAGCGCTCGCCCTGTTTCTGTTACTTGAGAGAGTTTGTATTTGGAGGTCTTCCTCTATGACTATCTATATGGAGTAGCTTGCCACCCGCTACCTTTATCTGATTTCCCGCGATTTAACAAACATAGCTTATGTACTATCTACTTAGCTTTTGACCAGATTGTGGTTTCCCAAAATACGCTTCTTCTATCTTTTAATGATCGCAACCCGGGCCCTTCAATTATTATTATTATCTTTTAAAAAAAAAACTTTTTTCTCTAAAAAATTAAGGGTCAAAGCAACTGAACCTATAATTGACTTATTATCATTTATCACGTGTACGTTTAGGTAAACAGTCTATATATACACCTAAGCCTAAAACTCATGAATTGGCCGTTTCTAACTACAAGAAAAAATAATTTGACGCCATTTTAGCTGAACATTCTTCGGAGTTGGAGCACAGATATTACCCTGTCTTTATCAACTTAATTAATAACCAACCAAACAAAAACTGAAACCTTATTAAATTAAGCATTTTGATGAAGCCGAATTGTTTGCCAATTAGCGCCTCTATCGTACCAAATAATTTCCACTCGTTTGTTAAAAAATCTTTTATGCTGATGCGGTGATAAAATTTTTTTCTCTTCCCTTTTTATAGGTTCGTCTTATCACATTAATTATGAGATGGATCAATTAATTTTTTTTTTCATAATTTATATACTTTCATAAATGAGATTGGAATATAGACAAGTCATGCAATAAAGTTATGAACGTTAATCATTAGTGGTTCAAAGTAGGTTCCTATATAATTTATGCTATCTTCCTGTATGATCTATTATATATGGATGTTATTTGTAAGGGTTGTAATTCACCAAGGCAATTTAATTAATTTATGAGCGCTGAAGTTGATTGGTTAGTCTACCTCTGGCAAGATCATACGAATAAACTCGGTTAAAGCAAAAACGATTACCTAATTATGTTCTTTGGCGCCGAGTCCTGATCCCTTAATTCCATAGTGTTGAGCCTGAATTTATGTATTCTCTTCTCTGTCTCCTTCAATTCTGTAATACTATATACATACAGCCAAAACACAAAAGAGAGATAGATATATGCTCATAGCATTTCATATACAACTGTATTTCAATTACTACCTTTCTCTTTCCCTTATATTCCCGGTTGAGCTTATATTCCTGCTATATATATATACACATGCGCTATGGCAAAGTAACATATATATACCAGACCAGAATAGAAGAAAACGTAATCAGAGTTTAGATCAACCTAAACTTGTAATGGAAAGTAGTGCTGTTGATCATGACCATTAAAAGAAGAAGCATAGAAAAAGTAAAAAATAAAAAAGAATGTAGTGGTGTGTGGATTGAAACCAATGGCTTTTATTTTGGGAGGGATCTCCGCCAGCCGTTTGTTTAGAACTTAAAGTGACGATCCTGTATTGGTCGAGAGAGAGTCTGATGTGATGTCTGTTTGTAAAGATTAAAGAAGGAAAGAGTTTGTGGGAATGAAATATTTCTTTTGTTGCTCGTCTAATAAGGTAATTAAGATAAAGAAGAAGAAGATAGACACCCCGGGCGTGGGGGAGCATTTGACAACGAAATTGTAGCATGATTTAACAATATAAATATAAATATTATGTGTACATAAATGCGTGCCGTTTCAGTTTGATCTAGTCATTAGCATTTTGGATTTATCTCTTAACTACTACCCTTGAAGCTACTGAATGAATTCAGCTTTCGTTTTCGTTTACCTTATTAACATTATGATATTAATAGGGATGAAAGAGGCCGTTAGCTAGTCGCATTTAATGATGTATGGCCTATGTGGCCCTTTGTGATGAATTCCTATCTCTTTAATTATGATAATTTAACTTGAAGACACTTGATGGGTGGTTTTGGTGAAGAATCTCACAATTTGTAATTGACATCTTAGTAATTTGCACAACACCCCTTAGTATTAGTAGTTGAACACTTTTCTTAATCTTAAGAAGTTAAAAATTCAAATATTATAGTTATCTTAAAATATAAGGTGTAGATAAATTTAACTGAAATTAAACCCTCTACTCTACTCTTAAAAAAGAAAAATTATTTAATCCCTCTCCCCCACCCTTAAAAATTTATTATCATAAATGTACGTACCATGTGTGATGCAATAAGCTAGCTGAAAACGTCTACAATTAACAGTTATTAAAAGCTTATCTACGTGCAGTTTTTATTTACTTGAATTTAATCCCCCTCCCTCTTCTTTAAAAAGAAAGCTTTTGTTTTTGATATCACAAACCCTTCTATTAATGTTTTCCACACCTACAATTAACAGTTATTAAAAAGCATATCTACATGCAGTTTCTTTTTCCCTAAATTTAATCTCTCTCCCTCCTTAACAAGAAAAAACATTTTTTAATCCCCCTTTTCCACTCTTAAAAAAAATATATATATATATATATTATCATAAATGTACATACCATATGTGATACAATAAGCTAGCTTTTGTTTTCCATATCGCAACCCTTTTATTAATGTTTTCAACATCTACAATTAATTAACAGCTATTAAAAGCAAATCTCCATGCTATTTCAAAAAAAAAAAAAAAAGCATATATCCATGCAGTTTCTATTTACTTTTTTAACGATAAAATTATATATATCAAGATGCCTGCAACATCAACTAGCTAGTTTCGGTCAAGTGCTACTTCTCGGTTTATATTTTATCGAAAGCCCATAGCTAGTTTGAAGCTAATTAAATTACGATTTAACGATCTCTAATGCAATTATCTATTTAGACTATTTCTATTGACAAATAATATTGAGGTTAAAAAATACTCCCCAATACAATTATTTAATCTAAACATGAAGCCAACATGGCAAAAAAGGGAAAAAAAAAATAGATAATATGAATATGAATTTCTCCATTGAAAACTCTCCTGGAAATCCTAATATGGATTTCTCACTTTTTCTAATCTATTAAAAATAGTGAAGTTTGTCTCATCACTCTCCTCTTAATTATAAAATAGAGAAGGAGAGAGAAAATAACATATATTTCAGATGACTGGCTAAAAATTAATATAGATTTTGTTTTAAATAATTGTATTAGAGAAGAAAATATATATATGTGTATATTACCAAAATCAATCCATATTAAAAAAATATAAATAAAAACTAAAAAATGCATAATATCATTAGATACGCTCTTAAACTAAGATATGGACCTGTGAAAATTAATTTCTCTAGTGTATCCAAAATTCAGAGGAGATATATATATATATATATATATTCTCCAGTCAATAAAGTTAGATATAATATATATTATTGAAGTATGAAAGTGCAATAAAGATATAATAAAACATTTAGTTGTAGTGGTCGATTTCTGCCGTTGCTGATTAATTTACTGGATCTACTTTCAGCTTTTTGGGTCACTAGCAACTTATAAAAAAGCTAAGAAGATCAAGATAAAATCTTTGACACTAGGGTGATACTGGCCAAAGAGATACTTCTACGCTCAAGTTACTCTGTGAAAAATAAATTAATGATACATGAAATAAAAACTGAGTTAAAATTCAACTATGGGGAATTTTAGTCCCGATAGTTGTTGGGTTCTGCTTGTTTTTCTTGTCTTATCCTGAATCAATAAACTTGGATATTGAGGGTTTCATGTTCTGGGCAGTTGCCCTCTCTGCCACTATGCAAATGTCTCTAACACCATAATGGAAATAAGTACTTCTCAAAAAGTTGTGTCTCCGATATCACTATACGTTGACCGAGCAGCACTCCTGTCTTCATATCCCATTGCCATGCG
This sequence comes from Dimocarpus longan, assembly GCA_022984855.1. Taxonomy (NCBI): domain Eukaryota; kingdom Viridiplantae; phylum Streptophyta; class Magnoliopsida; order Sapindales; family Sapindaceae; genus Dimocarpus; species Dimocarpus longan. The sequence goes on from CM041022.1 coordinate 25,312,752, forward strand.
TTCAAATAAATGACAAATGTACAAACATATTGAATAAACATACATAGAAAGTAAAATTGCGCTTACAAGGACCTGACCAACAATGCGAGGTTGACGTAAAGGTTGATGATGGCTATAACAAGTTGATTCATAAAAAGAACCAGGTGAGTAGCCTAAGAAATATAGCGAGAGATGTATTCAAGGTGCTCGATCTCTTCTGCTTGAATTTGCATAATAACATGCTTCAATACCATTACCATCCCCCGTTTTTCTTTCGTCATACACAAATGCAAAAACATTCATCTTAACAAGCGCACAAACCCAGTGGCTCTTCCAGCATTTCAAGCAAAATAAGGCGATCGATCAACTCGCAATATTCAAAACCAGAAGAAGCTGCCTGCAGGTTATTTTTTCACAAATTTACAATCCTAGATGCTACCAAAACAATTTTTTACAACTGGAGTAACTGATGACGTATGGTTGTTGTTGTCTCTCCATTTTACCATCTGTTCCATACCACGTCAATACTTGTTTTGACGCACAGACACGCACTGGAAAATATACTACATACATACATTAATTATACATTCATAAAATAATTTCAAATTGACCCTCACGGCAATTATTATTCAGTGAAAGATACCAAAAAGACCATTACAAAAGGTAAAAATTTGTTTATAGCCCTCCAATTTTAAAAAATTCATTTATAACCTCTCAAACAAACTAATTACATGAAATACCTGAGTTACCCATTTTACCCCTGAGTGAAATTTGACTCATATACTCTTAAAACCCCAAACGTGAAATTACCAAAATGTCCTCGTATATATAGAGACCATAAAACACGACCACTCACCCAAATCTAATTTCCACCGTTTTCATCAAACCCTCATGACCCGCTTTTCGATCCGAGAGCACTCCCGCCCAACCGCTCATCTCCGGCCTTGTCGCACCATTGTCGACCTTCTCAAACTGCCGATAAGGTTGTTTGCCACCTTTATTGCCAAAGGTACACAACGTTCATACCCATTGATTGGATCTTTGATAATTGTTAAATTTAGAGTTTTGAATTCGTTTTTTTGTGTTTTGGATGTTGGAGTAGTTTAGTATGGTTAGTTTTGACTGTATTTGGATGGATTGAGATGAGAATTAATATTTTTGGTGATGTATATAGTCGAGGAAGACAAAGTGTGAGAACTGAGTCTTTTGATTGTAGAACGACAAAATCGTATTTTGTGAGGCCAGAAAACATGGTTTTTTCGTTAAAACATAGTTAAATGAATAATCGTGTTTTGTGGATGCATAAAAGACGGTTTATTCCAAAAACCGTGTTTTATGGATCCATAAAACATGGTTTTTAGTAAATGATTGTGTTTTATATCTTATCACAAAACACGTATTTTTCAAAACCGTGTTTTGAGACTAATTAAACCACGATTTTCAGAATCATCCATGTTTTAAGGCCGCATATGTAAAACTCTGTTTTCCACCGAAACCGTGTTTTATGGATACACAAAACACGGTTTCTAGAAAAAAATCATGTTTTGTGCCTGGGAATGAAACACAGAATTTTCTAGAAACCATGTTTTAGGCTCCCTTAAAACACGATTTTTGTGTAGATCGTGTTATAGGGCGAGGCCTCCTTAAAACATGATTTTCAAAATGATTGTGTTTATAGCAGGTCGTCCCATAAAATTTTTTTCCAAAAATCGTGTTTAATGCATCCTTAAAACACTGTTTTAGGAATGACCGTGTTTTATGAGATGGACCAATAAAACACGGTTTTTTCGAAAACCAGTTTATCAGAAACCGGGTTTTATTGTGCCACAAAACCCGGTTTTGTTGAAATTTATTTATTTAATTAATTAATATTTGCATAGAAAATAAGGGAATTAAATTTTAAATTTTAATTAAGTTAGAAAATTTAAATGTAATTAATTAAAATAAAATTATTAAATCAATGTGATTAAAATAATAAATGAAAAATAAATTAAAAATAAAAATAAGATGAAATTAATCAAATAAATTTTAAATTGGATTTAATGTAATTTTAATATGTTAGTTTAATTTGTTAATTAAAATTAGTATCATAAATTAATGAAATATTTAATGATTACGTTTTATTAAAGTAAACTATCAATTAAATTAATGTTATTCTAATTATTTTTGTTGGTTTTGCATAGATGTAAGTCAATTATAAGTGGAATACACAGATTATTCCCACTAATATGACATTAAGCGCACATTGTAGCTTCAAAGATATTGATGGTTTAAAAGCAACTCTTGAGAAAATAGAACTCCTTAAGCAGCTCTTAGGTATGACCCCGTTCAAATATTATATAGAGATAGCCCACAATCAATTGTTGGTTTGCCCATTGATTGCAACTTTTATTGCTAAAGAGTTGGAAATTCCTCATGCTAAGCTCAATAAGATGTGGTTTGAAATTAGATGGCAACCATATAAGTTTGGAAAGCAGAAATTCTTATTCGTAATAGGGTTGCCATTCGAGTATATCAATGTAAATACCATTAAAGCGTGACAAAATAACAAGAATAGTATTCAATGGTGACTTTTCAAAGGAACTCCACTGTCAGTGAAAACTGTTGTCCTCATGATCAAGTCACGGGCATATTTAAATGTCAACAACATCTTCAAGTTGGCTAATTTAATCATAGCTTTTTAAGTATTTTACTGTCTAGATGAGCATCAAGAGGTGGATAAGGCATTATGGGTCATGATAGAGGACACAAAAGCGTGGAATGCATTCCCTTGGGGTATGATGTCATATAGTATACTTTTCAACCACCTCCAAGAGGTGATTACCGAGGAACGACTTATAAATGGATGGCGATTAACTTGTATGGGTTTGTTTGGGCATTCTAGGTATAACCCTTACTACATGTTCTTTATTATTAAGGAAAATTGTTTAGTTTATATATAAAAATATTTATTTATTTATTCACTTATATATTTTTTAATGATATGTTTGTTTTTGGTTTAATATGCATTACAGTGGTGGTGAAAGGACCCGACCCGGTTTTCCCCTGTAGAGGTTGGAGTGGAGCCCTCCCGACACCCAGCAAAAATTCTCGCAGTCATTATATCGGTGACTGACTTAAAGGACTCCGTGAAACAAAACCGTAACATATTTTCATTTATTTAATCGTTTAAAAAAATCATGGTGAAAAAATTTCGACAATACAACGACTATTTTTTCGATATTTTCAACATTCTTAAAGTACCTGTAAATTAATTTTGAACACTTCTAAAAATTTTTTCTTCACTTCCAATTTGGACCTCAAGTCCATCTCAAATTCCAAACACAATCATAATTCAAGATAAATCAAACTATTTCGAACTTAAAACATTTTAATATATCCGAAATCGTAAGTATTAGTATAAAATCAAGAGTATTTACATATATAGAATTCATTACACATCAAAATGTTTACCTTAAGTTCACAACAAAAGTCATTGGGTGAGCTTGCCTAATTTTGCACAGGAAATTTATCGCCTTAAGCACTCATTCTTGCACCTGGGGAAGATTTTTATAAAATAAAATGAGAAATAATGAGCTAAAAAGCTCAATGAGTGTTAAGTATTTCTAATTAAACTTTCCTTTCCAAATATAACCTCCCTAAAATAATTTGAAAAATCTATATTTCCTAATAATTTATTTAAAACTTAAATTTCATGATTTTGCATAAACATATATAAATAAAACTACTTGAATTCTCAAATAAATGCATCGTAAAAATTCATTCCTTAACATATCTCATTTGAAATTCATTTGTAACATAATCATGAGTTCGTAAATCATATCCTCAGTCATAAAACATATATCCAAAGGAACCTAGAAAAATCATGATCACCACCTGATCCTAGAACACCGATGGTAGGGACGATCAATCTCAGTCATAAGCCACTATGCTGTGGAATGTTATTTTACCGTGCATAAGGCATCAATCATAATAGTACTTTAAATACGCGCAGAGAGCGACATGATAGACTCGATTTCCCCATAGTTAGTGGACTTACCCCCCCACCCACTGATATGTCATACGTGCAATAAGATACTTCGGCTGCATAACAATCATATCTCAATCATATAATGGGGATTAGGGTAACCATCGATTTTGAATACTTTCTTTAATTATACTTAAAAATTTAATTTGCATGCTAAAAGAAATTAATCATAATAACACATATCTTTGATTTAATGCTAAAAGTGTAAAATCCCATTTCATAAATAATCTCATTCGATAACATATCTTTAAATGCATGTATAACATGCTTGTGAACTAATAACATTGATATAAATTAATTTCACTATCAAAATGCTTAATTATTCATAAAACATCATGAAAGCATACTAAATGAATAAAATACTTTTAACGATTCAAACATACTTTGTGCTCACATTAAAGTATACTAAAATGCATTTATCAATTCGTAAAATAATTTACACTCACAAATTTATAATTCATGAAAAAATTCGCGACTTCCTAACTTATGATGATTTTATAATCTCGGATTCCTTTGTCGTCTAGATATATATAAAATTTAACATCCTAATAGAAGCACGTCGCATCTATGCTATTTATGAAGTCATTTTCATCAACATACATTCAATCACACAACATTTTATCATAACAATTTTTGAAACATTTTTTTTCAAATTGTAACAACGTCAATAATTAGCGTTTACGTTCCATTCGAATTTTTTAATATTCAAGCATGCCAAACATCTCATTTCAGCCTAAATTTCATGTAAACGAATCCATGAATCTTATTTTATTTTTCTCATTGAAATCACATTTAAACATAATGTCTAGGGGTGTAAATGTAAGTCCATCACATAAAATATTACACTTTTATAATTACACAAACTTTTATTGCAAAATTGTTATTTACAATCTAATGCATTCCTTTGATATCCAAACTAATTTTTATCATCAAAACAGCCCCTAACATCTTGCAAAACATCAAAAAATAATTTTCCATCTCACTAACCACATTATGGCTTAAACATAGCATTCTAATACTCAACATTTTTACTTCTCATTTCAATGCCAAATTCCAATATTTTAACATAACCAAAAGCATGAAAATCACTTAGATAGTTCAAACTCAATTTTGGTCTACATTATCTCATCATGGCCGAATGCATATCAACACATTTTCAACTTTTCCATCAAAGTTTTACACACCAATACCACACCAAAACTCATAACAACACACTCAAATTACATTTATATCATTTTCCAACACTTTGACCATGACATATCAAGCATCCAACACCAAATTTTCTTTTCAATTTTCATATCAAAATCACATGCAAATCCATTTACATCATCTTAAGATTACTACACCTTAAACCCAAATATTTTTTTTCATCACAAAATCATTCAAAACCATAAATCCAAAGGTTACACAAACAACTCATGGAAACCTCAAAATTTATCTTTCAAACTAACCTCAAATAGATAGATTTCCTTTTTAGGTTGATGTAGCCTTCATGCATGTGTGAAGAAGCTTCAAAAATGGTTCCAAACCTCAAAAAATATAAGCTGTCATGACTTTTTCCTCTCAGCAGAACTGTTGTCCTTCATTAGCAGAATTGTTTCTCCTTCTTGTTTGTTTTGCTTGACCAAGTGTGTGTTGGTTTCTTGTGTTGAGATTGCTAAAAAAATAACTTCCAAAATCACTCAAATAGCAGCTGTCTCGGTCTCATCCTCACGGTAGAACAGTTCTCAGTAGAACACTCTTGATTTCTCTCTTAAATGTCAAATTGCTCTCTCTTTTCTTTTTGTTTCTTATTTTGACCAAGTGTGAGTGCTATCTCCATTCATTTGTTTGATTTTTAATTTTTATCTCATTATAAATACATACCTCTTATTGTCGTATACTTGTCATTGAGCTTTATAAATTACCATCCACTTGTCACCATCTCATTTTTTATATGGACACTTGTCTCTCATGCAATCTTTCATTCTCTCATTTCTTAACACGTGTAATTCCACTTTCATGCACTCATTCGCTTTTCAATTTTTGTATTTAAAATCATTTCCGGTTCATCCAAAAATTTATATTAAAATTTAATTTACATATCCAGATATTCTACTAAAAATTCAATTGCATAACCGAGCTATCCGAGAATTCTATCGAAACTAAATTTACATATTTGGAGTATCCTAAAATTCTATGAATATTTTCCGTTCTACCCGAAAATCATACTAGAATTAAATTTTACATTCGAAACTATTTTTAATCTCCCCAAAAATTTTATTATTCACCTTTGGACTATTTGAAAATTATATTATAACCCAATTTATCATTTTTGCAATTTTCAGGCATTTTATTAATTATTTTCGAACTATTCGAGGATTGTTATGAAGATTCAATTTTCACATCCAGACACTTTAAATCATTTTATTAATTACCAATAAAAGTTTACAAGGTTTCGTACAATGATCGGAAACAGAAGTTATAGGTGGCTTGTTGATAACTAGCACGTCCATGGTACTCATCAAAGTCTCCGTTGCAACTTTTTCATTGATCGAAGCACATCTAGCATCTTCAGTACTACTTCCAACACCTACTGCAGTAGCTTCAACGCTGTTTCCAACACCATCTTCAGCAGCTTCTATGCTGGTTCCAACACCTCCAGCCGTACCTACACTAGTCCCTCCAAAGACTGATATAGGGGAGTTTGGACAACGAAGATGGTTATATCCCATTTCACCACATTTTTCACACCTATTCTTACGATAACTTTCTCCAGCTGAGAGAATCCGTGCCTTTTTAGGTCTACCTGCTTGTCTTTTTCTTTTGGGTGGTAGTACAATCATACTTTTAACTTCTGTAGGAACATGCCAATCTTGTAAGCCAGGGATAGGATTGATTGGATGTGCATATGCACCTTTGAGTTATTCTTTGCCATAATAATCATCATAAAGTATATAATAGTGAACACCATTGAACCAGATATGTATGACAAAGGTAGAATGTTACTATATGACATTAAATAACAAAAATTAGCAAAATACAATAATGATACATTACAACAGTAATTGCATGATAACATGATAACTGATCTAGGTCCCAATACCGACAACTGCATGATCGCGCAAATGGCTAAACGAACCCATAACCTAGTTTATATTCGACTCCAAACTGGATCGATTGTTAGATGATAGATATTGTAGCATTTATCGATTCATTAGCCATTGAGTTCACATGATCCTACACAATTTTGGTAACCGAAGATCTGGGTTTCTCAATATAATAACGTTTATCGTTGTACTATTTCTATAGCATATGTCTCAAAAATTCATGTGCAGTTGTTATTGGAAACCGACTTGCTTTCATCATACATTTGTTGAGCGACTCTACAATATTAGTGGTCATCATGCTATATCTTTTTTTTGAAGAATATACATGTGACGACATTGTCACCCTAATATTAACCAATTTTTTATACATATTCGGACATACCATTCAAATTTGTTCCAAATATTTATCACAATTGTCCCTTGTATAGTAATATGCTGCAAGGTAAAACATTTTCATCACATCTAATTGCTTTCTACAGTTTTTCTTCAAGCGGAAGAAACAGAACACGTGTGGGATTTTAGAAAAAACGGTTTTCATCATATTTGCATTGCTTTTATGATGGTCTGATATAATAATCAAATCCGATGGCAAATGTTGTATCCCACCAATACTCTCTTGCAATCTAGTTAAGAATCAGGTCCATCAATTGTCTGACTCTCTATCACCAAATCCGAAAGCTATGAGATAAATTATCTCCTCTCCATCTTTGCATGCAGCAACAAAAATCGTCTCTTTATATTCACCTTTCAAATGAGTGACATCAATAGTAATAACTAATCTCATATAGGATCAAAAACCTTGAATGGAGGCTTTAAGCACAAAAAACAAATATAAAAGCAGATTGTTTTCATCAGTCATAATTGTAGTCACTGTATCAGGGTTTGTTTTTTTTAACATATGGATATATGAAGGAAACTGCTGAAATGACTCATTTGTTTTCCCATATGCTAGTTTCTTTGTATATTGCGAAGACCTCCAAACTTTATTGTACATAATTTACACGTCATACTACCCTAACATTTCTGCAATCAAAAGCTATTGTAATACTATCATGCCCTACTTTTTCTGATATAGTGTTGCTATAACAATAGTCTTCCCACTTCGCCTATATGACTCGAAGGCGTCTTGACAATATGTGTGTTCCGATACATACTTGTACACATACTATATCGTATCACCTTTTTTGTATCTTGCATAAACCTCAAAATTGTAGGTCAAATCCTTACAACCAGCCTCATATTGAACCGTGTATGAACGTCTAACCTTATGTTGATACCTAGAATTAATAACACGTCTTTTAACGACCACATTTAGTTCATATTTACTATTAAAAAATACACCTTTATATAACATATCACGTCAGATGAAGGTCGAAATGATTGGTAAAATGCCCTCAATTTCTTATTGATCTACATCCGAAACAATCTAATATGGTTGTGAGGGGTTGGTGTCAAATTGTGAACCTAAAAATCTTATTTCTGGATATTTCGTGTTCTCTCCATTGTCATCAATAGCTCCAGTTTTAATGTCATCATCTCTAATTTTCTCATCATCATCTCCATTTTTCGATGTTTTATCATCATCATTAATATCTATGTCATGATCTTCATCATAACGATCATTACTAGCATAATCAATGTCGCACATTGGACTTGTTGTGAATGTAAATGCGACGACAGAAACTAAAACTTGATTACTACCACCACAGAAAGCTACACAATTTTGATCTTCATACATGGTCGGACTTACAAGTCTATCCACATCTATCCCCATATGGCCTGGCTCTAGTATTGAGGTGATTATAGATGGAGGGATGGTAGGGCTTATAAATTTAGAATCTCTCACATTTTTATTAACATAAATCTCTCTGTAATCAACTTTTTTATCCGAAATCACGCCACAGACACTAAGATCGATAGTGATAGGTATCTTAACTGCGAATATTCCCCTAACTCGGAGTAAATAATGAAAACAGATGTCTCATATTTTTCTATCAATGCTAGTCACTGTGTAAATAAAGTCCATCAACCGAGATAAATTATCATCCTTGGGGGCTCCTATCATGAACGTCTTACCTTCAACATAGTTATTTTCATTCCACTCTCCGTTGCACTTGATTGTTATCATCACCTCACTCATTCCTGTAAAATTGAAGCAAAATAATTTATTCTTATCCATACTCTCATAATGTTCAATAATCAATTGCAATGCACAAAATATATATATCATTTAATGACCATAAGCATTTCAAATTTAAATAAATAATCTTAAATAAAATAAAATAAACAAAACTGGGTTTTAATATATAATATAACATGGAACCGAGTTTTAATGCTCAATAAAACCCAGTTTCGTGTTATATTGATGAAAAAAAAAAAAACAGGGATTTTTTCCTAAACAAATAAAAACCTACACCTTCAATCACGAACCAATAAAATCCAACAAATACAATCAAATCTAACCTCATATGACCTAAATTAATACCAAACTGCACAAAAAAAAAAATGCTGCCCAACTTTCCATGTGGTTTTATGGGTCATTAAAACTTAGTTTTGCCCCACAAAACCCGATAGCTATAGAATCACAACCTTTTTACGATTTCTTTCATTTTTTGTGAATCGGATCTTATATTATATAAAATCACAACAAAAAATCACTCATAAAGCATTTACCAAAGCAATGTGAATAAGAAATTTAAAAACGAATCAATAACATATACATACCTTTAAGCTTGAACAAAAATTTGGGTGTGAGACTTGTTGGAGAGAAAGAAGCTTTAATGTGTGCTTTTTGGAGTGAAAGAGCCTTCAATGGGTGCACAAAACAATTTTCAATGGATGAGAAAATCGAAGAGAATGGAAAAAGTGTGATGAAATAACATATGGAGGAGGACGACAAGAAGAAGGAGAAGAAGAACAAGAAGGGTATTTTCATCATTTTACCGTTAGTTGAAACAAGGGCATTTTTATCATTTTGTTGTTGGTTAAAGGAAATGTTTGACTTAGGAGCAAAATCGGTAACTTGGTTATATTATGTAATTAGTTTGTTTGAGAGGTCAAAAAGAAATTTATATAAAATAGTGGCTAAAAACGATATTTTTCTTTTATTGTTGTCTTGATATAAAAAGCACCAATTATTATTTTCAAAAAAAAAGAAAAAAAAAAGCACCAATTATTTATTATCTTCTTCCATTCTCTCACTAATTTTATCAACAATTATCATTATGGAGATTAAAATATTCTTATGAAATTTAATATTTTTATTTAAATTAATAAAATTAAAAATTGAAATCTAAACAACAATTTGTCATTTTTTCACTGATAAATCTTTTTCATTAAAATGTAATAAAATGCAAGTGCACCTATTGCATAGTAAGTTATTTGATAATTATATCGACTTCAAAATATTTGCTTTTAACCGAATGGAAGTACATAGAAATTTATAGAAGAGCAATAGCGTCTTCATATATAATATTTGATTGGATAATTATTGAGAATTAGAATTTGTAAAATTCGAGTCGTACATCATTATTATGATAATAATCAAGGCAATCAAGTAGATGTTTGTGAATATAATGTGTGGCCTATAGTGGCGACTGTTGACTTCAAAATTTTTAATCAATTTAGCTGCTGCAAATTTGCAAGGCTGGTTACTAGAAATTGCTAGATTGTAATATTGTATAGGGATCGGAGATGATATAAAATATTAGAATAATACTATGCTTCCCAAAAATTTTATTTAAATGTACTATTACATTAATTTTGAGATAATATATCGATGATGTGTCAATAATTACACATAAACTTATCACATCATTTAGACAATGTATTTGAATAAATTTTTAGATAAGTGTAACCGTATTCAAAATATTAATGCATCATATATAATTTCCCTCCTATGCCAAGATTAACAGAGGGTCGATAACTCAATGATGTATGATACCGTAAGTAATTGCTTATATAGAGATGATGGCATCTGAATCAGCATAATGTATGTGACAATATTATTCTTGCAATGGTTACCTTAAATACCATACATTGACAGGGCTACAATTTCAAATAATGGGGATAATTCATGCATGCTTTAATTTTATCCACAAGGCAGGTATTAGACGCAATTTCATACATGAAGGTACATAGACTTCCAAAAAGAGGAGAGCCAAAGCTTTGATGTTGAAATAAAGCAATTAAAGCTAGGTAGGTAGATAGGTAGCTTCAAATTTCATCTCCACTCCAGTTCCTTTTGGCCTTGGGACCTGTAGGACCTTCCTCTCCTAATACTTCATCTGGAAGACTTTTGACAAATTTATCAAAAGCAGACTTGAGTTTTCCAGGCAATAGTTTCTCCACTTTCTTGATCTCGTCGGCAATGTCATAACTAATTTTGGGACCCCATTCTCTAAAATAGTTAAGCCATGGCGGCTCAGCAATAGCAGAGCCCAAATACTCAGCTGCAACTAATGAAAATGCGAGTCCAGTATCTAGGAACGTGTTACTCTTGGCAGAGTCATTCCTAATTCCAATGGATCCAGTCCCTTGTAAAACTAGTCCAGGCTTTGCATACATGGCATGACCATTCAGGGACGCGTAAGTGACGACTTTATTACCAGCTTGAAACTCAAGATCTGAAGCATTCACCCAATTGCCTCCACTATGTTGAGAGAAGTAGACAGTCCATAGTTCCCCGTTGAAGTTGCTGATCCTCAAGGTTACATGCTCCCAATCACCAACATGTTCTCCTATCCTCCCTAGTGGAATATTAATAAACTCAACTTTTACCCTGGTAGGCCCATTGAAAGGATAGAAGATCCATATTGCAATGTCAGTGAAGGTTGCACCCAGCATGGGCTTGATGTGTATGTTAACCTGAGAGTTTTGTAAATCCCCCTTCTTTACTCTATCTTTGGCTCTGTCATCTGCGGGAAGGTCCAACCAGTAGGTGCCATCATTGGAACCTCCTTGGGGAAGGTTCATGCCCATCGAATCAATCGCCACTGGTCTAGATTCCTCTCCCTTCTTGTATAACAATGCCCCGTTGTTGAAAAACCAGCTCACAGAAGATGGGAGGTATTTTTCATCAGGATGGAAATAAATAAAAGGAGAGTAAGCTTGAAGCAATGCCTCTATTTGGTGTGGATTAGGCATACAAGATAAACTAGATTTGTTATTCTTTAAACAAGCCAAAGCTAGTGCCGTGTTGTTTTGATTGTGGGCTACAAACGTTCCAACCGACACAGCCATGGCTTGGGTACCTCTGTTGCTGGGTCTTAAACCAAAAATATTCAACCCATTTGCATTGCTGTCCTTACCAGGACCCCAAATCCAGGTGTCAGTCTCGCACTGGTCTGTGAGATCTGATCGAACACAGCGGATCTTGTCCAAGGAAGGCTTTTGAGGAGAGTTAGTGATGACATGGCCAACGGCTTTGTAACCATCAGGGGGGGTGGGTAGCCAAACATAGCCAATTCCATCTTGCTTCTTTACAGACTCGCTGCTCCAAACAAGAGTGTAATCTATAGGCATCTTCAGAGCTGTCGTATCATCTTTCCCAGCCAGAACCCACCCGAAAAGGGGCCTGTTGTTAGGCTGGCCATAGCAGCCAAGCATGCAGAATCCTTCTGGGATTGATGAGGGTTCAAAAAATGTAGCGCCAAGGTTATCTGGTCCCCCTTCATAGGCGGCCCAAACTTTGGAAAAAGATGATATTTGGCAGATTTGTAATCCACCAAGATCAATGGTTCCAGTTGCAAACCCTTCACCTATATGACATGTTTGATTAAACCGAACAAAATATGTATACATCAAGTTGTAAAATTAAATTCATCATCAACAGGATACCTGGTGGCCAAGCTGGTATAGGAGAAGGAAGCTTGAATGTATTTTCAATGGGCAGGCCCTTACTTTTTTTGAAGACCTTAGTTGGACAATTTTGGATAAGGCAATTCCCCATTGTGGCTGTTAGAATGAGAGCTACAAACTACAACTAACAGGAAAGAGAAATATATATATTTTCCCTTGAAAAGGCTAAAATAATATGTGAAATGAATGCAATTATAAATGGAGCGGCCGGCAAGCGGCTAGAGAATATGACGTGCAAGAAAGCCTATTGTCTTTATATGTACATACATGTGTGCAAGCAACTTCTCTTCTACACCAAGCTGCTTATGTTTGCTTTATTCAATATATAAGTAGTTACTTTGCTTGCATAAGCTTCCTTGCAGGCTGATATATGCGAGGCAAACATCAAAGAAGATTAAATATATCTGCGTGATCACGTGTTATATATTATAACATTGATAGGACAAATGATGCTATTTTTCATGATCTTTAAGATTAAGGAGGAAAGGGACATTGATATGATAAAAGATTAGATCATATGGCTCACACTTTACCTTTCAAGAGGAAATTGCCAGAAGCAAACGATAAACTGTACGTGTAAGGTACGATCTCAACTTATAAGAATCAATAACATGCGTTTACCATTTGCCGATATTACAAGAAACAAAATGTCTTTGTCCAAATTGAAAATGCCGTTTGCTAGGTATGTCCCATGATGCTGAGACGATTTGATTAAAAAAAAAAAACTGTCAAAAATGATTTTTATGGTTGTCACCGTGGGCCGTCGGCCCAACATTCTGTATCTCTGTAGATGAAGGTCCAAGAAAGCATAGCAGCGTCCTGGGCCTCCTGGGCATTTCATCTAAATGATGATGTAATAGCTATTTTATTGAGCATAGTACGGCTAGCTAGCTCCAGCCTCCAGGTGTCCAGCTCACGATCATGAAAACAGAAGTACAAACATTTATGTTAGCGCTTTCGTGCGACCGTTTTACATCAAGATGCAGGCATGTTTTAGGCGAACGGCTGTTGAATGAATAATTATTATGATTGATAAGCTTAATCATTCTTAATTGCGGCCACCAACATGTCCGGCCACTACAGTCCAGGTTGCCCTGAATTATCATTCGGAATGAATTTTTATATGGTAGGGCTACAACTAGATGAATGGAAGTCCAATATTTTAGAGAGCCGGTTTTCCTTTTCTTAAGCAGGGTCTCATAAATAAGGTTCTAAACTGAAAAGCAATCATAAGATATACATGTGGCGTTACTCGAGAATCCAATCTCCATTATTCTTTTAATAGATACTATAGAGGAAAAGTTGCACTAGAAGTCAAAAGTCAGCTCAAAAGTGTCTGAGATGGTAGATGACAGGCTTTACCTGGAGAAATCGCAGACAAGTGCCACACCCGGCCATGTTTTTAGTTTTTATCACACAAGATGTTCATTTACTATTCTACATCTCTCCGAAAATAATCTATATGTGCAACTGCTTAACTGCTATTTGATAGTTTGACAAATAATTCTTATTGTTCCTTGCTAACTTTTGCAAATCGTTACATTTTCTTAAATATTGGGCATTCCGAAAACCACCTTTAGTTTTGGATTACTTGTCCGCACATAAATCTGTAAGCAAAAGGTGCAATTTCATTTTCATTTTCCAAGTAAAAGCCAAAAGGAAACAAAATCCTATGGCTGTATTTGTTTCATTGGATTGGACTGAGTTTGGATAAAATCCAATCCAATATCTTATTTGATTGTGGCATGGGAAGGAACCTTCCAATCCCATGCCACTCATTTTAAGTGGCTGCAGTGGGTTTATTAAACCCACCACGACATATGGGTTTATTTAATCTAATGTCAATTGATTCAGTTTTTATTTTTTATTTTTATTTTTTTTCTTTCAGCCTTTTCTTCCATCGCACAGGTAAGTTATATTATATTGCTTTAAAATGAATTTAACTATTTTAAATATAAAATATATTTATCTTATTTATATTTTTTAATTCAATCTATAATTCAACGAAATAGAAGACAAAACACATCATAATATTAATTTATCCAATCTTATCCTATCCTATCCGATCCGATCCGATCCCATCAAAATAATCCAATCCAATCCCGTGTACCAAACGAGACCATAAAAAAAAAAAGGGATAAGCATTCCCAGTAACTAAGGGAAAAATTGATTTTGAATTTAATGCGGAAGCGTGGATTTTAGAAAAAAAAATTCAAATAAAAACACGCTCAATTGATGTTAGTAATAACAATTCAATAATTAAATTAATGAGATATAATCTTACTTTGTATGAAAATTGAATTGATCTCTTTTGATTTGCATATTCTTTATCACCCGATCTTCTTTACTATGACTCTTCATAAAAAAAACTATGTGTGGGCACAATCTCAAAAAATTAAATCATGAAATCTTTTTATAAAAGATTATTATGTAGAAATTAAAAACAATTTTCTTGATTTCTTTTGAGATGAGATAATATGATGATTTTTAATTAATGAAAGTTTTTGTTTCAAGTAGCCAAAAATTCTCTCTATATTTCTCTCTATTATTACCAACATAAAACATCATTTTTATAATGGTAAGTTAGAGTTTTCTAATTTAATAAGGAACACAATTTCTTATTTAAATTAGAAAATATAGTCCAAATCCAATATGGAATCAAATTCCTTATTGGTCTATAACTATTTACTTTATTTAATATGAAATCTAATTCCTATTAAATTAATTTTTTTTAATCTAATTTAATATGAAATCTAATTCCAATTAAATTAAATTATCATTTTCATTAATTAAAAGATTTTTAATTAAATTAAATAATTCTAAATCATAAATAATTTAATAACACCATTTAAAATTTGAACTCATAACCTCTACAAATAATTAAATAATTAACAATTAATTAAATAATTACTTATATTTAAATAATCAAATTATTTAAATTATATCTAAATGTGTTCATAAAATTTGTATGTACATGTATAATTGGACAATCCAAATATATTCTTCCTTTTGTTTTTATATGTGGTTGAGAGCTAACAAGGAGACCAACTGGACCTACAATTTGAGCTTCAATAATATTGAAATTATTAATTAAACTCTTTAATAATAGTGAATTATTTAATTAAAGAGTTTAATTAATAATTCACAATTATTAACCTTAAAGTTACTCCACTAAAAACTTAAGATTGCACTCTCAAAATTGTAAATGTTTTATACAATTTAAATTTTCAATGTCCATCGATTTAATCATTTCATATGGTTCGATCCTCCATAAGTAGTTCATAATTAGAGCTAGGTCATCAAAGTCCGTTATACCTCTCTAATTATCTCTTATTCTATTAAGTACCATTGATTCTTTAATGAATAATATATTTATAACAACTTATGAATTTATCTTTCAATTTATTTACAAATAGAAAGTCGAATACTCTTATTGTTCAAGACCCGAATCAATTCTTAAGGAAACTATTCATCTACTTCTCGTAAGAAAGAGAAAATTTCACTATTATGTAAAATGTTCTCAACCACTTAATAAATCACATATCCAAAATACGAAGTTTATTGACTGTAAATCTATAATAGTCTTACTTATGTAAATCAAAATATATGACTCAACAAATAAGAGTCCATAAAATACTCAGGATTAAGATCAATCAATATATAATCATCTATTTGATAAATATGAATTCCTTTATTTAACGAATATTAATAAAAAAGTCATTTTATCGTAGTCCAGTTTTATATAATCTCTATTATATAAAATGCCTCTATTTTCATGGAGCCACGTAAACGATCCCGAATAAGATTATTGTATCAAATACAAAATGGACTGTAATTATAGATTTATTACAAGTAAAATATCCAGTTTTGTTTGTTTTCTACGGACTTTTTAGATTACTGATCTCAAACTAAATATAACACTTATATACTTAGTTTGAAACTACATAAGTAATACATGATATTTATATGATACTAATATTTCATAAATACACATAAATTAAATAAATATATTTTATTTATTATTTAATTTAAATATTTATAAATTATAAACTTTTATAGCACGTTATCTTAACAGTAACTTGACAGCACTGTTAAGTTGACCGTGACTTAACCCCGTTGGAGAGCGGAAAAACGTCAAAAGCATAACTCCAAACCTTAGAAACAAAGCAAGTGGCAAGTCGATCAGCTGTGTGGCATTTATGTAATGGGATTTCTGTTCTCACCTGTAGCCTATATATATGGTCATTCAATAGAGAATCAAACATAGAATTCCAAAAATGAGTGGCAGTAGTAGCTTCAATTCAGCAGCAATTATATTGATTGTTGTTGTTTCAGTGTCATTGGTGAAATCCAATGGAATCCAGGTGTGGCCTCAACCAAGAATAATGTCATGGCCCCAACCACAGGCCACACTTGTCTCGCCCAACTTTATCATCACCTCTCCCAACCATCCGTACCTCACATCGGCCGTCAATCGTTACCTGAGGCTGATCAAGACAGAGGAGTACCGGCCCCAGGTCAGACCTTCGGTTAATTTCACCAATTCAACCCCTCCCTTAAGCGCGCTCTCAATCTGGGTGGACCATCTTTTAACTCCGCTCCAACACGGGGTGGACGAGTCATACACCCTCACCATCCCATCCCCATTCCCATCCACTGTATCCTCATCCACATTGACCGCTAATCTGACAGCTCAGACAGTGTGGGGAGCCATGAGGGGTCTGGAGACATTCTCACAGCTGGTCTGGGGCAAACCCTCACGTGTGGCGGTGGGATTGTACGTGTGGGACTCTCCTCTTTTTGCGCACAGAGGGTTGATGCTTGATACATCCAGGAATTACTATGGAGTGGATGATATACTGAGAACCATTAAGGCTATGAGTCATAATAAGATGAATGTGTTCCATTGGCACATTACAGACTCGCATTCATTTCCATTGCTTATACCATCTGAGCCTGAGCTTGCTGCCAAGGGTTCTTACGGCCCTGACATGATCTATTCTCCTGATGACGTCAAAAATGTTGTCGAGTTCGGTTTGGCTCATGGTGTCAGGGTTGTCCCAGAAATTGATTCACCGGGTGAGGGATTTTTTATTATGTATTTATTTTTATTCATTCATTTTTTGAAGGCAATGCAATAAATGATTAGTATAATAAAGATGAGGGGATGACCTCCCTTTGCTTGTGTTCAGGGCACACGGGTTCATGGGCAGAAGCTTACCCAGAGATTGTGACATGTGCAAACATGTTTTGGTGGCCTGCCCAAAGTGAATCGGCTGATCGGCTTGCAGCGGAACCAGGAACTGGGCATTTAAACCCCTTGAATCCAAAGACGTACCAAGTCCTCAAGAATGTCATCCGTGATGTTGTCAACCTATTCCCTGAAGCATTCTACCATGGAGGAGCTGATGAGATCGTCCCTGGTTGTTGGAAAACTGATCCAACCGTTCAATCCTTCTTAGCCAAAGGCGGAACACTTAGTCAGCTCCTCGAAAACTTTGTTAATAACACTTTGCCTTTTATTGTGTCTCTTAATCGGACTGTGGTCTACTGGGAAGATGTTTTATTGGATGGGCATGTCAAGGTGGACTCGTTGTTTCTTCCACCCCAGCATACTATCTTACAAACATGGAATAATGGCCCCAATAACACCAAAAGGATTGTTCAAGCTGGCTACAGAGCCATTGTGTCATCCTCAGAGTTCTACTATTTGGATTGTGGTCATGGTGATTTTGTGGGAAATGACAGCCAGTATGATCAACCTTCTGGTTCTAACACAGGAGATGGTGGCTCCTGGTGTGGACCCTTTAAAACATGGCAAACGATATATAATTATGACATAACATACGGATTGAATGAGGAGGAGGCCAAATTGGTGGTGGGTGGAGAGGTGGCATTATGGTCAGAGCAAGCAGATCCCACAGTTGTAGATGCAAGGCTTTGGCCCAGAACATCAGCTATGGCAGAGGCACTATGGTCTGGTAATAGGGATGAGAAAGGCAAGAAGAGGTATGCAGAAGCAACTGATCGGTTGAACGAGTGGAGGTACAGAATGGTAAGCAGGGGAATTGGGGCTGAGCCTATTCAGCCACTTTGGTGCATAAGAAACCCAGGCATGTGCAACACAGTTCATCCATTTGTTGTTTAACTATATATGCATCCACCTCCACCACCTTAATTTTAATTGCATCATCGAATGAAATTGTCATTGATTCAGTTGTGACTTGCTGCTCCATTACTTTCACTTTTAGCTCGCAGTAACTGGGTTGACCAACTTATACCAGTTTGCTGTCACGCACGGGGTTCATAGAATGTGCTTGCTACAGTTTGTTGTTGCTTGTGTTTTTCGTTAATTAATAATACTGATGGGTAAACATATTGGATCTTTTTGGTCAAGATGTTAGCAATGGACAAAAATAAAAAATCAATCCACGACCAAGAGTAGCTTGTCTTCTTATAAACAAGCAACGATTTGCATATAGATTGTGCCAATGAATAAAACAATCCATAAAGTTCAACCAATTACCAGCCAACCGAATGATATCTCACGACTAATCGACAACTAATATTGCAGGGGAGCTGTCAAAAGTGATGATAATGAAAGGGCCAAAATCTGTGGTAAAATGCAGAATGATGGCCAGCTTCACATACATATTGCCCCGACCTAGCCTTGATATATCTTACAATTGTTTGATTCATGACATAAGCTACATATATTTTCAAATTGAAGAGAAGATCGGATTTAGATTCGATGAAATTGTATTAAACAACACAACCTCATCTTCCTAATCCTCCCTTCAGAATTTCCTGCTTGTAGCAGTTTAACAATGTTAAATTGATCTCCATACATGTTTGTGTTCTGCCTATATAAGAAGTCTCAAATTCTTTTGCTAACTAGATTGCAAGCCTTTAAACGAGCTGTTACTTCATCTCAATTTCATATGTCTACAAATGATATTATATAATAATTATAACGTCGATACATTTACAATAATTATCATCACCAAGGATAAAGATGCAGTGAGTAAGATTAAAAATTTAGAAAACATGAAATATAAGAAATATGCCTGGTTTGATAAGTTTTATACGGTACCTTCTTTAAAAGAGAGAGTTTTACATACATGAAAAGATAACTTTGTTTACATATTTAATCTCTCCATTCAACATCTTTACTTAAAGCATTTTATACAATATAAAACATAGTAGAAATCTTAAAGAAGAATGAAGGGTTACTTAAAAATAAATAAATAAATATTTATGTATGTATGTATATATATATATATATAATTCAACGTGATTGATTATAAATTTTGTTAAATATCATCTTAAATTATTTTCAACCATAAAAACAAAGTTTTTTTTTTTTTTTTTTTTTTTAAAAATCATGTTGGATTGCTTCCAGATCATTTCACCAACACCCTTTATATTGCTCTGCATCAAAATCATTTCACAAAAACCTCTTTATTGTGCTTTGTACTAATAAAATATGTGCAAATTGGTTGTAAAATAATAAAATATATAATCAAGAGCCAATAATGAGTTGTGATGGAGTTTTAAGTCATACATTTTAAGAGTGAAAGTATCATAACAAGCTACTAATCTACTTGCATAATAAATGATGTTTATGAGTGTCATTTGCACCTTCATCCATAACAGCATGATTTCTCCATCCATCATAACAACTTAAAAATAAATATAACCATAATATCTTAAATTAAGATTTGAGAAGGCTTTAACATAACATTTGCCATATTAACACCAATATATTAAATGACAGTGAATTTCAATTCCTTCGTAATTAATCTCAATAAAGGAAAAAAATCTACTTGTATAAGTCATATTTAACAAACAATTATTGCGTGAAGAAGGAAGAGCAATATGCATGGTGCAGTAGTGCTCATGATAGATAAAAATCCTTCTTTAATTGCTCATATGGCGTTGTCAAAGAAAATACAGGCTTATGTCAATATATGAAAACCTTGTTGTTTATCAGTACATGTGCAAAATATCTAGATACGAACGTGCCCCTGCATAGCTTCATAATAAAATTTCTGAATATGCTCGAGAAACATGCATGCAATCACAAAGGTTAAGCTGGAAGGAGAACCTCACCAACTAGTTTTAACCATGAGAAAAACTATACAGCAAGAGGAACAAACAATTAAGCATGATATAATATGCACCTTAGTCCTTCCCCATATGCATCTAAATGTCAGTTTTCGATATTGTTGATCAGTAGCATAAAAGGAAATATTCCTTCTCATCAGTAACTTCATTGAGCCTGCTCGAGCTGATTGACGATCATTCAATTCTTAATATTGATCCGTGTGTAGCCTCTCTACTTTCAGGTTTATTAAGCTCAAAAGATAAACCATAAGCACTGCCTATTTTGTGCAATAGGTAGTTAGCCACTTCCTTTAATATTTTCTAAAATTTTAACCGCAGGCAATGTGGCAGCTGCTTTGTTCATATTATGTCATTTATCTGATCATATCACGATGTAATTGATGCTGTAACTTATTGCAAAAATCTATTCCACGAAAAAAAAATCTACATCATTTTCATATTATGTTATTGGACTGGTTTATAAACGTGTTTGAGGTGAAGACTTGAAATACAAGTTTAGAAAAAGCAGTATCATCTCAGCTTTATTTATTTATTTTAGTTGAGTAGGAAAACTAAGTAACAAAGCAAATACTGAACAGCGAGACAAGAAGGAAGCGTTTGCTTATAATCACAATTCAAAAATAATGGTAAACTATCCTTGATGGTTGAAATATCTAATCATGGGACCTACATTCTTAAAGAAGGGCAATCTTCAAATCTTCTCAAATTTGATCATGCTCATCCCACTTTTTAACTTTTATTAGGCGGGTGATGCATAACAAATAACACATTAGCCTGAATTTCTGCACTGGTAAATTGGAACTAGACCACCAATGGAATGGTTCTCATTGAGATCAGATGCATTTAAGATCTTAGAGAGGGCGTCTTGCTTGATGCTTGTTAATTAATGATCAATATGAGTTTGTTTCATACAAATTAACATGGCAAGATTATATTGAATTATTTTTTATTTATAATTCGCATAACCCCTGCCTTTATATATAAATCTCACCTAACTAAAAGAGACTTAAGGGATCGTGATGAGGCGTTTCTCTCTTTCTTGTACTCAATGACAATCCAACAATTGCAAAGTTTTTAGAATTTTTTAGAAAATTTCTTGTGCTTGTGAGCTTCATCCAAGTTCTTTATAAAGTCAGAAACAAGTGAAGAGTAAGCTCAAACTAGTCTAATACTCTTTCACAATGAACCATCCAAGAATATTAGTCTCAGCCATGGCTACTCTGATGCTCCTCCTTCTCACCCCTGAGTCAGGAGTTGCAATTACTTGTAGTGATGTCCTGAAGGACCTCCAACCTTGTGTGAACTACCTTAAAACAGGAACTGCGAAACCACCACCTGCTTGCTGTGCTGGAGCCAAGGCTCTTGCTTCTGCTGCAACAACCTCTGCTGATAAGAAGACTGCTTGTGGCTGCATTAAGAATGCAGCCCAGAAAATCAATCCGAATGTTCAGTTAGCTCAGGCTCTCCCAGGGAATTGCGGAATCAGCTTGCCTGTACCTGTCTCACCCACCGTCGATTGTTCAAAGTGATTAAAATTCTCTGACATTGAAAACGTTTATAATATATATATTTATTTATTTGTTATTACTGTAATTCTTCCTTATTCATACTTTTTTTTTTTTTTTTTATTTGCAGGGTTGGTTGATGAAGTTTAGTGGTGTGCATGCATGCAGCGTGAGGAATGAAACATATGTAGTACTCTATATATGGAAGGATTAGCCTACATATTTTGTAATAAGCTGGAATCTGTTGATTTGTTCTCAGATTCCTTTATCAAATAAAGCTTAATTTTATGATTGCATGTTGGTGTTATATTAAACACTATATTTGATTATACTACAGATCGCATATAATATCATCAAAGGAGATTATAGAGGCTTAAGCTAAATGTTGAATAACCAACGGAGAAAGATGATAAAGATGATTGGACTTTTACACTGGATAGATGTATTCTTGCATCATTTACTTGAACAACATAACCACTTGCTATCTATTCTCGTTGGTTTTAAATTTTTAATATGAGTTGCTCAACCGACTTTAAAATTCAAGAAAGCTAGTTTTCTATTATTATGATGCTATCGATATGGCATTGCTTTCTGCCTTTCTTTGGTGAAATGCTTTGGTCCTCCTACATTGAGCAAAGACAGAGCCAGCCCACCTGAATTGAATGAACACTGAAGCTTGTTTGCATATTTAAAGAGTCTACGAAGATCTAAGTGTGCTGAATTTAAACTTGTAATGATTCTATTAAAATTTAGGTGCAAACTTTTAAAAATTCTACTAAATTCAATATATTCAATTTGAAATTTAAAAATTCAAATAGATTTATTATATATATTAAAAAAACATTCATTGACTCTTAACAAATCTTACTTTATTTTTATAAATTTTACTAAAACTTCTTGTAAATTATCGATTGAACACACATGGTTTAAAATCATTTTTTTTTTTTTTTTTTTTTTTTATCGTTGTAAATTGACTTCTTCAAATAACAAAAGAAAAAGACCGTAAAAAAAAAAAAAAAGAAAAAAAAAAATCTAGTCTTAGGGATTCCTTTTCGGGGCAAACTTTTCAGGCTTTACCAAAAAAAAACACAACCCCGCCCATATTTCCTGCAATTTATTCTTTTATTTTTAAAATCATGATTAAAAAAATCTAACAAAAGCAAAGATGTCTACACCATGATAGACATGACCACAGTTTAGTTCGGTTCCGATTCCGGTTCCGAACCGACGGTTCCGGTTTTAAAAAAGCTAAAATCGAAACCTTAACCGAAATAAAACGGTTTCGATTCGATTTTGGAACCGTTAGTTTTGTAATGGTTCCGGTTCTATAACGGTTTCGATTCCGGTTCCGAAACTTTTTTTTAAATAAAAATAAAATTTAAAATTTAATATTAAATTATATTTTGATATTAAAAAAATAAATCTATACATAAAAGAAATAAAAAATTTAATTATTTGAACTTTGATTGAATAAAAAAATAAAATAAAAACATTGGGCTTGCACTTAATTTATTACCATAATTAAGTTGCCTATGTATCCTCTCAAATTTTGGAGGAATCAACACCTACGTAGTTCTCTTACATTTTATTACATGGAATTTATAAAAATTTGTAAAAAATATGTTTGTTGTTGTATAAAATTATTATAATTTTCCTCATTGAAAAAATAAAGATTTAAAAGATCTGCATTTGATTGTGGTGTTTCTTCAATATTAATAGGATCTTTACACTTGTTCCTAGAAAATGATTTTCTAGAACTAGAATTAGTTATTGAAATATGAAATTTAATAATAATAAATTAAAAATTTGATATTTAAAAGTAATAACTAATAAATTAAAATTTTAGATTTAAAAATATAACTTGAAATCAAAATTTATAAGTTAAAAAATATTATAAAGTGAAATTTTGAAATTTATAAATATTATAAATTGACAATTTGAAATTTAAAAATAATAAAATAAGATTTTGAAATTTAAAAATAATAAATTAAGAATTTAAAACTTCAAACAATAAATTGAAAATTATAATTTATAGATATAATTAAAAAAATTAAAAGAAAATTAAGATTGAGAATTAAGAGAATATTTTGAAATTGAGAGAGAGTTGAGATTAATGGAGAGAAAGAGAGTTGAGATAGAGGGAGATAGGTGTGAGAAGAAATTAAGAATGAGAGAGGTATTTATAGAGGAATGAGAGGGGTTAAAAGAGAAATAAAAGGAATGGCTAAAATGTATAAAAAAAAAAGTGAACGGTCAAATTTTGCAGTTTTTGTTTTTGTTTTTTTTTTTAAGAACCGGAACCGCCAATTCAGGGCGGTTTCAGTTTCGGTTTCACCGATTCTTTGAACCGACAGTTCCAGTTTTTTTAGATTCAGAATCGGAACCGGAACCACTACTGTAACGGTTCCGGTTCGGTTTTAAACCGGAACCAGAACCTTAAGTTCTGGTTCAATTCTGGTTCAATTGACTCGGTTCGGTTCGGTTCGAACCGGAGGGTTCAGTTCGGTTCGAACCGAACCATGGTCATGTCTATATCATGAGAACCATAACCAGCAGTAGCACCAACACTATCTCTCCATTTAAAGTCCCTCTTTACAAGCTCTAAAATAAAGCCCAATCTTCATGTCCAACGTCCCGTTAAGCTCCCATATGTTGCTTGTATTTCTAATAAAAAAAAAATCGAGAGCAAACGAATTTTTACCAGTCGAAAACAATGGGAGAGAGAGAGAGAGACGCTGTTAGCAGTCAGATCCATCTAATCGCTTGCTTGCTTGTAGTTTATGGTAAGTTTATCGGTCTCGTTATGTTGAAATCAATTGTTTGTTCGTTTTGTAGTTTTCATCATCGTAGTTAAAATTTCGAGTTTAATCAACACGCGCGTCGTTTTCTATTCAATTTGTTCGTCTGTTGCTGTTTAGAATCTGATTCTATTAACACGTCTTTGATCGTCTTGGAATTTTGAATCTAATAGACCATAGGTTTAATTTTGAATCTACTTCGATAAATCTTGAATTTAATTGAGTGTGTCTGTTATTTGATTATGTTGTAATATCCGATAATTTTGAATTTTTTTTTTTTTTTAAATGAGCGTTGTTACTTTTTGGTTTTAATTTGTTGTTCTATGGAATATTTGATTGTATTAATTGATAAATTTGGTGTTTAATTGAGTGTATTCTGTGATATGTCCATTTAAATTTGGTGCATGATAGGACATTTCTTTGTTTTTTTGACAAAGCGTGATAGGACATTTGATCATGTTGAAATTGTAATACTTGATGAATTTTGAAAGCGTTTTTGATACTGTTTGGTTGAACATTTGATTGATGTTGTAATCTCGATAATCGATAATTGTTGAATCTAATTGAGTATGTGTTTTTTAACCGGTTGAATTTGGTTGTTTAGGTAATAGATATTGTATTGTTTTAGCTGAAGATGTGATTACTGTTGTGATTTTGATATAGTTGATAAATTTACGTGTTTGTTTTAGGGATTAAGTTTGGCTGTTTTGATGATATTTTATGTGTTGTAGTTGAATATTTTATTAATAATCTTGAATCTTGATAGTCAATGATTGTTGAATCTAATTGAGTATGTGTTGTTTTTTACCGGTTGAGTTTGGTGGTTTAGGTGGTAGATATTGTGTTGTTGTAGTCGAAGAATTGATTACTGTTGTGATTTTGATGGTTGATCAATTTTGATTGTAATCACGTGCAAGGTTCGAAAGTATGTTATACGGTGTGGTACACCTCACTGCGGTACAGTATGTTACGCTCGGTACGCTCCGTATGGGTGTATCAACTGAAAATGATTTTTAAAAGAAGCAAAAACGTTAACATTTTAATATTTATTTTTTGAAAACATTATTTATTTACAAATTTTTTAAATTTGACTACATGTTTATTTTTTTATTTTACTTGAATTTTTTGATTTTTTAATGTTTAGTTAATTGACTTATTATCGATTAAACTCACCTAGTTCAAATTGATTTTTATGTTGTAAATCGACTTATGCAAATAATAAAAGAAAAAGACTGTCAAAAAAATAAATAGGAAAAAAAATTTAGTCTTATGGATTCCTTTTTGGGCCAAACTTTTCGGGCTTTACAAAAACACAACCCGGCCCATATTTCCTTCAATTTATTCTTTCATTTTTAAAGTCACGATTAATCGAACAAAAGCAAAAGAGTCCACACCATATATTAACCAGCACCAGCGTCATTCAGGGGTGGACGTTTTCGGGTTCGGATTGGATTGGGTTAAAAACCCCTCAACCCAATATAGGTTGGGTTAAAAAATTTTCAACCCAATCCAACCCAATAAATTCTTCAACCCAACTCAACCCAACCTAATAATAATCGGGTTGATTTATCTTAAGTTGATCGGGTTGGATTTAATCCACTACGAAGACATAAAAAGTTTAGTTAGTAACTTTTATAGTCTTAATAATTTGATTACAAATAAAATGAATACAAATAAATATTCAATTATTAAAATAAAAGATTTAATCCACCACATAGACTATTTTTTATCTTCATCTCTAACAAATATGTTTTTAGAAAAAAAAGAAAAACTTGGATTTAGTATTAGGGATAGGCATTTGTCGGGTTGGGTTGGATTGAGTTAAAAATTTTTCAACCCAATCTAACCCAATCTGACCCATCTCAATTTTTTTAAAGATATAATCTAATCCAACCCGATAAAAAGTGATCGGATTGGGTTGGATTGATCGGTTGGGTTAGAGATGCCCAACCCTAGCGCCATCTCTCCATTTAAAATCTCTCGTTTCAAGCCCTAAAATAAAGCCCAATCTCCATGTCCAACGTCTCGTCAAGCTCCAACATCAAATCCTAATCTGCGCGTTCGATTTCTTCAATACATGTAATTGTGGTGTAGATTTGTGTTGTTTTATTGTGCTTGTTATAGAGGTATGGACGCGGTGCTTTGGTATTTGTGATTGTTTGTTGATTTTTTCTGTTCTCTGTTTTTCAGAGAGAGAAGAGAAGGCTGTGAAGAAGAAGTGTTGAGATGGCGCATAGATTGTTAAGAGAACATGAGGCAGACGGGTGGGAGCGGTCTGACATCATTTGCGAGTCCTTCTCGGTGACAACCCTTATGTTCGAATGGTATTTTCTTTTCGTGCTCTAATTCATTGTTTGGATTCGGATATGTATTGTTGCTCACTTGCTTGTGAGTGTAATTTTGCTTGTGTAGACTAGTAATCATAGGGCATGTTCGTGTTTCGATTCGGATATGAATTTTTGGTTTTGAAATTGTTTAAGGGAAATTTGGGTGTCTGCATTATTGGTTTGAAAGTGTAGAAGCATGTTTTGGGATGTATGGTAGAGATTATGTTAATAGACTGGGAGTGTAGTTTTGCTTAGATAGATTGATGATAGTAATTGTTTGGTTTGTTTGATAGAAATGCAAATATATATATATATATATATATATATATATATATATTTATATATGCATGCGTTTACTTAGTAGTGTTTGGCTGCCTTTGGTTATGAATTTTTGGTTAGGAAATTGTTCGAGCCTTCAAGGGTAAATTAGGATATTTGCGATGTTGGTTTGAAAGGGTGGAAGCCTGTTTAGGAATGTATGGTAGCAATCATGTTAGCAGACTTGTCTACTAGTGTAATTTTGCTTGGATAGACTGATGATAGTAATCATTTGGCATGTTTGATAGAAATGGTTTTAAGAGGTGAGACGAGGCGCCGCCTTGGTGGCTAAGGCGCCTCAAGACGCACATATAAGGCGTAGCAGCTGGAAAAACCTGCCTCCGGAGGGTGAGGCGACCACCTCTAGCCGCCTTTAGGCGAGACGCCCTGAGGCAGTCCAGAGGCGGTCTAGACCATCAATTGCATGAAAAAAAAATTGAAACTCAGAACAGATTAGCACCCAAAAGCACACACAAAAAACATACTAACACACCAAAAAAACACACAAACACACCAATTTTAGAATTGGAAACTTGGAACAGTTTACTACACCAAAAAAACACACACAAAAACACACAAAAAAAAACACAAATACATCAGGTTTAGAATATCATAACAAGCACCAGTTTTAGAAGCAGTCAAATATTGGTTTTAAGAGATAGAAAGAGTAGAGAGAGTAAAGTTAAATGTAGAAGAAACTAGAAAGGTGCAGTCGATGGTGCTGAGTGAATGTGAGAAGAAACTAGAAAAATGAACTACGGTGGGAGCGACAGTCGGTGGTGGTGAGCTACAAAGTGAGAGCCCGAGAAGTAAGTGACTGTTAGTTGAGTTGGTGGTGGGACTTGGGAGGGAAAAGTAAAGAGTGAAGCGAGAGTGAAGTGAGAGTGTGTAAGAGTTTTATAGTTTATAAATATATATATAATGATAAAAAATTAAAAAGTAAGTTACTGGGGTAATAAAAAATAATAAAAATTAAGTTAATGGGGTAAGATTTTTATAGTTTTTATATATATAAAATGATAAAAAATTAAAAAATGAGTTAGTGAAATGGGAGATTAAAAAAAAAAAAGTTAGTGGGGTGAGGTTTATATATATATTGATTAAAAAAATAATTTTTTTTGAAATACATAAAAAAATATATTAGTAGGGTGGAAATTTATAGTTTATAATTATAAAGAATAAAAATTAAGTTAGTAGGATGGGTTTTATAGTTTTTATATATATAATAATAAGAAATCATAAATAATTTTTTTTGAAGAAAAAAATTAAGTTAGTGGGGTGGGATTTTAAAATTTATATATATATATATATATATAATGATAAAAAATAAATCATCTCCATCACTTAAGGCTCAACACATCTCCCTTCTCCATTAAACACTTCAAGTTATTTTTTTATTTTTTTATTGTTTTTTTTTCCTTCAATTGGATTGAGGCTACCGTCTTGTTTGCTTCAAGGCAACTGCCTCGCCTCGCCTCATTGAGGCTCTATCACCTCGCCTATCGCGGCCTTTTAAAACATTGGATAGAATTGCCTTCATATATGCATTGTTAAGACTTGAGAAAAGCTTGAATGCAATGTGGACGAGAAGGAAGGTGTATTATTTATTCAAAACTTTTGTATGGTATTATATATAATATATTGTAATGAATCAGCATTTTTTGGTAGGGTCAGTTTATCTTGACTGATTGTCGATGTGGTACATTTATGTTTGGATGCAGACAAAGGCAGATTATGATAAAGAGTGCAAGATTTGCACTCGGCCATTTACAGTTTTTAGGTGGAGGCCTGGTCGTGACGCAAGAATCAAGAAGACAGATTTGTCAAACATGTAGCAAGTTGAAAAATGTTTGTCAAGTATGTCTTCTAGATCTGGAATATGCGTTGCCAGTTCAGGTTCGAGATGCCGCTCTCAGTATCAATTCAAATGATGCCAATCCAAAGAGCGATGTTAACCGGGAATACTTTGCAGTGGAGCATGATCGCAGGGTATGTATATTTACTATTAAAAGTCAATTATAGACATGGTTTTAAAAGGCGATGCGAGGCGGCGAGGTGGCTAAGGCGCCTCAAGGTGCACATATAAGGCGGAGCAGCTGGAAAAACCCGGAGGTGGTCCTGAGGCGCACATATTAGTAGGGTGGAAATTTATAGTTTATAATTATAAAAAATAAAAATTAAGTTAGTGGGATGGGTTTTATAGTTTATGTATATAATAATAAGAAATCATATATATATAACAATAAAAAATAATTTTTTTGAAGGAAAAAAATTAAGTTAGTGTTTTATAATTTATATATATAATATGATAAAAAAATAAAATCATCTTCATCACTCAAGCCTCAACACATCTCCTTTTTCATTAAACACTTCAAGTTAGAGTTTTATTTATTTATTTATTTATTCCTCAATTGGATTGAGGCTGCCGCCTTGTTCGCCTTAAGGCGACCGCCTCGATTTGCTTAGGCTCCATCGCATTGCCTCGTCTCGTCTCGTCTTTCACTTTTTAAAACATTGATTATAGTAGCTGTCATGTTGGCCCAAAAACGAGGATGTTCTAAACATTTACTTTTTTTAAAAAAAAATTTCTGTTAAACTTGTTATGCCAATGACTTGGTTTGGAGAGAATAAACTTGGCATTGTAGTTCAGTATGCACTCAGAGTTGCTTGCGTTTGCACATATGCAATAATTCATGGTACCATTGAGTATATTCTCAGAATATTGCAATTTTGCTAAAAATAATGTATAATTGCTCTGTGATTTATTATTTCCTCTATTTTTTGAATGATGTCTAGATTTCAAGTCTAATTAGTATGTGTTTTATTATTGTTTGTTGCTCTTAGCATTGTGCATTTAGCATAAATGATATAAAATACTGTGGGGTTACAACATTGTGCTGTTGATTGTATATACATAATGCAAATTCCTTTGAATCTCTGGTTTCTGTTGTTTTTCCGAAGTCCTGAAAAATAAGTAAAGGCGTGGTCTCTCCACCATCTGGTTAAGGCTTTGATTTAGTGAATGTCTGGTTGACATTGTCTAAAACACGGATGCATGTTAATTATTCTGTGCTTCATAATTCCTAGACTGAATGAATGGACTTATACAAGCAGTTGGCCTTTGTTCTTTCCTGTCATTCTTTTTTATTACAATTTGATATGATTATTGTTTATTTGCAGGCAAGAGCTGGTATAGATTACGAATCTTCGTATGGGAAGGCATGGCCTAACGACACCATTCTGAAGCTTAAAAGAACACAACCATATTACAAAAGGAACCGAGCTCATGTTTGCAGTTTCTACATTCAGGGTGAGTGCCCAAGAGGTTCCGAGTGTCCTTATAGGCATGAGATGCCTATAACTGGGGAGTTATCGCAGCAAAATATAAAAGATCGTTACTGTGTGTAAGTGCAATAGTTGATGAGTCCTTTCTATGTTTGTGGCACGTTCACTCTTCCTTTTGCTTTATCATTTTCTTTGTAGGTTGACATGCCATCTAGGATCCTCAAAAATAGGTTGTAAAATGTTTTATCTGTGTAAAATGTTTGCAGAGTGAATGATCCAGTTGTGTTGAAGCTACTCAACAAAGCAGGTGAAATGCCCTCGCTGGAACCCCCTGAGGATGAGAGCATTAAGACTCTTTATGTGGGTGGGGTAGACGCAAGGGTCACTGAACAGGACGTACGGGATCACTTTTACACTCATGGTGAAATTGAATCAATTAAGATGCATCCACAAAAAGCATTTGCTTCTGTAACCTACACAACAAGAGAAGGAGCGGAGAAGGCTGCAGAGGAGCTCTCAAACAAACTAGTCATAAAGGGCCTGAGACTGAAGCTGATGTGGGGAAAACCCCAGACACACAGACCCGAGTTGGAAGGCTCAGATGAAGCAAGGCAGCAGGCTGGCTCATAGTGGGATGTTGCCCCGTTCACTTATATCTCAGCAGCAGAATCAATATCAGCAGCCTGGCACACCGGACCAAGCTGCACCAACACTGTACTTCAGTATCCCTCCTCCATCTCAGCAGGACAGAGCTTATTATCCGTCCATGGATCCTCAACAAATGGGTGCCCTTGTTCCATCTCAGGAAGGTGAGAACAAGTCCGGTGGAGAGAAGCAGCCAGAAGGACGGCATTATCCATATCAACCCATGCCACCACCACATGGACAATATCACCAGCAGCATTATCCACCCTATGGCTATATGCCACCACCTTCGGCACCTTATCCACAGTACCCTCCACCACCATATCAGTCTGCAATGCCTTCACCAAATGCACCACCACCATTGGCGCTGCATTACCAGAATTCCACCCAACCAAAATCTGCACCGCCAGTGTCCACTCCTTCAGGGCCTGCACGACCACCCCCAGTTTCTGCAGCATCAGAATCTGCTCCACTAGATCCCACATCACAGGGTCCTTCGCAGCAGTGAAATGATGTAGTGCTGATGGAAATGTAATGTAACATTTGGGCCACAGGCCTTTCGCTTTTGACTTTAAGGTCTCCTTTGATGTGTAAGATTGAATTGGATTATTTTGATGAGATTGGATTGAATAGCATAAAATTGAATTGGATAAATTAATACTATGATATGTTTGTTGCAACGTGAGATTGGATAAAAATAATACTGCCTTTTGTTTGATTAAAGATGGGATCAGACTAAAAAATATAAATAAAATAAATATAGTTTACATTTAAAATAATTAAATTAATTTTAAATAAATTATTTTTCTAAAATAAATATTAAACTAACAAAGCAACCACCATACAAGATGCTAGGATGACTCGACCACCACAACAACTACCAATGACATCGCATTACATTGTAGATCAACTCCATAATGTAACAGAATGCGGCACTCCGTCCACTGTGGAGTTTGTAAGCGATCGTGGGGTAAATGGGTTTTTGAAATCTGAGAATCGTGCAAGAAGTTGCGCATTTGGCTAGGGTCGCTCTCAATGGCATAGATGGTCGCTAGAGGAGGCTGACGACCAGGTTGAAGATCTACCGCGACCGTCCACGTGTATGACAAGGAACATCCAGGCCTTGTTGCCAAGGCTGTGCGACAACGATGATGGTGACATTAACATTGATGACAATGATTTTTGGGGTGAGATTGAAGCAAGGGACGTTGATGGCTTGAAAAATAAAAGGAGGAAAAAAAAAAAACTGAAGCTTGACATGAGATTAAATAAAGTCATGTGAAGTGTTGGGTTTAAATAAACCCACCATAGTCACTTATAATAAGTGACATGGGATTGCGTTTTCCAATCCTATGTCACAATCAAACAAGAGATTGGATTGGATTTTGTCTAAACCCAATCCAATCTAACGAAACAAACACAGTCTAAGATTTCTCTACTTTAACATGAATTTTACGATATTGAAATGTGCTACATTCTAATGCTCAACGGAGCCTACTACATCATTTCTGATATTGTGATATTCATTGAAAAGTGCTTCAGCCTTATTAGAGTCTTTGGGATCAATTACTATACGATATTATTGAGTAGTGGAGAAATTAATTGAGAAGTATCTTTAGTGACAAACTTTTCAATGTTGTGTCAATACAATTATTTCAATGGTTAAAATATTAAATTAAAAAAACCATCAAGGTAACCTTAATGGCTAAGATTATTATTAAATAGAAATCTCGATATAATATATACATTTTGTATTGAAGAAAAGTGAATTTTTTTTTTTATTTTAATTTATGAAAAAAAAAATTGAGTTTAAAACATATTATATTATATTGTGTATATTTTAACGACATGAGAAATAGGCTTGCAAGGTCTTATAATTCAGCCAATGAATATAAGCTCAACAGACCCAGAAGTTAAGACGTCATTATAGGAGCTCAGGTCGTTGTGCTCGAGCTTGCAGCTCACGGACTAGAGTACTCACAATGATGTTCCTAGCTCACCTATTATCTTCAGCTTTTGACCTGGAGCAAGTTTAGCTCGGATGAGCTCATCTAAAATATTTTCTAAAAGCCTGAAGCAATCCAATCCGAGAAAAAGTCAACTTGTCTATTTTGAAGCAAATCAAATTTCAAGAATCGCAGAATCTGTTTCAAATTTGGTGGAAGTTGTTTTGGAAGTATAATTAATTTCAAATTCTTTCCAATTTCAATTATACTCAAATTTTATCACCCTACTTTATAAATAGGAGTTCAAAATTCATTGTAACACACAAGAGAAATAACATACTGTGATTTTGCCAAAATCACTAGAGAACAGTTGTGGATGTAGGTATTATTCTGATCGAACCACATAAAAACCTTTGTGTATTGTTCCTCCTCTCTACCCTCTCTATTTTTTTTTTTTTGTTTTGTGTTATTTGCAGGCATTGGGTTTCAAGAACTTGATCGACCAATTTCACACGTTGACATATTAACAGATTATATCTATCAACATAGGAGAGTGATTTTGATTGCATTTTTAAATCAAATAACATGATTTTAGATAAGATGAGGATGATCTGATTTATATTTACACTTTATAAATTATGAGTTTGAACTAGCTCGTTTAAATCTTAAATTTATTATAAAATTTAAATTATTAGAAAACGTTGAATTTATTGTAATCATTGAAAAGATAAAATGATTTCAAAATAAAAAAAATGAAGCGTATAGCTTTTTTTTTTTTTTTATTATTATTTTTTTTTATAGATAAATGAATATATATATATATATATATATATATATAGATATAGTTTTCCTTGAAAAATAAAGAAAAGGCCTTGAACGAGAAAGTAAATCGCTAACTTGGATTGAAAGTTGAAAGCTAATTGCTCAGGTGTACTTCAACTTATAGTAATAAAAAAGTAGGAGGAGGAAACGGAAGTGTGGGGGTATTGATAGGCCCCAAGCGTGTTGTTGACATGCCTAGTTGTAAAACAGCCTTAATAAGGAAGAAGAATGATGATTAATGATATTCGGCATTTAAAGTAAAGAGTGGGTGGCAGAAAGCCAGGAAGATTAAGCTCTCTCTAGTTGTAATGGTCCCACAATCACATACCTTTTTCCCATGTGAATGTGAAGCGCCAAACCCAAAATCCGGCACCGGCATCTCTGAGTTACGTCCCCCGCTGGTACAGGCCAATCCATCCCCCACCAAAAATTAATAAACTGTGGGAAAGGGTCCACGTTGGTGCACTCTCCAATATAATCTCCCAATCGTCCTCTTTTATCCCATTTACTACGACTACAATGAGATCATATCAAACTACTTGCTGGAATTCAATAATCTGCATGGGACGACATTGTCTTTCAATAAGACATGTTGCCACGCCAGCCATTCCATCATGACTAGGCACTTGCCATCTCTTACATTACAAACTAATAATTTTAATTAAAAAAGAAAACTATCAGACCATAGGCATATGCAGGAAGAATACTCTTTTCTTTTCAAAACTAACAATTGGATAAAAACCGACCTACCTTCAATGGAACGGATGGCAAACCATTGACTCTCATGAACATAAAAAAGAATTCAGGTTCACTTCCTCTGGTCCTACACCACCGGCACAATAACAACTATATATGAGCAACTTTTAATCTGGAGGTGCCAAGTCAGCATCCTATGTTGAATGAGAAAAAAGTTGACATAAGTGTGGGGCGGGAGGTGAGGGGTGGCTGCTGCCTTTTGCTTTTGAGTTACCAGTCACCACCTGCATTGCTCTGCTTTTCTAACATTCTTTCCTGCACAATCTACCATCTTCTCATTCCTCCTCCTCTCTTTCTCTTATACATACATCACACAACTTTTTCTGTTTCTGCTTTGATGATCATATAGAGTTTCTACGATGGTGAGGTTTCTGCTAATTAAGCTTTTGTTTCACTCGCAAATATTCTATTCTATTCTATTCCTTGGAAAAATGACTTTCTTGTTTTTGTTGAATGATCCAGGGGACTCCTGTAAACATCATAGTTGGATCACATGTGTGGGTTGAAGATCCTGAGGTTGCATGGATTGATGGTGAAGTGAAAGAAATAAATGGCAGAGAAGCCACCCTAATTACTACGCATGGAAAACCCGTAAGCCACTATCACCACCCATAACACCTCTCTCTATCTTCTGAAAACTTTTGAACTTCTGTTTATCCAATTTTATTTTCTAATGATATCATATGCATTTACCATTCAGAAACACTTAGTAGTTTATCAGAATCTAGCTTTACCAATAACTAAACATCGGAATGGTGGATCTTAAATGATCAAGTTTTTCTTTTAGAGAAATTAATAGATCTCTCTCAACTATGATATTTGCTTTTTCCATTGTATATTCTGAATGTCCTCATAAACTGGAAATGATCATAATTAGAAAACATAATTTATGATGGACAAGATTGGAATGTTATAAATGAACACTAGTTTTCTAGTTTCCTTGAAAAGTTTTATAGTTTTGTTTTGAAAAGTCAAGATTACCCTGAAGAATAAATATTTGATCAAAAAGCTAAATTGAATTTGTCTTTATTTACACTGATTTTACAAATTAAGAGAGAAAATTTGCTCAAGTCTAGACTTTGGTTTCACATTTGAAATGGAAACAATGAGACAAAATGCATTAAGGTTCTATTTCAACTTTTGCTTAAGCACTTAAGATTGAAGATAAATAAACTAAAGTTCAGTTTTTACCTGAATTCCAGATAGCTGCAGATATCACCAGCATATACCCAAAAGACACAGAAGCACCTCCAGCAGGAGTAGATGACATGACCAAGTTAGCTTACCTCCATGAACCAGGAGTCCTCCATAATCTAGCCTGTCGGTTTGCTCTGAATGAGATTTATGTGCGTCAAATTTTGAACCGAAATTATGCTCAATAGATAACGAATGCAAAACTTGAAAGTACTAAAAATCTGATAATTAGTCTTGATATACAGACCTATACTGGAAACATATTGATAGCAGTAAATCCCTTCTGGAGACTGCCACACTTGTATGACATCCACATGATGGAGCAATATAAAGGGGCCGCTTTTGGAGAGCTAAGTCCACATCTATTTGCTGTTGCAGACACTTGTTACAGGTAAATCAATTGTAAAGAGCTCAAGTGGAGCCAAGTGCATGAACGTAAATGAAGGTAATTTCAAATTTTATACAGGGCAATGATAAATGAACGGGGAAGCCAATCCATTTTGGTAAGTGGCGAGAGTGGAGCTGGTAAAACAGAGACAACAAAAATGCTAATGAGATATCTTGCATTCATGGGGGGAAGATCTAGTACAGAAGGAAGAACAGTGGAACAACAAGTTTTGGAGGTGAGTTGGAACTGCTACTATATCTATATCTACATATTAGGTAATGCAAATGACTGAACAAAGAGTTGTCATTCCATTTCTTCAGTCCAATCCTGTTTTGGAAGCATTTGGGAATGCAAAAACAGTTAAAAACAACAATTCAAGGTGAAACATATTCCATTGCTCTTTTATGATTTTTTTGTCAATTTCCCTTTTCTTATTTCTAATTGTTGTCTTCTAAATGATTTATAATACTGGGATGTTCCATTAGTCGATTTGGCAAATTTGTTGAAATTCAATTTGATAAGCATGGGAAGATCTCTGGAGCTGCAGTTCGCACATATCTTCTAGAGAGGTCTCGTGTTTGCCAGGTTTCTGATCCAGAGAGAAACTACCATTGCTTTTACATGCTCTGTGCAGCACCACCAGAGGTGACTTTAGTACAGTAATTAGCCGCGGCAACACTCACACTACAGTTATAATAGCTAACAAATATTTTCTCAGGATGTCAAGAAATTTAAGGTAGGTGATCCAAGAACATTTCATTATCTAAACCAGTCAAACTGTTATGAAGTAGCAAATGTAGATGATGCGAGAGAGTATTTGGAGACCAGAAATGCAATGGACATTGTTGGAATCAGTCAGGAAGAGCAGGTGCTGACCCATCCCATCCATATGTAAACAAGTTAATGAATTGATATTTCCTTCTATAGCAATGTTTTAAATTAATACAAGCAACCCTACCTTGCATAGGATGCTATATTCCGTGTGGTAGCTGCAATCCTTCATCTAGGAAATATTGACTTCACTAAAGGAAAGGAAGTTGATTCTTCCACTCTTAAAGATGAAAAATCGCACTATCATCTTCGAACAGCAGCAGAACTACTGATGTAAGAGAAGTGATTTCAAAATGAACTATTATGAGATACGTTTTCTTCATCTTTATCTTGTAAAGATGCCTGCCTACTGTTTTCAAATATGCTTTTATTCAGGTGCAATGAGAAGGCATTAGAAAACTCACTTTGCAAGCGTGTCATAGTGACCCCTGATGGTAATATTACAAAACCACTGGACCCAGATTCTGCAGCCTTAAGTCGTGATGCCTTGGCAAAGACTGTGTACTCTAGATTGTTTGACTGGTAAGCAAATTACAAATTCCTCTGTAAACAAACACTTCCATTTCAGCAATGTCAACTAGGCAGGTAACACACATTCTAAAAGATACAACATAATTCCATTTATGAGATGAAGGTATAGCATGGAATGAAAACAAAATTAGCAATGATGCAATCATGTCCGTTTTGAACTTAACTTAACAAACAAGTTTGCATCTGAGCTGTCCTTTTGACCTAAAAATCCAGGTCTACAGAAATGAACTAAATAAGTGGGATACTTCATAAACTATGACAGGATTGTGGAAAAGATAAATAGTGCGATTGGTCAAGATCCCAATGCATCAAGCTTAATTGGAGTTCTTGATATTTATGGTTTTGAAAGCTTCAAGATCAACAGGTACACATCATGGTAGACAAAAATTAAAAAAAATAAAAAAATAAAAAAATTATATTTAAGCATCACAGCAGAAGATCTAATAAAATGTTACATTTGATAGTTTTGAGCAGCTATGCATCAATCTAACCAATGAGAAGCTGCAACAGCACTTTAACCAGGTACAGATAACTTTTTAGGTATAGTT
The DNA here is from genome assembly GCA_022984855.1 of Dimocarpus longan. Taxonomy (NCBI): domain Eukaryota; kingdom Viridiplantae; phylum Streptophyta; class Magnoliopsida; order Sapindales; family Sapindaceae; genus Dimocarpus; species Dimocarpus longan. The sequence goes on from CM041022.1 coordinate 25,351,727, forward strand.
TTTAATATATCATCAGTGTACATTCTTAAATTGAGCATCCTTCTCTTCAGCATGTATTCAAGATGGAACAAGAGGAGTACACAAGAGAGGAAATCAACTGGAGCTATGTGGAATTCGTTGATAACCAGGATGTTTTGGATCTTATTGAAAAGGTATTAACTCATCTAACGCCCCCACCCTAATAACATGTTAAAAGGCTGTTGTATGAAGTCTTAAGAAACGGCTGAATGTCCTTGAATGCAGAAACCAGGGGGTATAATTGCTCTGCTAGATGAAGCCTGGTAAGTTTTCAGTGCACTTGCAGCGTCATTTCTATCTTGATATTTGAAAAAGTATAAACTCAACTAGTTATAATCTAGTTGAGCTTTTAGATGGAAACCTTGGATAGTACAGTTGTACATCTTAGTTCTGGAAAAAAAGTAAACATCGTTAGTTACTTCTATTAATCAGTAAAATTACTCCCGCCAATTAACAAACATAACATTTGAAAAAACAAAAATCAAAATTAGTATGTACTGAAAACAAGAGTGTTTCAGCACAAGTTCGCTTCCTCTGCAGTATGTTTCCCAAGTCAACCCATGAGACATTTGCACAAAAGATGTACCAAACATATAAAGGACACAGGCGGTTCAGCAAGCCAAAACTAGCCCGAACGGACTTCACAATCAATCATTACGCTGGTGATGTAAGGGAAAAAAAAGAAAAATCTACTTCATCTTCAAAAGAGCTAAATTTGTTGGCTTCTCAATGTAAAGTCTTTTTGCCAACAGGTCACATACCAAGCAGATCAATTCCTAGATAAAAACAGGGATTATGTTGTAGCTGAACATCAAGCCCTACTATATGCTTCCAAATGCACTTTTGTTGCTAACCTATTTCCCCCACTACCTGAGGAGACATCAAAGCAATCCAAGTTCTCTTCTATTGGTACGCGCTTCAAGGTAAGCCATCATCCTAGAGTAGAGGCATTCCATGTAATTCAAAGTTGAATAAGATGCTGATTTGTCAATTGAATTTAACTTCAGCAACAACTACAAGCTTTAATGGAAACACTGAACACAACAGAACCACATTACATCCGATGCGTAAAGCCAAATACAGTTTTGAAGCCTGGAATTTTTGAGAACTTCAACGTCCTAAACCAGTTAAGATGCGGGGTAAGTGAGATTCTTCTGCCACAAATTATACAACAGTTCCAAAGTGTTTGCAAAGTTACTCCGACTATTCTTCCATGGCAGGGTGTACTAGAGGCAATTAGAATAAGTTGTGCTGGGTACCCAACGAAAAGAACATTTGATGAGTTCCTTGACCGTTTTGGAGTGTTAGCACCTGATGCTCTAGATGGGTATGAATTCCAATAACATATGTATATTTGTTGTAATAGCTCTTCATTACAATACATAACCAGCAAGTAGGCAGAAGCCAAGACTGGATTGCAGCATCATTCCTACTTTGGTTAAAAAGCTAAGGAAAATCCATTTCCTAGCTTTAGCCACATACTAAATACAATTTGGAAACGATTTCAGAATAAATATGATGAACATGGTTCTATTTGTTTCCAAATGATGATTCCCACAATGACAATAACAATTTACCATCCTTTCCGTGGCAGATCTGATGAAAAAACTGCATGTGTTGCAATGTGTGACAAGATGGGTCTGAAAGGCTATCAGGTATGCTGCAACTTATCAAATGGCCTCATTGTAATTGCATCTTATCCACAGAAACTAGCATAATATAATGTGCAAAACTTTGTTCCTCATTGTTTACTTTAGATTGGGAAAGCGAAGGTGTTTCTTAGGGCTGGGCAGATGGCTGAGTTAGATGCACGAAGAACTGAAGTATTGGCTAATGCTGCCAAATGCATTCAGAGGCAAATTCGAACACATCTGACTAGGAGAGAGTTCATTGCATTGCGAGGGGCTACAATTAATATGCAAAAGCATTGGCGAGGTACCCCTTTCCCCTATTTGCTTGTTTATAGAAGAACCAAAGGAAAAACCAAAAAGTACTTTTCCCAATGTAGTACTTAAAGCTTACACTCAACCTATCTATACAAACACAGTCCTATTCCATTGATTCATTCTCTACTACATTCAATCAAAAACATTGAACAAAAAGTTCATTGTTTCAAATTAATTAGGGTAACATGAAAAAATAACTACAACTATTCGCAGAATCATTTTTGGCACACCAAATCAGCCAACCCAACTGAATTGAATGAACACTGAAGCTTGTTTGCATATATAGCCTGATTCTAACTGCTAACCAATATCAAGAATTCATTGCCCCCCTTTTCAGCTCCCAAAGTGATTACAGGCTGATAATTGTTTCCTTTTACTGCCTCTTTAATGTAGCTCAACTTGCACGTAACCTTTATGAAGACATGAGAAGGGAAGCAGCTACAATCCACATACAGAAACATTTACGTGCTCACAAAGCAAGAAGAACCTACAAAAACCTACAGGCAGCAGCAACAGTCATTCAGACTGGTATGAGAGCCTTGGCAGCCCGAAATGAATACAGATACAGAAGAAGAACAAAGGCCGCAAACAAAATTCAGGTAACACTGGATAAATGAATTTCTATAACTAATGAAAATGAAGAATTAAATTAAAAGCAGTAAAAGCAATGCTTTAAACACACAAGTTAAACTGGAATAAAAGTCAAACAAGTCCTGAAATTATTCATCCATCACTATGTCTGACTGATGATTATGGATATATTACCAATCTTTACTTCTTACAGACTCAATGGCGAAGATTCCAAGCTCTATCAGCTTTTAAACAACAGAAAAAAGCAACCCTTACTCTTCAATGTCTTTGGAGAGCAAGGGTAGCAAGGAAGGAGCTTAGGAAGCTCAGGATGGTGAGCATCACATTATATAAACAGTTAATTTCCATTTTTGCAAAAATTTTATACAAGTAGAATATTGAAAAGTTGGTCCACGTTACAACATGGAATCACCTTGATGCAGGCTGCAAGAGAAACAGGGGCACTTAAGGAGGCTAAGGACAAGCTAGAAAAGCGGGTTGAAGAGTTAACATGGCGATTGGAGTTTGAAAAACACTTGAGGGTATATGTTTATCATCTTGTTCTATTGGGGTTCACCTATTTTAATAGTATTTAACTAAGAAAAACCACCTCCATTTAATTGGTGGTAGACAATACTTATTCATCTGATAATGTTTTAAATGTGAATTGTAGCGTGATATTTAGAAAAAAATAATAATAAGCAAAAATGAACATTATTCCTTACACAAATTTTATCCGGCAATGTCTGAATCAATACAATTGTTTATGTACATGCTGGTGTCAAAATGTTTTGTCCTCAACTGCGTACAGATTATTATCAAGGCAATAATATCATTTCATAATAATTGAGATTTTCAAATTTCATGAAAGCACCTAAAGTGATGTTGACTTTATCATAAACTAGCTTAAAAAGGCATTGCTTGAAAAATGCCAAACCTTGATGATTTATTCATTATTACTGAATCCATCAGAAATTGTTTTATTGTAGATTGACCTTGAAGATGCTAAAGGACAGGAAATTGCAAAACTACAAGATGATTTAAACGAAATGCAGGGACAATTGGATGAAGCTTATGCTGCAATCATTCGTGAGAAGGAAGCAGCAAGACTAGCTATTGAACAGGCTCCACCAGTGATGAAAGAGGTGCCAGTTGTGGACAATACAAAACTAGAGCTCTTAGAAAACCAGAACAAAGAATTGGAGGTAGCATCTGAAACTTGATATTCTTTTTGAACAGTTTTATGCATATTTGATATTGACGTACAAAGAGAGTTAGTTTGTGCAGCATAGACAGATCAATAAATAGATACATGCATATAGAAAGATAAGAAATTCGACAAAATGATAGATATACTAATGATATAGTTTATATAGGGAGAGCTAAGGGAGCTTCAAATTAAAATCGAGGAATTTGAAAAAAGGTATTGTGAAGCTGAAAAAGAGAGCAAAGCAAGGCTTAACGAAGCAGAAGAAGCACAGCAAAAAACCATGCTACTCCAAGAGACAATTGACAGGTTGCCAACTTCAATGATGTTACACAGAAACTCATTTGATCATTATCTGCCTCTTGCTAATTCTTACAAATGATTGGACTTCTCAGATTAGAGATGAACTTGTCCAACCTCGAATCAGAGAATCAGGTTCTACGCCAGCAGGCATTGGTTGCACCGACAAATGATGACCTCTCTGAAGAATTGAGAAAGTAAGAATATTCAATAGGGTGATCTTTCTTTAAGTAAACAATAGAGCTACCGCAGAAACTAGCATATCTGACTATGTCTGGATGCTTACTAAAAATTTAAAACCTTGTGAAACATGGATAAAGTTTGGATACCAAACTGAAACATGGATATGGTAATTTGATAATTTTTAGAAATGTAAAATGCAGAAAGATTATGATGCTATATAGATTGTCAAGTTATTAAAACTTTGCCTCTTTAGTCATATTATTTACATAGCCATATTGTGGGTGCTAGCTAATTCCATTTACAAGGTGTCCTATAGTGGTGCAGGAGGTCTTAGGTTGTATTAAGGGGGTTTAGTTTAAATTTAAGGGAGGGATAGGATGGGTTGCAATGTAAAAAGAAAAACACAGGCATCCTGATGCAGGACATAATTTGGAGTCTGGTAGTTGATTATCTTTAATTTGGAATCTGCTAGTTGACTATCTTTTGCTGATCTGAGTGGTTGGGAATACTTTTTTAATGATTAAAAAAATATAGAAAATATGATAATCGAAGTATCACCCATAATGACCGCTGGAATGATACATCATACATTGGGACAATAATTGTATTACAAAGTCTCAAATTTAAAGCTGAAACTTTACATAAATATCCATACTCTAGTGTGTCATCATGCATCACATGTACATAAGACTACATACAAATATCATGATCTTAAAAAAATAATAAATGGACTTGGAAAAGAACACATCAATGACTCTCAAAACAAGAATTTGATTGAATTATTAAAATTCTTTAATAAATCTCTTGAGACTTCGTGGAAGACTATTGACTTGACTTTGAACTAACCTTTATAAGGCAAATGTTCAACTAGAAAATGGTTTCATTATCATGCTAAAAGTAGCTCATTTAGAGATCCATCAACCCAACTCAGTGCTTTTATCTACAATTCATTGCTGAGTTGTAATTAAGTAGTGTTTCAGGTCAGTACGAACTTTTAAATTTTATCAGAAATCATAATAGAAACTAGTTCATCACATATCTGAAATCTCTATTTTATGACCAGCCTCAAGAGTAAGATTGCTGATCTGGAGTCAGAGAATGAATTACTTCGTAAGAATTCGTTAATTGCAAAACAGATAGATGCCCAGGAATTTGTATCATCAAATGTCAAGGTACACTGCTCTCAAATAAATGATTTTCTTTTATTTTCTAGAAGGACAGCTTCAATATCTGTCACTGACCGTCTGTGATTGCACAGAATAATGGACATCAAACAGAAGACCTTCAACCAACAAAAGTAAAACACACTTTATTGAATATTATTTCTTCTAGAACAGACAATAAAATATAGGCTACTTACATGTTATCTTTCAACTAAGGAATGAATTATTATTTTCAGGAATCTGCTCCCCTTGTTTCCATCCTTACTAAACAAATATCCCTAAAAGACAGGCAACAGGTATGAAATTGAAGCTGAAAATCTAACCGGATAAAAAGCAAATGAGCATTCTTTGAAAAAAAAAAAAAAAAAAATTCTCTTATTCAACTATAATTAGTCTAAAATTAAATTCTGTACATTTGATCTCATAACAGGAAAATCATGATGTACTAATCAAATGTCTAAAGGAAGATAAGCAATTTAACAAGAACAGACCTGTTGCTGCCTGTGTAGTGTACAAATCACTTCTTCAGTGGAGATCCTTTGAAGCAGAGAAGACAAATATATTTGATAGAATTATCCACACGATTCGACTATCTATAGAGGTAACATCGTTCCACTCAACTTGAAATGACAAACGCCCATAAACAAATCTAAATTATACATTTTAAGAGCTGTATTGGATATTCATGTTATGAGATTAACTAAATTTTACATATGATATTGATTTTCTATATTTTTTTTTTCTTGAAGAGTCAAGACAACCTTTGTGATCTAGCATATTGGCTTTCAGCAACTTCAACCCTTTTGTTTCTTGTTCAAAATACACTAAAGGCAAGCAATAAACAAAATGCAGCATCACATCGTAACCGCACTTCCCCTGCTACCATATTTGGTAGAATGGCACAAGTAAGTTTGAACAGGTGAATTATTTTCAGACATAAAATTTATGAGAACAAACTACAAACTTGAGATACAAAAACCAGGGGTTCCGTTCATCTTCAATGGGAATGGGAATTTCAACTGGATATAGTGGAATGGTGGGACAACCCAATGAGCAATCAAAAGTGGATGCTAAGTATCCAGCTCTACTTTTTAAGCAACATTTGACAGCATATGTTGAGAAAATATATGGGATGATTCGTGATTCTTTGAAGAAAGAGATTGGTCCTTTCTTAAATTTGTGCATTCAGGCAAGTATCTTATATAAAAATAAATTTCAGATCAGAGACAAAAACCCAAAATGACCTTTATATTCATTTACGTATCGCCATTAACAGGCACCAAGATCTGCTAGGACAAGATCAATAAGAGGATCATCTAAAAGCATCCATTCAAATATAGTTGCAAAACAACAAGCGTCAAATATACACTGGCAAAGCATTGTCAACAAACTGGATCGTACCTTAAATATATTGTCCGCAAATCATGTAAGCATAAATCTACTTTATAGCTTCCCTCTCTGCTCTTTTCCATTTCCCAGTGTACAACGAATAATTTTTGCTGCATTACAGGTTCCTTCAATGATCACAATCAAGATGTTTAGTCAGGTTTTCTCATACATAAATGTACAACTCTTCAATAGGTTAGCACATTAACTATTCAAATTCCTGTATTAAGCATTTGATTAGGCATTTACCTACAAGCTTAACAACAACAAAATCAATTTTATTCTCAAACAAGCCACTCCTAAAATTTGTGAACTAATGAACTGGCAGCTTATTGCTTCGACGTGAATGCTGCTCATTTAGCAATGGTGAATATGTTAAGGTAGGCTTGCAGGAACTGGAACAATGGTGTGTACGAGCAACGGATCAGGTAAGTTGAAAATGTCTACAACATAATCCATGCCGAAATGTAAAGCTAAAATGAGCCAAAAAGTAAAGGTGGCCTTTAATTTGACAGTTAGCTGGAACATCATGGGATGAGCTCCAACATATACGGCAAGCTGTAGCATTCCTGGTAAATTCTTGAATCCATATATATATATATATCATGCTGTGGATTATGCCTTTTTAAATATGATTCATCATTTCAGGTTTTGCATCAAAAAGCTCAGAAATCCTTCAATGAGATAACAAATGAACTTTGTCCGGTAAAGTGCTAGCTATACTGAAGTTTGTTAACAAAAAAAATGTTAATCATCTCAATTAACAATTAATGTCCATTTATGAAGTTGGTGCTGGCTCAAGTGTAGTTATTAATGAAAGATGAGAAAGACAATTTAATTCACACTTAAGTTTATAATCTTCAAGAAATCACTAGCCTGCAAGAAAGGAAAATCTTCAGAATATTCTAAAATGAAGTGATACTTGTTCAAAAAAAAACAAAAGCATGCCAAACAACAAAATATACGTATATAAATTATTAAAATTGGATTTCACACCAATGAAAAAGTGAGTGGTTTTGCTGCAATTAATTCTTGACCTCATTGTTTACATTTATCTTTAAATTGATTTAGCAGATACTAAGCACTCCACAAATATATCGCATTGGAACAATGTTTTGGGATGACAAATATGGAACCCAAGGGTTATCAGCAGATGTAAGTGTTTCATTGCCATATTTTATCCTCTTATCTATGAAAAGGAGAATTGAACTAAAAGCCTTAGATTTTATTTGTAGAGCCAATATATTTGCTTCTAAAAGCCTTAGATTTTTTTTTTTTTTTCTCCTTATGTATAAACAAATTTTTTATCTCAGGTATATAGCGAATAAATTTAGAACTCATTCAATTTATTGAACTAACTACTAAAATATAGTTGCCCGCACAGTTTAGTCTATTGTTGTTCTTATTATTAGAAAATAAAGGTCGGGGAAATTACAGCAATCTCAAGAGGACCCCACTCCAGCGACACATATTCATATTCTATAAAAATTCATATTGAGGTATTAGCAATTAAAATATGTGAATCATAAGACCTTAGTTATAATTGTATATGCTTTTGTGGAGTTTCAGGTGATTGGCAGGATGAGAATATTGATGGCAGAAGATTCAATGAATATGCCCAATAATTCTTTCTTGCTTGATGTAGATTCGAGGTACAATTTAAATTGAAAGTTTCTTAAACATGCCTCCACAGAGAAGCATTATACTAATGGCTTTGGAAATATTTCAGCATACCTTTCACTATGGAAGAAATGTCCCAATCTTTCAGTGACATCAAGCTATCAAATGTAGATCCACCTCAACTCCTCCGTCAAAGATCGGATTTCCATTTCTTGTTTCATCCAGCAGAATGAATTCAAATTTTCCTCTTCATTCTGGCAATCAACAACTAATTAAAAAGAAGAATGATATTACTTATGTTTCCCATCTTGCTTCAAGGAAGAGTGAGTGCTGTGATGTCAGTTTGATTTATTCTTTTACAATATATTCGGCTATTGATTTTCTTCATTCATATTATACTGTTATAGATTGGCTATTGGAGTGATAATTGTACCACGAAAAAAAAACAACAAACATTAATCATTATTGACAAAGACAGAAAATATTGTTTCTGTAATCGTTAAGCTTCCTTTGAACTCATTTGGATTTTAATTTCCCAACTAGCGATCGCAGCCAACGAACTTGAAAATAAACTATGCATCAAACACGATAGTAAAGGAATAATTCATACAATCTTTTTTTTTTTTTTTTGAGAAAACTCGTACAATCTTAAACAAATGCAAAACAAACAGAACATGTATCTTGCCTTATTCCATTTCATTATCCTCAAACTATATTAAAAATAAAAGGGATAATTACATTCATGCACCATGTGTTTTGCACAATAAGATCTATAGCCGGCTTTCCTTTAAATTACAAAAAGATATCCCTGACTAAGTAGTTGACGGTTACACTTAACAGTCTAATTAGTAGGGGTGGGCACCAAAACATGGAACCGACCCGAACGACCCGATCCGATCCGATCCGTGGGTGTTCGGGTCGGATTCCATGTTAAATATTAAGCTGTTCGGGTCAACAAAATAAAAAACATGGTGTTTGACGGATCGGTTCGGTTTCATAGGGTCAAAACCGAACCGACCCGTGAACAGGGGTACAAGCGTAATTTCGCATGTCCCTTTATAATATCTCACACAAATCTCAAACCCTAGCTGAAAAAGACTCCAACCCGATCTGTTGCTGCTGGTTCTTGTCGCCGCGCCGCGCCGTTTCCCCCTTCTTCCTCCTATCGCTCGCCGGCCGTCACATCTCGTCTCTGTTGCCGTTGCCGTGGCCCTATCTCGTCTCTGTTGCCGTTGCCGTGGCCCGATCTCGTCTCTGTTGCCGTTGCGGTGGCCCGATCTCGTCTCTATTGCCGTTGCCGTGGCCCGATCTCGTCTCTGTTGCCGTTGTCGTGGCCCAATCTCGTCTCTGTTGCCGTTGCCGTGGCCCGATCTCGTTTTTGTTGCCGTTGCCGTGGCCCGATCTCGTCTCTGTTGCAGTTGTCGTTGCTGTCGGCGCCGTCTGTCACCTCTAAGGTTCTAACCGTGACCGTTGCTGTCGACGCCATCACCTTCTTCTTGCCGTGACCGTGGCCGAGCTTGTCCTCGTCGACATCGTCGCGGTGAAGCCCCCTCTCATCTCTCATCTTTCATTTCTCGCCTCTATCGCCGCCGTGGAGTACTCGTCGTAGTCGTGGCTGTCAATCTGTTGTCCTCGTCGGCGTCACCGTGATTCACATCAGCTCTTCTCACAGTCACCATCACCTGAAGCCGTGGCCGTGAAGCACAAGTCCCCGTCAGGACATTGGAAACATGAAGCCCAAATTTGGGCCCAAACATGGAAACCGATCCGAATCGAACCGAACACTGGGTGTTCGGTTCGGATCGGTTTCTCTCCCTCATCGGACCATGTTCGGATCCAAAAGTGGCGATCCGCGAATTTATCATGTTCGGGTCGGTTCCAATAGGAACCGATCCGAACATGGTAGTGCCCACCCCTACTAATTAGCCTCTAAAGGGCATCTATATCACTTACTATGTATTATTTATTCTTGATTAAAAATAAAAATAATTTTATGTGCTTAAATTTTAGAAAATAGTCAAATTTTTAATTATGTATTGAAAATGCATCAAATAGTTTCTAAAGTTTTGAAAAAATGTCAAATTATACTCTCCCGTCAGTCAACAAATAGTCAAATTAACATTGACTATGATGGTTAAAGGTATTTTGGATATTATATAATTTGATTAATAGATGAAAAATTTAAATGAAAAAGAAGATAGATGTCAAAAATGAATAGTGAAATATTAAAAATGTAAAATAAGAAATTTAAAAATAAAAAAATGGACAAATTAAAAAAATAAAAAAAAAACTTAAAAAAAAAAAGTTCAAACGAATCCAATTTGAAGAAGATGAACATGGTTGCCTGAGTTAGTAAATAAAAAAAGAAAAACTTAAAAAAAGAGCAAATTATAAATAAGTTACCCAGTTTAAACCTATTTACGGATGGAATCAATTTTATAGGTTTATTACAATTTAGCTACCAACAATTAATTTTGGTTAGTCAACAGTTAGTCAATTTCAACGTATTTAGAGGTATTTTTATCTTTCAATTATATTTTAAATTTTTTATAATTTGAAAAATTATAATTAAAAAAAATCAAAAACTTTAAAAAAATTAAAAAGATTGTCTCCATCCAAATCATCAGTTACCCAGTTCATCTTCCTCATCCCTCCATCACCCAGTTCATGAATAACCTTTAATATCATCCATCCCCCACCATCATCAATCTATCATCATAATTACCACCAAAATATCATCTCAAGAACCTCAATCACCCCTTAAACACCCAAAACATACACTACTCAAACACTCACCTACCTACCCATAGAATCAGAGGACCCTAGAAATCACCCTCACCGCCACCCAACATTACCCCCAAACACCACCACATCATGACGAGTCAACAACACATCCTAAACACACCATCGAAAATTGATTACAAGATTGTTTCACAATCAACCCCTAACACAACCATTAAAATCTACCCAATCAACCCCAACTACCAACAACACCAAATTACAGAGATGTTAGAGAGAACAAAGAAATGAAGAGAAAGAGAGTAAGGTTGCCGATCTTTTTTGTTAGAAAGAGGCTGTCACTTCGCGTCGGTGGCAAGAGAAGGTGTAGTGGCGGAGAGAAGAGAGTGAGGAAAACAGTGACTGAGAAAGGAGAGTGGGGCCACGAGATTTGAGGCAGACAGCTTATGGCGACGTTGGTTGGGAGGGTTGATGGCGACAATACTATCCACAATGTCGTCAGAGAGTAGAAAGAGAACAGAAGTAAACGAGAGAGAGGTAGGAGAAGAAAGAAGGAAAAAGATGGTTAAAATATTTTAAATTTAATTTATTTAATTTTTTATTTGGTCAAATAAGTCAACATAGTCAATTAGGAGCATTTTCGTCTTCTTAACAGCATAACACCATTTGTCGTCAAAACTAATAGATTTGGGTAATCGCGAGTGAGCATTTTATAATAAATGCATAAAGTTGTTTCCGTCTGTAAATAAGTTTGAATTGGGTAGCTAATTTATAATTTGTTCTTAAAAAAAAAGTTCAAACGAACCTAAGACTGGGTTCGTTAGAATAAGATGAACCCAATTACCTAGATTCGTTGAAACCAGAAGATGAACCAAGGTGTCTGGGTTCATTTGATAGGTGCTTGGGCTTGTTAAATAACCCCAGGTGCGACCTGATTTCGTCGAAACCAGAAGACAAACCCAAGTATTATCAAAATCCTAAATGTGTCTTTTTTTTATATAAACGACTAATCAACACTATAATAATATCATTTTCTTAAATTAATGGTTATTATTGAAACCCAAGGAGTCATTTTGTCAAATTATCTTAAATTGATTTCAACAATAATTTTTAATTTTAAAGAACGACACATTTAAGGTTTCATTAATAGTTATTAATTCGAGAAAACAACACATTTGAGGTTTTAATAATAGATTTTAATTTGAGAGAATGAACCCATTTAGAGTTTCAACAATATTTGATAATTTTTTAGAATGATTCGTTTAAGATTTCTAGAGTGGTCATTAATTTAATAGAATAATATATTTAAATACTAAAAGTTATTTAACTAATAGATTTTAATTTGAGAGAATGACTTCATTTAGGGGTTCAATAATATATTTTAATTTGAGAGATCAACCTCATTTAGAGTTTTAATAATAGATTTTAATTCGAGAGAATGACTTCATTTAGATTTCAATAATAATTGGCAATTTCTTAGAACGACCCATTTAAGGTTTTAATAATAACCATTAATTTAATAGAGCAACACATTTAGATACAAAAAATCATTTAAATAATAGGTTTTAATGTAAGAGAAATACTTCATTTAGGGTTTCAATAATAGATTTAATTTGAGAAAATGACTTTATTTAGGTTTTCAATAATAATTGAAAATTTTTCAGAACAACCCATTTAGGGTTTCGATAATAGTCATTAAGCTAATAGAACAATACGTTTAATATAATAAAAAATAATTAAATAATACATTTTAATTTGAGAGAAAGACCTCATTTAGAGTTTTAATCATAATTGATAATTTTTGAGAATGATCCATTTAGAGTTTCAATAATAGCTATTAATTTAATAGAACAATAAGTTTAAATACTAAAAATTATTTAAATAATAAATTTTAATTTGGTAGAATGACTTTATTTAGGGTTTCAATAATATATTTTAATTTGAGATAATGACCCTATTTAAAGTTTTAATAATAATTGGCAATGTTTTGGCACGACTCATAATAACAATTAATTTAATAGAATATCATATTTAATATACTAAAAATCATTTAAATAATAGATTTTAATTTGAGGGAATGATTCCATGCAAGGTTTCAATAATATATTTTAATTTGAATAAATGACTTCATTATGATTCCATGTAAAGTTTCAATAATATATTTTAATTTGAGTAAATGACCTCATTTAGCATTTTGACAATAATTGATAATTTTTTAGAAAGACTCATTTAGGGTTTGAATAATTGTCATTAACTTAATGGAACAATACATTTGATATAATAAAAATCAATTAAATAATATATTTTAATTAAAGAGAATGACCCTATTTAGGCTCCCAATAATAGATTTTAATTTGAGAAAATGATCTCATTTAAAGTTTCAATAATGGATTTTAATTTGAGATAATGACCATATTCAGGGTTCCAATAATAATTAATAATTTTAGAGAACGAGCCATTTAGGATTTTAATAATAGCCATTAATTTAATGGGGCAACAAATATAAATATTAAAAATAATTTAAATAATATATTTTTATTTGAGAGAAATATCTCATTAGGCTTTCAATGGTAGATTTTGATTTGAGAAAATAATCTCATTTGGGGTTTCGATAATAATTGAAAATTTTTCAGAACTACCCATTTAGGATTTTAATAATAATCATTAATTTAATAGAACAACACATTTAATATAATATAAAACAATTAAATAATATATTTTAATTTGAGAGAATGACCTTATTTTATAAAATTACTAATTATTATTGAAATCCTAAATGAGATCATTTTCTCAAATTAAAATCTATTATTGAAACCTTAAAAGAGGTTATTCCCTTAAATTAAAATCTATGAATTAGTTTTTGTTATACTAAATGTGTTGTTCTATTAAATTCATTACTAATATTGAAACCCTAAAAGGATCGTTCTGAAAAATTACCAATTATTATCGAAACCTTAAATGACGTCATTTTCTTAAATTAAAATCTGTTATTGAAACCCTAAATGAGGTATTTCCTTCAAATTAAAACCTATTATTTGAATGATTTTTTGTATCTAAATGTGTTGCTCCATTAAATGTCGATAAAAATGTTTAGATTATGATAATTGGCGTAGAAATCGGTTCAAAATTTCACTTCAAAACACTTTTATTATTAGCATTGTCATTGTCACTTAGCACACTGATAATGATAATTTTTTCAAATTCTTTAGTTAAACCTAAAATTTTAAATGTAGATAGAAATACCCAAAATATGATTAGTAAAAAAATCGATTTAAGATTTTATTTTAAAATGTATTTTTTCTTGATGTCCTCGCCATCACGAATCTTATAAGATTAGTACAATGAAACAATATATATACATATATATATTTTTTAAATTCCTCAATTAGACATAAATGTTTAAACATAAATAAAAACACCCAAATTATGAAAATTGATGCAAAAAGCGGTTCAAGATTTTATTTTGAAACATATTTTTTGTTGTCGTTCTCATCGTCATGAATCTTCTAGCGTTAGTATACAGAAAATTGTCATTTATCTAAATTTCTCAATCAGGTCTAAAACTTTAAACATAAAAGGAAACACACAAATTATGATGAATGACACATAAAGCTTTTAGGTTTGTTGTTTGAATTATATATTTTAATTTGCGCCTCAGGCTCCACAGCCCCTTTGCGCCTTAGTGCGCCTTGCGCCTTTTAAAACTATGGCACCAGCATTGAAGAAATTTGCAATAAAAGTTCTTAATCTCACTTGCAATTCTTCTGATTGTGAACGTAATTGAAGTGTGTTTAAAAATTTAAGTATATGTTCTTATGAGTTTTTTAAGCAATTCGTTCGTTTATTATATCTTATATCCTTATTTTTTTTTTTAACAAAAATTTTTGCAGCTTCATACTAAACAAAGAAACAAGCTTGCTCAAAGTCGTTTAAACGACTTGATATTTGTGAAATACAATAGAGCTTTGAGACGTCGGTATGAAATGCGTGATACGATTGATCCTATTGCATTGATCGACATTGATGAAAGTAATGAATGATTAATGGGAAAGCTCAATCCGGAGGATGATAAAGATGATGAAAATGTTTTTTCAGATGATGATGGGTTGACATGGGGCAATGTTGTTATGGTTGCAGGAGTTGGAGAGCCTAGCTATAGATTTAGATCAAAATTAGGTTCTTCATCAAGGTAGCCAACAAGAACAAGCCAACCGATTGTTAAGGAAGAAGAAGAGGAATATCAAGAGTTAGATGCAAAAGAGGAAGAGAGAGAGGGAGAAGGATTTCCAGAGGAAGGAGAAAATGAAGAGATAAGAGAGAAGGATGATGATTTTGATGATGACTTGGAGGATACGATTGATTGAATACTATAAACGAACTTTTTTTTGTGACTAATGCTAGTCACTAGTTTTTGTTTGCATAATTGCATTTTAGTGATGTTTGTCTAGAGTAGGAAACTTAGTTATTGGCTTAGTTTTTAGTTAAACTTCGATGATGATTTTTGTTGTTTACCTAGGATACTTAGTTGTTGAACTTTAATAATGATAATGATAATGATTTTGATTATAATTAATAATTTCATGTTTATTTTGTTGAATTTTATCTTATTATTGTTGGTTATTTATGAATTTATAATATTTTGAGTTTTTTTTTTTTTAAAGCGTGCCTAGCCTTGAAAAGGCGTGCCTTGCACCTCTGGCTCCACAGCCCCTTTACGCCTTAGTGCACCTTGCGCCTTTTAAAACTATAATTAATATTCAAGCTCACAAAAAGTATAAACACCACCAAAAATCTGTCAAAAAACCCAAAATGAATGACCAGAGACCATCGTTATAATAATCTAAAAAAATGCAGAAGAGAATATAATACAATGAGAAAAATGCAATGGAAACAAAGTAACAAAACAAAAATGGTGAAACACGTGTAATATTTGTTCCTCATAAAAACAAAAGTTAAAACCTTTTAGTTCAAAAAACCTCCACATAAACATTACTTGAACAAAAATAATTTCAGTCCTAGTACCAAAACATAAAACCTAAACCTACACTGCATTAACCATATAGCTATCATAAAGAAAAAATTATAAAAATAAAGTAAAAACCAAAACACATGCCTGCAGCCATCACTATAGAGACACAGAAAAAACAACAAAGCCAACAAATGAAAAATTGTGGAACAGAAATTAGAACACACAATCATTAAAATTACAGTAGTAATTAAAGAGAGAAGAAAAAAATTGAAAGATGAAATAAAGAACACATATGGTTTAAAAAAATACCAACACTAACAAGAAAGTTGAAATTAATTAACCCACAATACAAAAACTAAGCACACAAAGGCATTTCCAATGAGAAGCATCTATTATCAGCAAACTAAGAAAAAAAACCCTAAATTGTCACGATCTTAAACCAAAAGATTAAAAAAACAATAACCTGAAAAAAATAAAAATTGAAAAAAATGGGAAGTACCTTGTTTCGGTGTTTGAAGGACGGGATCGACTGAAGAAACTTATAAGAAAAAGCCTAATTTGTCATGAATTTGAACCAAAAGATAAAAATATATGAAACCCTAAGAAACGTTGGAAAAAGTATATGAAAAGTACCTTGTTTCGGTGTTTGAAGGATTGGATTGATTGAAGCAGGCATTGATTGTGGTTATTCTACTTCGATTGAGTAGTGGAAGGCCAAATAGTGAAGAAATGGATGGCCGAGGGTGGAGAAAACCTTGTTAATCACTATTTCCAAACATAAATTCCATATACCCTTTTTTGTCAATGAAAATGTTTTTTTCAAGCAAAACCTTAGTTTTAAAAAGCCCAAAGCGCATCGAGGCGCAATGGGGCCATAGAGCTCGAAGCGCAAGGCGTACCTTTTCAACGTGAGGTGTCAAAAAAACCTAATAATAAATATAGGAATTTTTTGTTTATTTTTCAAATTAAAGAGTTTAATTGAGTATTTTACCATAGTCTAGAGGTTGTTTATAATTTTTCTTGATTTAATTGGATATTTTATCATAAATTAGGAAGTTATTTATAATTTTTTGAGTTCAATTAGATATTTTATCATAAATGAGGGGTTATTTGCAATTTTTACATATATATTTAAGTCTTGACATGTTAAGTTTAACCGACACTTTCTTTAATTTCCCACTCCACCCGTCCCTCTTCCTCACCCTCTCTTCCTTATAATTTTCTCCCCCCTCTCTCTCCTTGTCTTTACTTCCTTCACTGTCTTCATTTTTGCCTTTCTTTTTCCTCAATCCTTATTGTATACTTCACTGCAACTATGAATCCACCTCCAGAGTGCCAGTTTCAGTCGTCAAAGCGCCGGTTATCGCTGGTTTTTGCCAAGGCATGCCTAAAGGGGCTATGCTTGGCCATTGTTCAGGCATTGGAGGAGCGCTTCGTTACCTCTCGTTTAGCCGTGCCTTTTAAAACTATGGGCAAAACATTTGTAAAAATTGAAAAGTGCAAGAATTGTTAGCTTTGCATCTTTCCATTTTCGAAAACGTTTTCCGAAAACGTCTTCGAAAACTTTAAAATGTTTTCTAGAAACATTTTTCAAAAACGTTTTCTCGAAACAATTCTCGAAAACGATTTTAGAAAACAATTTTCAGAAAACAGTTTTAGAAACTATTTTAGGAAAAGGTTTTTGAAATTTTTCATTAAAAAAAAAAGGGAATAGATTTACGAGGGTTTTGGAAAACGTATTATGGCAGATTTCGATGACGATGAGGATCTAGCGATTGAATTGGAAATCCTCCCCATCATCAGAGAGACTCCACCAAGGATGAACTTGAACTGAAGGGAATTGGAGTTCAAGGGCAAACACGTGAACTGCAATTATCGGTGCCCTAAACTTTTAAGATAATCGAAAATTTCAATGTCATTTACTAACAAAAATAATCCTTACTTAAAAAAAAAAAAAATCCATACAAAGCCTTCCCTATTTCGATGACTTAAGGAGAAACAAAACAAAAAATTTACAGGTTGTGACTTAGATTTAATGTTTTTCTGCTTTTCAAACAAGGAATATTAGGAACAGAACATAGCACATGAGGTGTGAGAGAGAACATGACCTCCTAAAGAAAAAAACAAAAGCAGACCACATACCACAACTCAAAACCAAAAATTAACTAAAAGAAACCCAAGCATCACCCTGAGACACGACATAGAAATTGGACACCAATAGCCAAAAAGCCCAACTATCACAAAACCGGTCAAAAATCACCCCAAAAACCACTAAAAAATCAGCTATTATCCATCGCCGAGCAGAATACTCCCAACAAATATGCAATAACCCACACAAAGAAACAACCATAGTAACACAAAGGAAAGATTAAAGAAATAAGGAGAAGAAAGAGAAAGATCAAGAAGCAGGTTCGACGCAAATCGAAGGTGGAGGACAAGCTCTTGATTATAGGCCTGCTACAATGTTTTGAGAGGCTAAGAGAGCTAACTTCCTCTCATTCTGACTTTTTACTTGGTTGTCCACGATTTGAATTGAAACAAGATCTTAATTGATTTAAGAAAAGGAGAGAGAAGGTTTTCAATATCAGTTCCATTAAGTAACATGATTTAAATACACATGGTGTCGAAAGATGCAAAACAAACCTCAAGTAAAGATGAGCATGACAGCCAGGGCCTCAGGCACCAATATTCTTAAATACAGATGTATTCTAATTTCTCATAGCAGACAATCACACAACAAAAACATAAGCTATATTGTCATTTATCATCATCAGCAAGAACTAAAAATAGACATCCCTAATTCACTTTTTATGCTTAGTTCTAAATGATACAACAAGTGCACATAAACTTTAGATATTTGAGTGAAGTACCAAGTACAAACACCAACTCTACTTAAAAACAATCAAACCCAAATGCCACCTCTGATACACAAGTGAGGCCACTACAGCACGAAGGAGTGTCATGGTGAAACAGTCGTTAAATAGATGAAGCACAAAGATTGAGTGCACTCTTTTTGAAAGAGAAAGCAGGCTAAGAGCCCACCATGTAAGCTGCCATACATGTTAAGAATGAAGAATGCTAATACCAAAGTAAATGTATAATAAAATATGAAGCACCTCCCTTTGACAAAGTCAGGTGCACCTTACAATAGAAGCTCTCCGTTTAAAGAAACGACCACATAAATGAGTGAGAGAAGAAAATAAACGATCAAAATAAGGAAGATCGAGAATATTTCCAGAGACAAAAAAGATAAACACCAAGGAGTACATTTCAATAAAACCTTAAGGTCAAGGGTCAAGGGGCTCTAAGTTGGCCTCACTTAAGACAATAGGGAAGTCTAAGAAGTGAAATAATAAACAAGATAAGCCTACTATTAACTCATACCTAATAAAACCAGTATATGCTAAGCCAATAGTAATGCCCTGATAAAATGCAATATATCTAACCATAAGCAATGGATAGCTCAATATCATTATTTGCAATAACCGACAACTATGAAATTGGGATGTTAGCATCAATCCATAATGGGCCCTTTGCATGCTCTTAGCACGGGTAACTAAGCCCAAATGTGATATCCTACTCATAAAAGGCAAACTCTAGTTCACCTGCGAACAAAATCTAACAACTCTTCATTTTAAGTAGACTTCATTTTACTACAACAAATGCAATTTTGTAAATATATTACTGCTGAAGACACATCAATAGCATGCAGTCTTCTAGAAATGGAAATAAAATAATTAATTCACGACACACAGAGCATATTTCATACCACATCAATCTTCACATACATGAATAAGATGACTGCCAAATTAATAAGGTATGTGAGGAGCTTTGGATTACTTAAGAAAAGTTGTTAAAATTTTATTATACAAATAAACATTCTCCAACTAACAAAATGTTGAATATCATGAGGAATTTTACCTAATGTATAGGAATTGTATAATTTTAAGAAAATTTAATTTATATTCGTTTAGTTTTTAATTTTTGTCTTGTCAAACCATGAATTTTTGTGAACCTTTGGATTTGAATCTAATGACCATAACCACCCTAGTAACTATATCTATACTACCCTAGTATACTGTCAGAACCCATCTTGAGATATCATTTTGCTATAAAACAGTAGCTACCCTATTAACTATGTCAACATTATAATTGTAAAATAAATCTTCCATAGCTACTCTCATGCATTCTGCTTCCCAGTAATGTGCAGTGCATAAGTCAAATAATCAATAAATTTTCAAATAAATAAAAATCTGCATAAGTGAAATAACAAATGAGGCTCACTTTATTTCCACTTGTGCTTCATGACCCACATTTGGTAAGACTATACCAGCTTGTTCAAAAATCCAGTCTTCACTTTTCCCCACATCAATTTAGTTTTAAAATCTTTAGCCTGAAAAGTTTAGATGACTTCTTTTGATATTTATATCACATAACCAGGCAGTCTGAGCCTTTTTGCGGTAGCTCTTGCTGCAAAAACAGGGTTGTGGCATTTGACCTGAAGAAAACATGAGCAAGAAAATTTCATAAAACCATAACCAACCAGACTTTACCAAGGACCGATAAGCAATAAATCTATAGATAATTAACCAACAAATACAACCCAAGCTGCCATGCCATGTCAGGTAGACACAGTGAGAATATGACCACACTGCGGCCAATCCAACAGAATAAGTTTAACACAGGCACAAGTAAACACACATTTGAGCTATTGCCCATTTAAATCTTAGTCCCAACAAAAATAAGACTATAGTTAATAATTTAGTTTCTGTAAAGTTAGAATTCTGCCACTAATTTCAACCAGAAAATAAAGAAATATTCATCACAAATTTATGCATTCAATTGTACCACATCGTAAGCAGATTCCAAATCCCATCCATTGTCTAGCACATGGAATGCACAGTTGGAGGGGTTCACTTGCATACATGAACCAATAAAATGAAAAACTCTCACAACAGTCACAAGCATACCCTTAAAATAACAGAAAGAGCACAAGATCTGAACAAGGTATCATACAGCTGAGGTACTGCACATTATAAAACAGACAAAAACATTGCTCAGATCAAATTCGGTGTCAGAAAAACATTCAAAAGACGGAGCAAAACAATCACCTTATGTTCACTACTTTTGACAGTAACCAGACTACTGGACATATTCAACTACACAAAATGCTTAATAAATCGCATAGGACATTATAACCAGACTATTGGACTCCCACATCAAACAAACTTCAATTGACTAGATCTCAGTAAAACCATAGATTGGAAGTTTTCAATCCATTTCAGAAATGAAGGCAAAAGTATCACCTCGAAATCAATAACAAAACCACATAAATCATGCCAAGGTTTAACCCATTAAAAAAAAAAAAAAAAACCCACAACAGGAAATCGAAAGAGAAAAATGAAAACTAACACAAAATCTTACCCCACATTGACAACCCAACAACAACCAAGCTCCAAAACATTACACACCCTTTCCAACAAATCAAACACACAAAAACAGAACCTTTTCGATTTGAATAAACTGCACCAACCAACCCCGGTAGTCATCAACCGTAACACTATACACCCACAAACCTGCAAAAACAAAATAACAACAAATTTAATTATTTTTCTTTTTTTTTTTTTTATAAAATAAAAATCTACCAGTCACAACAAAACAAGCAACTAATCAGCCTAAAGATGGAATCTTGCAAGAAATAGAAAAATTGAGGAAATGAAGGGCGAGAGAGAGCGAGAGAGAGAGAGAGAGAGAGAGAGAGCGAGATGCTGGCGTGACCAGAAGACATAAAGTAACCGCAGGGGCTACGACAGATGCCGCAATTGGCAATGAGGGTTTCTCCTCTGGTACGACACAGTTTTTATTTTATTTTATTTTATTTTATTTTTTATGTGATCAATTTCATTCAGTGCTTGACCAGTTCCATGTTGTCGATGATGATGTTGACAGAGTTTTTGAATAACGGGAACGAGGTGATGGCTCAGAGGCATTCGAGCTGCTGATCGAGCTGGGTCACTGCATTTACCTTTCAAAATGGTAGAACTTCTTTTGGGTCATTGCATTTGCCTTTCATGTATGGTATAATCCATCCAAGAGCAAAGACGTGATAGTAATTGGAATAGACAAACAACACACTAAAAACTTTCAAGGACGCAGCTAAAATTAACTATAAAGCAACAAAACCATGATGAGAACCCAGTGTGGATCCACCAACGTCAGGAAAGAAAACTATAAGGCAACACAAAGCATAAAAAGGAGGTTATGAAATAACTATTAATTTCATTCTTCCAACTTATGTTTTAATGTCTTATTACCATATCAATAAGAACAGATATTTACCTTTGGATATAGGACTTAAAATCATTCATCAACCTGTGAAGCATATTTTCGAGTCCAAAATCATCAAGAACAGCTCCAAATTTATTCATTATGTTTGGTGGCATGATTTTGAATTTTGTATCATGAACCCATCTTTCAAAGTTATCTACCAAAGCAATCAGAACCTGATAAGACAATATTGAAACTAAAATACAAGGGAAAAAAATATAATATTACAGGCCAATTAACAAGAAAGAAAATCTACCTCAGATAACAACATTTCACAGAAAAATGTGGCTGAAGCATTTCACATTTATAAATTCCTGGAGAGAGTTCAGTCATTAGTCTCTTAAAACTCTTCATTGTACTTACATTAATTGCTTCAAGAAAAGAGGGGACAAGGAAGTTTGTAGCATGCATTGAATACAACTCAATGCAAAGAGGCTGCAAGAAGATGTGAACAGTTAGGGAAGGAAATGAAAAGAAGACATATGCAGAAGCCGCAAATAACTGACATTTATATGCTATTTTCAATTAAAGGAAAAAGTCATGGGATCTCCTCCTAATTTGGCAAATTCAACCAAAATACAAGAAAAAATTACTAAATATCAAAACCTCATCAAGTTTCTGATTCAAGTTCCAAACAAAACAGCTGGTTAAGAAGTCTCACAACCAGCAGTTTAAGAACCAGCAGGTTGAGGATTCTCAATGTGGTTGAGATTCATTAAGAAAACAATCAAACCCACCCATAAAACTAATCAACTGGGATTTGAAGATTCAATGTACTACAATCAAAGAATTCATTATACTACACTGAATCTTCAAATGTCATAGAAAAAAATTAAGAAGTTCCAAACAAAGTTTGATCCCTCAAACCTTAGTGGTACCCCGAGATTTGCTGCCACTATCCACACTAGGCTTATCTTTTAAAGGTTTCGTTTATGTTACAACCTCAAACACAGCGGGCAGATCATTGATAAATCTAAACAGATGTTTCGTCCCAAGAAAAACTAACATAAGCACAAAGCAATGCCATTGTCAAGGAAATTACTACTGCAAAATCATTTTATTGAACATGAGGGAAACCTGGACAAGGTATCAAAGAATATGCATATAATGATGGTTTTTTGGTCACCCAAACTACATCTGACATCAAAGAGTATACAAGAAATTCTCACACTCTCCCGTGACCCTTTGTAGAATTACAACTCAACCAAAACTGCAAGCCTCAATGCACAAGCAATGGCAATGTAACTACAAGCTGTCATGCAGTGAATGTAGTCAAACTCATTGGCAAGCATTTTTTCAGACTCTCCCCAATTACTAGTATTCAATAATATTACAAATGTTGACGCCAAAATCAAAGATGAAAGGTATAACTCAATGACAACAAAATCTTAAACAAGACAACAAAATCTTCAACAAGACAACAACCCTAATGCACTTTCCCCAAATTGACTAACAATTTAATGACCACAAACTGGAGAAATAATTAACAAGGGATAGATCTTTTGCAAAGTCATAGAAAAAAGAGGAAAAAGAAAGGTAAGAGCTCGGCATTCAACTTACACTCAACCGATTCTCAACCTGGTTGAGTGGAGGCTCCATCGAGTGAACTTGCCGGCTCGGATTCAACCCCAGCGCGAAATGTAGGTCTTGCTTCATGTATCTCGGATCATCAACTAAAACGCTGCAATATGAAG